>CM025793.1:38383012-39822557 GCA_014635995.1 Sarcophaga peregrina
CCTTTAAGTTAGGTTAGGTTAGTTACGTTAGTGGATGACCTTCCTAAAAAGATAAGACCCCATGTAAGCCAGATTATTGGGCCATTACTGTGCTACAAATCCAACTCTTTCCAACTCTATGTATAACATAATATAATACACATACATAGGTACCAGAGATCAGCAATGAATCGTTTTTCCGCTATTCATAAGCACTCATGCAATTTTGAGTATGAGCGAATCATCAGAATTGAAATTCAACTACTCTGATTCATTCGTACTCGCTACAACATTGATTTATAAGTATAAGTAGCAATGAGTATGAGTACAACGTTGACATTAAACTCACAACATTCGAAATATGTTTGATTCATAGGCCTACTCATTCTGATTCATAAATTTAGAAAAATACTTATAATAGTATTTATAAGTAATTCGAGTGATTCGAATCATTCATCAAAATTTACAGCCTTACAGAAAGGAAAGACAAAGACAACAAGCAAAGCATACACACAATCTTCTTGTGAGTATAGTAGTGTTCGTACGCGAATCATACTTATTTTGTGCTTCGTGTAAATATTAAGTAGAGACGAGTCGAAGTCAATAACATCATGCAAGGCATACCTAATTATAAATTTGCCTTGACATCATGCGTATTATTAAGTATGAATACGATGAGAACTTCCAACTTTGAGTACGATAGTATGAGTATCATATTAAAATAAGTATGAATGCGTATAAGTATCTGAAATTATATTTATAACTCGAACTCATTGTTTTTAATAGTTATTACTGATCTCTGATATGTACATAATTGGTCCTTGCCACCCTTTCAGTCAGGATTACGACCCAGCTGCTCACACCACTTATGTTGTGTGTGTTAATTTTATCCACAAGTGTCAGGATCTACAGTTTAAAGTCGTCCCTGAATCGAATCTATTACAATATTCATTATTTTGATTCATATGGCTGCCGTGGCTGGCCTCACAGCACATCATTCGACCAGGTCAATTTTCGTGCACTTTTGCAACTGTGTAGGGCGTATCTCGGTAAAGGCATCACGAATGTTGATTTTCAAATGCTTAATTGTCTCTAGTTTGTCGGCATAGCACTTTTTATTAACGGTATCAAGTCGCAGCTTTTAAACGGCCATCAATCGTTTGACGCAATAAATCGTTGTCTGGCAAACTGCACTATCGTAATCAAACCAAGCATCGTTCATATCAATACAATGAAAAGCGGGTACAAAAAAATGATTATCAGGGTCAGATATGGGCCAATAATGCCTTTGCTCTACAAGCTTCTGTATAACCTTGTGTGGGTTTTCTGGCAGTTTTGTTTATAAAATGAAAATGAGCTTAATTCGAAAAGAGTTTTTTTTTTTGGCAAAATCAATACCATCAAGCAGTTTCCAGTTGGCCCAATAAATCTTAACGTTGCTTAAGCGTAAAACCATTCATTACGAATACATTCAGTGGAGATAATCTAAGGAATTTTGTGATAGAATAGAATGACATAAGTATTGGCAGATTTTAAATCTAAACCGATAGATGCCCTAGCTGATATTATAAAGAGCTTTGTGGTCAAGTGATCAAGTGGACTTTGATTTCACAAGGTTGTCAATGTAATCGATGTCATATCGTACTCTTATGTTTTATCTGGAGACTAAAACTACTTCAAACTGCTGCTGACACCTACCATGTATGAGAGTATGTCTAAGTTTAAGATAATTAGTTAGATGCTGTTCCTTCTCTACTATCCTAATTCTACCAGCTGTACATAACGATCAGCCAAGATTACGGCTTAGCTTCTCAGACCACTCTTGTTGTGTGCGTAAAATTTTTTACGTGAGTGGCAGGACCTACAGTTTAACGTCGACTCCGAACGACAGATTTTTGAGAAACTTTTTCATGGCAGGTTTATTTGTTTTTAGAGTTTTCTGCTGAGAGGAAATCGCCGCAGAAATATTTTTTTTTATATTTTCGCTTTGATGCTTGACCTGGGATACGAACCCGGATTTTATGTCTAATAGGCCTACTAGGCTACACCGACTACATAACGTTAGCTCAATAAATCTCATATCATGAATGAATTATTAAGGATAATAAAGGATAATCATAAAATTTTCTGTCGTATAAAGAAATGCAATAAAAATTTAAGAAAATTCATAAAAGTTTCTGTAAAAAACCACAGAATTTTTTCAAATATTCTGACTTTAGGGTGGCTGATATGTATTGCAACCAACTTCAGGTTATTATCATTTGTAAACCGCTCGTCTGACAGCTGACAGATTTATTCCAGTGACGGTTCATTTTATTATTTACAAGCTTACAAAAGCATTTTGATCTATTGCATTCAAAAAAAAAGTTATTCGTGATGGAATTCAAGCGTGATAGTGTGATTGCTTTATATTTGGCTGGTGAACCACAGGTGGCTATCGTTAGAGTCCTCCAGCATTTAAATGTGAATAAATGTGTAGCTTCTCGTACCATTACTCATTACCGTGATACTCGCACTGGTGCATAGTAGACGAAAAAAACGGTAACAACACCATAAATGATCTGAAAAGTGAAAGCCAGATTTGATTGGAATTCACGCCGCAGTGGTAGAAAAATTGTTCGTGAGCTAAACATATCGCAAGAACGGATGCAATACATATTGAAAAATAAACTTGGACTAAAGCAACTGAAGTTCCGAAAAGTGCAAGAGCCTACCGATGGACAAAAAAAGTTAGACTGGAAAAAGCCAAGAAGTCACTTTGCTTGCACTAAAGTGGCCAGCTACCGAATTTGGTTTTCTCCGGTGAAAAGCTATTCCAAATTGAGCAGTTTGTGAACAAACAAAATGATTGGATTTACTTGCCAAAGAGGTCAGCTGAAAATTTACACCTCCGATTGGCCACCAGAACTCAAGCACCGCCGATGGTAATGGTATGGGCCGCCGTAACGGCCGATGGTCGCTCCCCGCTCGTATTCATCGACGGTGGTGTCAAAATAAATGCCGTATATTATCAGGAAAATGTTTTAAAGACAGTATTGAAGCCCTGGGCATTTCGGCTGCAGACCATGAACATTCCAGCAGGATTCAGCACCGCCGCACTCAGCACGCATCCACCATGTATGGCTTAAAAAGGAGCTTCCCGCATAATGGCCATCAAAAATCTGTGGATCTTAATGCGTTGAACATTTGCGCCTGGGGCATTTTGGAGAGTAAGGTTCTCACTAAAAAATACCAAAGTGTCGATCAACTCAAGACGGCGCTTGGCAGGTAATGGGCCAAAATACCGCAGAGCCACTTTCGTGCAGCCTGTGAGAGCTTTGTCGTCTGTTTGATGGCCATAATTCTTACCAAAGGTGGCCAATTCAAACAAATCTAAACTGATTCTAAAATTTGATGTTATTTCCAATATTTTTTGCTTTTGAACAATAAAATTAAGAAAAGAAATTAAAAAGTATAGGGCTTCACTTTGTTGCATTATATATCAGCCACCCTGTATGATTTCAATAGGCAATCGCAGAGACCTATCTCGTACAATGAAACTAATACTCTACAAGACGTTCATCCTCTCCGTGTCTTTTTATTTTGGCACAGAAACATGGACACTGTTAAGCAGAGATACAGCAGCTTTAAGAGTATTCTAGAGAGAAGTCCTAGTGCGAGTTAGCGATGATTTCCGCATTCGATCCAACAGTGGGCTTGTATTAGCTCCTCAACGATAGTGGAAGCTGTGCAGTATATTGACATCCAGCATTTCGTTTGAACAAATAAGAATGTTCCGTCTAGTATTTGATGTGGAAATTTGCGGGAATCAGCGAAGAAGATGACCTTGTTTGCGGACGAAATCGAGGAAACCCTGTCATCCATTGCTGTGACCAACTGGCAAAGGCATGCAAAATCCAGAAGCGCCTGTTGTTGTTATTTCCAACATTAAGAAATTATAGCGCTCTACTTTGTTGCATTATATATCAGCCACCCTGTATACAGAAATCTGTATAAAAATATGGTTTTAAATAAAATTTTATGTTTTATTGTATCAGCTTAAAGGAAAATTGTGACTAAAAGGATAAGAAAAGAACCACAACTATATTCCATATTGAGAGAATAAAAATTTTCTTTGTCTCCTTTGGTTTTTTTAATTTTAAACAAAAACAAATGCTTGTGGTTTACTTTTTATTGCTTTTAAACGCAGTTGTCAGTTCAAAGAGTTCAGTCTGACAGTCAGTCAGTCAGTCAGTCTTAGTCATCCAGGCGTTATCTTTTTGTGGCTTTGACTGCTAAGTGACTGGAGCCCTCTTCCTTCAATTTATTATTTTTAATAATTTTTGTTCCGTTTTTTGTTTTTTTAAGAATTTCTTTTTTAACTGTCATCCGAATAGAGGGCTTCAATGCAAATGAAAACCATTCCATTATAAAATTGTAATTCAATATTTCCATTCATTTGCAAACATCAATATGGATCTACTATTTCAACAACAACAAAATAACTTTCTCTCATTACTTTTCTTTCCGTATTTTATTCCCCATTCCCTGATTTCCATACAAAGGAGATAAACAAAAAAATAAAAAAACTCCTGTGGAATTACTTCATATGCATCCATCATTACAAACAGCAAAGCAGGCAGCCCTTCCCTCTGTCTATCTATTCAAATACAATTCATTTATGGTTCATTTATTTATCCAACCATTCATTCATTCATTCATTTCCATTCTTTATTTCGTTGTTGTTACTTTTTTGTAATGTATCTGGCACGTATGTAAGTATACTTTTGTGTGTAAGTGTATTAAATATATTCATATATTGAAGAAGAAATGTATGGCAAATATTTTTACTATTGGTTGGTAGAAAAAGGCAAAATCATATTATCTTACAATTATCCATCTTTCGGTTTAAATTTGAAATTTTGGTCATTTCGAAACTGGCAATACTTCTATTACTCTATACTGTCATAAAATTCCCTGTATTATCTCTACTGAAGTCGCCGTGGTCTAGTGGGTAGTGTGTTGGCTTATTAGACAAAAGGCCCGGGTTCGAATCCCAGGTCAGACATCAAAACGAAAAAACGACTTCCTCTCAGTCTCTTCTGGCAAAGACTCTGAGAGTAAAAATTGCCATGAAAAGCTTCTCAAAAATCTGTCGTTCGGAGTCGACTTTAAACTGTAGGTCCCGCCACTCATGTATAAAATTAACGCACACAGCATAAGTGGTGTGAGAAGCTAGGTCGTAATCCTGACTGACGGGTTGTAATGGCCAATTATGTATGTATTATCTCTACTTAAACTGTAGGGCCCGCCGCTCATGTATAAAATTAACACACACAACATAAGTGGTGTGAGAAGCTAGGTCGTAATCCTGACTGAAGGGTTGTAATGGCCAATTATGTATGTATGTATCTCTACATAATGTAATGAATTGATTTACTCTTAACCAACGTTGGGATTTATTGGGCTCATGTACGATTACACGATGATGCCGTTTTTGCTGAAGAAAAATTGTTTCGAATGGAGCTCATTTTCGTCTTTGTGGGTATGTTAATAAGCAAAATTGCCGTATTTGGTGCTCAAGAAACCCACAGAAACCAATGCAGCCATTACGAAGGATTCTTTGGTGCGGCTTGTGAAGCGGACCCCTATTTTTTTATGAAAATAAGGACGACTTAACCTTTACGGTCAATGGATTTATCTATCGCACCATGATAACCGATTTTTTTGCATCCGCCGTTCATGTTATTGATATGAACGATATTTGGTTTCACCAAGATGATACAACTTGCTGCACATCTAATGCCACAATCGTTTTATTATGTCAAACGTATGATGGCCATTTAACTAACCGAAATGGTGATGTCAACTGGCCGCCAAGAAGCTGCGATTTGACGCATTGAAGAAAAGTGTTATGAGACAATCCAAAGACAGTTGAGCAGTTGAAGGTTAACATTCAAGATGCCATTGCCAAGGTACTGCTCCATAAAAGTGCACCTAATTTTAGTTCGATTGAATAAAGCGCTGTGAGGTCAGCCGTGGCAGCCTAATGAATGAAATCATATTCCATTTTAAAGCGGAATAATTGTTGTTCACAAAAAAAGGAAATTTGACGAATGGTTTTTGTTTTATTAGCGTTTTCGAATTTAAAGCTTTAAATGGCCCACCCTTTTGATTAGTTTCTAATTATTTGGCATGTACATTATTTGTAGTTCTTACTCTTCATTAGCAGCCATCTACAGCAGTTAGAATTTGTTGCAAGCCTAGCTTATACGCACAAAAATCATTCGACCTTAGCTTGTTATTTATGTTCATACGGCTTCGTGTAAAGGGTCATGGTATTTCAAAAGTTAATTTAAGTAACACACATATAGAGCGATAATTTCATTATACTCCTTGGACCTAGTGCCATTACGGAAGAGAAGCATCTCTGTATTAGTGGGAACAGTTGGTTCTTCTTTCTCCTATATTTCTGCCTTTGTCTTGGCCTATAGCTTGACGATTGTTGGTTTACAAATGCTAACAGGGTTGCTTACAGGGTTATTCGCATAGGCATGAGTTTTAAAATATCCACTCAAAAATCTTCTAAATACGTCCAAAAAACTAACTTATATTCCCAAAATGGACTCATGAAATTTCTCTTTCAGAAAATTTTCGATGCAATAAGGTAAAAATCGGTTATATAGTGTGGTTCTAAACATAAATACATACCAGAGATCAGCAATGAATCGTTTTTCCGCTACTCATAAGCACTCGTGCAATTTTGAGTATGAATGAATCAACAGAATTGAAATTCAACTATTTTGATTCATTCGTACTCACTACAACATTAATTTATAAGTATAAGTAGCAATGAGTATGAGTACAACGTTGACATCAAACTCACAACATTCAAAATATGTTTGATTCATACGCCTACTCATACTGATTTATAAATTTAGAAAAATACTTATAATACTTATAAGTGATTCGAGTGGTTCGAATCATTTATCAAAATTTACAGCCTTTGTTGTTGTTGCATATACAAATAAAGAAGAAAGGAAAGACAACAAGCAAAGCATAAACACAATCTTCTTGTGAGTATTGTAGTGTTCGTACTCGAATCATACTTATTTTGTGCTTCGTGTAAATGTTAAGTAGAGACGAATCGAAGTTAATAACATGTCATGCGTATTGTTAAATATGAATACGACGAGTACTTCTAACTTTGAGTATGAGTAGTATGAGTATGATGTCAAAATAAATATGAATGCGTATAAGTATCTGAAATTATAAGTATGACTCGATTCTTCTCATTGTTTTGAATACTTATTGCTGATCTCTGATACATACTTAATTAGATGTTACGATCCTTCAGTTAGGTTTACGACATAGCTTCGCACATGACGGATGTTGAGTGTGTTAATTTTATTAACGAATGACGGGTCGGATAGTTTAAACTCGCTTCCGAACAACAGATTTTTCTTATTACACCACAGAGTTTTTGCCAGAAATCTGGTGAGAGGAAGTCGTCGAAGAAATATTTTTTCAAATTCTGTTTTGTTGACTATGGCGACTTCATAGCCATTACATACATACATACATACATACTTGGTCATTACAACACTTCAATTAAGACTATTGACGTAGTTGCTCACACCACTCATACTGTGTGTGTTAATTTTATACGGGACCTACAGTTTAAAGTCGACTCCGAACGAGAGATTTTTGAGAAACTTTTCATGGCAATTTTATTTTTACTCCCCGAGTTTTTGCCAGAAATCTGCAGAAAGGAAATCGTCGTTGAAAAAATGTTTGTATTTTGTTTTGATGTCTGGCAGGGGCTAGAACCCTGGCTTTACGTCTAATAAGCCAACATACTACCTACTAGACTACGGCGACTTCTAGCGAAGCCATTAAGGTGATTAAACGTGGAATGCTGTCAATAATCAATCCTCTTCATATGGTTGAATAGCAAAAAGAATAACACAAGGTGCTCAGAGCCTATTTGTTCCACGACATAACCAAGTGATGCATAAAACCCTTTCATCGAATTCATATATTTATTACTACATAATTTTATAACCACCCTCGTATATGTTAAGCCTTTTTGTCTAACTCTATTTTTTTTTCAAAGCGCTGGTCTCTAACAATAAACACGAGTATCTTTCCATACGACTGGCTGACTATAATAACAATAATTATCATGATGGTAATGGTGATGATGATGATGATGATGATGGCGTTCTCTTATTCTCTTTATATTTTTCAGACAAAACAATGAACTTTTTTTTGTCGATGAAAAAAATCCGTTTTTCATACAATCTAACACAGTCTGATACACACACACAAGCAGACAACACAGTAACGCTAAACATAAATTCGTAATAAAAAAAAAGGAATTCTATCTCTGTGTGTATGTATTGTATGTGTCAGTGGTTAATGTATTAAATGGAATACATTCAGACATCCTTACATATGTGTTTACATATACTAAAGCAAATAACATCCACAATAAATATGAAATGTAAGTGAGTGTATGTGTGTGTAAGTGTAAGATAATCAAAGCATTACTAAAAACTTTGTTATTTTTCCTCTCTCTCTCTCTCTCTGTGTCTCTTGCTCTTTGTCTCTCTCCCCTTCTGTTTAATACAGAAACAGAGTTAAAATGAAAAGAGTTTTTATAACAATAAATAGAGGAGAACAAAAGAACAGGAAACTTTTGTAAATGATAACCAAACGTTAAAAATGTTATAAATCTGCATAGAAAAAGGAATTTCCATAAAAGCAAACAACAAAAAATAAGTTAGAGAAAATAGAAAAAACCAGATGAATATTCAGATATTGTAATTAACAAAATTAAGGACGATTTTTTTTGACAAGTTTGAGAGAAAACAGAAGGGAAAAAATTCAAGGCTTTAATAAAATATTATTGTGGTCGTTAATAAATTAATTTCTAAAAAAAAATTCCGAATAAGAGAGGAATACAGGGCCACAACACATTTAATCCAAATGTTTTCTTACTTACTTGCTTACTTAATTGGCCATTAACAATCCGATTATCGGAATACGGCTTGCTTTATTATATACTTAGGCGTGTCTGCTTCTTGCGCTCCTTTGTCAATTGGTCATACCATTTGATAACAGGGCTTTCTCGACTTGGTCCTTCCAATCAGAGATCAGCAATAAGTATTCAAAACAATGAGTAGGTTCGAGTCATACTTATAATTTCAGATACTTATACGCATTCATAGTTATTTTAATATGATACTCATACTACTCATACTCAAAGTTGTAAGAACTTATCGTATTCATATTTAACAATACGCATGATGTTATTGACTTCGACTCGTCTCTACGAAGCCCTAAATAAGTATGACTCGCGTATGCACAATACTATACTCACAAGAATATTGTGTCTATGCTTTGCTTTGCTTGTTGTCTTTGTCTTTCCTTTCTTCTTTGTTTGTATATGAAACAACAACAAAGGCTGTACATTTTTATGAATGATTCGAATCACTTATAAGAACTTCTAAGTATTTTTCTAAATTTATGAATCAAAATGAGTAGGCGTATGAATCGAACATATTTCGAATGTTATGAGTTTGATGTCAACGTTCTACTCATACTCATTTCTACCTATACTTATAAATCAATGTTGTAGTGAGTAGTTGAATTTCAATTCTGTTGATTCACTCATACTCAAAATTTCATGAGTGCTTATGAATAGCGGAAAAACGATTCACTGCTGCTCTCTGCTTCCAATGCAAACAAGTTTATCCTCTTCGCCGACTTCCACAAATCGCTGCATCAAATATCCGTCTCATCGGAGACTTCTCTTCTATACAAATGACATGGCCAAGCCTACGTAGCCGCTAGATGTTAATACGCTGCAAAACGTCCACAACGTTGAGCACCTCATACAGCTCATTGTCGTATCGAATGCGGAAATTATCGCCATCTCGCACTGGACCGAAGATATTATGTAGAATTTTTCTCTCGTATGCTTTTAACAACTGCAACAGTGCTTAATAGTATCCATGCTTCTGTGCCATAAAGGATGGTGCTCGGGAAGGATGGGAGCCCTATAAAGTATAATTTTAACGTACGAAAGAGGGTTCTGGTAGACAATTGCCTATTGAGACCACGATAACACCTGTTGGAAAGAGTGAACTTACTTTTGATCTCCAGACTGACATCATTTTTCGTGGTAGGGGCGGAGCCAAGATGAAGTATATCCAGACGTAGTCTGGAATCCAATTACTCATTTTAAAAGACTTCCGTTTAATAGCACTAAATGCACTAGCAATATTTCGCTTGGTACGCCCTATGATGACAATGTCGTTTGCGTACGATACTCTCTTTATAAAAATGGAAATTGGGATCAGATATCGGTTAGCCAATAAGCAGACACAGGTAAACTATATCCAAGAATTTGACATGACCATAGCTGTCTTATTGCTGCGTTCACATCCACTTTTCTTTAGTTAACGTGCCTGGTGGTATTCCATAAAGTATAGACATCTCCAACAAAACAAGTTATGAAAAGAATATTTCTGCGGCGACTTTCTCTCAGTAGATTTCAGGCAAGAACTCTGGGAGTAAATTCAAAATTGTAATGAAAAAATTCTCAAAAGTCTGGTGGTCGGAGTCCTTCATGACTGAAGGGTTGTAATGACCAAGATTGCTTTTTAAGTGTTACTTAGCGTTTGTTACTCTACGTAGTACATTTACTAGGAGAACTAGGAGGAGGATTTCCAAGGTGTTGCGCTACATCCAGTATTTATTATGCTACTCGACTATATGTTGCAGTGAATTCACGCTACAAATGAGGCTATTTTATTGTAACAGTGCTTTGAATGCCATTGGCAGCAGATTACTTCATATTCTATTGTTCTGTTTACCATTTCAATTGAATTGTAATATCATCAGCGATGAATTTATAGCCACTATCGATGTCAACAGCTATTTTGTTTCTGATATTCGTTGAAAAGCTTACCCACTTTCTGCTCACGCTTATTTTACCGTCTAATTGAAACTATCAGTCTCGTAATCATTTCTTCTTTCTCAACTAAGGAGTGCGCACAAAAAATAACTGGACTTACACTTTTCGTTATAGAAATAAAACCAAGTGGCGGATTTTTTTCGTTTTATATTTCAATTAAAGTCAATAATATTTGAATTCCTTTTGTGTATGAAATTTTTTCTGAACAAGGTCTCAGAGCATCCAATAGTTTTTCGTGCGCACTCCTTATTATGGAACATAAAAGAACTTTGAAGTATAGGCCTCTTAAGCTTACTATATTGTTAGAACATGAGGAAATTAATTCTTTGTGTTTTTACCAGATCTTTGAACCGTGAAACTTTGTCGATTCTTTAAGCGTGATTTTATTTTGAGAGGATCTGTTCTGTTGCCGTTCTTTTGGAACTGCAGCTTTTTCACCATTTAAGCTTTCAATATTCACAGAATAAAGTATGTAGAGGCTTATGTGGGGCTTAAAGACAGGGTCTTGGTAAGCAGTATGTTGAATTCCTTCCAAAGAAAGTGACATAAAAATGGAATGTCCTTCAGAATCGTATATTATTTGAAATTTTATTCGCATTCCTTAATTAAAATCACTTAAAAATTTATTTTTTTTCCATGCCTGCCCTGCAGTTTTTGTGTGCTTGTATCCTTGTCGAATTCATGTTCCTTCTACGCTACAATACTCGTAGACTTTTAATGAAAGCTCTGAAAGAAATGTTAAATTATTTACTTGGCTGTCAATGCCTGCCTTGTAAGATAAGAGTATAAATGCAACAGGCAGGACTTAAGTAATTGGCTAACAACACAAGACAAGGCTATAAAATATACCCAGACAACAGCAACTACTAAAGCGTACAAGGGGAAAAGGAAAGGAACGAATAATCTATTGGCATAACAAATCTTTACTGCCCTCTCCTCTCAATACTTGCTTGCAATTTGTAAAAATTATTTTTTTTTATTCTTTTAAATATTAAATAATGCTTACACAAGTATGTAAAGGGTGGGTCATATGAGAGTTTCATTTTAAAAAATGCAAAATTAAAGGAAAAACGGTATAAAATTTTGTGAAATTTATTTCTTTATGTCGCCCGTAGTCTAGTATTGTTGGGCTATTAGATGGAAAGCCAGGGTTCGAGCCCTAGGCCAGACGTTAAGGCAAAATATAAAAGGTATTCCTTCGGCGACTTCCTTTCAGCGGATTTCTGGCAAAATCTCTGAGAGTAAATAGAATTGCCATGAAAAGCTTCAAAAAAAAAAAAATGTCGTTCGGAGTCGACTTTAAACTGGAGGTCACGCCACTTATGTATTAAATTAACACATACAATAATAATTCTGAGCACAAATAAAACACAATTGTTAGGATTACAAATGAAATTTTATTTCATTCATATGGCTACCGCGACTGGTCAATCAGACCAATTTTCGTGTACTTTTTCGAGTGCTTGGGGTTGTATGTCGGCAATGCCATCAGAAATGTTAGCCTTCAAATGCTAATTTGTCTCTGTTTGGTGGGCTTAACATCTTTTTAACGGGTCTCCACAGAAAATAGTAGAACGGTGTCAAATCGTATATCCTTGGTGGCCAATTGACATCACCATTTCGGCTAATTTAACGGCCATCAAACTTTTGACTTAATAAATAGTGGGACCATCCTATTGAAACCAAACCCCGTTCACATCAATACCATGAAGAGCGATTAAAAAAAAATTGGTTATCATGGCGCGAAAGATGCTTTCATTGACCGTAATGGTTGCGTCGTAACGGTTCAAGGAAATACGGCGCAATGATGTCTAATTTCCACAAGACCCAGCAAACATTTAGTCACAATAGGTTTATTAGTTTCTGTACGGCAATTTTTGCTTGTTTATCGTATCACCAAGAAGAAAATGAGCTTCATTCGAAAAAATTTCTTTTTGTTATTGGCAAGATCGACATCATCATGTAGGTTGGCCCAATAAATCCCAACGTTACTTAAGCGCAAATTGATTCATTATGTGCAGTGAAGAAAATTCTTCTGAAGTTTGTTTTTTTTTTTTGTTTTGTAAAACCAGCACTCTGGGGATGGCCCCTACTCATGCAGTGCATTGTTTAAGGTTTAAGAAAATAGGTCATAGGAATGTGGAAAGAGGAAGTAGTGTTTATGGACATTAGATTTAAACCTATCAATTGATGTAATTGACGGGATAAGGAACAATTGAAAGACAAACGCCCTACCTCAAGATGCGAACGGCAAGGAAACGAGTTGCTGCTAGGTGACTATAAAATGACCTGTGCTATACCTTCACCATTAGACAGTCTACAGCAATTGTCCCCAAGAAGCCCGCATCATAAGGTGTATCCCAGCCAGCAATTTTGAAAATTTTTAATCAAATTCGATTCTTTTTTGATTCTTCTGCGCAATTAAAAAGCTCGAATATGTGCTCATTTTCTGATCATAAAAGATTCTTTCGTCGGGAGAGAAAAGTTACTACGAGCGACTCTCCTTAAAAAGTCACTTATGAGTCATTTTCAATATTATTTTAGAGTAATTTTCGATTCTTTTTCTTGTAGCTTTATAATAAATTTTGAATCACTTTCTGATCATTTATTAGTCTTATTTACCTTCGTTTATGATTCTTTTTCGAGTCGTCTTTCAGTCATCGTTTAATCGCATACGAGTCTTTTATGAGTCCTTTTATTGTCATTTATGAGTCATGTTCGTATTAATTTGGGCTCGTTTTTATATCATTTCAGATTAAAATTTGAGTTATTTATTAGTCGTGCTTATAATTCTAACTCTTGAAGAGAGTAATTCAAGAGATTTATTAGGCTAACTGAGTCCTACATTTACACTATAAAAATCACGTCTGGATGATTCATTTCCGAATACAATACAATTTTTTGTTTCTTTTAAATCGAACTCATTTTACTTATTGACTCGAATCATTTTTGAGTCATTTAATAATAATGTAACTAACTAATAAGTTTTTGATCACCAAAAGTACTCTCAAAAGACTCATCAAGGTGGTTTTTATAAAAAGAAACTTCCAAATGCTAGCTGGGATATAATAGGTATGGAGGTGTATGTAATAGGTTATTTTTAATAAATATTTCGTTTGATGGTGTTGTTGTTTAAAACTGTAACTGACACAAACCGCACACGACGGATGGCAAAACACTACTACAAAGTTTGTGACAGATTGTTAGATTCGAAATAACCGATGATTTAAATTTAAACCATTTTATGACCCACCCGTTATATTGTTTGTACATGTATCATACATAAATATCTCCATCCCTATATTGTATAATATTTTACAACAAATAAAACAATATTGTTTTAGGGTGGCGGGGTAGAGAGGACCGAATACTTTTTATAGTTCAACGCTTCCATATGAATGAAATGAAATCATTGAGAGCATCTGGTGATTTATTTTTATTTTTAAATTTATTTGGGATACTTTCATTGGGTCTGTTGCAAAGGAATTTGTATACAAATGAAATGAAAATTTTTGTTGCTGTTGTTTCAAGGAAAGTGTGCAACAAAATTGCATACCATGTTCCCAAGCACTTCTTATTACAAGAATTGCTTTGTATTTCAATTGTTGCAAATCTAGGGAATAAATGGTTTCATATGCGTACATATGCTTCAATTTATTTTATTTTATTTTATTTTGTGATAAATTCTTATTAATTTGTAGAGAAATTAAATAAAAAAAGCAATACATTGTAGTGACATTTTAATTTGCTTTCGACTTATTAAAGAAATTTTTACAAACCAAAAATATTTCTTTCGTTTTGTGACTTTGGCCATTTGGTTTGCTTGCTCTGTTGTTATCTTTAAATTCCAAAGAAAATTAAATTTATTTTCCCAAAATTCAAGTCTGTTCCAATGTTCCTACTGACATTTTAGAGTTTTGTAAAGCAATAGAAGAGAGTAGGAGAGAGATAGAAGAAGTTCAAATAAAATAAATAAATTTTCTACTGTATTCAGGGCCTTAAATTCTCTTATTTTGTATAAGAAAATTGGAAAAATTATAAAGAAATTGTTTCATATTTTAAAATACGAGACATGGGCAAGCAGGTTCATTGTTTTAAATCTCCTTCAATATCGCATATTTTTTCCAAAATATTTCAATGTCTTTAGAAGTACAAAGATAAGAAGAATTGAAAAACGAAAGATGCTTTGAAAAGGGCCAAGTCCAAGGGACTTAAAGTAAATCGTAATAAAGGGGACTTTTTTTACAAGGAAAACAAAGGAGAGTTTTATGTCAATCCCTGTATTTTTTATAACAAAATCATAAAATCCCACTAGACAAAATAGTTACTTGAATCTGTCCCTTGAATGTAAGCAATACATGAATGAAAATGCTATTGCCGTAGTCTACAAGGTGGTTGATATGTATTGCAACCAACTTCAGGTTGTTATCATTTATAAATCGCTCGTCTGACAGCAGACAGATTTATTCCCCTGGTAGTTCATTTTATTATTTACAAGCTTACAAAAGCATTTTGATCTATTGTATTCAGAAAAAAAGTTATTCGTGATGGAATTCAAGCGTGATAGTGCGATTGCTTTATATTTGGCTGGAAAACGTCAATTGGCTATCGTTAGAGCCCTTCAGAATTTAAATGTGAATAAATCTTTTGTTTCTCGTACCAAAAGTGTTGCATCGCGTTCAAAAAGTGGACGAAAAGAAACGGTAACAACACCAGAAATGATCCGAAAAGTGAAGGCCAGATTTGATCGAAATCCACGCCGCAGTGCTAGAAAAATTTCTCGTGAGCTGAACATATCGCAAGAACGGATGCAATACATATTGGAAAATAAGCTTGGACTAAAGCCATTGAAGTTCCAAAAAGTCCAAAAGGTCAGCGATGGACAAAAAAAAGTTAGACTGGATAAAGCCAAGGAGTTACTTCGCTTGCAAGAAAGTGGTCAATACCCGAAATTGGTTTTCTACAATGATAAGCCATTCCAAAATGAACAGTTTGTGAAGAAACAAAATGATCGAGTTTACTTGCCAAACAAGTCAGCTGAAAATTTACACCTGCGACTGGCCACCAGAACTCAAGCGCCGCCTATAGTAATGGTGTAGGCAGCCGTTACGGGCGATGGTCTCACCCCGCTCATATTCATCGACCGTGGGATCAAAATAAATCCCAAATATTATCGGGAAAATGTCTTAAAGATAATATTGAAGCCCTGGGCAGACAAAAATTTCGGTCGCAGATCATGGACATTCCAACAGGACTCAGCAACACCGCACTCAGCATGCATCAACCAAGAATGGCTTACAAAGGAAGTTCCTGGTTTCATTTCTACCGTTCAATGGCCACCAAAATCTCCGGATCTTAATCCGTTGGACTTTTGCGCCTGAAACATTTTAGAGAGTAAGGTTTCGCACTAAAAAATATCAAAGTGGCGATCATCTCAAGACGGGCCAAAATACCGCAGAGCCACTTTCGTGCAGCCTATGATGGCTTTTTCGGCCGTTTGAAGGCCATAATTCGCATCAAAGGTGGCCAATTCGAACAAATCTAAACTGATTCTAAAATTTGTTGTTACTTCCAACATTTTTTGCTTTTGAACAATAAAATTAACAAAAGAAAATTAAAAAAATTTAGGGCTTTACTTTGTTGCATTATATATCAGCCACCCTGTATGATTTCAATAGGCAATCGCAGAGACCTATCTCGTACAATGAAACTAATACTCTACAAGACGTTCATCCTCTCCGTGTCTTTTTTGGCACAGAAACATGGACACTATTAAGCAGAGATACAGCAGCCTTAAGAGTATTCTAGAGAGAAGCCCTAGTGCGAGTTGGCGACGATTTCCGCATTCGACTGTATGAGCTAGTCAACGATGTGGATACTGTGCAGTGTATTGACATCCAGCATGTCGTTTGAACAGATTAGAATGTTCCGTCGAGTATTTGATGTGGAAAGGAATGTGTGCAGGAATCGGCGAAGAGGATGAGCTTGTTTGCGGTCGAAATCGAGGGAACTCTGTCATCCATTGCTGTGACCGACTGGCAAAGGCATGCAAGATGCAGAAGCGCCTGGAAGAATGTGCTAAAGCTGGACGATATACGATAATTAGGGTTGTTAAAATGGGCAATTTTGTAAGTAAGTAAGTATCACTAGAATAGCATCTAAATTTCTACACAATAATGGCTTATGCCTCAAGGAGAACATCTTGACATAAACAGATCACACGGCCAGGTTGCAATCTTTTCCGGGGTATTAAATATATTTTTTAGTACTTTCCATATTCAAATTTATTTAAGAAAATGTAAAACAAAGTGCCTCAAAATCGATTTTAAACTATGAGTTCCACCATCTAAACTTAATTTCGCAAATCGCTTATATTGCGGGTGTTAATTTTATAAATGAGTGCAGAGACCTACAGATTTAAATTCGATTTCGAACGACAGATTTTTGAGAAACTTTACATGGCAATTTTTTTATTTTAGTCTCAGGGATTTTGCTTCAAATCTGCTGAGAGAAAGTCACCGAAGGAACTTTTGTTCTATTTTAGATGACCGATCTGGACTTTGCATGGTGGCCTCACGTCTAATAAGCTAACACACTAACCACTAGACTCCGCTAGACTCTTAGCTGTAGAACACATTACCGCAAAACAGCCACAATGTTCTGAATTCCTCCAAAATTTCTTACCCATCCTCGTAAGAACTTTTCTAACGAAATTAAGAAACAGGAAAAAAAATGTAATTTTGCACTTGAATACTTGAGTTCTTCAAGCAAATAAGATTGTGGTTGCAGTCGATATTTTTTTCCAACTCTTTTAATGTCATTTTTGTATCCTTCTTACTGCTGGTGCTGCTGTTTGCTGCTGTTGGTCCTTTAACAATACGAAAATTATGAACAAATATGACAATAATTCAATTCAATTCAGCAACAACATAAAATAGAAATGAAACGAAACGAATTGAACACACTCGAATGGAATACAATGCGAATATGAAATATGAAGAAAATAAATTCCTATACAATTGTGAATGCGATACACCAACAATTGAATTTCAATTGGACTTCTCTTCTCTGGACTGATGAAAAAAAAAAACAAATTCACTCCTTCTCTCACACCCCTCGCTCCTGCTCAGGGTAGTAAGTACAGGAAGAAGAAAAATAGTTTCTTTTAATTTTTATTGTTGTTGCTGCTGCTGTTGCTGCTGTTGCTATTGTTGTTGTTTTACTAACTGTAAATATAGAAAACGTGTTCGAAATGACCAATGGCTGGTTATTAGCCCAATGGGCCAATGTCCTAATGGCAATGACCACATAAACGCTTCTGTTTAGCCGGACTACAAACACAATATTTTTAATGTAAATGGAGAATAGGAAATTGAAGTGACACTTATACATACAAACAAACGATTGCACAGGAAATCGATAAACTCGTATTTGGTGAGAACAAATGAATTTAAAAATAAAATTAAAGAACGGAGAGGTATACCCATATGAAACGTGATTTTCTTTGAAAATTTATGTGAATTTAAAAAATTATGTGAAGATATGTAATCGGAAGTTATGGATTTGGTGAAAACAAATGAATTTTAAAAATAAATAGCTCCCTGGTAGTATAGTGGGTAGTGTACTAGACAATTAGCGTGAGGGTCATGGCTTCGATTCCCACCAGAGGCTCTGGTCTGTGACACTACAAGCGTATGGTCGAAGTTACTCAGCTCTTAGATAATTAGAATATAATTTGTAATTGTGTTGTAATTAATAACAAATAAATTAAAATTAAAAATAAAACTAAACTTAGAAAATTAGTAATCGTTTATCGATACTTTAAATAACATCAGCATGGTGTAGTACTTGATCATCATGCCCTTTTAAGCTAGAAAACTGATAAAAATCTCTGAAAACTTAAGTACAATAAGGAGATAATAATTTTTGATTCTAAGGAGTGCGCACAAAAAAAACTAGACTTACACTTTTCGTTATAGAAATAAAACTAAGTGGCGGATTTTTTTCGTTTTATATTTCAATTAAAGTAAATAATATTTGAATTCTTTTGTGTATAAAATTTTTTTCTGACAAAGGTCTCAAGGCATTCCAACTTTTTGAGTCACTTTTCTTCCAGCCATTTTAGGGCGTTTTAGAAAAATACGTATTATTTTACTTGCTTTGTTTTAATCTGCAACTCATTTTTTTCTTCCACTTCAACGATTTCTCCCAATACTCAAAGACTCCCTTTATTGTTTTATTCTTACCTTAGAAACTGTTTTTTGGTTAACACCTGCTAGGTTCTAGCAATCGTTTTTTATAGGCAGCGCGGTTTTTCATTGAAAATTTCAATTATTTTTTTACGACATTCTTATTGGGTGCCCATTTTCAAAAAACTAATTTTGCTATTGCAATGAAATTTAGAACGTGGATTTTGAAACATATGACTAACAAAAACAATGTAACGGTATTAAATTTTTAAAAGTAAGCCCATTTTTTTTTCGTGCGTACTCCTTACATTTGCTTGCAAATAATGGGTCCCATTGGGGCTATCTTACAGAATTCATACAACAACCTTGAAAAATCCCAATACTGGTGTCTTAGAAGCGGTAAAGCACTGTCAAATACAGCAATATGAATTGCTATCATGGCATTAAACAATGCTGAGGCTATTAAGATTGCTGAGTACTATAAAGTCGCCCCAGCTTAGTAGGTAGTATGTTGGTTTCTTAGACGAAGCTCCGTAGTTCTAACCTCAGCTTATACCTCTCCAGAAAAACAAAATGTAAAAAAAGGAAATTTCTATCGGCGATTTACTCTCGGCAATTTTCTAATACAAACTCTGAGAATAAATAAAATTGTCGGCTGTCAGAGTCGACGTTAAATTGCATAAAATTAACACACCCAACATGGGTGGTGTGTGATAAGGTAGCAGTCCTGACTTAAGTGTAGGCATAAGATATTAAATATAATCGTGGTCTGTTTTGTTGCCTAAGAATCTTTAATTATTTCTTGACGGTGAAGGTTAGTATAGATACTGATCTCATTTGGGTATAAAATATTCCTAGACAGATGACAGATTCAACACAATCATTCAAACCACTTTTGAACCGATTAATCAGAACTAGGTACAACTTTGTATCGTGTATGTTGTATTGAATACACTTGGTTGTTTGTGAACGCTCAATGCTATGCTGTATTGTACATTACGTATTGCAATTGTAACTTTTAGGCATTCATACAATTTGATAGCACGAAATCAACACAACTTTTGAAAAACCTATGAAAAAATGTGTATCAGTGTATCGGTTTTTTACATTCAAATTATCAACAATAAGCATTCACACTCAATGTAATGATACAACGGCTTTTGTGAAATGACCTATTGAATATGAATAATCTAGATACTGGTGTTTTGCTTATACATCATTTAACATCGTTTAACATTCAAATTAATAAACAAAAATACAACAACAAACGGCAGCACAAAAAAAAAGGTAAACAAGTAAACAAAAATTCGCAAAGAACACAACAAGAATAAGGGCCATTTTTAAAGCTTGCCGTTAACTAAAGAGAGGATTTTAACGGGGACATTTTTATGGACATTTTTTATGGACCTTTTTGTCCATATTTATTAAAGTGTCTATGAATAGAAACGCATTTTCCATCCTTTTAAATTTGCACTAGAAATCCTCTCTTTTTCTTTCCTTCACCAATCCAAATGTTTAAGAATTTCAAAGAAAAATGTTTCTTTTTTTTCCTTCATTTAATTAAAAATTTAATTAATTAGAAAAACGACCCTCGTAATAGTTTACAATACATCAACTATTTTTCTTTCTGTTTTCCCTTCATAAATTTTAAACTTCTTTTATGACTCATGCATCCATAAACTTTTAGCCTTAGGCGTATAAGTAATATTCTGGTGAATAATTTACCAATAAAATGCTCATACGTAGTGTAGTGCCCACTAAAAGAAGAATGCATTTGCACGCAACGAATTGTTTCAACACAATTGTGACATATTTAGGGAAAGGTTTGCTTTTACTAATGTGATGCGTAAAAGTGCTAGAAACTTATGCAAAAGTTATGATCCTAACAGAACGATTTTTCCACCATTTGATGCGGGATAATTACTGTCTTCATAATCTAACTATTGTGCAAGAATTGAAAAGATTAAAAAAATATTTTACCACATCAGGCCTATAAAAATAAGACACTTTCTACTTAGAAAACTATCATGTCTGGTAAAAAAAAGCAACCTTTCGTCTTATGACAATGCAGATTACCATGCAAGGAGAGAAGAATGCACGCTACTAAAAATGATAAAACCATTCTGTGACATTAGAATCGATCATTAAAAAGGTATACTCAACGGAAAAGAAAATAATTACGATCAAAAACTCTTCTCGAACCTAATAGGCTTATGGCAATCGAAAAACTTTGCTGGGGAATTGAAACTAAAAGAGATTTGAGCCACCTATTAGGATATATACTCGTAGACGTATCATGTGGTTGGTAATCGATCTTTAATTCTATGCTTAATCAAAATGGAATTGTAACAAGGCCGATATGCCAATTCTGTAATGATTCATTGCCATCATTATCATTCTTATAATCTGTAAGATATTAATCCATTCTGGAAGGATGGCCTAGATGACCTGTGCGAATATTTCGCACCGTTAGTTGTAATTTTTCTAACATAAAATGAAAATAATTAATAGAAATTTTATTAAAAGTATAATAAATATCATCCTTAACTTTTTGCTCGTACGAATCCTTAATACAAACAAAACTATCTTTAAAGGTACGCACTTGAGAAATAGCTACGTATAACTGCCCATGTGAAAAGACCGGTTCTGGTAAATAGAATCCTAAGTTTTGAAGTGTTTAACCTTGTGCTTTGTTTATCGTCCTAGCAAAAGCAACTTTCACAGGGAATTGTTTTCGTGTCACTCGGAAAGGCACAGTTGGATCCGAAGGTGTAAAGTTGATTCGGGGTATGAGTACAGTTTTATCGGGTATGAATAATTTTTGCTGATATGATGTGCTCTCCTAAGTTTGTTACGATTAGCCTGGTACCATTTATTAACCCGTATTACTACACTTCATAAAACAAACAATGCCATGACATATACTATTTTCGATATGGCAATTTCAAATTTAAATAAAATGAGCATATACAACAAAAAAAAAAAAAAACGAAGTCCGCTGTTGCCGCTGCATAAAAAAAAAACTTGTTTAATTGAACAGTTTTATCGACTTTGCTCCGGCGCTGCCATATTTTTGAAAAAGTTAATTTTGTTTTATCTGTAAGTTGTAAGTTATTTTGAGAGGTCGCCGTGGTCTAGTAGGTAGTGTGTTGGCTTATTAGACGAAAGACCCGAGTTCTAATCCCAGGTCAGACATCAAAACGAAAATTTTAAAATAATTTTTCGGTGACTTCCTCTCAGCAGATTTCTGGCAAAAACTCTGAGAGTAAAAAATTGCCATGGAATGCTTCTCAAAAAATGTGTCATTCGGAGTCGACTTTAAATTGTGGATCCCGCCACTCGTGTATAAAATTAACGCACACAACATAAGTGGTGTGAGAAGCTAGGACGTAGTACAATGGGTCAATTCGACCACCGAGTACTGTACTTGTCAGAAATGACAACGTCCTCAAACCTAACCTAACCTAACCTAAGTTGTAATAACCAAAATAAGTAAAAGGTAACTTTGCCGTTCTCCGTAGCTAAAGGTATTTTTAACTAACGCCAACTTTAACGGGAAGTTATAATAATGGCCCTAAATGTAAACAAAATATACAAATCGAACAATTGTCTAGTGATTGTTATTGTTTGTGTAAAGGCTGTAAATAGAGTAGTAATAACTAACAAAAGCAATTGTTGTTGTATACATAAAGTTGAGAACAGTAGGACAAAGAATTGTGCGAATATTAAAGAATTTTAATTAAAACTAAACATAAATTTATTATTATTTGCAATCATATTTTAAAAGTTTTTAAAAGGTAAAAACGCAACAAAGTGTTATCCTAATATACATTATAAATCTTTCTGTAAGTCTGTTTTTTTGTTTGTTTGTTAGCCAATCACGCTTGAACGCCTGGACCGATTTTCTTGAAATTTGGGATATAGATCGGGCTTTTGTCCGTGGCGGTTATAGGCTATAAATCTTTTCAAAATTGTCACCAAAAGGGGAGATAAAATGGAAAAAATGGGGAAAAATGGTAATAGGTAATTTTTTACGACTTAGCTTAGTTAAGTTTCCCAAATAGCTATTTTATTTATTATTTTATTCTTTTTCTAAAGTTGGGAGCAAAGGGGTCCAAAAAGGGGGAAAGAGGCCAAAAGCGGAAAAATTAAGAGCATAGACAATCACGCCAGAACGCTTGAACCGATTTTCTTGAAATTTGGGATTCTGATGGAGCTTTTGTCGGTTCAGGTTATGGGCTATAAATCTTTTAAAAATTTTAAACCAGAGGGAAAAATGTGGGACATAGGGAGAAGAAAAGGGCAAAAATTAGTACTTTATGCATAAATGCTGTATTTTATTTGTTTTAAAGGTATTTTTTTACGATTGAGCTTGGTTAAGTTTCCCAACTAGCTATTGGAGGTGTTCCGTTTATAAAGTTGGACCAAAAGGTATCCAAAAAGGGGGAAAAGGGCCGTAAACGGGCAAATTGAGTGTAGGTTATCCTAATTCCAATATCCTAATCTTAATATATATTATAAATCTTTCTGTTAGTCTGTTTTTTTATTTGTTGGTAAATCACGCCTGAACCGATTTTCTTGAAATTTTGGATATAGAAGGAGCTTTTGTCGGTACAGGTTATGGGCTATAAATCTTTTCAAAATTTTGGCTAAAAGGGGTGAAAAAATGGAACGAAGGAAGAAAAAATGGTAATAGGAAATTTTTTCCGACTTAGCTTGGTTAAGTTTCCCAAATAGCTGTTGGTGGTATTCCGTTTCCATTTGGTATTCCGTTGGACCAAAATGGGTCCAAAAAGGAGGAAAGGGGATGAAAAATAACCCGCGCAACGCCGGGTATAATATGCTAGTTGATTATAAAGTTTTGGTAACCAGCGTATGATTTGATTACATAGACTGTATACAGTTGTTGAGCTTAAAGTCATAGCTCTCTTACAACAATAAATAGCCTTAGTAACTCCGGATTTTTTAGTGAAATTTACGTTTATTGAACTAATTACGTAAGGAATGTTATGAACAGAGCGGAAGTTACTCCATTAATACTTTGTTTGAACTTCCAGACGACATTCATTACATCATTTTCAAAATTTCCGAAAGTAAATTTGCATGCATTTGTTGCCACCATGTCGGTTGACGTAAGCTATACCAATCTAACCCTACTAACATTTTGTTTCCATAATTTTAATTTGGAAAAAATTTGTGTTTAATTTACTGTTAAAGGTCACTTGAATGTCACATATTTGTAGTATGTAAGTAACGGTAATAATAAATCAATAGTTTTCTATCCTTCTTCCATTTTTCTGATTTGTTTCTGTTACTTTTTAACTAGAAAAAATAATTTCTAGAAATAGTTTTCAATTATGAATGCAATTCGTTTTATTTTGTTTCTTTTTTACTTCTCCCTCTCTCTTTCTCTTTTTTAAATTTGTTTTCTGTAAATATTTTATTTCTTTTATTTTCATTTTTTATTTACTTTGACATTCAATAGATAAAGTTTCCATTCCATGCATACGAATATACGAAATATTTTACAAATATTTGTAACAAAAAAAAAGAAGAGAAAAATAACTACGACTCTCTATGGACAGATTTCCAATTGAAGTTGTTGCAAATTGTTGCAAATTGTATGCAAATCAGTATCTTACACCTGAGGCCTTTTAAAAAACTCATTTATTGTACTCATTGCATTGCATGCAAGTATGTTTGAATGTGCAGCTTGGTATGGTTACAGAAAATAAATTGTGTCCTTAAAAAAAATAAATTCAATGAAATGTCTTTCTAATGTCAATTACTTGTAAAGATTTGCATCCAAGTATTACCATTGCTTAGGGTAGATTAAAGAAAAAGGAACAAAAAAAAGAAATCTTACAACAAAATTCTTTTCTTGTATTATTTTTTTAATTGGTAACTAAATAAATAAAACGTATTGAAGCAATACTTGTAAGTGCTTTTAAAGGGTTATACCTTTAACGCTTTCAAAAGAAGATTTCATTTAAAAAATGTATGCCATTACTAGCAGATTGTACCCGGCGTTGCGCGGTTTATAAAACTAACAATAAATAAAAATCCGGTTTCGAAACCGGTTTATCAAACAAACCAGTTTTTTTGAATACTCTAGTCCGTTTTTCGTCCCTTTCCCCCTTTTTGGACCCCTTTTGGTTCAACTTTGTAAACTGCATCGACAAAAGCTCGATTAATATCCCAAATTTTCGGACTAGACGTTCAGATGTGATTGGGTATGCACGTAATTTGCCTTTTTGGACCCACTTTAGGAACACTTTCATTAGCTATTTGGGAAACTTAGCCAAGCTAAATGGTAAAAAAATACCTTTAAAACAAATAAAATATAGCACTTATGCATAAGGTACTAATTATTGTCCTCTTTTCTCCCTTAGTTCCATTTTTTTCCCCCGTTAATCTCAAAATTTTAATAAGATTTATACATCGACAATAGCTCGATTAATATCCCAAATTTTAAGAAAATCGGTCTAGATGTTCAAACGTGATTGGGTATGCTTTTAATTTTCCCGTTTTTCTCCCCTTTCCCCCTTTTAGGACCCCTTTTGGTTCAACTTTAGAAACAGAACACCTCCATTAGGTATTTGGGAAACTTAATCAAGCTAATCGTAAAAAAATTACCTTTAAAACAGAAAAAATATATTATTTCTAAAACACTTTTTTGTCGGTTGCAAATATCTCTCATACCACCGCATCAAATTTAATGAATGATATCTCGTTTGAAAGCTTATATCTAACACTAATTGCGAAAAATAATTAGAAATTTAAAAATTATTATTTTCATTGATAAAAATTATATTTTATAAAGAACTGCATGATAATACTGTTGGCATTATGATTATATATTTTTGTTCAAGTGTGGAAATACAGGGTTGGTTAATAGTCATGCAATTCTACATAATATGGAATGTATTATAATCCATTCTGGCAATACCTCTATTTACTATAATGCCGTTTATTACTAAGTCAGTTATATATAATATGCGTATTAAGTTGTAAAAAGCTGTTTTGGCAATACTTTGCAGTAGTTGTTAGATTAAATGCGATAAACATTGTCGCTTAATTGCAATACTATTCCGCATAATAATATATAAAGTTGTAAAAGCCATTTTGGTAATGTCGTTATTGTCATGGCATTGTTTGTTTTATGAAGTGTAGTAATACGGGTTAATAAATGGTACCAGGCTAATCGTAACAAACTTGGGAGAGCATATCATATCAGCAAAAATTATTCATAACGATTTCAACCTTACACCTTCTGATCCAACTGTGACTTTCCGAATGACACGAAAACAATTCCCTGTGAAAGTTGCTTTTGCTATGACGATAAACAAAGCACAAGGTCAAACCCCTTCAAAAGGTAGGATTGTATTTACCAGAACCGGTCTTTTCACATGGGCAGTTATACGTGGCTTTTTCTCGAGTGCGTACGTTTAAAAATATTTTTGTTTGTATTAAGGATTCGTGCGGGGCAAAAAGTTAAGGATGATCAAGTAGTCATTATACTTTTAATAAAATTTCTATTAATTATTTTCATTTTATGTTACAAAAATGACAACTAACGGTGCGAAATATTCGCACAGGTTCATCTAGTAATATATATTAGGATACTTCCTTCCAGAAGGGATTAATATCTTACAGATTATAAGGATGATAATGATGGCAATGAATCATTACAGCATTGGCATGTCAACCTTGAGACAAACCAAGACAAGATCGATTACCAACCATATGACGCTTCTATGAGTATATGGCCTAATGGGTGGCTCAAATCTCTTTTAGTTTTAATTCCCCAGCAAAGTTTTTTGATTGCTGTATTGCTATTATGTTCGAGAAGAGTTTTTGGCCGTAATTATTTTCTTTTCTTGTTGAGTGTACCTTTTTAAACATCGATTCTAATGTCACAGAATGATTTTGTCATTTTCAGTGGCGTGCCTCTCCTTGTATGGTAATCTGCATTGTCATTAGACGAAAGGCATTGTCTTTATCAGACATGATATTATCCTAAGTGGTATGTAGGTCTGATCACGTCTGTAGAATATTTTTATAATCTTTCCAATTTCTTATAGATGGCTTATGAGGGCAGTAATTATCCCGCATCAAATGGTGGAAAAATCGTTCTGTTAAGATCATAACTTTTGCATAAGTTTCAAGCACTTTTACGCATCACATTAGTAAATGCAAACCTTTCCCTAAATATGTCTCACTTGAGTTGAAAGAACTCATTGCGTGCAAATATATTCTTTTTACACTGGGCACTACACTACGTATGAGCATTTTGAGAGAAAATTATTCACCATAATATTACTTATACGCCTAAGGTCAAAAGTGTATGGAGACATGATCATAGCTGCCAGACAAATGAAGCATCAAATCTTCAAATATCTGAGAAAAAATCGTCAAAAGCATTAATGGAGTTCATTGAAATCGTAAGAATCATCAGAAAGATTAAATAAATAAATTGAAAGGTTCTAAACACAAAAACATATGAAGTCGATGTCAATATTGCATCCTAAGTGTGGTGTAAATATCAGGTAGTCAAAAGATTTTGACTTTATGGGCATTAGGGACAGCCAATTACAGCATTTATAAGCGAACGAGTATGGAATAGCAGTTTCATATATTGGTTGGTCCTTAAAGTCTACTTTGAGGCTTATCGACCGTGTACAGGAGAGGCCTTATTAGCTCGTTAATCACGATTGTGTGTCCAACTCCATTAATTCATTGGAGCACCGTTGCGATGTGGTTTGTGTTTACTGCTCTATAGCTACTACAACAGATACTGATTGAGCGAAGTAAGGGAAATCTTTTATGAAAACCAGGTATTCCCACGTAATAATCGTGTTTCTTGGCAAGCACATCCGCATTTACATGCACACTGCTTTACAGACAAAGTTCGTTTGTTAGACGGAATATTCGTATGTGGAACTTCCTTCCTTTACATTGCTCTCTCTTTCCTCATTCCTATAATATATTTCCTAGTTCCAAACACAATGCCATCCTCTGAGTATTGGTCGTATGAAAAAAAAAATAAGCGCACTTGTCTTTGTTCTTCCGATGGCAATATTAGTAGCTCTAATCGAATTTTTAAAATTGTCTGCAACGGCATATGATAATTTATGCTCAGCTACGATGTTATTTAGTTGTTGAAATTTTTTGGCTTTTAAGGGGTTAAAAAAAAAAAAAATAAAAATCATCAAAGGTATTCGAAACTAACAGCTGTAAAGCAAATACAAAGCTTAAGGAGGCTTTTAATGTACTGAAGTTAAAAAAATGGTTCAAATTTTAATTTTAAAAAATCGTCAAAATAAGAGCATAAATCGTCAAATCGTCAACGTGATATTTTTGGAGCACAAAATAGTCAAAATCTGGCAGCTATGCACTTGAGTTGAAACAACTCGTTGCGTGCAAATGCATTCTTGTTTTAGTGGGCACTACACTACGTATGAGCACTTTATTAGTAAACTATTCACCAGAATATTACTTATACGCCTAAGGGTGCATTAGTCTAAAAAAGTTTAAATTTATGAGGAAAATGGAAAGAAAACATAGTTGATGTATTGTAAACTATTACGAGGGTCGTTTTTCTAATTAATTAAATTTTCAATTAAATGAAGGAAGAAAAAAGAAACATTTTTCTTTGAAATTCTTAAACATTTCGATTGGTGAAGGAAAGAAAAAGAGAGGATTTCTAATGCAAATGTGGAAGGATGGGAATGCGTTTCTATTCATACACACTTTAGCAAATACTTTCCATATTTTTTGTTTTTTTTAATACAATTTGACTTACGCCCTTAGTAGTGGAAGTAGAATCTTGTCAGTGATTTATCTTTGACTTTCCAATTGCAAATCAGCGACTAGTAAGCAATGCTCAATAATCAAACCTGAAACAGAGCCCAGAGTATGGCATGAAATATGACGAGCAAAAGATAAAGCCTGAGTCACACGAGAGTGCTACATTCAATCACTGTCAGTCATTTGAATTTTCTGGATTAACGAATATTTAAGCAATAAGGTGACTGAAGGCATTGCAATAAACATTTAAAAAAGGAGCCTTAACAACTAGTTCGTCATTGCTCTGATATGTGTATTTAAGTAAGCTAAGGCTTATACAGTTAGGTCAGGTTAGGTTAGGTTAGAGGACGTGTACTAGTCGGTTAAGACAAGTACAGTACCCGGAGATCGAAATTAACCCATTCTACAATGTCCGTAGAGAAGGAAGGAAAAAGAGGATATGGGATGAAAGGAGGGAATGTAAGTAAATGGGGGAGAAATGGGAATCGGAGGGATTATACAGAAAGAAACAGACATAAAGCAAAGCGCATATTCGAGCTTTTTAATCGCGCAGAAGAATCAAAAAAGACTCGAATTTGATTAAAAATTTTTAAAATTGCTGGCTGGGATACACGTCATAAGCGGGCTCCTTGCAGACTATTCCTGTACTGTCACCAGCAGCAACTCGTTTCCTTACCGTTCGCATCTTCCCTGTCTCTTTCAACCTTTCCTAAACTTGCACAATGCACTGCATGTGTAAGGGGTCATCCCCTGAGAGCAATTTTAATAAATAAAAAATAAGAGGGTGAAAGCGCGACTACACTTATGAAGCCCTAGCACCTCTCAACCAGCCCAAGCTGCTAATGAATCTGTGGAGAGCCTTGATGTCGGCTCCCGACACAGA
Source organism: Sarcophaga peregrina (assembly GCA_014635995.1). Lineage (NCBI taxonomy): Eukaryota > Metazoa > Arthropoda > Insecta > Diptera > Sarcophagidae > Sarcophaga > Sarcophaga peregrina. The sequence goes on from CM025793.1 coordinate 38,412,837, forward strand.
ATTCAAGCTCTTAAGGAAGGCCATGACAAGAGTCCTCAACTTCAACCTACCAAGGGCTGAGCAATTACAGAGGAGGTGTTCGACAGTCTCCAACTCCTGCTCATCCCAACATACCATGCAATAGCCTGGCTGGGATTTGTTCCAGATCCCCGTTAGCAACCTAATCTCGCAGTGCCTCATGATAAAACAAACAACCAACCTTAAGCTGACCTTAACCAAGCCCAGCAGCCAATCTGTTCTCTTACTGTCCGCAGCAGGCCATAGACGTCTAGAAACAGAACAACCCGATTCGTTCCCCCAACGCCTCTGCTCTTACTCCCTGAACCATCCATCGATGTGGCCATAGAGGTGGCAGACTAGGGGATCAGGAACAACTATCAAATCGCCTCCTATAAGCGAACCTAACCTAGCGAGGGCATCCGCCGTCTCATTGCCCAGTATTCCGTAATGACCCGGAACCCAGCATAGACGGATACGGTTTGCTCATACAGTTGCTAATGGATAATAGACCAGGAGATCATATAAATAGCGTGTTATTATGGAATAATCTGAGTGGGTGGTATTCTACACTTTAAAAAAAGGACTTCTTTTGGAAAATATTGTGAAAAAGTGGGAAAATCCTTCTGAATCCCATTTAACCTATAGAGAACCTATAGTGCAACACCTCAAAGCAGATTACAGAGTAGAAACGAAGAGAGTTGAGGTAAGTATCCAGCAGGACTGTGGCCTGTCAGCTTTGAAGAGTTCTTGTCAATTGCAGAATAATATTGTTGGAAATCCTTTCGTTGCGGATACCAGAGCTCAGGTGATACAATCTGTTACCAATGGAAGCCCCAAGGTTTGAATATGAATATCCTAAAGCAAATTCTACTATCTTAGAAGCATTTGTTCGCCGAACGTGGGATTCAATGTGATCTCATGCAAGAGTTGGCTTGACTAGTAGACAAAATAAGGGCATCAGCAGAACCGCCATTGAATGGAACTTTCAAGAAAGCACAAGAACGGGGTAGACTGATTGTGGCAAAAGTAAGCAGTGATGACAAGCGTTATAGTATAGGAGGGAGGCATTATCACAAAGTGGATATATTTTCAAAAATTTTCTTGATGTCCTATTGCTTTTGCAGCAGAGACTAAGAGGCTGTGTATACATAAAGAGGAACTGCAATATGAAAAACGAAAATTTTAAAGAAAAGTTTGCGTCCATGTGTCATAAAAAATGCCCCTTTTTATAAGACCTCCTCCGACTATTATTTTAAATCATCACTTCAAGCAGAAAGAAAGTAGTTTTCAAAATAATAATCCCCATGACTTTAAAAGAAAAATTCGTTATTTTTTCCCAACACCATTACACCATTCATTGAAATTAAATTTTAAACAGACAGACAGACAGTTTGTTGGCACCTCTCACAAAAGATTTACTGCCATTGAAATAATATTTTTAATGCTGCAGTTGCAGTTGCAGTTCCCTTTCCATCATACTTCCTTTTATTATATACTCTATTTATGTCTCTCTTTCTCTCCTTCTTCTATCTGTTTGGTCCTATTTTCTGGCTCATTTTTATATCCTTAATTTACAGTCGAACTATTAAATTTACTTTTGCTATACAAAATATCCAGCCAAGCTTTAAATATGCTCCTCAAATTGTATTGAAAACTGAAAAAAAGAAAACGAAAAAAAGTCTGCAGTTTTTGAATGCAACACAAAACGAAAAAGAAGAAGAACAAATGGGTGACAAAAAAACAAAAAAAAAGAAGGATAGAGAGGAGGAAGAAAAAAAGGAAAAGAATTGAAATAAAATTTGGCAAAAATATTAAGTATTGAGTGCCATATTAAAGAAGAAGCATTCAAATGGACTTCAATTATTATGAGAATAGACAACGAATTTATGGCAACCGTAGTTAATATAGCCGCAGTTTGCTTTAAATTCATGAATATTATGAATGAATTGAGTTATGGAGCGTTTAATTTGATAGGCAATCTATTTTTGTTATACAATATAGGGCAACATTACTAAGGGGATGGCACCTACTTATCCAATATGTATCTTGAGTTGAAATTAGAAGAATAGGATCGAAAAAGATCGAAAATTCCAGAGAAAAGTTTACGTAAGATCTTCGGATACGAACTTCTCAAGGACGTGGACGTTGTGCAGCGGCTGCGGTGGCTCGGCCATGTCGTTCGAATGGAGAAGAATTCACCGGCGTTAGAGAAATTTGCGGATGTTGACGAGTTGCGTTTAAAGGACCAAATCGAGGAAGTCCTGTGATCGATTGGTGTGCCCAACTGCGAATGCGATCAAGAAGCAGAGGAAGGATGTGTTAAGATGGGCCGACATCCATTAATCTGATTGTTAATGGCCAATTATGTACGTAAGTGTTACAGATAAGCAGCTAATTTCCTATTTTAGCAGCTCCTATAATAGTAGAAGAGCCATCAGCCATTGTTTAGGAACAACGACCTTGTAATTAGGTATTAAGACGTATTACGTATGAATATACAGGGTGGCTGACATATATTATGCAACAAAGTAAAGCGCAATATTTTTTGATTTTATTGTTCAAAAGCAAACAATTTTGGAAATAACAACAAATTTTAGAATCAATTTAGATTTGTTCGAATTGGCCACCTTTGGTACGATTTACGGCCTTCAAACGGCCGACAAAGTCATCACAGGCTACATGAAAGTGGCTCAGCGGTATTTTGGTCCATTGCCGGCGAAGCGCAGTCTTGATATGATCGACACTTTGATATTTTTTAGTGAAGGAACCTTACTCTTCAAAGTGCCTCAGGCGCAAACTTAACAGTTCAGATCCGTAGATTTTGGTAGCCATTGTACGGTAGCAAGTGAACTGATGAACCTCCTTTTAAGCCATTCTGGTTGACGGTGCAGAGGAGGTGGTGCTGAGTCCTGTTGGAATGTCCATGATCTGCAGGCCGAAATGTTTGTCTGCTCATGGCTTCAATACTGTTTTTAAGATATTTTCCCATATTATATTCGGCATTTATTTTGATCCCACGGTCGATGAATACGAGCGGGGTGCGACCATCGGCAGTTACAGCGGCCCACATCATTACCATCGGCGGCGCTTTAATTATGGTGGCCAATCGCAGGTGTAAATTTTCAGCTCACTTTTTGGCAAGTAAACACGGTCATTTTGTTTGTTCACAAACTGCTCAATTTGAAATGGCTTCTCATCGAAGAAAACCAAATTCGGTAACTGGCCACTTTTGTGCAAGCAAAGTGACTCCTTGGCTCTTTCCAGTCTAACTTTTTCTGTCCATCGGTAAGCTTTTGCACTTTTTGGAACTTCAATGGCTTTTATCCGAGTTCATTTTTCAATATGTGTTGCATCCGTTCTCGCGATACATTCAGCTCACGAGCAATTTTTCTACCAATGCGGCGTGAATTTCGTTCACATCTGGCCTTTACTGGTGTTTTCTGGTGTTGTTACCGCTTTTTTTCGTCCACTTTTTGGACGCAATGCAACACTGTCAGTATCATGGTAACGATTAATGGTATGAGAAACAAAAGATTTATTCACATTTAAATGCTGGTGGGCTCTAACGATAGCCTCCCATGGTTTTCCAGCCAAATATAAAGCAATCACACTATCACGCTTGAATTCCATTACGAATAACTTTTTTTTTCTGAATGCAATAGATAAAATGCTTTTGTAAGCTTGTAAATAATAAAATGAACTGTCACTGGAATAAATCTGTCAGCTGTCAGATGAGCGGTTTACGAATGATGACAACCTGAAATTTGTTGCAATACATATCAGCCACCCTGTATATTGATAAGTGAAGTCCCCGTAGTATGGTAGGTATTGTTCTGCCGTTTTAGACCTGAGACTACAGTTCAAATCTCAGGTCAGATATCTTCAACATATTGAAGTAAGAAAAATATATTTCTACTGCGACTTCTTTTCAGTAGATTTCTATCAAAAACTCTGGGAGAAAACAAAAATTGCCATGAAAAAGTTTCTCAACACTCTGTCGTCCGGAATAAACTTTGGAACTGTTAGTCCCGCCACCTATGGATAAAATTAACACAATACATCATAAGTAGCGAGAGAAGCTTGGTCGTAATCCTGACTGCAGGGCAAGTAACGAGCGATTGTGTACGTATGTTAGAGATGAGCAGCCAATTGGTCCATACCAGCAGCTCCTGTAATAAAAGAGTACGACCAGTCATTGCATAGAAACAATACTTTTCGGCAATAGGTATTAATTGAGGTGTTGTATTACATATATTGGTAACGAATTTTACTTATTGAGTACTCGATTTCACTCTCTCTCACTCTTTCTCTAGTAAATCACAGTTCATGGAGCTTTATGAATTGATTATTGAATGGATATTTTGGCACGGTTAAGTTAAATTAAAAACTGCCGTCCTACAAGGTTCCGTTGTTGTAAACACGATTTATTTTTAAACTCTCGCTGGCATTCGTTAACCACTTTGATAACCCAATAGAGCCGTGAAATTTATACAAACCAGATTTAGCTAGACACGTTGTATTAATAAATTTATATCGCATTTTGCAAGGTGCCGAGGTATTGTGAGGTATTGATATCGGTTTACCTTGTATAAGATTGTTAAGACGCTTTATGAATAGGCAGAACACAATTCTTGCTCTCTACATGGCTCAAGTAGTCTAGATATGTCTGGTTTCTCCAACTACACGCAGCATTTTATGCCGATCGTATTACTTTTGTCTCATTGAGTACATCAACACTGGGTTTATTACCACTTTTGCATGCGTTGTAAGCAGTTGTTTATGGCCCCTCTTCATGTAGTGCTGGTAATTTTAAAATACAGGAAAGATAGATTATAGGGAAAGGCAAGGGGGTAGTGTGAGACAACATGACGATCCACATTCGTAAACTTTCAAAACTAAATCACCCTCTAAATAAGTGCGTGACACTTGAGTTGAAAGAATATGTTTCGTGCAAATGCATTCAACTTACAATAGGAACTACACGACGTATGAGCATTTTATTAGCAAATTATTTACCAAAATATTACTCATACGCCTAAGGCCTAATGAATGTCGGGTATGTGTTATGAAATGAGTTTAAAATTTATGAAGGAAATAAAATAAAAAAAAAAATTCGATGTATAGTAAACTATACGAGAGTCGTTTTCCCAATTTTAAAATAGAAAAAATATTAATTTTACATAGAAATTCTTAAACAATTCAATACATAAAGGCAACAAAAAGGAATAAAAAAGAGAATTTCTTGTGCAAATGCAGAGGCTGGGAAAGGTGTTTCTACTGTTCATATTTGTTTTTAATAAATTTAGGCTTTTGGTTTAGAAGAGGATTACTGATTTAACATTCCAATTGCAAATCATTGTAAGCATTGCTCAATAATCAAACGTGAAACAGAGCTGTTATTACACAATCTGTCGAAGCTTTCATCGTCCCAAGTAAGTCAAGAAATGGGATCGAGGAAAAAGCAAAGTCCAACCTACATGAGTATTTCACAATTACTTTGTCAACCATTTGAATCTTCTGGGTTACAGTACATACTTATAAATAAAAAATGAGTTCACTGAGTGCTTTATAATAAAAATATGAAAAAAAAGGCCTTAACCTCAGAGGAATGCTAATTTGAGCCCCTTTTTATGACATACTTGAGTTAAATCATCACAACAACTTACTAAACATTTCTATAGACACTATGTAATTGCCGTAGTGTAGTATGTAGCGTGTCGGCTTATTAGACGTAAGGCCAAGGTTCAAACTCCAGGTCAGACATCAAAACGGAATTGTGAAAAAATATTTCTTCGGCGACTGCCGCCTAGCAGATTTCTGGCGATAAGTTTGGTGAATAACATAAAATTGCCATGAAAAAGTTTCTCAAATGTCGTTCGGAGTTGACTTAAAATTGTAGGTCCCTCTGCATTTGTATAAAATTAACGCAAACAACATAGGTGGTGTGAGAATCTAGGTTGTAATCTTGACTGAAGGGTTGAAATGACCAATTGTGTATGCATGTAGAGACAGTTTAATTCTATAATACGGCACATGGCAACTCTATTATTCTAGAACTAGCTACAGCGGGTCTATTATTGACAGAAACTTTGATATTTAAACTGGAACTAGAGGAAAAGCACGTTTTTTTTTATAACACATGGCACATGGCAACCCTATTCATTCTAGAACCAGCTGCAGCTGGCCTATTATCTACAGAAACTTGATTATTTAAACTGGAACGAGAGGAAAAGGAAGTTTTTTTTATAACACATGGCACATGGCAACTCTGTCATTCTAGAACCAGCTGCAGCTGGCCTATTATCTACAGAAACTTGATTATTTAAACTGGAACGAGAGGAAAAAGGAAGATGCAATGTGAGAAAACATTTTCTCTTACTCGTTTAGCGCATCTAAGTGGTCTGGAGTTTCCTTTAACTTTTCGCCAGAACAGTGTACCATAAGCCCTGATTAAATGAATATACTAACAGAGAAGGAACTTTAAAATGCTACTATTAGAGGAAAAAGGAGATGAAAAACGCAAGTAAGAACCATTAAAGAAAAAAAGAAGAAGAAGAAGAAAAAAGAGACAAAATAAGAACGACGAGTATAGAAAATTATTGGAGCAAAAATTTCTTAAAAGAAAAACAAAAACAAAAACGAAAAAAAATATTGAGTTACAGGAACAGGAAATGACTGTAAGTAGAATGGCATGTTTGGACATCATTTTTTAAAAGGACGAAAAATAAATTGTCATTAAAAAAAACATTAAAAAAAAAAATGGGAAGAAAACTAAAACCAACTAAAATAGGAAGCTTAACAATAAAGGGAAACTAAAATTATTTAAAATATTTGAACAAAACTGTGCACAAACAAATTGAAAATGAATTTAATTTTGGAAACAAAAAACCCCTTAACACACTCACTCTCACACAATGCATTCATTGGGTAGAGACTGGACAACAGAAAACAAAAAGCGAAAATGGATTTTAAGAGGATTTTGATTTGGTGACAAACCCAAATCATGTCATTTTTAAACAGTTTGATGGAAAATAGTTTTACTCTGCTATTTTGCTGGCATTTTTGGTCTCTTCTTTATTTTTTTGTTTTGTTTTGTTGGATATTCAAAAGCCATTTTTGTTGTACGCATTTGTTGGTTGTGTGTGCGCTAAAAAAAATGTTGCTCAACAATTTGGTTTCTGTAGTTTTACTCACCAGAGGGATAAATGTTTTAACAAATCGGAGGGAAAAAACTATGACAACCAGTCAGTTGTCAAAATTCTTTTGTATCGCTCGAGCCTTATACTCCCACACTGTTTTTGAACTGACAGTTGCATCCAGAGATGCATATTTTATGGGAACTAAAACAGCCACAAAAATGACAAAAAAAAAAAAAAATAAAAAATGATAAAAACATGAAAGAAACTTTGTTGGTTTGATTATATTGCTAGAGCTGCAATGCAATTGTTCGGCAATAGCAACTATTTTGTTAACAGCAGTTAGCAGCAACAAAACACAAAACAAAAAAGCAAAGTTGCAACTACAAAATGAACTGCAAAAAGAAAATGATCTGAACAACTCTACAAAAATAATGTAGAATAAAATAACAAATAAAATTTAATAAACAAGATACGTGGGCAGTACTGAAATTAACTAGAAAATTTTACAAATATTTTATAAAAATTATATATTGGTGTACGAGAGGGTTTCCTCATGAAAACAATTTCTGATAAAAAACTTCAATTAAAATTTTTTATGACAATATTACGAGGGATGTTTAAAGAGTTTCTGAGATTTTGCGTTGTTTTAAACACTAGCATTAAAACATATGTTCATTTACTGCTCATTAGCAATCCATTGAGTACTGTTTATCAGCTAAATTTCCTTCTTCTCGAAGCTTATTCAAACAATTCTCGGGCGACAGTTACACCCACTGTGATGATGGTCGCCATTACGAATGCTACATGGGACTGCACTATACATTATACATAAATAACGATCGCCATTGACTGTAACGGCCACTTCCTGCTCATTTTCGAAGAAAAATAGCCCAATTATGCCTCTGGACTAAAATCCTCATCAAAAAGTGATTCGTTTTGGATGTGTCGGCTTTTCAATGTATGTTTTCGGGTTTTCTGTGCCCCAAATGCGACAATTGTGCTTGTGTACATACCAGCCAATATGAAAATGAACTTCATTTGAAAAGATGATTTTTTTTTTTTTGCCAAAATCGGCATCTTCTGTAACTCGATCGCAGGCCCACTTAGCGAATCGAAAACGCATTGGATGGTTAATATTTGTTCAGCGGAAGGATAAAACTAATTACGTGTCAAATCAGACATGAGCTAAGTGTCAACATTTACGAAATAAGCACTAGTTGAAAAAAATGTTAGATGGAGGAGCCGATAGAATGTACATGGAACTGTATAAAGCAGGTAGAATTTTCATGATATCACAATGGCTCATGCACACACATGGTCACGGTTGGAATGGTCAGGCGCTGGATCATGGGAATAGGTCTCAAACTTGCTGATCACAAGACGAATGACTACTTGTAAGCAATAGGAAGAGGATGGAGTTTATTAAAATAACGGTAGGTGAACAGCACATAACATCAAAACAGATTAAATATCTGGAAGTGATAATTGACAACAGGCTCACGTTTCAGGGAAACACCTGTCGTACATCGGCCAAAAATGTGCTACGACGGCATGTGCACTTACCCGATTAATGCCTAACCTAGGAGGCCCAAGATAGGAGAGGAGACGGCTACTTATGAAGGCAGTGACAGCCATTGCTATATATGCAGCGCCTGTATGGACTGGGGCTATGGAGAAAAGGATCCTATAGGGCAGGAATGGAAGCGGCCTACAGGAGATCAGCTCTCAGGGTGATTTCTGCCTTCCGATTGCAGCGTTAGTGATTGCGAGGATGATGCCCCTAAAGCTAGTAGTGGATATAGAAAGGAGAAAATATGATACGAGATGGGGATTGGATCTTTCCAACCCTGTTCAGTTAGTGGATGATGCTTTGGATAGATGGCAGCAAGACTGGTCCAATTCCACCAAGGGAAGATGGACCCACAGACTCATACCAAGCATAGACGTATGGACTAAAAGAAGAAACGGTCAGGTGAACTTCTACCTGACACAGTTGACTAGCCGGCCGAGGATGATAAAGGGCATATCTCTATAAGTATGGTCATGACGTAGACGAGGCTTGCCCAGGATACCGTAATGAAAAGGAGACGGCGGAGCATGTTTTCTTTACTTGCCCACGATATGTTGTTCAACGAAATTGCCTGGAGAGAACAATAAGGATTTCAGGCAATGCCCGATAGTATAGTTAACCTGATGTTAACCTCATGTGACATTGTAACGCAGTAGTGCGTTTTCGCAAGGAAGTATTGAACGCAGCAAAGATTGGCTGTGCGAGCAAGGTTAGCAAAATTTGAAGGCAGCATTCGCTTGAATCTCCTCTAAAGTAATATTTGATTGTGGGGAGGAGGCAAAGTGTAGTTGAAAGTGTAACGAAGTAGGTTGGTTTTAGTACGTATGCATCTAGCAAGCCGAGAGTAAATCTTGCGGCGAATCGTGCACATTGGCAGGCCGGGCTACCAGTGTCTTTCGAAGATTTTCCAATCTTTAGCTTGTAAAGCTCTAAAAAAAAGTCCTATAATTGGTCATTACAACCCCTCAGACAGAATTCCGACCTAGCTTCTCCCACCACTTATGTTGTGTGTGTTGATTTTAAATATGAATTGCGGGAGTTACAGTTTAAAATCGAAAAAAAATTTTTTTTTCATGGCAATTTCATTTACTTTAAGAGAGTTTTTGCTGGAAATCTGCTAAGAGGAAGTCGCCGCAGAAATATTTTTTCTTTTTTTGTTGAATATGTCTGGGCAGGAGCTTGAACAACAGCCTCACATCTAATAAGCTAATACAATACCTACTAGTCTATGTCATCTTAAACGTTTGCAGAGATGAAGCGTTGAATGAAAGACCAGATTTGCTCGGTATTACAATGGGTCCTTATGTAACATAACTTAGACTGGCATATTACTTTCCAAACTATGCTACTGCTTGTGCTTTTGTGGCGTTTATTTGACTGCTTCAATGGATTAATTGTTAAGCCTTTCAAGCGTCATAATGATGAATGATGAAAATATTTTCCCGGCGTTTTAATGCAATGAATTTTGGATTGCCTGGTAGCCTGTGTAGTCAAGTGCCCATCAAGTATTCATATTTGGTTAACACAGGAACACTTTTCATTTTATGGAAAACGTGAATCAACTTTTATCAATACACACTTATACTTACATTCACATGCATGTGTATGTATGTGTGTATGTATGTATTGTTAAATATTATTTGATTACAAGTGAAATGAAAAAAAAAGAATGGAAGAATGACAGAAATAAAAACTTGTGTCCTTAAATAGACATTCAAATGTCAAGGATTATAAATTTCATAAAATAAAATCAATAAAAGCCAAGAGACAAATGACAAGAGATTTTAATAAATAAAGAGAGAGAGAGAGAGAGAGAGAGAGATGGGGGAGAAAGGAGTGAGAGTGCTTAATTGACATGTGTCATGCAACTGAGTATGCGGCTTTACAGGAACAAATAAATGTGTGTGTGTGTGTTCGTGTGTGTGAGTGTTTTCACTTGTCGAAGGAAATAAAATTTTGTTTCTGCCAAAGAATTCAATGCAATTCAATGAAATTGAAAACTTAATTGAATTGAAATTTAATCTTTAAATGGTTGTCACAATTATTAAGAGAGAAAAACTTATTTTTTCTTTTAACACATTTTATATGAAATCAACTTGTATGAGTACAATTGCCAGAGAGACAATCATTTGCAAAGAAAAAAATCAAAACAATTTTTTTCTTTCTTCTCTAAAGCCACAAACGAAGGACAACATAAGTGAACAGAGTGGTGGTAATGGTAAAATGTAATTCAATTATTTTATGTTTCTATGAGTTTCTTTAGTTTTGGGTTTTCCTTCAACTTCTCTGTTTATATCCTTGAGTTGTTAAGTTGTTGCTGCCAACAAGCCACAACAACCTTGTGTTGCATTTTCTTGAGAAACTCATAAACACTACTCTACTCTTGTATGTTGTCTGCCACACAATTTAAGAACACAATTTAATTTACTGTGTGTGTTGCATGTGATACTCTAGCAAATATACTTTAATAATGCCACAAATAGTAACAACAATAACAACAACAATAACAAATTATTTTCAAGCTGTTTTGTACTGGCTTTGTGGAGTAGAAAACATAAAAGAAGAAAGAAGAATGATTTCATTAGGAAATGTTCATTTTTACAGAGAAAAGAACTATTTGTAGCAGCACCAAGCGTCCAACACTTTTGTTTCACATGCGTTTAACGTTCATAATTTGAAACGAAGACCTTACCAAGCAAGCTAACCGAACTGAATGCACTTTAAACAGTAGGTGCTAATATATGGAATGCAGCACAAGCATATCAATTATGTTTTGCAAGAGGCTTTGGAAGGAACTAAACGATTCAAAAGGATTTCCTTTATACCCAGTCATACTTAGGTTAGTTAGGTGGCTCTATAACAGATATTATGCCACTGTATTAGACCCAGAAACTTGACTGAAGGGTTGTAATGACCAATTATGTATGTATTAGACCCATTACCCCACTACATTCAATGCAAAGAGATAGGCACTGATGAACAATCAATCTTAACATCAGACAGATCAGTTCTCCATGTGAAGAACAGGGTTCCCATATTGTCCTCCTCCTAATAGCAATTTCTATAGAAAATGAAGCGAGAATGAGAGAATGAGAAATGTAAGGTTGAAAGAGAAAAATGGGTTATGCCCCCCGGTTAAGATACAGTCTCCTTAATCTAATGCGATTCTACCCAGAATCTAACCCGGTCATGGATACTTCAGACAGTACCTGCATAGCATAGGAAAATGTCGCTCGCCATTCTGCATCTACGAGGAAGAGGAAATGTTAGACGATGCCAAACACACTTTCTTCGGCTGCAGTCGATGGGACGAAAGACGTCAGGGTCTCGAGGCTGAAATCGGCATTATTAGTTCACTAACGTCCTGCCGAAAATGTTAAACAGCAGAGAAAACTTGAACGCAGTAAAGCAATTTGTGCACTATGTCCTGCTAAGGAAAAAAAATGACCTAGACGAAGTTGAATAATGGAAAAGCAGAGCCTGGACGCAGGCTGATAATAATGAAACTGGCATAGATGCCAAAAAGGGCTCCTACTCGAAGTAATACAACCGTGGTTCCGAGGTGGAGTGATACCCCGATGAGGAGATAAAGCGGGTTTTTAGTCGGTATACCCACAGAAGAGTCCAACTTATCATGTGTGGTGGCGACCTTCATGAATGCGTAAAGCATTTTCCCAGAAGAACCCAGAAAGCATTATAACTGGTGTAGCAACTACTATAGAAAATAAAAGAGGAACCATGCTGTAAATGGACTATTCCGCCCAGTTAAGGTATGGTCACCTCAATCTAATACAATTCTAATAAATAAGTGTTAGCCATGGTCAAGCAATGAGTAGTCAACCTTAACACAATTTCCAATTAATCCACCATTTTCAGGCAAAAAGTAGGAGACATGCTTCTACAAACGTGAATATAGATAAGACGTTTAAAAGGGCATATAAGTTACTTTGGTTACCCGAACAGACAACCTCTTCCATTGTGCAGCCTTTTATTCACATTAAGAATTGCCATAACTTTCCCCTGAAAGGCATCATTGCTGTATCCCAGGAGTCTGAGTATCCTTGCCCTCATTATAGCATACAAACCGTTTTAATTTATAGCTTCGAGTTTTCGTTGTACGCTTACAGAAAATTTAAAAAAAAAATTTATTATCGAACACTTTCCCTTGGTAGGTTGAGGTTGAGGACCCTTGACAGGGGCTTCTTTGAGAGCTTGAGTTCTTCAATGATTTATTAGCAGCTTGGGCTGGATGAGAGGTGCTAGGACTTCATAAGTGTAGAGCTCTCACCCTCTTTTATTTGCGTCTATTTCTTCCTGTGTGATTCCTCCGATTCCCATTCACTTTCCTTACTTACATGCCCTCCATTCATCCTACTTCCTTCATTTTCTTTCCTCTGTAAGGACATGTACAATGGATCAATTAGACCTCCAAGTCCTGTCTTAACTGAAATGTACACGTCCTCTAATCTAACCTAATCTTCAGAAATTTAGGGAAACATCTATTGTCCCATTCTAGTAGTTTCTAGTCTTTCACAAAGATACCTGGGATAGTATATTATCGTTTGGCACCGAGGACTAAGAGTACAAGGCTCCAGTATCCGAGGGAGCAGCTTGGTTTATCAGTTCACTGAGTTTAATCTGATTGCTGCAAAAGCTGCTGGTACTACCAGTAGAAGCTGATAAGGAAGCCAAGTCAGCATGGTGCAAAAGTGTCTTGGTTCTCTTGATGTCCTTACAGCGGCATAAATATCTTTGACAGCGTGCTTCTTCCGTCGCTAGGGTCCTCCATTACACAGTCTTGTGTAAGTTATCAAAGAAAATTTTTTTATTCGTTTGAAAGAATATAACGCACACGGCTTCTCTGAGTGAAGCTTATTTGAAATTTGCAATTACCATCCTTCAGTCAAGACTACGACCTTGCTTCCCACATGACTTATGTTGTGTGTGTGATAATTTTACACATGAATGGCGGGACCTACAGTTTAATGTCGACCCTGAGCGACGAATTTTTGAGAAATTTTTACAGAGTTTTGGTCAAAAATCTGCTGAAAAGAAATCGCCGAAGAAATATTTGTTCATACTACGTTTTGTTGAGTGCAGCCCTTGCGCTGACCAACTTCTTTCTTTTCCCTGATTTGGCGGAACTGGGTTAGTACAGGGATTGCGTTCACCCGTGGCATCACAACGGGCCGCCATGCGTGCTCAAGTGAGCTTTGTGATGTCAGAGCTATCACTCCAACCTAACCTAACGTTCTGGCCTAGGGTTTGAAACATCGTTCACGCGTCAAAATAACCTATTGGACTACGACGACTATTTCCCATGAATTTGGTGCTTAAATCAGAATGAATTTGACCGATGACATGGATTATGTTGGTTTTGAAGACCGTTGTCGAATGTGACTTATTTGCACTCATCGGCAACATAAGAAAAAGTCAAGCGGAGTCAAATAGCATGATTTCGGTGTCTAGTTCATATGCTCTTAAATCGTTCGTGCAGAATCTACAATTTGATGTTCTGCTATGCTGCTCGTAGAGCTGGCCTGTTTAAATCATATATAGTGGCTAGCCAGATCATCAAATTTAGGCTAAAACAAGATGGTAGTCATAGACCTACATGCATCTATGACGCCATTAGCCCAGAATCCATATCAAAAAATGATTTTTTCGGAATTGCATTGCATTTTGCATTTTTTTATGTAGCCATTGAGTAAATATGAAATAAGTTGTAATGGGTCCTATAGCTCTGTAATACATACATACCAAAGATCAGCAACGAGTATTCAGAACGATGAGTAGATTCGAGTCATACTTATAATTTCAGATACTTATAGGCATTCGTTCTTATTTTAATATGATACTCATACTACTCATACTCAAAGTTGGAAGTACTCATCGTAGTCATACTTAATAATACGCATGATAATGTTATTGAACCGCAAAATAAGTATGATTCGCTTACGAGCACTGCAATACTCATAAAAAGATTGTGTGTATGCTTTGCTTGTTGTCTTTGTCTTTCTTTTCTTCTTTTTATTTTGTATACGCAACAACAACAAAGGCTGTAAATTTTAATGAATGATTCGAATCACTCGAATCACTTATAAGTATTATAAGTATTTTTCTAAATTTAAGAATCAGAATGAGTAGGCGGATGAATCAAACATATTTCGAATGAGTTTGATGTCAACGTTGTACTCATACTCATTGCTACTTATGCTTAAGAACGCTACTATACTCACAAGAAGATTGTGTGTATGATTTGCTTGTTGTCTTTGTCTTTCCTTTCCTCTTTGTTTCTATATGCAACAACAACAAAGGCTGTAAATTTTGATGAATGATTCGAATCGCTGGAATTACTTAGAAGTATTTTTCCAAATTTATGAATAAGGATGAGTAGGCGTATGAATCAAACGAATCATTTCGAATGTTGTGAGTTTGATGTCAACGTTCTGCTCACACTCATTGCTACTTATTCTTATAAATCAATGTTGTAGCGAGTACGAATGAATCAGAGTAGTTGAATTTCAATTCTGTTGATTCACTGATACTCAAAATTGCATGAGTGCTTATGAGTAGATTTCAGAAGCTTTTCATGGCAATTTGATTTTACTCTCAGAGTTTTGCCAGAAATTTGATGAGAGGCAGTTTGAGTTGAGTTTTGAATCGCTTGTACTAGGCTTCAAAATTGCATTAGTGCTTATGAGTAGCGGAAAAACGATTCATTGCTGATCTCTGATATGTACGTACTTAATTGGTCATTAGAAGCTTTTAGTCCGGATTACAACCTATCATCTCACACCACTTATATTTTGTGAGTTAATTTTATACATGAGTAGAGGAGCCAGCAGTTTAAACTCGACTCCGAACGACAGATTTTTAAGGAACTGTTTCGTGGCAATTTTGCTTTAGCCTTCAGAGTTTTTGCCAGAAATCTGCTGAAGGGAAGACGCCGAAGGAATTCTTGTTTCGTTGAAAATGTCTGACCTGGTGTTTGGTCGAATCGTGGTCAAACGTCTAATAAGACAACACACTTCCTACTAGACCATAGCGATAATACAATTGTTAAATCATTCTGTGACTTGTTTCCACCTTCAAATCGAAGAGAATTAAACTGAAAACTGCAAAGACTGTGCCTGACTGACAGCTAAGCAAAGGCTCCATAGATTACAAAGCTCGAAGCGTTACTTAAGAAATTTTGAATCAAAATAACTCAAATTATAGATTTTTCTTTACATTGTAAAAAAACCGTTATTTTTTAATTAATTTTCCCTCTCCTGTTAACCACATAACCTGCATGCTCTGGCTAAATTTAAGGATACTGGTTGGCAAAAGTTGATTCAATTCCAATGAAAATATTAAAAAATGAAACGAAATAATAATGAAAGTCGCTGGATTATAATTTCAAATGAATTCTGTTTTTGAATTTGAATTTTTTATTTTATTTTCTTGGGTTACGTTTAATTATACAAAAAAAAAATTTGTATTCAAAAGTACGAGATTTTTTTTTGCAGTTGCTTTTAACAGCTTTAAAGGCCAAAAATAAAAGAAAAAATTAAACAAAGAAAGTGACCTTGTGGACCAGGAAGCAAAAACAACAAAAAAAAAAACAGGAAAGAGAAGAAAAAAATTAAATTTATTATGGCGACACCAACAGAGCGGTATTTAAATAAATTTTAAGTGGATTTTATGCAACACAAAAAACAAAAAATATGAAAAATAAACGGCAAAAAACAGAAACAGAAATTAAAATTAAAATAAAAACACAAGCAAAACGCATAAATTAAATCCCCATTTAAGTTTTTCACATAATTTTTATCAACATAATGCTGTGGTGGTAGTGGTGGTGGTGGTGGTGTTGGTATTACATACACATTCCATATGAGACACAGGATACAGTAGAACGGGCTGCCATAATGCTGTAATTGGTATGGTGAGGGTTGCCAAGTATAAAACTAAATAATAAATTATATTTTTGTACCCCTTCTTGTGCGTGTATGTGTGTGTGTGTGTGTATGTGAAATTAAAACCATAATTTATCTTCATTTATATTGTATTTTACATGAGTACAGGAGTATAAGTACGCGCAATAGCGAAAAAGGGCATAAAGTGATAATTTGTGGTATTAAAGATTAAAGGGGGAGGATGGGGACAGTGACAATACTTTATATTGATAGCAGTTTGGGGAATTTAGCAGGTTTTTTTTGCAAAAAGTCTGAGATTAAATAAAATTGCCTTGAAATATTTCTCAAAAATCTGTCGTTCGTAGTCAACTTTAACAACTCCGCTGTCCAATGAGTCATATATGACTCACGGGAGCATATTGTAATATGTTCATGAGTCACATGTGACTCATTTCTTTATGCAATTTAAGGAAGCATTTGTGCAGAAACATTTTTGAGAGTTTTAAAGGGACGTATAGCAAAACCAAAGCGATTTGTATTGGGACAGGGAAGTTAATAAAATAAACACACACAACATATGTGGTGTGAGAAACTATGACATTGGGTCAATTCGATCTCCGGGTACTGTACTTGCCACAGTTGACTAGCACACGTCCTCTAACCGAACCTAACCTTAGGAGCCTTAAACAGATACCATAGCTTTAATTCAGCCTAGCCAAGCTGTCGTAAAACTCTCCGGAAGGGTTGTCAAGGTAGTAAAAGATTAAAACTTTAGAGTCTCCAGTTAGGTTGATGAGTTACACACATACTCCTACTCTCTTAAAAGACAGCCTATTTTGTTGTATACAGAAGCGCTGGAGTTTTCGGTGTCACAATAAAATATTCCGAGCCTATAGGATAACTAGCGTATATCTTCCAAGCTGTAGTCTATGCTATCGAAAGGAAAGGAAAGGAAAGGAAGGACGTAAAAGCAAACTTGATATAGCAATTCTATCGCATCGACAGATTGCCATTTGAGTAATCGATTATGTGGTTCAATTGAAGCCGGTATAGAACTGCCTGGAAAAACTGAACCGGCTACTTGTGAAAAATAAATTAATCGTCTGATTAATGAAAAATAAAGCAATCGTCTGATTCTCGTCTTTAAATAAACTGGAATCTAATTGCGAAAATGGGAGCTTAACAAACGCAAAGTTAAAGAGAGTCAAAGACCGCCCTCAAACAAAGTGGCCAGTAGCCAGTCTTCTCACCACCTTAGTCAAGACAACCATCCAACACATTGAAACCCTATTATCCTAAGACTGTACCTAACCGTACCATACAGGAAGTCGTCACGTCCTCCACCACTAAATCCCCCCCTCGTCCCGTGATATTACTTCGGAGTGAAGTCCTTTTGCCCCCACTCATATCCGCGTCCGGATTCCTTATTGAAGGTTGAGGAGACTTCTAAGTGCCTTCACTATTCCTTTTGTCCAAGTTCCCGACTAGACTGGATTTCATTTGACATGTGAGCTAGTGTCATCTGAAGCCTCCAGATCTCATTTCTTCAGTCTCAGAATGCACTCCACGTAATTCGCCACTAAGGCCCAATTATTTCTACTCGCAATCATAACTCAGACAATGTTAGCGGCCGTGATCGTTCCAATCGTTGACGTCAGTACAGAGCGATAGCTCTGCCAGCGTGCACATTCGAAAACAGTGTGTTTCGCATCATCAATTAAGAGAAGGAGTAAGGGGAGGCGGTGTTTCCAACTCTATGCAAATATTTCCTAAAATATCCGTAACACGATAGCATCTGCATAACGTAGAAATTTACCTCTCCAAATTTCCGACCAATCCATGGCTTGATGTCCGGAATAAGTATCGCCGTCCACCTTCCTCTATCTTCATCGTTCCATCGTCGTTGCCATTCTGAAATGCTGTTTTCCCTAAAGTGGCAGATCATGTGATTTCCAGCCGATTTCGCTTTATAAAATGTATAGTCTGGGATCCTGTCCTATTCCCAGACATGTTACCGAGCTCTTGGTCCTAATTAGCTCGTTTCCAATACTCATATCCACCTGCAAGTGGATTCGTCGACAATCGATCAGCAGTAATTCCGTTTTATGCATGGCCAGGTCTAGGCCATGGGAATCCAACCATCTTTTCGTTCTTAGCATGACACGTCTTAGTTTTCGCTGTGCCTCTTCCGTATTCCTGGCCGTGATAACGGCTAGTTAGTTCTATATATGAGGGAGTGGACCTGTAGCTTAACGTTGGTAGTGAGCGATGTGAATTTTATTTAATTCTCAGAGTTTCTCCCAGAAATCTGCTGAGAGCATGTATGAACCTACTAGACTATCGAGACTTTCACATTAAATTAAATGTTATGAGAAGGTCGATTTGAGTGGGTGTCCAAAGATAGCAAATATTTCATTCAAGCCAATGGTCATATGACACTCTGGATGGGAAATATCCCACACTGAAAATATGGATGCATTTTTTTCTTATTCGAAAGATTTAATAAATTATCGCCTTTTTTCTCTCATTTACTGCAATGTTATATGGACTGTGTTGCAAAAAAGGCATGTAAGTAAGGATTTTAATACTGTTGAAGGGAGACCAGCCGTGTACACCAGAGATCTGCAACGAATATTCAAAACAATAAGAAGATTGAAGTCATACTTATAATTTCAGATACTTATACGCATTCATACCTATTTTAATATGATACTCATACTACTCATACTTAAAGTTGGAAGTACTTGTCGTATTCATACTTAACAATACGCATGATGTCAGTGACTTCGACTCGTCTCTACTTAATATTTACACGAATCACAAAACAAGTATGATTCGCGTATGAGCAATACTCACAAGGAAATTGTGTGTATGCTTTGGTTGTTGTCTTTGGCTTTCCTTTCTTCTTTGTTTGTATATGCAACAACAAAAACGAGTGTAAATTTTGATGAATGATTCGAACCACTCGAATACCTATAAGTACTTATAAGTATTTTTCTAAATTTATGAATCAGACTGAGTAGGCGTATGAATCAAACACATTTCGAATGTTGTGAGTTTGATGCCAACTCATACTCATACTCATTGCTACTTATACTTATAAATCAATGTTGTAGCGAGTACGAATGAATCAGAGTTGTTGAATTTCAATTCAACATAGAATATAGATAAGACATTTAAAAGGGCTTATAAGGTACTTTGGGTACCCGAGCAGACAACGTCTTCCATTAGGCACCCTTTTAGGGTGAGAATTGTCATAACTTTTCCCTGAAAGGCATCATTGCTGTATCCCGGGAGTCTGAGTATACATGCCCTCATTATATCATACAAACCGTTATAATCTATAGCTTCGAGTTCTGTTGATTCATTCATACTCAAAATTGAATAGATTTCAGAAGCTTTTCATGGCAATTTGATGTTACTCTCAGAGTTTTGCCAGAAATTTGATAAGAAGCAGTTTGAATTGAGTTTTGAATCGCTTGTACTAGGCTTCAAAATTGCATGAGTGCTTATGAGTAGCGGAAAAACGATTCATTGCTGATCTCTGGTGTACAGCCATGTAAAGATAAGGATATGGAGTGAAAGTATGAAACTTACGTTTACGAAACTGCTCAGTTTAAATGGAGGAGGATACAAACACACCTAATTGGTCATTACAACCCTGCAGTCAGGATTACAACCTTGCTTCTCACACAGCTCTTATGTTTTGGGCGTTCATTTTATATATGAGTAGTGAGACCAGTTTAAAGTCTATTACGAACGCTTTGAGTGCTTCCCAGGAATTTTCTGAGAGGAAGTCAGTTCAGAAATATTTTTTCGTATTTTGCTTTGTTGGAGATGTTTGATCTGGGGTTTGAATCGGGGCCTAACTTCTATGCCAGCACACTACTTATTAGACTACGCCGATTGCTTTTCGTATTAAATATAAAACTGGGATGTTTATTTACTTCTTATGGCCACCTTAAATGTAAATTGTATACCTTCACACGTGTGAATGCCTGTGTGTAAAATTACATAAACGCCTACCGATTTTATTTACCAGGAATGCCTTAATTTTTTACCTTTAGATCCACTTTAAAAAAAAAACTACAAACACTTTACGCAGTTACATACACAAGCATACATGCCTATACACATGAAGGACTGCATACATATGCTGGAGTAAAATTATCCTGTTTTTTTGTCTGAGTGGCGAACACAAGTGCATATTTGTGCACTTCAATTCATTTTCTGTGTATAATTTAATGAAACTCTCTTGGTCAGACGTGATTTTTTAATTGCTTTCTTGCCATTCTTTACAATAAAAAAAATGGAAAGAATTGGAAAGAATGTATCGAAATAAAAAGAACAAAAAAAACCGCCCCGGAATATGAAACCTGAATTGCCGGATTAAAGCAATAAGAAGGACGAAGAAATCCTGTTAAACAAGAAAAATTGAAAGAAAATAAATTATGAATTACACTTTAAAGGTAAGTAATGTAATGCAAAAGGGTAATGGAAAGTGTCATAAAAATATGTCAGAAAGGAAAAACAGAATTAAATTTTTTCCTCTCTCCATATAAAAAGGAAAAAATGATTTTTAATTACACACACACGCACACACTCACTCACAGAATAAAAAGGACAACAGGAGAGACAGAAGAGACGTTGGCTATGATAGGAAGGAAAAAGAAAAGGTGGCTGGCGCTATAAACTGCAGTAGCCATTAATAATTGATGAATGAGAAATTGTTTGGAAAAAGGAATGCAAATTAAATGATGATAAATTCGGTCGTTAATGTATTCAAGAACAATAACAATGGATTGGAATATGTAATCCAGGGGGAAGAGAGAGTATGTGCCTTAATAAATTAAATGCCTCAAATAATATGCAGCTAAGGTATAGTAAAAAAAAGTTCATTGTTATTGTATAAACCGAAGATCATTCGAATATGTAACGATTTGCTCAACAATTTAAAAAGATTTGCCAGAGATTGCTTCACTAATTGAGGTCTTATGATGGGAAGGCAGGTACGAATTATACTTACGAACTTAAAGACAGAAGCTGATATTGAGTGGGCCATCCAACGGCTTAAATTTGAAACATCGGTTATTTCACGTCAGGCAATACTTACAGTGGCGAGCAGAAGTGAGTGCATGTTCACAATACTGAGTTTCGTCAACCACAAAGTAATGCTATCTAAGACCCGGGGAAGGTGTTCAAAAATACCATGTGAAGCAAACTGTTCAACATGGCGGCGAAAGTATAATGGTTTGGGGATGCTTCATATAGTCGCATGTTGGCCCTCTATATTTAGTAGATGGTATCATGTGAAAAAAGACTATCTACAGATTCTGCAAACCCAAATGTAGACAAATGTGCTTATCCCGATTGAAGTCGCCGTGGTCTAGGGGTAGTGTGTTGGCTTATTAGGCAAAAGGCCCGGGTTCGAATCCCAGGTCAGACATCAAAACGAAAAATATTTCTTCGGCGACTTTCTCTCAGCAGATTTCTGGCAAAGACTCTGAGAGTAAAAATTGCCATGAAAAGCTTCTCAAAAATCTATCGTTCGCAGTCGACTTTAAACTGTAGGTCCCGCCACTCATGTGGTGTAAGAAGCTAGGTCGTAATCCTGACTGAAGGGTTGTAATGGCCAATTATGTTATGTATGTATGTGCTTATCCCGAATAAGAAATTGTTTTCCAATAGGATGCTGATCCGAAGCACACAGCAAAAATTGTAAAGATATGCAGAGGGAAACAAAATTTTCAATTGATGGAATGGCCAGCACAAAGTCTCGACCTCAAACCGATTGAAAATCTTTGGCTATTCGTGAACATCCGGCTCGGAGAGTACGAAACAGGTTTACTAAACGTGGACAAACTTTGGCATCGTATAAATGGGAAATGGAATCGAATTCTGAAAGATATTATTGATAATTCGGTAGAAAGCACCTCAAACCGCATAAATCAAGCTATTTCTAATAGAGGTCTAGGGACCAAATATTGAAATATTGTATTGTCTTGAAATGTGCAAAATTGAGTTTATGTGGGTTATTTTCAATTTTTCATTCAAACTCATTGAATTCATTTCATTAATTATTGTTTTTTTATTGCTATTTGTTAAGAATAAAATGAAGAATTAAAATTAATTTGTTTTTTGTATTTGTTTGTATGGTTTTGTTTTTGTAGGTGACGAAACTCAGTATTGTGAACATGCACTAATCTGTTACAAAATTCTGTGGATTATCTCCTCTAAGTGTAATTAATCGAATTACTCTTGAGCAAAATTGGAATTTATTGGAAATTTATTTCCCAAGCATAGACAATTGCTGAGAAATTGCACGAAAATGTCGTACAAAATTTAGTTGCAAAGAGGACTAACAGTGTCCGGTATATGTGAGTTTGTTGATAAAGTTCGTGAAACTAGTTTTATTGTAAATACTCCAGTGCGTTCACCGAAAATTATCGAAACTGAGAGTATAACTAAGGGAATCCATCAATCGTTCCATCCATCGTCATCGTTCTGAAGAACTGAACATTTTATGCACCAGTTTATGCCGAATTTTGCGACAAGATCTCAGTATAATGCCTTACAAAATTCAATTAAAGCCCCATGACCATCCGCTTCACTAGATGGGGCAACGAGAAACGGCGCGATGATGTCAATTTTCAAAAAAAAAAATCTTCAGATGAAGTTCTTATTCATCTTGGTTGCACTTATAAGCAAAATTATCGTCTTTGGCAGAAAATGTTACAAAAGCCACTGCACCTATTACCAGGGACTGATTAATGTGGCATAAGGGGCGCAGGCATCATTAGCTTGAATTTCTTTGAATAAGAGAACAGCGCAAGCGTTACGGTCAATGGAGATACCTATTGCAACATGGTAATCGATTTTATGTATCCCCACTCCTTTGGTATTGATATGAACAATGTGTGGTTGCAACAGGGTGGTGGAACTTGCTGTACATCTCAAGCCATAAATGATATGTTGCGTCAAGCGTTTGATGACTATTTAAAAATCTGTCGTTCGGAGTCGACTTTAAACTGTAGGTCGCGCCACTTCTGTATAAAATTAACACACACAACATAACTGGTGTGAGAAACTGCGGGCTTCTTGGGGACGATTGCTGTAGACTGTCTAATGGTGAAGGTATAGCACTGGCCATTTTACAGTCACCAGCAGCAATTCGTTTCCTTTCCGTTCGCATCTTCCCTCTTTCTAGCTTTCCTAAACCTGCACAATGCACTGCATGAGTAGAGGTCATCCCCTGAGTGCTGGTTTAACCAAAAAAAAATTGAAATTGGTGATGCAAATTGGCCGCCAAGAAGCTGCGATTTCACAACGTTGGACTGTTCTCTATAGGGTACCGATAAAAAAAATGTGTTTTGCGCGTCGAACAAGAGACATTTGAGCTTTTGAAGACTAACATTTGTGATGCCAAGATACGATCCCCATACCTTTGAAAAAGTCCACGAAAATTCCTGCAAGCGAATGAGGTACTGTGAGGCCAACCGAGGCAGCATTATGAATGAAATATATTTCCATTTCTATCCGAAGCAATTGTACTTCACAACAGAACAATAAATTTGGTAAAATTTCAAATCGTTTCTTCACTCTCTAATTATAAATAAGGTAACTGCATCTCCACCAAAATGAGCAGTGGGTGAATAGTTAAAAGACAAATCCATTGCAGTCACAGTTTGTTAAATTCTGTCTGGATTGACACAAGTCCTCATGAGCGCTTATGTTCAGAGCCAGACCGGGAGCTAAACAGAAGAGATTCTTAAGTGCCCCTATTCCCCAACTCAACGGGACGAGTCCAAGATCGTTTTCCAAGGCTTGCCAGGTTTTAACGGGACGGAGACAGATGACGTATTCGCATGAAAGCCGTCTGGGCTAGGTTTCACCCTAGCCCATATGTTGCAGTATAGTCCAGTATGCCATAATCAGAATCTTACTGGTGTCAATTCTGACGCCTATACGACAAGAGCGTCGTATTTTCCGCTTTGTTGAAACTGAGGGGACCACGGAGGCGTTACTCTCCTATTTTCCCATCTCTCGAGGGAACCCTCTGTGGGATGATGCTTAGTTAATGGCGTCATCAATTCGCCACGTCGCAGATAACATCATCGGACATATGTACCCTTTTGTAGTATGCCTCCGTCACTGCCGCTCTTTGGTTATACGCAACTAACCTACTTAGGGTAGGCCGTTCAGTTATCCGCCCCCATGGTAGCCTGAAGCTCAGCCCCATGCGCATATTTCAGTATCAATAACGTCTAAAATGTTTGTAGTTTAAGTTTGGTTCAGGGACGAACCGCCCTTAAAAGAAAAAGTACAACCAATACCAATATTTAGACCGATTGTTGCACATAGTTGCCGTAGTGTATTAGGTATTGTGTTGGCTTACTAGATGTAAGGCCCGAGTAGATTTCTGGCAAAAGCAAAGAATAAAATTGCCATGAAAAGTTTCTCAGAAATTTGTCGTTCTGAATCGACTTTAAACTGTAGGCCCCGCCACTTTTTGCTAAAAATCTGGTGAAAGGAAGTCGCTGAAAAAGTATTTTCATATTTTCGTTTTTATGTCTGACCTGGAATTCGAACTCGGGCCTTCCGTCTAATAAGCCAACATACTACCTACTAGACCATGGCGACTTCAATTATGTATGTATGTGACACTAAATATAGTTGCCGTAGCCTAGTAGGGAGTATGTTGAATCGAGTATTCATTTTATCCATTTGTAGCGGGTCCTACAGTTTAATGTCTGAGAAGCTTTTCATGGAAATTTTGATTTACTCTCGGAACTTTTTCCCTGAAATCTGCTGAGAGGAAGTCGTTTTGTTTAGAGTTGGCATTTAAACCAAGGCCTCGCGTCTAATAAGTCAACTTACTAGCTGCAAGACTACGGCGGATACGGATACGGATAGCATAACGTGTCTTAAACTGTTTGTTATTAGGATATAGTCCATCGGGAGTATCATACCCATTCGGTGCTTGTTTTTTTTTTTGGCTTTTAAAAGCAACTTCGCTTCGTATCTGAAACGGTTATGGTAACTGCTGCCACAACCCTGTTTTTCTTAGAAAATGTTGTATTGAATGCTAGAATTTATCATGTCATGCTCAACGGCTATCAGCATTTAGGTGGTATAACTGCCTGAATCAATCTTGTTGGCATTTAGCCCCCGATGGCTTTATTATTTTCATATAAAATATGTTGATTGTCGGTAACTGAGTCCAATTTCCTTTTTTTCTTTTATACGTATCCGTATATCCTGCTAATTGTTGAATAATTCCAACATTTCAATTAAAGCTAAGAACTTAATCGTCCAATCAATAAAAGGAAAAGGCATATGTAAGATGATATGAATCTTATTTAGAATTTCATTGCATGCCAGGTACTTGAATGCCTTCCAAGAATAACATGTGGTTTCATGTAGTACTAAGGAAAAGAAAACAAAAGATTTTTTCATCATCATCATTATGTTCATTTATTACCACATTTTATTTTTCTTCTACTCATTCTTATTGTCCTTTCGATTATTTTGGTCATCATTTTCACATTTTGATTTGGGGCCAAGGCAAAGAAAAATAATTTGATATACCAGCTCAGCCAAACTGGTGGCAGTGGTAGAGTAATGCCAGATTGTTGTATGTTTTTGCAGGCAATTAACACTGATGGAGACCATCAAATGGCCATTAAATGCAAAAGGCAAGGCAATATAATTAATTAATACCCCTCCCCCCCAACCAACATCTTCACTACTTTTGTAATACATTTATCATAACCATGATGATGATGATGAGGATGAGGTTGATGATTCTATTACTCCCATCTCTGTTATTTTAAATGTAATTGCTTAAGTATGATGACAGATAAAGGAAAAAAACAAGGTAAGGAAACCTATAATAAATGATTATTTTACTGGAAAAACAACAAAAACAAATAAAAAAAAGTAACAACAACAATTTCATTGAACGTTAAGTCCTTTTATAGCAATTCATTACGTATGATATTACACTTCTAAGCTCGAATACAATCGAAATAAAAATAATTTAAAAATGTCAAGTGGAAGTTCATTTAAATAAAATCTCAATTAAAATTTAATTTCCTTTTTAAAATGTTTCTTATGAAAACACTTAACAACAATTAAAAACCATTGAGTTGAGGTTGATTAATGCACAATGGCTTTAGGGTACCCTAAAGCTTAAACTTGTTTAAGGGGAAAAACGTTTCTTTAAAGAAATATTTTCCAGTTGGCAAGACTGTAAGATGTTAACATTTCATCTAAAATATCGTTTACTTCGATTACTACATCATAGTTGCTTTAATGTCCAACAAATTGGCAAAATGATAAAGTCCTTGCGTTGACCAACTTCTTCCTTTCCCTGATTTTGGTGGTACTTGGTTGGTACAGCTACTGCGTTCACCAGTGGCATCACAATGGTCTGCTATGCGTGCTCAAGTGAGCTTTGTGATACCCGGGCTATCACTCCGACCTAAAGCCATTTAAAGACAGTGGAAGTGTTACAAATATGATCAGGCCTGTGCACTAACGCTATGTATGACTTACTTACTTACTTAATTGGCCATTAACAACCCAGTTAACGGATTTCGGCCTACCGCAACACTTCCTTCCAGGCGCCTCTGTTGGTTACACAAATCGATGACAGGGCTTCCTAGACTTGATCCTTCCAACGGATGCAAGATCGTCCTCTTCGCCGACTTCCGCAGATCCCCGCATCAAATACCCTTTTCGCCGCATTATATATCAGCCACCCTGTACATACATACGTAATACGTCTTAATACCTAATTACAAGGGCGTTGTTCCTAAGCAATGACTGATGGCTGTTCTACTATTACACGAGCTGCTAAAATACATGCTTATCTCCAACACTTACTTACTTAATTGGCCATTAACAATCAGATTAACGGATGTCAGCTCCTCTTAACACATCCTTGCCTCTTATTCTTGCGCGCATTCGCATTTGGTCACACCAATCGATGACAGGGCTTCCTCGATTTGGTCCTTTGAACGCAAACAAGGTCATCCTCTTCGTCGACTTCCACAAATCGCCGCCGCAAATTTTTCTAACGCCGGTGAATTCTGCTCCATTCGAACGACATGGCCGAGCCAGCGCAGCCGCTGGATATTAATACGCTGCATAACGTCTATGTCGTTGAGGAGCTAATACAGCTCACTGTTAGATCGGATGCGGAAATCATTGCCAACTCGCACAGGACCGAAGATCTTACAAAGAAGTTTCCTCTCGAATACCCTCAAGGCTGCTGCATTAGTTCTTAATAGTGTCCATGCCTCTGCGCAATAAAGAAGCACGGGTAAGATGAGCGTCTTGTAGAATATTATTTTGGTCACACGAGAGAGGTCTCTGCTACTCAATTGCCTAGTAGCACCAGTTGACAAGAGTAATCCTGCGTTTGATCTCCAGACTGATATCATTTTTGGTGGTTGACTGTATCAAAAGTATAGTTATCGGCCATAATCTGAGAATCAATATGTCTCACGTCTCTACTTGTCTATAACATATACTTTGTCTTGCCCCCATTTACTGCCAGACCCATCTTCTTAGACTCCCGTTCAATAGCACTAAAGGCAGCAGTAACATCTCGCTTGGTACGCCCTATGATGTCGATGTCGTCAGCGTACTTTTTTGAAAGATAGTGCCATTGCGATGCACTCCTGCCTTTCGCAGAACACTCTCGATGACAAAGTTGAAGAGGTCTCGCCTTGTTTGTAACCTCGCACGGTATCAAAAGGTTTGGAGAAGCCCATTCCTACCTTGAGATGCAGGAATTGCTCAAAGCTATGTATGAACCTATTCAAAAATCATAAACACTTCAGTAAAGTTTCTTCTTATGACCGCCATATCAAGAGAAAGATAGTTGGCATTGCAGATAAAACACTTTATTGGTATGCAATTCATTCGATTTGTATCAAACGAAACCAACTGCCGCCGTAATTTAGAAGATCACACATTAGTAGGCCACACATCTCCAACAAAATGAAAAACGAAAGAATATGTCTTCGGCTACTTCAAAGCTTCTCAATTTTGTTATGTTGTGTGTGTTAGGTTTATACAGATTTATGAGTGGCCAGACCTACAGTTTAAAGCCGAAATGGCAATTTAATTTGACTTTCAGAGTTTTTCTTCTAGAAATACTCTAAGAGGCAGAAGTCAGAGAAATATTAATTCCTAATTTGTTTTAGTCGAGAAGTTTCACGTGACCTCACTTCTAATAATCCCATACACTACCTACTATACTAAGGTCCACTTAAATACATTTTAATATATACATACATACCGGGTCCACCATCTATCGATCCTGCGATCGACTTACAGAAGATGCCGATTTTGGAAAAAAATCATCTTTTCGATGAAGCTCATTTTGATCTTGGCGGGTATGTAAACAAGGAAAATTGTCGCATTTGGGGCACAGAAAACCCGCACGCATACATTGAAAAGCCGACGCATCCAAAACGAGTCACTTTTTTATGCGAATTTTGATCCAAAGGCATAATTGGGCCTTTACCGTCAATGGCGATCGTTATCGGGCCATGTTGAATGAATTTTTGTTCATAAAAATTGAAGAGAAGGATATTGGCAACGTTTGGTTTCAACAGGACGGTGCTACGTGCCATTGAACCGAAGCTACATTAGATGTTTTGCGCCCTGTTTTTGAAGATCCCATTATCATTCGCAGAGCTGATGTCGTTTGGCAAGCTCGGAGCTACGAATTGCCATCATTTGTAAGGTGCTGTCAAAGATAAATGTTACGCCAACAAGCCAGAGGCAATTGATGCTTTAAAAGACAATATCCGTAACGCCATTAGTGAAATACAGCTGCACACAATCGATAATGTGCTTAAAATTGAACCAATCGTGTAGGCTACTGCATGGCCAGCCAAGGCAGCCATTTAAATGAAATTATTTTCCATTATTAACCGGAAGGATTGTACTTTCAGATAAAAAAAAAGAAATTTTTTATTTTAAAGCATTAAAAAAAGTAATTGGCGGACCCTTCCTATACATAATTGGTTATTACAACCCTTCAGTCAGGATTTCGCTCATGTATCACTAATGTTGTGTGCTTTAATTTTATCCCCAAGTATCAGAACCATAGCTGCCAGATTTGACGATTTATCGTCATTTTGACGATTTTATGCTCTAAAAATATCATATTGACGATGTGGCGATTTATGCCCTTATTTTGACGATTTTTAAAAATTTTAAATTTAAAACATTTTCTTTACTTCAGTAGATTAAGCCTTAAGCTTTGTATCTCATGTCCTTAAAAGCCAAAAAACTACAATCTCTGCACGAAGGGAGTTCCACATACGAATAGTTCGAGTAAAGAACAAATTTTGTCTGGAATGCAGTGAGCGATCCACTGGCCAATCAATCACATACATACGTAAGTATGTGTCCGCCGAGAAAGGCGAGTGTTGCGAATAATTTCGATACAACAGTGAAACTAGGTCACATTGGAACGATGCTCCAATGAATCAAAAGAGTTCGATATTCTAACGTCATTAACGGGCAATTTCACCCTTTCTTCTAAGCGGTCGAGAAGTCTCAAAATAGTCGTTGTGGCGCCGCCCTATACATGAGAGTTGTATTCCATTCGCTTTCGGATATAAGAGGTGTAAATAGTAAGAAGATCAGATGAAGTGAAGTATTTCTTACCCTCTCTTAAGAAACTAAGGCACTAAAAAATGTGGCTTTTCGAGCGTACATCACACGACTTAATTTTTATGCCGATTATGTGACGATTAGTTTGACGATTTCCATGAACGTGCTGGACGATTTTGACGATTTTCTTTTCTAATATTTGACGATTAGATGCTATGGTCAGAACCTACAGTTTAAAGTCGACTCTGAACGACACTTTTTTAAGAGCTCTTCATGGCAATTTTTACTGCCAGAGTTTTTTCTAGAAATCTGCTGAGAGGAAGTCGCCGACAAAGTGTTTTCATATTTTTGTTTTGATGCCTGACCTGGGATTCGAACTCGGACCCTACGTCTAATAAGCCAACACACTACCTACTACACCATGGCGACTTCTTCAGTCTTAGAATGCGCTCCACGTAATTCGCCACTGAGGCTCAATTTTTTCTACTCACAATCATAATCCACACAATGTTAGTGGCCGTGATCGTTCCAATTGTTGACGTCAATACAGAGCGATAGCTCTGCCAACGTATTCATTCGAAAACAGTTTACTTCTGCATCATCAATCACTTTCCCTGTGAAGATATTTCCTAAAATATCCATGACCCGATAGTGTTTTTATCGGAAATCTTCTGAGAGG
Organism: Sarcophaga peregrina; assembly: GCA_014635995.1. Classification (NCBI taxonomy): domain Eukaryota; kingdom Metazoa; phylum Arthropoda; class Insecta; order Diptera; family Sarcophagidae; genus Sarcophaga; species Sarcophaga peregrina. The sequence goes on from CM025793.1 coordinate 38,443,764, forward strand.
CAGTACTCAAAGAAATATTTTTTTTCATATTTCGTTTTGATGGCTGACATGGGATTCGAACCCGGGCCGTACGTCTAATAAGCAAACATACCACCTACTATATTAGGGCCCACTTCAATAATATTCAGGGCAATAATGGCATAATATTTTCGGATTTAAGTTTACCTTCGTTTTCGAAAATTTTCTCTGTTTCTTTCAATTCTTCTCTGTAACTTTTTCAATTCATATGCCTTCCACCCCTTCATATACCAAATAACTCTTGGCCATTTGAAAAATGAACTCCATATACCCAAACACTTCACTTTTGTAACACTTTCTCTCTTGCCCGCAATAAAACTGAGATTCTGGGATTCTTTAACAAGCTGTCGTCAAATCCGCTATTCATGTGATTCAGTTTCTTACGCTTTGAATGGATGAAAGAAGGCAAACAAGCCGACAGGCAGCCAGGCAAAATAAACAAACAGTCAGCCAAACAACCGCCCACAAATATTCAGACAAAGAGTGTACAAAAGCAGAAAGAAAGTTTACAAAACAAAGTTGAACAAATAAAAGGAGGCAGGCAGGTTGGCATGCAGGCAGCACGTGAAATGAATAGGCAGTCAGTGGACAATCGTTTGTCTATACGGGAAGTTGTACAAGGAAGTGGATATTAAAAACTGGATTATGTTGGATAGCAATGCACTGCATTCAATTGGAATGCGATTGAAATTTTGCTAAGAACTTCAACTCTATGCACATTACTGGCTATTTGGTTGGCTGTTTGTCTTTCTGTCTGCCTTTCTGTCTGTCTGTGTTATTATCTGCCTCTTTTGTAAGCATTTGTAAGAGATTACGTTGGAGAGTTGATTTGTTCTAAATAAACTCCAATAAAATGCTTCAACAGTTGTGCTTCATGAATAGCGCTGCCATGCAAACAAATCAACAAAAGAAGTCTTTTGGCATGGGACGAGAGGGTTGTATGAAATATACCTGCTTGCTGACACAAAATTTTTGTCACAAAATAATATTTCTTTTGTTGTTGTTGTTGTTGTTGAAAACTTTTCGTTGCATTATTTGTAAAGCTTTTGTTTAACAGCGAATTAGAGCATTGGGGCATTCGTTTGGTTTTTCTCTTTTTCCCTAACTGAAGCAAACTTTTAAAATTAGATAAGGGGATTGGTTTAAGAAAGAATGGAATTTTGAAAGAAATTTGAACACACTTTAGTAAGAACCACAGGTCAGCAATGAATCGTTTTTTCCGCTACTCATAACCACTCATGCAATTTTGAGTATGAATGAATCAACAAAATTGAAATTCAACTACTCTGATTCATTTGTAGTCGCTACAACATTGATTTATAAGTATAAGTAGCAATGAGTATGAGTACAACGTTGACATCAAACTCACTCAACATTCGAAATGTGTTTGATTCATACGCCTACTCATTCTGATTCATAAATGTAGAAAAATATTTATAAGTACTTATAAGTGATTCGAATGATTCGAATCATTCATTAAAATTGACAGCCTTTGTAGTTGTTGCATATATAAACAAAGGAGAAAGGAAAGACAAAGACAACAAGCAAAGCATACACACAATCTTTTTGTGAGTATAATAGTGTTCGTATGCGAATCATATTTATTTTATGCTTCGTGTAAATGTTAAGTAGAGTCGAGTCAAAGTCAATAACATCATGCGTATTGTTAAGTACTTCAAACTTTGAGTGTGAGTAGTATGAGTATGAATGCGTATAAGTATCGGAAATTATAAGTAGGACTCGAATCTACTCATCGTTTTGAATACTCGTTGCTGATCTCTGGTACATATCATTTTTAGGTAGTGCAGTATCCTGTTTGAGGCATATTCATTCAGTTCAAGTAGATTCAAATCGTTAAGAATAACTGTGCAGCTCTCACAGTTCAGACTGCACTACCATTAGAAGGTAGTGTGTTATAAGCGTTTTTTCAGTGCTCTAGAAGCGATGATTCTGCTTTATCATGTATTTCGATAAACATTTAGTTGAAAAGTTATCTTCTCTACGGTATAACTACGTGATGCTTAGTAAAGAAATATCGTATAAAATTGTTTTCGTTAACCTTTTCATACGAGTATATATTGTGGCATGATATTTAAAATATAAGTGTATAGTGTGGCATTAATTTAAGCAACTCACCTCAGAAAGGACACTAAATCTTTGTGTGGCAAGAAAGCGTTTATAAAATTTTGTGCATTAACTTCGCGTTTATAATGTGCTCTCTTAAGTCAGGCAAAATTCTGACTGTTTCCATACTTACTAGTACAAATACTTGGAAGTACTTTGGCGACGTTAAGCCATATAGCATGGAATGTTATATGGCCTCTGTACTCATCATTCCATCAAGACGGAATGGAACAAGAATGGAATGGCGATATTAAGTCAAGCATGCCTTTAGGGAGTACAGAGGCCATATAATATTCTATCAAGAATGGAATGGAACATTCCATCAAGAATGGAATATTATATAGTCTCTGTACTCCCCGTCATGATGGAATGTTCCATTCCATTCTTGTTCCATTCCGTCTTTATGGAATGTTCCATTCCATTCTTGATATAATATTCCAGTCCATTCCTGATGGAATGTTATATGGCCTCTATACTCCCTAAAGGCATGCTTGACTTAACGTCGCCACCCGTAACTTCTACAACTAAGGTTCAAAGGAGAGGAAATTCCGCCAGTTGCCGTTTTTACTAAAGCGAATGCGAGTCTGATCGGCTTTGTTGAATGTTTTGGCTTCTCTAAATTTAATGGACTATGATACGACAAAACCCCAAACATTTTCATGTGTAGAGACAATAGCTAAGCTACTCTCATGAAGCTATGCTAGCAAATATCCTAGTTCAGAACCTAAATTCAGAATTTTGTTTTTTTTTTCTTTCTGCAATTTATTTCAATGTTTTAATGTCTGCATTTCTGCTTTAATAAAGCCAAACCTTGACTCCCTATTGATTTTATATTTTTCTTATGGTTTTTCTAAGTAAAAATTTTCATCTTCTTTTTCTACGTTTTTCCTAATATTTTCTTAACCTAAAAAGAATACGAATTTGTTTTTGTTAAGAAATATTGTTTTTCTTCGTAAAATTTTAATCCACATGACTGAACAAACACAATCTAAAAGTAGAACTAGAAAATGCTGATATTCTCAGCAAATCTTTTGTAATATTTTTCAGTTTATTTTGCCAGTTTTTACTCTCTACGGTTTTTATTTTTTTGTTTTTTCTTATAAAAGATTAATAAACGAAATATTTAAGTTTTTTTTTTATTTTTGTTAAAGAAATAGAAAAAATAATCGTATTTACTTTTCAGATAATAACACTGGCATTTATTGCAATAACAATAGTTCTTCAAATAAATATTTTTAAAAAGAAATACCGAAAAACTATTCTTCGAAGAAAATAATTCAAATTAAAGGAACATTACTTCAGAGATGGGCACTAGCAGGTGTGGTAAAGGGTGGATCAATTCAAACCACTCTATTCTAGCCCAAAATTCCATAGTTTAGCTCCACTAAACGTAATGAATCGATTTACGCTCGAGCAACGCAGGGACTTATTGGGCCAACGAGAAACTGCACGATGTAAAGCCAGGTTCGAGCCGCAGGCCAGACATCAAAAACCCTAAGAGTAAATAAAGTTGCCATGAGAAGTTTCTTAAAAAAAATCTGTCGTTCGGAGTCGACTTCAAACAGTAGGTGCCATCACTTATGTATAAAATTAACACACACAATATAAGCGGTGTGAGAAACTAGGTCCGTAACTCTGACTGATGGGTTTCAAATTCAACTACTCTGATTCATTCGTGAGTATGAGTACAACGTTGACATCAAACTCACAACATTCGAAATATGTTTGAATCATACGTCTACTCATTCTGTTTCATAAATTTACAAAAATACTTAGAAGTGTTTCGAGTGATTTGAATCATTCATACAAATTTACAGCCTTTGTTGTTGTTGCATATACAAACAAAGAAAAAAAGAAAGACAAAGACAACAAACAAAGCAAATACACAATATTCTTGTGAGTATAGTAGCGTTCGTATGCGAATCAAACTTATTTTCTGTTGTGTAAATTTTAAGTCGCCGGTGCTCTAGTAGGTCGTGGGTTGACTTATTAGACGAAAGATCCGGGTTCGTATCCCAGGTCAGACATCAAAACGAAAAATATTTCTTCGGCGACTTCCTCTCAGCAGATTTCTGGCAAAGACTCTGCGAGTAAAAATTGCCATGAAAAGCTTCTCAAAAATCTGTCGTTCGTAGTCGGTTTTAAACTGTAGGTCCCGCATCTCATGTATAAAATGAACGCACACAACATAAGTGGTGTGAGAAGCTTAGGTCGTAATCCTGACTGAAGGGTTGTAATGGCCAATTATGTTATGTATGTAAATTTTAAGTAGAGATGAATTGAAGTCAATAACATTATGAATATTGTTAAGCATGAATACGACGAGTACTTCAAACTTTGAGTATGAGTAGGATGAGTATGTTAATGAAATTAGTATAATGCGTATAAGTATCTGAAGTTGTAAGTATGACTTGAATATACTCATCGTTTTGAATACTTATTGTTGATCTCTGGTAGATACTAGATTTGACCATGTTGAACCAGGGAAAAGGTTGCTTGGTATTCAATATTCTCTACGCCAACACAACATTGGTTCGTTAGTAGCAATATAGTCAATCCACTCGCCTCTTATATGGGGCAAATTTTTCATTTCTGTGGTACACTTACAACTCAAAATATTTATTAGTTCCTACTAAAGTGTGTTCCTGTTAAAGTGTGTTCCTACTAAAGTGTGTTCTTACCAGAGATCAGCAACGAGTATTCATAACGATGAGTAGATTCAAATCATACTTATAATTTCAGCTACTTATACGCATTAATCCTCATACTACTCATACTCAAAGTTGGAATTACTCATCGTATTCATACTTAACTGTACGCATGATGATGTTATGGACTTCGACTCGTTTCTACTTAACATTTACACGAAGCACAAAATAAGCATGATTCGGGTACAAGCACTGCAATACTCACAAGAAGATTGTGTGTATGTTTTGCTTGTTGTCTTTGTCTTTCTTTTCTTCTTTGTTTGTATATGCAACAACAACAAAGACATGATTCGAATTATTTATAAGTATTATAAGTATTTTTCTAATTTTATGAATCAGAATCAGAGTAGGCATATGAATCAAATACATATCGAATGTTTTGAGTTTGATGTCAACGTTGTACTCATACTCATTGCTACTTATACTTATAAATCAATACTGTAGCGAGTACGAATGAATCGGAGTACTCAAAATTGCATGAGTGCTTATGAGTAGCGGAATAACGATTCATTGCTGATCTCTGGTACGTACTTAATTGGTCATTAGAACCGTTTAGCCAGGATTACAACCTAGTTTCACACACTATAGACTTTATTTTGCTAGCCTTTTATCCGTTAGCGCGGAGGCACCTACAATTTAACGTTGACTTCTAATAACAGATTTTTAAGAAACTTTCCAAAGTTTTTGCCAGAAGGCTGCTGAGAGACGAAGTTGACGAAGAACTGTCTAAGTTTAGACTTGAACCACGGGTCCGCATCTTGTAAATGGACGTACTATCCATTAGACTGCGGTGTTTTCATGATATTTTTCTTAGCAATGCTATTACCATCCACTTGTTTAATTTTAATCCAGCTAGGTCCTGCAAACTTAATCTCTTTTTTAGAGGACTACTCAAAACACATCTCTCAACTTAAGATTCAAATTAAGGATTATAGTTACAACATCCCCATGAAGGACTTAATGTTGTTATTAAGGAGACTTTCGAATAGAAGAAGTAATTGTTAGTAAGGCCCAACCAGGTACATTTTCGGCAACAAGTCACTTCATTCCCTTCAAACACAACATATTAAATAAATGGTAAAACAGTTCATAGTCTAGAACATTGTACGCTACTATGCGCCTCGGTGTTCTTATATATGAACGGAGTTGGCTAGCCTACTGCCATTAATAAGCAGGTACGCGATTGAGAAGCCTTAAAATTGAATACAAGGCACGGCAGCATAAGTGTTGTACATTGTAAGGAGTTAAGATGTGAATTAAAGTATCTCAAGGACCGTCTCTAGAAACCGAGGTCCTTCTTCTTCGTCTCAACAAAATGCCAACAATGCCAACTTCCATATACCTCCCTGCATGTAGAAAGAATTCGCACCCCATTGACACGAGAGTATAGGGTGCCCGTTATTCATAATGTCTTATGATAATGCAGGCCACCTTCAAATTTAAAAAAAAATTTTTTTTGTTTTTTTCCTTTCGTTTTTTGTCTTTGAAAAATTTTAAGTTTTTTTTTATTTTGAAAAAAATAAAACACGAACATAAAAAAGAATTCATTTTGAATTTTGTAATTTTCTTTCGTTAAGAAAAATGTCGACACGGCGAAGGAACGTAATAATTCCCACTTTATTGCCAAAGAAAGTGGATCATTATGAAAATCATCGGCATCGTGAATTTTCGTTTAGCAATTCAGTTTTAGTAGGCAATTGGTTCGAGGATCGCTTTGGCCATGAAGAGGATAAGAAAGCGATTACGCCGGGCATTTATGGCAAGAGTGGCTGTATAAACGATGCCTCTGTCTATCACGCAGACTTCAAACAGCCCATTGCCAGTTATCCCTGTGAGGAGCAGGAAGAGTTTATAAAATGGAAACAAAGCGGCTTTCATAATTATTTGAATAGCACGACCACGAATATTGATTTCTGGAATGGTGATCAATTTATAAACAATTATACAAGCTTAAAGGATATTATGTATCGTATATTACCCAAACAGGATGTCAATTGTCATGTTTTAATGCCGAAAAAGGAAAAAGTAAACGATGATTATATGCGCAGTTTTGGCAATAGCACACGTACTGGGCTATTGAAATGGCGAAATTGTGAGAAATACATCGATGACAATACCCCGGTCGATGTGTCGCATTACAAGAATAATTTCAAGCCCATTAAGATTGATAAGCCGATAACGCGATGCAAGGGACCACAACGAAAGACCAGTCTTACGGGCGAGGACTAGACCAGCAGGGTTCTTTTTTTTATAAAGTTTTATTTTTTTCTTGTATATTTTGGAGAATAAATTTTTTTTTTTTGCTATTAATTTGTGGTGTTATTGGTTTAATGATTATTATTGAAATTGTTTTTATTAACGCTTAATTAAATACTTCATAAGCATTGTTACTACGCTTACAGGCTTGCCATGGCATTAGGCACGCTTGTTGTGTTAATGACAGCGCAAATACATATTCCAACAGGAATTAAAATCTCAACAATACAGAAATAATTCAATTAATCTTAGGGCAATTAATATAAATTAATTAAACAACTTGAAATACGATTGATTAAAATACGATTCTCCTAACTAATCTCCTTCCAAAAATACAATTTTATCTTTGGGTCCATATGGCAAACCCCAATATTGTCACTGTCAACGTCATTCCGCCATCACCGTCATCATCACACTCATCAAGATTAATTAATTAAACAAAATGCAGGTGTTTTATATTGTAAAAAAAACACTATTGAATAGAAAACGAACACACGTTGTTGTTCACACTCCTATGGTCAATTAATCATCGCCTATTTTAAAATATTTTTATTTCCTTTTGTTTTTTGTCAGCCTTCCACTGATAGTTGACAACCACTTTGGCCTTAAGGTTCCACCTCCCAGGTTTACATGTAATCGGTATTGTAATGTAATCGGTATTGAAAGAGATTCTCGTGTTATTAATTACTTTCATTGGCCTTTTCTATGTTGATTTTATTGCCGTGTATTTCAACTTTTTACACACACTGTATTTGTATTGTATTTTCAAATGCATTAATGCATACGCGCCTATCTACATACGACGTAAAAGTAAATTTAATTAAATTTGCATTAACCCAGACCACAAAATTCATTGTTTAAGCCTTAAAACTTTTACCCAAACATACAGATTTCCACACACACACACACGTAATGCAATGTTTGTTTTTTCTTATACCCTACACAGCCTTACAGGTTGTCAAACTATTTATTTCATCAGCCGGGATTAGTCTCAGGTTTATAGTTGACTTAGTTGCTCAAATTAATAAACTCTGGCGAGCAGGTTTATTATTCCCAATTGGGTCCAAGAATTTCTAACATTAATACCCAAATGATGCCTAGTATGAAAGAGGGTCAATAAGTCCCTGAGACTAATCTTCACTTCTTACTGGAAAATGTTCTATTGAGTCTCTGTTTGATAATCATTGCCAGCAGACGATCACATAAATTGTGATGAAATTGGAAAAAATATTAGAAACCAGAGCCGATATCTTGGTGGAGAGACATATCGATTCCTCCGTTCTATAGCGTTCTAAGTGTAGTCGTATGTCGCATGAAAACTTTGAAACCTCATAAAACAAAATGCACTTTTTCGACTTAGAATTTTTTAGAGCGGAATCGTCGCTATGATATTAATGATGGGATTATTGCTCAATCTAATCTGTTGCGATGACCTCAACAAATCTTGTTGTTTTCAAAACAAAATTAAAAAAAAAAACTCGGGAACTGTGAGAACCGCCCTCGTGTGGGTTAGTTTTCCTAAATAAATTGTAATCCCGTCCATATTTTCCTTTAAATTCATTGATTATTTGATATTTTATGGGTGCCTTATTCAAGCGCTTAAGGACTGGTCCCTGATTTGTTGAGATGTGGGTGTTCCTTTCCTATGGAGTTAATGCCTCTAATTGGCCATTAAAAGCCTGATTAACGGATTTCGACCTGCCTTAACACATACTTCCAGGGACATCGGATTCTTGCGCGCCCACGCCAGTATGTGAATGATGACAAAAATTTCTTCTACTTTGCCGTGTGAGCTCAGATCTTATCACTACCATAAGCTCAAAATTGGTAACTGCAGGGTAGCAAACAATCGTTTCTTTTTTAGTTATCGGAGGCCAGTAATGCCAACCTGATGACTACAAAAGTTTATAAAGAGCTGCTGCTGTTACAAAATTAAAAAAATAATAAATTTTAAATCCCAGTCCATTCCAACTCCGAGACAATGTCAGAGAAATCCTTGCCTTTGTTCACTATTACAACATTAAAGAACTCCAGGGATTTTAAAAGCGAAAAGTGTTTTGTTATTGGCCTCGGATTTGCAAAGACGTTATCGATCATCATCTCAGGCTACCGTTCTCCAATAAGTTCACAGAGAATCAGGATGACGTTATATGCCGTCTTCGTAGATGCAGTTACTTCACTGCTGCTAGAATCGTCGAAATGGTTGTTTGCTTTAGTGGCATTAGATAATACTTAGAGGAGCCCTTAATAAGTTGTTTGGACCTAGTTTTGCAACTGAATTTAAAGATTTGTGTTGCTTTGTACTCTTTGGCTTATGGACTTGACTTTATCCTCCGCATTACGCTTGTTGATCTTATGGGGAATGAAAGAATTCGCTGTGGTCTAGTCGGTGGTGTGTTGGCTTATTAGACGAAAGGCCCGAGTTCGAATCCCAGGTCAGACATCGAAACAAAAATATGAAAATACTTTTTCGGTGACTTCCTCTCAGCAGATTTCTGGCAAAAAACTCTGGAAGTAAAAAGTTGCCATGAAATGCTTCTCAAAAAATCTGTCGTTCGGAGTCGACTTTAAACTAGAGGGAATGATTTTGGCTATTAATTCTGGTTCGAAACACATACATCCATACATAATTGTCCATTACAATCTTTCCGTCACACCACTTGTGTTGTGTGTGTTAATTTTATACATGAGCGAAGTTGGCTTTGAACCTCGGATTTTAGAGAAACTTTTCGTGACAATTTTTATTTACTCTCAGGGTTAATGCCAGAAATCTCCTGCAGTTTGAACTGTGGGCTCACGTCTACTAAGCATACACGCTACCTAGTGAGCCATGGCGACTACAAACACTTCCCTAATACTTCTTTAAATTTCTGTGGCCATAGCTATTTATCAGAAATCATTGTATCGCATGCGATATTAAATCCACTGCACTGATAGCCTTGTCTTTCAGGGCATTCGTATGATTTTCTTCAACTAGTTAAGTATTTCGGCACTCCATTTGGTCTGGGACCTTAAGACATCTCAGAACTGTTTTCAGTTAGAATAAGAATTCACGAAATTATTTTTTTTTGTCATGTTATCGACAGATCTGTAGTCCAGTTGTTTTATTGCCGAGTGTACATTATGATTTTATAAACAAGTTCCCCGGCATTATGTACAATGTATATTTGATGTACTAGGGGACAATTTCAACCTCCGGGTACTGTGTTTGTCTTGACAGACAGGTGCACGTCCTCTAACCTAACCTATCCCCGGCATTATGGTTTTGATCTTTCCAGAATTCACATAATTTCGCATTCACTTTACTGCTTTTCGGAATTGCCTGAAATCTTTGAACATTTGTACTTCGTGGCTTGTCTTGTTCTGATGTATTTGCTTTTGCTGGTGTTTATCAGTAAACAGACAGTGTATGCCCTACAACATTGTCACTTCTTGGGTGTGGAACAGAATCAAATCCTAACAAGAATACTTTACAGTTCAGACTGCAACCTTCTACTTTGTGTTGGGTATGAGGGTTCATGATTGCATGACAATTCTTCGGAACTTGGTATTCTGCAAAGTTTTAGTATTTTTAATAGTAAACCAATCGCTTAGGTTACCCTATAAGCTGAAGCAAACACAACAACAATCTATAAACTGGTGTCAGCAATACATGACATTTTAGGGTACTCACTAGCGATGCCTATCGGGAAATCCGGGATTTCGGGATTCGGGATTTTGTGAATTCCAATTTTTAAAAACTTGTTCCGGAATTTTTCGGGATTTTCGGGATTTTCGGGATTGTGAATTCATATGTATTTTAACCCTACAAAAGGTCCTGAAAAAAAAAATTCTATATCACTTGACTTCGATCTTAGCATCTCAGATGAGGAAAACCCTACTTTCAGGGATAAAAAGTTATTTGATGGCATCGAAGAATGCAAATGCCCTATGAAACGAATTAATAGAGTAACTGATTTAAATACTCAACTGTCCAAAGGAATAGATTTAATTACACCAGGAGGTGGTAGAGGTAAATATTTACAAGCTGCTTACAGCAATCTTGGAACTATTTTACCGAGAAATATTGATCGCGAGAAGTGGTTTTTCATGGCAGGGTATGTTGACAACAAAATTCTTTCAAGCCTTTCAGATCACATGTTAGATGCTTTAATCCTGTTGTTGGAAGCCAAACAATTGCAATACAAAATCCCGAATCCCGGGATTTTTAAAAATCGATCCCATTTGGCATCCCTAGTACGCACCCATATCTTGTCAGATTTTTTCTTTCAAGACGTTTTTTTTATTTCTTCGTTTTGTTTTTTAAACAGAAAACTAAAAAACAATAATTTTTTTTTAACAAAATGCCGCCAATTGCATCCGAAAAAATGTCACAAAAATCGGCACGTTTAAGGAATGTGGTCCTTCCGTACCTATTACCGAAAAAACCTGACGCTCTGCCAAATCCGGAATATCGTGAATGTAGGTTTAGCACATCATCTTTAGTAGGCAATTGGTATGAGAATCGTTTAAGCCATAAACAGGATACGAAAGCGATTACGCCTAGTATTTATGGCACCAGCGGTTGCATGAAAGACAAATCCGTATATAGTACAGATTACAAGCAACATATTTATATGCGTCCCGGCGAAGATTATTCTGATTTTGTTAAGTGGAAACAGTACGGTTTTAGCAATAGTTGGAATAGTTGCAATACAAATATTAAATTTAACAATGGCGATGAATTTTTCAACAATTTTACAAGCTTTAAGGATGTTATGTATTGTATATTACCCAAACAGGATGTCAATTGTCATATTTTAATGCCGAAAAAGGAAAAAGTAAACGACGATTATATGCGCAGTTTTGGCAATAGCACACGTACTGGCCTGTTGCAGTGGCGAAAATGTGAGAAATACATCGATGACAATACCCCGGTCGATGTGTCGCATTACAAGAATAATTTCAAGCCCATTAGGATTGATAAGCCGATAACGCGATGCAAGGGACCACAACGAAAAACCAGTCTTATTGGCGAGGACTAGAAGTGCATTTTTTTTGTTTGTTTGTGTAAAGTTTTATATTTTTTGTATACACACCGGCATATTTGAAAGGAGAAATGCATACATTTTTCTATTTGTTTTTTTAAACTTTTTAGACGCTGTTGTTATTAATTAATGGATTATTGTTTTAGAGACCTTTTTTGCCTTCATGTTTTTATTAACGTTTAATTAAATATTTCATAAGCATTGTTGCTACGCTTACTGGCTTGCCATGGTAGCCGTCATGCTTTTGTGTTAATGACAGAACAAATATTCGAACAGAAATTGACATCTCAACAATACAAAAATACAGTAGAACTTCTATAATTTGAACTTCTATTATTTGAATTTTTCTATAAGTTAAAGCACAGCAATAGCATCTAGGGCGGAAATCCTATTAGGTTTTCCTTCTTTCTTCTTGAAGTTGAAGTATTTTTCTGGATAATGGTGATTCAATTTATAGAAGTTCTACTGTAGTTCTATTAATCATCCAACAATTAATATAAATTAATTAAACAACTTGAAATATTGATCCGTATACAGACATAATTGGTCATTACAATTCATCAGTAAGGATTATTAACCTAGTTTCTCACACTACTTATGTTGTGTGTGTTAATTTTACACAAAAGTGGCGGGACCTACAGTTTTTAAAGTCGATTCCGAACGACATATTTTTGAGAAACTTTTCAGGGCAAGTCTAATCACTCACAGAGTTTTTGCCAGAAATCTGCTGTTCATATTTTCATTTTGATGGCTGTCCTGGGGTTTGAACTCGGGCCTTCAGTTTAAGAAGCCAACACACTACCTATTATGAAAGAAGAAATTGATGGTTTCAATGCCACAGAGACGGAGAATAGCAGCCAACATTGAACAAGTGTGTTAAAGGTTCCATTATAAGTGCAGCATTGGACTTCGTTTAGTAAGATACATACACAAATACATGAGTGATCATCATTATAGCCCTTTAGCCAGGATTACAACCTTTTCCCACGAAAAGCTTCTCAAAAGTCTAGCAGATAGTGTGTGGTGTGGTAGCGTGTAGACGTGAGACCACGGTTCGCAAGCCAAAATATTTCCTCGGCGACATCGATTATAAATAGTAGGTCCTACTATTCATGCATAAAAATAATACACAACATAAGTGGTTGTGAGAAGATAGGTTGTAATCCTGACTAAAGGGTGGTAATGACCACTTATGTTATGTATCATAGTAGGCCTGAATAGTGTTAAAAGTTCTCTCTTGTTCTTAATCCTTATCCGTCTATCTTAGAGTGCATCAAACTTTGAAATTGTATCGAATCAATATCATTGTATTGCTTGAATTCTGCTTTAGAATTTCTGGAGTTTTGGAAGCGAAAAGTGATTTCTTGTAGCTTTTGCTTTTTGTACATTTTTGCTAAGCTATGGTCATTCCTTAATAATTCTCTATAGAAGCAGCACTCCCTGTTATGTTAAATTTACTGCCGTAGAGCAAGCTCCCTTCAAATTTTGCTCTTCTTAGTTGAACTTTCGGTGGCGTCTTTCGACAGATTTTGCTTAAGGAAAGTTTTAAAAAGTTGATAGGTATTGCTCACTCAATAAGGCTACAGGACAATTACAGTATCTATCAGGCAAAAATGGTCAAAGAAAACACCTTTTAAGAATGGCAACGACGATGGAATGATGTAGATATATGATACATAAAGTCACGGATTGGTGGGGAATTTGTAGAGGTGAATTACTACGTTACACAGATGCTATCGGGTCATGGATATTTTAGGAAATATCTGCACAGAATGGCCAAGACTTCCTCCCCTGTCTTTACGAGGAAGGGAAAGTAATTGATGATACAGAAGTACACTGTTTTCGAATGCACACGCTTGCAGAGCTATCGCTCTGTACTGACGTCAACAATTGGAACGATCACGGCCACTAACATTGTGCGGGTTTATGACTGGGAGTAGGAAGAATTGGGCCTCAGTGGCGAATTACGTAAAGTGCATTCTAAGACTGAAGAAGTCGCCGTGGTCTAGTAGGTAGTGTGTTGGCTTATCAGATATCAAAACTAAAACATGAAAATACTTTTTCAGCGACTTCTTCTCAGCAGATTTCTGTCAAATACTCTGAGAATGAAAATTGCCATGAAATGCTTCTCAAAAAATGTGTCGCTTGGAGTCGTCTTTAAACTGCAGGTCCCGCACACAACGTACTGTACTTATCAGAATTTACAATTACACGTCCTTTAACCTAACCTAACCTAAGACTGAAGTAGAGAGATCTTGAGGCTGCAGGACAAGTAGGCACGCCGTCATAGATAACACTGGCAGAAGTGTCAAATATAATTACAAACAGGAACCTGGACGAATGGCTGATTTACATGGTTTATTAGTCTTGCGGTGACAACTTTCATGGTACTGTCTTACTACGACCTTATAATTGAGCTTATTGTTCGCATTTAGCTCATATATCTTAGCCGGAATGAATTAGATTCCCAGATAAGGCAACGAAGTCGCCGTAACCTAGTAGCTAGTGTGTTAGAGTATTATTTATATTTTTTATTAATTACAAATTATATTCTAATTATATACGAACTAACTAACTTCGACCATATGCTCGGTGTAGTGTCACAGACTAGTGTCTTAGGTGGGAATCGAACCCACGACCCTCATGCTAATAGTCTAGCACACTACCCATTAGACTACCAGGGCGCTCAGTTAGAGTATTAGACGTGAAGCTGAGATATCTTGCTCAAACCAAACGACAAAAGAAATATTTAGTCGGCGACTTCCCCTAAACATTTATGTTGCCAAAACTCTGATAGTAAATAATCAAATTGCAATGAAAAGTTTCTCAAAAATGTGTCTATCAGAATTGACTTTAAAAACTTTAGGTGGTTTGAGAAACAAAGTCGAAATCTTGACAGAAGATTGTAATGACCAGTTATGTATGGATGTACGTATCAAACATCATCAAATCCTACCAAAAATGCTCTGCTCTTTAGACTCCAAAATTTTATTTTCGTGTTCCCCTCTTCGTGACTCGAAAGGTCTTTCCATCCCCCCAAAACGTTATAATTTAAAAGGATTTTTGCCTTGGTAGTGCAGTCGTAATGCAAGGTTACCCTGTCTGCTTAGTCAAATATATAGGATACTCTCCCCTTTACATGTCAAATTTTTTTTTAATTTCTTTCTTTTATTTTTTTTTTTTAATTTAATTTAGAAAGAAAATTTTATCAAAATAGTTGATTTCGAATTGTTCCAAAAGAAAATAAAAATGTCACAAAAATCTACGCGTTTGAGAAATGCTGTCTTTCCTTATATATTACCGAAGCTACCTAAACGTTGTTCAAATCAAAGAGATGGAAATAATATCTTTGGTAGTAGAGTTTTAGTAGGCAATTGGTATGAGAATCGTTTAAGGCATAAAAAGGATCCGAAAGCGATTACACCGGGTATATATGGCAGCAGTGGCTGTATGAAAGATGTTTCCGTTTATGATTCAGATTTCAAACACTATTTTGTCATGAATCCCGATGAAGATTATTCTGGTTTTGTTAAGTGGAATCAGTATGGTTTTAGCAATCGTTTGCGTAGTTGCAATTCGAATATTTACTTTAACAATGGCAATGAATTTTTAAACAATTTAACCACCTTAAAGGATATTGTGTATCGTATTATGCCAAAGCAGGATGTCAACTGTAATGTTCTAATGCCGAAAAAGGAAAAATTAAACGTCGATTATATGCGCAGTTTTGGCAATAGCACAAGTACAGGTCTGCTGCAGTGGCTCAAATGTAAGAAATATAAAGACGAGATGATGCCTGTCGATATGTCGCTTTACAAATATGATTACAAGAATTTTAAGAATGTTAAGCGTACAGCCAGTTGTAAGCCACCACCAAAGAAAACCAGTCTCACAGGGGAAACTTGAAAAATTTTCATTTTCGACCTTTTTTTTTTGCGTGTGTATACTATTTTGGGAAAATAAAATTCAATTCTCGATAAATGTTTATTTGTTTAGTCCTAAATAATTCTTATTTGAAATTATTTCTATTAACTTTAATTAAATACTTCATAAGCATTGTTACTACGCTTACAGGCTTGCCATGGCATTAGGCACGCTATTGTGTTAATGACAGCGCAAATACATATTCCAACAGGAATTAAAATCTCAACAATACAGAAATAATTCAATTAATCTTAGGGCAATTAATATAAATTAATTAAACAACTTGAAATACGATTGATTAAAATACGATTCTCCTAACTAATCTCCTTCCAAAAATACAATTTTATCTTGGGGTTCATATGGCAAACCCCAATATTGTCACTGTCAACGTCATTATCACACTCATCAAGATTAATTAATTAAACAAAATGCAGGTGTTTTATATTGTAAAAAGAAAACACTATTGAATAGAAAACGAACACACGTTTGCTGTTCACACTCCTATGGTCAATTAATCATCGCCTATTTTAAAATATTTTTATTTCCTCTTGTTTTTTGTCTGCCTTCCATTGACATTTGACAACCACTTTGGCCTTAAGATTCCACCCCGTAAATTTCCATGTAATCGCTATTGTAATATAATCGGTATTGAAAGAGATTCTCGTGTTATTAATTACCTATACTGGCCTTTTCTATGTTATTTTTATTGCCGTGTATTTCAACTTTTTACACACACTGTATTTGTATTGTATTTGCAAATGCATTAATGCATACGCGCCTATCTACATACGACGTAAAAGTAAATTTAATTAAATTTGCATTAACCCAGACCACAAAATTCATTGTTTAAGCCTTAAAACTTTTACCCAAACATACAGATTTCCACATCCACACACACACACACGTAATGCAATGTTTGTTTTTGATTATACCCTACACAGCCTTACAGGTGGTCAAACTATTTATTTCATCAGCCGGGATTAGTCTCAGGTTTATAGTTGACTTAGTTGCTCAAATTAATAACTCTGGCAAGCAGATTTATTATCACCAGTTGGGCCCATGAATTTCTAACATTGATACCCAAATGATGCCTAGTATGAAAGGGGGTCAATAAGTCCCTGAGACTTATCCTAACTCCTCACTGGAAAATGTTTTATTGAGTCTCTGTTTGATAATCATTGCCAGCAGACAGTCACAGACAGTAAATTGAGCTGAGATTGGAAACAATATTAGAAATTTGAGTCATTAATTTGGTGGAGAGATATATCGACTCCTCCATTCTATAGCGTTCTAAGTGTAGACGTATGTCTCATGAAAACTTTGAAAGCTCACAAATCAAAATGCACTTTTTCGACTTAGAATTTTAGAGAATGGAGTCGCCGATATGACATTAATGATGAGATTATTGCTCAATCTAATCTGTTTCGAAGACCTCAACAAATCTTATTCTTTTTAAAACATAAGAAAATAAAATTTTAAAAAACTCAGGAACTTTGCGATTCGCCCTCGTGTACTTTAGTTTCCCTAAATCAATTGCAATCCCGCCCATATTTTTCTTTAAATTCATTGATTATTTGACATTTTATGGGTGCCTTATTCAAGCGCTTAAGGACTAGTCTGTTGAGATGTATTCGTCCTTTCCTATGAAGCTAATACTTCGGTTAATATGCCACCTTTTCAAATGCAGGATCACTCTTGCCAACAGGTGCTATTATGGTCTCAATAGGCAATTGAGTAGTAGAGACCTCTCTCGTATGACCAAGTATTAGTTTTAGACGCTCATCCTATCCGTGCTTCTTTATGGCGCAGAGGCATGGACCCTATTAAGAACTGATGCAGCAGCCTTGAGAAGATTCGAGAGAAAAATCCTACGTAGGATCTTCGGTCCAGTGCGAGTTGGCGATGGTTTCCGCATTCGATCCAACAGTAAGTGCTGCTCAACGACATTGACATTGTGCAACGTATTAATATCCAGCGGATGCGCTGCCTAGGCCATGTCGTTCGGATGTGGGAGGATGTTCGGGAGAGGCAGGTACTTGATGCGGAGATCTATGGAAGTCAACGAAGAGGACGTCCGTATATGTGTAGGAAGGACCAAATCGAGGTAGCCCTGTCATGGATTGGTGTGACGAACTGGCATAGACGCATACAAACAGAGGCATCTAGAAGGATGTGTTGCGGGAGACCGAAAACCGTTAATCGGGTTGTTAATGGCCAATTAAGTAAGCAAGTAAGTAAGTAACTAGTCGCCGTGGTCTAGTGGGTAGTGTGTTGGCTTATTAGACAAAAGGCCTGGGTTCGAATCCCAGGTCAGACATCAAAACGAAAAATATTTCATCGGTGACTTCCTCTCAGCAGACTCTGAGAGTAAAAATTGCCATGAAAAGCTTCACAAAAATCTGTCGTTCGGAGCCGACTTTAAACTGTAGGTCCCGCCACTGATGTATAAAATTAACGCACACAACATAAGTGGTGTGAGAAGCTAGGTCGTAATCCTGACTGAAGGGGTGGTAATGGCCAATTATGTATGTATGTATGTAAGTAAGATGACAGCAACAACATAAACATTTTGTTACCGTTGTTCATGTGTACCATAACTATCTTTGGTTTCAGTTGGGGAAATGTATTCTGGATTTGTTGAGACACAAAATTTTGTGGTAATGAAAGTTCTTTGGTCATTGTATTGAGAGTACCTATGTGAGGCGGATTCGTTTTGGTCATATGGTCAATGACTTCTGCGAGATTTCGGGGTATGCAGAAGAGCAGGTAACTGTTGCAATCAGTTGGCACATGCAAGGCATTATACCCTAACAAACCCATCAAGGCTTCTACTTAGTAGATGATTGAACCATTGAGGATGAAACATTGAGGAGCTGAGTGCAGTTAGCAAAAGTACTCACAAAGACTTGAGGTAGTGTATGAATGTGGTATTATAATGTACTGTACATGGGGTACTACTTTTATGTACCCACCTAGCTACCTATTTTCTTCTGGTAAAGACTTCTTTATCTTAAGATATAAAGGCTTTACAAATCTAAACAAGTATGGAGTACTCAATACACTTTCGAGATCACAATACGATTTGCGGCGATTACCATCTTTTTACCAGTGCCCTAATGCATGAGAAACTAGGTTGTAATGCCGACGGAAGGGTTGTAATGACCAATCATGTATGTAATGTGCGATATGATGAGTGGCAGGTTGGCAGGCATGTTAGAAATGCTGTAGGTTATTAAATAATCGACTTTAACTGAATGTTTTTCAGTGTTATTTGCAGCCATTCTATACATTACATGTGTGTATACATGTAAAGTATGTATGTAAACAATATCGTGTTAGCTGTCTAATGGCATTTGTTGTAAATATTTAATAATATTCTGGACAATATTTTCATTTTATTTGTTTAATAGTCTGTGATTTTCAAGCCACAAATTCAAATACAAATGGAAAATGTTAAACAAACATTCGAACTAATAAAGGCAACGTTTGAGGGCAATGTACGGAAAAGGAAAGTCTGTTGACTGTAAAGTAAAGTAAATGGCTTACTGACAATCTGTAAATTGGAATCCCTAAATAAACAGCTGAGAGAAGAAGATATTCTTAGTTTATTTAATTATTATTTTCATTAATTTATTTAATTAATTTATTATTATTAATTAGGCAACAGAAGTATAATTTTAAAAAAAATTTTGGTTTTGTTTTAAAAACCACAAGGTAAAGCAGTAACCAATTTTACCTTTTCCCTTCATTTAAAGATGAAATCTCAAATTTCTTTAAATTAAACTGAATTGAATGAAATTAAAATTTTCCGTAAGAGTTGAATTGATTTCTTCAATTTATTAAATTACTTAATCATGGAAGCACATTTAAAGTTCGGTATTCTGTCCTTAATTAAGGCTTTAAAATACACTAATACCCCGGGTTGCTCTTTCGGCTCTTTCTGCGTCTGTTTCGAAGTTGCGTCTTTTTAAAACTTCTGTGATTTCGAAGTTGCGTCGTTTTTGTTTCAGTTTGCGTCGCATGCTTCGAAGTTGCGTCGTTAGCGCTTCGATTTGCATCGTTAATACGAAAATGTTTGTAAAAAGCTAAAACAGAAAAAGGGGATTTCCCATTTAAATCTAATGCAAATTCGAAGTTTTGTCTTTTAAAATTTTTCTGACTTCGAAAGTGCGTCGTTTTTGTTTCAGTTTGTGTCGCATGTTTCGAAGTTGCGTCGTTAGTGCTGTGATTTGCGTTGTTAATATGAAAATTTTTGTACAAAGCTAAAACAGAAAAAGGGGATTTCCCGTTTAAGTCTAACATATTTATGTCGCCTGATGGTTCCAAGTTGTAGGTCGTTAATAAATTAAATACTTTTTATTGAAAAAACTATTTTTTTTAGCTAAAATTCTGAATCTCGGAATCAATTAAATGAAAATCAATACAAATTTATGGAAAATCGTGCTTCATTTTGTGTCGTTTCGGTTTACGTCGCGTTTCTTCAGGCCCTATTAGCGACGCAAACCGGGGTATTAGTGTATTTTCTACTTCCTTTTCATAAATGTAACATAAGCCCTCTTTGCTGCTACACACAGCTGAAATTGGAGCTAAATATGCATGGTTTTCTATGTATACGGCAGAAATGAGCACATGTCTGGTGTTTTTAATTTGTGCGCTAATTAGAGACACTTTTCATATGAAAAAAAGTTAAAAAAAAACATCCAAAAATAGATTTTTTTTTTCTAATAAAAACAAACCAACCTACAAACAAGCAAAAAATTATGGGAAGTTATTCATTTGTATGCCTATTAAATCATACAGTCTGGAAGACACAAAGATGACAGAGATGCCTAGCCAAACACTGCTTATTAGTTAAACGCACTGGCATGCATAGGCACAGTGGGTAAGTTTTTCTATATTTTTAGCAACGACTTGTCCAACAAAACGAAATTTGAAAAAAATATTTTTTTGGCTTCTTATCTTTAGCAGAAGTCTTGCAAAAAATTCTAAAAATAAACCAAAATTGCTATGAAAAGTGTCGACATTAAACTGTAATACACACCACTCATGCATAAAAATTAGCATACACACACACACAACATAAGTGCTGTGGAAACTAGGTTGTAATCCTAACTCAGGAGTTGTAATAACAAAGTATGTTATGTATGAAGAGCGAATAAAAACAGATAAGGTCGACCCAAAGCTTTGCTAGCAATAAAAGTCAAAGTTATTCTAGTCACTACATCACTGTTGTGGTATTTTAATGGGTCCTGTGTATGGCCTAAGTGTATCCTACCATAACTCTATCAAGGAGACAGCCACTAGGCATCATTCAGGGCATTGTTTACTCTCGATAACTGGCTACCACTAGACATATTGGCCATGTGAAGCCATCGGCATGACAAAATTTTGAGTGTGATTAGTCTGAATGTTTGAAGTCGACGTGGTCTAATAGGTACTGTGTTGACTTATTAGACGAAAGGTCCGAGTTCGAATCCCAAGTCAGACATTAAAACGAGAATATGAAAATATTTCTTCGGCGACTTCCTCTCAGCAGATTTCTGGCAAAAACTAAGAGGAGTAAAAATTGCTATGAAAAACTTCTCAAAAAATCTGTCGTTCGAAGTCGACTTTAAACTGAAGGTCCCACCGCTCATGTATAAAATTAACGCACACAACACGGGTGGTATGAGAAGCTAGGGCGTTGTACAATGGGTCAATTGGACCTCCGGGTGCTCTACTTGTCACAGTTGACAAGTGCACGTCCTCTCATGTACCAATCGATACATAAATCAGCATTCGATCTTGATTTTACGACGCTGATACTGACTACCTTCTTTTACGAAAATGATTTATTCCTCCCAAAAAATGCTATTCAAGTTTTCACTGACGCATTCAGACCATGCAACAAAGTCGGAAGGGAGAATCTTTTCACGACATCTGAACATTAGTTATTGTAGCATTTTTTAACCTTAAAGGCTAGTAAAATTATTGCCACGCAAATTCGGTTGTATTTGGGTTTCTCGACTCGGAATTATCGAGCACTTGCTATGGCTGGCACCAAGGAAAATTCAAATGAATTCCTACATGGTTTAGGGACTCCTATACAGAAATGCAAACAAACATCGGCAAAGGTAATACAGATAACGAACACAATTACAGAGACGCTATCCATATTTGGCCCGACATGGATATACACAAAACATCATAGCAGTAATAACAGAACTCAGGACTTTGAGTGTTCACGCTAAGAGACCAGGAACACATCATAACGACTTCTGTAGAAGCTGCAACATTTTCGCCGTTATTGTCCATCCCGGAAAGGAAGGACTGGAGAAAGAGTCTGGCGTACCAAGTCGAAATATCTAAGTCTATGAGGCTACCGGATCACTGCAGTGTCTTTCAGGCGGAAGTGTCGGCAATTCAACCTGCGGTGAAAATTGTTGCGGACAAAAATGTTCGAAAGCGAAGGATCATTATACTTTCCAAGTTGCCATCAGGGCGCTGGATTCTAGTGTGATAAACTCCAAGACAGTGTACGACTGTCGCAGATGTCTCAATGAGATGGCAAACCGATGTGATGTTTGTATTACATGGGTACCGGAACATTGGGACATTCCCGGCAACTGCAGAGCGGATAATTTGGCCAGAAGGGGCACAACCGTTGAACTCTCGGATGAATTCTCTGCACTGGGGATCCCTTTATATACCTGTGGGCTCATAATTGACAATGCAATCGTAAATCTTGTCAACAGTAGGTAGGCAGCTTCAGATAAAGGCAGAACAGCGCTTAAAATCGGGCCAATGGTAGGCGCACGGCGGCTCTGCTTAAGCACCAAAGAAGCAGGCTTAGTGCTGTTATCGGGTTTATTACGGGGCATTGTGTTATAGTATCACATGCGCGGCGTATTGGTCTTGGACACCTCGCGAATGATTTCTGCAGAAGCTGTGGAGATGAGGAAGAGGATGAAACTATTCTTCACCTACTGTGCACATGCCCGACACTTGGTCGGAGGAGAAAAAACACCTGGTTGCCTACTACATGGAAGACCTAGATGAACTGTCATGCATGCAGTCTGAGTCGCTTCATCGGAAGCACCGAATGGTTCCTTGAATAGGAGAGAGGATGAAACTGTGGTATCACAATAGGCCCTGTATGCAGCTTAAGTGTGTTTGCTCATCGGATGGACAGCCAGTTCTACCTACCTACCTACCTTTAGAAGTTAAAAGCTTAGGTGGCGGTTGCATCCCATTGTCTGTGCTGCTTCCTGCCCAAATGGAATTGATTAGATGTTTATCAAGTTTATGTTGTAAAAACTTCTTTTTGAAAGAAAATCATGAGTTCTTCCAAGGGTTTTAAATATTTCACTTTAAATCGAAATGCTGGATCAGTAGAGAACACGGTCTTGAAGATCAAAAGTTCCTCAGATCTACAATGTAGGCCCCAGCCTAAATTTTTGGACGACTTCTTTTCAGCGGGTTTTTGGCACTTTGAAAGTAAATAAAATCGCAGTAGAAATTTTCTCAATAATCTATAGTTCGGAGTCGACTTTAAGCCGCCATTCTCATAAATAAAAATTAACAAAGACCACATAAGTGATGTGAGAAGCTAAGTTGTGATCCTGACTAAAGGGTTGTTATCAAAGATACACAAGATCTTAGCAACTGAAGTTACATAATAGTTGCTGTCTTCGATACCATTGAAGGGATAGCCCCTATGCATGTAGAGTTCTGGCTTTTAAAATAATCCAGAGACGTTAAATCAAATGGACAAGGGTGCCAATGACTAGAAACACTGTCGGAAAGATAGTTGCCATGCGTGTTTTATTCAAGTTTTTTTATTTCAATGGAACCAAATGTACTTAATGTTCTGCTAATACATTTTTAAAAACAATAAAAGAAATCGCAATTCAGAGTAACAGCAATTCCTGGCTTACTTCAAAAGATATGGCGGCCTATGAAGCTGCCAACATGTAAAGCCCAACAAAACATACATACATACATAATTGGGCATTACAACACCCTTCTGTCAGGATTACGACCTAGCTTCTCACACCACTTATGTTGTGTGCGTTAAATTTTATACAGGAGGGGCGGGACCTAAGTTTAAAGTCGACTCCGAACGACAGATTTTGAGAAGCTTTTCATGGCAATTTTTTACTCTCAGATGCTTTGCCAGAAATTCTGCTGAGAGGAAGTCGCCGAAGAAATATTTTTCGTTTTGACCTGGTATACGAACCCGGGCCTTCGTTTAATAAGCCAACACACTACCTACTAAACCACGGCGACTCAACAAGCCCAACAAAAAATAAATTTTAATGGATGTAACAGCCATTTGTTAATGTCTTGAGAAATGTCTTCACATAATACATTGCAATTTTGGGTAGACCAAGACCCATAGTGCACTGAAAAAAAAAAATTCTAATATTACCCGGCATCAAAATAAAATTACGACAACCATTAAAAAAAATATTGTGAAAGAAATTTTAGGCACAATCATATTCGCCTCTTCTGTTTTATAAATTTTGCAACAAAAAAATTTTAAAAAAAAGTAGGAGAAATTAAAATTTCATACTCAGTAGCAGTCGCAATCGCAATTGCTGCCGCCTGCTTGACTTCACTCTCCATTATGATGCTGTTAATAAACGTGAATGTATGTCAGGAGTGTAAAGCGCACAGACCTATACGCACGCTTAAAAAAAAAATTATTTTATAACCAGAAAAAGGGGGAAAAAAGCGAAAAAACATGAAAAATAATGGAAAAAAGACAGAAAAACTTTCGTGAAAATCAAAAAAAAAAGAAAGGAAAACTCTACGTACAAAACATAAAATCAACGTTAACAACTATAAGCAGACAGACAGACAGACAAATAGCCGAGCTTAAATGCAAGCAGCAGCCTCATAAAAATAAAACTGACAGGCCATGGGGTAAATAGGAGGAGAGGTTAAGAGGCATGTAAGGAAATGTTTAAATTACTTTGGGAAACAGTAAAGGCAACCGAAAAGAAGACAAAAAAACATACACACACAAACGACTGCAAATAAAGTGTTTGAATTTGCGTGTAAATGTTACACACACGTACACGTACACGTTACCCGTACCCGTACCCATAACCAAATTCACACGCATATACATACACTCCCATGCACAACCACTTTTTGTTTCAAAGGAAGGACATGTAAGACCTCATTTTGTTGTTGTTGTTTGTTATAAACAAACTATACACCAACAACAACAACAACAACAACAATGGCGGCAATAATGAAAACGAAATATAACAGCCCAGCCACGAAACAAAGAGCGCGCATAACATCCTTTGCCACTAAAAGAACACAACACATCCATCCATCTAAAGACGGAACAAAAACAACAACAAAACGTTCGCAAATAAATCGTAAAATTACAGAGAAAAACTCTTTTGAAACGTATAAACCGTTAGGTTTCATTGAAATATAAAAAAAGAACAAAAAAAACGAACATTTTAAGGGTTAAGCCAGTTAAATAAATATCCTACAATTTTTTTTGTAAGAAAGCGGGGCTATTTTTAACAATAACAACAGTTAACCGTTATAACTTGCTTACGTAATTGGCCATTACAATCCATTAATCGGGATTACAGCCCAGCTTCTCACAATACCCTTGTAGTGTGTATTAATTTGCCGTCGATTCGGAGAAAATTTTTCAAGGCACTGTAAGGAAATCATTCGAAATTTCTAGCCAATCGAAAGATCTCATTATATAGGGTGGGCCATTTAAAAGTTTAAAAATTTAGAAATGCAATAACACTGAAACGGTTTGAAATTTTCCCCAATTTATTTCTTTTGTTGTCGAGTACAATTGTTTCGATTACAAATGAAAGCTTATTTCATTCATATGGCTGCCGCTGCTGGCCGCACAATACCTCATTCGATTGGACCAATTATCGTGCCCATTTTCGAGTGTTTGGGGTCGTATCTCGGCAATGGCATCATTAATATTGTTCTTCAAATGCCCAATTGCCTGCGGTCTGTTGCCATAACATACATACATACATACGGCATAACATACATACATAGCTTCTCACACCACTTATGTTGTGTGCGTTAATTTTTATACATGAATGGTGGGACCTACAGTTTAAGTCGACTCCGAACGACAGATTTTTGAGAAGCTTTTCATGGCAATTTTTACTCTCAGAGTCCTTTGCCAGAAATCTGTTGAGAGGAAGACGCCGAAAAATATTTTTTGTTTTGATGTCTGACCCTGGGATTCGAAACCGGGTCTTTGTCTAATAAGCCTCTTGCCGGTCGGTTTTATATGCCCCAAATACGGCAATTTTGTCTTCTTAACGTATCTAGACAAAATGAAAATGGGCGTCATTCGAAGAGATGATTTTTTTATCGTTGGTCAATAAATCTTAACGATGCTCTAGTGTAATTGTGGTTGCCGTGGTCTAATAGGTAGCGTGCTGGCTTATTAGACGTAAAAGCCAGGGTTCGAGTCCCAGGACAGACATCAAAACAAAATACAAAAGATATTTCTTTGGCGATTTCCTCTGAGAAGATTTCTGGCAAAAACTCTGAGAGTAAATAAAATAGCCATGAAAAGTTTCTCATAAAATCTGTCGTTCGGAGTCGACTTTAAACTGTAGGTCCCGCTACTCATGTGTAAAATTAACACACACAACATAAGTGGTGTGAGAAACTAGGTCAACAATCCTCACTGATGGGTACCAATGACCAAATATGTATGTATTTCGGCTAATTAATCTACCATCAAACGTTTGAGGCAATAAATCGATTGTTTCATGAGACGTCTGGCTAGTGACACTATGCTGTTGAAACCGAATATCCTTCAAAATCGTTCAGATAGAAAAGAAATCGGTTATCATGGTCCAATACGGGTCTCCATTGGCCGTATTGGTGGCACTGTCCTCATTTTCAAATAAATTTGAGCCAATGATGCCTCCGCTCAAACAGTCACTCGTAACGACAGCGTTGGCTTCTGTAAGATCACGTGTGGGTCTTTTGAGTCCCAAATACGGCAATTTTGCCTTCTTAACGTACCCACCAAGATGAAAATGAGCTTCATTCGAAAATATGATTTTTTATTGGCAAAATAAATCTCCCAATCTGGTCCAATAAATCTCAACGTGGCTCAAGTGTAAATCGATTCATTACTTTCAGTGGGGATAAGATACGGCATTTTGTAACAGAATAGAATGAGATAGGAGGCATTAACAAATTCGAAATAATTGATGGTTCAAATTTAAACCGATAGGTTGTCCACTCAGTTGTCAAGTAGGTAGTGTGTTAACTTATTACAAGCACGTGAGGCCTCGGATAAAGTCGTCTTGGTCTAGTAGGTAGTGTGCTGGCTTATTAGAAGTAAAGCAAGGATTTGAGTCCCAGGCCTGACATCAAAATAACATACAAAAAGTATTTCTTTGGCAATTTCCTCTCAGCAGATTTCACCAAAAAACATGCCATGCCATCTGGCGTTCGGTGCCGACTTTAAATTGTAGGTACCGCCACGTGTGTATAAAATTAACACACACAACAAAGTGGTGTGAGAAACTAGGTCAATAATCCAGACTGAAGGATTGTAATGACCAATTATGTTTTTTTTAATAGCTTTACGAGCTAAAGGTTGGAAAATCTTTTAAAGACATTGGTAGCCCGGCCTACCAATGTGCAATATCCGCCGCAAGACTTACTCTCGGCTTGCTAGACGCATACGTACTAAAACCAACCTAATTCATCACACTTTCATCCATTTCCCCCCGGGACCACAATCAAGTATTACTTCGGCGGGATGTTGATTCAGCGAATGCTGCCTTCAAATTCCGCTGACCTTGCTCTCTCAGCCAATCTTTGCTGCGTCAATATTTTCCGTGCGAAAACACATACTGCGTTCCAAATGTCACATAAGGTTAACATCAGATTAACTATATTATCGGGCATTGCCTGAAATCCTATTGTTCACTCCAGGCAATTTTGTTGAACAACATATCGCGGGCAGGTAAAGAAAACATGCTCCGCCTTCTCCCTTTCATTATGGCAATCTGGGCATGCCTCATCCACGTCATGACCAAACTAATAGAGATAAGCCCTGTAACATCCATTAGCAACTGTGTCGGTGGAAGTCACCTTTCCGGTCTTCTTTTAGTCCATATGCCTATTCTCGTTATGAGTCTGTGGGTTCCATCTTCCCTTGGTGGAATTGGACCAGTCCTGCTATCATCTATCCATAGTATCATCAGTAATTGAACAGGGTTCGAAAAATCTGTTCCTCTCTTTACGTCATATTTCCTCCTCTCTATATCCACTACTAGCTTCAGGAGCATCATCCCCGCAATCACTAACGCTGCATCAGTAGAGATCGTTCGGAAGGCAGAAGTCACCCTGAGAACTGATCTCCTGTAGGCCGCTTCTATTCCTGCTCTATAGGTCTTCTTCTCTATAGCCCCAGCCCATACGGGGGCTGCATATATAGCAATCGCTGCCACTACATTCATCAGTAGCCGTCTCCTCTCCTGCCTTGGGCCTCCTAGGTTAGGCATTAATGGGGAAAGTGCACTTGCCGTCGCCGCACCTTTTTTTTTGCCGATGTACGACAGATGTTCCTTAAACGTAAGCCTGTTGTCAATCATCTCTCGAAGATATTTAATCGCCTGCTTTGATGATATGCGCTGGTCGCCTACCGTTATGGTAATAAATTTAATTTTTTTCCTACTGCTTACAAGGACTACATCCGTTTTGTGATCAGCTAATTTGAGACCTATTTCCAGCAATAATGTATGTATGTCTGGATATTGCTCAAGTGTAAATCGATTCATTACTTTCAGTGGATATAATATACTGAATTTTGTGGCAGAATAAAATAACAGAAGTATTGCCAGATTCGAAATAATCGAAAATTTAAACCCATAGTACAAGGGTTAGCTTCTTCTAGACCTATGCATACATATGTAATTTGTCAATAGAACCCTTAAGTCAGGATTACGACCTATCTCAAGCGACTTATGTTGATAGTTTTATTTTCTCTAAGAGTTTTTGCCAGAAACCTGATAAGAGGAAGTCCCAAAGAAATATTTTTTCAAATTTTGTTTTACTCACTGAGGCTTGGGGCTTGAATCGTGGCCTTACGTCTAATAAGCCTACACGCAACCTACTTGACAATGGCGTCTTCTTCTAGACCTATGCTATGTCTTATCTCATTATTATACACTTACATACAAATGTAAGTAGACACTATGAATAGAAAATTAACACAGTTTTGGTTGCATTAAACAAATGAATTGAAAATGACTTCATTTTCCAAAGTAGGGCACCACAGAGACCACAGACAATCTATGGATACAGTGTAGATATGTACATACGTATGCGTATGTATTTCCGTATACTTATGTAAGTGAGTATATGCACGCTAACACTAATAAAAACGAGATAAAAAAATATTAAAAGTAATAAAAAACCAAGTTTTTTTCTTCTGACGATGATTTTATTTTCCATTCTGGCATTCTTTTTTACCCAAAAAAAAATTTAGGAATGAAGAAAAAAACAAAAGGAAAACAGATAAAAGGGAAGAGAGAGAAAGAGAGAGAGAGAGAGAGGGAGAAAAAAAACAAATTCCAGATGAAAATGAAACCGAAACTGAAACTGGAACAGAAACTGAAACTGAATGTGAAAAGTTAACAGGAGGCAAATGGTGCACATGCATTAACAGTTTGAAGCACGGTCGGTCGGTCGGTCGGATATAAAAATTCTGATTTTACAACTTCATAAGCCTGCATATAAAAACAAGAAATACAATAAAAATAAAAATGAAAAGGACTGTGTTAGTGTAAGAGAAAGTAAAAGTGAAAAGTATTACAAAAAAAAAAATTAAAAATTTAAATTTGAATACAAAAAAATTATTCCCATAAAAATGAAATCATATACACGGGGCCTATGAATTATGAAATAATCTCTCCACCTCACACGCTAATAAAGATAAACCAGACAAATTTGTTAAGGATGAGATTTAATTTTGTATTCGGGGTGGGAAATAAGGCTTAAAGGATAAAAGAAAAAAAATTCAAATGTTTGCTGCTCAATGGCCTACAGTCCTTTAGTTAGGAAACGAAAAAAAATTTTTAATTTTTAATAAAAATATGAGTGATATCAGATGGCGTTGATGCTTACATATCAAGCAAATTTATTGTGGCAAATTAAAACGTGTTGCAAAGGTAACAAATCATTTACTCTTAGCTCATGTAAAAAATGGCTAAAAAATCTGATCAAGACAGGAGTTAACGTAACACTTATACGTCACCGCCAGAGATCAGCAATAAGTATTCAAAACGATGAGTAGGTTCATGTCATACTTATAATTTCAGATACTTATACGCTTTCATACTCATACTACTCATACTCAAAGTTGGAAAGTACTCATCGTATTCATGCTTAACAACACGCATGGTGTTATTAACTACGACTCGTCTCTACGCAACATTTACACGAAGCACAAAATATGTACGATTCGCATACGAACACTACTATACTCACAAGAAGATTGTGTGTATGCATTGCTTGTTGTCTTTGTCTTTCCTTTCTTCTTTGTTTGTATATGCAACAGCAACAAAGGCTGTAAATTTTGCTAAATGATTCGAATCACTAGAATTACTTATAAATATTATTATAAGTATTTTTCTAAATTTATGAATCAGAATGAGTAGGCGTATGAATCAAACATACAAAGGTTCTACTCATACTCATTGTAACCTGTACTTATAAATCAATGTTGTAGTGAGTAGAAATGAATCAGAATAGTTGAATATCAATTCTGTTGATTCATTCATACTCAAAATTGCATGAGAGCTTATGAGTAGCGGAAAAATACGATTCATTTTAGGATTATAATCTAGCTTCTCACACCATTTATGTTGTGTACAAGTGCGACCTGCAGTTTAAGGTCCATTCCACCATTGCTGATCTTTGGTGACCATGTAAAAATATTATGGCATAGTGTAGCAGTTAGTGTATTGGCTTACTAGACGGAAGTTCCTAGTTCAAACACCAGGTCAAACAGTCCAACAAAACGAAATCTGAAACAATATTTCTTCGTCTACTTTATCTCAGCACATGTGCAGCAAAAACTCTGAAAGTAAAATAAAATTGCCATGGAAAGTTGCTAAAAAAAATAATTTGCGGTTTGGAATGAGTTCAACCGGTCTTATAAAAAAATTAGCACATATAATATAAGTGGTGTGAGAAGATAGGTCGTAATCCTGGCTGAAGGATTGTAATGACAGATTACGTATGCATGCATATCTACTACTGCAAATAGAGTCATAAAGCTTGGACTTAATCAACAGCTTGTCCCTCTACTGGTAGTAGGAATATGCTGATGATACTTACCATATGCAGATGCCTGCTATCGTTCGGTTATAGCCAACTGTCTGTTGAACTGAAAAACCATGGAAGTAACGCTTTAAAAGCTGGTTTATAGATAAAGATAGCCGCCATAGTCTAGTAGGTAGTGTATTGGCTTATAAGACATACAGCAACCGCTCAAACCAGGTCAGATACTCTAACAAAACGAAATATGAAAACATATTTCTTTTGGTGTCGTCCTCTGAGCAGATTTCAAGCAAAAAATCTGGGAGTAAATAAAATTACCATGTTGATATACTGTCCTTCGGAGGAGACTTTAAACTACAGGTACTAACGGGTGATATGAAAAACTATGGGAATGTAATCACCAATTAAATCGTGGCTGATATGTGTTGCAACCAACTTCAGGTTGTTGTCATTTGTAAACTGCTCGTCTGACACTTGACAGATTTATTCCAGTGACAGTTCATTGTATTATTTACAAGCTTACAAAGCATTTTGATCTACTGCATTCAGAAAAAATGTTTTTCGTGATGAAATTCAGGCGTGATAGTGTGATTTATATTAGGCTGGAGAGCCACAGGTGGCTATCGTTAGAGCCCTCCAGCATTTAAATGTGAATAAATCTTTTGCTTCTCGTACCATTGCTCTTTACCGTGATACTGGCAGTGTTGCATTGCGTCCAAAAAGTAGACGAAAAAAACGGTAACAACACCAGAAGTGATCCGAAAAGTGAAGGCCAGATTTGATCGAAATCAACGCCGGAGTGGTAGAAAAATTGCTCGCGATGGTCGCTCCCCGCTCATATTCATCGACCGTGGGGTCAAAATAACTGCCGAATATTATTGGAAAAATGTCTTAAAGACCGTATTGAAGCCCTGGGCAGACAAACATTTCGGCCACAGACCATGGACATTCCAATATGACTCAGCAACACCGCACTCAGCACGCGTCAACCAAGAATGGCTTAAAAAGGAGGTTCCCCACTTCATTTCTACAGCACAATGGCCACCAAAGTCTCCGGATCTCAATCTGGTGGACTTTTGCGCCTGGGGCGTTTTGGAGAGTAGGGTTCTCACAAATAAATACCAAAGTGTCGATCATCTCAAGACGGCTCTTCGCCGTAAATGGGCAAAAATACCCAGAGCCACTTTCGTCTAGCCTATGATGACTTTGTCGGCCGATTGTAGGCCTTAAATCGAACCGAAGTTGGCCAATTCGAACAAATCTGAACTGATTCTAAAATTTGATGTTATTTCCAACATTTTTTGCTTTTGAAAAATAAAATTAAAAAATAAATAAAAAAAAAATAAACGCGCTTTATGTTGTTGCATTATATATCAGCCACCCTATAAGTAAGTAACAGTAGCGTTACTTTGTTTACTTATCCACCAATTGCTCACCACGAGAGTTTTTCAATGAATCAAACAGAATTAGGACTAGAATTGGCGATTAAGGTAAAGCGCTCTAAAAAATTTTAGCGCTTGTCTGAGAAGCTTTCAAAGTTTTCAAAATTTTCAAAATTTTATTTTACGTTTGTGTAGCAATATTCTTTAGTGTGAAGAAAACTCTGCTGATAAAAAAATTAATCAACCCAAGAGCCACAGAGTGTTAAAAATTCAGCAGAAGGCTTGTACCCCTATCTGTTCCTTTAAGGATGAGGGGACTTTCACAATATATTTCTTATTCTATCATCTTCTTATTGTTTCTTTTGCTTCATTGGAATTTTCTTTTTTAAATTTTTCCAGCTAATCAGGTGTCTGTCTAGCCAAAGTAACGAAAAATATGCTACAAAGCAAGCCTCTAATCTCTTTGATTTACAATTAAAGCACTTTCCTTAAGCCAATTTTTGTTTATTTTAATTTTTATTTTATTTTTCTTAAGAATTTCTTAAATATTTACACACAATAATTGTTTTTATTTTTGTTTTTATTTTTCTCAATCACTTTTCATTTCATTTCAATCATCCATCATGCAATGATTACTGCCATATGCAGCAGCAGCAAAATTCTTTCCAAACTGAATACGAGACGCAAAGTACTGCTCATATAATCACTAAATCTGTTGGCCATTATTTTAATATCCGCTTGTCATCCAACAGTATTAAATTGAAAGAAAACATCAGACAGCACTAACGACTCACAGACACACACATAAACACACACACACACTCACACTCTGATACAACTTAATATAAAGAACAGTTGCGTTTATTATTATAATCCTGGCAGCCAAAGTCATATTTCGCCAAAATCTCATCACCATCACAAGCATCATCAGCATCATCATCATCATCAGTCATCAGTCGTCATTGCAACTTTAGCTGTCAGCCTGTGTAGGAGGATGAGGAAGCCGAGGATGTTGTTGTGTCTTCGACAGCAGCATCTTGTAACGGTGTAATGCCACATGTCATCATCAATACAAATATTGACGTTTCAATCATGCGACACACGCAAAAAGTTAAAATATCAACCAAATGTTCAGCGACACCCATATACAGACACATAATGTTTCAGAAATCTCAGCCTTTTTTCCAATTTTTTTTTTTTGTAAAGTTTTCAACAGTCACAGACGCGGTTTTACCCTTCTATGGTAGAGAAATACGTTTCGTTTTTCTTTTATGCGCTTAGATTTTTCGAAAGACTTTTCATGTCTCAAAAACTGATGATTGCTATTCGAATTTCCATGAAGTCTACCAAACAACTGAAATGGTTTACAAAATACTTGGGCCTTAAATGGCAACATTTTTCATTTGATTTTGGTTTTAAGAGCACGTTGGCAAGCATTTGTTTAAGAGCGTTGAAATGGTTTTTTTTGCCAGGATTCTGCGCGGGCAATATACGAAGAGAATACTTGGTTGTATGAAGAGAATATTTTTTTTTTATTTTTGAAATCAGATGAGGAACCAAAAAAAGGTAATTAATTTCTAAAGATCATCTTTATCGGATCTTCCAAAAAAGTTTTGACTTTTAAATTAAGTTAGGTTGGAGGACGCATATTTGTCAATACATGGAGGTCAAATTAACCCATTTTATAAAGTCCTTAAACGGAAGAAAATATGCAGAAAAAAAGAAATTAAAAAGGAAAGTGACAGGAATTAGAGAAAAAAGGCTGGTAAGTTACAGAGGAGGTGAAAAAGTTGACCAACAACCACAAGACACGAAGAAAAGAATCAAAGAACCCTAACTAATAACGCCAGACGTGACGAGGATTGAAAAAGATGACCACAATACCCAAGAAATGAAGAAAATACTACCAAAGAGCCCTTTCCAAGGTACAATCCTCACCTACTAAAGGCTAGACAGTTACAGAGGAGGTGAAAAAGACGACCACAACATACAAAAAATGGAGAAAAGTATCAAAGGTAGCTCTTACCCAAGTTCTCACTCCGACATACTAAAGGCGAAGACGGTTACAGGTATTGAAAAAGTTGACCACAAACGACAAAAAAAAACGAATAAAATACTAATCAAATACACCCTAATCTACTAATGCTGGACAGTAAACCGAGATACCAAAGAGGCACTTACCCACGTCCGCAATCCTAACCTACTCAATGGTAACAGTTCAGGGAATTAAAAAAAGAGTCCAAACATACAAGAGCCCACAATCTCGTCTTCTAAAGACTGAACAACTAGGTAGGTGTCTGATTGTTTCCTCCTCCTTTTCGCAACATACATACATACATAATTGGCCATGTACAACCCTTTAGTCAGGATTACGACCTAGCTTCTCACAACCACTTATGTTGTGTGGCGTTAATTCTATACATGAGTGGCGGGACCTACAGTTTAAAGTCGACTCCGAACAACAGACTTTTGAGAAGCTTTTCATGGCAATTTTTACTCTCAGAGTCTTTGCCAGAAATCTGGCTGAGAGAGGAAGTCGCCGAAGAAATATTTTTCGTTTTGATGTCTGACCTGGTATACGAACCCGGGCCTTTTGTCTAATAAGCCAACACACTAACCCACTAGACCACGGCGACTTCTAATATCCTAATATTCCGACTGGGATTTTTTCCAGAATCTTGCCAGCTATCTAACTACAAAGAGAGGGGGTGAGTTAGATAGGCGGCTTGAAGTGGTAACTTTGATTATCAAAACTTCACATAAGCATACATAGCGGCTCGTTGTGATGTCAAGAGGCAAGCTATGGTTGAGATATCATCAAAAATATTATTCATTTGTAGAAACCTATTGAAGCCGTTGAATGTAGAGTACTTAATCCTAATAATCATTCCAGCTTCTTTGGCTGGAGAGCATACGAAATATGAAATTTTGTATAATTCCGGGGATATAAATTAAGTTGATTTTGACTGAAGACATGGATTATGTTGGATTTTTGGAATCTCTAGTAAAGATCCTAAAGAAAAATTTTAACGGAATGCAAATTACAGTTCATCTGACCTCCACTTGAGATAACCATGTCGTCAATTCACTAAATCTTATCTTATAAAACGCTCTCCTGTTAAAACTCCTTGTAGTTGTTGTCCAGATAATATAATTCAGTTAAAAAAGAAGTTCGCAATTGTCTAACGGTTTTGACAAACATCGGATGCATTGGACGCTCTAGGATCGCATGCGGAATGGAATTGTACATCATTCGGCAAATTTGTTTGTTTCTGTGACAATTTACCTAGAAAGGAGTCTTTAGACCTATGATAATGCTTCCCAACTATATCCAGTGTTGCCACCCTATTCATGAGCATAATGGCACGACTCTGTATGTGTATGCTGTTGCCTTTCTTTTACTATATGAACAACGGGTGGTCCTTTTACCGTTTCTTTTTTTTCAGTATCAAAAAAAAGAAAACGTGAGCACGAAATTAGAACCGATCAATGCACCCTGCAATGCACTTTTCAGCCTAATGATATTACTAGACTGCAATAAAGAACTGTGCTTTGATTATTGACTACTTTTTCAACCCAAAATGCTACACGGAACATGATACCATGAACCTATTGTTACACGAATTTTGGAGCAATTCATTGTATTTCAATTACTCGAAACTATTTTATGTAGAGATACTTCAAGTTTCTCATGTACAAGGACTAAAGGACAGCCGCAAAGCATATGAAACTACTTTCATTTTAATTTTGGTTCTTTTTCTTTCTGTTGTTCCAATATCGAAGCTTTTCTAAAAAACGTTCTAGAATGATAGGGTTGCCAACTGACCTTTAGTTACTAGAACTTCGATCCAACAGTGAGCTGTAGGAGTTCCTCAACTACATAGAAAATGTGCAGCGTATTAACATCCAGCTGCTGCTCTGGCTCGGCCATGTATTTCGTATGGAGAGAAATGCTTCGGCGAGACGTTCGGACAATTTGATGCGGAGACCTGCGAAAGTCGGAGAAGAGGACGTCAAAAACCTGTTATCGATTGATATGACCAACTGGCGTATGCAAGCAGGAAGCAGAGGCACCTGGAATGAAGTGTTAAGGGAGGCCGAAATAAGTTAATCTGATTACTAAGGGTCAATTAGTATATAAGTATCCCTAGTAGATGTTCAATATGACTGATGTTCGTCGTTGATGTTATTCAATGTAGAAGACCAGAGATCTACTAAATGCCTGATGAGGTTGTTGTCGAGCTCTTAAACTACTGCATTACGAAGTCTTTGAAAATTGAAATTTTAATTTTGAAACTGTTAGTGATTGCTAATATGGTAAGTGTGTGCAGTAGGGGATATGAAACAGAGATCAGCAATGAGTATTCAAAACGATGAGTAGATTCGAGTCATACTTATAATTTTAGATACTTCGTTCTTATTTTGATATCATACTCATACTTAAAGTTGGAAGTACTCGTCGTATTCATACTTAAATATACGCATGATGTTATTGACTTCGACTCGTCCCTACTTCACATTTACACGAAGCACAAAATAAATATGATTCACCTACGAGTACTATAATACTCACAAGAAGATTGTGTGTATGAATTGTTTGTTGTCTTTGTCTTTTCTTTCTTCTTTGTTTGTATATAAAACAACAACAAAGGCTGCAAATTTTGATAAATGATTCGAATCACTCGAATTACTTATAAGTACTTATAAGTATTTTTCTAAATTTATGAATCAGAATGAATCAAACATATTGCGAGTGTTATGAGTTTGATGTCAACGTTGTACTCATACTCATACTCATTGCTATTTATACTTATAAATCAATGTTGTAGCGAGTACGATTGAATCAGAGTAGTTGAATTTCAATTCTGTTGTTTCACTCATACTCAAAATTGCATAAGTGCTTATGAGTAGCGGAAAAACGATTCATTGCTGATCTCTGATATGAATGCGAGTCGTGGAAGCAATATTCTAAGAAATTTGTTTCTTCTGAACAACTGTGGCCAACACATTGTCATCGAATTGAAAATTTGGTAAATGAAACCTTATTTACCCCATGTCTTGTGTAGGATTTTTCATTTATTTTATAACCACTCGTACTTTGTTTACATTGCGGGTATTAAAGTATCTCCTTTTTTTTTGGTTTTTATTGGCAAATAGTTTCCAAATTAATTGCAAATATTTTAAAAAATATTTTACAAATTCGAATACGAAATTCTATTGGTTTTTAATTCCTCTATATAGTTTATTAGAATTTTTTTTTTATTTGAATATCATCCACCAGTTGATTAAAAAATCATTTGCGTTTGGCATGTTTCCACCACTACACCACCATCACCACCACTGCCACTGGTCTAGATAAACTATAATCGTTTCCCTATTTCGATTTTCGATTATTTTGTTCCTACTGTCTGCTCTCGAAAATATTTGTATAAAAATAGCGACAAAAAAGGATCCGAAAAATTAGTTTTTATAAAAAAAGAGATAGAAAAACAACAACAATAATGAAAAAAGGAATCGAATAAAATAAAAATTCAATTAAAAATCCAATAATTACGTGATATAATGGCCGGGCAAATGTAAATACAACGAACAGAGTACAGTGGTACAGAAGGCAAGAAAATGAAGGAATGGTCTAATAAATCCTAACGTTGCGCAACCGTAAATCGATTCATTACGTGCAGTAATAATTTGAATTTTGTGGCACAATAGAAGTACACATATACAGGGTGGCTGATATGTATTGCAACCAAATTCCGGTGGTTATCATTTGTAAACCGCTCGTCTGACAGTTGACAGATTTATTCCAGTGACAGTTCATTTTATTATTTACAAGCTTACAAAAGCATTTTGATCTATTGCATTCAGAAAGAAATGTTATTCGCGATGGAGTTCAAGCGTGATAGTGTGATTGCTTATATTTGGCTGGAAAACCACAGGTGGCTATCGTTAGAGCCCTCCAGCATTAATGTGGAATAAATCTTTTGCTTTCTCGTACCATTGCTCATTACCGTGATACTGGCAGTGTTGCATCGCGTCCAAAAAATGACCGAAAAAAAAAACCGGTAACAACACAAGAACTTATCCGAAAAGTCGAAATACACGCCGCAGTGGTAGAAAATGCTCGTGAACTGAACATATCGCGAGTACGGATGCAATACATTTTGAAAAATAAGCCTGTACTAAATCCACTGAAATTTCAAAAGTGCATGAGCCCACCGATGGACAAAAAAAAGGTAGACTGGAAAGAGCCAAGGAGTTACTTTGCATGCACGAACAGTGGCACAGCTACCGAATTTTGTTTCTCAGATGAGAAGCTTTCCCAATTGAGCAGTTGTGAACAAACAAATGATTGGGTTTACTTTCCAAAGAGGTAAGCTAAATATTTACACCTGCAATGACTATCAGAACTCAAGTGCCGCCGATGGTAATGGTGTGGACCGCTTTAACGGCCGATGGTGCTCCACGCTAGTATTCATCGACCGAGGGTTTAAAATAAATGCGAATATTATCGGAAAATGTCTGTAAAGGCAGTATTGAAGCCCTGGACAAACAAACATTTTGGCCGCACACCATAGACATTCCAACAGGACTCAGCAACACCGTACTTAGCACGCGTTAACCAAGAATGGCTTAAAAAGGAGGTTCCTCGCTTCATTTCTACCGCACAATGGCCACCAAAATCTGCAGATCTCAATCCATTGAACTTTTGTGCCTGGGGCATTTTGGAGAGTAAGGTTCTCACAAAAAAAATACCAAAGTGTCCATCATCTCAAGACGGGCCAAAATATCGCAGAGCCACTTTCGTGCAGCCTGTGATGGCTTTGTCAGCCGTTTGAAGGCCATAGTTCGTGCCAAAGGTGGCCAATTCGAACAAATCTAAACTGATTCTAAAATTTTATATTATTTCCAACATTTTTTGCTTTTGAACAATAAAATTAAAGAAAAGAAAATTTAAAAAAAATAGCGCTTTACTTTGTTGGAATATATATCAGCCACCCTGTAAGTATTGCCAGATATGATACAACCAATGTTTCAAATTTAAACCACTAGATAGAAGGACAAAGTAACAGATTTTTGAGATCTTTGTGAACTGGCAGATGCAGTTTATGACAGCGGCCCTTTAAATTATTGTTGGAACAAGGCCGAAAAGTTCTATGATGTTTACAACATGACTGACTAATAGAAGTTATTGAAACTATTTGGAGACAGTAACTTAGGTATCTAACGAGCAGGCTATTCTGTAGTACATTAATGAGTCAAAACGTTGTACTTGTGCAGGAGGGAATAATTTTAGGTCTAAAAATAATTACTGGAATTCTAGTTCAGCAATGAAATCTGCAGAAATCCAGAAGTAATTTGAAAAATAAAAATCCGAAAATTTAATTCCACCTTTTGTCCCACTGTTCACTGTCCAGCACTTGCAATTGTATTTGTTTCAAAACAAAACCCCAACTAACGCCAGGAAAAAGCACAATTTTTTTTTGCTGTTGTTAGCCCTAAAAACCTAGTCAAAGAATGTTAGAAAATAGAAGAGAGAAAAGAGAAAAACACAAACTATAGAAAAATAGAGGAAAAAAGAAAATAAAAACAAACGAAATAAAAAAAACATAAAGTACGCTGTGGAAAAAAGTACCACAAACAAATTGAAAGTGTTGGAAAAAAATTGTAATTTTTTCTGTGGTTATTTCGTTAAATTCCCAGAATTGATGGAGAGAACTTATTTATTAAGGAGGACAATAACACTGCATTACCACTGCCAGTGCTTCCATGCTGTTGCCAGTTTAATTGATGGCAGACGATACGAAAATAAAGCAAAATAGTTTCTTAAGAGCATATAATTAATGTTGTACTTGGACACGTTAAGAAAACGTGTTAAAAAATATTGATTTATGGTTAGTAACACGGTAATCATTAGAAGCCTTTAAATGAAACTTTCCTCACAGATACTGTCTGCAGCAAATATGTCTCTTATATGGGCCATCTTAGTGGACTGTTGTCTGTCTAGGGTTCTGATATTAAATTCTTATAGGCTGCCTAACCCCTGCAGTGTTTTCAATGCAGATATCGTGGCTAATTTGAAACCAACACAATGCCTGTTGGATGGCGGAATTTTTGTGAAAATTCTTGATTTACTCAGCCAACCAGACTGTAATAAGTCCCTCTGGAACATCTTTCAAAACATCTGTGTTTATCATAAATGCAAGTATTTCATGGGAAATTCAAGGTTCGGGACATTGGGAAATTTGAAATTTCATTCCTGATAAGCCGGTATAAAGTTTACAATCTCCAACAAGTAACAGGGCATAGTTATCGATTTCCTCTGTCAAATTGCAAGTTATCCATTAATTTCACAGAGAAGCTCAATCTCGCTAACTCACGAAA
This sequence comes from Sarcophaga peregrina, assembly GCA_014635995.1. Lineage (NCBI taxonomy): Eukaryota > Metazoa > Arthropoda > Insecta > Diptera > Sarcophagidae > Sarcophaga > Sarcophaga peregrina. The sequence goes on from CM025793.1 coordinate 38,484,888, forward strand.
GCTCAATATCACAGATCCTTGCAATATTGTTGGAATTTGATAAGCACATATGGATATGAAGAGAGGGGACTCAGTTTTATTCTTAAATTGCCTGACCATTATCATACAATAGCGACGCTTACTGGCCAATGTTCTTGTCATTATGGCGAATAACTTCTCATGGGTCAATGCCCTGTTCTTATCAGAAATTCGTCTGATAGGTTATCTTTTATATAGAAACAACACTCAGGGGATGGCCCCTACTCATGCAGTGCATTGTCAAGGTTTAGGAAAATAGGTTATAGGAAGATAGAAAGAGGGAGTAGTGTTTGTGGACATTAGATTTAAACTTACCAATTGACGTAATTGACGGGATAAGGAAAAATTGAAAGACAAACGCCCTACCTCAAGATGCGAGCGGCAAGGAAACGAGTTGCTGCTAGGTGACTATAAAATGGCCAGTGCTATACCTTCACCATTAGAAAGTCTACAGCAATCGTCCCCAAGAAGCCCGCATCATAAGGTGTATACCAGCCAGCAATTTTAAAAATTTTTGATCAAATTCGAGTCTTTTTCGATTCTTCTGCGCGATTAAAGGCTCGATTATGTGTTCATTTTCTGACCATAAAAGATTCTTTGGAGAAAAAGTGACTAAGGGCGACTCTTCTTAAAAAGTCACTTATGAGTCATTTTCTATATCATTCTAGAGTAATTTTCGACTCTTTTTCTAGTAGCTTTATAATCATTTTCGAATTCCTTTCTGATCACTTATTAGTCTTATTTGCCCTCGTTTATGATTCTTTTTCGAGTGGTCTTTCGGTCATCGTTTAAAGTTTTTTATCAAATTCGAGTCTTTTTCGTTTGTTCTGCGCGATTAAAAAGCTCGAATATGCGCTCATTTTCTGATCATAAAAGACTCTTTCGTCGGGAGAAAAAAGTGACTACGAGCGACTCTTCTTAAAAAGTCACTTATGAGTTATCTTTTATATTATTTTAAAGTAATATTCGACTCTTTTTCTAGTAGGACTCGTTTTTATGATTAAAATTTCAGTCATTTATTAGTCGTACTAATAATTCTATTTTACTCTCTTCAAGTGTTTTTATTAGGTTTACTGAGTCCAATGTTTACACTACAGCGATTTCAAAAATCACGTTCATATGAACTTTATGTATGAAAAAAAGGAAGAATATCAAGTTTACATTCGTGGTGTATGTATATCAGACATCAAAATTTATTTGAAGATGGCCGAGAAAGACGAGTGTTACGTAGGAAAACTTTTTTTTTATAAAACCAGTACTCAGGGAATGGCCCTTACTCATGGAGTGCATTGTCAAGGTTTAGGAAAATAGGTTATAGGAAGATGGAAAGAGGGAGTAGTGTTTGTGGAGATTTGATTTAAACTTACTAATATCGTAATTGATGGGAAAAACTTCCACAAAAAGATCATTCCACAAGTGAACAGTGCGGGCAAAAAATTAATTCTCCCTGTAATGCATTATGCGGTTCACTGGACAATCAATCACAAAAGAATAGGCTTTGCGAGAAGAACAAGTACCACGTAAAAATATGTGATTACCAAGGTCCTTCTCTCTCGTGAACACCTCCCATTAAAGTACCGATAGAACAATGAAACACCCGCCACTATGTGACGATGCTCCAACGAATCAATTGAGTTGGATACCCTACTGAACACCTTCACCCTCTTCTGTAAGAGGTCGAGAAGCTTCAAAATAGATTTTGAAGCATCGACCCATACAAGAGAGTTGTATTCCATCCCGGGTAGAATAAAGGTCCTATAAATAGTAAGAAGGTCGGCATAGAGCGAAGTATTTTCTACACCATTTTAAAAAACCAAGGCACTTGAATGCTTCCTTTATCACTCGAATGTGATCGTTCCAACGAGCATTACAACTAATACCGGATGCCCAGAACATCAAGAGCATCTGCCTTCTCCTCAATATTTACATTACCCATAGATACAGACGACAGAGATTGTTATCAGGTCACCTGTGAGGGCGCCATTCATGTGGGGCTCCTTTGTCTCAAATAGCCATCCATTTCACTTAACCTAACCTAGATATGATAGCACCAGCATCACGCCGGTGTGTCAAACAAACAATATTGGGTCTTGCGCGCATTAAAATCGACCCTGTTCCCCACTCAGAGATTGTTATCAGGCCACCTGTGAGTGCGTCATTCATGTGGGGTTCCTTTCTCTAAAATAGCCCGCCATTTAACTTAACCTAACCTAAACTAAATATGATCTGAAATCTTGAACCGAAGTCTGCTTGGCTATCTATACGAAACGTAATATCGCATGCGTACACTCCTTAATAACTTGACCAGTTTACTTGCCTGTAATCGAAGAAATTTCGGGGTGTAGAGTACTTCGCACTTTCCTTCTTTTTCAGTCTGATTATCCTGTTATTAGTCATTACAATTCATTAGTTGGGATTAAGACCTAGCTTCTGTGTAGGCTAAGTTTTATACACGCGTAGAGGGACCTACAGTTTAAAGTCGATTCCAAATCACTTTTTTCACAGCAATTTTGCGAAACTTTTAAAGTCTGGGCTGGGGTTTGAAATAAGGCCAACACACCACCTATTAGACTACGATCGTCTATGAACCCCTCTTCCGAACAACTCACCATCCCGTGGTAAAAACCTAGCGGAGTAATACAACATGCGAATGGAAGGCAGTTATCCACTAGATCGGAAGAATGTGCTATCGAAAGACATTCCAAGAGTGTTAAACATAAAAGCAACTGCCTTTACTCCATTGTTCAGCCCTTGCGCTGACCAACTTCTACTTGGTTAGTAGATGGACTGCGTTTCACCCGTGGCATCAAACGGGCCGCCATGCGTGCTCAAGTGAGCTTTGTGATATCAGAGCTACCGCTACGACCTAACCTAACCTAATTCCGTTTTAGGTTCCATTCTTGCCAAGAAATCCATTTAAAAAGTTGGTTGCCTATGTCTGAATTACCAGCCATCAACTGGCAACGCCTAGTTGAAACAAAAAAAGTTACTCAACAGCTATTTAAGTTGTTGCCTTGGTTAGTAATTTTAGTATCAGTTAACCAAGTATTTGTGGTATTTATAGACTCACACACATACAGAAACACATACATACACAAGGAGAGAGACTAATACTCTTACACTTTAACACCTGACACGCAAATGTTTGACGATTGAAAAGTACAAATTGAGATTAATACCGGGCCACTAAGAAGCGAACAAAAACAAAACAGAAATTGAGAATTAGAAAATGAAAAAAAAGAAAATAGAAAAGAAGAGAAGCAAAAGAAAACATGAAAGAAATCTATTGACATGATTGTGGTGTGGCTTTCCCATACGCCAACACACCATAGATAAAGGCGTTCATGTGATGAATAGTTTTCACTCAAGAAAAAAAATTCTTTTTTTTTTTGAAGGCAGTTCAACGCTTCTTTTTCTTCTTCTACTTCTTGTTGTAGTTTTAGTTTTGCTGTTTATAAATCCAGAGATTTAGGAACATGATGTTCTTTCTCTTTCTCTCTGTCTTTCTCTGTCTTTTTTTTTAGAATTTCTTAGTACTTGTAGCACGTGCAGCATGTGTGAGGCAGTGGTTTACAAAACATTTTTTTTTTCTTTTACTTTTTAACTTAATTTTTTGGTGGGGTTTTGTTTCAAAAGTTTTTCTCAAGAGGAATCGCTTTTCCTTTTTGTAGATGGAAAGTAGTTTCAAACGATTTGAAGGTTGTCTAGGAAATAATATTCGTTGTCTTAGAATATAAATTTCAATTAAAAATTAAAAAAAATCCCATTTTCTTGTGAGGAATTTTGTATCGTTTATTGTAAAACGTTAAAAAATATATTCCAAAGCGATTAGGTTACAACAAATGTGTTTAAAGGGTTAATAGCAGTTTAATGGTATCGTCAACGCTTCTGAACAACATAGACCTGCCATAATTAAATATTCCAAGCAGGTTTTACAGTCGGAACAACGTACATACCTAGTTTCCCACACTACTTATGTTCATTTTATACATAAGTAGTGGGGCCTACAGTTTAAAGTCAATTCCGAACGACAGATTTTTGAGAAACTTTTCATGGCAATTTTATTTAGACCTTTGATGGATTAGAATCAGTGGTAAACGACGTACTTCATAAGAGAGACGTACTACTTGAATGTAAAAGCGGCCGTTTCTTATGTTACGTACTGCAATCCCTACGCCCTCGAGTAACGTAATGTCAATGCCGGCTGCATTGTTAAAAGTATTCACAAAAGTTATGGGTTCTAAGTACCGGCTCATTGCTAGAGTTTAAACATACATACAAACACACATAATTCTTCATTATAACCCTTCAGTTGGGTTTACAACCTAGCTTCTCACACCATCCATGTTGTGTACGTTAAATGTATCCATGAGTGGCTGGACCTACAGTTTAAAGTCGTTTCCGAAAGACAGATTTTTGGGAAACTTTTCATAGCAATTTTGTTTATTCTCAGAGTTTCTGCCAGAAATCTGCCGAGAGGAAGTCACCAAAGATATATTTTTGCGTACATACTTCCTTTAAACCATAGATTTACGTCTAATAAGCCAACGCATTACCTGTGTACATGACGTTTTATTAGGTTAGGTTAGGTTAGGTTAGAGGACTTGTACTTGTCAATTTTGACAAGCACAGTACCCGTTCATCGAATTGACCCATTGTACAACGTCCTAGCTTCTCACACCACTTATGTTGTGTGCGCTAATTTTATACATGAGTGGCTGGACCTAGAGTTTAAAGTCGATTGCGAACGACAGATTTTTTGAGAAGCATTTCATGGCAATTTTATTTACTCTTAGAGTTTGGCCAGAAATCTGCCGAGAGGATGACGCCGTAAAAGTATTTTCATATTTTCGTTTTAGTGTCTGACCTGGTAATTGAACTCGAGCCTTTCGTCTAATAAGCCAACACACTATCTTCTCGACCACGGGGTTTTATTGTTACGTTTCATATTTTTTAATTGTGACTGTTCATCCATCAGTTCATTCTCATTATTTCTTTGATGTGTTCCAGGTCCACTACTTTCTGGAATGATGAGGTCAGGATTTTGGCTAGAAAGCTGTTTTAAAAACTGAATATAATTAACAGAATGAGAAGCCCAGCAGCAACTCGTTTCCTTACCGTTCGCATCTTCCCTCTCTCTCCACCTTGCCTAAAAAACCTGCACAATGCACGTGCATGAGTAAGGGGTCATCCCCTTGAGTGCTGGTTTTATAAAAAAAAGAATGAAATAGCAGTCCCAGGTCAGAGCATCAAAACGAAAAATATTTCTTCGGCGACTTCCTTCTCACCAGATTTCTGGCAAAGACTCTGAGTCGTAATACTGATTGAAGGGTTGTAATGGCCAATTATGTATTGTATGTGGAAATAGCCCTCCTTCTTGAGCCTCTATCAGTGTTGTCTTGGACTTGCTTCTGCATCATTATTTCCTTATTTTATTTTTGGTTGTTCATAATCATATTGCAACCGATCCAACACTTGTAGAGTAGTAGACTTTTCCCTGAAAAACTGATTTACTGGGGCAGTCAGATTGCAAGTTCGTTAAGAAAATGAGCAACAACTCTGTCCTCTGAACAAACTGTTTTTCTGGAGAGTATGTTTAGATATCAAGATAACTGTAATACAGGTTATCGTCAGAGAACTTGTAGTTCTGTGCCCTGTTTGTTACATTGCATAGGTACTCCGATTGCTTCAGTTCAACTGGTCTCCGGATGTATAAAAAGACCTCAAAATTGTTGGCAGCCTGAAGACAAGACCAGTGTTTCTAGGTTCTATTAGATCAATCTGTCCCAGCTAGCATTCGAAAGATTGTTTTTATAAAAATCACCTTAATGAGTCTTTTTAGAGTACTTTTAGTGATCAAAAACTTATTAGTCAGTTATACGATTAAATTGAAAATTTTTCTTTGTTTTTTAACGAAAAAAATCTTCCTTTAAATAAATTTTGATGTCTGATGTACATACACCACGAATGTAAACTCAATATTCTTTCTTTGATACTTAACGCTCATGCGAAAGTGATGTTTGAAATCGAGGCCGCGTAAACGTAGGACTCAGTAAACCTAATAAAAACTCTTGAAGAGAGTAAAATACAATTGTAAAACGACTAATAAATTACCAAAATTTTAATTATAAATGACCTAAAAACAACTCCAAATACGAACACGACTCATAAATGACAATAAAAGGATTCATAAAAGATTCGTATGCGATTAAACGATGACTGAAAGATGACTCAAAAAAGAATCATAAACGAAGGTAAATAAGACTAATAAATAGTCAGAAAGTGACTGAAAGATGACTCGAAAAAGAATCATAAACGAAGGTAAACAAGGCTAATAAATAATCATAAATGACAATAAAAGGACTCATAAAAGACTCGTATGCGATTAAACGGTGACTGAAAGACGACTCGAAAAAGAATCATAAATAAAGGTAAATAAGACTAATAAATGATCAGTAAGTGATACGAGAATGATTATAAAGCTTATAGAAAAAGAGTCGAAAATTCCTCTAAAATAATATAGAAAATGACTCATTTTTGAAAAGAGTCTCTCGTAATCACTTTTTTCTCCCGACGAAAAGGTCTTTTATGATCAGAAAATGAATGCATATTCGAGCTGTTTAATCGCGCAGAAGAAACGAAGGCAGACAAGACTAATAAACGATCACAAAGTGATTCGAAAATGATTATAAAGCTACTAGAAAAGAGTTGAAAATTACTCTAAAATATATAGAAAATGACTCACAAGTGACTTTTTTGAGAAGAGTCGCTTGTAGTCATGACGAAAGAGTCTTTTTTTATGATCAGAAAATGAGCGCATATTCGAGCTTTTTAATCGCGCAGAAGAATCAAAAAAGACTCGAATTTGATTAAAAATTTTCAAAATTGCTGGCTGGGATAGTCCCCGTAGGCTAGTAGTTAGTGTGTTGGCTTATTAAACCACGATTTAAATCTACAGTAAGACGAAATATGAAACGAAAATTTCATCGTCGAAGTCTCTGAGAGTAAATAAAATTGCCATGAAAAGTTTCTCAAAAATCTGTCGTTCGAAATCGACTACCTACAGTTTAGGTTCCGTCGCTCACTGATAAAATTAAGACAAACAACATAAGTGGCGTGAGAAACTAGGTCGTAAACCAAACTGAAGGTTTATAATGAACAATTATGTGTGTTTTTATGTATGTGTTCACATTAGCGATGAGACATTGCTTAGGACCCATATCTTCTGTGAACATTTCGTTACTCGTGGGCGTAGGGATTGCTGTACGTAATATAAGAAACGGCCGCTTTTACATTCGAGTAGTACGTCTCTTTCATGAAGTACGTCGTATACCCCACTGATTATAATCTATCAAAGGCCTTAAGACGTCTCTTAAAAATATTTAAAATCACGTGGTTTCCACGTAAAACACAAAAATATTCATCGCCATTTGTATTCGGAAACAGCAAAACTGTTGATAAACGTTTATCTGCTGCAGGCGTTTGTTTGTTTTTTTCGTTTTTTTGTCTTCAATTTTAACTCTTTTTTTTATTTGCCATGTGAACGCACTCTTAGACGTATCGTATGAGTGATTAATGTTGCGTATACGCCTGGGACTTGTTTGTCAAGCAATTTCAAAAGAAAAACGAGAAGACTTTTCTTTATAAAACTGAAAACAAAACAAAAAAAAAACGAAAAGGAAAAGTTTAAATAAATTTTATTAAAGTTAAGACTACAGTCTCTGCAGGCTGTTCTTACATCAGAAGATTGTCGATTCAGGATGAGAATTTGTTACTTCGTTTACACTTGTAAAGGGTGGCGCAAGAAATTGTACGTATGATGACATAAAATCTTTGAAAGCTTTACTGAAACGTTATCATTTTTTTAGATTTCAAAAGTGAATTTAAATAAAACACAAATGCAGTTGAGATCTAATAAAATTGCCACAAATAGTTTCTCAAAAATCTATCGTTCGGAGTTGATGTTAAACTGTAGGTCACGCCAATCATACATAAATCTAGCGGCTCACCCATTTAACGTTTTTTTTTTTTTCAACAAATGCTTATTTCGTGAATGGCAACACTTAGCTCATGTTTGATTTGATAGATTAATAGTTTTATCCTGAACTGCTGAACGAATATTGTTGTGTATACGCGTTTTCGCTGCGCTAAGTGGACCTACGATCAACTACAAAAGATGCCGATTTTGGCAAAAAAAAAATCATCTTTTCAGATGAAACTCATTTTGATCTTGGCGGGTATGTAAACAAGCAAAATTGTTGCATTTGGAGCACAGAAAACCCGCACGCATATATTAAGAAACCGTCACACCCAAAACGAGTCACTGTTTAGAGCGGATTGTGGTCCAGAGGCATAATTGAGGCATTTTTCTTTGAAAATGAGCAAGGAGTGGCCATTACGTCAATGGCTATCGTTATCGGACCATGTTAAACGAATTTTTGTTCACAAAAATTGAAGAGTAGGATATTGGCAACATTTGGTTTCAACAAGACGGCTCTACGTGCAACACAGCCGAAGATACACTCTATGTTTTGCGCCTTTTTTTGAAGTTCGCATTATCAGGCGCAGAACTGATGTCGTTTGGCCACCTCTGAGCTGAGATTTGACACCGTTGGCCAATTATTTAGAGGGTGTCGTCAAAGATAAATGTTACGTCGACAAACCAAGACAATTGACGCTTTAAAGGACAATATTTGTGTAGCCATTGGTGAAATACAGCTGCACATAACTGATAATGTGCTTAAAAATTGGAGCGACTATGTAGGCTACTGCATGGCCAGCCGAGGTAACCTTTTAAATGAAATTATTTTCCATTATTAACCGGAATGATTGTACTTTCAAATAAACAAAAGAAATTTGAGAAAATATTTAGTAATTTTTTTTAAAGCATTTTCAAAAAAATTTGTTTGGCGGACCCTTTATAAAAAAATTAACGCACTAAACATAAGTGATAAGAGAAGCTAGGTCGTAATCCTGACTGAAGGGTTGCAATCACCACGAATTATGTGTAAGGACACCAAATGAAATGCATTGCAGCCCTTAAACATTCATCATATAAGTGCCAAGGGTTTAAGCATTAATATGTCGATCTTAAAAAGGCCTTTAACAATTTGCAACATAACCCCTATCTACGCCCCCCTGCTTTTCGAATTCTAACAGAACTTTCTTTACGAATCAAGTCCATTCCTGAGGTTAGGGGGACTGTTGCTGGTAGTAATATTCAGATCATCTCTACGAATGTATGTACTAGGGAATAGGAAAATATGTTTCCATTGCTTTTCGACATTCCAATAATCATTAGGGAAGCCCTTGCAAAGGAACAGTAAATGGCATGGAGGCTCGGTAATCCGTTGAATGTTCTAGACTTTAAAGACGATTTTTAAATGTTGTCCCACAGCTGTAATAAACAGTGTAAAACTGTCGTGGGCCATTTCAAAGTTTAAATCTGAAAACGGCAATAATTCAAATCAAAAAATGCTATAGGGTGGGGCCATTTAAAAAATTAAATTTAAAAATGCATTAGAACAAAAACGCTTTGAAATTTTGCCAAATTCTGGTTTTTTTTTATTACGATTAGAAATGGAAGATTATTTCATTCATATGGCTGCCCCGACTAGCTTTACATTACTTTATTCGATAGCAACAATTTTCGTGGACTTTTTCGAGTGTATCGGGTCGAATCTTGGCAATGCCATCACGTATATTGGCCTTCAAATGCTCAATTGTCTTTAGTTTGACGGCATAACACTTTTCTTTAACGAAGGCATACAGAAAATAGTCCAATAGTGTCAAATCACAGCTTCTTGGCGTCCAATTGACATCACCACTTCGATTAAATAAACGGCCATCCAAACGTTTGACCCAATAAGTCGTTTGTGGCCTGAGTTGTGAGGCAAGTTCCACTATTCAGTCAAAACTACACATCGTTCACATCAATAGCATGAACAGTGGATACAAAAAAATTGGTTATCATGGTGGGATAGGTGTCTCTAGGCCGTCGTCATTTTCAAAGAAAAATGCTCCACACGTCGCACCAAACAGTCACTTGTAATTGGAAAATAAGCCTCATCCGATTAAAGATTTTTTATTTTTGGCAAAATCGGTATCAGCTCGTTGGAACAATAAATCTCAACGTTGCTCAAGTGTGGATCGATTTTTTACCTTTAGTGGGGCTAATGTAACAGAACAGAATAACACGTGGGTTCCCATATTCGAAGTAATAGGTTATTCGAAAATAAATCTATAGACGGTCCACCTGAAGAAGTGAACCTCCTTAGCATATCTCTGGCAAAGCGAATGAACTGCAGACGGTTTTTGGTGCTTCAGGTGGATTTTATTTCTGTGGAGATGCAAATTCAAATGCAAAATATGCCAAGATAAGCCGTAAACGCATACATAATTGGTCCTTACAACCCTTCAGTCAAGATTATGGACCTCTTTTCCCACACGATTTATGTTGTGTGTGTTAATTTTATACATATAGGGCGGGACCTACAGTTTAAAGTCAACACCGAACGACAGATTTTTGAGAAACTTTTCATGGCAATTTTATTTACTCTCAGAGTTTGTGCAAGAAAACTGCTGAGAGGAAGTCGCCGAAAAAGGATTTTCATATTTTCGTATTGATGTCTGACTTGGGATTCGAACTCGGGCCTTTCGTCTAATAAGCCAACATCCTACCTACTAGACCACGGCGACTTCACCATATAATGTTAATGCCGGTGGCGTACACAAGCTGCTGGACACTTTTGTGGAAAATAGTGCCAGTGCGATGCACTGTCACCTTCCAGATAATACTCTCCATGAGGAAGTTGAAGAGATTGTATGATAGAGGATCATGTTGATCATAGAAACCTTGCACGGAAGCTAAAGATTCAGAGAGGCTGACGTAGGAGTTTCATAACATAATTCTTTATATACTTATCAAATACTTACATAAATAAATACATAATTGGTCATTACAACCCTTCAGTCAGGATTATTGACCTCGTTTCTCACACCATGTATGTTATGTTTTATACATAAGTGGTGGGACCTACAGTTTTAAAGTCGACAGATTATTGAACGATAGATTTTTGAGAAACTTTTTATGGCAATTTTGATTTACTTTTAGAGTCTTTGCCAGAAGAAATACTTTTGTTTTGATGTCTGGCCTGGGGCTCGAACCCTGGCTTTACGTCTAATAAGCCTACGGCGACTTCAAGGAAACAACGTCCTATTGAAACTAAACAGAGTTCATGTTAATAGCATGCAGAGTAGCTACAAAAAAATCGGTTATTATGGTGCGATTGGTGCCTCCATTGACAGTTTAGACGATAGATATTTAACAAACTGACAACCTTGCCAGGCCAAAATTTAAAAGCTACAAAACTTTTTGCATTACCCTGTTGTTAACTGTGATCATACGTAAACGTTTGCCGTGTGTCACCTAAGGTTGATTTTATATTTTATGAGATTTTCTGTTTTTTCTGTTTTTTTTTATTAAAAAAATATTTATTTTTGTTGAAAACAGAAATTATATTTCTTTATTAAGTTTTAAATAAATTCATAAAATTCTTCACTCTTAACTTGTGGCAAATATTGAAGCAGTTTGTTGCTGTAACTGGAACTGTGGCAAGTAGAAAATGGGGAAAGTATCTTCTGGGTGACAGACTTTTGATAAAAAAAACAGAGGAGGCGATATTAAATGTTGTGAATATTTTAAATTCGTTTTATTTCATTTTTTTTTTGTCTCTTTCTTTATTCTTTAAATAAATTTAAAAAATTTTTCTTCACACAAATGACTTGGAGCCTGTACTGCTTTACTCCTTTCACTGTCAATCTTTTTACTTAGCCTACGAGTGAGTGTTTCCTTTAAATATTCTTATCGTGTACACTTTTTACACTTTTTTGTGTTTGTGTGTGTGTGGCCATGTAAACTTCACATGTAAATTTGTCTTGAGGTTTCCTTCCCCCCTTTTTTGGAAATCTTTTACGTATGTAAAGATGACATTTATTACGATTTTATTATCTCTTTTTCTCTCTCACATGCATTGCCCTAGCAACAGTTTTGTAAGGTTGGCTGTGAGGAAAGAAACGAAACCTTTTTTAAGTTTTTTTGTTTTTTTTTATTGGTTTTTATTGTAAATTATTGTAACAAATTAAACCGTATTATCTTTACTGCCGTTTATGAAATTATGAAAAGGTTATACACGTAAGCCTAGGGCATGTAAGCATGTAAAGTAGTAGCAAATTTTATCCTTACATTACTGTAGGTAACGAAATTCATACACCACCACTGGTCGGATGGGATTTTACACAAAAAAAACTTCTCCCGGCCACAATGGTTTTGAAAAGTGATTCTTACATAACATACATACATACATACAGAATTGGTCATTACAACCCTTCACTCAGGATTACGACCCAGCTTCTAACACCATTTATGTGTGGGCGCTAATTTTATACATTAGTAACGGGACCTACAATTTAAATTCGAGTCGAGTTTTATGAGAAACTTTTTCAAGGCAATTTTATTTTTGTCTCAAAGTTTTTCCCCAGAAATCTACTGCTAAGGAAAGACTCCGAAGAAATACTTCGTTACGTCGAAGATGTCTGACCTGTTGTTTGAACCGTGGCCTTACGTCTAATAAGCCAACACACTAACTCCTAGACTACAGCTACTTAGACATACTTAATGTCAAACAAAAACCGGTGTGGATACAATTTTGCCCAGAGATTAACGAAAAGTTTTCCTTCAGCAATCAATAAAGGTTTTAAAAGGATTTTGTTTACGACTAAGCCATAAAACTTAACTTCCTACCATTTATTAGGTGAATATTTAAAAAGACTTGAATAGAAGCAGCACACTAGTACACTAATACTCCGGTTAGCGTCGCTGCGTTCTGCCTTCAAAGTTGCGTCTTTTTAAAATTTCTGTGATTTCGAAGTTGCGTCGTTTTTGTTTCAGCTTGCGTCGCATGTCTCGAAGTTGCATCGTTCTTGCTTCGATTTGCATCGTTAATATGAAAATGTTTGTACAAAGCTAAAACAGAAAAAGGGAATTTCCCGTTTAAATCTAACGTATTTATGATATCTGATGGTTCCAAGTTATAGGTCGTTAGTAAATTAAATATTTTTTATTGAAAAATCCATTTTTTTAGGTAAAACTATGAATTTCGAAATCAATTAAATGAAAATCAATACAAATTTATGGAAAATCATGCATTTCTTCAGGCCCTATTAGCGACGCAAACCGGGGTATTAGTGTGGTTTTTTTTCCAGTCTCCCAATCAATCACCATTCAGACAACTTAAAGTAGGCCTGCATCTTCTCCTATCTCCTAGTGGTATGGTCTAAGGCCAACACATGGAATCGGTTATTAACAATACGAGTTATGAGTGTCAACAACCCGCTACAGTACCATAGAGATTTTCATTCTCATTTAATTATGCATGACATTATTCTTAAATATTCAGAAAGTAATTGTTAAACCGAAGAAGAAGGAAAAAAAGAGAAACACAATGAAAAGTTAAAAATGTTTTGTCATAGCTTAGGCGGAAGTGTCGGCGATTCAAGATGCGTTAAAAATTATTGTGGACAAAAATGTTCGCAAGCGAAGGATTCATTATTACTTTTCGATAGTAAAACGGCCTTCAGGGCACTGGAGTCTAGTGTGATGAATTCCAAGACAGAGTACGACTGTCGTAGATGTCTCAATGAGATAGCAAACCCATATAATGATTGTATCACATGGGTATCGGAACATAGGGGACATTCCTGGCAACTGCAGAGAGGATGATTTGCCCAGAAGGTGAACGACCTTCAAGCTCTCTGATCCCTATAAGTAGCTGTAAGCTGAAAATGACAGTGCTATCGTGGACGTTGTCAACAGTAGGTAGGTAGCTTCGGATAAAGGCAGAGCGGAGCAGAAAATCTGACCAAAATTGAATAGGAGTCTGCTTAAACATCAAGGAAGCAGGCTCAGCGCTATTATAGAAGCATTGTATTATAGGAACACAAGTGAAGCGTATCGGTCTTTGACACCTCGCTAATGATTTCTGCAGAAGCTGTGGAGATGAGGAAGAGGATGAAACTATTCTTCACTTACTGTAAACATGCACGGCACTTGGTTAGACAAGAAGGAGACACATGGGTGCCTACTACATGGAGGATCTAGATGAACTGTCACGCATGGATATTGGCAGTCTGAATCGCTTCATCGGAAGCTCCGAGTGGTTCCCGGAATAGGGAAGAAGATGAAACTGTGGTATCACAATGGGCCCTGTATGCAGCCTATTTTGATACCACGGGGTTGAAAGCCACTTCTACCTACCTACCTAGCTTTGTGACAACTTAGTGCTTCCTTTTGGTGGATGATTTGCATTTTTTGGTTTAAGCCTGGATTTAACAGATCATATTTTTTGCTCATTTGAGGAAAACTTAGCTGTAAGCCGACATTGTAAGACCCTGTAGTGTACTATTGGATATCACTCTTAGCCAGAACATACTTAGAGTTGCTAGAGGGCATAGGGATTCGTAGTAACATAAGAAATGGGCGATTTTACATTCGATTAGTACGTCCTAGGCAAAAAAATACCACAGAAAAGTCTCAAGTCTTTAAAAACACTTGGTTTTCACGTGAAAACAAAAATATTCACTGCCATGTTATACACGAAAGCAGCAAAACTGTTGTTGACCATTTATATGCTACGAACCTTGTTTTTTTCATTTATTTTAACTCTTTTTTTTATTTGACCAATGAACGCATTTCTAGACGTATGAGTGATGAACGTTGCGTATACGCCTGGTACTGGTTTGTCAAGCAGTTTCAATAGGAAAACAAGGAAACATTTTTTAGTTTAAACAAAAATCAAAAAACGAAAACGAAAAAAACAGAATCTGAAAGCTGTGTCGCCGCTCTTTAAGTCGATGTTGTGCATTGTTATACAAAATACCTTTTTTGCTCAATTTAGAGAAAAAAGTTTGCTTCGTATAGTCGTCAATAGTCTAGGACATAAAGTGGTAGGGACTTATGAATCGAAAAGCCCGGTTCGTATCCCGGGTCAAGACATTAAAACGAAATATGAAAAATAAATACTTCTTCTGCGACTGCCCTTCAGCAGATTTCTGACAAAAGCTCTGAGAGTAAAATAAAATTATCATGAAGAGAATCTGTCGTTCGGAATCGGCTTTAAACTTTAGATGCCCCCATTCGTGTATAAGAAGCTATGTTGAAATCCTGACTGAAGTGTTGTAATGGCCAATTATGTTATGTATGCATGTAATTTGATTCATGGGCCGCTCTCTAAGATTACTAACAGTTACGAAATACGGTTTGGAAATCAAAATCCAATAGCGCCATACTACCTTACATACACAGTGACTGATATGTATTGCAACCAACTTCAGGTTGTTATCATTTGTTAACCGCTCGTCTGACAGCTGACAGATTTATTCCAGTGACAGTTCATTTTATTATTTACAAGCTTACAAAAGCATTTTGATCTATTGCATTCAGAAAAAAAGTTATTCGTGATGGAATTCAAAGGTGATAGTGTGATTGCTTTACATTTGGTTGGAAACCCCGGGAGGCTATCGTTAGAGCCCTCCAGCATTTAAAAGTGAATAAATCTTTTGTTTCTCGTACCATTGCTCGTACCATTGCAGTGTTACATCGTGTCCAAAAAGTGGACGAAAATAATCGGTAACAACACCAGAAATGATCCGAAAAGTGAAGGCCAGATTTGATCGAAATCCACGCCGTAGTGGTAGAAGAATTGCTCATAAGCTGAACATATCGTGAGAAAGGATGCAACACATATTGAAAAATAAGCTTTGACTTAAGCCATTGAAGTTCCAAAAAGTACAAAAGTTCACCGATGGACAAAAAAAGTTAGAGTGGAAAGAGCCAAGGAGTTACTTCGCTTGCACGAAAGTGGTCAGTAACCGAATTTGGTTTTCTCCGATGAGAACCCATTCCAAATTGAACAGTTTGTGAAGAAACAAAATGATCGCGTTTACTTGCCAAAGAGGTCAGCTGAAAATTTACACCTACGATTGGCCACCAGATTGGTGATAGTGTGGGCCGCCGTAACGGCTGATGGTCGCTCCCCGCTCATATTCATCGACCATGGGGTCAAAATAAATGCCGAATATTATCGGGAAAATGTCCTAAAGACAGTATTGAAGCCCTGGGCAAACAAACATTTCGGCAGCAGACCAATCCAACAGGACTCAGCACCACTCAGCACACGTCAACTAAGAATGGCTTAAAAAGGAGGTTCCTCGCTTCATTTCTACCGCTTAATGGCCACCAAAATCTCCGAATCTCAATCCGTTGGACTTTTGCGCCTGGGGCATTTTGGAGAGTAAGGTTCTCAATGGGCTAAAATACCGCCGAGCCACTTTCGTGCAGCCTGTGATGGCTTTGTCGCCCATTTGAAGCTCATAATTCGTACCAAAGGTGACCAATTCGAATAAATCTAAACTGATTCTAAAATTTGATGTTATTTCCCACATTTTTTGCTTTTGAACAATAAAATTGAAAAAAAAAATTAATAAAATATAGCGTTTTACTTTGTTGCATTACATATCAGCCACCCTATTCATAGTTCAAAAATGTGACTTAACAGTGGACAGTTTTCTTCCATAACAAAAAGTCGCCATT
Organism: Sarcophaga peregrina; assembly: GCA_014635995.1. NCBI lineage: Eukaryota > Metazoa > Arthropoda > Insecta > Diptera > Sarcophagidae > Sarcophaga > Sarcophaga peregrina. Next base: position 38,501,554 of record CM025793.1, read on the forward strand.
TTTGGTACATAAAATTGTTAAAATGAGGATAAATCGTCACATCTTACATCATTGGTTGAATCCCGAAGAATATGTAGGCATGTATTGCAATAGTAGGAACAAAAATTGCACTGATCAAAAGGCTTTCACTGAGTTATCGAGAAGTATGAAATTCTTAAGGAAAAAATGAGGTTCAGCGAAAAGATGAAGTCATCTGCTTGCGAAGCAGAAAGAACTGCCTTCATTAAAAATTTCTTCAGAAATGCTATCAAAAAAAATATTTTTAGTTCAATTCAGTCGAATTAATGTTCCCGAATATACGGACAAAACTACACAAGCTTTTTTGTGAATATGCGACATCGTTTAAATATTTTTTTGCACACACTGAAGAGTTTAACAATTTACGGCATGTATTCTAACGAATTTGTTTATTGTCCTTGAATAAATGGTTTGTAAATAAAGTCGTTAGAAAAAAAAAACGAAAATATTTTATTTAAATTTATTGTTGAAAGAATAAAACATAAGCCAATCAATATTCCAATATTTTTAACACTTTAACGCAAGCCATTAAGATCTTATGCTTGAAATTGTCCATCGTCCCAGTGATAGAATAGCAGTAACAGCACCATTAAGAATAACAAATTCATGAACAGTTTTCTTCACACATACACTCACACTTACATAGGCAATCTCAAGAGAGAGTCCATCTTAAAGGAAAGTCAATAAAAATTTCTTTTTATCGTCTACTGTTTGCCGTTATAAATAAATTGTTATTCCCCACATCAATTCAGTGGTCTGCTCTGTTTTGCAGTGTTCAACTCACCGCAGTTGCTAGAGTTTCTTGTTGCCATTAAAAGTAAAGCTTCTTAGGGAAACTATCGAACATCAAACACTCAACACATTCGTTAATATTCTAGAGAACTTATTGTGTGTGTATGTATATGTGTATGTGCCTTCAAACACATTCAGTTTTAAACTTTAAATATCTCTTGTGTTGCGGAGAGCAAGTGTACGAAGTAGAAGATGTTCATAAAAGGCTAGAATTTTAAGGGATCAAAATATCAAATGAGCCATTAATATGCACAAGCAATAATAATAACAACAACAACAGAAAGAACTCTTTTTATATTAACACCTAAAATGCTTGTCGTTATCATTGTTGTTGTTGTCGTTGTTGTTTTTATTGTTATTACCAGTATTTACAATATTATGGGTAAACATGCTAGAGCATACATACATACATACATACATTTTGCATAATTTAAGGTTTATGTTGCAAGAACACACACTTACACTAACACACATCCATGTACTTAATGAGAGATAGATAGAGATATGGAAAGAGAACGCTAGAGAGAAGTAACTATTGCCTGACGATTATGTCAATTAAATTCGACTCAACAATATAAAATAAACGACAACAGGAGTAACAACATCGGGTTGATAACACACAACAGACGAAAGCACTTACACAGACAGACATATACACCCACATAGAGAAGTGTTAATTTATGCATACATTTCATAAGTTCTCTGATCTTCTACATTACTGGCATGACTTTTTACGACACTACCAAATCGAATACCAAATAGAGAGTAAGAGAGTTGAAGTTGAAAATGTGTTGAGTGGTGTGTTGTGGTTTGTGAAAGTATTTAAATGGTATTTAATAGCGTAGCAAATAGAGTTGCCATGCTTGAAATGATTATGTTAAAATGTAAGGGATAAAGGACACAAATAGAATGACTTAAGAAAGGCTTTTAAATAATAAACTCAAGAGAAATTGAATTTAATTTTAAGAACGTAAATGTTAACTTGAATTCATATCAGTACACACATACAAAATTGATCATTACACGCCCCCTTTCTTTATTTTGTCTCTTTTCTTTCTATCTTTATAATTCACAATAATTCATATTAACACAGGGGTGTTTTGTACACTTGAACTAAACTTATATCTAAACATAAAGTAGGGTGGCCAGCGTGAACAATCCCTGCAGTCAGGATTTCGACCTAGCTTAGCACACCACCCATATTATGTGTGAGAATTTTATATATGATTGGCGGAATCTATGGGTTTTGGAGAAGCTTCTTATTTATCCTGGGAGTTTTTGCCAGAAATCTGCTGAGAAGAAGTCGCTGAAGAAATATTTCTTTTCAGATTTCGTTTTGTTTGAGATTTCTAAGCTGGGATTTGCACCTTGGCCTAACGTCTAATAAGTCAACACACTATCTTCTAGACTATGATGGCTACGAATCAATACAATAACTTAAATCATGAATACTGATTTGATTATAGATCGAATTGAGGCAATATGGCATAATTTGAAGGACTAGAACCAACCAGGCCTAAAAACAACCTCCAAATGGTATCATGTTTATAGCACGGCAGCAACCTGGCGGAGTAATTTTGAACTGAAAATTCAAGGCAAAATTTTTTTTGAATTATTGAAACAACTCTCATGATTTAGAACATTTTCAACCGGATACAGTAGAGTATCTAATGCTGTTGTTCCGTTAGAGTAGAGTTCATTTAAACCACTGTGGTTATCATTACTTCTACGCTTCTTCAACAATTCTCTCAAACTTCAAAAGGGTCTAGAAAATGAAATACGATGGTACCACGTCTCTGCTGTCGCTAAAAGTTCTCAATACACCTGCAAACACTTCAGATTGGTCCACAAAACTGCACTATTCGGTGGCAGATTGACTTGCAAAGTACCGTAATTTGCAAAGTTTTAATTCAAGTTGAATTGAGTACAACATTTAATATCAAGAGAAAGTTTCATTCTGGAATGAACACCCTCGCAATTGTACTTTATCGTTCCGTTTACCATAGCACGGCTCCTTTCTTGAATGGCTATGTAGTTTCCAGGTTCCTCCAATCTCCCTGCAAAGCATTTCCCAAAATAATGGAGTTTCTGCCTCCTAGTTCTGGCAATGTTTGTGACTCTATAGTGGAGTTTAACAGGCAACTTTTGACAAAAATTGTTATTACATCATGAGTCCGTCAAAGGAAATCGAATTCGCTCCCCGTGAAGAGACTGTGTGAACAACTCGAATGATCTGGTTTCAAGATCTTTCGTTGCATGAACGATATCGCCGCTGTAATCTTATGTTTCAGTGTGTAAAAATTTTGTTTGTTTTTGATATGTGATCTGAGAGTTTCAACAGGAGTGAACTCTCTTTATCCACAAGGTTTTTACGGATCCCAAGAGATCCGGGAGCGAGAAAGCTGTATTATGCGGTTTTACCATCTCTAAGGCATCCCTATACAGGATATGTGGGCTGTAGATCTGACATTATCGACTTGATTTATCTGGCAGTTACGAAGGCTAATTTAATTTGCATAGGCATATTACGCAAAGACCTTATTTGGTCACCTCCGACCTAATATTGAAGTGGTGGGAAAAGTTGGAGGCGTTAAGGCTGAATAAAGTTAACTACTGGCCCCCCGGCAAGCTGTAATAGACTCATTTAGATCGTGTACCTAGTTACGTTACAATTTTCTAAACAGGAAATTGAATTTCGTTTACTTGGTAGAAATTTCTTGTTTGACAAACCGGAGTTTCCCGAAGGAATGTCTTGAGATCTAAACTCGCTTCTCCAATGGTAGTCAGGGGCTAATCTGTATTGTAAACTACCGTAGAGGAAGAAGATTGTGATGTTTTACCTAAAAATTTATGATTTCAAATTGGAATTAAATCGTGAACGAATGTGAACTCAACATTTTCTGATTTATCCTTCAATTGAAGCCGAAGTTCATATGTAGCAAGATGTCCCATTTGGTATTACTTGTTCTGATTTATCCGCAGCCTTTACTGGCCATTAAGAATCTTTGTGTCTGAGGAAAAGAAGGAAACCGTCTTTCTCCACGAAAATTATCGTTTATCGTATCTGATATCAAATATAACTGTAATGAGCGCTTTGGAGACACAAATTCTCTTCCTTCTGTTACTTAGAAAAGCTTCTTACAATTCCATGGCAACCCTTTTTGATGTGCCACTCAGGAAATGTAAAAATTAATTTAAATACGCTTTGAAAATATGCTGCAGCATACTTCACTATTAATTAATATCACACTAGTCATAAAACAAAAGTACTCGCTATTATTCGTGAGTGTCCATTAAATATTTTACTTCTGGAACATGTTTGGCTGGCACCCTTTACTGTTTCGTTTTCATTTCGTTTGAAAATTTACGATCAAATTAATGAGCGATTGTGTTGCATAAATAATATCTCACACAGGGAATGTTAAACAGAATGAATGAATGAATGACTGACTGAATAGCTGATTACCATAACTGAGTAGTAAAGAGTCGGTAAAGTAAAGCATTGTTGGCCATAAAAACAAGTAAAACAAAGTAGAGCAAAGTCATAAAAAGTCCATTTTAAGTATCGTTTGATAATCAGGTTGCAATGAAAATTGTTAAAGGAAGTCTTGGCATAAAAATAATAAAAGAATCACCGAAATAAAAACAGATTTTAATGAGTAGGAAAGTTCATAACAAAGTTCATCTGATATGAGAGAGGACAAATTGGTACTCATGAGTACAGTTTAGTTTAGTTTGATTAGAGTCGTAAAGAGTTTGGATCGTAAAAAATATTGAAAAAGGTTTCATGCTTGCATGAGTGGCAATTTGTAATGATTTACTCATAAAAGAAGTGATAAACTTACATGGCTTTTGGTGGCAAAGGCTGGAAAGGAAAATTATAAAGAAAAGGGAATACTTGAATCCTTAATTTGCAATTTGGAAACAACTTACATACTCGACTAATGGGCGATTTAAAGCACCAGATCTAAGGCTGGTAAGAGCTAATAAATCAATTGTCCTATAGACAGCCCCTGTACCAATATGTATGATGTTGTCGCTGCAGCTATAGGGTGGTCCTATTTAGAAACGGCAACATAACAAAATTAGACTAAAATTTTGCCAAATTTTTTTTATTCTTTTCTTGTTGCGAAGCTCGATTAGAATTGAAATATAATTTCATTAATATGACTGCTACGGCTGGTCTCACAGTACCTGATTACATTGCAGCACTTTTTGCATACACTTTTTCGAGTGTATGGTGTCGTCTCTCGACAATAGCATCACGAATATGAGGCGTTCAAATGCTCACTTATCTGTTATTTGTCGGCATTACATTTTTCCTTAATGAAGCCCCAAAGAAAATAATCCAACGGTGGCAAGTTACAGCTTTTTAGCGGCCAATGGGCATTATCATTTCGCCTAATAAAACGGCCATCAAACGTTTGATCCAACAAATCGATTGTTGCGTAAGATGTGTGGCTAGTTACACCTCTTGAAACCAAACATTATTCACATTAAAACCATGAAAAGCGAGTACAAGATCATTCTGAATAAGAGTACCTAAGTGTACCCTGAGCCTTAAGTTTTCTGCCGTAAGACTGGTTACTATGCTGACATTATTCCTGGATCGTTTAATTTACGACTTAGACCTTCTCTTATTGTAGTTTCCCAACAAACCCACTCCACAAAAGGAATTTGGCCGCATCAGTGAGAGGACCACTCCTCGCAAGTTCGTCTCCTTGCTTATTGCCGAAAAGTACCCTTTACGTCCGATTGTAGTGTTATGTCCTGTCTTTTGTATCCCCTGTACAATTGAAATTGAGAACGTCCGCGAGTTTCCTATGGAATTAAAAACTCTAGCTTCTATTCCAATATTCATTATTGGCTCCTCTATATAACATAAAATAGGCCTTGTTTTATAAAAGTATGCAGCTTCAAGACTTCGAAGTCGTTATAATCTAGTTTGTAGTGCATTGACATAATTGATGTAGGGCCACAGTTCACACCCCACTTCAGACATCTCCAACAAGACGAAACGTGAAAAAATATTTCTTTGGTATCTTCCAATCAGCAGATTTCTGGCAACAACTCTGAGAGAAAAAGAAAAATCGCCCTGAAAAACTTTCTCCAAAAATCTGTCGTTTCGGGTCGAATTTAAACTGCAGGTTCCACCATTCTTTGACAAAATTAGTATACACAATACAAGTGGTGCGAGAAGGTAGATCGTAATCCTATTCTGTTTTTTTGTTTTTTTTATAGCTTTACGAGCTAAAGGTTGGGAATCTTTGAAAGACATTGGTAGCCCGACCTATCAATGTGCACGCCGCAATACTTACTCTCGGCTTGTTAAACGTGTACGTACTAAATCCAACCTAGCTCGTCACACTTCCATTTAGTCACCCCCCCCCCCCCCCCCCGGGACCACAACCAAGTATTACATCGGGGGGTAAAGATTTAGCCGGTGCTGCTATCCATTTCTGCTGTTCTTGCTTTCTCTATAATCCTCTGTTGTAGCAGAATTTTCTTCACGAAGAAACATAGCGCGTTCCAGTTTTCTCATAATGTTAGCATCAGCTTAACCTCGTTATCGGGGGTCACCTGGTATTCAATCGTCCTCTTTAGTAAATTTCGTTGATATTCATAATGCGTGCGAGCAAAGAATATATGCCCCGCTGTTTCGCTTGTATTTCGATATGTTGGACATGTTTCATCCACTTCATGCCCATACTTGTAGAGGTATGCTCTAAAGCATACATGGCTCACCTGGCCATGTTTACTTCTAGTCCATTCTTCTAAATTTGGTTTCAAGTGGTAAGACCATCTTGTCTTTGTGAAAGAAGTTCAGTCGTGCTGCCACCTATTCATTGCATCATCATTCGCCTGGTCAGTGTGCACTAGACCCGTTCACCTATTTGATAAGTGTCTTCTCTTCTCTACATCCACTAATTTTCGAAACGGCATCAATCCGCAATCACCAAAGCTGCTTCCGTAGATACTGAAATTACTTGGAGGGCTGAACTTCTATAGGACGCATCCACCCATTCTATATGTCTTCTTGTCTGTGACCTCGGTCCATATAAAGGCTGCATATAAAGCAATCGACCTAACCACTCTCATCAGCAATTGCCTCTTTTCTTGCCTGGGACCTCCGAGACATTTTTTTTTTTTTTTGCTTTGAGCCGGAGGTTGTAAATAATCTTCGAAAGATACTTTTTTCCCGACAAAGGCATGCACGATTCACCATCACTGGCGCCTACGTACTAAACCCATCCCTTACACACTTCAACCACTCTCCCCCCGCGGCACTGTCGTAAGATATTACTTTGAGGAGGGCTGGTTAGCTCGAAAGTTTTATCATATTAATTCAAATTTCGCCTGCGTTCCTCCAACCTTAGGAGTATTTTGAGGCTGTATTGGCTCAATAGCGTCCTAGAATTCAACAGCTCCTCCATGAGCTGGTTTGGCCCTAATCTAGTTTCTCCGGGACATCTAAATCTGGGGCAGTATGTTAGAATATGCTCCGCATCTTCCTCTTCATTTACACAGTTTGGGCATATAGAAGAAGTATCATGTCCAAATCTATGCAAGTACTTCCTAAAACATCCATGACCAGTTAGGAACTGAGTTACGTAGTAATTCAGCAATGTTTGTTCTCCATCCAAAGGATTATAGAAGGGACAAGCTGAAATGTTCATTTTACCGTTAAACTGCAGTCCGAACGTGACTGCCATTTGTGCAGGGAAGTTCTTCTTTCCTCTGCTTTTATATCCGCTGTCCGTCCTGGATACTCGAGACGGCGAAAGTATATCCAGCTCATCTCATCCGCCAATATTTCTATTGGTATTGCCTTTGCCAATACCAATACCGCTTCTTCAGACACTGCTGTGAAACCACTTATCCGTGTAATTGCGCTTAGACGAACACCGAGGACAGTATTCTTCTTGTCGTCCCCACGGAGAGTGCCTCCGACCATATGGGGCAGGCATACAGCATTTTCGACGTTACCTCCCAGGTGAGCGATTGTGTGTGTGAATGTGTGTAAGTTCAGAGCTAAAAGGTTCACTCATGGTGGAACGGTGTAAATCACGCGAACTCAATATCTGTCTTAGTGTCTCCTTCCCAAGTTCTTAGATTAATGAACACCAAACTTCTTCCCAAGAAACCAATCTCCGTTTTATGAAATTAATATGTTAGTGTGCCCACATTAGGCTGATAAATGTCTGCACTTGCTTCTGATAGATGGACGACATTTATAGGAGCTCAGCAGTATTAAAAAAAACCCAAAATCCACTTCTTTCCTTATGACTTCAACAAATTCATGGCCTAAATAGACGCCAAAGAGCTTTGTAATCTCCTTATACACACAATTAATACAATATTGGTATCAGGTTTTAATAGCTCTAAGCTGTTGTAATAATGGCTGTCAAGCTGGTAGATGATAAACTTTTTTCCCAAAATCTCGTGAGATTTTTGTCTTTTTCTGCTGATTATCCAGCTCTTGAATGCATTCTATGGAGCACTGTTTAAGAACGTTTCAACCAAACAATATAAAAGAAACTTTCGATCGAGGGAAGGGAAGGTTTAAGGTAAGATAACCTTATTAAAGGAAGCCTGAAACGCTTAGTATTTACTGGACTACACATAAAATATTTTCTTTACCTAGTCTTACTGGAAAATGTTGTTAATTTTTTATATTTTATTGCCAAAATCATAAATTTATAAAAATTTATTACGAAACTAGCCTCATAACTACGTACCACATGGCGTATGTTTGATACAAAAATATTAAGTATACGCTCCATCTTAATAAATTGCAATTTTGTTGCATTTTTACTACTCTCTTATGTGAAGAACAAATAATTCATGAAAGAGATGAAGAGAATATAAAATTTCATAATCAGTTACTCTTTATAATTTTCAAAAAAGAGAACGTAAAGAGAAATAACAAAATTAAGGGAATTTTTAACAATACAACTCTATAGAAAGGACTCTATAAGCAGACCTTTAAGCAGCACATTCAAACAGTTTATGATGACGCGTCAAGCAAAGCAGTTGTACTAGAAAACGGAATACAAAAAAAGAAAATTGTTAACGACAGTGTAACCTAATCGTTAAATAATAAATTAAAGCCGAATAAAGGAATATTGTTTGCCAGCAACAAATTAACAACAACAGCAATAACAGTAAAGTAGACCAAAAACAAACAAATTGAGTGTACAATGTACAGTGTAAACGAGCATTACAAGCAATAACAACAGCAACACAGTAAATAAAACAAAAAAGACGAGAAAAGCAAAACACACGACAATAAAAGAAAAAACCTTGAACTTGACATACTAAAGAGACTGAGAGTGAGTAAATAAATGATTATGAGTGTATATGTGTGTGTAAGAGCTGGTGTCTGTGAGAATATAATTTGGTGAGTTCTGAAGCTGTTGTTAAACTAGAAAAAAAAGAAAACAAACGAAGGAATTGTGTATACGTATGTGTGTGTGTGTAAAAAGTAAACTACAAAATTATGGTTTAAAATTAAAGCAACTGCGAATAAATGACAAATGTTTACAACTACAAAGATAATAAAATAAAGAACATTTGAAGTGTTACGGCTGTAGGCATTACAATAAAAATGTATGTGTTTGTGTGTGAAATTGTTGTTACATTTTAATGTTGAATAACATTATTACCACAAGAGAAAAAAAAACTAACCAGAAAGAGAAAACAAAAAAAAAAACAACAAAATTCACCATGTGTTTGTATATGAGTGTGCCGCAATGGTTAAATTTACAAAATTTTTTAAAGGCCATTAACCAAAGCATTAATCACACCATTGATGTCACTGTCATGTTTATTTATTTGAAATGTTTAAATAGCCGTAGTAGCAGCAATAACAACAGCAATAAAATTAAAAAACAACATTCATCTGGATTTAAAACAACAAAAACAACAACAGCAACGACGACGTTATCGACATCAACTTTAGTGTCAACAAATCTGGATAAAAATGTGAATAAAAATCTGGATTTCAATTCAAATTTAATGCAAATAAATATTGAAAATTCATTGCAATTCAAAACTAATGAATGTTTTTGTGATATGCAAAATATTTTAATTAAACAACAACAACAACAACACCAGCAACAACATAATCATTTCATTTATCAGCATACAAATAGTATTAATGAACACCACCACCATCACCACCACCACCGCAATGTTGATCAATTCCAAATGCTGGATAAATTAAAAACTTTTCCGCTGCATATTTAAAAGTGTCAACGTTACCGTATTGTTTGCAGTGTTTTTTTTTTTCTTTTCCTTTCCCATGAATTTTATGATTCATTAAATGAACAATTGCATGACAATTTTATCTCCCCCCCTTTTTCTATAAATCAAAAGAGAAAACAAAAAAAACGCAAAACCAGAAACAATAATAAGAATTAAAAAAATTAAATCAATGGCTGGATTATTTTTACAAAATAATATGACAGAATGGCTGCTGCCATGCATTATGTTTGCATTCCAAGGTAATTAATATTTCATTGTATTGTGTTTAATCAAAATAAATTTAAAATCATAAAAGTGAATTAATTTTAAAATGGTTATCCAATTAGCGATTTCAAAGGTAAAATTAAATAAAACATACTTGGCTTTTGCATTTACAAACGAAATGCAATCTCATTTAAATGGCCATCTCTGGATTGATTGCAATAAATGCCGATAATTTTGAAATATTCTTCGACCAATTTGTCTTATATTTTGGGCGGAATCCTCTGCCTCGATAAGGCCCTTAATAGGAGTCCATAAAAATTCTATCAGAGACAAATCGCTAGATCTTAAAGACCAATTAATTGGTCATTACAACAATTTAGTCAGGATTACAACCTACTTTCTTGCAGTACCAACATACATAATTTGTTTTTACAATCCCTTTTTCCCACCGTACCTACTGATACTTAATTCGTCATTACAGTCCTTCAGTTAGGATTACAATCAATCTTTTCGTACCGACCATAATTCGTGTGTTTACTTTATTCATGTGGATCTCACAGTTTAACATAGACTCTGAACAACAGATTTGAGAAACGTTGCATGGCAATTGAATTAACTCTCAGAGTTTTTCACAGAGAGCTGGTAAGAGGAAGTCGCCGAAATAAATATTCTTTTCATAATTTGTTTTGTTCGAGATGTCTGAGCTGGAGTTTGAAGCACAGGTACTCGTTTACTAAGCCAACACACTACCAATTACAGGGTGACTGATATATAATGCAACAAAGCAAAGCGCTATATTTTTTTAATTTTTTTTTTTTATATTATTGTTTAAAAGCAAAAAATGTTGATGAAACAACATTAAATTTTAGAATCAGTTTAGATTTGGCCATCTTTGGCATTCAAACGGTAGACAAAGTCATCACAGGCTGCATGACAGTGGCTCTGTTGTATTTTGGTCCATTTCCAGTGAAGAGCCGTCTTGAGATGATCGATATTTGGTATTTTTAGTGAGAACCTTACTCTGCCAAATGCCCCAAGAGCAAAAGTCCAACGGATTGAGATCTGGAGATTTTGGCGGCCATTGTGCGGTGGAAATGAAGCGAGGAACCTCCTTTTTAAGCCATTCTTGGTTGACGCGTGCTGAGTGCGGTGGTACTGAGTCCTGTTGGAATGTCCATGGTCTGCGAAATGTTTGTCTTCCCAGGGCTTCAATACTGTCTTTAAGATGTTTTCCCGGTAATATTCGGGATTTATTTTGACCCCACGGTCGTTGAATACGAGCGGGGAGCGACCATCGGGCGTTACGGCGGCCCCACCATTACCAACGGCGGTGCTTAAGTTCTGTAAATTTTCAGCTAACCTCTTTGACAAGTAAACCCAATCATTTTGTTTGTTCACAAACGGCTCAATTTGGAATGGCTTCTCATCGTAGAAAACCAAATTCGATAACTCGCCACTTTTGTGCCAGCGAAGTAACTCCTTGACTCTTTCCAGTCTAACCTTTTTTTGTCCATCGGTGAGCTCTTGTACTTTTTGGAACTTCAATGGCTTAAGTCCGAGCTTATCTTTCAATATGTGTTGCATCCGTTCTCGTGATATGTTCAGCCCACGAGCAATTTATCCACCACTGCGGCGTGGATTTTGATCAAATCTGGCTTTCACTTTTCGGATCATTTCTGTTGTTGTGTTGTTACCGTTTTTTCGTGCACTTTTTGGATGCAATGCAACACTGCGAGTATCACGGTAACGAGCAATGGCACGAGAAACAAAAAATTTATTCACATTTAAATGCTGGAGGGCTTTAACGATAGCCACCTGTGGTTTTCCAGCCAAATATAAAGCAATCACACTATCACGTTTGAATTTCATTACGAATAACTTTTTTTCTGAATGTCATACATCAAAATGCTTTTGTAAGCTTGTAAATAATAAAATGAACTGTCCCTGGAATAAATCTGTCAGCTGTCAGACGAGCGGTTTAGAAATGATAACAACCTGAAGTTGGTTGCAATACATATCAGCCAACGTGTATGTAAGGTAGTAGAAGCTATTGGATTTTGATTTCCAAACCATTTTTCGTAACGGTTGGTAATCTTAGGGAACGGCCCACGAAGCAAATTAAATACATACATACAGTACATTCCTCTAGTCAGGATTACAACCTAGCTTCTCACACCATTTATGTTATGTGTGTTAATTTTATCCATAAACGAAAGGACCTACTGTTGAAAGTCTACTTCGAATGACAGATTTTTCTGAGAAACTTTTCACTGCAACGAAAAGGCAAGCATAATGGCACGGAAAGGACCAGAGATGTACGAAAGGGAGACAATAGAGGAGCGATATATGCGTCCCTATAAAAATACTTTTCAAAATTGATAAAACCAGCATGAAATTTAACAAGCCCTGGGTGGTAATAGTTCTCCAATTTCAAAACTACTGCGTCCAGTAATGCAAAGTGGGAGAGCCAGGAAACTACTTGAGTTCAATAAGAGAATGGTTCCCATTCTAATAGAATTTTAACAGGACAGTTCTCTACTAGCTATGTGTAGCCCTTGCTTTGATCAATTTCTTTCCTAGTTTTGCGGAACTCGGTCCGCACAGAGATTGTGTTTAGCTGTGGCGTTACAACGGGTCGATATACTTGCTCAAGTGAGCTTTGATAACCGAAGCTACTACTTCGACCTAACTTAACCAAACTTATGCTATTAGCAGTTTCACAGATAGGCTCTGTAGGTCCCATTAGAATTACTACAAATGTTGCCATGATGTGGAGGAAATACAATCAGTGCAGCACCTTTTATGCAAGTGACCTATACTTCAGGACATACGTGTTCGTTTTTTGGGTGACAGACCGTTTGAAGACCTTGGCATAGAAGGGAACTGGCCTGTTTCATTTGAAGCTTTAGGTGATACAAACCCGCCAGCAATTAATAATCACAAGCAAGCTTACTTAATACTGGGCAATACAATGAATCAGTATGAATCCACCGAGTGAAGTTGGCTGTGAGTTACTAGCAACTAAACCTAACCTCAACTTATTTCTGTGAATCTATTTTGTGGTCACTAGGAAATAATGTCCGCCTACTATCCTTTAATAAAGTTTTTTAAGTTATTTAACGCTTTCATTAGGTTTATATTTCTTATAATTGTTGCATAAGATTTCACGTGCAATTAAATTTGTTTGAAAAAACAAAATTACGTTTTAATGTTAAACAATTGCCCTTAAGAGAGTAAAAGAGTAATAGAGAAAGACTGAGTCCATTACAATCTAATTCTTGTTAATTTTTCTACTTCTCCTTCTCTTCTATTTCCATTTCTCTTTTTCATTTTTATTGTCTTTTATCTTTCGTGCAATTAATTTCAAATTTTTAAATGTTTTTCAAGATTTTCTTGCTTTTTTTGTGAATTTTTCCTTCTGATTTATTTCAAAGCAAATTATGACTGAACATTGCCAGACATCAGCAATCTCTTGGTAGAGAAAATCATTTGCATACCCACTCACAGTTGCAGGCATTTGCATTTGCCTTCCGATTAGACGTTCAAGTTTAATGACTTTAAGCATGCAACAGCTAAACCAGCCCAAAAGACTGGCAAAGAAGATTTTGAAAAGATTTTTGTTTAATTTTTTTTTTTGTTGTCTGATTTTCAAAAGTTTGTGGCTGCAAATATGGCTTAATGACTGTGGCTGGTGGGTATTTTGTGTTACTTTAAATCCGGAACATCATCATCATTAAAGTGGAAAAAAAATTTTTTTGAAAATTTTTAAATAATTTAAGGCAACCACATGGCATATGGGATTACTTACTTACTTAATTGGCCATAACAACCCGATCAACGGATGTCAGCCTGCCGCAACACATCCTTCCAGGCGTCTCTCCTTCTCTTGCACGACTACGCCAGTTGGTCACACCAATGGATGACAGGGCTTCCTCGATTTGGTCCTTCCAACGGATACAATGTCGTCCTCTTCGCCTACTTCCGCAGATCCCCGCATCAAATACTCGTCTCGCCGGAGCATCCTCCTCCATTCGGACGACATGGCCGAGCCAGGGCAGCCGCTGGATATTAATACGCTGTACAACGTCCATGTCGTTGAGGAGCTCATACAGCTCACTGGACCGAAGATCTTACTTAGGACTTTCCTCTAGAATACTCTTAAGGCAGCATCAGTTCTTAATAGGGTTCATGCCATTTTAAGAACTTTGTATCCTTTTTTTTCCTGTTTGGTATTCTATTACTGAAAAGGATTCCAACTTTTTAAATTACTTTTAGTTTGATGTCTATAAACCAAATCTCCAGATGAAATTTATTTCAACACCAGAGAACGTGATTTTCTTATTCTCTTGAGTAAAATCGTCTAAACAGTTTATTATAGATGGAATCACATCCGATGAGTTCAAATTAAACTCGGAGGGTTCACGGCTCCTTTCAATCTCTAACTACTTCTTCTTTTTTTCATTAACAATCTTCTTTCTTTAATTTCTAATCCTAAATCCCCTGTAACATCGCTACCCATTATTAGGCACAACAGCTCTTGGACTCAAGTAGTTTACTGTTTCTCATGCTATCCACTACTGGACGCGGCACTTTTGAAATTCGACAACTAGGACCACTCACGATTTTTTTAATTGAATGCTGCTTTTTCCAATTTGGAAAAGTATACTTGTAGGGAGGCATATATCCCTCCTCTGTAGCCTCCTTTTCAGATGTCTCCGGTCCTTTCCGTGCCAGTTCGTCCTCCTTTCCGTAACCGTCCATGCTAGAGTGGCCCAGAGCCCAGTAGAGAATTTTTTGTTATAAAACCAGCACTCAGAGGATGGCCCCTATTCATGCAGTGCATTGTACAAGTTTTTAGGAAAGGTAGAAAGAGGGAAGATGCGAACGGCAAGGAAACGATGGCCAGTGCTATACCTTCACCATTAGACAGTCTACAACAATCGTCCCCAAGAAGCCTGTAGTTTCTCACACTACTTATGTTGGTGCCCATTAGAGGATGTTTGTGACGACTGTTGCCCCAAAGCCAGAGGAAGATTAAACGTTAGGCTTTATATTAGGGTTCCCTATAGTGTCACAATAATTGAAAACATTTTGTTACCAACAGGCCAGCTATTAGAAAAAGCCACAGAGGCCCGATATACAACAATTCTTTCGTTCATATTACAAAAAATTTGCCAGAAAGTTTTCCAGAGAACAGCCTAATCCTGATGAGTACCACAGATTGCCACTGAATTTGGATTCACATATAAAGTAACTAAGGCCTAAGGAGAATCAATACCGGTCTTTCGCGTAGCCCCACAAAAAAAGGTCTACTGGTGTCAAATCGCATGATATTGGTGGCAAGGAATTACGCGGCCAGGAAATGTCTCTTGCAATAAAGCCATATTCGCTCGAGTTGTGTGCCATATGGTACCGTCATGTTGAAACCACATATTCTCCAATAGCGTATACTTCAATAACAGGCAAACAGGCAAAAAAAAGTCGGTTGTCATATGACCATAATGCTCTGAATTGACGGTGACAGTCGTTCCATCATCGGTTTCGAAGAAGTAAGGACCAATCACACCTTCGGACCAAAAACCGCATCAAACGGTGACTTTGATGGCCTCTCTTCAATTACTTGAGGATTCTCAGAACCCCAAATATGAAAATTTTGTTTATTGACATACCCACCGAGTGTGAAATGTGCCTCATGGCTGAAGAAAATTTTATTTGAAAAATTGCCATCCACGCCGAGTGTTGAAGCACCCATTCCACGTATCTACGACGTTGTTAATGATGGTCAGCTGGCTTTGCTGGGAAAATACGCCATAATGTGCTGTAAGACAGTCCTAACGACGAGGAATCGACACATTCGGGTCTGCGGCAACACTTCTACTTACAACAGCAATATTTTCAGCGGAACGAGTGAAACAATGATGCACAGGCCAGTCTCTTCAAATTTCTTCACAATTTTGCCAATTGCTTGCGTAATTGGGCGATTATATGAACCATAATCTCCTCTTAAAGCACAATACGTGGCTATGGGAGAATCACCATTTTTGTAGTAGGTTTTGATCATTTTTAGGCGTTGTGTGTGATAGTTAAGCGATCCATTTACATCAATGTCAAGCTTTCAACTGAAAAGAAAAAATAGGTTTCACAACTTTGGTTGGCAGATGAAACCACAAAATGGATATCACTTTACATAACTGGTCATAAAAGCCCTTCAGACCGTATTACGATATAGCTTCTCATACCACTTATATTGTGTGTGTTAATTTTATCAAAGAGTGGTGGGACCTACGGTTTAAAGTGGATTCTAAGTGAGAGATTTTTTAGAGAAACTTTTCATGGCAATTTTATTTTCACCTGCATAGTTTTTGCAAGAAATCTGCTGAGAGGAAGTCACCGTGGAATTATTTTCTTCGTATTTTGTTTTTATTGAAGACATCAGACCTGGAGTTTGAACTGCGGCCTCACACCCACAGGCTATAACCATGCTAATGCCGGCAGATTCTAACAACAATGTTAAAGACTCAGATGACGAACAGTACGATGAATTAAATTTCAGAAGAAGCACTCGTATGAGACATATTATTTACGTCAAAATGATTTAAGTACACAAAGATTGTACGTCTGTTCATAATTAAGATTAATGATTGAACAGCAACACAGCAGCCCACCAAATCAATTTATTTCATGGCTCTCTCTTAGCTCTTCATACTCATGTATGTGGATGTAAACAATTCCATTCAACTCCATTCATGAACATTAATTGCATGACCATGACTTTTTATTATGCCAGCCAGTGTATATTTTACACATGAATTGCGGCAGTGAACCAGTGTATAAAGCCAGTATTCTGTTGTTAATGATTTGAAAATCAAAATTATTCCTTGTAATCGCAGGATACATACTCCAACAATAGTTAATTAAATGGGTAGACAACAGAAATCAGCAATAAGTATTCAAAACAATGAGAAGATTCGAGTCATACTTATAATTTCAAATACTTATACGCATTCATACTTATTTTATTATCATACTCATGCTACTCATATTTAAAGTTGGAAATACTCGTCGTATTCATACTTAACAATACGCATAATGATGTTATTGACTTCGACTCATCTCTACTTAACATTTACACGAAACACAAAATAAGTATGATTCGCTTACGAGCACTACAATACTCACAAGAAGATTGTGTGTATGCTTTGCTTGTTGTCTTTGTCTTTCCTTTCTTCTTTGTTTGTATATGCAACAACAACAAAGGCTGTAAATTTTAATGAATGATTCGAATCACTCAAATCACTTATACGTATTATAAGTATTTTTCTAAATTTATGAATCAGAATGAGTAGGTGCATGAATCAAATATTTCGAATTTTGTGAGTTTGATGTCAACGTTGTACTCATACTCATTGCTACTTATACTTATAAATCAATATTGTAGCGAGTATGCATGAATCAGAGAAGTTGAATTTTTATTCATATTCAAAATTGCATGAGTGCTTATGAGTAGCGGTTAAAAGAATCAGTTTTATTTACATTTACTTGGAATGTGGGGTTTTTTTGGCATTTAATTCAAGTAAAGGCATTAAAACATCGAAGTACCAAATATTTCGTATTTACTACTGAATAAGTTAGGCTTTTCAGTGGCTAAACACCTAAGGAATGTCTGACCTAGGGATTTGAACCATGGACTCACGTTTAATAAGTCGACACACTAACTATTAGCTTACGGCGACTTCACGTACTAATAATACCAATCAGATGCTTTGTGATTGCTCTACACTTAGAGGTCGTTGGTCGCCATAGTGTATTAGCTTATTAGACGTAAGTCTCGGGTTCGTGCCCCGATCAGGTATCAAAACAGAATATGAAAAAATAAATATTTCTACGGCGATTTCCTCTCACCAAATTTCTGATAAAAACTCTGAAAGTAAATAAACCTGCCATGATAAAGATTCTCAAAAATCTACCGTTCACGTATAAATTTAACGCTCACAACTTGGGTGGTGTGAGAAGCTAGGTCGTAATCCTGACTGAAGGGTGGTAATGATCAATTATGTGTGTATGTATGTAGGAGGACCTTGGTTATTGGCTTCATATTCTGTTGGTGTTTACAACAAAAAATTCCTTTGTAAACTTAATTTGTCTTGGTTGACTTTTCTATAATATTTGTTATTGAAGTTATGCTCCTTTAGGTGATCAGATAAAATTATTTGAAGTGGATTGAAGCCAGTTAATGTTATTTGTTTGGTTTGAAACTAGACTATGTCACCTGAATGCAAACCGCGCTATAAGAGTACCGCATTATAGAAGGACTGTTGCAATTTCAGCCCCGTGTTATATGGAAACCGCGTTCTGATAGTATCGCGTTATAGGAGGGTTGACTGTACTTTCAACTTAGGATTTCAGATGAACTTGGGAAATGCCATGTGGATTGACAACAAAATCAATCAAAAAAAATAATCGAAATTCAATTTGAAAACATTTCTTCGGTAATTCTTAGAATCAAACAAATTAAGAAAAATTTTGTGAAACTAAAGACATTATTTGTGTAAAATTGAGTTTTTTTTTTTTGTTGTTGTCAAAATGGCTTTAGAACGTCAAATAAAATATGATTTTCGGATTTAATTTCTTTCCTTTACATTCACAACAACAGACAAAAAAAAAAGAATAAGAGCCCATATGTATTACAAATACAAACATATTCTTTACACATACATACAGGGTGGCTGATATGTATTGCAACCAACTTCAGGTTGTTATCATTTGTAAACCGCTTGTCTGACAGCTGACAGATTTATTCCAGTGACAGTTATTCGTGATAGAATTCAAGAGTGATAGTGTGATTGCTTTATATTTGGGTGGAAAACCACGGGAGGCTATCGTTAGGGCCCTCCAGCAATTAAATGTGAATAAATCTTTTGTTTCTCATACCATTGCTCGTTACTGTGATACTGGCAGTGTTGCATCGAGTCCAAAAAGTAGACGAAAAATAACGGCAACAACAACCGAAATCATCCGAAAAGTGAAAGCCAGATTTGATCGAAATCCACGCCGCAATGGTAGAAAAATTTCTCGTGAGCTGAACATATCGTGAGAACGGATGCAACACATATTGTAAAATGGAATTGGACTAAAGCCATTGAAGTTCCAAAAAGTGCAAGAGCTCACCGATGGAGTTACTTCGCATGCACGAAAGTGGCCAAATACCGAATTTGGTTTTCTCCGATGAGAAGCCATTCCAAATTGAGCAGTTTGTGAACAAACAAAATGATCGGGATTACTTGTCAAAGATGTCAGCTGAAAATTTACACTTGCGATTGGCCACCAGAACTCAAGGGCCGCCTATAGTAATGGTATAGGCCACCGTAACGGCCGATGGTCGCACCCCGCTCGTATTCATCGACTGTGGTGTCAAAATAAATGCCGAATATTATCGGGAAAATGTCTTATTGAATCCCTGGGCAGACAAACATTGTGGCCACAAACCATGGACATTCCAACAGGACTCAGCACCACCGCACTCAGCACGCGTCAACCAAGAATGGCTTAAAAAAAAAGCTCCTCGTTTCATTTCTACCGTACAATAGCTACCAAAATCTTCGGATCTCAATCCGTTGGACTTTTGCGTCTGGGGCATTTTGAAGAGTAAGGTTCTGATTAAAAAATATCAAAGTGTCGATCATGTCAAGACGGCGCTTCACCGGGAGTGGGCCAAAATACTACAGAGCCACATTCGTGCAGCCTGTGATGGCTTTTTTGGTCGTTTGAAGGCCATAATTCGTACCGAAGGTGGCCAATTCGAACAAATTTAAACTGATTTTAAATTTGGTGTTATTTCCAACATTTTTTGCTTTTGAACAATAAAATTAAAAAAATATTGCGCTTTACTTTGTTGCATTATATATCAGCCACCCTGTACATACATACACAAGTATTAATGATTGTGTTTTCCCTTGTCTATGTATGTGTGTATGTGTTCATTTGTTTTTAAACCGATTAAAGGCTTTATTTTTTCTTTGGGATTTGCATGTTGTAAGACGTAAAATTATTTGCAAATATTTGTTTACTTCAACAAAAACAGAGTGGTAGTGATAGAGGGGGGGAGGTAGAGAGAGAAGGAAGAGAGAAAAATATTATTATATTTATTTGCCTTCATCCCAGCTAGCATTAGGAAGATTGTTTTTATAAAAATCACCTTGATGAGTCTTTTTAGAGTACTTTTGGTGATCAAGTCCGTTTTTAGTCCGTTACATGATTAAAAAACGACTCAAAACTGATTCGTGTCAATGAGTAAAATAAGTTCGATTTAAAATACAAAAAAAATTGTATTGCATTGGGAAATTAATCATCCAGACGTTTAAAATGTGACTCTTATTTCCATTATTTATTATTAGATTCTACTTCAAGTGAAGATTGAAAAACGCTTAATCGAAAACAGATCATGCAGGGGCTTGAAAAGTGATTGTAATTACTTACATAATTATGTGAGTTACATACACCGCGAATGCAAACGTAATATTCTTTCTTTTTTTTCATACTTAACGTTCATACGAACGTGATTTTTGAAATCGCTGTAGTGTAATAAAAACACTTGAAGAGAATAAAATAGAATTATAAGTACAACTAACAAATGACTCAAATTTTAATCATCAATGACATAAAAACGCATCAAAATTAATACGAACACGACTCATAAATGACAGAAAGTGATTGAAAGACGACTCGAAAAAGAATCATAAACGAAGGTATATAGGTCAGAAAGTGATCGAAAATGATTATAAACCTACTAGAAAAAGAGTCGAATCTTTCTTTAAATTAATTTTGAAGTCTGATGTTCACACACCACGAATGCAAACTTAATATTCTTTCTTTGATGCTTAACGCTCATTTGAACGGGATTTTTGAAATCGCGGCAGCGTAAACGTAGGACTCAGAGGACCTAATAAAAACACTTGAAGAGAATAAAATACAATTATAAATACGAATAATAAATTACTAAAATTTTAATCATAAATGACCTAAAAACGAGTCCAAATTAATACGAACTTAACTCATAAATGAAGTCGCCGTGGTTTAGTAGGTAATGTGTTGACTTATTAGACGTAGAAGCTAGGTTTCGAGCCCCAGGCCAGACATCAAAAACAAAATACAAAAAGTATTTTTTCGGCGATTTCCTTTCAGCAGATTTCTGGCAAAAATTCTGAGAGTAAATAAAATTGCCATGAAAAGTTTCTCATAAAATCTGTCGTTCGGAGTCGACTTTAAACTATAGGTCCCGCTACTCATGTATAATATTAACACACACAACATAAGTGGTGTGAGAAACTAGGTTAATAATCCTGACTGATAGATTCTAACGACCAATTCTGTATGTTTGTCTGTAGCTCATAAATGGCAATAAAAGAACTCATAAAAGACTCGTATGTGATTAAACGATGACTAAAAGACGACTCGAAAAAGAATCATAAGCGAAGTTAAATAAGATTAATAAATGATCAGAAAGTGATTCGAAAATGATTATGAAGTTACTTGAAAAAGAGTCCAAAATTACTCTAAAATAATATAGAAAATGACTCATAAGTGACTTTTTAAGAAGAGTCTTTCGTAGTCAATTTTTTCTCCCGATGAAAGAGTACTTTATGATTAGAAAATGAGCGCATATTCAAGCTATTTAATCGCGCAGAAGAATCAAAAAAAACTCGGAATTTGATTAAAATTTTCAAAAATGCTAACTGGATTAACATTCATACGAACGTGATTTTTGAAATCACTGTAGTGTAAACGTAAGACTCAGTAAACCTAATAAAAACTCTTGAAGAGAGTAAAGTAGAATTATAAGTACGACTAATAAATGACTCAAATTTTAATCATAAATGACATAAGAACGAGTCCAAATTAATACGAACACGACTCATAAATGACAACAAAAGGACTCATAAAAGACTCGCATGCGATTAAACGATGACTCGAAAAAGAATCATAAGCGAAGGTAAATAAGAGTAATAAATGATCAGAAAGTGAATCGAAAATGATTATGAAGGTACTAGAAAAGAGTAGAAAATTACTCTAAAATAATATAGAAAATGATTCATAAGTGACTTTTTAAGACGAATTACTCGTAGTCACTATTTTCTCCTGACGGAAGAATCTTTTATGATCAGAAAATGAGCGCATATTCGAGCTTTTTAATCGAAGAATCAAAAAAGACTCGATTAAAAATTTTTCAAAATTGCTGGTTGGGATAGAGAAAAAGATAGAGAGAGAGAAAGAGAGAAAGAGGGAGAAAAAACTGTTCCTAAAATCCTTGTCAGCTTAAACAAGTCACAGAGAAGAAATTATTATTTTTTTTTGTCGTTTTTGCTTTTGCAAACATTTGCATAAAAAGGAATTTAAATGTCTGTCCATCTCTGTGTAGGCATTTGGAATAGTAAGAAATTTCTTTAAATTTTTAAGATTAAAATAAAATTGATACGAGGATTATATTCTTAATTTCTCCTAATGTGCAAATGCCTGCAAACAAATAATTCAAATGCAATCTGGCAATCAGGCAATAAAACAATAAAACATAATCTCGTTCTTATGTTGCTAAAATTCTTTTATAAAAAAACGTAATCAAAATTCTTGAAGAGAAGATTATTAATCGATGAATATGATTAAGAATGTCTACAGTAACGATAACTTAATCATGAGCTTGTTTACCAAACTCACATTCTGTCTGAACGCACTTGGTCATTAACATTCTAAATTTTGTAGATAGACAACGGCAGGCATGTCTTGGCTTAGTTAGCAGTGAACCAATCACCTGCTCGCTATAAACTGTACGATTAGAGAAACCGAAACAAATTCAAACAAAAACAATGTCCAATATACCAAAAAACTGTGGACATTTTCTGGCCTCACACAATGGATCACGTATTCAAATTGGTGTAACTACGTTACCAAAAAAGCATCCAAGCTAGTCTAGCTAAGTAACGTATTCCACCTACTTCTTACTACATATCTAATCCAGGTGAAATTTCAGACCCCAAAACCGATTATAATTAAGGAGTGCACACAAAAAAAATGTATGGAAGAAAAGTGACTTAAAAAGTTGAATGCCTTGAGACCTTTGTCAGAAAAAAAATTCATACACAAAAGAATTCAAATATTATTGAATTTAATTGAAATATAAAATGAAAAAAATCCGCCACTTAGTTTTATTTCTATAACGAAAAGTGTAAGTCCAGTTTTTTTTTGGGCGCACTCCTTACAATTCTTAATAACAGAGAAGACCAAAGAGAGAGTGGTGTTAGTCTTCCTCTATCACAAGAGGCATAAGGAGTCCACGGTTCAAATCCCAAGTCATAATATTTATTTCTATATAAATAACATTTCTTTAGCGACTCAGTAGATTTGTGAGAATTAAATTGCCGTGACAAAATTTTCGCAAAAATCTGTTATTTGACATAGATGTTAAACTGTAGGACTCGCCACATACGATTGATATAACAAAGAATTTCTTCAAGTTTACCTCTGACCACCAGGCTTAATTTTGTTTGTCGGCTTTATCACGAGGCACTGTGACATTAGGTCGTTGACAGGGAATCCCAGCCGGGATTATTGCGATGAGGAGTTGGAGACTATCGAACGCCTCCTCTGTAACTACCCAGCCCTTGGTAGATTGAGGACCCTTGGCAGGCCTTCTTTGGGAGCTAGAATTCAGTGTCGAGAGCCGACATCACGGCTCTCCCCATATTCATTAGTAGTTTAGGCTGGTTGAGAGTTGCTAAGACATCATCGGTGTAGTTGCGCTCTCCCACCATTTTTGTTGTGTCTGGCATATGTGATTCCTCCGCTTCCCACTCCCCCCATTTCCTATATACCCTCCTTTCATCCTAACCCCTCTATTATCCTTCCCTCCTTTAGGACGTTGTACAATGGGTCAATTCGACCTACGGGTACTGTACTTGTCTTGATTGACAGGTACTCGTCCTCTAACCTAACCTAACCTATCAGAACTATGTCATCTGCATATATCGTTGGTAGTCAATATCCTCCTCAGACAATATTATCGAAAGTTCATTTACAATCCGTATTCATATTAATAGTGAAAGTTTCCTACCTTATGGGTAACCTCCAGTTGTAGCGACCCTTATCATTTACCCTCCAGCATTTGTTTCCACAGATCAAGTTTATAGGACTTCTGTCATCCATCCGGATATCACCAGAGCCTATTCTTCTTCTATTCAATGCCCTTTATGCTCATTTTTAGGTAGATAAGATAGACGATTAGCTTCTTCATACTCTAATCGAATATATAAAATTGTCGTTCACGGTGTTAGTGGTTTAACTCCTTCGAAATGAATCTACCTATTTTCATGAAATATTGTGTGCATATCGCGTAGGTCTGAGAATCGGAGAACATCATTTTTCATATCCCTAAATGTTAATAGCGGGTGGCAAATCGTTAAAATTGAATATTTGGGAACATATTGATCGTAGACGCATAAAATTAGGTGGGTAAGTTCCTAGATATCGATATCGACAATCCTACCAAAAATGGGCGTACCGACCCTCCCCCTTAAAGTGATATCTGCACCTCTTAAACTACTGAACCGATTTTAACCATTACTTTTTTGTTCACAGCTTATCAGCTTTAGATAGTTTAAAAATGCGATATAGCAAAAAGTAGGCGTGGCAAAGTTTTAAAATTGAATATTTAGAGACATAGTGATCGTAGAGTAATGCAATTTGGTAGGGAGGTTCGTAGAGTCGATATCGACAAACTCACCAAAAATGGGCGTGACAAATCTCCCCCCTTTAAATCTTTAAATTTGAATATTTAGGGACATAGTGATCGTAGACTAATGCAATTTGGTAGGTAAGTCGATATCGACAAACTCACTAAAAATGGGCGTGGCAATCCGCCTTTATGAGATACCTATAAGTCATATATAACATCTATGTCTGTTAGTTTGTGCTACAATATTACACTTTCATCAGTGCTTTTTACAGCGTATTACAATAAATATGTAATGTGATGTGTTTTGGGCAATAAAAAAAATCAATTTAGGGCGGGACGAAGTTCGCCGGGTCAGCTAGTTGTCTTATAACAGGCTCATCATTTGGATACAATTATGGAATCCTTTTCCTAGTCATCGTTCACAATTTACTTTCGAGCTAATACCGGAGACTTACAAAATAAAATTCAACGTAAAGCTTTTTATTTTCTCTAGAAAATGAAAAGGTCAGTTGACCTATTTCAAATGGCATTACGTTTTAATAACCCCTACTAAACATTTCATCTGTTGCTGCAAGTCTCGTTTAAAAAATTTCTTTTATTTCCTTGAAATTGACTCTCTCTCACTCTCTCCGTCTATCTGTCTGTCTGTCTGTCCACGAATTTTATTTGAAAAACAAATTTCTTGTCAAATGCCTTAAAACATCATGTCAAAATATGTTTAAAAAAAAAAATAATAAACAACAAAAAAAATACTCTTTTAAAGAATTGAACAACAACAACAAATTTTTTTTATTATTTTAACTTGTATAGTCAGTCAGTCATCCTTTTACTACTCAATGGAGAGACAGAATTGACATGAAAAAATAGAAAGAAAAACAAACAGAAAATCCTCATAAAATAATAAACTTGTAATATAAAGAAGAAGAATATGATGAAGAAGAAGAAGAACATGAAATAGAACCCAAACAGAAGACAAAAAAAAAACGAAAATGATACACGATTGAGAATGCTTTGACATGTTTTGACATTTATTTGCTACAATGCTGACTACAAATATGGAATTAAATTGAATTGAAGGAAAAAAAGTAGACAGAAAATACGGAAAATATAGAAATAAATAACGAAAGATGATATGTTGGTTATATGAAGAGAATTATAATGAAATATTATAGTCTGCTGGCTTACTAGACATGAGGCAGTAGTTCAATTTCCAGCCTAGACTTCTCAAACAAAACAAAATCTAAAGAAAATATTTATTTGGTGACTTTCTCTCAACAGATTTCTGCTAAAAACTCTGAGAATAAATAAAATTTCCATCAAATATCTGTAGTTCCCACCACTCATGAAAAAAATTACCGCACACAACATATGCGGTGTGAGAACCTAGGTTGTAATCCTGACTGAAGGGTTTTTTTTTACGCCGAGGAGGGGCAAATGTACCTAACCGCACCATAAAGGAAGTCGTCACGTCCTCCGTGTGTGAAGCCCTCACCCACTAAATTCCCCCTTATACCGTGGACTGTTGTGACCACTACGGAACTACGGTGGTATTACTTCGGAGTGAAGTCCTTTTGGCCCTTTGGCGTCCTTCATGCTCACATCCGCGTCCGGACTGCGTATTGAAGGTTGCGGAGACTTCTAATTGTCTCTACTATTCCCTCCGTCCAAGCTCCCGACTGGGGCCTCGTTTGACACGTGAGCTAGTGTCATCTATGCCGGCGTGCCTACATGCTCCGCAGCCTCCAGATCTCTCTTCTTCAGTCTCAGAAGGCGCTCCACGTAATTCGCCACTGAGGCCCAATTCTACCTGCTCGCAACCATAACTCCGACAATGTTAGCGACCGTTATAGTCCCAATCATCGACGTCAGTGCAGAGCGATAGCTCTGCCAGCGCGCACATTCGAAGATAGTGTATTCTGCATCATCTATTACCTCCCCTTCCTCGTAAAGGCAGTAAGGAGAGGTGGTCTTGCCCATTCTGTTCAGATATTTCCTAAAGTATCCGTGGCCCGATAGCAGATCCGACAGATCCATGGCTTTATTTCCGGAATAAGTCTCTCCGTCCACCTTCCTCTATTCTCGTCGTTCCATCGTCATTGCTATTCTGAAATGGTGTTTTCCCTAAAGTGACCGGTTATGTGATTCCAGCCGATTTCGCCTTATAAATCTCCATCCGCTCTGCTGCCAGCAGATCGATAGGGATTGTACCTGCTATCACAAGTACGGTGACTGAAGGGTTAAAATGACCAATTAAGTAAGTAAGTAAGGATAAATCAGAAGACCATGACTACTAGCTTTGTTGAGAAGTGCCTTCATGTATGCATTTGCCACACATACATTATATCGGGTGGGCCATCTACCGGCTTTAAATTTGAATCATCAGTTATTTTGAATCTGGCAATACTTATGTCATTCCCTATTCTATGACAAAATTCCGTATATTATCTCCACTGAACATAATGATTCCAATCTACTTTTGAACAATGTTGGGAATTATTGGAAAATTATTTCCAAAACAAAGGTTATTAATCGGTCGGAAATTGTGGGAAAATATTGTAGAACATTTGGTCGCAGAGGAGGACCAACAGCAATCATTACTCTAGTTGGTGAAGCTGGTTTCTTTGTTAATGCGTCAAAACGTTAGCGTACTCTTACAGTAGGTACACGCGAAAATATCGTAGCTGTGGCTGTAAGTGTACGTGAGAGAATCCATTAACATCACCATCATCATCGTTCTCCAGAATAAAACATTTCACGCATCAGTTTACGTCGAATTTTGCAATAAGATCTTACCCAGATCCTTACAAAGCATAATCCGTTCAAGAGTTCTAGTCGCTTCCTTTCCGCTTTGCTGGATGGGCTTGAAAGAAACTGCACGATGATGTTGATTTTCCCAAAACATATTATCTATTAGGATGAAACTCGTTTTCATTTTGTAGAATTTGAGGTTCAGAAAACCCACACATGGGGTCTTACAGAAATCAATGCATCTATCACAAGTGATTGTTTGGTGCAGCTTGTAGAGCGGAGGCACAACAATTACGGCCATGATAATCGATTTTTTTGCATCCGTTCTTTATTGTATCGATGTAAACGATGTTTGGTTTCATTAGGATGCTGTAACTTGCCACACGTCTCATGCTATGTTTGATGGCCGTTTAATTAGTCGAAATGGTGATGTCAATTGTCTGCCAAGTAGCAACGATTTGACACCGTTTTTTTTTTTTGGCGTGTGAGGTAGGGTTCAAAATGCCTTCGCACTTACAGTGACCGTCGTCAGCTGCGTCAAGTGGTGCTTCCACTAAAACAATCCCTCCTCCTCTTCTGAGGATACTCCCATCCCGCCTATCTGCATTACTTCGAGACGTCCAGAACGACGTCCAGTAAGGACCATTGTCTACTCTCACACGTCTGAGTACGCCATGTTTGAAGCCAGCTTCATGCTATTGGCTCCTCTTCTCATGTATCATTCCGTTGTACTGTGTGAAGGTCGAAGTTCCTTCTGCGGAGTATATATTCAACGTATCTTCTCACAGCGTTCCATTTCGTCTCGCTTTCGAGCATGTTCTTCTCGTCTTGCCATTTAATGCAATGGAAGAATGTGTGTTCAGCGTCGTCACTCATTTCCTCGCAATAAATGCAGCCAGGATCAGTCACGTTGCCCATGCGGTATAGGTATTTTCGGATATAACCATGACCCGAATGAAACTGGGTCAGAAAATAGTTAGTTTAACCAAAGTTTCTCCGCATCCATGCCTCTATAGACGGAATAAGTTTATAAGTCAATCTTCCGCATGTTTCCTCACTCCATCTACTTTGCCATCGCCGTAGGGTTTGAGATCTAAGTTCTGTGCTGCTAATGGAAACATTTTCCCTCTTCATTCTCCAAGATTTTCTTCGCTCGAATGCCAGCAGGTCAATAGGTATCACTAGGACTGCAGCGCCCGATACGGTGCGGTAGGCCGAGGCACCTCTGCTAATATTTTCCGTTTAGATTTAATCTCCAGCGCATCTCCCCATATCTCGCTTCCGTACAGCAATATCGAGTTTGTCGCCGCCATAATAAATTTTGGTTTGGCCTGTGTTGGTCCGCCAATATTTGCTATCAGTCTGCTTAGCATACCCGTTAGTTTCGCTGCCTTGGTAGCTACATGCTTTATTTGGGCCCAGTAATTAAGTCTAATTGTGTGACGATGATAAACCAGAGATAATTGAGCATTTGAAGGCCAACATTCGTGATGCCATTGTCGCTATAAGACCCCATAAACTAGAAAAAGTGCAACAAAGTTGATCAGATCGAATGAAGTAGTGTAAGCCTAGCTGCGACAGCTATCTTATCTTCCATTTCTACCTGGAACAATTGTACTTTACAACAAAAAATATGAACTTGACAAAATTTCAAACAGTTTTTGTTTGATTGCATATTACATTCCCAATAGTTATGAATATACTTACGTTCATGGATAAGTGAAATCATTTGCTTAGTGGAAAACCAGATGGATTTTGTTAAGGTACGTCGTTGTCTAGTGGGTAGGGTGTTGGCTTATTAGACATGAAACCTTGTTTCAAACTCCAGGTCAGACATGTCCAACAAAATAAAGAAAGGAGAAAATTTTTTCGGCAACTTCTTCTTGTCCCTTTTCGGGCGAAAACTCTGAAAGTTTCTCAAAAATCAGGCGTTCAGAATCGAACTTAAACTGTATGTCCCATGATGGGTAGGCCCTCTATATAATTACGTACATTCGTTGTTACGGAATGGTCAGTTTTCGTATGAACAGGTAAGTTAGAAGACAACGGCACTTGCTTACATGTCTGGCCAGACAACAGAGTGTTTGAAAGTTGAGTGTTAAGAATATATTAGCTGGTAGTGTATACTCTGTCGAGTGTTTAATTCCTATAGGTCATGAATAGATTATTTTGAGTCCCCTTTACTAACATATGTGGCATACTAAGTCCCAGTAAGAATATTTTGTAATGCTTTTTAAATATTACGAAATAAGCCTTCTTTACTTTACATTGTTTTTTTTTCAAGTTTTTCGTAAAATCATAAAGGTATTGATAACAATGGAAATACCAAATACTACAGATTAAAGGCTATAGGCCAACAAAAGCTTCCGAATGTCTTAGAAGAAATAAAATCACTTGAAATAGAAGACAAATAGAGAATACCAAAAATATAAGGAGTGCGCACAAAAAAAAAAAAAAGAAATGGGCCAGTTTCTAAGGTAAGAATAAAACAATATTAGGAGTCTTTGAGTATTGGGAGAAAGCGTGGAAGTGGAAGAAAAAAGGATTTGCAAGTAAAATAATACGTATTTTTCTAAAACACCCTAAAATGTCTGGAAGAAAAGTGGCTCAAAAAGATGGATGCTCTGAGACCTTTGTCAGAAAAAAAATTTTGTACACAAAAGAATTCAAATATTATTTACTTTAATTGAAAAATAAACGAAACGAATCCGCCACTTAGTTTTATTTCTTTAATGAAAAGTGTAAGTCCAGTTTTTTTTTTTTTTTTGTGCGCACTCCTTAATGAAAAGATTTTCATTTAAACTTATTTCCACTTGCATACTTTGGAACTGTTTTTATGTTGTTGTTATTGTTATTTATTTATTTATTTGAATGATTTAAAATTTATTTAAAAGAAAAAAACAAAAATTGTTACAAACTAAATACTTCATGTGCGTAAGGAATACTTTTTTAAAAAAAATTTTATGAAAAATTGCTTTACAGATTCTTCGTTACTCTCCGTTCTTTCTTGCTTTTCGAAAGAAAAATATTTCAACTTTTTTTTTTATTTGATTTCAATAAATTAGAATTTCATTTCATCGTTTCATATACAGACATACTACGAGTATACAATATTTTTTATTATGAAATATGATTTTTTGTTTTTTGTTTTGTTCGATTTATTTTATTTACTTTTCATTACAAATATTAAAATTTCTTTGCTCCATAATTTAATAAAAAAAAATAAATAAAAAACAACAACCGAAAAAGAAATAAAAGTTTTGCATTCTTGTTTAAATATTTTTGGTAAAAAAAAAAATTCATTCAAATTTCTAAAGAACTCACCATTTTTATGGCAACAACCAGAAAAAAATTCAATTATTTTTTTGCACATAAAAGTTATTAAAAAAAAGAGCAAAAAAAGACAAACAAAAAAACAAAATAAATTTAAATAAAATATTTTTAACAGTAACTTCAACTAAAAAAACAAAAAAAAACTCTAAAGGGAATTAAACAAAAAATTCTTAATATTTTTAAGCCCTAACTATACTTGCCATTGGGCAAAACCAATAGGAAACCTAATAAGTTACGACATAACACAACGTTAACTAGTGTTACAACTCGATTCTTATTACAACTGAGGAATACAGGAGGGTTTCGTGATAATGTCGTACTTCGTCATCTTTAACCTGTAGGTCCCAACACTAACACACAACATAAATGATGTAAGAAACTAGGTCGTAATCCTGACTAAAGTATTGTAATGACCTGGAGAATATTGTTAATGTTCAATGTGGTTAAACCCAATTAACTTGGTTCCACATTAATCGCATAATCGAACGAGATTGAAAATTTTCTTACCGCCTTTCATCTTCTCAGATGGGATGGCGAACCGATATGATGTTTATATCACGTGACATAGGGACATTCCCGGCAACTGCATGCATCGGGCATTGGTCATACAAGGATACATGAGGGAACTCATATTCTCGGAAGCATAGACTATATGATACCGCGATATGACTTCTCAGTGAATTTTAGGACATCCATTCCGAAAAGAGAGGACTGGAGAAAGATTGTTGCGCATCTTGCGGGGAATGCCACACAAATCTACACCGATGGCTCCAAATTAGAAGGTAGCCGTTAGTATTAGCATCTATTCGAAGTCAATCGGAATATCCAAGTCTACAGGGCTACCAGATCACTGCAGTGTGAGTTCAGGTGGAAGTGTCGGCAATTCAAGCTACGGTAAAAATTGTTGCGGACAAAAATATTCGCAAGCGAAGGATCATTATACTTTCCGATAGCCAAGCTGCCATCAGGGCACTGGATTCTAGTGTGAGACGGCTGTCGCAGATATCTCAATGAAATGGCGTACTGATGTGGCACATAGGATAGGTACCGGGACATAAGGACATTCCCGGTAACTACAGAGCGGATGATTTGGCCGGAAGGGGCACAACCAACGAGCTCTCTAATGAATTCTTTACACTGGGGACCCCTTTAAATACCTGTGGACTTATAATTGACAATGCAATCGTGGACGTTGTCAACAGTAGGTGGGCAGCTTCGGATAAAGGCAGAACGGCGCAAAAGATCTAGAAAAAGCTCGATAGGAGTCGCACGGCGACTCTGCTTAAACTCCAAAGAAGCAGGCTCAGCGCTGTTATCGGGTTTATTACGGGGGCATTGTATTATAGGAACGCATGCAAGGCGTATTGGTCTTGGACACTACGCGAATGATTTCTGCAGAAGCTATGGAGATGAGGAAGAGGATGAAACTATTCTTCACCTACTGTAAACATGCCCGGCATTTAGTTAGAGTAGAAAGAGACACATGGGTGCCTACTACATGGAGCACATAGATGAAGTGTCATGCAAGGATATTGTCAGTTTGAGTTGCTTCATCGGTAGCTCCGAACGATTCCTGGAATAGTGGAGAAGATGAAACTGTGATATCACACAATGGGCCTGTATGCGGCCTAAGTGTGTCCACTGATGAGTCCATCAGGGGGACAGCCACTTCTACCTACCTACCTACCTTCTGCTCCATAGAATGTCCTCTGAATGAAAACTGAATGAATAACTGGTCATTTCACAACTTCAGTTAAGGTTACGGCCTAGTTTCTCACACCTCTGATGCTGCGTGTGTTAAATTCATACATGAGCGGCAGGACATGCAGTTTAAAGTCGATTCCGAATGCAGATTTTGTTTGACAAACTTTTCATGGCAATTTTTAGTTACTTTCAGAGTTTTTCCTAGACGTCTGCTGGGAGGCAGTCGCCGAAGAAATATTTTCTTTAGATTTTCTTTTGTTAGAGACGTTTGACCTGGGGTTTGAACCGTGGCCTTATGCCCAATAAGCCAATACACTGTAAGATTGTCTTTTATTTTTAATATTAGTAGCCTAGTATGAAGTGCAGTGGCTTATTAGACGACTTCCTCTCTATAGTTTTTTTTGGCAAATACTCTGAAAGTAAATAAAAAAAATTGCTTTGAAAAGTTTCTTAAAAATCTGTTGTTTAAACTGTAGTTCCCGCAACTCATGTATAAAATTAACACACACAACATAATAATGTTAGAGAGAAGCTAAGTTGTAATCCTGAATGAATGGTTTCATCCCAAGGCAGTTACTTTCTTAGTGCTTCTGTATTATGTTCTCATAATATGATTTCAAGATATTTGACTTACAGTTTACCATTCCTTAGCAAAACGAAGAAACTTTATATACTGCCCTGGAGTAGCTGAATTGGAAAAACTAAAGAAAAGCCATCTACTCATATTAAAAAACCTCATAGTGGTCATGCTGATCCCTTGGCAAGTGCTCGTAAGTGTGTAGAAGCAGAAGAGGAAAACCAAACTACTTTGCTGTTACTCTAAAGTCTTTAAATATTTATGAGATGAAAAATTCTTGATAATTCAAAAAAATTGTCTGAAAAAATTGTTTAATCAGAAATAATTTAAAACTAGATGACCTCTGCGAATATTTCGCACCGTTAGTTGTGATTTTTGTAACATAAAATGAAAATAATTAATAGAAATTTTATTTAAACTATAATGAATACATGATCATCCTTAACTTTTTGCCCGTACGAATCCTTAATACAAACAAAAATATCTTTAAACGTACGCACTCGAGAAAAAGCCACGTATAACTACCCATGTGAAAAGACCGCTTCTGGTAAATACAATCCTACATTTTGAAGGGTTTGACTTTGTGCTTTGTTTATCGTCATAGCAAAAGCAACTTTCACAGGGAATTGTTTTCGTGCCATTCGGAAAGGCACAGCCGCATCAGAAGGTGTAAGGTTGGAATCGTTAAGAATAATTTTTGCAAGTTTGTTACGATTAGCTTGGTACCATTTATTAACCCGTATTACTACACTTCAAAAAACAAACAATGCCATGACAATAACGACATTACCAAAATGGCTTTTACAACTTTATATATTATTATGTGGAATAGCATTACAATTAAGCGACCTTGTTTATCGCACTTGATCTAACAACTACTGCAAAGTATTGCCAAAACGGCTTTTTACAACTTAATGTGAATATTATATATAACAGACTTAATAATAAACGGCATTATAGTAAATAGCGGTATTGCCAGAATAGATTTTAATACATACTATATTATGTAGAACTGCATTACTATTAAGCGACCCTGTATTACCACACTTAAACAAAAACATATAATCATAATAACAACGGTATTATCATGCAGTTCTATATAAAATATAATTTTTATCAATAAAATATAATTTTCAATTTCTATTTATTTTTCGCAATTATTGTTAGATATAAGCTTTAAAATGAGATATCATTCATTAAATTTGATGCGATGGTATGGGAGATATTTGCAACCGACAAAAAAAGTGCTTTAGAAATAATATAGATGATTGGCAGGATGCTCACTCTCTGTACGATATACCTACAATGACTTTTACAGTCCTATGGCTCTGAAAAGCTTTCCAGAAGTTGTTTTTGTTATTGTTCGATATCAGTACTCAAGTGAATTTTTTTTTAATGCCGCCGAGTTCCTTGTCCTGAACAAATGTTTTTTGAGCCTAAGGATGATTACAATCCTCAGGTTACTTTTGAATAGTTTGGTACAGAAGAGTTTATGCCTGCCCTGATCTTCCATTTTGCCAAGTAGACTATTCCTGGGGGTTGTAACGTACCAGGGGTGTTGATCAACCCTATCCTCACAAGCTCATCTGCCTGATCAGAATGCTGGGCATTCCAACATGACCAGCAGATGCTAGAAAGTGTGACTTTATTTCTGCCTTTACTTTATCAATGTTCAAGCAAAACTAATCCCTACTTTTACTACCCAGTAATGGAAGTAAAAAAGGAACAAAAAAATGTTTTTTTTGTATTTTTTGTTTAATTTTTCTAATTAAATTTGCCACCAACTACAATTGGTAATAAAATCTAAATGAACAGCAATAAACTATTAAGAATAGAGTAGAAACAACAACAACAACTACAACAACAATATATTTGTAGTATATTTTTGGTACGATTTTTAGCTCATAATAAAATTTATTGGCAGATGAAAAGTTTTTCAAGGCACTTATAGTTTCCCTAGCAACTCTCGTTCAACATTCATAACACAAGCCCAGCTAGAAAGAGAGAGAAAGAGAGTGAAAGACGAGTGAAAGTAAGGGAAGATTTAAAAAAAATATTGTGTTGTATTAAAAGTATTTGCAACAAGAACAACAACAACAAAATATATAAATAAATAAAACAACAACAGCAACAATAATAAATTTTATAAAAGGAAATGTAATAACAATAAATACAACACACAATAGAACGGCACAATACAACACAATACAGCAACGGAATGTACGAGTATTCAACAACATTCAACAACTAAAACTCAACAAAGCAGCCCAGCTATTACCAGCAAATGAATGAAATGGTCAAACTGAAAAATGCCGTAAAGAGCAAATTTTTACAAAAAAAATCACTGAATGTTTTTAAGGTGAATTTCAAAATAAAATTTCCAAATATTTGTTAGGCATTCCCGCAGTTTTTCCAAAGACTGTATGATGTCAAAAGGACTTAAAAGCCATTTTTTAAAAAACTATTTTTTTTTTTTTTTATAAAATCAGTACTCAGGGGATGGCCCCTACTCATGCAATGGATTGTGCAGGTTTAGGAAAGATGGAAAGAGGGAAAATGCGAACGGCAAGGAAACGAGATGCTGCTGGTGATTATAAAATGGCCAGTGATATACCTTCACCATTAGACAGTCTACAGCAATCGTCCCCACTCAGTTTCTCACACTACTTATGGTGTGTGTTAATTTTATACATAAGTGGCGGGACCTACAGTTTAAAGTCGACTCCGAACGACAGTTTTTTTGAGAAACTTTTCATGGCAATTTTATTTACTCTCAGAGTTTTTGCCAGAAATCTGCCAAAGAAATACTTTTTGTATTTTTTATTTTGATGTCTGGGACTCGAACCCTGGCTTTACGTCTAATAAGCCAGCACACTACCCACTAGACCACGCGACTTCCACTCATGTAGTTTCGAAAATGAAAAATCTAGATGCTGGTGTTTTGCTTTTACATCGTTTATCATTAAAATTATAAACAAAAACAAAACAATACAGTAAACAAACCTGTTTACAAATTATCGTAACGCTTAATACACAACAACAAACACCAGCACCAAAAACTGGTAAACAAGTAAACAAAAATATATCAACAACACTATAATAATATCTAGAGTTTTCGAGAATGCAAAGTCATGAACGTTCGCTTTCAAGAACATTCATCAGACGGTTTACTTGGCCATATAAAAGGTAAGACAAAGCAGGTGACTTAGTTAGTAAAGTTTAGTCAGTCTTGTGTGAAGATGCGATCTGTCAAATAATTGCCTATTAATTGTTTATGTAAAGGTCATAAGCAGAGGTATAACACACAAAGCAATTGTTGTTATTTATATCAAGTTGTGAACAGTGGCACACAGAATTGTGCGCATATATAGTGCTTGGCTTGTTAGACGAAAGGCCCGAGTTCGAATCCCAGGAAAAAATATTTCTTCGGCGACTTCATCTCAGCAGATTTCTGGCATAAACTCTGTCGTTCGGAGTTGGCTTTAAACTGTAGGTCACGCCACTCATGTATAAAATCAACGCACACAACATAAGTAGTGTGAGAAGCTAGGTCGTAATCCTGACTGAAGGGTTGTAATGGCCAATTATGTATATATGTATGTACACGAGTGGTGTGAGATGCTAGGACGTTGTATAATGGGTCAATTTGACCTCCGGGTACAGTACATACATGTCAAAGTTGGCAAGTACACGTCCTCTAACCTAACCTAAAGAATTTTAATTAAAACTAAACATAAACTTATTTTGATTTTCAATCTAAAAGCTTATATTTTAAACGTTTTTAAAAGATTAAAACGTAATAATATAATAAATTTTGTCATTTAAGCCCTTTTTCCCAATACCCGCACCCGTGTTTTAACAAAAATTTACATTGTTTTAGCATTAAGAAGTTTTGTTAGGTTTTTTGGCCATTTAAAACGTATTGGCGAATAGCATTACGACAGACTAATGGTGTTGGTGTTGATGTCTGAAAATAATTTGTTGTAGGAGATAAAATTACTTGGAAATACACGCATAAATATTTGCATTTGAACAGCTTAAATCAATAATTCGCCAAAAAGGAAATAAATTTAAACGGAAAACAAACAAACAAAACATGAAACAAAATAGAGAGAAAAAGTTTTATTCCAAAACAAAAAAAAAAAAAAAACAAAATACATTTCAAATCCAACATATGAGGGCGGACCCACAATCCATAGAGATGGGAGTTTGAAGTTAAGGAAAATACAATAGGTTGGTACATCTCGATAGTTTTCTGAAGACCTTTCTTTACAAACTCCATACATCCACAATTGATCATTACATCTCTTTAGTCAAGATTACAACCTAGCTTCTCACACTACTTATGTTGTATGTACTGAAGGCTATAAATGAATAAGGGAATCTACAGTTTAAAGTCGACTGCGAACGAAAACTTGAGAAACTTTTCTGGACAATTTTATTTCCTCTGAGAGTTTTTGCCAGAAATCAGCTATCCGGCTGCCTTTCGCTCAACATGTTCTGCCATAAATTCTAACGATTTTGGCAAAAGAAAGAATCATCTTTTCAGATGAAGCTCATTTTGATCTTGGCGGGAATGTAAACAAGCAAAATTATTGCATTTGGGACACAGAAAACTCGCACGCATACATTTAAAAGCCAACGCTCCCAAAACGAGTCATTGTTTGGTGCGGATTTTGGTCCGGAGGTATAATTAGGAAAGGAGTGGCCCTTACAATCAATGGCGATCGTTATAGGGCCATGTTGAACGAATTTTTGTTAACAAAAATTGAAAAGGAGGATATTGGCAAAATTTGGTTTCAACAGGATGGCTCTACGTGGCACACAGCTGAAGCCACACTCGATGTTTTGCGCCCTATTTTTGAAGATCGCATTATCAGCCGCAGAACTGATGTCGTTTGGTCACCTCGGAGCTGTGATTTGACACCATTGGACTATTGTTTGTGGGATGCCGTCAAAGAAAAGTGTTACGCCGACCAGCCAGAGATAATTGACGATTTAAAGGACAATGTTCGTGAAGCCATTGAAGCTGCACACAATCGATAATGTACTTAAAAATTGGACCGATCGTGTAGGCCACTGTAAAACCAGGCGAGACAGCCATTTAAATGAAATTATTTTCCATTATTAACCGGAAGGATTGTACTTTCAAATAAAAAAAAGGAAATTGAGAAAATATTCAGTACTTTTGTTTTAAAGCATTTTCAAAAAAACAAAAAGTTATTTGGCGGGCCCTTTATTACAATTTTTTAGTCAGGATTACGACCTAATTTCTTACACCTCTAATCCTGTGTGTGTGTCAAATTCATCAATGAGTAACGAAACCTACAGTTTTTAAAGTCGACTGCGAACCACAGATTTATTTGAAAAACTTTTTATGGCAATTTTATTTTCTATCAGAGTTCTTTGACAGAAATCTGCTTAATGTTTTTTGAACCATGGCCGTCGCACTGTCTACTAGATTGCGACGATTTCATAACAAAGATTCGACAAAATTCACTGTGAGAAATTCACAGTCTCCGGAGGTATATTCCTAGGGATCAGTGTCTTGTTAAAAATACTGACGAGTTCGTAATGTCATACTCTGCTTAGATTACCCTACTCATGTATAAAATTAACATACACTGCATAAGTGCCTGACTGACTGAATGGTTGTATGTATGCATCAGAGATCAGCAACGAGTATTAAAAACGATGAGTAGATTCAAGGCATACTTATAATTTCAGATACTTATACGCATTCATACTTAATTTTTTATCATACACATACTACTCATACTTTAAGTTGA
The DNA here is from genome assembly GCA_014635995.1 of Sarcophaga peregrina. Classification (NCBI taxonomy): domain Eukaryota; kingdom Metazoa; phylum Arthropoda; class Insecta; order Diptera; family Sarcophagidae; genus Sarcophaga; species Sarcophaga peregrina. Next base: position 38,540,708 of record CM025793.1, read on the forward strand.
AAGTACTCGTCATACTCATACTTAACAATACGCACGATGTTATTGACTTCGACTCGTCTCTAATTAACAATTACACGAAGCACAAAATAAGTATGATTCGCGTACGAGCACTGTAATACTCACAAGAAGATTGTGTGTATGCTTTTCTTGTTGTCTTTGTCTTTCCTTTCTTCTTTGTTTGTATATGCAACACCAATGAAGGCTGTAAATTTTGATGAATGATTCGAATCACTTGCATCACTTATAACTATTTTTTCTAAATTTATGAATCAGAATGAATACGCGTATGAATTAAATGTGTTTCGAATGTTGTGAGTTTGATGTCAACATTGTACTCATACTCACAGCTACTTATACTTATAAATCAATGTTGTAGCTAGTACGAATGAATCAGAGTAGTAGAATTTAAATTTTGTTGATTCACTCATACCCAAAATTGCATGAGTGCTTATGAGTAGTGGAAAAACGATTCATTACTGATCTCTGGTAAGCATTTTCATATCCGAGCCAAGCCGATCTAGTCTCTAAAAAAGTAGATTCGCTTTCCCCTCTTATCTTTGGAAATGAATTAAGTTAGCGTGGCATCATTTCATTGCCTCATCGTAATATAATGTTAACCTCATACAGGAATTCATTTCAATTATGTTTCGCAACACTGGTTGCGTGTGCATTATTAAAATTGCTATGCGAAAGTTTCTCAAAAATCTGACGTTCGGAATCCTCTTTAAACTATAGGTTCTGAAGGCATTAAAACATAAGTGATGAAAGAAGCTAGGTTGTAATCCTAACTTAAATGTTGTAAAGACTAATCTATGTAACATGTGGTGTTTGTCCTCTTGTCAAAAATCACATTTTTAAGCGTAATCGACAACTGTTTTCTGTATTCTTGTACAATTTTATATGGCATGTATGGACTCCCTAGAAATCTAATGGATGTGTGAGTATTTAAACAAGGAATTAAAGTTTACAATTCATTTTTCATCCTCATCAGTTTTATTTTTGACTGTAATTCTACAAGGTTTTATCCTGAAGCTTTACAAAATATGCTGCCAGGCACTGTATCACTCTGGTTTAAAACGTTTTTGTGTTTTTCAATTTTCCTGGAATTAATTTTACTTTTGAATGATCACTTTGGGTAAAATTCATTTGAAATTTTAATAAATATTGGCAACAATTATTTTGTTTCATATTAAAACAGTATTTCATAAAAATTAACAACAAAAATATTTGCCACAAAATGTTGCAAATTTTAAATCATAAAAAGAGATTAAAAACAATGCAAAAAAGAAAAAATTTAAAGAAATAAAAAATTTATAACGTTATTGTGGTAAAATATTGTTTTTTTTTTGTGGTCTTTTTTAAATGTTTTTTTTTTTTAATGAAACAAGCTTTAATTGATTTAAACAAATATAAGCCTGAACTTAAGTTGAAAAAAGGGTAACCCTGCAAAGAGGAAAAAATCGTCAACTCCAAGTTGCAACACCGCTAGAAAAAGACTATGATTCAGTAACCAAAGTCCCCCGTCACTGTAGCTTATCCCTTTACATTGAAATTGTTATTTCTATATAAAGACAGTCAGACATCAAAACGAAAAAATATTTCTTCGGCGACTTCCTCTCAGCAGATTTCTGGCAAAGACTCTGAGAGTAAAAATTGTCATGAAAAGCTTCTCAAAAATCTGTCGTTCGGAGTAGACTTTAAATTGTAGGTCCCACCACTTATATGAATAAAATTAACGCACACAGCATAAGTGGTGTGAGAAGCTAGGTCGTAATCCTGACTGAAGGGTTGTAATGGCCAATTATGTATGTATATAAAGACAGTTGGCAACTCTATCATTCTAGACTTGTTGTAATAAACCAAATGCCTCCTTAGCTGACAAAACATGAATAATTAAGCAAAGCAAAAGAAATAATAACAACATGGCTTGTGTTATTTCCGTATTCCTGAATACACTAGCCATTTTATAGTCACCTAGCACCAAATCATTTTCTTGCTCTTCGCATATTCCCTCTTTCCACCTTTTCTAAAAACCTGCACAATGCACTGCATGAGTAGTAGGGCCATCCACTGAGTGCTGGTATAAAAAAAAAAATAAAAAATACAAAGAATATTAAAGATATAAGGGTTGCCACTGTTTTTTTTTTTAGTACAAATGTGCTAGCCAGCAGGAATACATTAGGTTAGGTTACATCGGAGTGATAGCTTTGATATCACAAAGCTCACTTGAGCACGCAGAGCGGCCCTTTGTGATGCGACAGGAGAACGTAGTCCCTATAGTGACCAAGTTCCACCAAAATCAGGGAGAAGGAAGAAGCTAGTCAACGCAAGCACTTTACCATTTAGAAAATGTTGGCTTTTGAACTCACAATGTTAGACTTCGAAAGGTAGGTAGTGTGCTGGCTTACTAGACGTAAAGACAGGGTTCTTCTAATGCGGATGGTTGCCTGATGTTGTTATGGCGAGTCCCACCAGGCCAGACATCAAAAAATATTTCTTCGGCGATTTCTTCTCAGCAGATTTCTGGCAAAAACTCTGAGAGTAAATAAAATTTCCATGAAAAGTTTCTCAAAAATCTGTCTTTCGGAGACGACTTTAAACTGTAGGTCCCGCCACTTATGTATAAAATTAGCACACACAACGTAAAAGAAACTAGGTCAATAACCTGATCAATTATGTATGTATTATTGACTTCAATGCACAGCCATTCTATCAATGAATTCACTCGGAGATCCAGAGAGGAAAAGAAACACTTAGAAATAATAACAGAATATTAATGGAGGCTAAAGAAGGAAATAAAAGAAAGGAAAGGAAGACCCAATAAAAGGCAGAATGGAGTACTAAATAAGTACAAAGCACTTTCGATATCCTCTAACCAAGAAATTTCGTTCACAAGCCCCATCATATCTATTAGCTCTTCAACACATTGCCAAAATAAACATTTTTTATGTAACTGCAGACCAAAAAAGTGAAAGGAACCGTGATCTACTGTTTCATCTGGCTCTTCACATAACCTATAGAAATCTGAGATTATCCTATTGATCCTGTGTAAAAGGGAAACATACCCTGTAATAATACTCAACTTATTCCTATTCATGTTTAACTTTAGCATCGTGTAGGTTGTAGCTTTGGCCGTAAACCTGTTGCGATGCTACAGTCTAATCTCTACCTCTGTAGGCAATTTGGGTGTCCAAAGAACTTTTTTTCTCGAATACGCCAAATTAGAATCTTATTGTGGATTTACAAACTTTTATGCTTTTGGGACTTCCACTTCACTGATCTCGACGATGCAATTAGGTATCCACCATAATCTAATTCGATAATCCATTTTAAAGACGCTTAAAAACATTTTAATCTCTTGACCCACATGTTACCTGATTATCTAATGATCTCCGACATATATTTCCTGATTAGTGCTTTGAATTTCTGCTTAACAGATACTACAATTCTCTTGAAGACTTTAGCACTTTCAGCTCCTGAGCTCATTTCACATTTGCCTATGTCCGTCACCCACCTAGGCGTTGTAAAGAAGTCACCGCAGTCTAGTAGGTAGTGTGGCCTAGGTTCAAACCCCAGATCAGGCATCTTCTTAAAGAAAACGAAATCGGCAAAAATATTTCTTCGGCAACTCCATCTCTGCAGGTTTATAGCAAAAACTGTGGGAGTAAAACAAAATTGTCACGCAAAGTTCCTTAAAAATCTATCATTCGGAACCGACTTTCAATTGTGGGTCCCACCGCTCATGTATAAAATTAACCCACACACAACATTGTGGTGTTAGGTCGTAATCCTGACATATTGTGTGTGTATGCATGTGATCCGATCCAGATGTCCCTGTTAGACATCACCATGAACGGTGTGCCATAGAGATTTTGCGATCTTCGACATATCTTCGCCTCCATTCTACTACGTTCGTGTGTATTTAGAACGTTTTAAATGGCCTGACATTTTTAAATTTTACGTTCTTTAACTTACTGTCAAGATTTTATTAAGATGCGCCGATCCGTTCCGAAGTTAAAGTCGCATTCCGCGTGAAAACTGTGAGAGCTCATAACTCAAAACACACTTTTTCGACTTAGAATGTTATAGAATGGAGGTGTCGATATGTTTTCCTACAAATCATTCGAAAGCTGTACGTTTCTCTGACATTTCTTCTAGATGTCAAAACAAACATTTCTTCCGCTCTTTTCACCTTTCGGTCTGTTTGTGAGGATAGCAAAGGAACCGAAAACTTTACCCGAACCTATTTAGAGTTCACTACGATCAGGAGTATTACAGAATTGAACTTTTGTGTTCATCTAATCCGCATTTCCTGTCCAGTTCAGTTGATTTAAAAGTAATCTCAGGGGCATATCCTAGAAGAATCCTCTGGACAATACTTGTTCAAAATATTGAAATATAACAGCCAGAGTCACATGACTGTGTACTTTGACTAGCAGTTTTAATGACAATAGATACACCATCCCTTTACCGGTATGTGCCTATTACTCCTTTACTTACTTAATTACATTGCACCATATTGTGAATCGATCAGTTCTGTAACGATCAGAGATCAGCAATGAATCGCTTTTTTGCTACTCATAAGAACTTATGCAATTTTGGTATGAGTACTCATACTCGCTACAACATTGATTTATAAGTATAAGTAGTATGAGTACAACTTTGACATCAAACTCACAACATTAGAAAAATATGTTTGATTCATACGCCTACCCATTCTGATTCATAAATTTAGAAAAATAGTTATAATACTTACGAATGATTCGAGTGATTCGAATCATTAATTAAAATTTATAGCCTTAGTTGTTGTTGCTTATACAAACAAAAAAGAAAGGAAAGACAAAGACAATAAGCAAAGCATACATACAATCTTATTGTGAGTATTGCAGTGCTCGTAAGCGAATCATACTTATTTTGGGCTTCGTGTAAATGTTAAGTAGAGACGAGTTGAAGTCAATATTGTAAAGTATAAATACGAGGAGTACTTACTACTTTCAGTATGAGTATGATATTAAAATAAGTGTGAATGCGTATAAATATCTGAAATTATAAGTATGACTCGAATTTACTCATTTTGAATACTTATTCCTGATCAGTGGTACCGATCTAACGTTCGAATTGTCAAGTTAATTTATTATGACTATGCAATTTGCTTCATACGATGTAAAGTTAAGGAACGAAGAATTTTAAATGTTCACTTTTGCTCCCCACTGTATATTAAAGCCTTGCTGTAGTATAAAAAATTATTAAAAATCATAAAATTAATAAGAATTTAATATTTTTTATTTATTTATTTTTTTTTTATTATTTTATTCGTTATTCTTTATTCATTAAAAATATTCCACATAATTAGAGAAAAGTTATGCTGCGGTTTAACGCATATTTGTGGTTTAAAGTTAAATAAACGTCAGCAGCAAAAAAAAAATGAAATTTTTTTAATAAAAAAAATTCTTCAATAAAAAATGTACTCCACACAGAAATTATGAATAAAAAAAAATAATCACTGTTCACAGTTAAAATTAATTAAAATTTTATAATATTTTACACGTAAAAAAATGAAGAGAAATTTGTTTTTGATTTATTTTTAACGCAGTTTGGAATCCATCACAAGAAAACTAAAAAAAAATTGAAAAACTTCTGCGGCAGGAATATTAAATTATTTTTAAAACCAAAGTTAAAATAAAACAAAAAAGAATTTTTTTTTCGATATGAAAAGAATTTTCCCGCAACCACTTATCAGTTGTATTAAAAAAATTTTAACAGGGAGAGAGAGCAAAAATAGTGTATCTGTGGGGATGGTCGCTTTATTTTAATTTTCTTTCTTTGGTTTGGTTCAGACTACCACCTACAGAATGAGTAGACGCCATACGCCATTCCATTAGAAAAAAGAATTTGAAATTAATGAAAGAGCCAAAGAGGGGAAGTAGTGTCCGGTTTTTGCTTTTTTTTTGTAAACTTTATCCCCCTTTGGCCATAGTTTAGCAAGTAGTGTGTTGGCTTATTAGACATGAGGCCAGAGTTCAAACTCCAGGTTAGGCATCTACAACTAAACGAAATCCGAAAAAATAATTTTTTCAAAGACTGTCCCACAAATCAGCTGAAAGGCAGATACCGAAGAAATATGTTTTCAGATTACATTCCGTTCGAGATTTTTGACCGGGGGTTTGAACCCTCTAATAATCCAACACACTACTTACTAGACTTCAATGTTTATAACTTCATAAATCTAAGGTCCTTTGATTTTAAAATTATGTTGGCTTATGCTACATAAAACGGGTGTTTTGAACTGGAGTTGCATGTAGTACACAAAAGAGATTTTTCAAGAGGGACTTCAAAACTTTAACAGTTCTTAACGGTTATCTTCTTGAAGCTACATCCGTCAAATTAGCTTTTATTTGTACAAATTGATTTCTCTGTTCGCTCAACGTTATCAGTCATCAGAAGTTATCAGTTGCTAACGAATTCTCTTTGTGAAATCATGTTCAGCAATAAAAAAAAGTGTTCAAATTTGGAATGATGCCAATTCAGATGAAGGTCCAAGAGCGTCCAATGCATTCTGATTTTGCACCAGTACCATCGTAGATCTAAATTTCTTTGAGAACAACGTTAGCCAGGCTATCAGCAACGAGCACTTTTGACCAGTGATTATCAACTTGTTTCTGTTTGAAGTCGCCATAGTCTAGTGGGTAGTGTGTTGGCTTATTAGACTTAAAGCCAGTATTCGAGCCCCAAGTCAGACATCAAAACAATATATAAAAAGTATTTCTTAAGCGATTTCCCCTCAGCAGATTTCAAGCAAAAACTCTGAGAGTAAATAAAATTGCCATGAAAAGTTTCTCAAAAAATCTGTCGTTCGGAGTAGACTTTCAATGGTAGGTCCCGCCATCTATGTATAAAAAAAAATGTTTTCGGCTTTGTTTGTTTGCAGTTTATAGACGGCTAAACGGCTGGACCGATTTTCTTGAAATTTTAGTCTGTTCCTTCCTGTATGTCTGGAAGGAACTATAGGCTATATTTTATTATTTTAAAATTTCAAGTTGGCATGGTGCCACGCCCACATACCCAATAAGTATTTAATATCGCATATCTCATTAACTGCAATAGAAAAAGTCCTCAAATTTTGTATACATGACTTTGACGTATATATGAACAAAATGGATGGATTGGCTATAGTGGGCGTGTCACCTCCCATAGTCCATATATATAAAAATGAATGTTTGTTGGTATCTACCTAATAGAATCATAAAGTATGCATTTGATCATGTTATGATTTTTACGAAAGTTGTTGCGCATAAGCCGGGTTAGGTTTCTAAGTAGATATGTTTAATTTCCGGCAGGTGGCACCACCGAAAATTACTTAAAATCAATTAAATCGTAAACTGTGCATTTAATAATGTTATGCTCGTTAGCAAAGTTGTTGCGCATGAGGCAATGAAGATTTCTAAGTTGGTATGACCAATTTCCAATAGGTAGTATCACTGAAAATTACTTAAAATGAATTAAATCTTAAACTATACACACTTTAACAAACTTGTTACGATTACATACATACATAACATAATTGGCCATTACAACCCTTCAGTCAGGATTACGACCTAGCTTCTCACACCACTTAAGTTGTGTGCGTTAATTTTATACATGAGTGGCGGGACCTACAGTTTAAAGTCGACTCCGAACGACAGATTTTTGAGAAGCTTTTCATGGCAATTTTTACTCTCAGAGTCTTTGCCAGAAATCTATTGAGAGGAAGTCGCAGAAGAATTATTTTTCGTTTTGATGGTCTGACCTGGGGTTCGAACCCGGGCCTTTTGTCTAATAAGCCAACACACTACCCAATAGACCACGGCGACTTTTTACGATTGGTGCGATTAATTTCCGATGGATGGCGTCACTGAAAATGACTTTAAAATGACTGACAAGCAATTGGTCGAGCTACAACCCAAGCACGGAAGAAAAGAGCATTACGAGCCTCAGAATCAGACGAGCCCTGTGACTGGAAAATCTTCGATTATATGCCGCTGAGATCCGTTCGCATGAACCACTTGAACAACGAGAAGTGAGATTAAAAACTGATCGAATGCGTACTACTCAGGCCCGTTCAGCTGAATCATCAGGACAACGGGAAAGAAAATCAGTAAAATGATTCAAAATTAATTGGACATTTGTGTAATGCTTTTCTCTTCAAATTTAGTTTTAGTTGGGGGACGCAGCAACACGTGCAGGGTAGAGCTAGTTCATATATAAAATTAACACATACAACATAAGTGGTATGAGAAACTAGGTCGCAATCCTGATTAAAGCGTTGTAATTATCAATTATGTACGTACGCACGTAAGGAACTACGTCATAACCAACTGTGGCATCACAATGTGTGTCTATCCTATCGTCTAAAATTATTGGCATGATTTTCATAATCTTTCAATTCTTCTTTCTTTTTTTTGTTGTTTTGTATTAATGTATGCCATCAAATATTAACTGCCTTATCGACATTTACTGCAGAAGCCTTTAGTGGCAATCCTTGCGTCTCTAGAGCTCTATCAACTTTAACAGAATTCAACCGATTTTCATAAATTTAAACTTCATTTAATGTTTAGGGAATGATAATTAGTTTTGCACAAAAAAAAAAGCAAAACCAACAACAAAAACGAACAAAAATAGTGCAATAAACCTGCAAAAAATCTGCCAATTAGAATAGAAAATTCGTTTAAATATTTGATAACATTTTGAAAGCATCTCTTCCACTCTCTCTCTCTCTCTGTCTCGCCCTTTGGTCTTTGCCTTTGTCTTCCCTCGACATCCAGCAGTCATGGATAATTTATTTATTTATTCCGTGTATACGTTCTGTTTGGCATGTGTTTCCGGGTGTTTGAAAATTGATTGTGATATGGCAACAGTTTTTACAATATCATCTATAAATACCTGATGCCTATGCACCTCAGTGTAACTGCTCTTCACCCTTTTCCCTATATGTGCGGGGAAATTTTGTATTGAATTTCATTTCATTTCAGTTTCTATTTATTAAGGCCCATATCAGTAACATGCAAATAACATTTGATCTGCACTCGCTCTCTACTCGCTTGCATAAGTATGTACTCGTATGCATACGTTTGTATTTGTGTATTTGTTCATGTATTCGTGTATTTGTGTATTTGTATATGCATTTGTGAGTGAATGTACATTTTTAGGGCCTTGCAGAAACAAAAAAAAAATGCAAAAAATTACCAAAGGCAGGCAGGCAGGTTGCTGCCAACAACTAGCATTTGTTGCAGTCGTTGTATAAACATTCGCATTAATTTTTTGCTAAAGCAATGCAACATACAACAACAACACCAACAACAATTATTTGTTCGTATAACATTACAAAACCCAGACTCGCATCATTTTTAATACAAATTTTGCTTACAATTTCGCTTTCCCTCTCTGTCTCTCTCTCTCAGTCTCTCTGCCTCTCTGTCGCTCTCATTTACATTTTACTGGCAAATGAAGCTGAATTTTTAGTTTTATTTGAATGTATTTTTGACTCGAGTCCTGACCCTTAAGGGATTGTTGGTAATCAAAAGGGGGAATGGACTGCATAGTTAAAAATCCAATTTGTATTGAAATAAGAAATCATGATGGAAAACACAACGAGATAGACAGTGGTGGACAATAGGAGAAGGTAAGTCAGGCTGTTAGTTTTTTAGCTAGGCATTCACTCACAGCCAGTAATTATTAACGCCGAGAAAAGGTGCCTTAGTACTGCAATTATACAGTCTATTGTATTCCCTTCAAGCTTTAGAATGTCCAAGGAACATAATGTCTTCTCCAAGCCTATTATCCTGGACGTCCTATATTTCAGGACATGTTCACAGTGTGCACACTGTCAAAAGGGAAAATTCACTGCTTAGCACCCAAATGGTCCCCCCGAAATGGTTTGAGCAGATTGGCTTTCGTTGAGCATACCTCTGTACAAATATCCATTCCTAATCCACAGAAGGGTGATGGGGTTCAGTAGGTGGCGGAGAACTGAACGTCTTACCCTATGTAGATTAGTTGCGAAAAACCAATGAAGTCGCCGTGGTCTAGTGGGTAGTGTGTTGGCCCGAAAGGCCCGGGATTCGAATCCTAGGTCAGACATCAAAACGAAAAATATTTCTTCGGCGACTTCCCTTCAGCAGATTTCTGGCAAAGACTCTGAGAGTAAAAAATTGCCATGAAAAGCTTCTCAAAAATCTGTCATTCGGAGGCGACTTTAAATTGTAGATCCCGCCACTCATGTATAAAATTAACGCACACAACATAAGTGGTGTGAGAAGCTAGGTCGTAATCCTGACTGAAGGGTTGTAATGGCCAATTATGTATGTATGTAACCAATAAGCGGCCTCCGACCAAGAGCGGCAGATAGCGAGGCGTACTACTAAATGGTACAAATGACCGAAGATCTTATCTGCGAAATTTCTAACTGATACCGCCATTAACTAGGCATCATCCCAAAGAGGGTTCCCCCAAGTGATGGCAAAAATAGGAGATTAACGCCTACGTGAGTCACTCAGTTCCAACGAAGCGGTGCACTTAGACGTCCTTGATTGGGGCATTAGAACCAGGCCCGGTAAGGTTCTAATTTCGGGATACCAGAAAATGGATGTGAATTGGCGATATGGACTGACGATGGTAAAATCGGCATAACAGTCTCACTTGTCACATTCTCTGATTAACACATGGAAGAAACGCAAACCGATTCTGCTTGCTCTCTATCACCGCCAGGATAAAAGGAACCATGAACACATATGTACGTGGCTTAGCAGAATCGGTTTGCTTTTCTTCAACGTGTTAATCTGTTCAGATTTTGTGTAGAGTCCACAAGTATCATCTGCATAATCTAAATACTCGAATTCGGTAGAGAGTATCCATGCAATCCGTCTTCCCTCAACGTGAACTTTTCTATGATATGGTCCAACCCAATCACCATGTTTTCCTGCAGCGTTGATATTCAATGAATGACTGTGGTTGTCGTTATAAAGAACTGAAAGTCCTATTCTTTCGTACATAACTTTGAAATAAATTAATGGGTGATTTTTTAAGAGCTATAAGAAATTTTTTTCAAAAAAAAAAAACCGATTAAATTCAGAAAAATGGACGAAATCTATATTTGAATCGATTGTACGGTCCATATAATTTAATGTATGAAGTTAATTTCATGCAAATGTTGACCGCGACTGCGCCTCAAATGGTCCATGCGCTTAGTCTAATTTTGTCATACTATTTCCAACATTTTGGCCGGTATCTCACGAATAAATGCTTCAATGTTGTCTACTAATGCGTCAATTGAAGCACGCTTCTCTGTATAGACATGAGGTTTAACATAAGCGTTAAATCGCACGATCTAGGCGACCAATTGACCAGTCCCAAACGTGAAATAATAATAATACTCGCCTCTCAATAAGTTCATTGTTATGCGTGCTGTGTGGCATGTGGTACCGTCTTGTTGAAACCACATGTCATGCAAGTCAAGCTCTTGCACGTTAGCCAAAAAAAAGATGGCAGAGCTCACCATTCACTGTTACGTTACGATCCACAGCATCTTTGAAGAAGTACGGTTCACTAATGCCACCAGCCCATAAACCGCGCCAAACTGTGACTTTTTCTGGTTGCATTGGTAGCTTTTGCAATGCTTCTGGCTGATCTTCACACCAAAATCAACAATTCTGCTCAATTACGTATCCATTGAGCCAAAAATGAACTTCGTCGCTGAACACAATTTTTTGAAAAAGAAGTGGATCTCCGACCAACTTTCCAAGAGTCCATTTACCAAAAATTCTGCATTGCGCTAGGTCGTTCGGCTTCAATTCTTGCGCGAACTGTATTTTGAAAGGCTTCACACCTAAATCCAAAATTTTCCACATTGTTGAGTAACAGAGGCCCATTTCCTGTGAACGGCGACTCATGGATAATTGATGGTCATCATTAACACTGGCCGATAAAGCTGCGATATTTTCTTCAGTTCGCACTCTACGTAAGCGTGTTGGTGTTTAATGTCCAAGAATGTAAATTTGGTTCGAAATTTAGTCACAATAGCCCAAATAGCCGCTTCAGTGGGTCGGCTATACCGACCATAAAATGGAAGAAGCGCGCGTTGAACTTTCTTAACAGAGCATGAATTTTCATTATAAAATTCAATGATTTGTAAGCGTTGTTCGGTTGTAAGACGATTCATGGTGCGTGAGCTGTTTAAACCAGTGTTGCTAAAAAATTACCCGTTATATGCACTGATGCGTACTCCTGTCCCTCTGCGCGTATTCTATTTATTTAGAAGCCCTATTGATACCATTGTTATAACGATCAACCTGGGATACATAAGCAGACAGTATTCCACATCTAGTAAAGGCTTAGTCACAATCTTCAATTTCCCATGAGACTGGCTGATAAATCAGGCTTTGAGAACCTTTGTGCTTTAAGGAAATCCAATAACGAAATTACCTGCACCATGTCCACCAAACGCTTGTGCAGTGTATTCAATATGACTTGAGTTATGTGGTACGTAACGTCGTCCTGTTGAAACCTTTTATCGTAGATGTTCAGATGATACAATTCAGGTCAAAATAAGTTGACAATCACTGATCTGTAGTGCTCAGTATTGGCAGTAATCGCCTGTCGAATGTTGTTCTCAGTGGGTTACATGGACCAATGATGCAACACAGAATTGCTACCAAACCGGTATTTCTTCGAGATGCATTAGACCCTCTGGGATCTCATGTGGATTGGTATGGTGCTACACTTTACAATTTAGTATGCCTATGCTGCTACCCAAACACAAATGGGCAAATTTTTAGATGAAAACTGACAAAAGTTACTAATTTTCTCCATAGAACATATTTGTTTAGGATCGTGCACCTTCAGTTTCTCGGTCAGTTAAACTTTTTACAGGTCAGGGCCTACGTCGCAACCAAAAATTGCCTTAGTACTGCAATTAGACAGTCTATTGTACTCCCTTCAAGCTTTACAAGGTGCAAGGGCCATAAGGTCTTCTCCAAACCTGTTATCATGGACATCCTATGTTTCAGGAAATGAATAGAGTGTGCACAGTGTCAATAGGGAAAATTCCTTGCTTAGCAACCCAGGTTGTTTCCCCCGAATTGGTTTAAGAAGATTGCCTTTCGTTGAGCAAACCTCTATAAAGTTATTCTTACGAACAACGATGATGTTTTCGGTAGATTTTACTTTGCGGCATTCGGGTATAGGTCGTTCGTTTATTGACTCCATGGACTCGTGTTGAGCTACCACAATGCGAACAGCCCTAGAGGAATTTCAGCTTGTTGCAGCTATGTGTCCCAGGGTTTAAGCCGTAGAACTCACGTCTAATAAGCATGCCCTCTAGGAAATCCTGCAGAGTCCTTTATATTCTGCTTACATTTTGACTGAAGTGGCTTTATTAGCAGCAGTAATTCGATTTCCCTGCTCTGAAGAATGGTCATGTGAGATACGTTTTTAGTTTTGTTTTGTGTGTGTGTGTGTGCTGTGCATACAATCAACAATCGTTGTATTTAAATATTTACCTGCTATCTACTAGACGTTAAAAATAAAACAAAAAAAAAAACAAACATACACGAAATAACGAAAAACATGGTTAAAAATGCAACAAAAAAAACAAACTGAATTTCATATGCGAAATTTCTTTTTTCCAACAATACCCCAAAGTAATGTAGAGCAGAACGGAGCAGAGTAGAGTAGAGTAGACGAGTGTAAAATAGACAAGAATAGAGAGTAGAAAAGTAATTTACATGGCGTAATTCTATTAGAAATTCTACTCAAACGGGGGACAAGGGCAAAGGGAAAATAGAAGTGAAATTTTCTCAATCATTGTATCGTTTTGTATAACTGTATCTGTAGCATGGCTAATAGCGACTGTGAAATAAATTAAAGAGATAAAGAGATACAGAGGTACTGATACAGAGATACTGGTTGTAATTGTGGTAGTTAAAGGAGAAATTGTTCCATTTTAACTGTTAAAACTTCTTTCTAAATGCATATGAGCTATGTAAAGTTTAAATGTTAATAAAAACTTAAGGAAAGTTTAACTAAAAAGGTTTAAAGGAGTCAAATATGAAACTAGTTTTATAAGTAAAAGAAACCTCTGCTTTAAGTTCCTCAGCATTGTATTGAAATTTATAAATTACGTTAAAACAATCCTTAAGTACAAAAGTATTCTCATCAAATGTAAGTTAAGTACATTAGTCCAGGATTTAACGTGAGTATTGCCGCGATGGCTTACCCTACGGTGCCCTCACGCACAATGAGTCGCACATAGTCACTTTTTTCTCACGACAAAAGAGTCTTTTATGATCAGAAAATCAGCACATATTCGAGCTTTTTAATCGCGCAGAAGAATCAAAAAAGACTCGAATTTGATTAAAAATTTTCAAAATTGCTGGCTGGGACTTGACTCGTAAACAAACTTCTGTTAGTATTCGAAAAGTAAGAGGGCGTAGATAGGGGTTATGTTGCAAATTAAGACCGATTGACTCTTATATGATGAATTTGAAGTTCATATAATTGGTGGCAATTATAACCCTTCAGTCAGGATTACGACCTAGCTTCTCACACCGTCTAAGTATGTTGTGTGTGTTAATTTTAAACATAATAGGCGGGACCTACAGTTTAAAGTCAACGCCGATGGACATATTTTTGAGAAAACTTTCATATCAATTTTTTTTATTTATTCCCAGAGTTTTTCCGAAAAATCTGCTGAGAGGAAGTTGATGAAGTTTACTAGCAATCTATTAGACTTCGGCGACTTCAAATGATATGGTTGCCTAAAACGAGCACCTAGTGTAAGAATGTATTGTGAGCTGTATTGGATGTTGTGGCAATGACCTTTGCTTATTGAGTGAAAACTTTCCAAGGCGTTTGTTAAAGTCTCTAAAGTAGTCTCAGCTGCCTGCCATAAAGAAAATTTGATATTCTTGTTGCAGCTATATGCCCAAGAGTTTAAGCCGTAGAACTCACGTCTAATAAGCATATCCACTAGGAAATCCTGTAGAGTCCTTTATATTTTGCTTACATTTTGACTGAAGTGGCTTTATTAGCAGCAGTAATTCGATTTCCCTGCTCTGAAGAATGGTCATGTGAGATACGTTTTTAGTTTTGTTTTGTGTGTGTGTGTGTGTGCTGTGCATACAATCAACAATCGTTGTATTTAAATATTTACCTGCTATCTACTAGACGTTAAAAATAAAACAAAAAAAAAACAAACAAACACACACGAAAAAACGAAAAACATGGTTAAAAATGCAACAAAAAAAAAAACTGAATTTCATATGCGAAATTTCTTTTCCAACAATACCCCAAAATAATGTAGAGCAGAACAGAGCTAGAGAGTAGAGTAGTGTAGACGAGTGTAAAATAGACAAGAATAGGAGAGTAGAAAAGTAATTTACATGGCGTAATTCTATTAGAAATTCTACTCAAACGGTGGACAAGGGCAAAGGGTAAAATAGAAATGAAATTTTCTCAATCATTGTATCGTTTTGTATCACTGCATCTAGCATGGCTAATAGCGATTGTGAAATAAATTAAAGAGAGATACTGATACAGAGATACTGGTTGTAATTGTGGTAGTTAAAGGAGAAATTGTTCCATTTTAACTGTTTAAAACTTCTTTCTAAATGCATATGAGCTATGTAAAGTTTAAAATGTTAATAAAAACTTAAGGAGAGCTTAACCAAAAAGGATTAAAGGAATCAAATGTGAAACTAGTTTTTATGAATAGAAGAACCTCTGCTTTCAAGTTTCCTCAGCATTGTATTGAAATTCAGAAATTACGTTAAAGCGGTCCTTAAGTACAAAAGTATTCTCATCAAATGTAAGTTAAGTACAGTAAGACCCCGCTTAACTTTGGTTATTGATTGGAAACTTTTCCAAGACGTTTGCTAAAGTCTATAAAGTAGCCTCAGCACCCTTCCATAAGGCAAACTTGATATTCTTCTTGTGGATGCAAGCCTCTTAACCAAGTACTGCATATAATTTTATGCTTTAAATGCTCTTTCATCTTAAATATCAGAGATCAGCAATGAATCGTTTTTCTGCTACTCATAAGCACTCATGCAATTTTGAGTATGAATGAATCAATACAATTGAAATTCAACTACTCTGATTCATTCGTACTCGCTACAACATTGATTTATAAGTATAAGTAGCAATGAGTATGAGTACAACGTTGACATCAAACTCACAACATACTCACTCGAAATATGTTTGATTCATACGCATACTCATTCTGATTCATAAATTTAGAAAAATACTTATAAGTGATTCAAGTGATTCGAATCATTCATGAAAATTTACAGTTTTTGTTGTTGTTGCATATACAAACACAGAAGAAAGGAAAGACAAAGACAACAAGCAAAGCAAAGAAGTCGAAGTTAATAACATCATGTGTACTGTTAAGTATGAATACGATGAGTACTTCCAACTTTGAGTATGAGTATTACATATGAGTATTATATTAAAATAAGTATTAGATATTATAAGTATGATTTGAATCTACTTATCGTTTTAAATACTCGTTGCTGATCTCTGGTAAATATCATTTAGAAAGTGTGGTATTAATGCAATTATCGTTAGGTTGGTTGCTAGTGAATAGGCCCGTAATTAAAAATAAATAAAATATTATCTGAGTTAGTTACATAAACATTTCGTTTTAATTTCTTTTGTTTATTTCTTTTAATTTAACACACGCCACTTTAACACACAGTTTCTCTTAATTGTAAGCAATTACTTTTGAAATAGGCCACATAGCATGATTATTATTATTTTGCAATAAATTTTTATTTAAATTAAGTGTTTGCGTTTTATAAACTGATTTATAAATTTCATAGCATATTTCCTATTGCCAATCATTTCATTGGGGGACTGAATTGTGTCACTCAACTCAGTGTCTTTGGAATTGTGTTACGAAGTGAGTTGCTGCTGTAAATCGCATTACAAATGTTAATAACGCTTGTAAGTGCACTTTACAAGCAGTGCATGGAAGCATGAAAATAAAAGGAGTCTGCTTTTCTAAAAGACCAACAAAAAAAAAAAAACAAAAACAAAAAACAAGAAAGAATGAAAAACAAAATGATCAATAAAGTTGTCACTCTAATGCTGTTGCCATACATATGTACGTATGTACTAGGGATGCCAATCGGGAAATCCCGAATCTCGAAATCCCGGGATTTTCGGGATTCACAAAATCTCGAATCCCGGGATTTTTTAGAAACTTACCCCGGGATTTTTCGAGATTTTCGGGATTGTGAATTCATATGTATTTTGACCCTACAAAAGGTCCTGAAAACAATTCTATATCACTTGACTTCCATGATAGCATCTCAGATGAGGAAAACCCTCATCGGAATTTTGCTCACTCCGGAAGTACTGTGGTATTGCTTCGAAATGGAACCCGTTTGGCCCTTTTACATTCATTGTAAAGTACATTACATTGTAGGACTAGTTGTAGAACTAGTTGTAGGACTAGTTTAGGACTAGTTGTAGGACTAGTTTGGGACTAGTTGTAGGACTAGTTTGGGACTAGTTGTAGGACTAGTTGTAGGACTAGTTTAGGACTAGTTATAGGACTAGTTTAGGACTAGTTGTAGGACTAGTTTAGGACTAGTTATAGAACTAGTTTAGGACTAGTTGTAGGACTAGTTTAGGACTAGTTGTAGGGCTAGTTTAGGACTAGTTTAGGACTAGTTTAGGACTAGTTGTAGGACTAGTTTAGGACTAGTTGTAGGACTAGTTTAGGACTAGTTATAGGACTAGTTTAGGACTAGTTGTAGAACTAGTTTAGGACTAGTTGTAGGACTAGTTTAGGACTAGTTGTAGGGCTAGTTTAGGACTAGTTATAGGACTAGTTTAGGACTAGTTGTAGGGCTAGTTTAGGACTAGTTGTAGGATTTACAAAATCCCGAATCCCGAATTTTTTGAAACCGATCCCGTTTGGCATCCCTAGTATGTACATACAATACGATAAGTACGACACGACAAACAAGTGAAAAATGCTGTTCAGTATTCAGGACGTTTACATTCAAAGGATGTTAATGCAACCAATCGATACTTGTAAGTGGAATTATAAAATAAAAATGGCAACAACAGGAACAACAACAACAAAACTAAAGGTGTGTGTACGTGCTTGAATAACATGCGAGTGTATTATTAAGGTTGCATGAACGATGACGACGACATGAGTCACATTTAAAGAAACAAAATCTACTTCGACTGTATAAAGACACTATATGAGCAGCTTAAAAAAAGAACAACAACTAGAACAAACAAAAACAAGCAAAATTGTATCGAAAATAGCATTTAAAATGTAAAAAGCTTGTGCCACTTCCTTAAACAAGTGCTCTCGCTTGTACTTTTTAAGTCAGAAAAATTTCCTTTTTTTTCCTTCTTTTTGTTTTGTCTCCACCAACATTTGGTAGCTGCAATGTAATACAAATCATGTTATTGTGTTGTGCAACACATATTGTATTTGCTACAACGATAATAGCATCACGACAAGCACTAGTAGCAATACAAGTAGCAAATATAAATCGAATTTGCTATTCTTCTCACTCGCTATGCTTCTCAATATTAATATTGCAACACCCAATTTCTTAAGTGGTGAGTGAGGCGGCGGTAAGTGTTTTAAAGGCAACAAACCAGCTGTTTTTGTTTTCGTGGCAAACATAACAAGATTGTGGTGGCAAGTGGGTTGCGTTTAAGGCATGAATTTTTAAATAAACGATATTTTATTATACAATAACGATTTATTCCCGATTAAAAACGAACACATGCTCCATATTCCTTGGACACTTAAGAGTCGTAAAGTTTAGATGTTTTTCTTGGGAATACCTCCTGCCTACTGGCTTTATTTAACCGTTTAAATGCAAATGAAAGAACGTTTTGAAAACAATTCTGTAAATGCTACTAACTTTTATTTGTTATAAAGGGCCTAAGAAAACTTTTCTTAAATAATTAATTACACTGTAAATAGGCCTCTAATTGTAAAACTAATATATAAAATTCTCGTGTTACGGTATGAATGCTTAAACTTCTCCGAAATCAATCCACCGATTTTCATAAAATTTTATGTGCATATCGGGTAGGCCTGAGATTCGAACAATATCTCTTTTTCTTGTCCCTAAATGTTAAGAGGGCGTGGCAAATCGTTAAAACTGAATATTTAAGTACATATTGATCGTAGACGAATAAAATTTGGTGGATAAGTTCATAGAGTCGATATCGTCTATTCCACCAGAAATGGCTTTAACAACCCTTCAAATTATGTTTATAACTCTTAAACTACTGAACCAAATTTAACCATTCGTTTTTGTTCAAAAGCTTATCAGGTTTAGATGGTTTAAGAAATTCGATATAGCAAAAAGTAGGCGTGGCAAATTTTTAAAATTGAATGTTTAGAGACATAGTGATCGTAGATGAATAAAATTTTGTGGGGAAAGTTCGTAGAGTCGATATCGACAATCCCCCCAAAAATGGGCGTGACAAACCTCTCTCTTTAAGAAATACCTAAAAGTCATCTAAATCGATGTTTTGTTTTGGACCGATTACAACAACTACAATTTTATCTGCGCTTTATGCAGCATATTACTATGAATATATAATGTGATCTGTTTGGGAGCAATAAAAAAATCACTTTTGGGCGAGACGAAGTTCGCCGGGTCACCTAGTATTCTATAAGGATACCATTGATAGGAATACTAAAATGGTTCATACATGACCTATTAGGTCTTTAAGTACAAACCATATTCATATTTCATATGTTATTCGTATTCATAGGTCGTTTTTGTACGAGATGGCTGACCGGGGGTTTGAACCGTGGCCTTATGTCCATTAAGCAACACACTACCTACTAGACTACGTTGGTAACATGTATTAGCACAAATAAATTTTACTATAAAAGGATAGTTGGCAACTCTATCGCTTCAGAACTTGCTACAATAACTTGTTAGAAACACATGATTAATGAAACTGAAATAAAGCAAAGGAATACTTAGACAAGGGGCATATGGGATAATGTGCTTAAAAATTGGATAGATCGTGTTGTGTACTGCATGACCAGCCGAACTGACTTATTCTCTAAACGGAAGCATCTTTAAATGAAGGTCGAAGAGATTGAGGCCTAAAAGTACTAATGCATGTAATAAATTTTGTGGAAGTGCATGAAAGTGAAAAGAACCTTAAAGAACACTTTCTTTACCATTGACGAGTATAGATTACGATTGGAGAGAACATTTCTTGATGGACTAGTTAATCCCTAAGGCTATAAGAGTTTCGCAAATTTAGCAAAATTTTTGGGCGTTTCAGGAACTTATTAACATCTCTGCTGTTTGCTGATGGATAGCGCAACAGTACACGATCTGTATTGGCTTCTCAGAATTTATTTGCCTTTAGTGGCTGGCATTTAGTAACAGTAGTTAAAAAAGACTCAGCCTTAAGTCATTGACTCATACCTTCCCGATTTTTAAGGTGGTGTATTGAGTTGCAATGTAATGTAATGTCTGCAAACAATTGAGGAATAATTTCCTACACCGCGTGATTACTTATTGGATATACAATACATTGCAGTTTTATTCAAAGATTAAATAAAATTTTTTAAATACTTATTACCATACAGCAACGAGTATTCAAAAGGATGAGTAGACTCAAGTCATACTTATAATTTCTGATACTTATATAGTTAGAACAATTCGTCGTATTCATACTTAACAATACTCATGATGTTATTGACTTCGATTCGTCTCTACTTAACATTTACACGAAGCACAAAATAAGTGCGATTCGCATACGAACACTACTATACTCACGAGAAGATTGTTTGTGTGCTTTGCTTATTGTCTTTGTCTTTCCTTTCTTCTTTGTTTGTATATGCAACAACAACAAAGGCTGTAAATTTTGCTAAATGATTCGAATCATTCGAATTACTTATAAGTACTTGTAAGTACTTTTCTAAATTCATGAATCAGAATGAGTAGGCGTATGAATCAAACATATTTCGAATGTTGTGAGTTTGATGTCAACACTGTACTCATACTCACAGCTACTTATACTTATAAATCAATGTTGTAGCGAGTACAAATAAATCAGAGTAGTTGAATTTCAATTCTGTTGATGTGCTCATACTCAAAATTGCATTAGTGCTTATGAGTAGCGAATAAACGATTCATTGTTGATCTCTGATAGTGATGCTGCATTATTCACAAGGACTTGCGTAAGAAAAGCGAGCAAATATTTTGGAATGATTTGGATTAATAAATAACCACATAATCTTTAGAAATTTTCTATTACAAGCTAAATTATTTCATGTAATTTACGTTAAATCATTACATCACAACAGACAAACATACTCACAGGCGTAGCTGTGTATGCACTGTTTACACAGTAATTATGAAGTCATTAATATTTTAAATCAATTTTTCAATATTATTTACACAACATTTATAACAAATGCATTCAATATATAGGGAGACTTAAACAGAAACGCAGACAATTTACAATTAAATTTGGGGGGCAAATTAATCTTACCGACGTTTATAATCCAATTTAAAGACAATTTAAATGGCTTGACGTAATGACCGAGGTAAGGGTGTATAGAGCGTTCAATATCAGATTGACACACAACTACAGCAACATTTAATCAAGGATGTCGAGAATATGTTAATCAGTTCTAAAGTTTGCACCCGATAGACGTATAATTACTACTTCTCTTAGGTTAGCTTACAACCTAGATTCTCAACACCACCTATGTTGAGTGTATTAATTGCATACATCAGTGGCGGGACCTACAGTTTAAAGTCGATTTCGAATGACAGATTGTTTTCATTCTATTTTATACTGTAGGTCCCTGTTTAAAGTCGACTCCGAACGACAGATCTTTTAAGAAGCTCTTCATGAAAATTTTATTTATTCTCTGAGTTCTTGCCAAAAATCTGCTGAGAGGAAGTCGCCGTAGAAATATTTCTTTCAAATTTCGATTTGTTAGAGATGCCTGATCCGCCAACACCTAGAACCCACAAGAACCTAGCACAGTAGAGTCAGGGAGGTGGAGAGTTATTTCAAGATTTTGTTTTACAAAGACAAGCCACCACCTACCTTAAACCTAAAAATAGACTTCCGCAGATTCCACCCTAGAGCACATTATCTTTGAGGACTAGTTTTCCAACTTGAAATTCTGGTATGAAATCTCTCATCAATACATAATTTAGACAAGCTACAGTCAATTTGTAGTCGCCATAGTCTAGTAGGTAGTGTGCTGGCTTATTAGACGATCCCAGGTCAGAAAATATGAAAAAAAATTTTTCTTCGGCGACTGACTCTCAGCAGATTTCTGGAAAAAAAGGAAATAAATTGTCATGAAGAGCTTCTTAAAAAAGATAAGAGAAGAATTGGTTACTCTGCCTTAATTAAGTCACAGGCTCATCCATAGCAATCATCATAGCATCCATCATTGAGAGACATACGGATAGGCTTGGCAGTTTCATGAATGATTTCTACAGGACCTCTATTCAAAATTACTTGTTTCGTCAATCTAATTAGTGTTCACTCTCAGCAGATTTCTGACAAAAAAAAAACTCTGAGAGTATATAAAATTGTCATGAAGAGCTTCTTAAAAAATCTATCGTTCGGAGTCGACTTTTAACTGGGACTTACAGTATAAAATTAATGCACACAACATAAGTAGTGTGAGAAACTAGGTCAATAATCCAGACTGAAGGCTTGTAATGACTAATTATGTATGTTCAGTCAATTTCATTCATATTCTGAATGTCACAGTTCATCCATTCTATGATAAAATTAATAAACTCAACATGGGTGGTGAGAGAAGCTAGATTGTAATCCTGACTAAAGTGGAGTAATTATCAATAAAGTACATAAGAGCACTCGTGTAGTGGTAGTTTGTAAAGCACTTGTAATCGGTAACGCAACAGTTTCCTTCTTGATTTTTTTTTTAAACCAGCACTCAGGGGATGACCCCTACTCATGCAGTGCATTGTTTAGGTATAGGAAAGGTAGAAAGAGGGAAAATGCAAACGGTAAGGAAACGAGTTGCTACTGGTGACTATAAAATGGCCAGTGCTATACCTTCACCATTAGACAGTCTACAGCTATCGTCCCCAAAAAGCCCGCAGTTTCTTACACCACTTATGTTGTGTGTGTTAATTTTATACAGAAGTTGCGGGACCTAAAGTGTATAGTCGACTCCGAACGACAGAGAAACAAGAAGAGAAAGAGAAGAAATCGCCGAAAAAATACTTTTTTGTATTTTTTATTTTTGATATCTGGCCTGGGACTTGACTTAAAAAGATTAAACGAAACAGCGAAGTACTCATCAGATTTAGGTGATGAAGTCTACTTTACATTCAGCTGGGCTTTTACGTCTTACTGTACTTCAGGTTACAACTCTACTTTAAGACTCAACGTAGGTTAGGTTAGGTAAGCGCGTTACTTGCCAGGCAAATTCACTCGTAGGCCTAAATACTCATACATTATTGGTCATTACAACCCTTTAGTCAGGATTATTGACCTAGTTTCTTCTAGTTCATCAGAACTTTTGACCTAGTTTCTTCTAGTTGGCCTAAATGGCCCTTTTTTTACCCGTATTAGGTAAACATCTGTGTTATTATCCATTAAAGGTGGACTTAAACGATCCCGTGCTATGGATGAAACCGGCCAGTTCTTCTCTTTGTGGAAGTTTCGCTATCAAGCCCAGATGTTTAAACTTTCTTTCACCCTGAAATCGATATCGTATGTTCTGAACTCTAGGGCACTCGCATGAAAGGTGTTATAGCGTTTCTGTTTCCTCCACACTATGGCAGATTCTGCAGTAATCTTGGTTGAGGCAGATCGAGTTTGTTTGCGAAACTGCTAAAAGCTTAGTGTCCCTTTAGAATTCCTGTCAAAATGCGAATCGTTCTCTTGTCGTTGTAGTATAACAAGTCTGTTCTCAACAACTTTAGCATGTTGCCGCCGTTTGAAGGAAACAAGAATGTGAACCCTTCTGTCTTACACTAAACGTTGCTGCGTAAGACTTCCTGATAGAAGGCTCAACGTAAAGCTCAACCTATTTACACTAGATTCAGGAGAAAAAAAGCAATAAAGGTAACCAGCTTTACAGAAAATAATACCCAGCAACACTCCGATGGAGGGTGAACAAGTATGGGAAATATTTTTAAGCTACTCATCTGCAGTATAGAACAACAACAACAACAAAAAAAACAAGAGATGTTCTCCAATATCTTTTCATTATAATTTTATAATTAAAATGTTTCGTTTTGTATTACGATTTGCGTATGAAATTACAAAATATTTTAGCATATGTACGGGGGGAAGGAGGCCTATTAATTCTTTACACAATGTCTGTGTGTGTATATGTATATAGTATGGTGCTTGTGTATTTGTGCGTAAACGCATTAATAAATTAAAAATTGCAAAATAAAAAAAGTAAAAGAATAAAAAAAACCATAAGGAATTCGGTTACAAATTCACATTCTCTTGTATAAATTATTGATTCACAATATTATTATTTATTCAATATTATATTGTTGTTGTTGTTATTGTTGTTATTGTTATTATTGTTATTGTACAATATATTGTATTTTCCAATTCATTTCTTTTCAAAATTTCATACAAAATATTTTATTAAATAAATGATTATGCACAATACACCGGCACACACACACACCAATACACAAAGGTATTTACATATACATACACAAGTACACAACATACATACATACATACATATATCGAATATGTATTCTTATAATATATGTACACACATACAAACACTTATACAATGAGTAACTCTCAATGAGTAACTACTGGCTGACTGCTACCAGAACTGATGTTTATTTTTAGTGTGCTTGTAAATATGTTCCTGTAGTGGTAGTAACGGGTGATTTCTTTTTAGCTATTATCTTTTTGGCAACACTGGTTTAAACAGCTCACGAATGTTTCGTGTTTTGTTTCACTGTCAAACATCTTCAGTTTGGTCTTTAATTTAAGCATGAATCGTCTTACGAACGAACAACGCCTGCCTTTCTGTTAAGAAGAAAGAACGCGCACTTCTTCAATTTTATGGTCGGTTTAATCGACTTAATTTCGCACCAAATTTACATTGTTGTACATTAAACCACGAACACGCTTATTTAGAGTGCGAATTGAAGCAAATATCGCTGCTATATCGGCCAGTGTTGATGATGACCAGCAATTATCGATTCATCGCCGTTCGCAGCAATTGGGCCTCTGTTACTCAACAATGTGAAAAATTTTGCGGAAGGATTTAGGTGTGAAGCCTTTCAAAATACAGTTCCAGCAAGAATTGAAGCAGAACAACCTACCGCAACGCAGAATTTTTGGTGAAAGGGCTCTGGGAAAGTTGGCCAAAGATCCATTTCTTTTTGGAAAAATTGTGTTCAGCGACGAGGCTCAGTTTTGGCTCAATGGATACATAAATAAGCAGAATTGTCGACTTTGTAGTGAAGATCAGCAAAAGCTATCAATGCATCCAGAAAAAGTCACAGTTTGGTGCGGTTTATGGGCTGGTGGCATCATTGGACCATGCTTCTTCAAAGATGCTACGAATCGTAACATCACTGTAAATGGTGAGCGCTAGCATGAGATGATATCAAACTTCTTTTTCCCAAAATGCAAGAGCTTGACTTGCATGACATGTGGTTTCAACAAGACAATGGACTTATTCAGAGGCGAGTTCGGTGAATATATTATATCACGTTCGGGACCGCTCAATTGGCAGACTAGATCGTGCGAGCTTAACTTGCATGACATGTGGTTTCAAAACAATACGGTGCCACATACCACACAGCACGCGTAACAATGTACTTATTAGGAGGCGAGTTCGGTGAACATTTTATTTCACGTTCGGGACCGGTCAATTAGCCGCCTAGATTGTGCGATTTAACGCCTTTAGACTATGTTTTGTAGGGTTTTGTTAAACCTCATGTCTATACAAACAAGCCCGCTTCAATTGACGAATTGGAAGGACAACATTGAAGCATTTATTCGTGAGATACCGGCCGCAATGTTGGAAAGCGTATGCCAAAATTGGACTAAGCGGATGGACCATTTGAGGCACAATCGCGGTCAACATTTGCATGAAATAATCTTCAATCATTAAATTATCTGGACCGTACTATCAATTCAAATAAGGATTCTATACATTTTTCTGTGTTTTTTATTTGAAAAATTTTCCTATAGCTCTTAAAAAATCACCCTTTAGTAGTAGTACTGGTGGTAGTGTTGCAGATGATAGTAGTGTTGGTTGTGCGGTTTCTTTCATTTTCGTTTTCTTCATAAGTTTGTATTAAAACAGATTGAAAAAGAAAATTAAAAACGAAAAGAAAAGAAAAGATGAGAGAAAATGAATGAATATTTGATGATGAAAATTTTTTAAAAGACGGGGAAAAAAAACTACCCAATAATACACACCCAAACAAACTTAACGAATTACCACAACATTAACAACAGCAACAACAACAGAGTGAAGGAAATATTAAAATCTTCAAAGGAAACTACAATAAAAGCATTGTCTACGACACCACCGAAGTTAAGTAGATGCTTTACAACCATCTCTTGTATGACTGAAGTCCCCATAGTCTAGTAGGTAGTGGGCTAATAAAGCATCTAAGACAAGTCAAACAAAACTAAATCTGAACAAATATTTCTTCAGCGACTTACTCTCAGCAGATTTTTGACAAAAACTCGGTGAGTAAAATAAAATTGCCAAGTAAAGTTTCATAGAAAAATCTCGGCACTCATACATACATAATTGGCCATTACAACCCTTCAGTCAGGATTACGACCTAGCTTCTAACACCACTTATGTTGTGTGCGTTAATTTTATACAAGAGTGGCGGGACCTACAGTTTAAAGTCGACTCCGAACGACAGATTTTTGAGAAGCTTTTCATGACAATTTTTACTCTCAGAGTCGTTGCCAAAAATCTGCTGAGAGGAAGTCGCCGAAGAAATATTTTTCGTTTTTTTTTTTGTTGTCTGACCTGGGATACGAACCCGGGCCTTTTGTCTAATAAGCCAACACACTACCCGCTAGACCACGGCGACTTCCACTCGGCACTCATGTTGGTTTATTAAACATGAGCCCCGGTTCAAATTCCGGCGTTCAAAACCTCGGAAACGAAATCTGAACACTCTTAAGTTTTTTTTTTCAACTAGTGCTTATTTCGTGAATGGTAACACTTAGCTCATGTCTGACTTGACAGATAATTAGTTTTATCCTTCCGCTTAACGAATATGGTTCTGTATTCCCGTTTTCGCTTCACTAAGGGGGCCTGCGATCGATTTACAAAAGATGCAGATTTTGGCAGAAAAAAATTACCTTTTCACATGAAGCTCATTTTGACCATGGCAGGTATGAAAAATTGTCTCATTTGGGGCACAGAAAACCCGCACCCATACAATGAAAAGCCGACACACCCAAAACGAATCACTGTTTGGTCCGGATTTTAGTCCAGAGGCACAATTGGGTAATTTTGAAGTGGCCGTTACAGTCAATGGCGATCGTTTTACCAGGCCATGTTGAATGAATTTTTGTTCCCAAAAATTGAAGAGAAGGATATTGGCAACATTTAGTTTCAACAGGACGGCGCTACGTGCCACACAGCCGAAGCTACACTCGATGTTTTGCGCCCTGTTTTTGAAGATCGCATTATCAGCCGCAGAGCTGATGTCGTTTGGCCACCTCGGAGCTGAGATTTGACACCGTTGGACTATTATTTGTGGAGTGCCGTCAAAGATAAGTGTTACGCCGACAAGCCAGAGACAATTGACGCTTTAAAGGACAATATTCGTGAAGCCATTGGTGAAGCCATTTATGAAGTCGCCATGGTCTAGTAGGTAGTGTGCTGGTTTATTAGACGTAAAGCCAGGGTTGAAGTCCCAGGCCAGTCATCACAAGAATATACAAAAAGTATTTTTTGTCATTGGTCATTGGTTAAATACAGCTGCACACAATCGATAATGTGCTTAAAAATTGAACCGCTCGTTTGGCTTATTGCATGGCCAGCCGAGGCAGCCATTTGAAAGAAATTATTTTCCATTATTAACCGGAAGGATTGTACTTTCAAATAAAAAAAAAGAAATTTGAGAAAATATTCAGTGGTTTTGTCTTAAAGCATTTTCAAAAAAAAAAGTTATTTGGTGGACTCTTTATTTCTTCGGCGACTTACTCTCACCATATTTCGGGCAAAAACTCTGAGAGTAAAATATAATTGCCATGAAAAGTTTCATAAAAAAATTTGTCGTTTGAAGTCGTCCTTAAACTGTAGATCCCGCCACTCATGTATAAAATTAACACTTGCAACATGAGAAACTTGTTTCCAATCCAGACTATAGGGTTGTAACGATCAATTGAGTAAGTAAGGTACTCTGATATTACTGTCGCATTACGGGAATCGAGTATTATAAGGCACAATCTAGGGCTTAGTAAATATTTAGACAACGTGGTCCGATAGATGCAAACTATTCTCATAATAAGACATGGTATTCTCATATCGTATACGCAGGATTTTGACATGTCTATGGATCCTTTACGTCTTAGCTTTTGTAACCCGTTTGCAAGACACATGTTGCGGAAACATCTCTGTTGAAAACTGGGTCCTATGCAAGGTTTTCTCTTCCACCAGACAATAGAAACTTCATTTTCTAAAACAATGACTTGCCTTAGGTGGATGATCCGGGTTAATAACCATGAAAAAACCCAAGGAAATGATAAGTAAATTGGGGGAAATTACTTAATGAACTATTGAATAACATTTTTTTTTTCTTTTTTGTGGGAAGGATGAAAAATGCTTTATGCATTCATGAAGGTCGTCACCACACATGGTATGTCGGACTCTCCCCTGGGTATACCGACTAAAAACCCGCTTTATCTCCTCATCGGGGTATGATTCCACCACGGTTGTATTACTTCGAGGTAGACCCCATTTTGGCACCTGTGTCAGTTCATCATTGTTAGCCTGAGTCCAGGCTTCGCTCTTCCATTATTCTACTGCGTTTAGGTCATTTTTTTTCCTTCGCAGGACATAGTGCACAAATTGCTTTACTGCGTTCCAGTTTTTTCTGCTGTTTAACATTTTCGGCATGACGTTAGTGGCACTAATAATGCCGATTTCAGCCTCGAAACCCTGACGTCTTTCGTCCCATCGACTGCATTTCCTACGTCTAACATTTCCTCCTCCTCGTAGATGCAGAATAGTGAGCCACATTTCCCATGCAATGCAGGTACTCTATGAAGTATCCATGAGCGGTTAGCATCTGGGTTACCTTTAAATATCATGGAAACTTTGGCTTCTCTTCGTTGCTAGGATCTCTCTTGGTTCTTTGCACGACCACAATTATTATCACAATCAAGTTTCTGTTACCATTAGGACACTGATACGTCAATGTTTTCATAGTAAAATGGTTTCGTGTATGAATTATTCAGTGGCAGCCTTAAAGTGTGTTATTATAGGCCACCACATATTTAAGCTTGGGTTTATACAAACAAAGGTGAGCGTGAGTGTGTGGTATATGTGTGTGTGTGAGAGAGAGAGAGAACACATTTGATTAAAATGTTGGGTTTCGAGTCTGTGGTCTACAAACATAATAGCGTACACTTTACTTTATTACTTATAATAAAATACACACACACATAGAGTTGTAGTAGTAGTGGTGGTAGTGGTAGCAGTAGTTATGCTAACAGCATAGCGAAGATATAACAGTAGTTGTGGTAGTGGTGGTGGTAGTAGAACTAATAATAATAGAGCAGGCAACTTTAATGCTCTCTCTCTCTTTCTCTCTGTCTCTCTGGGTATGGGTGTAGGTATGGTTGTGGTTGTAACGTATTAATTTACTGGGATATCTTTAAAACCAATGTTATAAGAGAACATATAATTATAAGAGTGTGCGAGTGTATGTTCGTGTGTGTGTGTTTAAGTGCATGAGTGTCGTATTTTACTTTCCACTTCCTCTTCCTTCCTTCCTCTAACACTGCCCCTCATCGAATCCTCGTAACAAATGTAATCTTTAAACATTTCTTAGGCTTTAGAAATTTTCATATTCCAAGTAAATTCAGCTTGAGTTGGCACTCCAAGTATAACGTCCATGCATAAGTAATTAATGCTTCTGTTCTATGCTGTTCTATTTCTAATAGTTTCTTAACTAAATTGTGCATATGCACAGTAATAAATATGCATTAATACTGTTGTTATAATATCCATAAAGCAATACCCAAAAAAACAAAAATTCTTAAGAAATATGAACAAGAAATGCCACATTAAGCAACTAAATTAAATTGAATTTTGTATTGAAATTTTAAGCTCTTAAGACAATAATAGTTTGAAGATATTAAAAATAAATACAGGGTGCTTAAATAGAATTTTGTATTCCTTAAATTGAATTACACAATGAAGAAATTCTACTAAGAAGTTTCATGATAAGTGAAAATGCCAAAAATACATTTTCACAATGACTAGACCAACAAACCTCATGCTTAGAAATATTGATGCCATCGTTACCTCGACAGTATTATTGATAAAAGCAGAGGATGAAAATTTAATATTCTCTAGGCTTTTGAAACCATTATGAAAGCAGGGAGGAATTAATGTATTGAATTCCAGCGGCAAGACGCCTCAATAGTATGGTTATGAGCAGCGTTACCGCTGGAAATTCTAGTCTAGTCTATTCCATACTATAGTCTAGTCTATAGTATAGTATATAGTCTAGTTATTGTCTAGTCTATAGTCTAGTATATAATCTCGCATATAATCTAGCATATAGTCTAGTCTATACTCTAATCTGTAGTCTAGTCTTTAGTCTAGTCTGTAGTCTATTCTGTAGTCTAGTCTATAGTCCTGTATATTGTCTAGTCTATAGTCTAGAAAAAATGCTTTTTAAAAAAAAGGGAAAAAAGGATTAAAAAATCTTGAAAAGTGTCAGATTTAGTTCATTTTAGTAAGGAGGCACTAAAAGTAGCGAGGTCGCTGAATTTCATCGCTGTTGAAGAAATGCAGAACAATGATATCGTTGATCTTCAAACCTCATCAAACCAATGCATCCTTCAGGAGGTATTATTACCTTTTCAACAACAATTGGCCACCTTTCACATCAACTTTGCCAAGAAGGTTTGTTCACGTAGCCTTATTCAGGGTGGCTGATATATAATGCAACAAAGTAAAGCCCTATATTTTTTTAATTTTTTCTTTAATTTTATTGTTCAAAAGTAAAAAATGTTGGAAATAACATCAAATTTTAGAATCAGTTTAGATTTGTTCGAATTGGGCACCTTTGATACGAATTATGGCCTTCAAACGGCCGACAAAGCCATCATAGGCTAGACGAAAGTGGCTCTGGGTATTTTAGCCTATTCACGGCGAAGCGCCGTCTTGAGATGATCGACACTTTGGTATTTTTTAGTGAGACCCTTACTCTCCAATATGCCTCAGACGCAAAAGTCCAACGGATTGAAATCCGGAAATTTTTGTGGCCATTGTGCGGTAGAAATAAAGCAAAGAACCTCCTTTTGAAGTCATTCTTGGTTGCTTGCTTGCTGAGTGCGGTGGTGCTTAGTCCAGTTGGAATGTCCATGGTCTGCGGCCGAAATGTTCATCTGCTCAGAGCTTCAATACTGCCTTTAAGACATTTTCCCGATAATATTCGGCATTTATTTTGACCCCACGGTCGATGAATACGAGCGGGAAGCGACCATCGGCCGTTATGGCGACCCACACCATTACCATCGGCGGCGCTTAAGTTCTGGTGGCCAATCGCTGGTGTAAATTTTCAGCTAACCTCTTTGGCAAGTAAACCCGATTATTTTGTTTATTTACAAACTGCTCAATTTAGAATGGCTTCTCATCGGTAACGGGCCACTTTCGTGCAAGCGAAGTAACTCCTTGGCTCTTTCAAGCCTAACTTTTTTTGGCCATCGGTGAGCTCTTGCACTTTTTGGAACTGCAATGGCTTTAGTCTAAGCTCATTTTTCAATATGTGTTGCATCCGTTCTCGCGATATGTTCAGATCACGAGCAATTTTTCTACCACTTCGACGTGGATTTCGATCAAATCTGGCCTTCACTTTTCGGATCATTTCTGATGTTGTTATCGTTTTTTTTCGTCCACTTTTTGGACGCGATGCAACACTGCCAGTATCACAGTAATGAGCAATGGTAACGAGCAATGGTGGTTTTCCAGTCACGCTTGAATTCCATTACGAATAACGTTTTTTCTGAATGCAATAGATCAAAATGCTTTTGTAAGCTTGTAAATAATAAAATGAACTGTCACTGGAATAAATCTTTCAGCTGTCGGACGTGCGGTTTACAAATCATAACAACCTGAAGTTGGTTGTAATACATATCATTAACCCTGTAAATAGACTTTCCTAGCGAGTGTCTCTTGAATTAGTAGACATTTCTTGAGGTCGTCAGATTAAGCTTGCCAAACTCCTGATTCCTGGTTATCCTAGAGTTATAGATGCTTATCCTTCAGTAGCAATTGTCAGCTGTCAGACGAGCGGTTTACAAATGATAACAACCTGAAGTTGGTTGCAATACATATCAGCCACCCTGTATGTTGACAGGACAGTGATTAAGGGAGCGGGTCGAAATTGTTAGCTCACGTTGCGCGTCGATTAATTTATTCTGCCATTATGCTAACAATAGTATCCAGTCTTCTGGTACTTCCCACCACAGGCAACTGTCTTAAATCCAACCAAGGTTCAACCTATGCATTCTTCTCCCTGTCTGTATCTTATTGAACTTCATTTAATTTAAGGCATAACTTCTATGCTTCTAAGCCTTTACAGATGGTCTGTATGATCAATTAAGTTTTATTGCTTCTATTCCGTGTCCTATTGTGTATTGTCGGATACAGGGTTATCAGCATTTTCTTATGACAAAAACCCAGACAACATATTAAATTTTTCTAACTTTGCTTTTACTAACAACCCTCGTATCTTGTCTATGTGTTAGAAATTTATGCATGTGTCAATGTTGTTGTTGTTGTATTATATTAAATATAACATTTATTGACTTTTATTATTGACAATAATGAATTATTGAAAGATACGACACCAACTATAGTACATACAGTAAGCATCAAAAGAAATTATACACTAAGGTTGAAATTCTAACAATCAGCAAACTTAATTTTTACCAACTAAGGAGAGTGTCTGAAAAAATTTGATAATATTTCGAAATGTTTTTTTTTTTTTTTTTTTGTATTTCTTTTGACGTACACTGTATTAACGTATGTATGTAGGGAGTATAATACAATATTTGTATTTGCTTGTATCATAATAAAATGTTGATAAAATGTACGAGATATGCTTGGTTGTAACACATCTATTGTCATAATGTCCATATTAATGCATAAATAAACAATTTTTAGGTGAACTAAATAGGCCAAGGGATTAAGGCTGGAAATGTTGTATAAGGGAGGCGGTGTCTGTCCATCTAACAGGCCGTCTGTTTGTCTATTTTGTTATTTTATTAATCAAATTATTTACGGGTGTTATGGCAAGCATACATTAGTTAAATTATAATACAAATCATTTATACACACATACGTACATACATACATACAATGTAAATATTTCATAATGAATTATTAGTGAATACAACATAATATTATTATGAATTATTATTATTCATATTCATCTACATCCACATATACATTCACATTCTTCTGGTCCTGCTGTTTTAAATTAAGACAACAGATTTTAAATTAAAATTAATTAAAAAATTTTTGCGAACAATCCATCCATCGACCATTGTTGACCACCCCGTGGCAACCATCTGTTAACACAGTACAGTGAAACCCCGCTTAACGCGGCGGATACGTTCCAATAAGTTCCAGCGCTAAATGAAACAGCGTTAAACGAGGCAACTTAACACATATAAACCTAGTAACGTTGATGACAAGTCAACTGTGACGAAGGAAAGAAAATACAGTTGGAATCTTTTTTCTGAACAGACTAACAAAAGAGCGTCGAAAAAGATACGTTATATACACCGTCGCTATATAGTGTACCGCTTTTGGGTTAATGCATGGTCGTTTCATTTGCAACCGCGTAATACTGAAACAGCGTTAAGCAGGGCAGCGTTGACCCTTCGTCGCACACACTTTTAGCTTTTCACATTAGTACCACACTGGGCTTGACCAGACCCCATATAAATGTTAGTGTATTTGCAGTTAACATTATTTTTTTATGTAGATAATTTTAAAATCGGTTTAAATTACATCAAATTATAACTTAAAATTCAGGTGGTTCATTAATTTCATTTCTTATTTTAATTTTATTAAGTTTTTAATTCATAAAGAAATATAATCAGAGTACATTGAGTCAAAATTTGTAGTGTTGTCAATCTAAACAACTCCCATGCGGTCTATAATTCTTCGCAACATTTTCGTTGCGAAAATTCCATATATTTCGAATAGGCGCAGCTTTGTCTTCGAGTAATCAAAATGACCGTGTTCTTCCGTCCTCAAACCAAATGTATCTGGTCAGGGACATAAATCGATGAAGAGACATTGCGGCCCTGAATATGGGTAAATTGTCAGTAAGCCACAAAACCCGTGGATTTTGAATGTTATTATGTGAAACTCCCATTGCTAAAAGAATGCTGATGAAAGCGCATAATTCATCTACTTTTAGGTCCTTCCAAACTCTTGGTTTTTTATTTACATTTGCAGTTTTTCATTTATTGACTGCGTCTCTTCCATACCGATTTGTCTGTAATACAATGATGTCCGTAATATTTGGTTTAAAAAATTTTTTGAAACTTTAAGTTGAGTAGAGGTTTGTTCTTTAGGTTCAGCTCGAAAACGCATCACATTATGTTGACGAGTACGGACACCACTGGTCGGCTGGTTTTTATTCCATATTTTCCAATGAAACAATTATTATTCTCTTCACCTATTTTAGAACCGCAGTCTTCCTCCCCTTCATCACTATCGTTTTCTACATTTGGTTCAATTACCAAATCATTTTCAATGTCCGATGCGTCATCTTCGTATAGCAAGTAATCTTCATCATTTTCATCCAAAAATTGATCATCTTCTTCATGCTCCATGTTCTCTTCATGTTCACGCTCCAAGTCATTTGCCAAAGCCTCTGGTGTACAAATACGTATCGAAGTTACTAAAACATCGCGTATTGAAAATAAATTCAAATTTATCATTCATTCACTTTGAAAGTTCGCGTCAAACTAAAACAAAACATTCAAGGACTGATTCAATTAAAAATTTATAACGCTTAAAAAGTGGGTCTGGATAGACCCACTGTGGTGCTAATATGACATAGGTTTCAAAATATCCTTCTAACTCCCTTTTAAATTATTTTATTCGCCCCATTTTTTCACCACCAGAAAGCCAAGAAAATTTCAGAAAGGTACCTGAAAATTCAAATCTCTAGCCATATTGCAAACACGCTTAAAATGCAAAATAAATTGGAAAAGGTCTGGCCAGACCCATGACTGTGACGAAGGGTTAAGCGAGGTCTTACTGTACATTAAATATTCCATACATCATAATCCCATGGCCCTAAAGGGTCAAAATTAAAAGCCCAGAATTCTTGGAAACATCAACATTCGTTATAAGCTTTCACATTGCAATTAAAAATAAAAATTTAACGATTAATTAATGAAAATTCATACAGAAAGTAATGAAATCATTATTTCATCAAAATGCTGCCCGCAGCTAAGCCACAGGTGGCCTTTCTGTAATTTTAAATTCTGTTATAATTTTCTGTTTTTTTTTTGTTTTTGGTTGCTATCTCTCCAATGGTAATAAGAATGTTTAACTCCAGCGCTGGAGTTGTTTCTAACGTGACATTATATAGCAGCATCTTCACGTACCCCCCACAAAAATAGTCTGATGAGGTTAAATCACATAATCATTCATACATAATTGGTCATTACAGCCCTTTAGTCAGGGTTACAACCTAGTTTCTCACACCATTTATATGGTGTGTGTTAATTTTCTAAACATAGGTGACTGGACCTACAGTTCACTACGACTGACAGATTTTTGAGAAGCTTTTCATCGTAATTCTATTAAATTTCTGAGTTTTTGTCAGAAATCCACTGAGAGGATGGCCCTCAAAGTAAATTTTTTCATACTTCATTTTGTTAAAGATGTCCGAGCAGAGGTTTGCACAGCGGCCTACCATTGGTCGTTAGTGTGATACTAGCAGTGTTGCATCGCGCCCAAAAAGTAGACGAAAAAAAAAAACGGTAACAACACCAGAAATGATCCAAAAAGTGAAGACCAGATTTGATCGAAATTCACGCCTCAGTGGTAGAAAAATTGCCCGTGAGCTGAGCATATCGCGTGAACGGACGCAACACACATTGAAGAATAAGCTTGGACTGAAGCCATTGAAGTTCCAAAAAGTGCAAGAGCTCACCGATGGACAAAAAGAGCTATACACTGTGAAGAGCCAAGGAGTTACTTCGCTTGCACGAATTTGGTTTTCTCCGATAAGAAGCCATTCCAAATTGAGCAATTTTGAACAAACAAGATGATCGGGTTTACTTTTTAAAGAGGTCAAATGAAAATTTACACCAGCGATTGGCCACCAGAACTTAAACGCCGCCGTTGGTAATGATGTGAGCTGTCGTAACGGCCGATGGTCGCTTCTCACTCAAATTCATCGTCGGTGGGGTTAAAATAAATGCCAAATATTATCGGAAAAATGTCTTAAAGACATTATTGAAGCCCTGGGCAGACAAACATTTCGGCCGCAGACATTCCAACAGAACTCAGCACCACCGCACTCAGCAGGCGTCAAGTCAACTAGGAATGGCTTAAAACGGAGGTTCCTCGCTTCATTTCAACCGCACAATGGCTACCAAAATCTCCGGATCTCAATCCATAAGACTTTTGCGCCTAGGGCATTTTGGTGAGTAAGGTTCTCACTAAAAAAACCAAAGTGTCGATCATCTCAAGACGACCAGGAATGGGCCAAAATACCGCAGAGCCACTTTCGTACAGCCTGTAATGGCTTTGACGGCCGTTTGAAGGCCATAATTCGTACCAAAGGTGGCCAATTCGAACAAATCTAAACTGATTCTAAAATTTGTTGTTATTTCCAACAGTTTTTGCTTTTGAACAATAAAATTAAAGAAAACATTTTAAAAAATACAGCGCTTTACTTTGTTGCATTATATATCAGCCACCCTGTATACAATTGGACATTACAACTCTTTAGTCAGTACTAAAATCTAGCATCTCCCACCACTTATGTTGTATCGGTTGGGATACCTATCGGCTTAAATTTGAATCAACGGTTATTTCGAATCTGGATATACTTAGACATTCTACTCTGCTACATAATTCAGTAAAATTATCTCCACTAAACGTAATGAATCGATTTACACTTGGGCAACGTTGAGATTTATTGGAAATTTATTCTCAAAATAAAGACAATTGATTGGAAATTGCACGAAAATATCGTACCTAATTTGATTGCAGAGAAGACCCATTGGCGTCCGGTAAACGCAAATTTATTGCTAAAGTTCGTGAAACAAATTTTATTGTTGATGCGCCAAGATGTGATGTCGATATTGCCACAAAACAACACCATCTCTTCGAATGAAGCTCTTTTTTGTCTTGGTGGGTATGTTAATAAGGAAAATGTGCAGTATTTGTGGTTCAGAAAACCCCTTTTTAAAGAAGCCAATGTTGCCATTACGAGTTACTGTTTGTTGCTTTTGTTATTGAGTTAACCTTATTATGTCTGTATTAAGAGAAGAAGTCGCTGTAGTCTAGTGGATGGTTTGTTGGTTTATTAAATCAGACCAGACAAAACGAATTATGAAAAAAATCTTTCATCGGAGACTTCCTTTCAGGAGATTTCTAGCAAAAACTGTGAGAATAAATAAAAAAATTGCCATGAAAAATTTCTTAATAACATGTCGTTTGGAATCGACTTTAAACAGTGTACCCTGCTACTCATGTATAAACATAAGTGGTGTGAGAAGCTAGGTCGTAATTCTGACTAATAGGTTGTAATGGCCAGTTATGCATGTATGTACGTATGATGTAAGGCAAGCTTGTTATTATGAATTGATAGCCTTTTGTTAGGCTTTTGTCAAATGCTTACCACCTTACGTGATCCATTTCCTGCAGGACCCTCTTCTCACCAAAACGAAAAAAAGGAGAGGAGCAAGGGTATTGTAATGATTAAATCCTTAAATTCTGAAATAAAATAAAATGATGTTCATTTCATGCATCACATTCATAATCCTTTTCAAATTAAATTAACGTTAGACATACAAAACATTTTTTTCCCCTATTCTCTCATACGAAACATTATGAGAAACAAGGAGAAAAGAATGGCAAGTGAATGAATGGTTGGATGAAAATGTACTGAAAAATAAAGAAAAGGTAGCAGAGCATAAAATTATTAAATAAAATAAAATTTTCGAGCATTAAATTATAAAAAATAAAGAAAAGGAACTGAAAAGCTGAACACAGGAAAAGGAAAAAAAGAAAAGGGAAAAGAAATAAAATTTGTTTCTAAAGAAATAGACATTTTACGTTATCATGAGCATAAATACGGCACCAGAAAAAAATCCCAAGAAAAAAAATCATGAAAATGGTTGATGTTTTAAAGACAGACTAAAATAAGGCATTAGCTTAGGCACAGACACACATAAACCTGGCATGATGAGCGACAAGCTGTGCCTGTATCAGAAAAAAAATGAAATCAAGATAAATGCTTAACATCCATACCTGGAAGTAACATCAACATCACCAAGCCCTTCACTACAGTGGGTATGAGAAGGAAAAAAATTTTTCAGCTTTTTTTTCTTGAAAAAAAATCCTTCAAAACCCATTTTGTCCTCTTAACAAGCTCAAGGAATTTTTTTTTTTTTTTTTGATTAATCTCCTCCTCTTTGTTGTGGCCATTGTCTTAACAACAAAATTTTCCTTCAAAATTAAATTTCGTTTGTACATAAACTAAGCACCACAGTGGCATTTATTCTTTGCGAACGAAAAAAAGTAGAAAAACTAATTTCGTTGGCGTAAATATTTTTCTTAAATTTTCTTCTTCTTTTTCGTTTTCTTCTTATCTGCCGCTTATCTTTGCAATTCATGATGGCAAAAATTGTTGTTTATATTGGGTAATGATGATGATGATAACTACACAACAGCAACAACTGCATTAGAAAAAAAATGGGAACATTTGTATTTCTAAATAGTAGGGGAGTACATATTTACATGAGGCAACAAGAGAAATTTTATTAAGGGCCTTCCAATTTCAAATAAGTTTCCAAAGATTCCTCATCTTTTGGTTTTAAAATAAAGTTAAATAAAACACGTGAAAAGCAAGAATTTCGGTGAAAATCTCATTTCATTACAATGCTTGGATCATATAACATTCTATCCGAACATACTGACCACCTCCGGATTAACAGCCATTTCTTTTGATGTTGGTTTTCCAATGATCCGCGTACATTTCTTTACATATATGAACTTACTTACTTACTTAATTGGCCATTAACAACCCGATTAATGGATTTCGGACTGCCGAAACACTTCTATCCAGGCGCCTCTGCTTCTTGCGGACCTACTTGGGCACCTAGTTGGTCACTAGGCAGGGTCACGATGACAGGGCTTCCTTGACTCGCACATATTGACATTCGCTCGAGGCTTGATGACATCAAATGCTGTGATCGTTCAGAATGTGATTGAAGTGTACTGGGACTTCGCATACAAGTTCGTTAAGCAGCCAACGAAACACTATGTCTTGAACTTCAGGTTGTTATCATTTATAAACCGCTCGTTTGACAGATGACAGATTTATTCCAGTGGCAGTTCATTTTATTATTTACAAGCTAACAAAAGCATTTTGATCTATTGCATTCAGAAAAAAAGTTATTCGTGATGGAATGCAAGCGTAATAGTGTAATTGCTTTATATTTGGCTGGAAAACCACAGATGGCTATCGTTGGAGTCCCCCAGCATTTAAATGTGAATAAATTTTTTGTTTTTATTTCTCTTACTAAAAGTGTTGCATCGCGTCCAAAAAGTGGACAAAAAAAAACGGTAACAACACCAGAAAAGTGAAGGCCAGGTTTGATCGAAATCCACGCCTCAGTGGTAGAAAAATTGGCCGTAAGCTGAGCACATCGCGAGAACAGATGCAACACATATTGAAAAATAAGCTTGGACTAAAGCCATTGAAGTTCCAAAAAGCCCAAGAGCTCACCGATGGACACAAAAAAGTTAGTCTGGAAAGAGTCACGGAGTTACTTCGCTTGCACGAATTTGGTTTTCTCCGATGAGAAGCCATTAGAAACACTATGTCTTGAAGACGAATCCAAGCGATAAACTTACTTTCTTAATTGGACATTAACAAATCGATTAAAAGATTACGGCTTGCCATAACATATTCTTTCAGCCGTTTCCGCTTCTTGCATGCCTACAGCAGTTGAACGCATGAATCGATGACAGGCCTTCCTTGCTTTGGTCCTTCCGATGCAAACAAGGTTGTCCTTTTCAGCGACTTCCGCAGATTTCCGCATCAAATACCCGTTTCGGCGGAGTATCATCCTCCATTTGAACGACATGGCCGAGCCAGCATAGCCACTGGATATTAATACTCTGCACAACGTCTATGTCGTTGAGGACCTCTTACAGCTCACTGTTGAATCGGATATGGAAATCTTCACCAACTCACACTGGACCGAAGATCTTACGGAGGACTTTTCTCTCGAATACCCTCAAGGCTGCTGCATCAGTTCTTAATAGAATCCATGCCTATGGGCCATAAACAAGCTCAGATAAGATGAGCGTCTTATAGAGTATTAGTTTTGTCCCACGAGAGAGGTCTCTGCTACTCAATTGCCTATTGAGATCATAGTAGCACCTGTTGCCAGAGTAATCCTTTATTAGATCTCCATATATGTACACATACATAATTGACCCTTACAACTCTTTAGTCAGGATTATGATTTAGCTTCTCATACCACTGATGATGTGTGTATGTGTTAATTTTGTTCATGTAGGTCCTAGTTTAAAGTCGATTCCGAACAACAGATTTTCTTTTTCTTGAGAAACTTTTCATGGCATTTTTATTTACTCTCAGAGTTTTGCCAGAGTGTTAGCTGAGAGAAAGTCGCCGTCGAGATATTTTTTCATATATTCGTTTGAGATGTCTGACATACGATTTGAATCGAGGCCTCATGTCTAATAAGCCAACACACTACCTACTAGACTACTGCGACTTCTTCTTTCTTCCAGCTTTCAACAAAAACCATGAACTTTTGGGGGCCAATTAGCGTTGCTCCAAAGGTGGAGATAATTGGCCCGGTTATGTAGTTTGCCGCCTCCAATTATTGCCATGATAAACCATCCAGTTTACAATTTTCAAGAGCAATTGAAAAAGAAATTGGCCTTCATATGGCCTTCAGGCATTTCAAAGAATTAGTTCCCAACTAGACACATACAAATTGGAACGAACTCCAAGCAGGTTCTTCTACCTGATGTCAAAGCTTTGCAAAATAATCTGATACACTTGCACTAACAGAAGCGATATTTTCGACAGTTTGTGGATTGCGATAATGAAGAGACATGGCCTCTCTTTATAAAGTGCAGTAGGCCGCTCATGGTAATCATGGAAACATTCAAACCAGTTTCACGAGTTCTACGTTTCTTAAACAATTCTTTAAGCGATTTTAAAGACTTCACTAAATAAGTGACACGCCGTAGTCTACCAGACAGTATGTTGGCTTATTAGATGTAATGCCACAGTTCAAGTCCCAGGTCAGACATCTCCAACAAAACGAAATATTTATTGAACAACTTCCCCTCAACAGATTTCTGGCAGAAACTCTGGGAGTAAAGAAAATCGATGTGAAAAGTTTCTCAGTAAAGTCTGCCGTTTGGAGTCGACTTTAAACATTAGGTCCTTCCACTCATACATACATACATACATAATTGGCCATTACAACCCTTCAGTCAGGATTACGACCTAGCTTCTCACATCACTTATGTTGTGTGCGTTAATTTTATACATGAGTGGCGGGACCTACAGTTTAAAGTCGACTCCGAACGACAGATTTTTGAGAAGCTTTTCATGGCAATTTTTACTCTCAGAGACTTTGCCAGAAATCTGCTGAGAGGAAGTCGCCGAAGAAAAATTTTTCGTTTTGATGTCTGACCTGGGATTCGAACCCGGGCCTTTCGTCTAATAAGCCAACACACTACCCACTAGACCACGGCGACTTCACTCATGTTTAGAAAATTAACACTCCACTCCACTTCCACTCATGTTTAGAAAATTAACACTCCCAACATAAGGGATGTGAGAAGCTAGATTGCAACCCTAACTGATTGATTGCAATGACCAATTACACAGTCCTGCGTTGGTACTGCAAATAAGATGGCTCCAGGTATTTTCGAAAGCATTTTGAACACTAAACACGAATTTGGGTTCAAAAACTTTCCATCACGTTAGGTTTTCGAGAA
Source organism: Sarcophaga peregrina (assembly GCA_014635995.1). Taxonomy (NCBI): domain Eukaryota; kingdom Metazoa; phylum Arthropoda; class Insecta; order Diptera; family Sarcophagidae; genus Sarcophaga; species Sarcophaga peregrina. Next base: position 38,583,222 of record CM025793.1, read on the forward strand.
ATAAAGGATTGAAACCCTTAAAAATTGTGTTCTTGGACATTTTTGAAAAATTGTAGAGCTAAACACTGACCTGCTCGAACCATCGCTATTATCAGAAATTGACAATTGATCTTTGCTCTTTAAAATGATTACATGCACCCTTACAGAAGGGAGATGGGGTTATGTCAAGGGGTGCAAGAGTAAAAGAAACCCATTACGCAGGTCCTTAAAAATTAATCAGATTTACTTGAAAATTGTTACTTAAGGGTCTTTGAGGTCGCTGATTACAGATCTTCATTCAGATTTTAAAATTTCAAAATGACGGATCCAATATGGCGGTCGAGGTTTATAAAAATGAATCAGATTTACTTGAAATTTATTACTCAGGGGTTTTTGAGGACGCTGATTACAGATCTTCATTCAGATTTTAAGATCCAATACGGTAATCGAGATTTACTTGAAAACCGGATTTACTTGAAAACCGCCGTACACCATACCTGACGTGATGGAAAGATTCGTGTTCAGCGCTCAAAATGCTTTCGGAAACACCTGGAGCCATCTTATTTGCATTAAAAAAGTCCAAATTTGCAGGGCTGTGTTATGTATGTATGTAGGGCTTTCGGAAGTAGTCTAGTAGTTAGTGGGGTGGCTAATTATACGCCAGGGTTCGATCTCCAGGCCAGACTTTAAAACAAAATACAAAAAGCATTTCTTCGGCGATTTTGTCTCAGCAGATTTCTGGTAAAAACTCTGAGAGTAAAAAAAAACCTGCCATGAAAAGTTTCTCAAAAAAAATCTGTCATTCGGAGTCGACTTTAAACTGTAGGTCCCGCCACTTATGTTTTATACACACACACAACATAAGTGGTGCGAGAAATTAGGTCAATAATCCTAACTGAAGGGTTGTAATGACCAATTATGTAGTAGGCTTTCGATTCGAAATGCTTCCTTTCTTATGAGTTGATAGCAGCAAGTAATTGTCCCGCAGTAGATACACCAAATGTCTTTCAGAGAGTGGGTAGTGTGTTGGCTTATTAGACAAAAGGCCCGGGTTCGAATCCCAGGTCAGACATTAAAACGAAAAATATTTCTTCGGCGACTTCCTCTCAGCAGATTTCTGGCAAAGACTCTGAGAGTAAAAATTGCCATGAAAAGCTTCTCAAAAATCTGTCGTTCGGAGTAGACTTTAAACTGTAGGTCCCGCCACAACATAAATGGTGTGAGAAGCTAGGTCGTAATCCTGACTGAAGGGTTGTAATAGCCAATTATGTATGTGTATGTACGCCTGCCAATAGAAATAGCCAGAGAAACTGATCTATGAAGACTGTCTAGGCATTTTCTTTGTATAAATTTAGTAATTTAGTAGATTAGGTTAGGTTAGAGAACGTGTACTTGTCGGTTAAGACAAGTACAGTACCCGGAGGTCGAAATTGACCGATTGTACAATGTCCTTAGAGAATGAAGGAAATAGAGGATATAGAATGAAAGGAGGGAATGTAAAAATAATAATGACAACAACACGCGGTGCTCCCAAGCGGTCCTCCATCTGAGTACTAACCGCGCCCGACGCTGCTTAATTTCGGTAATCGGACGAGAACCGATGTATTCAGCGTGGTATGGTCGTTGGCATAAATTTAGTAACTAGACGAGGAATACATAAGAATGTTATTATCGCCTTAGAGACGCCCTGGACTAGATCGTCCGTAGATTCTAGACCCCTAATCTTACCGAAAAGGCTATGACATGCCTGTATGACTCCTCGCGCCAAAGCAACATCACAATTAAAACACTCCATAGGACGTTGTGACCTGGTGTCTCAAATACTTTTTCAAAGTTCTTGTTTTCTATGGCACTTATAAGACCTAATGCTCGCCTATTACTTTCTCCATGCCGGTACAACTATAAACAAAACTGTCACATACCGAAAAGGCAATGACATGCATGTATGACTCCTTCAGGACTCGCGCGAAAGCAACACCATATTACGTTTGATCTGGTGTCTCAAATACTTTTTCAAAGTTCGTGTTTTAGATGGGACTTATAAGACCTAATGCTCGCCTATTAGTTTCTCCATTCCGGTGCAACCGTAACTAAAACTGTCGCAGACGGCAAGTAATCGCCTTGCCAACTTAAAATTGAAGCTTCAAGTGTAGTCAAACTCTGTAGCGAAGTAAAAACATTGAAATTAGGCAAATACATGCGGAATGATTATTGACGAAGTACAACTTCAGCACCCTAATTTTACAAATACACACTCATCTGCTGACATGTACATATTTACACACATACTTACTATTTACATACATAGTCTACATTCTATACAAACGTCATAAATTTGTTGACTCTGCTCATCAGTGTCATTTGTAGATTGTAAATGTAAGCAGAAGAAGAAGAAGAAAGAAAAACGACAAAAAAAGAATACGTACGAATAAGATATTCTTAAAGGTAACGAACAATGTGTGAATGTGTATGTGTGTGTATGTTTTTAGTATAAATAGAGTGTGTATGAAATTACATATCATTGTATAGGTAGGTGGGGTGGGCATGTAGGTAAACATTATATCCTTGTAAATGCTTTAAATGTTAGTCAACTATAGTGTGGTGGATAATATGAATAATAAGATATAAATTTAACACATACACATAGACACACACACACATACTCATATGTACATATACAGATGTATGCATGCATGTTAAGCAATTGAAGTAAGAATTTTTTTGTCATACTCATGCTTTCATGCTTCTGCCTTTTTACACTCAAATGTCATGCCACATGCCATTCGCCATCCACCATCCGTCTATCCTTAGCCAGTTTCCCTTACTCTGCATGCCGTTATATTGTATTTTAAACAGTTCTGAGAGCCGTTAGAACCGTTAGAGCTGTTAGACATTTTGCTGAATTTATTTTTTTTTAACTTTTTTTTAACTTTTAATCACATTAAATATGAGAAATTCCATAAGAAATTCAAATTCAAGCATTTTCCTGGTTTTTTTCTCGTCTTTATTTTGCATATTTTATATGCTTATGGTATATACTGTAAAGAGCATTTTTGCATATGTCGTATGTTTGGCAAAATTCTTTATATTTCGCTTGCCAAAAGGAATTTAATGAATAATGAAATTTCGGAAATTGTTTGCAATTGTGGTGTGGTGAATAGAAAATGATTTGATGAACACAAAAAAAATGAAACGAACGGAAGATTAAATTTTGAAAAGTTGAAAATAAAAATTATTTCCGGGCAAAGAAAAAAGATGTATAATGAATGGGATGAATGGAACGTCTATTGCAATTAGACGTCACTTGCAAGAACATGCCTTTCAATAGGGACTTCCTAACAGGGACAATTGATAACAATCATCTTGTTGAAGCTACATCTAACAAATTACGTACCAAGGGTTGTAATGACCAATTATGTGTTTTTTTTTATAGTTTTACGAGCTAAAGGTTGGAAATCTTTGAAAAACATTAGATTACTGAGACTGAGACTTACTCTCAGCTTGCTAAACGCATACGCGCTAAAACCAACCTAGTTCGTCACACTTACATTTAGTCCCCCCCCCTCTCTCTCTCTCTCTCGGGACCACAATCAAGTATTACTTCACAGCAATAAAGATTCAGCGGGTGGTGCTATCCATTTCTGCTGTTCTTACTCTCTCTATTATCCTCTGTTGTATCTGAACTTCCTTCGCGAAGAAACATACCGCATTCCAGCTTTCGCATGAAATTAGCATCAGGTTAACCACGTTATCGGGGGTCACCTGGGATCCAATCGTCCTCTCGAGTAAATTTCTTTGATAATCATAGCATAGCCGCTGTTTCTTTTGTTTTTCGACATATTGAGCATGTTTCATCCACATCATGCCCATACTTGTAAAAGTATTCTCTAAAGCATCCATGGCCCGTTAGCAACTGTGTAAGGTAAAAATTCACCTGGCCATACTTCCTTCTAGTCTATCCTTCTATATTTGGTATCAATCGGTAAGTCCATCTTCCCCTTGTAGAAGAAATCCACTCATGCTGCCACCTATTCCTTGCATCATCATTCGCCTGGTCAGAGTGCTTTAGCCTGGATCTCCTATTTGATAAGCGCCTTCTCATCTCTACATTCACTAATATTCAAAGCAGCATCATCCCCGCAATCACCGAGGCTGCTTTTATAGATACTGTGCGGAAGGCAGAAATTACTCGGAGGGCAGATCTTCTGTAGGCCGCATCCACTGCCATCCTATATGTTTTTTTCTCCATGGTCTCAGCCAAACATACAGAGGCTTCATATAAAGCAATCAACATAACCACTCTCATCAGCAATTGCCTCTTCTCTTGCTTCGGATCTCCCAGGTTAGGAATTATTCGGACGAGTGCACCTACTAATATAAGCCAGTTGTTCCTTGAATGTGAGTCTGTTATCAATTATAACTCCCAGGTATTTGATTGACTGCTTCGATGTTATCCTTTGTTCGCCAACAGTTATGGCAATGAATTCCATTTTCTTCCTACTGCTTACTAATACTACATCCGTTTTATGGGCAGCAAGTTTTAGACCTTTACTTGCGATCTAGCTTCTAACTCTACCAACTGCTGCATTGTACGTTCGTTCCAATTCAACAAGATGTTTGCCTCTTACCACGAGAGTAATATCGTTCGCAAATCCAAATATTTGTGCACCCGTAGGAAGCCTACGCTTCCTACATATGTGTCTATGATCATTTTACTGCTAATCGTAGCTAATCGTAATGTGATGGACAAATGGTTCAGTAAACGATCAACGAAACTCAAAATCTACAGAAAGCATCGCTACTGCCCTTAAGAGTAAGCAGGAGAAATCATGAACTTAGTCCTTCTTAAGCAAGGCCTTAGAACGACAGGTGTTCGCTTATTGAGATCTGGACCAGTGGACACAAATTTTCCTTAAAAAGTCAGCTTCGACGATGAGACCCACTTCTGGAAGAATCAAAATAACAAAATTATTAAATTTTTAGAGTGTATCAATACACATGAGATGCAAGAATGTTTAATGTACCCCCAAAAAGTCAAAGTCTAATGGTGATTATGGTCTAACAGTCCTATCAGCCTATATTTCTTTAAGGACAACGTTGGCCAAGCCAAGCAGTCAACAGAGAGCACTATAGGTCAATGAATACTAAATTCTTTTAGCTTGATAATGATAGATTGGCATGTGGTTTCAACAGAACAGCTCTATGAACCCATACTGCTCATTGTGGTCATCTCACATGCAGCACAATGGCCTTCTCAGTACTTCAATTAACTTCAAACTCTTTTGGCAAACGAAAAATAAAGTTTAATGGTTAACAAGGAAATCCAGAAAGAACAATCCAAAATCTGTTACCATAATTATGTAAAACATAAGCTTGATAAGCTTGATGGCATAGGCTTGAGAAGGTTGATTGACAAGCTTGATTGATAAGCTTGATTGATAAGCTTGATTACATAATTCCAACAATTTTACTTCAGAATGAAAACTATTTTTTGATTACAGAACATCTACGTCAGAAAAAGGGCAATTAAAAACCCTCGAAAATTTAATTTTAAAACCTTCAATTCACAAATAGATCAGTAGATTGTGTGAACAAGTAAAAAATGCTCAAGCATGCAGCCTTTCTTTTAAAAGTACTACAAAGCAATAATACCACGCTTTCTCTTACCAATTTCTAATCTGTTTTACCACCTTGTTACCACATTCTCTGCATTAATAACTCATAATTTTTTCAATCATCAAAAGACATTTGATTGATGCTCACATCAAACATAGCCCGCCCCACCTATGCGAAATACCGAACATATTTGTGCCGCATATTTATGGAATTTCTCATATGTTTAGGGAGGGTGGGGGGTTTATTGTGTGTCACTGCCAACAAATCTAAGCTTAAGGATAAGATGACGACGATGAAGATGAAAGTGAGTAGAAGAAAATAAATGTTGTTGTATTATGAAGGAATTTTCATTCTTTCCACATCCACAAAAGCTAAAAAGGAAAAATAACTGTGGATTCAGCTTTTCTATAACCACCACATACCTTACCTTGTATGTTGCTCAAGGTTTACACTCAAGGAAAAAATGTTAGTAAAAATTTTAAATTAAATTTACAGAACACAATGCGAACGTATTAAGCTGTCCTACAGAAATAATATATCGTTCGATATGGTCTATCATTAAACGTTTACATACATAATTGGTCATTTGAACTTTTCAGTCAGGTTTACAACCTAGCTTCTCACACCACTTGTGTTGTGTGTATTAATTTTATACATGAGTGACGGGACCTACAGTTTAAAGTCAATTTCGAACGAGAGATTTTTGAGAAACTTTTCATGGCAATTTTATTTTTATTCGGAAAATTTTTGCCAGAAATCTAGTGAGATTTACTAATTTTTTTTTATTATACCAGCACTCAGGGGAAGACCCCTACTCATGCAGTGCATTGTGCAGGTTTTAGGAAAGGTGGAAAGAGAGAGGGAAGATGCGAACGGTAAGGAAACGAGTTGCTGCTGGTGACTATAAAACCTTCACCATTAGACAGTCTACAGCAATCGTTCCCAAGAAGCTTTATTGGAGACGTCTGACCTGAGGCTTGTATTGTGGTCTCCCATTTAATAATCCTACTAGACAAAGGCGACTGCATTAAAAGTTTACTATCCTCAAATTTAAATTAAAAAAAGTGTCTATTAGGCATCGTACAAATTTTCTACTGCAATTTGCCATGATTCTGTTACATAAATCACGACGAATATGATGTATGGCATAGGTTCTGCTGGCTTTGAGAACCACCGTAGTTTGTAGCTTATTCACATACATCTGCGTCTTAAAAAACGCCACAAAATATCGAACGAGACAAAATTTTATGATCGCTGTGGCCTTTACATACGTGAGATAACCATGTCTTCAAGGAACTCTTGCAGAATATCTAATGCGATATGCGTTGTGTAGAGTTGTACGGTTTCAATCAATATGTCGTTGTGGTTTAGCTCATCAAATTCAAGCCAGAATACTGATCCCCGGTGAATTGAAGGTTTAAAAATTCCTTCTAATTTTGCCATAAGACTTGAATACAATTTTCTCGTGTGTTTAATTTTTCTTTACTTTAACCAGAAAGTCGTTAAATTACTGGAATTATGCCATCAAGCTTATCAATCAAACTTATCAAGCCTATACCATCAAGCTTATCATTCAGGGTAACTTATACTGGTTTGTTGTTTGCTGGATTACCTTGTAACCCTTTGAACATAGTTTTTTATTAGCCAAAAGCGTTTGAAGTTCATTGAAGTACTGATTCCGATGGTCTCTATGGGAGATGACCATGATGAGAGCGGTGTAGCTTGTAACGCCATCTTTTTGAAACCGATATGTCGCTAAAAGAAATTTGTTGTCATCGACCTATAGTACTTAGTGTTAGCAGTGCTGGCCTAGCCAATGTCATTCTCAAAGAAATATGAACCGCTGATATCACCATCAGCCAGAAAACCACAAGAGATAGTGACTTTTTAAGGAAACTTTGGGCATTCCTGGGTCGCTTGGGGATTGGTATCGTTCCAACTTTGGAAATTTTTTTTTGTTCACATACCCATTCACTCATAAATAGGCCTCAACAATGTAGATGATTTTTCCATAAACATTTCTGTCAACTGCTTCAAAGCCCAATCAACGATCAGACATCGTTTTCTATGATCTTTTAGCTTCAGATCCTAGATCAGGTGAATATTGTACGTGTGCAGACTTAAGTTACGATGGCTCTCAAATTCAATAATTTTTGTTTGTTGACGTTGTTGTGGTCGTAATGGCTGAATACGATTTTTCAAGGGAAAATTTTTTGAGTGTTGCTGCTAGCCAAGTCAAGGATATTTGTTTACGTACGTAAGCCCGCAAATATACTCGTGTTCAGTTCGCTTCACCTCAATATAAAAATTGTGTTTTTCAATTTCATTTTCAAATCTCCCAAAAACAAAAAGTGAAAATGAAAATGAAAAATGACGACGAATTTATTTTAAATCTTTGAAAATGCTTTGCTGTTTCGAAAAGCACATTCGATAAGCGCATGAAAAAAAATCCCATATTTTAAGAAATAATTTAAGTTTTTAATTTGAAATCATATCACTAGACCTAGTTGCATAATTTATTTTAGTTGTTCAAACATTGTCGGTGTATGGCATTCAATTCTTATCAAATTAATCCCCAATTTAAATGAGATTTTCATAGGCTTCTGTGCACAATATTTATGGAGGCTTTACTAGACAACAAAAAGCTTATCGTACAACACCTTTAAGCGTATTTTCTTTTATTTTTTCTTTTCTTTCTTTTTTTTTACGTATTCTCCAGACAAAATCTAATTGAGTAGGATTTCTTGTTTTCCTTTATTTCTTTTGTGTATGTGTTTGTGCGAGTATGTGTGTGATTTTCATTTTCTTTATAGTTCTTGTCATACATGCTCCTTTGAGCCTTAAGGCAGGCTGGCAGGCAGGGTATTAATATGTTTATGAAAACATGTCTTAAACGGCTTTACAATCTGTCGATCTGCCTCTATTATAAATACATACGAGGGCTGTGCAAAAATAAATTAAAAGAAATTAATTCATTGCTTTTTTGTATTCGTTTCATTATCCTTGATGAGGCAAAGATCTACAACTACACACTCCATTAGCAAAGGTCATGATGCATGCATTTTTTTTAGCAGTCTTGGAGAACTCACGCTAAACGATAAAACACAACAAAACAGCTAAAGAAATATAATCAACGGAGTACCAGGCATTACTCAGAATTTCTACATTCAAGAGACTCTTCTTCTTTTCTCTAGGAGGTACCAAACAGAGATCAGCAATAAGTATTCACAACGATGAGTAGATTCGAGTCATACTTATAATTTCAGATACTTATACACATTCATACTTGTTTTAACATGACACTCATACTACTCATACTCAAAGTTAGAACTACTAGTCGTATTCATACTTAACAATACGCATAATGTTATTGAATTCGACTCGTCTTTACTTAACATTTATACGAAGCACAAAATAAGTATGATTCGCGTACGAGTACTGCAATACTCACAAGAAGATTGTGTGTATGCTTTGCTTGTTGTCTTTGTCTTTCCTTTCTTCTTTGTTTGTACATGCAACAACAACAAAGGCTGTAAATTTTGATAAATGATTCGAATCACTTATAAGTATTAAAAGTATTTTTCTAAATTTATGAATCAGAATGAGTAGGCGTATAAATCAAACATATTCGAATATTGTGAGTTTGATGTCAACGTTGTACTCATACTCATTGCTACTTATACTTATAAATCAATGTTGTAGCGAGTACGAATCGAATCAGAGTAGTTGAATTTCAATTCTGTTGATTCACTCATACTCAAAATTGCATAAATGCTTATGAATAGCGGAAAATGATTCATTCGCAAATAAGTTGGCGAATTTTATATTTTTCTGGCTGAACAGTGTTATGCTGGATTAATGCTAGGCATCCAAGTATCTTTCTGGATAGAATATATTGTGGAAAAAAAACATTTTATTGAGAACGAGAGAAGGGCAGTCAGGAGTGCCTTAGATAGCAAATAGTCTCTTCGTCTAAGGGTTCTTGCATGTGATTGTATTGATAGAGGGGTTGCGATTCGATTGAAACTGCAAAATGAGAGTCTATTTCAATATATTGAGTGTTATTTATAATACTTCATAGACTTCGTTGGCAATGATTCTGGCAATGATGGTAAAGAGATATTTTTGAAGTTGTTCTCTCGAAATCCGGATTTTGGACTACTATAGCACATTCTTACAGGTGCCGCTGCTATGTGAACGTCTTCACACCAATCAATGACAGGATTTCTAGGACTTGGTCCTTCTTTACAAACAACGTTGTCCTCTTCGAAGCAAATATCCGTCTTGGCGGACCCTTCTCATACATTCGAACAACATAGCCAAGCCAGCGTAGCCACTGTATGTTAATACACTGCACAACATCTACATCGTTGAGGAGCTCATACAACTCATTACTGGATAGAATACTGATATCAGCGCTAACTTGCACTAGACGTAGGACTTTTCTCTCGAATGCTTACAGGGCTTCTGCAGTAGTGCCTAACAGTGTCGATAGTTCTAGGCCACAAAGCAGCACACGGAGGATTAGCATCTTGTAGAATATTAATTGTGTCATACGTGAGAGGATTCTGCTGCTCAATTGCCTACTGAGACCATAAGTAGCACCTGATGGCAAGATAGAACCTTGATCTCCCGACTTCTTTTCGGTGGTAATGGTGGAGCTAAGGTCCAATAAGCCATATAACTCTACTTTTCCAAAACATGTACTTCGTTTTTTCCTCATTTAGCGCCAGACCCATCTTAATAGATGGGCAGCAATAACACAAAAGGCATCTTGATTGGTACGCCCTATGATGTCAATGTCGCACGCTTTGAAATAGGCTCATTGCAATGCACTAACGCCTTCCGTGGAAAACTCTTCATGACGAAGTTGAAGGAGGTCTCATGATAAGACAAGGCTTGTCTGAAACCTCGTACGGTATCAAAAAGTTAATTTTTACCTTGACGGAGCTGTAGGAGTTGCTCAATGTCGTTCAACATAGCCTTATCAGGTTCGCAGGTTTACCGAGGTATTGCAGAAATTGCAGAGTAAACACGACTCGTTATGGGGCAATAGAAGGCTGCCTTATAGTCGCTAAAAAGGTTGTGTGTGTTGACTTGTTTTTCATGGGAAAAACATAGTATGACATAGTATAAAGATCTGATGGACTTGTCAGGTCTGAAGCCACACTGATAAACTTCAATCAGTGTTTTGACGAAAGGCTACAGTTATTCACACAATACGCCCGTAAGAACCTTGTATGCGAAGCTTAGAAAGTTTTCTTGTTGCTGTTTTGAAATCCTTAAAAATAAATTTGTTTTCAATAAACAAAGCTTTTTGCACAGAACATATGTGGGGTGAGAAGCTAGGACGTTGTACAATGGGTCAATTCGACCACCGAGTACTGCACTTGTCAGAATTGACAAGTACACGTTACGGAATGGTTAGGTTAGGTTAGGTTAGAGGACGTGTACTTGTCTGACAAGTACAGTACTCGGTGGTCGAATTGACCCATTGTACTAAGTCCTAGCTTCTCACACCGCTTATGTTGTGTGCGTTAATTTTATATATGTGTGGCGGGACGTACAGTTTTTAAAGTCGATTCCGAACGACAGATTTTTTTTTACTCTCAGAGTTTTTGCCAGAAATCTGCTGAGAGGAAGTCACCGAAAAATTATTTTCAAATTTTCGTTTTGATGTCTGACCTGGGATTCGAACTCGGGTCTTTCGTCTAATAAGCCAACACACTACCTACTAGACCACGGCGACCTCTAGGGATATCAATCGGGAAAAACCGAATCCCGAATCCCGAAATCCCAGGATTTTCGAAATTCACAAATCCCGAATTCCGGGATTTTTAAAAAACTTGTCCCGGGATTTTTGGAATTGTGAATTCATATGTATTTGGACCCCGCAAGAGGTCATGAAAAAATATTCTATATCACTCGACTTCGATAATAGCATCTCAGATGAGGAAAACCCTACACTTCATTGATGAAAAGTTATTTGATGGCATCGAAGAATGCAGAAGCCCTATAAAACGAATTAAAGGGGTAACTGATTTAGATAGTCAACTATGCAAAGGAATAGATTTATTTACATCAGGAGGTAGTAGAGGTGAATACTTACAAGCTGCATACAGATATCTTGGAACTACGTGACCACCAAATAATGATTGCAAGAAGTGTTTTTCAACGGCAGCGTATGTTGACAACAAAATTCGTTCAAGCCTATCAGATCACATGTTATAGATGCTTTAATCTTTTCTAGTTATTTTTTGGAATTTTTGATCCCGAATTATCCCAAAATTTTCCGGTATTTCGGGATCGGGATTATAAAACCGTTTGGCATCCCTAGTATACATTAAGTTTTAAAATTCCTTTTAAGGGTTAAACATAAACGAACTGTTTTTTATTGAAATATTATAAAAAATTTAATTTTTTCTCTCATTTTTGTTATTTCTTTTAGAACAATCACAGCTAATGGGTGGACTTGATGGCCATTCCTATACCGTGTAATACTTTAGAAATCTACCTTCCTATTGACCTTCTTCAGGTGCTTTAAAAAAAAAAGAAAATAAATAAAATCAACAACAACAACAAACCAGAAAAAACAACAACAATAATTTTTCTATATTAGAATTAAAAAATGAAAATTTAAAATTAAGAACAGAACAGACAGAAAAAACAGAAAAAAAAGAAATTCATTTTAAATAAAATTAAACAATAACAACAACAACAATATTAAAACATAATAAAATTAATTATTAATAAATTTAATGTGAAATGTGTAATAAGAAAAAATTATTAAAAAAAAACATTTTAAATGTAAATAAAAATAGAAGAAAAAGAAAAACCTGGAATATATTTTGTAGAGCAATTGTGAAAAATGAAGCGAAAAAAATAGCAAGGCTAGGACGCAAAAAAAAACTGGAAAAATAATGTAAAATATTGTGTTGTAATCAAAATTAATTTGTAAAATTTAATTTTTTTTTAATGCAAAACAAAACAAAATAAACATTCTAATTTAAGTTGAAAAAAACCATTTAAAAAAGAGGAAACTTGCAACAAAAAAAAAAAAACAAAACAAAAAAATTGTAAATTTAAACAAAATGAATGAACGAAACATGATTTAAATGATGATTTAATAAATAAATAAACAAACAAACAATAAATCAATAAAACTTTTTTAAATAATGCCAACTAAACATTAAAAGGAAATGAAATGAAAAGAAATAATAAAAAAAAAGGATTCTGTTGTTTTATTTCCGCTAAAGCATGTGTTCGAAGTTCGAAGTTTGTTTTAGACATTATCTGACATAATTTAATTGCATTTACAACAGTGAAGGGCAACACACATACTATCATAGTTTTTGTTGTGTTAGTAAAGCAGCGGAGAACAAAATTCAATGTAATTTTTGATAGTCGTACACTGGGAAAATAAAAAAAAGGAAAATAAATGATTTATTGTGTTGTGCGTATGTTAAGTGCGGTTTTAAATATTTATCGCCAAAACAACTCAAAACCTCTGTCGTCAAATTCAAAAAGAAATTTCGTCATCGAATGGACGGCACTGCTTTGCTAAAGCCAAAGCAACTGTATATGATGCCTTTTAAAAGGCATTAAATTATTATTATTAATTTGTAAATCATTGTAATTTGGTACGTCCGTTTCGTCAACAATGAATTTCAATAAACAAAGCTTTTTGCACAGAACATATGTGGGGTGAGAAGCTAGGACGTTGTACAATGGGTCAATTCGACCACCGAGTACTGCACTTGTCAGAATTGACAAGTACACGTTACGGAATGGTTAGGTTAGGTTAGGTTAGAGGACGTGTACTTGTCTGACAAGTACAGTACTCGGTGGTCGAATTGACCCATTGTACTAAGTCCTAGCTTCTCACACCGCTTATGTTGTGTGCGTTAATTTTATATATGTGTGGCGGGACGTACAGTTTTTAAAGTCGATTCCGAACGACAGATTTTTTTTTACTCTCAGAGTTTTTGCCAGAAATCTGCTGAGAGGAAGTCACCGAAAAATTATTTTCAAATTTTCGTTTTGATGTCTGACCTGGGATTCGAACTCGGGTCTTTCGTCTAATAAGTCAACACACTACCTACTAGACCACGGCGACCTCTAGGGATACCAATCGGGAAAAACCGAATCCCGAATCCCGAAATCCCAGGATTTTCGAAATTCATAAATCCCGAATTCCGGGATTTTTAAAAAACTTGTCGCGGAATTTTTGGAATTGTGAATTCATATGTATTTGGACCCCGCCAAAGGTCCTGAAAAAAATTCTATATCTCTCGACTTCGATAATAGCATCTCAGATGAGGAAAAACCCTACATTCATGATGAAAAGATATTTGATGGCATCGAAGAATGCAGAAGCCCTAAAAACGAAATTAAAGGGGTAACTGATTTAGATAGTCAACTGTGCAAAGGAATAGATCTATTTACATCAGGAGGTAGTAGAGGTGAATACTTCCAAGCTGCATACAGATATCTTGGAACTATTTTACCAATAAATGTTGATTGCAAGAAGTGTTTTTCAACGGCAGCGTTATGTTGACAACAAAATTCGTTCAAGCCTATCAGATCACATGTTATAGATGCTTTAATCTTTTCTAGTTATTTTTTCGGAATTTTTGGGTCCCCGAATTATCCCAAAATTTTCCGGTATTTCGGGATCGGGATTACAAAACCGTGAATCCCATGATTTTTAAAAATCAATCCCATTTGGCATCCCTAGTATGTATTAATTTTTAAAATGCCTTTTAAGGGTTAAACATAAACGAACTGTTTTTTATTGAAATATTATAAAAAATTTAATTTTTCTTCTCGGTTTTGTTATTTCTTTCAGAACAATCACAGCTAATGGGTGGACTTGATGGCCATGCCTATACCGTGTAATACTTTAGAAATCTACCTTCCTATTGACCTTCTTCAGGTGCTTTAAAAAAAAAGAAAATAAATAAAATCAACAACAACAACAAACCAGAAAAAACAACAACAATAATTTTTCTATATTAGAATTAAAAAATGAAAATTTAAAATTAAGAACAGAACAGACAGAAAAACAGAAAAAAAAGAAATTCATTTTAAATAAAATTAAACAATAACAACAACAACAATATTAAAACATAATAAAATTAATTATTAATAAATTTAATGTGAAATGTGTAATAAAGAATAAATTATAAAAAATAAAAAACAAAAATTTAAAATAAAAAGAAACATTTAAATGTAATAAAATAGAAAAAAACCTGGAATATATTTTGTAGAGCAATTGTGAAAAATGAAGCGAAAAAAATAGCAAGGCTAGGACGCAAAAAAAAACTGGAAAAATAATGTAAAATATTGTGTTGTAATCAAAATTAATTTGTAAAATTTAATTTTTTTTAATGCAAAACAAAACAAAATAAACATTCTAATTTAAGTTGAAAAAAACCATTTAAAAAAGAGGAAACTTGCAACAAAAAAGAAAAACAAAACAAAAAATTGTAAATTTAAACAAATGAATGAACGAACATGATTTAAATGATGATTTAATAATAAATAAATAAACAAACAAATAAATCAATAATATAAACTTTTTTTAAATAATGCCAACTAAACATTAAAAGGAAATGAATGAAAGAAATAATAAAAAAAAAGGATTCTGTTGTTTTATTTCGCTAAAGCATGTGTTCAAAGTTCGTTTTAGACATTATCTGACATAATTTAATTGCATTTACAACAGTGAAGGGCAACACACATACTATCATAGTTTTTGTTGTGTTAGTAAAGCAGCGGAGAACAAAATTCAATGTAATTTTTGATAGTCGTACACTGGGAAAATAAAAAAAAAGGAAAATAAATGATTTATTGTGTTGTGCGTATGTTAAGTGCGGTTTTAAATATTTTATCGCCAAAACAACTCAAAACCTCTGTCGTCAAATTCAAAAAGAAATTTTCGTCATCGAATGGACGGCACTGCTTTGCTAAAGCCAAAGCAACTGTATATGATGCCTTTTTAAAAGGCATAAATTATTATTATTAATTTGTAAATCATTGTAATTTGGTACGTCCGTTTCGTCAACAATGAATTTCAAAAAAATTCTGCTTTTAATTGCAATAATTTTAAAATCCTATCATTCCCTTTATTGTTGTCGAAAAATCCGTGGCTAGTCTCGACATTAAACGTTTTGCTGCGTGTATTTGCCAACAACAATAAATCATTCAAAAAAGTTGCGTAGCGAGATCTTGCTTCATCAAGTGCTAAACGTCAACTGAATTGATTTTGTTCTCTGGCATCAACACAAAACAACAAACAAAGCAACAAACACACGATCATTATACGAAACCACACGAGTAAGCTTATAGTGTAGGTGTGTCAACGCAGCGTCAGCAGAAATTTCTTTTCCTATCACATGTGATACGAAATTTCAAATTTGCCCTTCGCTGATTTACAACAATGAAGTTAAATACATACGTACATACATACTAGGGATGCCAATCGGGAAATCCTGAAATCCCGAATCCGGGATTTTTAAAAACTTGTCCCGGGATTTTTCGGAATTTTCGGGATTGTAAATTCATATTTATTTTGACCCTAATAAAGGTCCTGAAAAATCTAATAATATCTCAGATGAAGAAAACCCCACTTCTATTGATAAAACGTTATTTGATGCCATTGAAGAATGCAAATGCTCTATAAAACGAATTAAAAGGGTAACTGATTTAGCTACTCACTAGTGGGTAGTGGAGGTGAATATTTACAAGCTGCATATCGCATTTTTTTTTTGGATTTTTGGATCTCGGAATTTTTAAAAATCGATTACGTTTGGCATCCCTAATACATACATACATACATCGCATAAAGCCTTAGTGACATAACAGTACTTTGTTGCGGATCTTTTGTTATCCAGAACAGCAGGACATGTTCTAGGCATGACAAGCATGTACCGGTATTGCGTTCCACGCATCCTCTATAATTTTCCAAAGCCCGTCGAAATTTACTGGACACTTTCCCCTGACTACCCTTTTAACTTCGTTCCAAAAATTTTCTATTGATTCATATCAGGGAACTGTGCTGGCCATTCTAAGACATTGTTTGTTTTTTGTCCTGGAACCACTTCTTTGTGTACTTTGCCGTATGCTTTGGGTTATCATCCTGTTGGAAAACCCATTTGAGTGGCATATTTTCTTCGGCATTCGGCAGCATTGCATTTTGCAAAATTTCAGTTCAATTAGTCGATTTCATTATGTTTTGGATACGATATAGAGAACTCATACCATAACGAGAGAATGTCTCTCATACCATGATGACACCACCACCAGGTTTTACCGTCTTTAAAGTATATTTTGGATTGAACATACATTCATACATAAATAATTGGTGATTACAATCCCAGCCAGCAATTGTGAAAATTTTTAATTAAATTCGAGTCTTTTTTGATTCTTCTGTGCGATTAATTAGGTCGAATATGCCCTCATTTTCTGATCATAAAAGTCTCTTTCATCGGCTGAAAAAAAGTATCTACGAGCGACTCTTCTCAAAAAAGTCATTTATGAGTCATTTTCTATATTATTTTAAAGTAGTTTTCGACTCTTTTTCTAGTAGCTTTATAATGATTTTCGAATCACTTTCTGATCATTTATTAGTCATATTTACCTTCGTTATGATTCTTTTTCCAATCATCTTTCAGTCATCGTTTAACCGCATACGAGTCTTTTATGAGTCCTTTTATTGTCATTTATAAGTCATGTTCGTATTAATTTGGACTCGTTTCTATGTCATTTATGATTAAAATCCCGGTGGTCTAGTCGATAGTCTGCTGGCTTATTAAACGTAAAGCCAGGGTCCGAGTCCCAGGCCAGTCATCAAAATAAAATACAAAAAAAGTATTTTTCAGGCAATTTCTTCCCAGCAGACTTCTGGCAAAATTTCTGAAAGTAAGTAAAACTTGCCATGAAAAGCTTCTCAAAAAATTTTATCATTCGAAGTCGACTTTAAATTGTAGGTCCCGCCACTTATGTATAAAATTAACATAAGTAGTGTGAGAAACTAGGTAAATAATCCTAACTGAAGGGTTGTAATGACCAATTATTTATGTATGTTCAGTCTGAATTGGATGATATAGACAGGACGTGTCACACAGCTCATGCAACATTGGATATTCCAAGTAAGCAATTTGATGGCACAGTTATCTCACATGGGAGCGATGTGAATTGGCCACTGAAATCATGCGATTTGGCTTCGTTAGACTGTTTCTTGTGGAGTTTTCTTAAATCGCAATTGTTTGCGAATAAACCACAGATTGAATTGGTCCTAAAACCCTACATAACCAAGGCTAACGATTAAATTCAGCCTTATTTATGTCCCAGAGCATGAACTCACTTACCTATTTAATTGGTCATTAACAACCCGATTAACGAATTTCGCCCTGATGCATCCAGGCTCTTCTGCTTCTTGCGCGCCTACGCCAATTACTCACAGCAATCGATGACAGGGCTTCCTCGGGTTGGTCCTTCCAACAAATACAAGGTCATCCTCTTCGCCGACCTCCGCAGATCTCCGCATTAAATACCCGTCTAGCCAGAGCATCCTCCTCCATTCGAACGACTTGGCCGAGCCAGGTTAGCCGCTGGATATTAATACGCTGCACAACGTCTATGTCGTTGAGGAGCTCATACAGCTCACTGTTGGATCGGAAGCGAAAATCATCCTCAACTCGCACTGTACCGAAGATCTTACGCAGATCTCTCGAATACTCTTAAGGCTGCAGCTTCAGTCCATGATTCTGTGTCATAAAGAAGTAAGGGTAGGATGAGCGTCTTGTAGAGTTGGTTTTGTCGCATGAGAGAAATTTTTGCTACTCAATTGCTTATTGAGACCATAAGTATCAGCTGTTGGCAAGAATAATCCTGCGTTTGATATCCAGACTGGCATCATTTTTGGTGGTAACGGTGGAGCAAAGAAAAATAAATTCCTTGACTGTTTCAAAAGTATAGTTATCGGCCGTAATCTGAGAATCAACCTCCGCTTGTCTCTACTTGTCGATAAAATATACTTACACTCCCATCTTCTTAGACTCCCATTCAATAGCACTAAAGGCAGCAGTAACATCTCACTTGGTACGCCCCATGATGTCAATGTCGTCAGCGTATGTAAGCAACTGGACCTGCCTTTTAGCAGAACACTCTCCATAATGAAGTTGAAGACGTCTTATGATATGGGGTCGATTTATCTGAAACCTCGCACGGTATCAAGAGGTTCGGAAAGGTCCATTCCTACCTTGACGAAGCTGCAGGAAATGCTACTTTGAATAGCCTTATTATCAGCTTCGCAGGTATACCAAGCTCAGACATTGCGGCAAAAACACAATCCCTTATGGCGTTTTCGAAGTCTGCTTTATAGACGACAAAAAGATGGTGTGTGTCGGTGTGCCAGAGCAAGAAAGAAACGCGATATTAAGAATGTACTCCACCCAGAGAAGTCGTGGCATGGTTATGGTTCGATGATGTCATTTTGTTTTATTTAAATTAAAAAGTGGGAAGGGTTTAATGAAAGAACTGATTAAGGATTCTGATATTAGACTACCATAGAGAGAGACTATATCCAGATGCAATGCTTTTAAGTCTCTAACGGCGTCCTTTATCACCTTTGAATGTCCTGGATTTTTTAAGAAATATCTCTAATAATTCAGGGATAACTCTTCTATAGATTCCAGGGCATTGGGATATCGTTGAACATTGCATTGCCTTGATCAAGTGGTCTGAGCGGGTACAGAGCCTACAAACTCTGATATGCTGCAGAGTATATGTGTTCCGATTGCCTCATTCAAAATGGGTGTTCTTCGCTTGTTTTACAGGCGGGATCAGATTCGTTGTTGTGTCAGCAATATGTTTTGATATTGTGCTGCAATTGTGTGGATAAGAGAAAAACTGGTTACTCTGCCTTAATTAAGTCACAGGGTCATCCATAGCAAAATGTAGAATCTCATGAGAGACAAACGGATAGGCTTGGCAGTTTCATCAATGATTTCTACAGGAGCTGTATTCACAATGGCTTGTATCGTCAATCTAATAATGTTCACTCTCAGCAGATTTCTAGCAAAAAGTCTGGCAGTAAATAAAAGTGCCATGAAAAGTTTCTCAAAAATCTATCTTTCGGAGTCGACTTTAAACTGTAGTGTGAGTGGTGTCAGAAGCTAGGTCTTAATACCTACTGCAGGATAGTAATGGCCAATTGTGACACAATGCGTCCCTGTTAAATTCATTATGCCGTTATCTTAACAGTTTTTTCAACAAATGCGATAACCAGAGTATGTTTATTGCTTGCCTTTATGACGTTAATAATTGCCTTCGATTAAATGACGCAATTTTTATAGAAAAATGTTTCTTTTATTCCATTCACTTAATCAATTGCATCTTAGGCTTTTATTTTATGTGACCAACGAAGTATCGTTATTAATCATTTGCTTGCAACAATTAACTTTTTCTACTAATGCCACTGCTATTGGCATGTTAGGCAATGGCCATTAATAACAAATTTATTGTGGCCTTAATTGCAAACCATAAATTTCAATTGTTACTGGGAAGATGGTTTACAAAGGCTACAACAAAATGAAGAAGCAAAAAAAAAAAAGGAAAAAGTTCATGAAACACAATTTCAAAGGACTGTAAATAAAGCACTACCAGCAATTAATAGAGAGACAAAAAAAAGAATTACACACAGGAACACTGGATATAAAAATAGAATAAAAAGAAACTAAAAAACTAAAGGAATCTACCAAGAGCTCTAACAGATTGCATGATACCCTACAACTAGAAAAGATAAACAAATCAATTATACAGAAATAAACAGGCTGAACTTGATAAGACAAGGCGTAGCTGGTTCCATTACGAATACTAGATTAACCTCTTGATCTAAAACCCATTTGAATTGAAAAAGTTTCAACTAAAAGGCCAACGCACTACTTACTAGACTACTCGTGCTATTTTTTTAGTTCTGTCACAATGTTCCATAGAGTTATTACCTACTCACCATCCTTCCTCAGTAATATCTGTCAAAGATGTTGCTGTCAGCTTGGATGGGAACAATGATTCAAAACAACATATTCACCTTCGTCATCCTAGACGAAGAGGAAGACATTTGCCTGCTAGCTCACACGCCGAAGGTTTAATGCATTTGCACTACCAATGATGCTCCCTTCAAATATTCAAAGTACAGTATTCCCTCGAATAACGTCGTAGAATGTTCCGCAAAAAGGCGACGTAAATTGAATTTCAAAGAACTCATACTATCAGATGCATTTATTTGTGTCCGTACGTACGTAATTGGCCATTACAACCCTTCAGTCAGGATTACGACCTAGCTTCTCACACCACTTATGTTGTGTGCGTTAATTTTATACATGAGTGGCGGGGCCTACAGTTTAAAGTCGACTCCGAACGACAGATTTTTGAGAAGCTTTTCATGGCAATTTTTACTCTCAGAGTCTTTGCCAGAAATCTGCTGAGAGGAAGTCGCGGAAGAAATATTTTTCGTTTTGATGTCTGACCTAGGATTCGAACCCGGGCCTTTTGTCTAATAAGCCAACACACTACCCACTAGATCACGGCGACTTCATTTATTTGTGTACATTTTACAAAAAAAAGAACTAGGATAACCCTTTCCCTGTCCTCTACATCACATGTGATGCACAGCTTTTCATACGCTTGTGCATCACATGGAAAGGGAAAGGGATAATTAAATTTTTATTCTATGTATTGAATCTTTTTAAAGAGGGAATACTGTATGCCTTACTTACGTTATTCGTCATTACCCTTCTGTCAGCCCGTCAACCTAGTCTCTCTCACTAATTATATTGCCGCGGGACATTTCATGCCAATTTTATTTACTCTTAGAGCTTTTGCAAGAAATCTGATGAGAAAAAGTAGCAGCTTGTGCAGATATCACACGAAGATAATCTGCTGTGAGGAAACAGATCAGGCAATAAGATCAGGTTCCCTCTTCTATCGAGGAAGCCAAAGAATTTTTTCCTAATCATTGATCGCATGAAAGGATTTTCAGTGAAGTATTCGTATTGATCGCTTTTTTTTTGGGGGGGAAGGGGGGAAAATGTTTTGTGCATTCATGAAGGTTGCCACTCTCCCCTGGGTATACCGACTAAAACCCGCCTTATCTCCTCATCGGGGTATCATTCGACCACGAAATCGTGGTTGTATTACTTCAATGTGGAGCCCTTCTTGGCACCTGTGCCAGTTTCATCATTGTCAGCCTGCGTCCAGGATCCGCTCTTCCATTATTCTACTGCGTTTGGGTAATTTTTTTTTCCTTCGCAGGACATAGTGCACAAATTGTTTTACTGCGTTTCAGTTTTCTCTGCTGTTTAACATGCTGCCCTTAGATAGCTACTACTAGGACTCAATAAACAGAATGTGAGGTTGGAAACTGGCAATGCTTACGGAACATGAAAACACTATTCATGTTGCTGGGAATAGGTGTCAGGATCTGAGGTAGATGTCACCCAAGAATGATAAACTAAAGACTACGCCTTGCGCATGATTTCCCGTTAGATGATGTAAGGTTTCCAAATCTTTTTCAAATGTGAAAAGTAATATTTCTTCTGAAAAATGTGTGCACTACGTGAAAGTAGTTGGCAACTCCTGTAATATAACTTACATTATCATTAGCCAATAGGAACACAATTTGCGTGACGTCATTGATTCAACACGCAAGAAAGTTTTAATTTTGCGTGCGTGATGGCGTAATCTTTAGTTTATCATTCTTGAATATCACCTACATTACTGCAGCGTATGTGAAGATGATGAAGTCGTCGTAGCTAGTACGTTGGTTTATTAGACATAATGCCACGGTTCAAATTCCAGGCATAAAAGTTTCTCAAAAATCTGTTGTTCAGATTCGACTTTAAACTGTAGGTCCCTCACGCCGTTCATGTAGAAAAATTAACACACACAACAGGTGACTAAAGGGGTGTAATGGCCGCTTAAGTAATTATTCATGGAAAGGAGTGCGCTGATGAGTAATACCTACGATATGTAAGCTAGCAAACAAGTATCGTCTGCAGATTTAAAGTCTTCCTAGTGGTCTTGAAGACCATAGGCGATGACATTATTTTGCTTTGTCCGTGGTAATAACTCCCTTAAAAATCGATCACTAAAGAAGCGAATTTTTTTGTCTTAAAGAGCATTACATTTAGCGAATAGGAAATTGCTTCTTGGAGCAGTGAAATAGAACTATAAAAATAGGCTAGGTTAAATGGTTTGACAAGATATGAACTTAAAGATGCGGTAAAGATTTCTGCAAGTAAAGTATTGGCCAAAAGGTCTTGTGTCTTCTACTGGTTAAACATTTGAAAATATCAACGGTCCTTACTTAAATTTTCCATCACTAACTAGGCCCTGAAATCCATTTTTTTTTTATAAAAACCAACACTCAGGGGATGGTCCCTACTCATGCAGTGCATTGTCAAGGTTTAGGAAAATTGGTTATAGGAGGGTGGAAAGAGTAGTGGACTAGTGTTTGTGGACATTTGATTTAAACTTACCAATATCATAACTGACGGGAAAAACCTTCGCATTAAGATCATTCCACAAGCGAGCAGTGCGGGCAAAAAAATGAATTCTCCCTGTAATGCATTGTGCGGTTCACTGGACAATCAACCACAAAAGGATGTGCTCTATACCACGTAAAAATATGTGATTATCGGGAACCAAGCCGCTTATCTCTCGAGAATACCTCCCATTATAATACCGATAGAACAATGAAACACACGCCACATTGCGACGATGCTCCAACGAATTAATAGAGTTGGATGCCCTACTGTCATTAATAAGCACCTTCGCCTTCTCCTGTACGTGGTAGAGAAGCTTCAAAATAGACTTTGAAGCACTGGCCCATACATGAGAGTTGTACTTCATCCGGGGTCGGATAAAGGTCCTGTAAATAGTAAAAGGGTCGGATGGAGTGTAGCATTTTCTGCACCGTTTCAAAAAACCAAGCCACCTGGATGCTTTCTTCGACACTCGAAAAATGTGATCGTTCCAAAACGAGCATCACAACTAATTCTCATGCCCAGAACATCAAGAGCATCAGCCTCCTCAATATTTACATTAACCATAGATACGGAAGTCGCCGTGGGTAGTGTGTTGGCTTATTAGACAAAAGGCCCGGGTCCGAATCCCAGGTCAGACCTCAAAACGAAAAATATTTCTTCGGCGACCTCCTCTCAGGAGATTTCTGGCAAAGACTCTGAAAGTAAAAATTGCCATGAAAAGCTTCTCAAAAATCTGTCGTTCGGAGTCAACTTTGAACTGTAGGTCCCGCCACTCATGTATAAAATTAACGCACACAGCATAAGTGGTGTGAGAAGCTAGGTCGTAATCTTGACTGAAGGGTTGTAATGGCCAATTATGTATGAATGTATAGATACGGATGACAGAACACCAGCACCAGCATCACGCCGGTGTGTCAAAAAAAACGAAATTTGGTTCGCGCGGCCCCACTCAGAGATTGTTATCAAGTCAACTGTGAGTACATCATTCATATTCGACCTTCTTGCTTCAATCCCCAAAAGGCTCGGCCTCCGATCAAATGAATATGAATGACAAATGTTGCTGTCATCCGCAAAAGAGTAAATAGGATTCGAAGTAATGGATAGAAGATCATTGAGAAAAATAAGAAAAAGAGTAGGAGAAAGAACGGAGCAATGCGGTACCCCTGAATTTATATTGAACTCGTCGGAAAAGACGCCCTCTAATAGTGCGATCTTTGAGAAAGCTCGATATAAGTGACTACCGACACCAAAAAGCAATTAACTTCGATACCAGAGCCTCGTGGTCTATTTACATACATACATACATAGACCTAGCTTCTCACACCACTTATGTTGTGTGCGTTAATTTTATATATGAGTGGCGGGACCTACAGTTTAAAGTCGACTCCGAACGACAGATTTTTGAGAAGCTTTTCATGGCAATTTTTACTCTCAGAGTCTTTGCCAGAAATCTGTTGAGAGGAAGTCGCCGAAGAAATATTTTGTAGTTTTGATGTCTGACCTGGGATTCGAACCCGGGCCTTTTGTCTAATAAGCCGACACACTACTCACTAGACCTCGGCGACTTCGTGCTCTATTTACAATTCGATAAATAGGCCACAGTATAGCCAATAGAATGTAAGATCTTCTGGTTCTATTGTTTCGACCACTATATTGTGTAGCATAATTGCAGCATTTACAACAACAAGAGATATAGTAGGGCCTCCTCGACATAATAAAAGTATAGAAAATAATAGAGACTCTTAGCTAAGGCAAGAGTAATAAACAATGACAAGCGTTTCTAAATACAAAACAAACAAAAACTGGCCAATATTTTCACAAAACAACCGCCCATGCCATAACAGAAGCCTACATATGTTACAGGATATTCAGGATATACATTCATAATCCTTTTGTCCTACTATGTGGAGCACACACACACACACTCATTAATGTTAGAAGGATTTTTTTCCATCCTAACAATTATATTTTTACGAGGGACTAACGTATCCTGACAGTAAATAAATTCAAGTAAAATCCAAAGCTTTTAGATGACAACATGAAAAAGGTATTTAAACCACAATAAATTTAAGAATCTCTGCTTTACACCTTAAAAGCCGTAAGGCATCATCATATTAGTCATCGTCTTCATATTATGTTATGAAGATGAATGAGAGAGAAATTTTCGAAACTCTTTTCAAATAATTCCCTGATGCTGGTTGTGATGGTGGTGGTAAGTTTCTTTGGCAAAATGAAGCTAAAATTTCTTGTATGTACGCCTGTTGCTATTTTATGTGCCTCATATTCTCTTGGCATTGTTCTGTTATTAGAGCCTCAATTCTTCTATTTCTTTCTCAAGAGAATTGCTAAAGATTTTCATTGTAATTCAAAGATGATTGTTTTGGTTGTATGAAAAGCCTGATAATGTTGGGCCTAATAATTGTTGGGTACTTTAGCAAGTAATTTCGTAGATAAACGCAAAATATTTCAAATAATGCAACTTGTGGAGATTTCAAGACAGTAATTGAATCCATTTAAACAAACAAATCGAATTTCACAAGAGTTTTGGTACCTAAAAATTGACATACGAGGCTGGTAATAAAAAATAAGTAAATTAAGCAATAAAAGTGAAAGAGGAGTAGTGATAATGGAGAATAAGATGCCATGGAAAAACAAAAGTTAGAGGATTTAATCTCCTTTCAATATATCCACTCAGAACCTATCCCTAACCACCCAGACCTATTAAAACCGGGCAACGACCTTTATTCTAATTGCACTTACTTCCGTCATATATGTATGCCAAGGATTCTTATACGCATTTTCGGAAACGCGAGATAGTAAGTGGCTACTTCTGCAAAAATCACATAAAGGCAATGTCCTATGAGGTCCTCTCTTCTACCGGGGAAACATCATCAAAGTGGAGGAATTTTTCCATAATTTCCAGTTTAGTTGTAATAAAGACAACCCCTTACATTGGTCACTTACTTACTTACATACATAATTGGTCTTTACAACCCTTCAGTCAGTATAATTTAACTAGTTTCTCACACTACTTATGTTGTGTGTGTTAATTTTATACATAAGTGGCGGGACCTACAGTTTAAAGTCGACTCCGAACGACAGATTTTTTGGGAAACTTTTCATGGCAGATTTATTTTCTTTCAGAATTTTTGCCAGAAATCTGCTGAGAGGAAATCGCCGTAGAAATACTTTTTGTATTTTATTTTGATGTCTGGCCTGGGACTCGGACCCTGGCTTTACGTTTAATAACCCAACACACTACATACTAGACCACGGCGACCTCATACTTACTTACTTAATTGGCCATTAACAGCCCAATTGTCAGATATCGGCTGGCTTCAGTGCATCCTTCCAGGCGCCTCTTGCTTATTCGAGAGC
The DNA here is from genome assembly GCA_014635995.1 of Sarcophaga peregrina. Lineage (NCBI taxonomy): Eukaryota > Metazoa > Arthropoda > Insecta > Diptera > Sarcophagidae > Sarcophaga > Sarcophaga peregrina. The sequence goes on from CM025793.1 coordinate 38,609,747, forward strand.
CGTCAATAGTTGGCCGTACTAATCGATGACAAGCCTTTCATGTCTTGGTCCTTCAAACGCAAACAAGTTCATATTCTTTACCGATTTCTACAAATCCCCGTATTAAATGGGAGTTTCGTCGGAGCATCCTTATCATTCCAATGACTTGGCTGTACAGCCGCTGGATGTTAATATGCAGCATAACATCCACATCATTGATGAGCTCATACAGTTCATTGCTGAATCAATGTCCAACTCGCACTGAATCGAAGACGTACAGACTTTTCTCCTGGATTACTCTTAAGGCTTTAGTATCAGTGCTTAACACTAAACCTACCATAGACGGGTCAAATGCCCCATTTTGAACTTCTTGTCAGAGTTTCTTGGAAATAATGATAATGAAAGGCTTTAAAGTTCTAGAACACTACAACCAATACAGCAAATCGGTACAAGAACTCAATAAATTTATACAGAGAGGAGCGCTTATTATACAAACAGCACTTGGTAACCCTGTCATTCTAAAACTAATCACATTTGATTAATGAACTAAAACAAAGCCAAGAAATGTTAACAAGACGGAGGTCCAATTATTCCTAAGAATTTCCCGATATTTTTTGATATGCATTATGGCGCCCTCTTGATTAGCGTTTAGTAAGCACCCGCCGTGAAGTCGCCGTGATCTAGTGGGTAGTGTGTTGGCTTATTAGACAAAAGGCCCGGGTTCGAATCCCAGGTCAGACATCAAAACGAAAAAATATTTCTTCGGCGACTTCCTGTCAGCAGATTTCTGGCAAAGACTCTGAGAGTAAAAATTGCCATGAAAAGCTTCTCAAAAATCTGTCGTTCGGAGTCGACTTTAAACTGCAGGTCCCGCAACTCATGTATAAAATTAACGCACACAGCATAAGTGGTGTGAGAAGCTAGGTCGTAATCCTGACTGAAGGGTTGTAATGGCCAATTATGTATGTATGTATGTTAGCACTCGCCTGTTTACTTCTGAAATATATTAATACCGCACAGACCCCACGCATATAGTTCCTTCTGATCCGCTGCAGCGCTCAAGTCTCATCATAGAAAAATTTTAGATTCTCTTGGTATATCGTTTACCCGATTAAGATCTTCCAAACTTTGCTCGCTCTATGGCAGGATGTTCTATCAGGAGCGATAATATTCCCTCCACTTTTAAGTGGCAGATACCAAGCCTATTACGTGAAATTTATCCACTCAGACTACTGATAAATGGCTATCATATATTGCCAGAAATGAACTGTAAGTTCGAAACAAGCTGCCAAAGATTCAAGTAAAGCGTTATCAGTTTTTCCTTCTACGCCAACGTGGCCCCTTTCGGGCAATTGGCTTACTAAGGACAGTTTGCATCACATTCACAAGGAAAGCTTTTTTCCTGTTTTCGCGATTATTTAACCGTGAAGCCTAAATAATCATACATGTTCCCGCGATGTAAATACGGCAAATATCCTCCCATTAGACATGATGCCAACGAAATTAAACGTAATACATGGAGAGAAATTAAACGAAATAATTTGAATTTTCTACGAATTGTTCAAACAAAACGATAACGTTGCAACCACGTGCATGGTAAACTTGATATGACGGACTGCATTGGAGTTGGACATGAATTTCAAAATTAACAAACTGCTGTCAGTCAGCCAAGGGGCAAAATTTTCATTATTTGCTTTGGCTTTTTGCAATGAAATTTGTTTGCAATTGTGTGCATCTCCAATGTTACGTTTCCATAACTAACCTACTCCCCACCCACCTTCGCTCCTCATCCTTCACGTGGAATTGTGTTGGTGATCCCTTTTGTTATTTAATGTCAGTTGTGCTACATGAAGAGTTTTCTATTGCAACTGTAATAGAGGATTACTGATGTGATGTTTGTTTTTCGAACTAGAAATTATGTGACGGCAATAATTAATAAATATATACGAGGGTGGGTGTATATATGCATATGTATTTGGGTTTTTGAATGACTTGTTCAGCCTACAGTTGGAGATTATGAATGGGAGGGTGTGGGAAGGTACGAAAAATTGAAATTATGTGCATGGGGATGTCAATTAACCAACAAGATCGCATAGTTTTGACTCTCATAGCTCCTACAGAGCCTTCAGCCTTAACCCCATCAAGACCGTTAGTGCGTGACATTGTCATATCCTGCTAGAGTTGGCCCTGTCCTTTAGTGTCCCAAGTACTACGGATCTAGACTAGAGAGTTTCCCCTCCCCATCAACTACGGGTGACTATGGCTGATACCGACCACCCCTCTCCCGTTGGCACGACCCATTTCTGGACCATCCTACCCTTTATGTCTCTGAATTGACTTTCCTGAGCTGGTAGCCGAAGCTTTCTAGGTCTAGTTGCGTATGCACGATAGCATCGGGATGAAACCCTCCGCCCCGTTAAAACCCTGGCAGGCCTCCTGCTAGAGGTGACCCTGTCCTTTACCTAGCACTACGGATCTAGACTGGGGAGACAATAAACTTTCCCTCCCCATCAACTAGGGGTGACTATGGCTGATACCGACCACCCTTCTCCCGTTGGCATGATCCGTTTCTGAACCATCCTACCCTCCATGTCTCTGAATTGATTTTCCTGAGCTGGTGGCTCTAACTTTCTATACCTAGTTGCGTAAGCACGATAGCGCCGGGATGAAAACCTCCGTCCCGTTAAAACCCTGGCAGGCCTCAAAGTACGTTTCTTGCCTGTCGCCATTAAGTTGGCGGTGTAGGTTCGTTTATGTAGACTCCCGATTAGTACCCAGTCTAACTCTGATACATGTCTGCATAAAGACTGGCGACAACCTTCGCGTAGCCTTCCTGTTGTATAGGCAACCACGGGACACGTTTAGGAAACTATACATTGCAGCCAAGGATAGCGGCTGGGGGACTATTTTTTGCCATGAATGCGAATAAAACAAAAAAACTTAAACCTTCCACTCTTGCCGGTAAACGAAAGTACTCCCAAGGCAGGCTTCTGCTATAAAAGCAAAGAAGGAGCTATCATCCACTGATGTCAAGGATATAGCTTCGTTTCTCAAACTTTCAGGCTAGTTTTCCAGGGTAGGGTATTCGTGCTTTTAATGTGTAGGCCTAACGCTGACGAACTTCTTCCCCAATTCGTTGGAACTAGATCAGTGTGGGGACTGCTTTTCTCGTTGCTTCACAACAGGCCGCTTTGTGTGCTCCACTTCAAACTACCTTGCGGTCGTTATTTGCATTGAGAAACTATTGTAAAAAGAATCAATTGCTGCAACAAAGATATTTCCAAGCATTTTACTCTTGAATCTGAAAAATCATTAACTATTTCAGCCCCTCGTATCATGCTATGAAAAACTAAATAGTTATTAAAATAATAATTCTTTTCATAAACAATGCATGCCCCCCTTCAATTTAATGATGATGAATTAATTGAAATTTTTGATTTTAAACCGTGTGTCTATGACATTAGAAAACATAACCTCACTTTCAGTATCAATTGTTCAATTGAAAATTTGTTTCATTCATTACTGTTGTTGAAGTTGTTGTAGAAAATTTGTTCAGTCAATAGCCTAATAAATGCCAAAACAATTAAATGTTAAAGGCCATCAATAGATTTCACCAGACCGACAGTCAAATGATTGATACGAACAAATTTATTTAAAAAAAAACAAAAAATTTTCGTTTTTAGAAATTCAATCCTTTTTTCGTATGTGTGGGCCTATGCACGGTTGTTGTAATCATAATTTAATTTAATAAAAACGTAGACAGACAGACTGTCTCTGTCAATATGAAACAAAAGCCAATAACATTTGAAATTTGAAATTTTAAAGTTCAATTGGTAGTGGATTGCTAATGAACAATGAAAATATTTTTCTAATAAATTAAAATGGAAAATTAAAATAATTTTCTGTCTGAATAGATGAATAGAAATGGTTAACAAGGGAAGTGAGATTTTTAATTTTGAAGAGCAATTTATAATTGTTTTCAAGGCTCCTTGTGAGTATAATGAATAGCCAACTACAGCCACCCATAAGGTTGGCCTTTTCTGTTTAAAATCGGTTGCCATATTGAATTGTTTCCACAATTCAATAAAATCCTGGAGAGGACTATCAAAAGTAATATGTTTGGGCAACACTACAGTTCTTGTATAAATGGAAACGGAATTTTAGTTACTGATCTTCAAATACTATGTTGCGATGACGATGACAAATTAAATCACAGTGCAGTACGCTATTAACAATGACAGCGTTGAGATCAATATGGCCAGCCATGGTAAGTTCAAAGTCCCGAATCAGACATTTACAAACAAAAAACTACTGGTCGTGAAGACCTGATATCTTTGCCACTAAATTACTTAAGATTGGACGTAGATAGTTAGCTGGTAGAACACATGCACCAATTTCTTTATAAGAATGACCATGCCCATCACGACAAGCTGTCAGGTTATTAATCGCATTCAATCTGCCCAGAACTCTCCTTTTAATTAGAAAGAGATCTTCAAATCGAATGGTCCCAAATGCACGAGTTTTGAGCAAAAAAAAAATCCAGGAGTTCTACCGTCACAATACAATGGCTTGAATTCAAATTTACCGATTTAAATGAATACTTGTAACCTAATGTCTAGTTGCCGTAGTCTAGTATTATTAGCTTATTAGACGTGAGACCGTAGCCCAGACAACTCAAACAAAACGAAATAAGACATCTTCTGTCAAAAATTCGGAGAGTAAAAAAAATTGCCATGAAAACGTTTCTCAGAAACTTAGCTTCTTAGTCGTTTGGTATTGACTTTAAACTGTAGTTACCGTCATTTATTAACACGCCAAACATGATTAGTGTGAGAAACTAGGTTGCAATCCTGGCTGAAGTACTGTATTTAGTAATTAGGTGTGTACGTATGTCAACTTCCTGCCGTATAATCATGCTTGGAAGCAGCTCACAAATTTCCCCGTTGGACCGATTAGTACGGTTCCGTCCCTCTGGTACCGCAGTAGGAATTATAGAGCCAGGAAATAGCAAAGCTATCAGCCATCCCGACTGCCACCCGAGCTCCTATGAGATAGACTTGACAATTATCTGGTGTGGAGGGTAGCCTTCAAGCCGTTAATAAGACCAAAGCATTTCTGTTGAGTAGGAAAAGAGATCTGGAGGGGAACCAAGTCAAACAGCTTTCACATACTATTGAGAAATAGCGTGAGAATTGTAATGAGGAAGCATGGAGTCAAAGTCACAAACACAATATGTAAATTTCAGAGCACCGAAACACATACTTGGAACGGGTGTGGTAGGCGTCAATACAACTTAGAAGGGAATACATTGTTATTTATTAAATCATAAGCAGGGAGTTAATCTTAATGAAGTTGAACAGTATCGAGTTTGCCAGGAGTTAACAGGATTTGTGCTTGTCTTGACCGACAACTGCTCGTCCTCTAACCTAACCTAACAGGATTGCAGGAGATATTACGGAGATATTCTACATATGATCAGAGCCTGTAATCTATTCTTTCTTACTTACATCTTCTAATATATAAAATTCTCGTGTTACGGTTTTAGTGGTTAAACTCCTCCGAAATGGATCGAACGATTTTCATGAAATTTTGTGTGCATATCGGCTAGGCCTGAGAATCGGACAACATCTATTTTTCATATCCCTAAATGTTAAAAGGGCATGGCAAATCATTGAAATTTATTATCGTGGTGCATATTGATCGTGGACAAATAAAATTCGGTAGGTAAGTGCATAGAGTTGATATTGACAATCCCACACAAAAATGAAAGTGACACCCTCCCCCTTCAAATGATACCTATAACCAAGAATGATAAACTAAAGATTACGTCATCACGCACACAAAATAAAAACTTTCTGCGCATGTTGAACCAATGACGTCACGCAAATTGTATTCCTATTGGCTAATGATAATGTAAGTTATATTGCAGGGCTGCCAACTACATTCACGTAGTGCACACATTTTTCAGAAGAAATGTTAATTTTCACATATGAAAAAGACTTGGAAACCTTTAAAATAGCTCAACTACGTCATTTAATGGGAAATCATGCGCAAGGCATAATCTTTAGTTTATCATTCTTGCCTATAAACTACTGAACCGATTTTATCCATTTTTCTTTTGTTTGAAAGTTTATCAGATTTAAATGGTTTAAAAAAAAAATTCTATATTGCAAAAAGTAGGCGTGGCAAACCTTTAAATTTATTATTTAGGGACATAGTAATCGTATACGAATGCAATTTGAAGGGTAAGTTCGTAGAGTCGATATGGATAAACTCACCAAAAATAGGCAATCCTTTCCCTTTAAGAGATACCTACCTACATATAAGTCGGCTAACGTGTTTGTCTGTTAGTTTTTGTTTTAGAGCGAGTACAACAACTACTACTACGGACCTCTTATTGTTATTCTTTGTATGCCTCACCTAAATAACGTACCGACTTCGATGAACTAGATAGACCTACGTCTGCAGAGCACATATGATTTTCGTTTTTCTTTTTAAGAAGTACTCAGAGGGGGTGGTACAACCTATTACAATAAATATATAATGTGACCTGTTTTAGGGAATAAAAAAATCAATTTTGGGCGGAACGAAGTTCGCTGGATTAACTAGTTTTATTATAGAAATCTGTTGGTGTATACAAAACAACGATTTGTTTTGCGATACATCAATATAATATCGATATACCATTGCGATGTTTTGTGCTGATGTGTTATCACTAGCCACGATTAATATTCCAAGGTTTTGGTGTACATTATGCCTTTGTGAACAATAAAATTTAATGAAATATTTTAACTCTTTCGATATCAGAAAATTGATGAGCTGTTGTAAAAGCTTAAATGCTAGTGATTAAGCGATTAAGAGGCAAACTTGCAATTGAAAACTTTTTGTAGAGGAGGAGTGTAAAATTTTAAAAGTAACACAGCTCGCACGAAAAGAAATGTTGCATATTCCAAATCGAAATTCCAATATATTGTGCATACGAAGAAAGAGAATCGTTAGCCACTGTTAACATCCATCAGTGTAGCCTTTAACAAAATTAATGGACTTTAGATGAGATCCACATTTATTATGTATTTAGTACGCTCCTTTTAATGCACTTTTGAAATGAATACAACTATTGTTGTTGGTATTTTATGTAAACCCCCCCCCCCCTTTTTATTTTAAAGTCTCCTCGCCCGTTGATCATCTTTTGCTTTTGTGCATAGATATGCATTGTTAAAGCCATAGCCAGAGCCAGAGTCAGAATTTAAATGGAATCTATTGAATTCAACTGAATGAATGACTGAATGGCAGACTGATGATGTGAATGAACAGTAGAAATAGTGAAGAACAGAGAGAAAAAAAAAACGCCAGCCATTCAGGTTGCATAAATTAATATCAACAACAGTAACAAAACAAAAGCCATGGCAGTAGCAAAATATCAAGAAGAAAAAATACGAATGAAATAATAAAATGCCAGGCTTTATTAAAAAATTTCTGTGAATCTTTATTAATATTTCCAACAAAAAAAAATAAAAAACGATTTTTTTTTGTTCATATTTACGCCAGGGAATGCAACAAAAAGGAGGAGAATTTTTTAATAAAAAAAAAGGAAAAAACAGGGAGAAAATAATACACGATTTATTTTCAGTTGATGGCACAGGTATTATTAACAAATATTGTTTAAAACATGAACGTAAAAAAATGAAATCCCCTATAAAAATACCCTTCCCCCCCCATTTCTTGACAAGTCAATCAGTTTCAATAACATCCTCTAACGTAACCATGTCATACAGCCATTGCAACATATATTCCATGCAACGGGAATTCGGTTTTATTTCACCGTTTTTTTGGGGCGAAATGCGTCATTCAATCTGATGTTTTGCTAACGAAAAGAACCCAAGCATGTGAGGAGTGAGAAATCATAAATTTTCACGTATTTTGTTGTATTTTCTTCCTCCTTTTTTTGTAATATTTTTAACGTAACAGAGTATTCGTTACTTATTTGCATAATTTAAGTGTGGAAAATATTTCGTTTTTCCTTCTTTCTCCTTTTTGGCTTAATTATGGTAATTGACATGGAAATGACATCATCAGGTTTCATAATTTTCTTTTTATTTCTTTTGCTGCCATTATAATTAAACTTGTCTGAATTGCAATGTATTTGTTAAAGAGAAACTCAACTTAATTTAAATTACACGTAAATGTTATGGATTTTCATGTCAATTGTTTTCATTTCTCAATTCCACAATTTCATATTAAACATTGCCTTCATTACCCCTATGCTCCACAATAACTATAAAACTTGTAATCAATCTCAGGTATGTAAAGCTGGAGTACGTTATGATAAAACTTGTCTGCAGACTTCAATGTTCAACCTTAAATTACAGGTAAATACACTCATAAAATTTCTGTTCAATATTTGCTTTGCCAGACAGTCTTAGTTTCAATTAAACCACCAATCGGTAATAAATAAATTCATAATTGACCATAAATACATCAGAGATCAGCAATAAGTATTCAAAACGATAAATAGATTCGAGTCATACTTATAATTTCTGATACTTATATGCATTGATACTTATTTTGATATCATACTCATACTACTCATACTCAAAATTGGAAGTACTCGTTGTATTCATCGTTAACAATACGTACGATGCAATAACAATAACATCGACTCGTTTCTTCACATTTCCACGAACCACAAAATAAGTATGATTCGCTTACGAACACTACTATACTCACAAGAAGATTGTGTGTATGCTTTGCTTGTTGTCTTTGTCTTTCCTTTCTTCTTTGTTTGTATATGCAACGACAACAAAAGCTGTAAATTTTGATGAATGATTCGAATCACTCGAATTACTTATAAGTACTCATAAGTATTTTTCTAAATTTATGAATCAGAATGAGTAGGCGTATGAATCAAACATGTTTCGAATGTTGTGAGTTTGATGTCAACATTGTACTCATACTCATTGTAACCTATACTTATAAATCAATGTTGTAGCGAGTACGAATGAATCAGAGTAGTTGAATTTCAATTCTGTTAAATCACTCATACTCAAAATTGCATGAGTGCTTATGAGTAGCGGAAAAGTGATTCATTGCTGATCTCTAGAATACATACAACCACTTTAGTTAGGATTACAACCATAGGTTCTCACACCACTTAAGCTGTGTGTGTTGATTTTATACAGAAGATCGGAGTCATACACCAAAATATCCCAAAAAAAAAAAATGAGTTTGATAATCGGCCTTTTTGACAAGACACTGTCGATGTACACTTACGCAGACTACAATTCTTTCGAAACCAAGAAGAAGTGTCTGTGACAAGGAAAATGAATATTTGGAACGTGTTCTTGAAACCTGTGGGGTCATAATATATTCCAAAAGCAACACCCGGCTGCATATCAGGTTCCAGGCAGCCCTTACCTCTACTTTATTATGACCTCCATCCATATAAAATCCAACTCACTTAACAATTAAACCTGCTGCTGACCATACAGAACGCCGTAGGTTCGCTGATTGGATGCTAGAGCAACTTACTTTCAGTGCTTATTTTTCAATCCAGATTTTCTTAATTTAAGGTGCTCTCGAAGTAACCTTTGACAGTACTTTATGCTTAATAATCCTGGAAGTGGTGTTGCCTCAGAACACCGGAATAGCGGTATGAAATAGATGGCATTTGATTTTAACAATATGGTTCTAGAAGCTACTAAATATTGTGCAAAGTGATGCCTTTCTTGTTTAGTTACGTTAAAGATCGTACCTAGGCAGATAATACCATGACGTTAAAGCATTTGAAAACCAACATTGTTCAAAAATAGTCGAGATATCAATGGAAATGTACGATAAACATAAATTCTAACATACATAACTGGTCATTATAAACTTTCAGTCAGGATTACAACCTAGTTTCTTACACCACTTATGTTGTGTGTGTTAAGTTTATACATGACTGGCAAGCACTACCACTCCATTTTAAACTGGATTCCGAACGATACATTTTTGAGAAACTTTTCATGACAATTTTGATTTACTCTCAGAGTTTTTTGTTTAGTTTTTTTTTTTGGTAATCTACTCTGAATACGCCAAAGAAATAATTGTTTCAGACTTCGTTTAGACTTCGATGTCTAAACTGGGAATTGAAACGTGGCCTCACATGTAGATTACGGCGACTTCAGACGCAGATAATACCACGACGTTATAGCATTTGAAACCCAACATTCGTGTTGTACCGTAGAGATGGACAACAGAAAAGTACGATAAAGTGTTCGAAGAGTTACGGTAAACTGTTCGAAATTGTGCAATAAAGTGTTCGAAATTGTGCGATGAAGTGTTCGAAATTGTGCGAAATTGTGCGTTTTGTTTCAATATCCTTTTGGAACTGAAAACTGTATAACCCTGTATTAGCAAGCTTTCGCTTGAAACATATCTAACAAAGAGGGGAAAATATCACACACTTTTCCCCTGTTTGCAAACAAAACTAAATCTCTTAATCCTTGATTTTTGCTATTTTCTAATCTTACCACTCATGTTGTATTTCATTTCACTGAAATTTGAACAAAAAAAAATAGAAAACTGGGGGAAATGGAAAACGTTTTTTATTTATTTTTGCCGTCTCTACAATTTCTAGATTCAACTGCTTAAATATGCATTTTAATCACTTTGCGATGAAGAAATGAGAAAATGTCGGATATTAAATATGATTTATTAAAACAATTTGTTTTTAAATCACTCGTAAATTATTCATGACTTTTTCATGCTGAGCATCTCTAATAGTCTTGTGAACTTCTTGGCTTTTGGCTCGTGCTGCTCCACTACTAGTATTTTGCTTCTTATAATTTTTTTATTTTCTTATGGGTCGGAGTTATGGCAGTAAGGCAAACATAAATGCATGGGAATGTCTATGGAAGAGGTTACGATGGCTTATCGTTATGGCTCTGTGCTCTGTTGGCTTTCGCCTCCTTTTCCTAGCTTCTTATTTCCGGCATATTTTAATTTCTGTTGATTGCTTATATTTTCATTTTATTTTCTGATTAAATACTATCAAGAAATTATAAATTTTTTTGTATAGGGTGGGCCCATTTATAAGTTTAAAATTAAAAATGCAATGAAATAAAAATGGTTTGAAATTGAGCAAAATTTATTTTCTTGTTGTGAAGTAGAATCGGTCCGTTTAGAATGATTTCATTCATATGGCTGTCGCGGCATGCCTCACAGTACCTCGTTCGATCGAATCAATTTTCGTGCACTTTTTCGAGTGTAAGGGAATGAATTGAAGTCGCCGTGGTCTAGTGGGTAGTGTGTTGACTTATTAGACAAAAGGTCCGGGTTCGAATCCCAGGTCAGACATCAAAACGAAAAATATTTCTTCGGCGACTTCCTCTCAGCAGATTTCTGGCAAAGACTCTGAGAGTAAAAATTGCCATGAAAAGCTTCTCAAAAATCTGTCTTTCAGAGTCGACTTTAAACTGTAGGTCCCGCCACTCATGTATAAAATTAACGCACACAACATAAGTGGTGTGAGAAGCTAGGTCGTAATCCTGACTGAAGGGTTGTAATGGCCAATTAAGTAAGTAAGTTAAGAAGGGAATGAATCTCGGCAATGGCATCAATAATTTTGGCCTTTAACTGTCCAATTGCCTCTGGTTTGCCGGCATAACACTTTCCTTAAACAGCGCCCCATAGAAAATAGTTCAACGGTGACAAATCTTAGCTTCTTGGTAGCCAAATGACATTACCATTATGGCTACGTTTGATTTCATAAATCGATTGTGGCACCATCCTGTTGAAACCAAACATTGTTCACATCAATGCCATGAAGAGCGGATTTTTTTTTTATAAAACCAGCACTCAGGGGATGACCCTAACACTACTCATGCAGGGCATTGTGCAGGTTTTTCAAGAAAGGTGGAAAGGAGAGGGAAGATGCGAACGGTAAGGAAACGAGTAGCTGCTGGTGACTATAAAATGCCCAGTGCTACACCTTCACCATTAGACAGTCTACAGCAATCGTCCCCAAGAAGCCCGCAGTTTCTCACACCACTTATGTTGTGTGTGTTAATTTTATACACAAGTGGCGGGACACACAGTTTAAAGTCAACTCCAAACGACATATTTTTTGAGAAACAAGAAGAGAAAGAGAAGAAATCGCCGAAAAAATACTTTTTTTGTATTTTTTTATTTTTGATATCTGGCCTGGGACTCGAACCCTGGCTTTACGTCTAATAAGCCAGCACACTACCTACTAGACCGCGGCGACCCCCAAAAAAATCGCTTATCATGGTACTATAGGTGCCTTCATTGACCGTAAAGCGTGAGCCGTACTCACTTTTAATGAAATAGGACCCAATGAAGCCTACTCTCCACAAGCCACATCAAACAGTCACTCGTAATGCGTGCCTTGGGTTCTGTAAGTCCATATGTGACTCCCAAATACAGCAATTTTGCTTGTTTAACTTACCCACCAAGATGAAAGTGAGCTTCACTCGAAAAGATGATGCTTTTTTTAGGGCAAAATCGAACATCATGTCGTAGTTTTTCGTTGGCCCATCTTGCGAAGCGGATGGTCATGCCTCTACAACTCTTGAACTAACTTGTAAGGCATCATATCGAGATCTTTTCGGCAAATTTGTCGTAAACTTGAGCTTGAAATGTTTAACACTTGAGGACGGTGACGGGTTAATATTGATGAATTCTCGCTCATGCACACTCTCAGCCACAGTTTCGATATTTTCAGGGGTAGGCACTGTTCAAGAATGCTCGCGTCTTGGAGCATTAACAATGGAACCAGTTTCACGAACTTTAGCAATAAATTTGGGTCTACCAGACACTGTTGGTCCTTCTCTGCAACCAAATTTTTTATGACATTTTCGGGCAATTTCCGATCAACATTTTTTTTGTTTTGGGAATAAATTTCCAATAAATCTCAACGTTACTCAAGGGAGATAATATACGGAATTTTGTAACAAAATTGAATTAGAAAGGTGTTGCCAGATGCGATTCAAATTTAAACCAATAGATGGCCAACCTGATATCTTAAATTAACTGTGTTAACAAATATAGACTCTGGAAGCAGAGATTTTAGTGGAAAAGCCTTCTGCCCTTTAAGTTTGTTGCATCAGCATTTTGTGTCAAATAGCAGCTCATAATGCCATTGAAATTAATTAGAAAAACGGTACTAACGGCTAAAAATATCTCGCGTAACCAAAACCAGGCAGACATTTGACGTAGGATGGGTGTGGGCTTCAAAGTTCACTAGGAAAAACAAAAAATTTAAATGAAAATTTTTGAAAATTCTTATAAAAATCAACAACACCAAATAGTAAAAGCCAAAGCCAAAGGAAAAGCAAAAAGCTGCTCTAATTATCAACTTGTTGAATGTCAAAAGGAATAACGAATGGCTGGGCATAAAACGTTTAAGCAAAGGGTCACTGATGATGATGACGACGTCGGATTATGAAGTCAAATAGTTAAAGACACAAACACACATAAACATACTTCTACATACAGTCAGGCTTAGCTATACATATGTATATATATATACGCACACACACATATACAGAATTCCATTAAATATGAATATCCTGCTCATTTATACAAGTGCTATACGGCCTGCCTGCTGACTGTTTTAGTTTCATTCAACTGTGGCAATGTGTTGAGTAAATATTTGTATGTGTGTATGTATGTATATATATATGTGTGTGTATGTGTACTTTAGTATTTGTTTTGGCAGCAAAGTGTTGGCTAAAATGGCTGCGCCATAATTTTATATTTGTTTTGTAAAATGGTTTAAGGCCAAAGCCTTATGGAGCTTTTAATTTTAAAACAACTGCTCGACAAATAAAACTGAAGGAAACAAAAACTGGCAGATTAAAAAAACAAAACGAATATTTTAAACCCTAAAAACCAATTACAGACTTTAGTGTTATTACAACGAAATTTTGTTTGCAAAAAAGTCAAGAAAAAATCGTTTAAAACCTCTGCATCATCATCAGCATGGAAAAAATAGAGAGAGCAAAACAAAGTTCGGTTATTTGATGCAGAACTAGACAAAAATACTTCCGTTTTCAAGTTACATAATTCAACCATCAATCCCGGATAACATCTTACTTTCAATTACATCGGAGAGGCCATCTATCGGTTTAAACTTAGACCACCTGGTTCAACCATCGTATCTGGCAATACTTAGGTCATTCTATTCTGTCACAATATTCCGTAGATAATCTCCACTCCACGTAATGAATCAATTTACGCTTGAACAACGTCCAATAAATCCAAAATAATGACAATTGGTCGGAAATCGCACGAAAATGTCCGTACAAAATTTGGTCTCCGAGAAGGACCAACTAGTGCCCGGCATACTCAAATTTATTGCTAAAGTTCATGAAACTGGTTTCATTGTTGATGCGACAAGACGTTAGTATGTTCGTACACTGAGTAACAAACGAAAATATCGAAGCTGCGGCTAAAAGTGTGCATGAGAATACATCAACCAGAGCTCAGCAATAAGTATTCAAAACGATGAGCAGGTTCGAGTCATACTTATTATTTCAGATACTTATACGTATTCATACTTATTTTAATATGATACTCATACTGCTCATACTCAAAGTTGGAAGTACTCGTCGTATTCATACTTAACAATACGCATGATGTTATTGACTTCGACTCGTCTCTACTTAACATTTACACGAAGCTCAAAATAAGTATGATTCGCGTACGAACACTGCAATACTCACAAGAAGATTGTGTGTATGCTTAGCTTGTTGTCTTTGTCTTTCCTTTCTTCTTTATTTGTATACACAACAACAACAAAGGCTGTCAATTTCGATGAATGATTCAAGCCACTCGAATCACTTATAAGTATTATAAGTATTTTTCTAAATTTATGAATCAGAATCAGAGTAGGCGTATGAATCAAAGATATTTCGAATGTTGTGAGTTTGATATCAACGTTGTACTCATACTCATTGTAACCTAGACTTATAAATCAATGTTGTAGCGAGTATGAATGAATCAGAGTAGTTGAATTGCAATTCTATTGATTCATTCATACTCAAAATTGCATGAGTGCTTATGAGTAGCGGAAAAACGATTCATTGCTGATCTCTGTCATCAACATCAACTTATTCTTGTTCGCAAGGTTTCAAAATTTCACGCCAACAATTTACATCGAATTTTGCAAAAAGATTTCAGTATGACGCCTTACAAAGTACAATTGGTTTAAGAGTTAAAGCCGCATAACGATCCGCTTCGTTTCCGCACCGCTAGATCCACGATCTTGTCGATTTTGCCAAAAAAAAAACATCTTTACGGATGAATCTTATTTTCATCTTGATGAGTACGTTAAGCAAGCAAAATTGCCGTATTTAGGGCTTAGAAAACCCACAGCTGGTCTCAGAGAAGCCTATGCACACATTACGAGTGTGTAATTAAACAAATTAATTTAATATGGCTTATGGAGCGAGGACATCATTGGCCCATATTTCTTTAAAAATAAGGTCAGCCCAACCAGTTCGGTGGATGGAGACACTTATCGCATCATTTGTATTCGCTCTTTATGGAATCGCTCTGAACGATGTTTGGTTTTTCAACAGGATAGTGCAACTTGCCCCACATCTCATGCCACAATAGAATTATTCCGTCAAACGTTTGATGGCCGTTTAATTAGCCGAAATGGTGATTACAATTGGCCGCCAAGAAGCAGCGATTTGACATCGTTGGACTAATTTCTCTAGGGAGCCATAAATCACAGACAATTAAGCATTTAGAGGCCAACATTTGTAATGCTAATGTAAATGATGTTTGATTTCAACAAGTTGGCATAACTTGCCACAAATCTCATGCCACAATCGATTTATTGCACCAACAGTTTGATAGCTAATTTATTAGCCATTAAAAAAGCTACGATTAGTCGCTGTTAGACTATTTTCCTTGGGGCCTCATTAAATCAAAGTTATTATGTCGTCTAACCAGAGACAAATACCGAAAACACCGACAAATAGCCGAAATACGACTCGATATTTCGAAAAAGAGTGCAATTGCTGCGATCGAATGAGGTACTGTGAGCCCAGCAGCGGCAGCCGGAACAATTGTTCTTCACAACATTCCTTTTGACGCTTTCGCCTGTCCATGTGCGCAGATAGGTATGCGATCGTTGACAGTTTCGAAACGATTGCTGCTGGTTCTTCTGCTCCGCTTCTAATGCTGTTTATATGCCGGTCCCAATTGCCTCTATCCCTGCTGTTTTCATCCCCGTCATCGCCGTCATTGTAGCCCTTGCCGTCACCGCCGCTGCCAAACCTGCTGCGTTGTTATGTGTTTTCTTGTCTTGTTCGTTTTGTCCACTCCCGGTGTCACATCATGCGGCCAAAGCCTCGTCCGTGAGGGCGCTGTTCCATGTCAGTACTGTAAGTGTCGTTCTCTTTGTTGATGTATGTTTATTGTTGTTGCTGTTGGAGTTCAACTGGTAGTAATGGATTTGATTACGAGGTCTGACTGGAGTTTTAATACCACAGGAGCCAGGAGCCCTTTTTGGGAGTATCGTGGTGGCTGTGGTTTGGACCCATATCGCGGGAAGAGTCTTGTTAATAGGCTCGGTTTGGAGTTGCATTGATTGAGGTCGCCGTGGTCTAGTAGGTAGTGTAGCTTATTAGACGTAAAGCAAGGGTTCGAGTCTTAAGCCAGACATCAAAATAAAATACAAAAAGTATTTTTCGGCGATTTCTTCTCAGCAGATTTCTGGCAAAAACACTGAGAGTAAATAAAATTGCCATGAAAAGTTTCTCAAAAATCTGTCATTCGGAATCGACTTTAAACTGCAGGTCCCGCCACTTTTGTATAAAATTAACACACACGACATAAGTAGTGTGAGAAACTAGGTCAATAATCCTGACTGAAGGGTTGTAATGACCAATTATGTATGTATGTGGAGTCGCATTTTTTCAACCGGGTGCCGTGACCCAAAGATCGGAAGGAGTTTTAGATAGGCTCCGCTCCTAACCAAGGGGGAAGTCTTGTCCAAATACATGGCTTCGAATTGGTAGTCAGGTGTAACAGTCTGTTGCATTTGGGGGCGTTGGTAGACTCATTGTATTTCACCCTATGCGAACAGCACCGTGGAATTAGGTCCACGCGGACAGGTACCCACGTAAAACCCATCGTCGTTGTACTTCGCAACAAAAAAATAAATTAGGACAAAATTTCAATTCGCTTTTGTTTGATTGCCGTTTTTAAATTTAAACTTTTAAATGGGCGGCCCACCTATTCAAAGTCGATGCGCTCTGTAATTATTAAACAAGTAGGTTAGAGGACGTGCACCTTTCGGCCAAGACAAGCACAGTACCCGGAGGTGGAAATTGATCCATTGTACAAGTAAGAGGGTTCTGTTCGTAAATACCCCCTGATGACTAGTGCACATCATGTAGCCCTAGTTTATTACCTTTGCTATTTAAGAATCCACCACTGTTGTGACAAATGGATGTAAAAATTAAACGAAAATAATTCTTGTCCTGTTTGCTATTTTAATATACGCTTCTCATATGGCTGACTGACTGGCAAACACTGGAATTAATCTGCTTATCTATGGAATGCAGATACAATTAGAAAATATTTTTAAATAGGCAACGAACGAGACTCAAAAAATAAACTTTAAATGCTCGCTTCATTAAATATTCAACACAGTTTTGTTTAAAATTTCTACATGGAAAAAGGCAGAGAAAACTAGAGACTGACTGACTAGCAAACTAGGCTTTGGCTCAGTGAAGGATAGAAGAGAGAGAGCGGTGAGATGATGATGATGGCACTGCAACTGCATCAACATTAAAGCAATTAAAAGTAATGAAAATCACAACAACAACAACAACAACGATAATAAAAACAATTTTAAAAAAGTCAGGCATACAACACACCTGTATTGTGATGAACATGCCAAGCCTGATGTCTCATAATGAGAGAAGGAATGAAGCACGAAATGGTGTGCTCATTAGTTTCATGAATTTTATGCTGCCTTTTGAAGATTTTCATACAAAACACTTCATTATGTACCCTTACAACGAGCTTTAACGAGCGCAAAATATATTTTTCTTGTTCGGGGTTTTTTTTTGTGTTTTTTTTGGTGTTTTTCTAAATGAAAAACTCTAAAATACTCCAAAATACTGGCTGAAGCAACATAATTTTGATGAAATTATGCTGAGATGTCATAGGCAAGCAAAGCACGCAACCATGATTTAAGCAGAGCAACAGCAAAAGTCTACGTAGGCAAAATACAGAAGAAGACGAAGAAGAGCAATTAAAACTCAATTAATATTATGACGGGTAAATGCTACAAAATAGCATAAATGTTGCCATTTCCAGGAGACGAACAACTCAGGCAAATGATAAGCAACAACAGCAACAACAAGTCCTTGTCAGTTGTGCACTACAACTGGTTACCAGCAGTACACTGATGCTTCAACCATGAGTTACTTTTTAATGATTAATGTCAACCGTTTAGAGATTTAGTTTTAAAGCATTACTTACTTACTTAGAGGAATAAATTTTTAAAATTATTAATTGAATTAAAATGTTGCCACCATAGTCTAGGAGTCTACTTAGACTGTAGGTCGCATCAAGTATGCAAATTACCACACACACTGCATGAGTGAAAGTTCTAAGTGTCTCCACTATTCCTTTCGTTTAGTTTCCCGATTGAAATTTCATTTGACACGTGTGCCATTGTCATCTATGCCGGCGTGAATACATGTTCTACAGCCTCAAGATCTCTCTTCTTCAGTCTTAGAATCCGCTTCACGTAATTCGCCCAATTCCCTCTACTCGCAATCAGATTGATTATTGACATCAGTACAGAGCGATAGCTCTGCCAGTGTGCACATTCGAAAATAGTGTGTTCTGCGTCATCAATTACTTCCCCTTCATCGTAAAGGCAGTAAGTGGTGACAGTCTTGCCCACTCTGTGCAAAGATTTTGTTTAACATCTGTGTAACGTAGTAATTTACCTCTCCAAATTGCCGACCAATCCATGGCTTTATGTCCGGAATAAGTCTCTCCGTCCACTTTCCTTTATCTTCATCGTTCCATCATCGTTGCCATTCTGAAAAGGTGTTTTCCCTAAAGTAGCCGGTTATATGATTCCCAGCCGAATTTGTCTTATATATCTCCATCCGCCGTGCTACCAGCAGATCCACAGAGATTGTAGCTGCTATCACAAGTACGGCTGGGTCGGACACTGTACGATATGCCGACGCGATACGTAGTGCAGCCATTCTCTGTACCGGTAGAAGTAAGTTCGCCTGTTCTTTAACCTCTATCATTTCGGCCCAAATTTCGCTTCAATAGATCATAATGCTGCTTCTAACCTCCAGCAGGAGTGTCCGTCTCGCCGGTAGCGGGCCTCCAATATTCGCCATTCGTCTGCTGAGCTGTCCAACTATCTTTGAGCTGGGCCCTAGTGCCTAATCGGATTTTAATTCGACTGCTGCTTCTTTCAGCTCCTCTGTAGAAAATGGAAAAATTCCGTATTGAGCGTGTTTCGTCGTCGTTCGTTCGCCGGTTCATTCGTTCTCATTACTAGCTCGTCCATAATGGCTTCCATTGGCTTCCTCCTGTTCAGTTTGTCCATTACAAATTTTGTATCCAAGTCCGTAAGGATTTATGATTACGTCATCGCGTAGTTCCTGGAAAGCCTGATTTTTCTTGCACGTTATAGCCTTCTTCAGAGTCTTCTTTGTCTCCTTATATGCCCGCATATCGCCAGAAGCTGGTGCATCGGGCCTGGCTCTAGTGTACCTCCGTCGTAGTCGTAGGCACTCTCGCCTGAGTGCTGCGATATTGCCGTCCCATCACTACACTGCCTTCTTTCTGATATTCCGGGGTCTTAACAAGGGCATTGCCTTTTTACATCCGCTTCTTATTATCTCCATGGTTTGTTCTACTCTTGTCCTCGAATTGTCTGAGATTTCAATTCTGCTATACAATCTGTCCACTTCTAAGATTAGCTAAGATTCGCATTCAATTTCCGTGTATCTCATCTTCGACTATTCGTGGTGTAATTGTCCTTCTCTACTCTATTCCTTGAAGATCGTAGCCTAGTAGATGGTGTATTATTAGACTAGAGCCCCTGTTTCAGACTCCGACCCACACAGAACAAATATTATATTCGTCGACTGTCAATCTTAAGGCAAAAACAAAAAAAACCGCAAAAAAAACTGTTTTAGGTCTTGCCATTTGTTTATCAAATTAAAACACACAACATGGGTGCCATGAGAATCAAGGTGATACACCAGGCTAAAGGATTGTAATCAGCAATTAAGTAAGACACTTAACCTACATGGATACAGAAGTCATCCTAACGATTGCCAATTTTGTAACAACGATGTGCAGACCAGAGATCAGCAACGAGTATTCAAAACGATTAGTAGATTCGGAGTCATACTTATAATTTCTGATACTTATACGCATTCATACTTATTTTAATATGATACTCATAATACTCATTCTCAAAGTTGGAAGTACTCGTCGTATTCATACTTAACAATATGCATGATGTTATTGAATTCGACTCGTCTCTACTTAATTTTTACACGAAGCACAAAATAAGCATGATTCATGTACGAGCACTGCAATACTCATAAGAAGATTGTGTATATGCTTTGCTTGTTGTCTTTGTCTTTCCTTTCTTCTTTGTTTGTATATGCAACAACAACAAAGGCTGTAAATTTTGATGAACGACTTATAACTTATAAGTATTATAAGTGTTTTTCTAAATTTTTGAATCAGAATGAGTAGGCGTATGAATCAAACATATTTCGAATGTTGTGAGTTTGATGTCAATGTTGTACTCATACTCATTGTAACCTAGACTTATAAATCAATGTTACAGCGAGTACGAATGAATCAGAGTAGTTGAATTTCAATTCTGTTGATTCATTTATACTCTAAATTGCATAAGTGCTTATGAGTACCGAAAAAATCGATTCATTGCTGATCTCTGGTGCAGACGACTTGTAAATCTTGGTTGTGCATTTCAATTGTGTGACCTATGGGAACATTGTTTGAGCAAACAGAATGATTTTGAAGGCGACTCCATTGGAGTAGTTTGAGATATGGAAAGGATATGTGCTTATGAGCATATAACTTAGGAAGTGAGAATTGTATTTGAGTAGTGCTGAAGATTCTATTGGATTTAAGCCCATGTTGTGCATGCTAGTGACAATCATACGATATTCATCAAGAAGTTTCGTGACGCGATAAAACAAATGGCTGACACATCCATTCAAAACTGTCCCCTGAAGAGAACCAGTACACTTTGTAATCTTGGAAACATCTTTTCCAGGAGATTGAATAAAAAGAGTGAAGGTTCTACTGGTTCCAAAAATGTATTCTCATTGTCTCATATTATACCTGTAGGACTCGAGATAATCCCCATTCTAGATAAATGCTATCAGAGCTTGCAGAGAGAAAGCTAGTAAAAGACCAGTAAACAATTCCGGATTATTATTGGATAGTTTAATGAATGCCTCAGTCTGCCGCTGTTGTAATTTCCCAAAAGTTTTGATTGTCTGAAACTCACTTGATTTGAAGAGAGTCTTTGAATCTCTTTATTTTCCCTTTCTTTGTTTGTACCTTAGGAAACATTCGCCCATTCATTTCACAGAAGCTTTCTAAGCCAGCGAGGTAGTTCATCTGTTCGCAAGCTCGTTTGCTTGATAATTGCCTGGGCTTAGCAAAGGGGGCTTTATTTCCCTTCATAGCCTTTTTAGTTTCTTCAGACAGCCTCACACTATCTTCTACTAAACCTCATAAGAGCTGACTGCTCGAATGGCAGTCCGACTGTCAGATAGTGTTCCTATGTCTTGTATTTTGTAGCTTCCATACGAGTTGAGTAGAGTTCAGCAGAATTGTTGAGAACTTGGAAGATACCGGCGGGTTTTTTTACGAGGTTGGAATATGAATTTTAAGCTTTGACTTTGCTAGTGTAGGGTACAAATAGAATTCGGAATTGCTGGTAAGTACTCATAGGAATAAAATGGCTAACGTAAGTTAAGTTTCAATGCAGGATATTTTGAATGCGTGGGTTGGTCTAAATTGAAATTTTATGAACATCAAAAGGCTAATAGTGGCGAAAATAACTACAACAAAAGGCAATAATGACAACAACAACAACAATCAAAAATTTACAAACATTTAAAGGACACAAAAAGTAACAAAAATAACTATGGCAACGCAACAGCAAACGGAAATAAAACAAAGGAAAGCACAGGAAAGGGAAACAGAGTCAAGACCAAAAATGTAGATGGTGTCTGCGAGAGAAAACAGGGAAGGGTGGCTGTATTAATGTAACGGAAAATTAATTAATT
The DNA here is from genome assembly GCA_014635995.1 of Sarcophaga peregrina. Lineage (NCBI taxonomy): Eukaryota > Metazoa > Arthropoda > Insecta > Diptera > Sarcophagidae > Sarcophaga > Sarcophaga peregrina. Next base: position 38,632,069 of record CM025793.1, read on the forward strand.
GTGAAAAACAATATTACAAAGGAATGCCAAAGGAGAGACAAGGCTGGTCAACTGGGTTGCATGGCATAACCGTTTTGGTGTGGTAAGTTTACTTAACAAGCAAATTAATTGGTGGGCATAACTTGCGTTTGATAATTAAGAAACAAAAGATCACCTTACCTTGCCAATTAAAAAATGAAAAAGGTGGCAATTTAAAATGGAAATTCTTATGCTTTAAAGAAATTTTACTTTCTTCTTTTAGTTTTTTTTGTGTTTCAAAAGGATATTTTGACAGCCAAACACGGTGGAATGTAAAGAAGTTTCCTTTTCTAGTTTTAAAAGAACAAAAAGGAAAAGGGGGAATTAATTAAAGGAAATTTAATATTGTAATGTAAAAAATTATTTTTATTAAGAATCCCTTTGTAGAAATCATTGAATATTTTATTTTATTTCAACTCTCTTAACGGCCTTAAACTTGGACACCTTTTTGCTACCTTTAGGCCCAGATATGACCCTTAAAATACAAAGACAAACCCTTAGGGCAGCAGCAGCAGCTCTACAAAGTGATAATTTTCTTAAGGTTTTTCGAACTCCTCCAACAAGGCCTTGTTATTGTTGAATTAAATTTTTTTTGTTTTCAAAAGTTTTGGATACCCCCTGGCCAGTTTATTGTGGTGAGCTGGCCACAATGCCAGTCTGCAACATTTACAAGCAAATAAGAAATAAAAAAAATGTCGAAATAAAATGTGAAAATAAAATAAAATTTTATTCAACATCATATTGTTTTAAATCTAAGGCATGTCTATTAAATATTCATGACTTGTTTTTTTTATACCCTCTTTTCTCTCTACACTTTATTGTCTAAATGATGCTTAGCATGGCTATAATGACAGAAGCTGCTGTTTATTTTCAATTTTTTCCCCATTTTTTTTTCTTTTCTTTCTTTATTGTTGTTTTTTTATTTGAAATCTTGTTAGCCCCAGAGTTGTTAACCTTTGGCTGTATTGTAACAACAACAACAAAATAAAATAAAAAAAAAAACTTAAAAACCAACGACCTTTACTTCATACTTAATAATCATAATAATTCCTTTAATACCCCTGGTAAAGTTGTTGTATAAAGTGGAAAGTGAAAATCCATTTAAAGCGTTCTAAAGTTTGAAGTTTCTTTTCTATTTAAACTCTCAACTTTCCTTTTAATCCTAAAGTTTTATATTCCAAAACAAATGGCAATAAATGTTGCTGGTAATCCAATAACGTGGAAAACGCTTTAAAAACTTCATTTGAAAGTGAAATGAAGGACTCACAATAAAACAAAACAAAAATTTTTTGCCTCCCAAAAAAAAAGCAGGACCTCTGTGGTCTAGTCTAAATAAAAGGAAAACTTTTCTCGATTATTTAAGAATAGTTTTAAAGGTTGATCTTGTCTCTGGCACTACTTAGGAGGTGCATTGAAAATGCCAAAGAACTGATGATGCAGCTTAACACTGGTCTTCGATCCAAAAGTGAAGCCAACTTTCGTTCGTTGCAATATTAAGAGGTATCCGAACAGACATACCTAGAATAAATTAGCTTCTCCATTTACAACAGAGCTTTGAAAATTATTACTAGAGTAGCATATACATGCACGTTCTATTCATTGATTTGATGCAAGTTTTTTTTTTTTAGAAACCAGCACTCAGGGGATGGACCCTATTCATTTAGTGCATTGTGCAGGTTTTTAGGAATGGTGGAAAGAGGAAAGATGCGAATTTCTTTAGTTCCGCAAAACAATAAAAGGCCTTAACCAAAGCATCTACCTTAAGGCTATATAACGATCGGTATTAAGGTTTGCTAGCAGGCTCGGAGAGCAGTCACCAATTCGGTTTAAAACGTATTACAACAATAATGGGAATTACAATCCTAGAACTATATCATCTGAGACATTAATTAAATAAATGGCGGGCTTTATGTATAGTATAAAGTCGATTTCGAACGACAGATTTTTTTTGGGAAAACTTTTTAATCGGCTTCATTAAAAAAGTGAATGTGAACCGCAGAAATAACACTGAGCACTCTAAACCATATAAATATAGAAGCTATAGTCACTTCAAAATTCCTGAGTATAGTTTATCTGTGTCTCCTTCTATTTTCTAACCGATATATGATCCCAATTGTCAAGTTTATAGCAAGGATTTCGAATACTAATGACATTGCCTACTGCTGTCTTCAGTGCTATTGAAGGAGAGTTTCTTAATATTTGCCCGGCGATAAATGAGGCCAATACTTATGTTGTGGACAAGTAGGGATATGCGGTGTATTTGATCCTAAGTATTCATGACTTGTTTTTTACCGCCCCTCCCCCCTTTTTTTCTCTTTCTCTCTACACTTTATTGTCTAAATGATGCTTAGCATGGCTATAATGACAGAAGCTGCTGTTTATTTTCAATTTTTTCCCCATTTTTTTTTTCTTTCTTTCTTTCTTTATTGTTGTTTTTTTATTTGAAATCTTGTTAGCCCCAGAGTTGTTAACCTTTGGCTGCATTACAACAACAACAAAATAAAATAAAAAATAAAATAAAAAAAAAATTAAAAACCAACGTCCTTTACTTCATACTTAATAATCATAATAATTCCTATAATACCCCTGGTAAAGTTGTTCTATAAAGTGGAAAGTGGAAATCCATTTAAAGCGTTCTAAAGTTTGAAGTTTCTTTTCTATTTAAACGCTCAACTTTCCTTTTAATCCTAAAGTTTTATATTCCAAAACAAATGGCAATAAATGTTGCTGGTAATCCAATAACGTGGAAAACGCTTTAAAAACTTCATTTGAAAGTGAAATGAAGGACTCACAATAACACAAAACAAAAATTTTTTGTCTCCAAAAAAAAAAAGGAAGGACCTCTGTGGTTCAGTCTGACCAAAATGAAAAACACTGGCCTTCGAACCAAAATTAAGCCAACTTTAGTTCGTTACGATATTAAGAAGGTATCCCAACAGACAGAAGTCGCCGTAGTCTAGTGGGTAGTGTGTTGTCTTATTAGACAAAAGGCCCGGGTTCGTATCCCAGGTCAGACATCAAAACGTAAAAATATTTCTTCGGCGACTTCCTCTCAGCAGATTTCTGGCAAAGACTCTGAGTGTAAAAATTGCTATGAAAAGCTTCTCAAAAATCTGTCGTTCGGAGTCGACTTTAAACTGTAGGTCCCGCCACTCATGTATAAAATTAACGCACACAACATAAGTGGAGTGAGAAGCTAGGTCGTAATCCTGACTGAATGGTTGTAGTGGCCAATTATGTATGTATGTATCCGAACAGACATAGCTAGAATAAATTAGCTTCTCCATTTAGAACAAACTTTTGAAAATTATTACTAGAGTAGCATAGACATGCACGTTCTATTCATTGATTTGATGCAAGTTTTATTTTTTATAAAATCAGCACTCAGGGGATGGCCCCTATTTATTTAGGACATTGTGCAGGTTTTTAGGGCAGGTGGAAAGAGGAAAGATGCAAATTTCTTTAGTTCCACAGAAGAACAAAAGGCCTTAACTAAAGCATCTACCCTAAAACTATATAATGATCGGTATTGAGATTTGGTAGCAAGCTTCGGAGAGTACTCACCAAACTCGGTTTAAACGTATTACAACAATAGTGGCAATTACAATCCTAAGAGTACATCATCTGAGACATTAATTAAATAAATGACGGGCCTTATGTACAGTATAAAGTCGATTTCGAACGACAGATTTTTTTTGGGAAAACTTTTTAATCGGCTTCATGCAAAAAGTGAATCTAAAACGCAGAAATAACACTGAACACCCTAAACCATATAAATATAGAAGCTATTGTCACTTCAAAATTCCTGAGTATAGTTTATCAGGGTCTCCTTATTTTCTAACCGATATATGATCCCAATTGTCAAGTTTATAGCAAGGATTTCGAATACTAACGACATTGACATCATAGAATGTGCCAAGCGAGATGTTACTGCTGTCTTTATTATTATTGAATGGGAGTTTCTTCAGATGGGCCTGGCGTAAATGAGGACAAAACCAAATATATGTAAGTAGGGACATGCGGTTCCTAGATTACAGCCGATAACCATACGCTAATAATTTTTTTATCTTGGCTCTGCCGTTACCACCAAAAGTAATATCAATCTGTAGATCAACAGGTGCTACTATAGGGTAGCTGATATGTATTGCAGCCAACTTCAGGTTGTTATCATTTGTAAACCGCACGTCTCACAGCTAACAGATTTATTCCAGTGATAGTTCATTTTATTATTTACAAGCTTACAAAAGCACTTTAATCTATTGCATTCAGGCAAAATGTTATTCGTGATGGAATTCAAGCCTGATAGTGTGATTGCTTTATATTTGGCTAGAGAACCACAGGTGGCTATCGTTAGAGCCCTCCAGCATTTAAATGTGAATAAATCTTTTGCTTCTCGTTCCATTGCTCGTTACCGTGATACTGGCGGAGTTGCATCGCATCCAAAAAATGGACGAAAATAAACGGTAACAACACCAGAAATGATCCGAAAAGTGAAGGCCAGATTTGATCGAAATCCACGCCGCAGTGGTAGAAAAATTGCTCGTGAGCTGAACATATCACGAGAACGGATGCAACCCATATTGAAAAATGAGCTTGGACTAAAGCCATTGAAGTTCCAAAAAGTGCAAGAGCTCACTGATGGACAAAAAAAAGTTCGACTGGAAAGAGCCAAGAAGTTACTTCGCTTGCACGAAAGTGACCAGTTACCAAATTTGGTTTTCTCCGATGAGAAGCCAATTCCAAATTGAGCAGTTTCTGAACAAACAAAACGATCGGTTTTAGGTTTTTGTCCGCTGAAAAGCCATTCCAAATTGAGCAGTTTTTGAACAAACAAAATGATCAGGTTTACTTGCTAAAGAGGTCAGCTGAAAATTTACGCATGCGATTAGCCACCAGAACTCAAGCGCCGCCGATGGTAATGGTGTGGGCCGCCGTAACGGCCGATGGTCACCCCTTGCTCGTATTCATCGACCGTGGGGTCAAAATAATTGCCGAATATTATCGGGAAAATATCTTAAAGACAGTATTGAAGCCCTGGGCAGACAAACATTTCGGCTCCAGTCCATGGACATTCCAACAGAATGCAGCACAACCGCACTCAGCACCCGTCAACCAAGAATGGCTTAAAAAGCAGGTTCTTTGCTTCATTTCTACCGCACAATGGCCACCAAAATCTCAGGATCTCAATCCGTTGGAATTTTGCGCCTAGAGGATTTTGGAGAGTAAGATTATCACTAAAAAATACCAAAGTGTCAATAATCTCAAGACGAGCGGGAATGGGTCAAAATACCACAGAGCCACTTTCCTACAGCCTGTGGTAGCTTCGTCGGCCGTTTGAAAGTCATAATTCGTACCAAACGTGGCCAATTCGAACAAATCTAAACGGATTCTAAAATTTGACGTTAATTCAAAAATTTTTTGTTTTTAAACAATAAATTTAAAAAAAAAAATTAAAAAATATAGCGCTTTACTTTGTGGCATTATATATCAGCCACCCTATATGATCTCAAGAGGCAATTGAATAGCAAAGATCTATCTCGTACAATGAAACTAACAAGACGTTCATCCTCACGGTGCTTTTTTGTGGCATAGAAACATGGAAACATAAGCAGAGATACAGCAGCCTTAAGTGTATTCTAGAGAAAAGTCCTAGTGCGAGTTAGCGATGATTTCCGCATTCGAGCCAACAGTGGATTGTATGAGCTCCTCAACTATATGGACGCTGTGAAGTGTATTGACATCCAGCATGTTGTTTGAACAGATTAGAAAGTTCCGGCAGGTATTTGATGCGGGACTTTACGGAAATTGGTGAAAAGGATGACCTTGATTGAGAACGAAATCGATGAAACCCTGTCATCCATTGCTGTGCCCAACTGGCAAAGGTATGCAAGATGCAGAAGCGCCTGGAAGGATGTGCTAAAGCTGGACGAAAGGCGATAATTGGGTTGTTAAAATGGGCAATTGTGTAAGTAAGAATAACTAGAGTGGCATTAAATTAACACACACAACATAAGTGGTGTAAGAAGCTAGGTCGTAATCCTGATTAAAGGATTGTTAGAAATTAGGTATGTATGGATGAGAACAGGGAGATATCACTCGTATTGTGCCAATGCTCGATTTACTATGAGTGGCTCCATGTACATCCTCTGCTCTTTGAAGAGAATTCAATGCGAGAATCATCTTACAAACTGACCCTACAAATTGCCCCTGCTATTGTTGTACAGTAGCTAGCCGTTTTAGATTAGGTTAGGTTAGGTCGGAGTGGTAGCTCTGATATTACAAAGCTCACTTGAGCACGCATGGTGGCCCGTTGTGATGCCAAGGGTGAACGCAGTTCCGCCAGATCAGAGAAAAGGAAGAAGTTGGTCTGCGCAAAGGCTGCACAAGTCGTTTCAGATACTTTCAATCTTGCAGTCCATCTGAAAAAACTCATTTTATTGCATAAAAAATTAAAAAAAAATTCTGAACATAAACTCTCTTTAATCCTTCCTTTGATTATTTTTGTTGGTAGAATATTTGTAACAACAAATGAAACAAATCTTTTTTTTTTTTTTAATTGAAAGGGAATCACAAAATGTTTCCAACAATCTGAACAATAATCACGTTCCATGGTATCGAATACTCAAACGTTACCAAACAAAGTCCCTCAAAAACCTTTTAAAACCTATTGCCCTTCATGTATTACATGAAAACTAAGCGGATTTCGAATTTTTTATTTTTTTTTTTTCGCTGCGTTAACAACATTGTCCTGGAGGGAAGTACACTGGCATCACTGACTCCATAGCTTGGCAGAAAAGTAAACAAAAAAAAACGAAATAAAATTTCCAAAAAAAACGTAACGAAAAATGAAAATGTTGCATGGAATAGAATGGTTTTTTAAAAAATTCAGTTTGTATGCAAAAAAAAAACAAATAAAAAAAATTTTAAATAAATATGGAATGGAATAATGAAAACAACGGGAACAACAACAACGACGACGACTAAATTTGCATAGAACAGTGAATAACGACCGGCTGGCTGGTCTTAGGCTTGTTTAGGCAACACAAAAAAAAAATTGATGCTGGGGAATATAAAAACTAAATAACGTTCGAAATACTCCTCAAAAATGAGAAATGGAATAGAAGGTAAAGAAGAAAAACCAAAAAATAAATATTTTTGTTACTAAAATAACAACAACAACAACGAAAATACAACGCTTTTATTAATATAAAAAGAATTTTTTTTTTCTTTATTTGGTTTCTCTTATCTAAGGAACGTTCACAGGAAGTCATCATTTTTACAAAATTAAAGAGGAGAATTTCAGTTATGGAAAGATTTACAAAATTCAAAGTGGAAAATTTAAAAAAAAACAAGAAACAAAAATATGTGCCTTTATTAATCAAACTCGCAGGTTTCTAGTTTCATTTATTTATTCCGTTTAATTCATGCCTAGCTAACATAGCTTAATATTGGGTTAACCATTTAATAAATTTAAAATCCTTGGCATACCCCACATACATAAGTACCAGAGATCAGGAATGAATAATTTTTTCCGCTACTCATAAGCACTCTTGCAATTTTGAGTGTGAATGAATCAATAGAATTGAAATTCAAGTACTCTGATTCATTCGTCCACGCTACAACATTAATTTATAAGTACAGGTTACAATGAGTATGAGTACAACGTTGACATCAAACTCAACACATTCATTATTACAACAGCGGCAGATCTGAGGCATGCATTAAACAATCCTAGAATATTCCTTACTTGTTTACTGGTCTTTTGCATATGGCCCTCTGTGCAAGCTTTGAGAGTATTTATTTTAGAATGGGTTTATTTCGCCGTGGTCTAGTGGGTAGTGTGTTGGCTTATTAGACAAAAGGCCCGGGTTCGAATCCCAGGTTAGACATCAAACGAAAAATATTTCTTCGGCGACTTCCTCTCAGCAGATTTCTGGCAAAGACTCTGAGAGTAAAATTAGAGAGTAAATAAAATTGATATGAAAAGTTTCTCAAAAATCTGTATTTCGGAGTAGACTTTAAACTGTAGGTCCCGCCTCTTATGTATAAATTAACACACACAACTTAAGTGTGGTGAGAAACTAGATCAATAATCCTGACTGATGGGTTCTAAGACCAATTATGTATGTGAATCAACAGAATTGAAATTCATCAACTCTGTTTTATTCGTATTCGCTGCAACATGATTTAGAAGTATAAGTAGCAATGAGTATGAGTACAAACGTTGACATCAAACTCACAACATTTGTAATATGTTTGATTCATACGCCTACTCAATCTGATTTAGAAATTTAGAAAAATACTTATAATATATATCCAATAGTTCTATTCAGACCTTTTTATTTAATTAATACTTATAATACTTATAAGTGATTCAACTGATTCGAATCATTCATCAAAATTTACAGCCTTTGTTGTTGTTGCATATTCAAAGAAGAAAGGAAGGGCAAAGACGACAAGCAAAGCATACACACAATCTTCTTGTGAGTATTGCTGTGCTCGTACTCGAATCATACTTATTTGTGGCTTCGTCTAAATGTCAAGTGGAGACGAGTCGGAGTCAATAACATCATCATGTGTATTGTAAAGTATGAGTACGACAAGTACTTCCAACTTTGAGTATGAATAGTATGAGTATCATATTAAAATAAGTATGAATACGTATAAGTATCAGAAATTATAAGTATGACTCGAATCTACTCATAGTTTTGAATATTTATTGCTAATATATTAATGCCTAGATAAAACAGCTTAATATTGGGGTGTAACCATTTAATAAATTCAAAATCCTTGACATACCCTACATATGTCCACCTTAACCAAATTAAATTTGACAGTGTTTAAGTTAGGAGAACGTTAGAGAAATGCAAGAACATTAGAAGTGTTTCTAAGTACACTTGGAATGTTATAGAATGGAGGCGTCGATATGTCCTCACCAACATATGGCTCTGGTTTCTAATATTTTTTCCAATCTCAGCTCAATTTATGTTTTTGTCTGATGGCGGCAATGATTGTAAACTTGTGACATTAGAAAGTGTTCTAATTTGTACTTAGACATAGATATGTACTACATAATTGGTCTTTACAACCCTTGAGTTAGTTGTGTGAAGTCCAATTGTTCCGTGTTTAAATGGAATAACATTTTATTTATATGGCTGCTGTGGTTGGCCTCACAGTACCTCATTCGATCCAATTTTTCTATACTTTTCGAGTGAATGGGGTCGTTTGTCGGCAATGGCATCACGAATGTTGGCTTTCAAACGTTCAAACGTCTTTAAGGACACTCGATAGAAGAATAGTCCAACAGTGTCAAATCGCATGTTCTTGGTGGCCAATTGACATCTCATCATTTCGGCTAATTAAACGGCCATCAAACGTTGACGCAATAAATCGATTGTGCCATGGGATTGTATCAGCCAGTTGAGCCATTTCTGTTGAAATCAAACCTTTGTTCATATCAATAGGTGTCTAGATAGATGTATTCATTGATCCGAATGGTTGCGCCGGCCTTATTTCAAAGAAATATGGGACAATGGTGCCTTGACTCCACAAGCCGCACGACACAGAGTTACTCGTAATAGGCGCATTGGCTTCTGTTAGACCGTATGTGAATTTTCTAAACTCCAAATATGGCAATTTGCTTGCCTAATGTACCACCGAAATGAAAATAAGCATCATTGGAAAAAATGATTTTTTTTTTGGAAAATCGACATCACCATAGACTTTTTCGTTGGTCCAATACATCTCAAACGTCGTTTTAGTGTAAATCAAGTCTTTACGTGAAGACAATATACTGGACCTGTCGTGACACAATGGGCCAGAATGACATAAGTATTCGTAGATTGAAATAACTAATGATTGAAACTTAAACCGATAGAAAGCCTACCTGCCGAAGAAATATTTTTCGTTTTGATGTCTGACCTGGGATACGAACCCGGCCTTTCGTCTAATAAGCCAAAACACTACCCACTAGACCACGGCGACTTACCTCGGAATATTGTGTACATATTTGCCTCGATTAAAATATTGCTGTTGAAACACTCCATTCATAAGGACTTGTCTGGCCTATGTTGCAGGCCTTTTGAACACTTAGGCGACTCATGCTTTATATTTGTGGCTAGTAATTGATAACAAGGAAACCAAAGACTGTCAAGACCCGAATACATATCAAGTATCAAAACCAAACCTATTATTGTTAACGTAATTACCATTCCAAATAGTATACATAGCACGATTGGTAGGCCATTTAAATATTTTCCATTTTATTACCAACAATTTATGGCCAAATTTTGACAGTATTTAAGTTAGAGAACGTGGAATTAGAAAGTGTTCTAAGTACACTTGGAATGTTATAGAATGGAGGCGTCAATATGTGCCTCCACCAACATATTGGCTCTGGTTTCTAATATTTTTTCCAATCTCAGCTCAATTTATGTTTTTGTCTGATGGCGGCAATGATTGTGACATTGTGACATTAGAAAGTGTTCTAAGTTTACTTAGAACGTTTTGGAATGGAGACGTCGATATGTACTACATAATTGCTCTTTACAACCCTTGAGTCAGTTGTTGTGAAGTCCAATTGTTCCGTTTTGAAATGGAATAACATTTTATTTATATGGTTGCTGTGGTTGGCCTCAGACCTCATTCGATCGGTCCAATTTTCTTAAACTTTTTCTAGTGAATGGGGTCGTTTGTCGGCAATGACATCACGAATTTTGGCTTTCAAACATTCAAACGTCTTTAAGGACGCTCGATAGAAAATAGTCCAACAGTGTCAAATCGCATGTTCTTGGTGGCCAATTGACATCACCATTTCGGCTAATTAAACGGCCATCCAACATTTGACGCAAAGAATCGATTGTGGCATAAGATATGTAGCAAGTTGCAGCGTCCTGTTGAAATCAAACTTTGTTCATATCAATAGGTGTCTAGATAGATGTCTTCATTGATCCGAATGGTTGCGCCGTCCTTATTTTCAAAGAAATATTGACTCCACAAGCCGCACCACACAGTTACTCGTAGTAGACGCATTGGCTTCTGTTAGAACGCGTGTGGATTTTCTAAGCCCCAAATACGGCAAGTTTGCTTGCCTAATGTACCCACCGAGATGGAAATGAGCATCATTGGAAAAGATGACCTTTTTTTGGAAAATCGACATCTCCGTACAGTTCCTCGTTGGCCCAATAAATCCCAACGTTGTTCAAGAGTAAATGAATTCAGTACGTGGAGACAATATACGAAATATTTGTGACAGAATGGAGCCAGAACGACATAAGTATTGCCAGATTGAAAATAACTAATGGTTCAAATTTAAGCCGGTAGAAAGCACACCCGATATCTGCAGAGCAGCCTATGACCTTAGCTCGGAATATTGTGTACATATTTGCCTCGATTAGAATATTGATGTTGAAACACTCAATTTATAAGGACTTGTCTGGCTTATGTTGGAGGCCTTTCATCTCTATTAATTGATAACAACGAAAGCAAACAACCTTTAAGACCCTGCATATCAAGTATCAAAACCAAACCTATTATTGTTTACGATATTACCATTCCAAATAGTATACATAGCACGATTGGTAGGCCATTTAAATATTTTCCATTTTATTACCAACAATTTATGGCCAAATTGTGGAAAGTCCTGTTGAATTTCTTTCCTTTTAATGAATGATTCGAGTGACAAAAATACTTGTTGCGGTCTGTGTTTCTCTTCTATTATTTTAGAAATTTTTTGTTGTGGTTATTGTTCTTATTCATGAACAACAACAACAACAACAAAACGAACATTTTAATGATAAATTTTTTGTTGTCTACAGGACCACACATTTGTGGTTCTTGTTAAGCAAAATGTCAATTCACTTTCACTTTCTTGTTCTTTCTTTCTTTCGTTCTCTCAAAAACTCCACCAAAAACAAACAAAAAGAAAAACGAAATCATTGGAAATTAATGCTGCTGCTGCTGCTTAATCGACACTGACACGTAATTAAATGGTTGGTAGTTTCATTAGAAATGAAAATAAAATCTAAACTTACCGGGGTTTTTTTCATATAATAGGCCCCCCATTGGGAAATAAAGATTGTTTTTGTTTCTCATTCATTCTCATTCAAGCGAATATTATGCGAATATCATGCATTTAATTAGGCTTAAGACGTTGCTGAACCACCCCTATAGGCTTCGACTAGAATGAAATAAATGAGAATTTCATTTCATTTGGGGCTTCAAACAGGGACTTTGGAATTTTATTACTTCATAGAGAAATGACTTCTCATTGAAACTACAACTGTCAAGTTAGTTGTCATTTGTTGAGTCATACGTACATAATATACAGGCATTCATACATGATTGTTCATTAAAATCCTTCAATCAGGATTACAACCTAGCTTCTCACAGCACTTATGTTGTGTGTGCTAATTTCAGCCATAAGCGGCAGGACCTACGGTTAACTATCGATTCCGAACGAGAGATTATTGAGAACTTTTTCATGGCTCTGTTTATTTACTCGCAGAATATTCTTTCATATTTCGTTTTAATGTCTGAGCTGTGTTTTGAACCGTGGCCTCACATCTAATAAGCCAATATGATGCCTACTGGCCTACAACAACTACAAGTTGTTTAATCAGTTATATCGACAAAGTGCAAGATTTCCTGAAAACACTGCTGCTGTTGGTGAGTGTGTGCTATGGTGTCCAATTCAATCGCCTACCTAACAAGATCTTGACCTTTTGAAGAAGAAAATTCATCGTATTTTGCATGGAGACTCGGGCCTATACATATATAAACTTAAACTGACCAAGAAACTGAAGGTAAAACAATCATAGGCAATGACATATGTCCTCTAAAAACACTCTGGAGTACTTGGCAATGATCTTTAATCACTAATTTTCATCAACAAAATATCTTTAGGCATAAGACCTATTTCTAGATGATTCCGTAGGTTAGGTTAGGTTAGAGAACATGCATCTATCGGTCAAGACAAGTCAAATTGCCACCTGAAAGCAAACCTAACCTAGCGAGGGCATCCGCCGTCTCATTGCCCAGTATTCCGCTGTGACCCGGAACCCAGCATAGACGGATACGGTCTGGTCCGTACGTAAACAAAGAAAATTGTTGAATTTGGTATGATACCAGACCACATAAGATTCATGAGCATTTAATACATGCCGAGAAAATCACTGTTTCGGTTAGATTCTGAACTAACGGCGTCTATGGCTTATAATTCTTTGAGAATGATGTAGCTGATCACTGTCAACGACGTCAGATGTAGTCATAAAGTACTGTAGATTCTGGATGCAATGGTTTGAGAAGTCTCCACAGTTTATTAGGTAATGTGTTGCCTTAGATGTAAGGCCACGGTTCAAACCCCAGCTCGGATCGGGTTGCGATCAAAATGCTTTCTTTTAGCAAATTTTTGGAGAAAAATTCTCTCTGGGGGGAAAAAAGAAAATTGCCATGAAAAGTTTCTCAAAAAAAGTCTATCGTTCGGTGTTGACTTCAGATTGGAGGTCCCACCAATATTTATCAAATTAACAGACACAATACAAGTAGTGTGAGAAGCTAGGTTGTAGTCCTAACTGAAAGGTTGGAATGATGAATTATTTGAAAAGGGCAGAGTTTACGTTAAGAGCTCTTATTTGGTCCGCTCATGTCCACTCTTAGGTCAAAGAAAAGGGGACGTACCCTAGCTGTAGGCATTCGGCATCAAAACCATATTGATGGATTAGAGTCTATTGGCTGGATACTCAGCTGGAACAAACAGGCAAGGAAAAAGGACATTTAGTCACTACCGAAAAGGAATTAAGATATGTGGGCGAAGCTTGATGACCCTAGAGCATGGAAATATCAATAAAATCGATGGCATTGTTTATTACATTGTCTTATCAAAACTTTCTTTCTCTTCTTCGATTTTTCTCCTACGTCTAGAGAGGCATTAGTGTAGTTGTTTATATTATTCGAATTCTATTTAAATTCCTTAACATCTCTTCAAGGTTCATTTATTTCATATTATTCAGTATCGAAATATACAAACAAAACGAAACAAAATAAACCAAAAAATATTTTCACACTTTCTGCTCTTCCTTAGAAAAATAAAAACCTAAGGAAATTCATCCATCCATCCATCTATCCATCCACCTACATACGAGGAGGAATACTTCACGAGAATTATGCAAATATTTACATTTCAATTGAAGAGAAGCAAATAACGATGAAAACTAGACTGTAATAAAATGAAATGAAATAAATTAAAATATACGATAAAAGAATATGAAAAATGAAATAAAATTTAATATTTTATTCATACAACAAAAAGAAAAAACAATTCAAAATGCTGTCACATTCCTCATCATTATCACAATCATCGTCATAACCAGTGACACAAAGAAATTTTTTGTTTCAATATTTGATGTGCGAATATGAAAAATTAGTTTCTGCCACTCCTACAGGATTTGAGAATGTTTTGGGATCAGTTTAATACCTATGGAGAGTAGGTATACCACACCTCGTATTATTCCAGTATAACAGGACATGGGAGCTTGGAGACACTGAAGGCAATAATAAGGCTTTCGCCTATTAAAAGGCTGATGTATCAGGAAATTCGAATGAATTTCTTCGGGAGTATGCTTTAGAGACGCAAGTAAATAATTTTAAGAAAACTTTACTCATTTGCAAAGGAATTCCATTGATGTTGAGGCTAAGCAAATTTGATCCGATATGGGTATAAGGATACGGGTACATATGGCAACAGAACATCTTCTCTGTCATTATCTAGTACTTTGAAGTCTGGAATGAAGTATTTTTGATTTTCGAAATTTATTAACAGATCAAGTCTAGATTCTAAAGAGTCTACGCCATCCTTAAACTATCGATATGGTTGAGAAATATTTTAGGGTGACTTTATGGGAAACATATGAAGCTAGAAGAAGGCTAGGGAAAAACAAATGCATACATTCTTACGCACATAATTGGTCATTATAACCCCACAGTTAGAATTACGGACCTAGCTTCTCACATCCACTTATGTTGCGTGCATTAATTTTTATACATGAGCGGCACGACAGTTTAAAGTAGACTCCAAACTATAGATTTTTTAGAAACGTAGAAATATTTGATATACTTGACCTGGCGATTGGCCCGAGAACTTATGTACGTCTAATAAGGCAACACGCTACCTACTACTAAACTGCGGTCACTTCACACTTCACTTACAGAACGAAATTTATTTTCTGTTGTGAAGTACAATTGTTTCGCTTAGGAATCAAAAATTTTTCATTCATATGGCTGCCACGACTTGCCTCAAAGTACTTCATTCGATCAACTCAAGTTAAGTGCACTTTTTCTAGTGTTTGGGGTCGAATGTTGGCCTTCAAATACTCAATTGTCTCTGATTTGTTGTCATTGCACTTTTCTTCAACAGGTTTGTTGGCATAATACTTTCCCTTAAAGACGCTCAATAGAAAATGCTCCTACGTTGTCAAATCGTAGCTTCTTGGCGGCCAATTGACATCACTAGTTCGACTAATTAAACGGCCATCAAACGTTTGACTCCATAAATCGATGAGATATGTGTCAAGTTGCACGATTCAGTTGAAACCAAACATCATTACCATGAGGATCGGATACAAAAAAATCGGTTACAATCATTGACTCCAATGGTTGAGCCGTCCGCATATTCAGAGAAAAATGAGCCAACCATGATGCCTCCACTTTACAAGACGTACCAATCAGACATTTCTGAGTACCAAGTACTTCAATTTTGCTTTTTGCAAAATTCGGCATAAACTGATGCGTGAAATATTCAATTCTTTGGAACGATGATGATGGTTAGGTTAGGTTAGGTCGGAGTGGTAGCTCTGTTATCACAAAGCTCACTTGAGCATGCATGGCTCGTTGTGATGCCACAGGTGAATGCTGAGCCTCATTATCTCAGCGTGTCTAGCTATGATGCAATGACCCGTAAGCAAGGCCACTACAGTCGAGATGACATCACGATCGAGACCAAGTAATCAGTTGGTACGCCTTCCATCCATCCTGGGACGGGTGAGTGTAGCGCTGGAGTAGGACTCCTCATTGATCCAGGATAGGTTGGCGTCCCTTGGAACCTCCGCCCAATGGTCAACTTGACCGAGGCAAGTGCCATACCCAATTCAACAGAAGAGGATTCCGGAAAGAGCGAATCAGCTCTGGCAAGCTCGTCGGCCCTACAGTTTCTCGGAGTATCACTGTGCTCGGGGACCCACACCAGAGGGACACTGGTGAAGTGCCCCGAGACAAAGTCGAGACAGCGGTGACATTCTCTAACACTTCTGGAGTTAATCACGAAACCTGACAGAGATCTGAAAAGACGCGACTGAAAGGAGTATCGTTGACGAGGATCACTTGAGCGGCCCGGTAAATTGCCATTACTTCTGCCTGAAACTCGTAGCAGTAGTCTGGCAAACGGAGAGAAATATTCAAATTCAGTTTCCCAGAGTAGACACCACTTCTATCTCCATCATCGAGTTTAGGGCGGTCGGTATATATATCCAGGACTTTCGGGGGGACGATCGTATCAGGATTCCAGTTATCCAGTCAAGATGATGGTAGTGTTGATAGATTCTCACTTACACTCTTAGTCACAGCTTTGATATTTTCGAGTATACGAGCTCCTGTCTTGGCCTAACAACAATGATATCAATTCCTTGAACTTTAACAATGAACTTGCGTATGAAATTAGGTACGATTTTCTTGCAATTTCCCACCAATTTTGTCTTTGTTTTTTAAATTATTTTCCAATAAAACCTAACGTTGGTCAAGCGTAAATCGATTCATCAATAGAATAAAAAGACAAAAGTATTGACAACCGATAGATGGCCCACCCAATAAATGATATGAGATGCAAGGTGTGATTTTCTTTCCAAACCTTCCATTATTATTGTAGTAATCGTAGCAAATATAAAAAGTTTAATTCCATTCTGTCAATAAATCATTTTCCTGCCATTTTACTTGGGCATTTTATTATTTATCGCATAATTATTTCGATGTTCTGTTCACACACACACGCAATATGAGTGACACTTTCTATTTAACCTGTGGTAATGTATTATTAACCTATTTCAATAATAAATATGAAATAAACATTTCATAATACAAATATAAACTATGAGTTTAACGATAATCAATGACCACCCTGCAGCGTTTCATTTTCATTTTGAGTGTATTTTACGATAAAAAAAAAATTTATCGATTATTAATGAAATATTTTGCCTTCCCCTATACAATAGGTTATAACTAGAACATAAAGCACAATGTTACAAAGAGAAATCTGTGTATGTAATCGCTAATTTGTTGCCACTAAGTTTTGTAGATAACTTAGATAAGATTTCCGGAAAGTTGGCTTAAAACTTTTCTTAAATATTTTTCCCCCTTCCACCGAACTCATCTAAGCAAACTGTTTTGGCAAAAGTTTTCGAAAATGAAAGTTTTCTTAATAAAAAAGAAAAAACTACTGCGGCAAGATAATAATCCGTATTAATTAATTAGAGTTTATCACACACAACCATATCATCATGTTTATGATCTTCTTTTTTGGGGAACTCTTATGAGTCAAGTTACCTTCAAACTGAAGGAAAAGAATTTTAATTTCTAATAAACCCCACACCATTTGCACGTAAGTAAAGTTCAAACCACAATAAATTCTAAAAAACAAAAAAAAGTTTTCATCTACTGACTAACTAACTGACTGACGACTAAAATTAAATTATTTATGCACTATTGGCGGTAATAAATCTGAGACAAACAAACAATTTACAATGTCTACAACAATAATAACAACAACAACAACAATAATGACAGCGACAGCAACAGTAAAAGCAAAAAGTGAAGTGAATGTCACACTCATTCATTAAAAGTCAACGACAGCCAAAAGCGACAATGAACGCAACGCAACAAGCGAATATTAACCCTCCTGCACATAGAGAGCACAACGTTAAGCTGAACATAACCCAGCGAACGTTTACACACAAATTATAAAAATGAAAAAAGATTTTTTTAAAAACATCTCCATTACGAGCACCAAACTTCGCGAACTTCTTAACTTTGCAGTAACCTCCGTCCCCTTTTATAATTTTCAGTGGTGACATGCACACGGAACCTACGTTCGCCCTGGAGACAAGAAGACTGGTGATGGAAACTGCTCGAAATCAATTGGAATAGCTTGGACCATAAGGCTGATAGATCACTGTAGCGCCTTTTTGAAAGAGATATTGCCTACAAAGGCTGCAGCGATAGTTATAAAAGATGCAGACATCCCTAGAGGGGATTGTGCGCGTCTCCATCTCATGATGTACAATAATATATAAATCGTATAACTTCCAGAACAGAGCTACATTCCAGGTAACTCTACAACGAATTAAGGCCCAACGATCGAACTCTCTAAAGAATACTTCTGTTTCTGAATCCCATTACATTCGGTTACATTCGAAGTCGCCGTGGTCTAGTGGGTAGTGTGTTGGCTTATTAGACAAAAGGCCCGGGTTCGAATCCCAGGTCAGACATCAAAACGAAAAAATATTTCTTCAGCGACTTCCTCTCAGCAGATTTCTGGCAAGGACTCTGAGAGTAAAAATTGCCATGAAAAGCTTCTCAAAAATCTGTCGTTCGGAGTCGACTTTAAACTGTAGGTCCCGCCACTCCTGTATAAAATTAACGCACACAACATAAGTGGTGTGAGAAGCTAGGTCATAATCCTGACTGAAGGGTTGTAATGGCCAATTATGGTACGGTTAGATTAGGTAAGAGGACGTTTAATTATCAATTAAGACCTGGAGGTCGAATTGACCCATTGTACAACGTCCTGGTTCAGCTTTTGCGCTGCTCAACTTCTTCATTTTCCCTGATTGGAAGGAACTTGGTTAGTACAGAGACTGCGTTCCCCCATGACATCACAACGGGCGCCGCCATGCGTGCTCAAGCGAGCTTTGTGATATCAGAGCTACCACTTCGACCTGACCTGACGTGACAACGTCCTGGAAGAGGGAAGAATAATAGAGAGAATAGGAGTGAGTTCAGCTGAGAAAACTATAGAAGGACGGTAGCGGACTAGGGCATGATGACCCAGAAAATCTGACCAAAACTAGATAAAAAATGCTCATGAAGCTTAAACTCCACAGTAGCACGTTCGGTGGGATTGTAAAAGCCATTACAAGGTAGTGCAATATGTTGCGTTGATATTGGACAACGTTTATTATGATTTCTCCAGAAGCTTTATAGGCGTAGAAGGGGAGGAGACTGTTCTTCACATGCCTAGCACTATGCCGGAAAGGGAGAAGCCATTCTAATCCCTACCTTATGGATGATCTGAATGAACAGTCAGACGCGGAAATTGGTATTCTGAATTGGAGAATTGAAAATTGGAAATTGAAAGTGAGTCTAATCAACTCCTTTTTCTCACAGCTTCTATTTGTAGAGGCAGAGCCACTAAAACACTAATGCAGCAGACTTGAGAGTATTCGAATGAAAATTTGTGCATAAGATCATCGGTCCAGTGCGAATTTGGCGATGATTTCCCTATTCTGTTCAACAGTAAGCTATATGAGCTCCTCAAAGCCGTAGACATTGTGCGCTGGCTCGGCCATGTTCTTCGAGTGGAGAAGCATACTCCGTCCAGACGGATATTTGATATATGCATCTGCGGAAGTCGGCGATGAGGAGGACTTTGTTTGTATTAGAAGGACCAAATCAAGGAAGTCCTATTATTGATTGCTGTGACCAATTGGCGTAGGTACGCAAGAAAGAGAAGCGCTGGATGGATGTGTTAAGCCTGGCCGAAATCCTTTAATCGTGTCGTTAATAGCGAATTAAGTAAGTAAGTAAGTCTGTCACACAGAATTCCTCTTCTAGAGGCAGTATTTCGTTGGCTGCTTAAGGAACTTCTATGCGACGTCCTTCATAAGAAGCAGAAGCGCCTGATAGAATGTGTTAAGGCAGACCGTAATCTGTTAATCAGTTTGTTAATGGTCAATTAAGAAAGTAAGTAAGTTTATCGCTTGGATTCGTCTTCAAGACATAGTGTTTCGTTGGCTGCTTAACGACGTCCCAGTACAATTCCATCACATTCTGAACGATCACAGCATTTGTTCTCATCAAGCCTCGGGCGAATGTCAATATGTGCGAAAGATTCGAAATCATTTAGGCATCTTAGTGAGAAATTCTGCTCCAAAATGTTTCTAAAGGAAATTCGACAGGATCTTTTAAAACCTGATGTAAGGAATTCATCAAAGAAAGGCTCGTTGGGGTTACTTTAACAATGGCTCTTACCGGTTGAGTTCTTCTGTGCGTATTATTTATGGGAGGAAGAAATTGTTCAAATTCTAGAGGGCATATTAAAAATCCTTGAACACTCATCTCTAACACCTTAATAAACACAATACAACACACGCACACATGCATACGTTAACTAACATTTACACTTACACTCACACTGTATATGTATGCCAATACATACAAACAAAGTTACGTTACCACTCAACTGTAAGGAATTACACTTTTACTCGTGTGTGAGTGTATGTGTGGGAGTGAGTATGGGTATGTGTTTGTGTGTGTGTTTAAGTAAGTAAATTCCTTTATAAGGACTATTATTTACGAGAGAAAACAACAACATAACGTATGGAAACCCACACAAACACTTGCATCCTCGTGCAAATACTTCAAAAATGTGAAAACTTTATCTCCAGTTATTCGCACAAATACTTGTTTTCCAGGACATTAAAGTTCTTCTCAAAAAGAAAATGTTAAATTAACAAGTCCTTCTTATGCTTCTTCTATCATTTTTCTCTTCTCTCAATGTCTGTCGTGTTCTATTGTACTTTAAAACATAATGTTGGCAAGAGAAAGGAGGGGGAATTTCTTTAAATCAGTTTCGTTTTTAAAAGGATGTTTGCACACTCTTTGTTACCTACTTTGAAGAGAATAAAATTTAACAAATGAGGAGGATAAAAAAATAAATTTTAGCATTTAAATAATAAAGTTTTTAATTTAATTTGTATTAATTTATTTGGCTTTCCACAAGAGACTTTTCCTACATAGCCATAGTGTTGTAAGGGAATAAAAAAATCATCAACGTTATACGGGCCAAGGTGGCTAGAATAATAGTTCCACTGAAGCACAGGGTCTACATCACTAAGGACACACATATAAACATAATTGATCATTACAACCCTTCAGTCAGGATTACAACCTAGCTTCTCTCACTACTTACAAGGTGGCTGATATGTATTGCAACCAAATTCAGGTTATTATCATTTGTAAACCGCTCGTCTGAAGTCGCCGTGGTCTAGTGGGTAGTGTATTGGCTTATTAGACAAAAGGCCCGGGTTCGAATCCCAGGTCAGACATCAAAACGAAAAAATATTTCTTCGGCGACTTCCTCTCAGCAGATTTCTGGCAAAGACTCTGAGAGTAAAAATTGCCATGAAAAGCTTCTCAAAAATCTGTCGTTCGGAGTCGACTTTAAACTGGAGGTCCCGCCACCCATGTATAAAATTAACGCACACAGCATAAGTGGTGTGAGAAGCTAGGTCGTAATCCTGACTGAAGGGTGGGTTGTAATGGCCAATTATGTATGTAAACCGCTCGTCTGACAGCTGACAGATTTATTCCAGTGACAGTTCATTGTATTATTTACAAGCTTACAATCTACATTTTGATCTATTACTTTTAGAAAAAAAAGTTATTCGTGAAGGAATTCAAGCGTGATAGTGTGATTGCTTTACATTTGGCTGGATAACCACAGGTGGCTATCGTTAGAGCCCTCCAGTACTTAAATGTGAATAAATCTTTTGCTTCTCGTACCAGTGCTTGTTACCGTGATACTGGCAGTGTTGCATCGCGTCCAAAAAAAGGACGAAAATAATCGGTAACAACACCAGAAATTATCCGAAAAGTGAAGGCCAGATTTAATCGAAATCCACGCCGCAGTGGTAGAAAAGTTGTTCGTGAGCTGAACATATCGCGAGAACGGATGCAATACATATTGAAAAATAATAAGCTTGGTCTAAAGCCATTGAAGTTCCAAAAAGTGCAAGAGCTCACCGATGGACAAAAAAAAGTTAGACTGGAAAGAGCTAAGAAGTTACTTCGCTTGCACACAAGTGGCCAGTTACCGAATTTGGTTTTCTGCTATGAGAAACCATTTCAAATTGAGCAGTTTGTGAACAAACAAAATGATCGGGTTTACTTGCCAAAGTGGTCAAATGAAAATTTACACATGCGATTAGCCACCAGAACTCAAGCTCCGCCGATGATAATGGCATGGGCCGCCGTAACGGCTGATGATCGCTCCTCACTCGTATTCATCGACCGTGGGATCAAAATAAATGTCGAATATTATCGGGAAGATCTCTGAAAGACAGTATTGAAGCTCTGGGCAGACAAACATTTCGGCAGGAGACCATTAACATTCCAACAGGACTCAGCACCACCGCACTCAGCACGTGTCAACCAAGAATAGCTTAAAAAGGAGGTTCCTCGCTTCGTTTCTACAGCACAATGGCCACCAAAATTTCCGGATCTCAATCCGTTGAACTTTTGCGTCTGGGGCATTTTAGAGAGTAAGGTTCTCACTAAAATGTACCAAAGTGTCGATCATCTCAAGACGGCACTTCGCCGGGAATGGGCTAAAATACCGCAGAGCCACTTTCGTGCAGCCTGTTATGGCTTTGTCGGCCGTTTCAAGACCATAATTCGTATCAAAGGTGGCCAATTCGAACAAATCTAAATTGATTCTAAAATTTGTTTTTATTTCCAACATTTTTTGCTTTTGAACAATAAAATTAAAAAAAAAAAATTATAAAAATATAGGGCTTTACTTTGTTGCACTATATATCAGCCGCCCTGTATGTTGCGTGTGTGTTAATTTTATACATGAGTAGCCGAACCTACAGTTTAAAGTCGACTCCTCTGCAAGGAGAACATGGTTGGATAAAGCCACCCAACAAATTTGGGTTTTTAAACTTATAAAAAGCCTCTAAGAATAAAGGTTTCTAATGCCTTAGCCATTAGCAATAGCTACTTAAACTACTGAAATTCGTGAATTTTTAATTGTTCTAATTAAAGTTTTTTTTTATAAAACCAGCACTCAGGGAATGGCCGCTACTCATGCAGTGCATTGTGCAGGTTTTTTTTAGGTAAGGCGGAAAGAGGGAAGGTGCAAACGGTATGGAAACGAGTTGCTGCTGGTGACTATAAAATGGCAAGTGCTACACCTTCACCATTAGACAGTCTACAGCAATCGTCCCCAAGAAGCCCTCAGTTGCTCACACCACTGTAATTTTATACAGAAGTGGCGGGACCTACAGTTTAAAATCGACTCCGAACGACAGATTTTTGAGAAACAAGAAGAGAAAGAGAAGAAATCGCCAAAAAAATACTTTTTGTATTTTTATTTCTTTGATGTCTGGCCTGGTACTCGAACCCTGGCTTTACGTTTAATAAACCAGCAGACCTTTAAATATAGACCTTCAAATATAATCATATAAAAAAGCCATCTTATGAAGAAAATACCACAGATTTATAGACTTAGAATTAACAACATCCTACACATACTACAGAGTGTCCGAGTAGGAAATTGCTGTAATATATGGGAGGCTTTCGTGGTCGGGCGCCAGAATGGAATTTTCTCACTAACTAATGCTTTCAATATTGAAAAAATTGCAGCTAAGTGGTAGCGTTATATTTCGATATATTTTTACTGCATTAATTTTCTGTCTGGCAACTTCTAGAACGTTACTACGAGTTTATGTTGTTTTGTTGTTGTAAACTAAGCACTGAATCATTTACGCACAAGCGACAAGGCTCCTCAAAGCCGTCAAATGACTTTAACGCTGTAGATATCCAATACTCCAGAACTTCTACATGGCATCTGTAGAATATATTTGACTTGTCTTATGTCTGACATACGTGACCTATTTAACAAGTTCTATTTCAATTGTTTGGGATGAAGTTGTCTTTCATTTATTTTTATTGCTCTCTGTCTGTTTGAGTCCTAAAAATCGCTTAAAGGGTTTGAATTTTATTCTTTAATTTAAAAAAGATGTGCGAATTTTTCTTGAATTTTTCTTTTTTCATATTTTTTTTATGGTTTTATTTGCTAAACGCCTTCAGTTATTTTAATAAGAAGACAAAGAACAACAAAAAATTATTTAAATTAAAAGTGTTTTGAAAAAAAAAACGAAACGAAACGAAAAGAAAATCAAATGAAAATCTCAAACACAAGACTCAGATTCTCAGAAAACTTTTTAGACTTTATTTAACCTCATGCCTCAAAAATAATTTTATTTTTGCCGCAAATAAGGCATGAAATATTTTTTTAAGAGTTTGAGAAATTAAATCATAAAGAAACAGAAGCCTAAAAATGACAGATAAAAAAAACGCTACAAACGAAGTCGTTAAAACGAAGAACGAGAAGAAATGTAAGAGAAATGGTGCCATGGGAAGTACAGTAAGACCCCGCTTAACACTACCCCGCTTAACGTTGTTTCAGTATTACGCTGTAGTATTGGGATTCCCCTAAATCACACACTGCATGGATACTTGTCGTATATGTGTGCAAATGAAACGGTCATTCACCAACCGAAAGCGGTGCACTATATAACGACTGTGTATACTACTTATCCTTTTCGACATTTTTTTGTTAGTCTGTCCAGAATAAAGATTCCAACTGTATTTTAGTTAAGTTGTCTCGTTTAACACTGTTTCGTTTAGTACTGGAACTTATTGGAACGTATCCCCCGCGTTAAGCGGAGTCTTACTGTGTTAACTATAATATGTCGTTCGGAGTCGAATTTAAACTGTAGGTCCCGCCAGTTCTGTCTAATGCTGAAGGTATTGCACTGGCCATTTTATAATCACAAGCAGCAACTCGTTTATTTACCGTTCGCATCTTCCCTCTTTCCACCTTTCCTAAAAAAAAAAACCTGCACAATGCACTGCTTGTGGAGTTCACTAGAACTCCATCTATTCATCCAATTTCAAATGTAGTTTAGCGATCAGTAATGCATTAAGCATTTCGCAAAGGTACTTGGTTGCATTTTGTGATGTTTTATTTGCTACTTTCATAAATGTGAACTATTCGGTTTTCTTACATACGCATCTGATATAAGCAACGAGTATTCAGAACTATGAGTAGACTCGAGTCATACTTATAATATCTGATACTTATACGGATTCATACTTATTTTAATATCAAACTCATACTACTCATACTTAAAGTTGAAAGTACATACATACATACATAATTGGCCGTTACAACCCTTCAGTTAAGATTACGACCTAGCTCCTCACACCACTTCTGTTGTGTGTGTTAATTTTATACATAAGTGGCGGGACCTACAGTTTAAAGTCGACTCCGAACGACAGATTTTTTTTGAGAAGCTTTTCATGGCAATTTTTACTCTCAGAGTCTTTGCCAGAAATCTGCTGAGAGGAAGTCGCCGAAGAAATATTTTTCGTTTCGACTCATCTCTACCTAACATTTACACGAAGCAAAAAATAAGTATGATTCACGTACGAACACTGCAACACTCACAAGAAGATTGTGTGTAGGCTTTGCTTGTTGTCTTTGTTATTCCTTTCTTCTTTGTTTGTATATGCAACAACAACAAAGGCTGTAAATTTTGTGGAATGATTCGAGCCACTCGAATCATTTATAAGTATTATAAGTATTTTTCTAAATTTTTGAATCAGAATAAGTAGGAGTATGAATCAAACACATTTCGAATGTTACAATGAGTAACCTATACTTATAAATCAATGTTATAGCGAGTACGAATGAATCAGAGTAGTTGAATTTCAATCTTGTTGATTCACTCATACTCAAAATTGCATGCGTGCTTATGAGTAGCGGAAACGCGATTCATTGCTGATCTCTGATACGCATCACATAAATAATTAGTCATTACAGGCCTTCAGTTAGGATTATGACCTAGCTTCTCAGGCCAATTATGTTGTGTACAAGTGCGACCTACAGTTTAAGGTCCATTCCTAACGACAGATGTTTCGAGAACCCTTCCTTGCGATATGTGTTTACTATAAAATCTTGAGACGCAAATCTGCTGCGAAGCAGACGCCAGGGAAATATTTTTTCTTCATATTTTTTTCTGCTGTAATTCTCTGACCTAGGGTTTGAATAGCAGCCTCACGTCTAATAAGCCAACACACTAGCTACTAGACTACGGCGACTTCATAACTTGACGTCTACGGTTAATGATAGTGAAGGCACTCCTCAGACAATTCTATCAAGAGTTCTTACACAACCAAACGCCATATTAATGGTGAAGGTACTCCACTTGGAGTAGAACCTCGTATTGTGTAATACGTTATTGAAGTCGTCTGCAAATTTGCTAAAGACATATTTTTTCTTCGTATTTTGTTTTTGCTGGAAATGTCTGACCTAAGGTTTGAACCGCGATCTCAAGTCTAATAAGTCAACTCACTAGCTACTAGACTACGGCGACTTCAGAACTTGACGTCTACGGTTAATGACAGTGAAGACACTCCTCATGAAATTCTATCAAGAGTTCTTACACAACCAAACCCCATGATGAACGTACTCCACTTGAAGTAGAACCTCGTATTTTGCCGTACTTTATTGAAGTCATCTTATTCAGAATCAATTCCCTTAGGAGCTCGTGAGATGGAGACATGTTTTAAGGTTTACACACTGACAGTGTGTGTCAGTGACTTCCTTGAATTTTGGAATGTTCATCGACCAAGTTGGGCCAGTATTTAACTGCATTAAGCTTTATTGCCATCATCTCTGTCCTTTGCAAAAATCCTTTGAAAAAAATTGCTCAAATTAAAGCCTTTAATTGAGTGCAAAAACAACAAACAAAAACAACACATTTTAAGTAACTGAAAACCAACTTAAATTGTGATCATCATTTCAAATGAATTGATAATCAAATAAACTTCTTCATCTTCTATTTACGCTTAATTTAAGGTCATCATTGGAAAAGGTTAACTTTTGCTACAGCAAGGCAATGAAAATTGTTGCTTAGAACACCTTAATAAAGGGACTCAAGACTAGCAAAAGGACAGAAGGGAACAAAAAACTACAGCAAAAGTGTAGTAAAAACGGGAAAACGAATAATCTTGAAGGTAATTCGCCTGAAAGTAAAAACATTTTAACATTTTATTACAAAAACAACAACACAAAAGGGAAAATCTTTTTATTTTCCGTTTTTGTTTTTCGTAAAATTTGTTGGAGTCCTCCTTTAAACAATGAAACGAGAAACTTGCAATAATCTTGGCCCTGACCTTTTTGCTATGCTTGAGAGAAAAAGAACAAGAAAAAGGACAAGAAAATCAGTACAGACCCCTTAAATAGTGCTTATTTTGCTACAATTTGTTGTCGTATGTATTAAAATAAAGGACATACAGCAGCATTGGCCTTATTTTGATTCCTTTTTTTGTTTTGTTTTGGTGGGGGGTGGGGATTTCAAGGCAGAACATGTAGCCTGTAATAGAGGTAAGCAGCTGAGCAATAGTTTTTTTTACGATGCCATGCCTTAGTTTTGCTCTGGACAAGCATAATATTTTAGCTTAAAATGTTATTTATTATTATAATCTAAACACACACACACACACATACACTCTCATTAATACACACACACATACATACATCCTTGCATATTTAAAATATTATAGAAGCACCAGCACGGTATCGTGTATACAACATAAGGGAACAGGCCTTTTTGGGAAAAGCAATTTCGACCAGCATCAAACTCTGCCATCTCTAATAGCGATTACACTTTAATGAGAGGACAAAATATGTTCGAAATATTTCTTAAAATATAAGAAAAACACAAAAAAAAGGAAAACAAAAATTCACAAGGAATATTTTGGGCTAATACAGGCATAAAATTTCAAAAGAAACTCATTATTTGTGTTGAGTTGCTGCCTCAACTCCATAAATATGTAGACCAATCCCCAACACATCAATCTGTAGCTTTATTCTAAGCATATGCTTTAGATTGGCCTATTTAATGTAACCTATTCGTTTTAATCGTAGAAGTCGCCGTGGTCTAGTGGGTAGTGTGTCGGCTTATTAGACAAAAGGCCCGGGTTCGAATCCCAGGTCAGACATCAAAACGAAAAAAATATTTCTTCGGCGACTTCCTCTCAGCAGATTTCTGGTAAAGACTCTGAGAGTAAAAATTGCCATGAAAAGCTTCTCAAAAATCTGTCGTTCGGAGTCGACTTTAAACTGTAGGTCCCGCCACTTATGTGTAAAATTAAAGCACACAACATAAGTGGTGTGAGAAGTTAGGTCGTAATCCTGACTGAAGGGCTGTAATGGCCAATTATGTATGTTATGTATGTATTCGTTTTAGTAGGTCACCTCTATAGTGGAAAATTCAAAATTGGATCGACCAAGATCTCGGCACACCTCTAATATTCTCTAACATTTTCGTATAAAATCTTTAGGGCCATTAGTCTGATGATCAGAAGGTTCCCAATAGAATTCTTGGGGCTTGTACTAAAGACCGCTAAGGATACTCACATAAATCTATCGTGTATACTGCCTAAAGGCAAGACGTAAGGCCATTTTTTTTTTTACGCCGAGGAGGGCAAATGTACCTAACCGCATCATAGAGGAATTCGTCACGTGCTCCGTGTGCGGGGCCCTCACCCGCTAAATCTCCCCCTCGTACCTTGGACTGTTGTGCCCACTCCGGAACTACGGTATTACTGCGGTATACTTCGGAGTGGAGTCTTTTTGACCCTTTGGCCGCCTTCATGCTCACATTCGCGTCCGGATTGCGTATTGAAGGTTGAGGAGACTTCTAAGTGTCTCCACTATTCCTTTCGTCCAGTTTCCCGACTGGGACTTCGTTTAACACGTAAGCTAGTGTCTTCTATGCCGGCTAGCCTACATATTCTGCAGCCTCCAAATCTCTCTTCTTCAGTCTCAGAATGCGCTCCACGTAATTCGCCACTGAGGCCCAATTCTCCCTGCTCGTAATCATAACCCCGACTATGTTAGCGGCCGTTATCATTCCGATCGTCGACGTCAGTGCAAAGGGATAGCTCTGCCAGCGTACACATTCGAAGATAGTGTGTTCTGCATCATCTATTACCTCCCCTTCCTCGTAAAGGCAGTATGGGGAGGTTGTCCTACCCATTCTGTTCAGATATTTGCTAAAATATCCGTGGCCCCGATAGCATCTGTGTAACGTAATAATTTACTTCTCCAAATTTCCAACCGATCCATGGCTTTATGTCAGGAATAAGTCGTAAGGCCATGGCACAAAATCCAGGTCAGACATCTGCAATAAAACGAAATAAGAATCAAATATTGCTTCGGCGACTTCCTCTCAATTTTAGATTTCTTGCAAAAACTTTGATTTTGAACACTCGAGTGTAATAAGACAACACATTACGTTCTAGATTACGGATGCGTAAGTTAATTACCATCGGGAGTTGCAGTACAAAGAAATTGCCTAAGAAACCGTGATTGATTGGTGAAAATTATGGTCTGAAGATACCACTCAGACGATTTTTTTAACGACAATACCGTCCATCCAAAGCTTTATGGCTGCGTAACAATCGATTTTTTTTTTTGCCAGCAATTAAAGTTCATGAACTGTATGGTATGTTGTCTTAACACGATGGCTTCATTCCATACGAAGTTTCCTAGAGGAGTAATTTCATATCTTCGCAACTTCAATTGGTTACCAAAGTCTGGAGTTTTGAGGCCATGAATTCCGCCTCAAATATCTCAAGCAGAACAAGACATGAAAGAAAATGCTTCTTTTGGAAACTTTAAGTAAAATTGCCTTGAAAAGTTTCTCAAAACTGTATCTGAGACACATAACATGGGTTGTGTGAGAAACTAGGTTGTAAACCTAACTAAAAGGTTGTAATGATTCAAGGCTGTGTTTATACAGAGAAATCGCTAATGCTGAAGCATTTGAAAATCAACACCCATTACATTATTGTCGACATGCCTCGCTCGACCAATTAGGATAATTTTTTATGGACCTAAGCGAAAGGTTGTATCTATTCAGAAAATTACAGTATTCATCACATTACAGTATTCCCTCGATTTACGTGGTCTCGATTCACGTTTTTTCGATTAACGTAGTCAAAAAATTTGTTTTTCCTTAAACTTCATTTTGCATCGTTATTCGATTTACGTCGCCTTATGTTGTTTATAAACAAAATCAGGGGACTTCCCTTTTAAAAGAAATTCAATACATAGAATAAAAATTTAATTATCCGTTTCCCTGTCCATGTGATGCACAAGCGTATGAAACCAACATGCTGTGCATCAATTGTGATATAGAGAACAGGGAAAGGGTTATCCTAGTTTCTTTTTTTTTTGTAAAATGTACACAAATAAATGCATCTGATAGTATGAGTTCTTTCAAATTCGATTTACGTCGTTTCGATTTACGTCGCCTTTTTCCGAAACATTCTACGACGTAAATCGAGGGAATACTGTATTGTCGAAATGCCTTCCGAAATACGCAAAAATGCTTTTGAAAACTGAAACCGAAAAATTAATAACCCTGTAGCAATAGACAAAATGGTTACAGCAACTAGGCTTAAAGCGAGGCATCAGGGTCCTAGTTCAGATATCCGTCTTCGTTTCTTAAAAACCAGTCACTTAGTGAAATATTCTCATATTTTGACAATAAAGTTCATTGGGTTTGCAGTGCAAAAAAAATGTTCATAAAACTACTGCTCGTTGTTCATTCAATGTAAGAAGAAAAAACTTGTCATACAATGTCCTGGAAATACCTACCTTTTGTCGTTAAAAAACCACTTCGAACCACAATTATATTAGCAATGGAAACACATGTAAATCAAAAGGGGGAATGTTGCGGTGTTGCCAACATCAATGGAACAAATACGATTATTAGTTAGCATAATCGTCCGTCAATAATACGGCTTGTAGCGTATTGCAAATGGTAACAGGGTATTGTAGGTCATGTATATGGAATAACTACACAAAAATCCTATCACAGTTAAGGCCTATGGCTGACCTTAAGAGAAAGTATAAGTTTCGAGTGAATTGTGCTAGATGTTGCAATAAAAAATTTCCTAAGGCATGTAGAAAACAAAATGTATGCACCTGCTGGTGCTTGTAAAGCGAAAACAAGAACAAAAATTGAAATCCAAAAATTTTAAAAATCTGTATTTCTACTTCGAATATCTTTATTGGCAATTCATGTTCATGAAATAGGCCTCTGGCTAGAGTACATACGAGTACAGATTGGCCAAATACATCCTTAATTATAACAAATGTTTGAAGAACAAAGTTTAAAGCGTGTTGCTGGTGAAGTCAATTTAAAAAAAAGAACGAAAAATATTCCCCTCTTCCCCCTTCTCATAAAAATTTATGTTTGTGGTAAATTGTTTCTCTAACAATTGACTTTTGGTCAAACGTTTTTACACTCACAAATAAATAAACTTGTAGCCTGCCTGAGAGAGAGAGAGAGAGAGAGACCCCTATTAAAACTCTTGCTGTTGTCTACAGATTGTTAGAAAAGTTTTAAGGATTTCCAAATAACAACAGCATGGTTTTAAACAGGAATTCTAATCTTTGACTTTCGGTTTCACTTTTAATTCGTGTTTATTGTTTCTGTTTTTTTATTTTAATTTTTAAAATTTAATTTTTCTCAATTCAAAATGATTAAAACTTTCACTTTTTCTTTGCACCTGACTACCAGGCAGGATGTCTAGTTGATTTTGTTGGTTATTTTCCTTCTCTTTCTGGCTTTCTCTCTCTCTCTCTCTCTCTCTCTTTCGTTTGTTAAAGTTAAAGCTGTTGTGGTATATTGTGCATGGCTAGTGACCAGTAGCGTAGTAAAAATATTTTTAAAGGGTAAAACAATAAGGAGCACAACTTGGATAATAAACAGGACTTCATCTGAACCTATTCAGGATATTTTATATGACAACAAGTTTCGCTACCTGGAAAGAACATGAATGTGGGTCAATAATAACTCTTTGAAATCCCGCTTGAATAACTCTTGCTCCCACTGCAGTGTACTGCTTCTGTCAACTGCTACCTTTAGTTGACATCTAACAAAATGTGAACATTTTTGCGTCATTCAGTTTAGGGTAAAAATCATCACTCGAATCAATCTTAGACTTGATAAATGCTGTAGGAAGCCAGCCTAACCAATTCCAATGGATGATATGATAAGATATTTACTTTTAACATGTCAAGGTATCAAAGACGAGAAACAATTAATCGATGATTTAAAGTGGTTACGACTGTGGAAGATATAGGCAACGTACATGCATGCCTTCGTAGTTCGAACGATTACTTGGGTATGAGAAATATTTTCGTACTAGATGACCCGTGCGAATATGTTAGAAGTAATGACATGATCATCGTTAACTTTTTGCCCGTACGAATCCTTAATACAAAGAAAAATATCTTTAAACGTACGCATTCGAGAAAAAGCCACGTATAACTGCCCATGTGAAAAGACCGGTTCTTGTAAATACAATCCTACCTTTTGAAGGGATTGACCTTGTGCTTTGTTTATCGTCATAGCAAAAGCAACTTTCACAGGGAATTGTTTTCGTGTCATTCGGAAAGGCACAGTTGGATCAGAAGGTGTAAGGTTGATTCGGGTTATGAGTACAGTTTTATCGGGTATGAATAATTTTTGCTGATATGATGTGCTCTCCCAAGTTTGTTACGATTAGCCTGGTACCATTTATTAACCCGTATTGCTACACTTCATAAAACAAACAATGCCATGACAATAACGACATTACCAAAATGGCTTTTACAACTTTATATATTATTATGTGGAATAGCATTACAATTAAGCGACCCTGTTTATCGCACTTGATCTAACAACTACTGCAAAGTATTGCCAAAACGGCTTTTTACAACTTAATGTGAATATTATATATAACTGACTTAGTAATAAACGGCATTATAGTAAATAGCGGTATTGCCAGAATGGATTTTAATACATACTATATTATGTAGAACTGTATTACTAATTAAGCGACGTTGTATTACTACACTTGAACAAAAACATTGAATCATAATGACAACAGTATTATCATGCAGTTCTATATAAAATATAATTTTTATCAATGAAAATAATAATTTTTCAACTTCTAACTATTTTTCGCAATTAGTGTTAGATATAAGCTTTAAAATGAGATATCATTCATTAAATTTGATGCGCTGGTATGGGAGATATTTGCAACCGACAAAAAAAAGTGCTTTAGAAATAATATATATATATAATAATATATATAATATATAAATCGCCGGAGTCTAGTTGGCTTATTAGAGAAGAGCTCTCGGTCCAAACCCCAGGTCAGAAATCTGCAATAAAACGAAATACAAGTAAATATTTCTCCAGAGACTTCTTTTCAGCAGATTTCTGGCAAAAACTCTGCGAATAAAATAAAAATTGCCATGAAAACTTGCTCAAAAAATGTCAGTCGCTCGGAGTCAAATTTTGAACTGTAGGTTCCCCGGCATTCATGTATAAAATTAAGACATACAGCATAAGTGGTGTGAAAAACTAACTCGTAATCCAGACTGAAGAGTTGTAATGACCTCTTATATACGTATGATGCGAGAGATACTTCCAAGCAGCTGATACCCTCCTACGTAATGAGAGAAGATGTTTGGAAAGGAATGCTCAACGAAAACTGAAGGGATGCGCGAGATACTTCCAAGCAGCTGATGACACCAGATGTCCTCCTAGAGCAGAAGAGAAAATGTTTGGAAAGGAATGCTCAACGAAAGGGAAGATAAAGAGGGACAAAGACTCTTATGGATATGAGTCAAATGAGTACATGGGCCTCTACGACAAGCTCGTCCCATTACAATACGAACTGCATTGATAAAGTCTTTACGTTTAAATCCAAATAAATATCGGGTGTTGCTATTTCTCTGTCATATCTTAACTAACAGCAGACCACGTCCTTTGCACTGAAAGTTATATGCGTGTGGTCAGGTTTTAAAAAGTTTACTTTGTTGTTATTGTTGTTGCAGTTGTGTTTTAGAAAAATAATCACAGTTTTTTTTTTCTTATTGTTATCGTTTGCTTTCATAATTTTATTTGCAACCACATACTGTGAACAATTACAACATGATGGCAAACTTTTTAATGCGCATTTCGTATATAGGGTAGGCCAACTATTGGTTTAAATTTGTGAACCATCGGTTATTATGAATCTGGCAAAACTTATGTCATTCCCTATTCTGTAACAAAATGAATCGATTTACGCTTGAGCAACGATGGAATTTAATTGGGCCAACGAGGAACTCCACGATGATGTGGATTTTGCCAAAAAAAAAATATTTTTTTCGGATAAAATTCAATCATGCGCAAGATTGCCGTAGTATGGCATGAGATGTGTAGCACGTTGCACTAGCTTGTTGGAACCAAACATCGTTTACATTAATACCATGAAGGTGCAGCCCTTGCGCTGACCAGCTTCTTCCTTCTCCTTGATTTTGGAAGAACCTAACCTAACACCATGAAGAGGGGATGCAGGAGAAAACGTTTATCATGGTCCAATACTTGTCTCCATTGACCGTAATGGTTGTGTCGTCCTCATTTTCAAAGAAATATGGACCAATGATGATTCCGTTCCACAAGTCGCACCAAACAATCACACGTAATGGATGCCTTGCCCACTGTAAGACCAAATTTTTTGACCCAAATTGTTGTAAACGATGCAACTTGCTACACATCTCATGCCTTAATCGATTTATCTCGTCAAACAGTTGGTGAACGAAATTGATGACCGATTAGCCGAAATAGAGATGTCAATTGGCCGCCAAGAAGCTGCGATTTGACAGCGTTAGACTATTTTCCGTTAAAGAAAAGTGCTATGCCGATAAACCAGAGACAATTGAGCCATTGTTTAGATATGGCTCCATACACTCAAAAAAAAAAAATAGCACGATGCGATGGAATGAGGTAGTATTAGGGCAACTGCGGCCCCCATATGAAGGAAATAATCTGTCGTTTCTAACCGCAACATTCTACTTTACACTTACTTACTTACTTAATTGGCCATAACAACCCTGCCTGCCGCAACACATTCTTCCAGGCGCCTCTGCTTCTTGCTCGACTACGCCAATTGGTCACACCAATCGATGACAGGGCTTCCTCGATTTGGTCCTTCCAACGGATACAAGGTCGTCCTCTTCGCCGACTTCCGCAGATCCCCGCATCAAATACTCGTCTCGCCGGAGCATCCTCCTCCATTCGAACGACATGACCGAGCCAGCGCAGCCGCTGGATATTAATACGCTGTACAACGTCCAAGTCGTTGAGGAGCTCATACAGCTCACTGTTGTATCGGATGCGAAAATCATCGCCAACTCGCACTGGACCAAAGATTTTACGTAGGACTTTTCTCTCGAATACTCTCAAGGCAGCTGCATCAGTTCTTAATAGGGTCCATGCTTCTACGCCATAAAGAAGCACGGGTAGGATGAGCGTCTTGTAGAGTATTAGTTTTTCTTGCGAAAGAGGTCTCTGCTAATCAATTGCCTATTGAGACCATAATAGCACCTGTTGGCAAGAGTAATCCTGCGCTTGATCTCCAGACTGACATCATTTTCGGTGGTAACGGCTCTACTTGTCGATAACATATACTTCGTTTTGCCCTCATTTACTGCCAGACCCATCTTCTTAGACTCCCATTCAATAGCACAAAAGGCAGCAGTGACATCTCGTTTGGTACGCCCTATGATGTCGATGTCGTCAGCGTACGTAAGCAACTGGACACTTTTCTGAAAGATAGTGCCATTGTGATGCACTCCCGCCTTTCGCAGAACACTCTCCATGACAAAGTTGAAAAGGTCGCATGATAAGGGACCGCCTTGTCTGAAACCTCGCACGGTATCAAAAGGTTCGGAGAGGTCAATTCCTACCTTGACGGAACTGCAGGAATTGCTCAACGCCATTATGCATAGTGTTATCAGCTTCGCAGGTATATCGAGCTCAGACATTGCGCCAAAAACACGATCCCTTATGGGGCTATCGAAAGCAGCCTTATAGTCGACAAAAAGATGATCTATGGTGGATTTGCCAGGTCTGAAGCCGCACTGATAAGGTCCAATCAGTGTTTTGACGAGTGGCTTCAGTCGTTCACACAATACGCCTGTAAGAACCTTATATGCGATAGGGAGAAAGCTTATAACCCTGTAGTTGGCGCATATCGTAGGGTCTCCCTTTTTCAAGGACAGGACAGCGAACACTGAAGGTTCCAATCGTTGGGCATACTTTCCTCTAGCCATATTTTATAGATGAGCTGGTGCATGCGCCCTACCAACTGATTACATCCGGTCTTAAACAATTCAGCGGGGAGTCC
Source organism: Sarcophaga peregrina (assembly GCA_014635995.1). NCBI lineage: Eukaryota > Metazoa > Arthropoda > Insecta > Diptera > Sarcophagidae > Sarcophaga > Sarcophaga peregrina. The sequence goes on from CM025793.1 coordinate 38,668,441, forward strand.
ATCAAGACCTGCCGCTTTTTTGTTCTTAAGTCGCATAATCGCGACTACTACTTTACAACAAAACAATAAATTTGGAAAAATTTCAAGCCATTTTTGTTTCATTGCATTTTTAATTGTAAACTTTTAAATGGCCCACCCTATATTTATTATTTTATATTTCTTTTTTTCTCCACTCCTCTTATTTCAATCGGTTTTTCTTTTTTATATTTTCTATCCACTAAACTTTAACTTTAAACGCCAATAGTTTTGTTGTTTGTTAAAGTTTATTGGCGTGACAACAACGTTGTGACAAATAAACAAGGATTTATTGCCCAACAGGATATTCTGTCACTTTAATACCCACACACAAATAAAGTTGGACACATGGTCGCAAATGTTGAGCAGATCAAGATATTTTGAAATTGAAGCAAAACTTTTTTTTGGAAAAAATTTTATTAAAAAAAAAACTTTGAAGTCCTTAAATTCCTTGTTAGCGTATTACTAAGGATCTGTGTGTCTCGCTCTCTCTCTCTTTTTTTTTGATATTTATTTCTCCCACCCGCAATTGTCTGAAAAGCTTAAATGAGATTAAACGAAGACTGTTTGAAATCTTTACTTGTGTTTTGGAATTTTTTTTACCATTATTTTGCTTTGCACTGCTGTAAAGTGAAGTTCCTCGAGTACTGTAGTAATCACAGCGTAAAAAACCTTGAACTTAAAGTGACACTTTAAGCCGTATACGACCACTACCACCACCATCACCACCACCACCACAATGAACGATTTGCACAGCAAGTACAAGAGAGAATTAAAGTTACAATTTTGCCGTAACAAAGTGACATCGAATGGCATTGCGTGAATCCCTGGTTTATACCTTTTAATACATGAATGCCCTACAGAAGGGTAATTAATTTAGGGGACTTGCTTAAAAATACCCAAGTAGGCTTAAGAATCTAATTTTTAATTTTTGGAAGAAGTTTTTATATAATAACGCGAGTAATTCCATCAAATTAAGGATGCAACTGTCCCTCTATCATTTGGCATAACACTGGGTGGCGTACTAAATCAATTACTGCCAAAGTATCTTGTGACTTAGCAGCTTAATACCTGCATTAGCAAGTCTATCAGCTACTTATACAGCACATGACCATTCACCCAAGACCCAAAGTAACGCAGAACGGCCCATTGCCTTTGTAACAGATGTCCAAGACTTTGTAATCGTAAAGAATATCGTGTGTAAAGCTTTCAGAGCTACTCTCCCGCTATATCTCAGCTATTCGACAGTGCCTTTCGGTTAGGTCCAAGTGGTTGCTTTGATTATGAGCCTGCATAGGGCCCCGTTATAATGCCACAGGTAACCACAGTCCCTGTACTGAACTCAGCAAAGAAGTTGGCCAGCGTAACGGTTGCACATTAAAGCATGACTATAGTGTGCTAGAAACCAGCCTGAAAATTTAATAAACGAAGCTTTATCCTGACAGCAATGGACCATAACTCAATTAAGCCGATCAAGGAGAGGAGAGCAAAATAACCTAAACCTGCACCTTGCAAGAGCTAGGCAATGACAAAAATAGTGGTTTCCTCCTCTTCGGCAGACCCAGAACAATGGCATAAGTCGTTAAATGGAAACTGCAGACTCACCGCCTGTCTTCCAATAACGCAAGGACCTGTAAGCATGGCTACTGTGAGAACAAATTGGACTAGTTGGTTGGTGCGCCTGCTATCTATCATGGTCCATGTGTGCCGGGTAGTGGAGTAAAACGCACGAAGCCAGAATAGCCAGCCTAATGGCAAAGTTATCCGAGATAAGCGAAATACCCAATTCGATTGCCGAGTTTTCCGGAAAGAGAGCATCTGCTTTGGCAAACTCTTCTGCCCAACAGTTGCCTGGAATGTCCTTGTGTTCAGGAACTCAACAAAGTGAGACATTGAAGCACCCAGAGAGAATGTTAAGACAATTAATGAGTTTAGAGTTGACTGTACTACTCAAGAGGGATTTGATAACAGCTTATCTATCAGAAATGGTTAAAATACGGGTAAAAAAACATCGTTTATAAGGAGCCATTGTGCGGCTTGGTAAATGGCCATCACCTGTGCCTGAAACATTCTGCAAAAATCCGACAGTCGGAGTGAAATGTTCCGGAAAATCTTGCCAGAGTATACCACCAATTCCCTATCCCTCATTATAGAGTTTAGAGCCGTTAGTGTATTGTATCCAGGTATTCCGGGGAGATCCCAGTCAATCCAAATCCGTACAATATTCCTGTTTTTTTTGTGGCTTTGTGTTATTGCAGCAGACAACTACGGTGTAGTTTAAATTCGTCTCGATATTGTTCACAATTACAGCACTCCGTTCCTTCTGCTTTATTTTTTACAGTTAAAAAACATCCACAACCAAACCATAAAAGTATAGTGGCATGCACACAAATGTTTACATTTAACATTTTCACACACACCCTCAACCGTAAACACCAATGACAACGACATGCATTTCACTTTAAAACCTGAAAGTATGCAATACTGTAGAGTATTTATATTGTATTGTGTGGATGTGTTAGTGTTATAACTGCTGATATAATTGCAGTTGGTTTCTGTAACTTGTTGTAAAAAGTAACTGACTGACTGACTGAGTGACTGGTTTATAGAGTTTGACTCCCTCTCTCTACCTCTATCTCTCTCTTTCTCTCTCTCTTGTCATTTTAAAGTTTGTTATAAATACTCGTAAACATTAAAACCCTTACACATATACACACTCATCTATATTCTGAAGCAATGTTTAAAATATTTGCAGATGGTTACGTATGTGTATGTGTGTGTATATGTGTGGATCTTGTTAGTATTTAGCAGTTTGCTGTTATTGCTGTAAATTGTTGCTCTACAATACAAATATAAAGGGTAATTCATTTAGTGGTTTCAGAAATAACAATCGGAAAAGGCTGTCAGCATGATAGCTCTCTCCGTAACTTACTAATTTGGTGTGTAAAGACGGGAGTTTATGGTCTAAGAAGCAAATATTCTGAACCTATTGCGAAACTCGCAGGTAACTTCGAAGAGAAAGTCTATGTTACCAAAAGATCTGCTCGATTCAATTTGGATAGGCGGAGAAATAGCAATATTAACCAACACAGACAGGCCATCTTTCGAGCATTCGGCTCTTATTTCTATGGGACTGTCCATGGACTTTGTAAATCATCCCCTTTTAAGTCCCAGTTCATGGGAGAATTCTTGGTCATAATTAAGCAAACGAGGTTGGCAGGATGGATACCTGCAAGCTTCTATTTTCTGCAGAAGCCTTCTGCGTAATGGGAGAAGGTATTTAGCAGGAAATGCCCAACGGAAAGGAGGATAAGGAGAAATAAAGAGACTGTCCACTAGCCAAATGGATATCAGGCAATCGAAATTTTGGTTGGGATACTGCAATAAAAGAAGATCATGCAGAAGAGTCATGCAGAAGAGTCATGCGGAAGAGTCATGCAGAAGAGTCATGCAGAAGAGTCATGCATCAGACCATTCGGGAATAATCTGACTTTGGACAGCCCACTGTATTTTGTATTTTATATGAACAAGGACCTTTAGAATATCCATTCAAAATATAAGGAAATGGTTGTGGTATGGCATCATGTGTATAATTCCATAGTAAACTTGGAAGACGTTTCGAAACTGAATGGAGTTGTGGGTAGAGGCAATTTTTTCGAGTGGACGGTACAGCTCATTTGATAAGGCATTCTCATTACTGGTGGTCACTAAGGATGGCAATATCTTTGGACATAACGCTGTAGATTCAAGGTATTACCTATTCAGAATACAGATTATCTTGAGCCTAAAACACGGATTCTGTAACGTGGAGAATGAGTCATTGGAACACACCCTTTTAACCTCTAGGATATTAATGCATCACAGAAAAAAAAACTGGAAATTGTCGTTGTTGACTCCGAACGACATCTGAAAATTTGTCAGGACAATGGCCTTATAGGAGATATTACAGGGACAACCTATAAAGTTTAAGCGTAACCCTATAATAAGGCAACTCTTCACGACAATTATAAGAATTTCAAGCGACGTTAGTTGGTTACAGAGATCAGGTTATGTAAAGCTGCTAGACTTTTTTGTGCAAATGATTCAATTATCAATGGAATACCCATTGAGGTGTCAGAGAAAGTGATCGAAAACCACAATTAAAGGGTTGACTGTGGATATTTTAGTGATCTAAAAATTCTGTAAAAGTATTGACTGCTGCAACCTATCCGTAGACGACCATTTAAGTGATCTTGTGTGAAAACAAGTGCTCGAAAACCACTATAAAAGGATTGACTATTGCAACCTAGCCATAGACGTCCATTTAAGCGATCTTGTGTGCGAAAAAGTAATCGAAAACCATAGTTAAAGGGTTGACTGCTGCAACCTAGCCAGAGACGTCCATTTAGGTGACCTTGTGTGAGAAAAAATGATCGAAAACTATTGGAAACTAATTGACTGCTGCGACCTATCCACAGAAGGCCATTTAAGTGATCTTGTGTGAGAAAATGTGCTAGAAAACCACTGGAAAAGTATTGACTGCTGCAACCTAGCTATAGGCGGCCATTTAACTGATCTTGTATGAGAAAAAGTATTCGAAAACTACTGGAAAAGAATTGATTGCTGCGACCTACCCACAGATGGCTATTTAAGTGAACTTGTGTGAAAAAAAATGCTCGAAAACTACGGGAAAAGGATTGGCTGCTGCAACCTAGCCATAGACGTCCATATAAGTGATCCTGTGTGAGAAAAAGTGATCGAAAACCACAGTTAAAGGATTGACTGCGATCATTTAAGTGATCTTGTGTGAGAAAAAGTGCTCGAAAACTACTGGAAAAGGATTGACTGCTGCAACCTAGCCATAGACGTCCATTTAAGTGATCTTGTGTGAGAAAAAGTGATTGACTGCGATCATTTAAGTGATCTTGTGTGAGAAAAATGCTCGAAAACTACGGGAAAAGAATTAGATGCTGCAACCTAACCATAGACGTCCATTTAAGTGATCTTGTGTGAGAAAAAGTGATCGAAAACTACTGGAAAAAGAAATGACTGTTGCGACCTACCCACAACAGGCCGTTTAAGTGAACTTGTGGGAAAAAGTGCGCGAAAACCACTGTAAAAGGCGGCCATTTAAGTGATCTTGTGTGAGAAAAAGTGCTCGAAAACCACTGAAAAGGCGGCCATTTAAGTAATCTTATCCAAGCAAAGAAAGATCCAAGCATTCTAATTGAAATATAATTTTCATTGAAAGCCCATAAGGCAGTCTATAAAACAGACAAATGGATAACCCTTTACAAATCACATAGGAGGAGAGAGAAAGGGAGAAAGCGAGCTAGTGGGAGTGCTTGTATTTATAAACATGTTTTGACTTGTTTTTGTTGTTTTTTTTCCCCATTTTGCTCCCGATTTAATTGCTGTTGTTACATGCTGTTAAAGAGGGAGGCGTTGCGCATTTGTTGTTGTTGTTCTTGTTGTTGTTTTCATTTAAATGGTTCTTGTTGCAATAGCATCACTAGTTATAGTAGTTGTTGTTGTTTTGTTTATTTTATATTGTGTTGTCATATCGTTTTGTGCTTTTGGATCATGTTAGGTATTAAAACAAGTACAACAACAACAACAAAAATAACAAAACGTTAGCAAACAACAGGAATAAGAGCAACAACAAAGGCAACATCAACTGCTCAAATAATGAACAACAAATTGTTAAGCATTTAAAAAACATTTTAAAAAAGAACACAAAACCAGTCACGAAGAGAGAGAACGATCCTTAAACACACTATCAGAGGAAAGAAAATGAAGTGAGAAGGTGATAGACTGTTAGGTAGTTAGCTCAGGGCTTTGTGTGAGTATCACCATGATGGCATACCTTGTGGTGTTCTTAGCAGGGGTGGAAACAATGCGGGCATAAGCATATCATGGTTTATATCACCGAACGTGAGTACCAATTCAAAACCATGTATTTGGACATGACTTGCCTCATGATTAGGGGTCTGAGATTATCTAAACTCCTTTGGGAAAATGGTTAAGAGTGTAACGCCACACCGAGCTTGAGGTGTTCCCATAAACCATAACCACCATTTTGCGCCCACAAGGCGGAGAAGCAAACCTCTGGCGCTCCCAACACCCATGGTACCAGAAATACGCCTCCTCTGAGGTTTCACAGCCTAGTTTCTTACCAGTTGAACCCAAAATATTTTGGGACTAGTCAACCTTACTGAAATACGAGTAAGTCATCAAGGATGCTCCTAAAAACTGAAGGAGCTTGGGAAAGCCTCTGTTGTGGGGAAATAAAACAGCCACTCTAAGATTTTGAAACTTTCGAAAGAGATTGTGGTCATTAGGAAACATAAACAAATTAACGACGAAGTCTAGGATGAAGTCCCCGTCTAGTACTAAATGCTTAAGTGCAGTAATTGACTGCACACTCTAGCTACAACTTCATTGCTTACCTAACTGACCATTAAGTTAGGTTAGGTTAAAGGACGTGTACTTGTCAACTGTGACAAGTACAGTACCCGGAGGTCAAATTGACCCATTGTACTAGGGCCTAGCTTCTCACACCACCTATGTTGTGTGCGTTAATTTTATATATGAGCGGTGGGACCTACAGTTTAAAGTCGACTCCGAACGAAAGATTTTTTATGCGAAGTTTTTCGTGGCAATTTTACTCTCAGAGTTTTGGCTAGAGTTTCTGAGAGGAAGTCGCCGAAGAAAAATTTTCATATTTTCGTTTTGATGTCTGACCTGGGATTCGAACTCGAGCCTTTCGTCTAATAAGCCAACACACTACCTACTAGACCAAAGCGACTTCTAACTGGCCATCAACAAACCGATTAACGGATTTCGGCCTGCCTTAACACATCCTTCCAGGCGCCTCTGATTTTTGCGTGGCTATGCTAGTTGGTCACACCAATCGATACCAGGGTTTCCTCGATCTGGTCCTTACAACGGAAACAAGGTAATCCCCTTCGTCTACAACCACAAATCTCCGCATCAAATACTCGTCTCGCCGGAGTATCCTCCTCCATTCGAACAATATGGCCGCGCTAACACGCTGCACAACGTTCATTTCGTTGAGGAGCTCATACAGCTCCTAAAGCTGTTGGATCAGATGCGAAAGATCTTACGCAGGACATTTCTCTCGAACCCTTTCAAGGCTGTTGCATTTGTGCTTAATAGTGTAAATGCCTCTGTGACATAAGGCAGCACGAGGAGAATGAGTGGCTTGTATACGCCAGGAATCACAAGCCTGACCCCAATATATCAGGTCTTACTGTAGGGTATTTAAACAAATTCAGAGAGACAAAGGATATGTGCCAGACAGATAGACAGACAGTAAAGTTTAAAACACATCAACAAATAACAACAGAAAAACGAGAAACGAGAAACGAAATACAACGATTTCTACTCTCTCACATACACACACACACACACACACACACACACAAGCTATAACAAGAGCATATGCATGGATACGTGTTCATGGCTGAATGTTCATGTCTGCATGAGAATGTGTATGTTAATCGTATGATTTTAATGTAACTCTCTTTGTATATACTTATGGTATACGGTATATGTATTATATGTGTGTATATGTATGCGTGTGTGTGTGTAGGTGTCTGTCTAACAAATACAATTACAAATTTTATTGTTACGAGCGTAATTGTATAATTTTTTAAGTACATTTGCCATGTCAGTGATGTCTCTCCATGCAATTGCGTTCATATTTGCTTTTTCTGCACATGTATACGCATATGCATGTATATGTGTACGTGTATGTGTGAGTTAATGTCTGAGCAGTTAAATTTTGTAATTTAACCATGAGAAAACATGTGTAGTTAAATAGTTTCATACTTTCTTTTAACAGCTTTTCTCCTTTTCTTTTTTGTTTTTCTTAAAATATTTCAGTTGAAAAACAATGTTTTTGTTATGTGAACAGTGAATGGCAAAACGTTGATTTAAATGAGAATGAATCCCTAAAAGCAGAATTAAAAAAAAACACATTTTTTTACGCCTCCACGAGTATGTTTAGAAAATTCTTTTCAAATATTGGGAAATGGAAAAATGGTAGGACAAGATATAAGTGGAGTCATGTCTTCGGAGTGAGCGAGTACAGTTCAGGACGGAAATATCTGTTCAAAGGATATTGTCATACTTTGTAATAGCCAAGCGGCCAGTATGGTATTGAAATCCAACAAATTAATCAGAACGACTGCTCTAAGACTCTCAACAAGATAACAAAGTAGTTTCATATCACGTGAACGCTCGGTTAAAATGGCATTCTGGAAATCTGCAGAGTGGATAAGTTGGCCAGGTATGGTCCAAGCCATAGTAAAGCAGGTAGTATGTTAACTTATTAGACGTAAGGCCCGAGTTCGAATTACAGGTCAGACATCAAAAGAGATCATCAGAAGATTCCTGGGAAAAACTCAGAGAGTAAATAAAATTGCCATGAAAAGCTTCTTAAAAATCTGTCATTCGGAGTCGACTTTAAACTGTAGGTCTCACCACTTATGTATAAAAATTAACGCACACAACATGAGTGGTGTGTGAAACTAGGTTGTAATCTTGACTGAAGGATTGTAATGCCCAATTATGTATGGTCCACGCATCGAAGTTTCGTTGGAAACCCCCATTAAGAACCTGCAAGCTCAGTAATGATAATGCAATAATGGATTCCATTAACGTTGCCAGTCAGTGAGACTTCAGATATGAATAATACAGCACAGCAAATCTAAATTGAGATGAAGAACGCTCGGCAAGAGTGCTCAAACTCCATAGAAAAGCATTTAATTGGCTTGTAGCAGTCTTTACAAAATATTGCATTCTGAGTACTCAGGCGAGACCGATTGGTAATCGTCATAGACTCAATGCGTTTTTCAAGAGCCGCAGAGGCAAAAAGGAAGGAAAAACTCTTGGGTATATGCCCAACGTTCTGATGAATTAAGCACTTGATCGTCTACTATGCATACAATCGCACTGAGATGGTTTGTGTATTAAGGAAATTGAAAGCCTATGATATCACAGTCGCCATAGGCTAGTTGTTAATGTATTGGCTTATTAGACAAGAAACCGTGGTTCGAAACCTATCTCAAAAATCATACATAATTGGTGATTACAACCCTTTAGTCAGGATTCAACCTAGCTTCTCACACCACTTATGTTGAGAGTTTTAATTTGATCCATAAGAGGTGGGACTTACAGTTTAAAGTCGACTCAGATGATTTTTTTTTTTGGGGGGGGGGGGTTTATAAACTTTTCACTGCAATATGTATTCACTCTCATAGTTTTTGGCAGAAATCTGCTGAGAGAAAGTCGCCAAAGAAATATTTTCTTTATATTTCGTTGGATATGTCTGACCTGGGGTTTGAACAGATGCCAACATATTGCCATTCGAATGTACTAGCTTTAGCAAAATGACTTCTGTATTCGTCAATTCGCATATGAGACAATCTTGCTGGTTGTCGTAATGGCCAAGGAGAAAATGAGCAAAAAAATTAGTAAAGAAAACCCATTTCTTCGACACTCAATAGCCAAGTCAATGGTTACGTGAATAATCCGCTTAATTTTTGTGTCAGTTGGCTTATCAAATTCTGTTAATTATTGGAGATGCAAATCGTAATGCAAAATACTTTATAATGAACCGTAATGCATACCCAATTGCTGAAAATGCCTCGAAATCAACAAATTCGGATTAAAAATGATGCTTAAGCTTGACTAGGTCTCTAGTATTTTTAAAATTTCTTCATAATATTGACAATTCCTTGCTCAATAATTAGATTGTAACGATCATAATCGTTACTTAATACGCTTACATGGATATTCGTCACACTATTGCGGTTCTCACAGGCCGCTGCTCTATTAAAAGACTTGATCATAGGCTAGGCGTGCTCCTGAATGGCTTAGAAACTGAGGAAGATAGTATCTCCATGAGAAGAAGACATGTAGTTGTCAGTCATCCTTGGATGGCGGTTCTCACAGGCCACTGTTATGTTAAAGGACTTACCGATAGACCAGGCGTGCTTCTGAATGACTTCTTTAGAAACTGAGGAAGACAGTATCTCCATAAGAAGAAGACATGTTGTTGTAAGTCATCCTTGGGCAATCGTTGCACTTTTGTGGTTCTCACAGGCCACTGTTATGTTAAAAGACTTACCGATAGACTAGGCGTGGTAAGGAATGGCTTCTGAAGAAACTAGAGAAGACAGTATCTCCATGGCAGATATTGGGCTGCAAATTCTAAAAGATTTTTATTCTTGTTAAACATTTGCTTTGTTACTCCATTGTTAACCAAGTTTAACGATTTAACCCAATGATTGATGTACTGCAGCAGGATGTAGGATGATTAGACAGGCATCTGCTTTTGTGTTCACACAACGCCCACTTTAGAAATGTTTTGCGGGATTTTATTTATTATAGTGGAGAGCAACTCTTGCACTCCTTTTTAACATTCATTGTGACATTAGTCTCGCTGGAACGGAAATTTTAAATTAAAAAAACAGGGAGACATGCTCCCAATGGTGGCAATGACTACAGAGCTACCAGAGCTAACCAAATAATCTCTTTTGTATTAAATTTTCGTTTTACTTCCATTTATTCATCCATTAAATAATAAAACACAATGAATTTAAAATTCCTTTCCAATATCCTGCCACAGTAATTTGCTGAAATCAATCTTAATTTGTAAATGACACACACACGTTGTTGTTGTCATTTCATATGAATGGAAGAGACAACAATAACAATAACACATGCAAAGCGTTAAGGAATATCAGGTGTATGCTCATATGAGTAATAAGCTCCATTAAGATTTCGTTTACATGCCAAGATGTCCTTTTCAGACGTACGTACGTATGTATACTGTATACCTGGTGTGGAGCAGAGTCCTTTAAACCATTGTTGTTTAAACATTCCTTATGCATATTTAAGCATTTTGTTGGATTTTTAAGATTTTAAACATTTTGTGTCTTTCTATAGCAGATGGTCGGACTCTCTAAATGTAGCTGGTAAGGTGGTGTTACACAGGATATATGTTCAGGCTCTGAGCCATTTTATATTCCTACAGAAACTGTGTTGGCATTTGCCCTTGTTTGGTTTCCAAAAAAAAAAGCAAAAAAAAAGACGAACTTAAAATGCCAACACAAGATAACAATGGACACGAGCATATTAAATGGATAAGACACAGAAGCAGAAAGAGAAACAGCGTAGAGGACAAAAGAAACCGAAAAGTAGGTGGTTTTAAAAGTGGGCGTGGAACTTGGTAGTCGGTTGGGTTATGAATGAATGAATAAATGTACGACTGAATGCATGAACACAATTGTAATGAACACAATGAGTTAAAAAAGGCATTTATAATGCTCAGTCAACATTTGAAATTTTTCTTTAAGAGAACATTTTGAAAGAGATTTACTTGGACTAATGCAATGTAATGTTTTATAACAGCAAATATTGTTATAAAATGTTTAAAGAACGTGTACATGAATGAGTTTGTCAGATACAACAACAGTGGGCTAGGAATCGGTACTGTTATGTTAAAGGACTTACCGATAAACCAGGCGTGCTTCTGAATGACTTCTTTAGAAACTGAAGAAGATAGTATCTCCATGATATGAAGACATGTAGTTGTCAGTCATCCTTGTTCAATCGTTGCACTTTTGTGGTTCTTACAGGCCACTGCTATGTTAAAAGACTTACCGATAGACCAAGCGTGGTTCTGAATCAGCGTTACCGTTGAGCGACTAAAGTCGCAATTTGACACTTATTCAGCTACCTCGCCACTTTTTGTGCCCCCTTACTAAAATGAACTAAATCTGACACTTTTCAAAATTGTTGACCCTTTTTTCCCCTATTTCTAAAAAGTATTTTTCTAGACTATAGACTAGACTATAGACTAGATTATAGACTAGATTATATACTAGACTATAGACTAGATTATATACTAGACTATAGACTAGACTATAGACTAGACTATAGACTAGATTATATACTAGACTATAGACTAGATTATATACTAGACTATAGACTAGACTATAGACTAGATTATATACTAGACTATAGACTAGACTATAGACTAAATTATATACTAGACTATAGACTAGATTATATACTAGATTGTATACTAGACTATAGACTAAATTATATACTAGACTATAGACTAGACAATAGACTAGATTATATACTAGACTATAGACTAGACTATAGACTAGATTATATACTAGACTATAGACTAGACTATAGACTAGATTATATACTAGACTATAGACTAGACTATAGACTAGATTATATACTAGACTATAGACTAGACTATAGACTAGATTATATACTAGACTATAGACTAGACTATAGACTAGATTATATACTAGACTGTAGACTAGACTATAGACTAGACTATAGACTAGATTATATACTAGACTATAGACTAGATTATACTAGACTATAGACTAGACTATAGACTAGATTATATACTAGACTATAGACTAGACTATAGACTACAATATATACTAGACTATAGACTAGATTATATACTAGATGTATACTAGACTATAGACTAAATATATACTAGACAATGACTAGACTATAGACTAGATTATATACTAGACTATAGACTAGATATAGACTAGACTATAGACTAGATTATATACTAGACTATAGACTAGACTATAGACTAAATTATATACTAGACTATAGACTAGACTATAGACTAGATTATATACTAGACTATAGACTAGACTATAGACTAGATTATATACTAGACTATAGACTAGACTATAGACTAGATTATACACTAGACTATAGATTAGACTATAGACTAGACTATAGACTAAATTATATAGACTAGACTATAAGACTAGACTATAGACTAGACTATAGACTAGACTATAGACTAGATATATAGTAGACTATAGACTAGACTATAGACTAAATTATACTAGACTATAGACTAGACTATTGACTAGATTATATAGTAGACTATAGACTAGACTATAGACTAAAATTAATACTAGACTATAGACTAGATTATATACTAGATTGTATACTAGACTATAGACTAAATTATATACTAGACTATAGACTAGACTATAGACTAGATTATATACTAGACTATAGACTAGACTATAGACTAGACTATAGACTAGACTATAGACTAGATTATATAATAGACTATAGACTAGACTATAGACTAAATTATATAATAGACTATAGACTAGACTATAGACTAGATTATATACTAGAACTATAGATTAGACTATAGACTAGATTATACACTAGACTATAGATTAGACTATAGACTTGATTATATACTAGACAATGGCTAGACTATAGACTAGATTACTACTAGACTATAGACTAGACTATAGGACTAAATTATATACTAGACTATAGACTAGACTATAGACTAGATTATATAATAGACTATAGACTAGACTATAGACTAAATTATATACTAGACTATAGACTAGACTATAGACTAGATTATATACTAGACTATAGATTAGACTATAGACTAGATTATACACTAGACTATAGGTTAGACTATAGACTAGATATATACTAGACAATGACTAGATATAGACTAGATTATATACTAGACTATTGACTAGACTATAGACTAAATTATATACTAGACTATAGACTAGATTATATACTAGATTGTTATACTAGACTATAGACTAGACTATATACTGGGCTACAGTCTAGACTGGAGAGTAGACTATAGATATTTTCTTTTCTTTTAAAAATGTTACCCGTTTTTACTGCCAAAATACACTTTTTGTGCGACTTTTTCTTCAAGAATCCCCTTTTTGTGCGACTTCTTAAAAATTTCCAGCGGTAACGCTGTTCTGAATAGCTTTTGAAGAAACTAAGGAAGATAGTACCTCCATGGCAGATATTGGGCTGCAAATTCTAAAAGATTTTTATTCTTGTTAAACATTTGCTTTGTTACTCCATTGTTAACCAAGTTTAACGATTTAACCCCATGATTGATGTACTGCAGCAGGATGTAGGATGATTAGACAGGCATCTGCTTTTGTGTTCACACAACGCCCACTTTAGAAATGTTTTGCGGGATTTTATTTATTATAATGGAGAGCAACTTTCCTATGCAAAATTGTACAACTTTTTAACATTCATTGTGAGATTAGTCTCGCTGGAACGGAAATTTTAAATTAAAAAACAGGGAGACATGCTCCCAATGGTGGCAATGGCTACAAAATAATCTCTTTTGTATTAAATTTTCGTTTTACTTCCATTTATTCATCCATTAAATAATAAAACACAATGAATTTAAAATTCCTTTCCAATATCCTGCCACAGTAATTTGCTGAAATCAATCTTAATTTGTAAATGACACACATACGTTGTTGTTGTTGTTGTTTCATATGAATGAATGGGAAAAGAAGAGACAACAATAACACATGCAAAGCGTTAAGGAAAATCAGGTGTATGCTCATATGAGTAATAAGCTCCATTAAGATTTCGTTTACATGCCAAGATGTCCTTTTCAGACGTCTGTTCGTATGTATACTGTATACCTGGTGTGGTGTAGAGTCCTTTAAGCCATTGTTGTTTAAACATTCCTTATGCATATTTAAGCATTTTGTTGGATTTTTAAGATTTTAAACATTTTGTGTCTTCCTATAGCAGATGGTCGGAATCTCAATATGTAGCTGGTGAGGTGGTGGTACACAGGATAAATGTTCAGGCCCTGAGCCATTTTATATTCCTACAGAAACTGTGTTGGCATTTGCCCTTGTTTGGTTTCCAAAAAAAAAAGACGAACTTAAAATGCCAGTACAAGATAACAATGGACACGAGCATATTAAATGGATAAGACACAGAAGCAGAAAGAGAAACAGCGTAGAGGACAAAAGAAACCGAAAAGTAGGTGGTTTTAAAAGTGGGCGTGGAACTTGGTAGTCGGTTGGGTTATGAATGAATGAATAAATGTACGACTGAATGCATGAACACAATTGTAATGAACACAATGAGTTAAAAAAGGCATTTATAATGCTCAGTCAACATTTGAAATTTTTCTTTAAGAGAACATTTTGAAAGAGATTTACTTGGACTAATGCAATGTAATGTTTTATAACAGCAAATATTGTTATAAAATATTAAAAGAACGTGTACATGAATGTGTATGTCAGATACATCAACAGTGGGCTAGGAATCGGTACTATTATCTTAAGGTGTAGTATAACCCACTAGCTCTGTTTCTCTCTACTACCGCACAAGTCCTGTATACCCTTTACTTGTTATTACTGCCTTTTTCACCTAAAAAAGCTATCCAGCGATAGAAAGTTTAAATACTTGATGCAGCAACAAGAAAAACTCCAACCCGATTACAAATCGTCTTCCTTTTCGGCTGCATAAAACACTTTTCCTATATTAGATTAATAAAACATTCTGAATCCGGCTAATTATGGTACCCCGCTATATTCAAGTCGATACCCAAATTCCATATGGCCTTTGCTAGATGGCAGACTAGCATCTGCTAGATTGTTTATAAATTCGCACAGCGCAAACCATCCCTATGGACTTTAAATTTGGATTGAGTGTAGAGGTTGATAGTTGCCGATGCCAACCATAAACTACAATTGGAAACATAAGACAACTGTGGTGCACTCTCACTCTCTCTCTCTCTCTCTGCCTTTCTCTCTCTCGCACCATGAAAATAATGCCCAAACAAGTCGTCCATTCGCTAAATACTATTTTATGACGCGGAAGCATTTACGCGATGTTACTCACTCATGTAGTGCCAGTTGCCGATGATTTTCACGTCTGAATCAATGATATGGATGTTGCTCGCGTTAATAATAAGAGGCTTCACTGGTTTTGACCACATTGCACTTCTTTTGTTGTGTCAACAATCATCACAGAACTGAAGTCCTCGAAGAGAACATCTGTAAGGATGACATTCACTGTCCTTGTCTGTCTTGGAAAATTCCGATAAAAGTGGAATTGGGTAGGGGCATTACCTACTAGACTACGGCGATCGTTGATTACTTTCTTGTTCTTGTATTTTGTGGGAGGAGGAGTTAAGACTAATAGATCTAAGGACATTGGCCGTAAATTTAGATGGTTAATCAGTTTTTGAGATAAACACCAAATTCTCTTTTCTCCTCATAGCAAAAGCATGTGAGAGGAGTTTAGACAGCGTTCATAATTATTCGGAAAACCAACCCAACCAACCAAATAGACAATTTATTATACTTAGTCTTTGTCAGAATGCATACATTTCTGGTCATTACAAGCTTTTAGCCAGCATTACAACGTAACTTCTTGCAACACCCATGTTGTGTGTATTAATTTTACTCTTGAGTGGCGGTACAAATTTTTACGAAACTTGTCATTGGAAATTTATTTTGCTATCACAATTTTGTCACCAACCTGCTGAGAGGAAATCGCCGAGATGTCTGAACTGTGGGTTAAAACCCTGACCTCACCCTCACCTCTAATAAGCCGACACACTACCTACTGGACAAAGGCCAATTCAAATTCTTTTATTACCTTACTAGTGGATCCCCAAAAGCTCTTCTTCAGCTTCAGTGTTACTTACTTAATTGGTCATCACAGCCCGATTAACAAATTTCGGTCTGCCGTTACACATCCTTCCAGGGGTCTCTGCTTTTTGCGCGCCTACGCCAGTTGGTCACACCAATCGATGATAGGGCTTTTTTTATTTGGCTAACAGACATACATGTTATATATGTACATATGTAGTTATAAACCATAGAATTAGCAGACTTAGCTGGTATCTCTTAAAAAAAAGAGGATTGCCACGCCCATATTTGGTGAGTTTGTCAACATCAACTCTACGAACTTACCCACCAAATTTCATTCGTCTACGATTACTACGTCCCTAAATATTAAATTTTAGAAATTTGCCACGCCTACTTTTTGCTATATTGAATTTTTTTCAACTATATAAGCCAGATAAGTTAAGTTATAATCGGTCGAGTAGTTTAAGAGTTACAGGTATCACTTGAAAGGGGAGTGTTGTCACGCCCATTCTTGGTGGGATTGTCGATATCAACTCTATGAACATACCTACTAAAGTTTATTCGCCTAAGATCAATATGTACTAAATATTAAATTTTAACGATTTGCCACGCCCTCTTACCATATAGGGATATGACAAATGTATATTATCCGCTTCTCAGACCTATCCGATTTGTGTACAAAATCGTTCGTGAAAATCGATGGATCCATTTCAGAGGAGTTTAACCACCAACACCGTGACATGAAAAAACTTGAACTTGGAAAAATGCGATTTAAATTTTCAGAACATAAGTCCTATGATGTAATTGCCGCAAACATTTTTTACTATAACTTCGGTTCAACTTGGGATATAAAACTGATTTTTTTCAACATGTGCAGAAGGTCTAAAAGAGTAATTTTGCTTAAGTAACTACAAATTTTTAATTTTTTGAGATATGACTATATTGGAATAAAGGAGTCATATACTTTGTTTTGCCCTCATTTACTGCTTGACCTATAGTCGCCATGGTCTAGTAGATAGTGTACTGGCTTATTAGCCAGGGTTCGAGTCCCAGGCCAGACATCAAAATAAAATACAAAAGTATTCTTTCAGCAGATTTCTGGCCACTTACGTATAAAATTAACACACACAACATAAGTAGTGTGAGAAACTAGGTTAATAATCCTGACTGAAGGGTTGTAATGACCAATTATGTACGTATGTATGTACTGCCTGACCCATCTTCTTATGGTGTTTTCTTTTCTACAAAGAAAAAATGGTAGCCCTATAAAAACAGAAATCATCTGCTTTACAGGGTATTATCAGCACTCTCGATTTATACAGGGAATAAAATGCATTGCCTTCCATCATTGAGAAGTGCGAATTATTTAGAATAAAACATACAACCCTTTTAGAGGGCAAAACATTTTTAAGAAACGACCGCAAAATTACATTTTGCTTTAAAAAAATGCACATTTTTTGGTAGAAAATCAGTGTTACAATGTTAAATTCGCATAATTTTGGTTTCTGACCAATAATCCAATTGTTGGTCAACTTAACCTCTTTGAATATTTTCCTGCATTTTCTTTTCAAACCCGCAAAGTTTCTATGTGGTCCTTGGTATCCTCTCTTCAAGCTTTATCTGTGGCTATTTTATAAGTATTCGTCAAACTGTCCATCCTTTGTTCAGACTGGCAATGTCCTGTATAACTAGCAAAATTTACCTTAAAAACGAAAAGTCATTTTCCTTTGGCCATGAAAATTATTAAAATTTCTCCTCTTCCCCCTGTAAAAATACAAAGAAATTAAATTGAAAATATTTTTCAATTTTCTTACATTTATTTGAGCATGACTTCATCTATTTTTCTAATACGTTTACAATATTTTTTTTGTTTTCTTTTTTCTTTATTTAATATAAAACTAATACGATATTAATGCTTAAACAAATACAATAATACTTAAGAAAAATATCCTTAAAAGTAATAAAAAAAAGCTTAAAAAAAGGACCATCATGGTTACAATGCAATACAATACAATTGGAATTGGATTTGGTATTGGGTATGGGAATGGATATGGATGTGGCTTACATTGAAGAGAAATATTCTTTTGGTTTTAATGTTTTGGTTGAAATACCTTAAACCACTACAATTACCACTACATTTACAAAATAAAAACTTAAACGTAACAGTAAAATATCCTTATAAACCTAGACAATTACAATTAAAATCACAATAACTTCACTAAGCCACACACGCATACCCACGCAGCCACACTTAAGCTATAAAGAGGCCATCATTAAAAAAAAAGAAGGAACGAAAGAGAAAAACATACGCTTTTCGACTCTTACGTTGTCTAAACCCTTACACGCACACTATTACAGAAGAAAAAAACGAAAAAATGTTACAGAAACACAATTACAAACACACTTAACTATGCTTAAGCAATAAACCATTATCCTGTCTCTCTCTTTATACATTTGCTCCTGCTCCCACTCTCTCCTGCTCTCTCTCTTTCTAACGGTGCCACTCAATTGTTTGTAATACTTAAAGAGCTTTCAAACGTTTGTTGTTAGTTGGCATTCACAAAAAACCATCAAAAAAAAGGAAGAAAAACATTCTCGTTTAGTCTGTGTTAGTGTTAGTTCGGGGGGAAAGACGAACAAGAAAAACAGAAAACGGTACCTATAGTGGGATAAACACCGGAATTATGTTGGCATAAAGTACCTTATACAGGTACGAGGTATGAAAACGATTTTAAATGTTTATTGCTGCTGTTATTGCTCTCCCACTTTACAGTTCCTATAAACAACACTTAGTCACGCAATTTTTCGGTTACAACCTTACTCTCCTTCATTTCTGTGTGTGTATGTGTGTGCCGGTACAAATTGTGTTCCACCTTTAAACCGCGTACAAATTGCTAAATCTTTGGCAAATATTGCCACCATTCTAAAGCAAAACTTTAAGTGATTGAAGGCGAGGATTTACTTGGTTAAAGTTGGAGGCTTTAAGTTAAAGTCTAACAACATTCGTTTGGCATTCATATTGATGTCTAAAGCACGTACTTAGTTTTTATTTCAAGTGCTTTACACTTTGCAAGTCCAATAGGGAAATTTGACGATAAAAAATTTAAATTTAAAAAATTTTAAATCGTATCAAATGAAGTAAGGTTTTCGAACCATATCTACATTCAACATATTTTTGGGTACTTTCTCCGTACTTTTTAAGTATGTAGGGGGGAAATTTGAAGTTCAAAATATAAATTTATATTAAAAAATTTAAAAAAGTACCAAATACCATAAGGTTTTCCCTCCTGATTACATAGATGCTATTTAAAAGTATTTACATTCTATTTTTCGTACTCTTTTGGATACTTTCTAAATACTTTTTAAATAGTTAACATCAAAATAAAAAGTACTTATGTAAGTAATTTGTTTGATACTTTTGTTTAAATATTTTTTAAGTACTTTTACAAACATTTTTTTTTTTAATCGAAAGATTAGTTTTTCCTAATTTTGTTTTAATGGAGAAGGAATTTTAAGAAAAATTTAAAAAGGGAAAAAATTTTTTTCTTCTAAAGAAAAAAGTACCAGAAGAAGTGATGTCTTCAGGCCAGCACATTAGAATTCTTTTTTTTAATTTCAAACACATTTGATTACATAGATGTTCTTTAAAAGTATTTACATCTTATTCTTCGTACTTTTTTGGATACTTTCTAAGCACTTTTTAAAAAATTAACACCAAAATAGAGAGTACTTATGTAAGTACTTTGTTTATTACTTCTCTTTAATATTTTTTAAGTACTTTTACAATATTTGCTTTTAAATGAAAGATTAGTTTTTCGTAATTTTGTTTTTAATGGAGAAGGAAATTTACGAAGAAAATTTGAAAGGGGAAAAATTTTTTTCTTCTAAAGAAAAAGTACCAAAAGAAGTGATGTCTTCAGGCCAGCAAATTATAATTTTTTATTTTATTTTCAAAGATATTTGATTCTATAGATGTTTTGGTTGAAATACCTTAAACCACTACAATTACCACTACATTTACAAAATAAAAACTTAAACGTAACAGTAAAATATCCTTATAAACCTAGACAATTACAATTAAAATCACAATAACTTCACTAAGCCACACACGCATACCCACGCAGCCACACTTAAGCTATAAAGAGGCCATCATTAAAAAAAAAGAAGGAACGAAAGAGAAAAACATACGCTTTTCGACTCTTACGTTGTCTAAACCCTTACACGCACACTATTACAGAAGAAAAAAACGAAAAAATGTTACAGAAACACAATTACAAACACACTTAACTATGCTTAAGCAATAAACCATTATCCTGTCTCTGTCTTTCACACTCTCTCCTGCTCTCTCTCTTTCTAACGGTGCCACTCAATTGTTTGTAATACTTAAAGAGCTTTCAAACGTTTGTTGTTAGTTGGCATTCACAAAAAACCATCAAAAAAAAAGGAAGAAAAACATTCTCGTTTAGCCTGTGTTAGTGTTAGTTCGGGGGGAAAGACGAACAAGAAAAACAGAAAACGGAAAACGGTACCTATAGTGGGATAAACACCGGAATTATGTTGGCATAAAGTACCTTATACAGGTACGAGGTATGAAAACGATTTTAAATGTTTATTGCTGCTGTTATTGCTCTCCCACTTTACAGTTCCTATAAACAACACTTAGTCACGCAATTTTTCGGTTACAATCTTCCACTCCTTCATTTCTGTGTGTGTGTGTGTGTGTGTGCCGGTACAAATTGTGTTCCACCTTTAAACCGCGTACAAATTGCTAAATCTTTGGCAAATATTGCCACCATTCTAAAGCAAAACTTTAAGTGATTGAAGGCGAGGATTTACTTGGTTAAAGTTGGAGGCTTTAAGTTAAAGTCTAACATTCGTTTGGCATTCATATTGATGTCTAAAGCACGTACTTAGTTTTTATTTCAAGTGCTTTACACTTTGCAAGTCCAATAGGGAAATTTTAAGAAAAAATTTAAAAGGGAAAAAATTTTTTTCTTCTAAAGAAAAAGTACCAAAAGAAGTGATGTCTTCAGGCCAGCACATTAGAATTTTTTTTTTTAATTTCAAACACATTTGATTACATAGATGTTCTTTAAAAGTATTTACATTCTGTTCAGCGTATTTTTTTGAGTACTTTCTAAGTACTTTTTAAATAGTTAACATCAAAATAAAAAGTACTTATGTAAGTACTTTGTTTAGTACTTTTGTTTAATATTTTTTTAAGTACTTTTACAATATTTTTTTTTTTTAAATTGAAAGATTAGTGCTTTCGAATTTTAATTTAGAAGGAATTTTAAGAAAAAATTTAAAAGGGGAAAAAATAGTTTTTCTTCCAAAAAAAGTACCAAAAGAAGTGATGTCTTCAGGCCAGCATATTATAATTTTTTTATTTGCAAAGACGTTTGATTACATAGATGTTCTTTAAAAGTATTTACATTCTATCCTGCGTACTTTTTTGGGGTACTTTCTAACTACTTTTTAAATAGTTCACTTCAAATAAAGAGTACTTATGTAAGTTCTTTGTTTAGTACTTTAGTCTATTATTTTTTATGTACCTTTACAATATTTTTTTAAATTGAAAGATTAGTTTTCGTAATTTTGTTTTTAATGGAGAAGGAATTTTAAGAAAAAATTTAAAAGGGAAAAAATTGTTTTTTCTTTCAAAAAAAAAAATAACCAAAATAAGTGACGTCTTCAGGCCAGTACACTAAATTTTTTTTTTTTTTTTGTGAAGACATTGTAAATATTGAAGGAACCGCTGATTTAGCACTTTTTTTGTAATTTTTTGTAATTATTTAGTACTTTTTAGTACTTTTTGGTACTTTTCAATACTTTTTTGGTATTGTTTTTAAATTAAATATCTGGTCCACCATCTAACGTTTTTTCTTTGTCAACTAGTGTTTATTTCGTGAATGGTAACACTTAGCTTATGTCTGATTTGACAGATAAAATGGGTTTATCCTGAACCGCTGAACGAATATAGCTGTGTATACGCTTCAACAACGCTGGGAAATATTGCGACATTACTTTGAAAATCATGGTAATGTTGCAGAATATGCGCAAAAATTGCATACGGATTTTGGAAGAAGAGAAGCACCGTCAGCTCCGTATGTCCGTTTTCTTCTGAAAAAAGTGAAAAAAACTGGCATCCTCATCGATTAACCAAAGCATAAAAAGCCAAAAACGGTGCGTACACCCCAGAATAGTGCTGCTGTGGCAGAATATGTACGTGAAGTGACATCAACATCAATTCACCGTCGTTTTGCAACCACTGAACACTTCGGAGACCTCATTGAGACGAATTTTGCATAAAGGCCTTGGTATGATGCCATGCAAATTACAATTGGTCTAAGAGTTGATGCCAATTGACCATCCAATGCGTTTTCGCTTCGCTAAGTGGGCCTGCGATCGACTTACAGAAGAAGATGCCGATTTTGTTAAAAAAAAATCGTCTTTTCACTGGCGGGTATATAAACAAGCAATATTGTCGCATTGGGACACAGAAAACCCGAACGCATACCTTGAAAAGTCGACGCATCCAAAACGAGTCACTATTCGGTGCGGATTTTGGTCCAGAGGCATAATTGGGCCATTTTTCTTCGAAAATTAGCAAGGAGAGACTGTTACAGTTAATGGCGATCGTTATCGGGCCATGTTGAACGAATTTTTGTTGACCAAAATTGAAGAGGAGGATATTGGCAACATTTTGTTTCAACAGAACGGCGCTATGTGCCACACAGCCGAAGCTACACTTGATATTTTGCGCCCTGTTTTTGAAGATCGCATTATCAGCCGCAAACCTAATGTTGTTTAGGCCATCTTGGAGCTGCGATTTGACACAGTTGGACTATTATTGGTATGGTGCCGTCAAAGTTAAGTGTTGCGCCGACAAGCTAGAGTCACTTGACGCTTTAAAGGACAATATTCGTGAAGCCATTGGTGAAATACAGCCGCACACAATTGATAATGTGCTTAGAAATTGGACTGATCGTTTAGGCTAGTGCATGGCCAGCCGAGGCAGCCGTTTGAATGAAATTATTTTCCATTATTAACCGGAAGGATTGTACTTTCAAATAAAAAAAGAAATTTGAGAAAAATTCTAAATAATTTTCTTCTTCTTTCTTTTATAACTTCCAGAACATTTCTGTGGTGTACACATTTCCTGTTAAAATAGTACTTTTAGGTAAATAAGTACCCTGAATAAAAAAGGAGATTTTTTAGTACTTTTAAACGATTTCCTTGTTTAATATTTATCGTCTTATAAATTTGCAATCCTTAAATGCAAACAATCAGTTTGAATTCCATAAATCTTAACACTTATCAACGAAATTCCGGCTGAATTGCAGCCGGAAATACAAGTACAGAACACACATGCACATGCTTAATGGTATGTGCATCCGGTATCATATTAAATACGTGTGGCACTTGAAATTTCCTTTTCAATTATCGCAACACTAAACTGGTTCATTATGATTAATGCTTATGAGAAATTTAATAGGAAATGCTGTAAATTTTCTACTGGGTCTTCTGTTGTTTCTGTGTTTTTTTTTTTTTGTGTTACTGCCTCCCCAATTAGTGAAAACTTGAAACGTGGCGGAAACATGTTTTGTACGCATTTTTCGCCTTGCATCCCGTATTACGATTTTGATTTTGATTTCTTCGATATTGTGATTCTGATTTAAATTTTTCACAACTCTAACGATGGTGCCTGGCGCGTTACGTTCATTCCTTTACTATTGGAAACGCATCAAGTTTTATGTTCAACACGTGCTAAATCACGGCATTAGTTTGTGGCAAGTGTTTGTAAATCTGCGGCCACAAACAACAACACAATGTTTGTAAAGGAATGCCATGAAGTGCTGACGGTAGAGAAAAAGCAATGGCAAGTTAACTTGCCGTTAAAATATTCAAGTGGGTTCGTTGGTTGCTAACCATTGAAGGCATTTGAAAATGATTTCCAAATTTTTTCAGACCTAAGCGAGGTTTGTGAGGAACTTTAGGTGACTTGGAATTTTTTTTTTTGTTTTTTCTTGTTGCTTGTATAAGTAAACCTTAATGATCACAACTACAATCAGAGTAGGAGGAATCCAAAGTATTTAAAGAGCTTCGAGGATGAAATGAAAAATTTTTTAAAAACCAAAAATACCCCAAGGAAGGGAATTTAATTTGAGAGATACTATCTCTGCAAAGGAAACTGGATGGAAAATGTACGCAAAATGTCATACAAAATTTGGTGAGAGAGAAGGACCAATAGTGACCGGTATACGCATAAATTTCGTGAAACTAGTTTCATTGTTTATGCCTCAAGACGTGAGCGTGCTCGTACAGTGTATACACTCAAAAAATATCGAAGCTGTGGCTGAGACTGTGAGTGAGAGAATCCATCAACAACAACTCGTCATCGTTAAACATTGAACATTTCACGCACCAGTTTATGAAGAATTTTTCAAAAGGATCTCGGCATAACGCCTTAAAGAGTTCAATTGATTCAAGAGTTGAAGCTGCATGACCTTCTCTAGATGGGCCAACGTGAAACTGCATGATGATGTCGCCGTATTTGAGGCCCAGAAAACCCAAACGTGGTCTTACAGAAGCCAATTCACTCATTACGAATGACTGTTTGATGCGGCTAGTGTTATTTCTTTGAAAGTGAGGACGGTAGACACCTTTCGCATCACGATTCCTCAACACCGGCCATCAAGGTATTGAAGTGAACGATGTTTGGTTTCAACAGAATAGTGCAACTTGCCACACTTCCCATGCCACACTCGATTTATTGCCTCCAATATTTGATGACCTTTTACTATGTTTTGTGACGCCTTTGAACTATGTTTTGTGGGGCGTCGTTAAAGAATATTACAATGACGATAAACTTGAGACAATTGAGCATTTGAAGGCCAATATTCGTGATGCCATTTTCAAGATATGAGCCCATACACGCGAAAAGTTCACGAAAATAGGTCCAATCGAATCAGATGCTGTGAGCCCAGGTGCGGTAGCTATATGAATAAACCAATCTTCCATTTCTAAGCGGATAAATTGTACTTCACAACAGAGAAATGAATTTGGAAAAACTTCAAACCGTTTTAGTTTGATTGCTTTTTTAAATTTAAACTTTTAAATGCCCCACCCTGTACATCTAGAAAGTTAATAAAATTACTTGCCTTAGATAAACATTTGGAACAGCATTTTCACTTCTAGAAACTGCAAAATGCCAAACTGATGGACCAGTGAAATGTATTTAAAGAAATTGTTGCATACTTTTAGCTGTTCTTTTAAATAAACTTTAGACATAGACTTTAAGGCGTACAAAAAATGTAAAAAGGGCTTTAAACTCTTCTTGGAAATTGAAATTAATCTTCTGTTCTGTTATACATAAGTAAACAACTTTAAAGCTTACAGTGATTGAGCATTCTTTCATTTTTTCTTAATTTTGACTGCAGCATAATACAAAAATTTTTGGTAATTTCCTTAATCCTATAAAGCTTAAGGGCCGTTTTAACTGTTTTGGTTTTCCTAGCTGTATTTTGTTAAATACATTCTTAAATACATGATAACGATTATACTTCACTGCATACTAATATCCGTGGAATACGTTGAAGAAGCCATGCTGCTGGGCGAGTAAAGGCTATTGTAACTGACATTGCATGAATCCGTACCCTGTTCGAGCATATCCATTAGGGCAATAATATAAGTTTGGGCCATTTGTAGGGTTTCAAATTTCGAAAGCTTTTGCTCTAGTGAAGGTGATGGCACGACTTCCCTTAAACGATCGAATGCCTCATTTAAACCATTCATACGCTTGCGTTCACGGGCATTGGCCGCTTGTCTTCTTTTCTTAAGCACTGTTGGGCTGGGTGGATTGGGAGGACTTAAGGCAAAAGTTTTTCGATTATTATTAATGGCTGAAGGTTTCTGTAAAGGTTTTTTATTGTTTTTGATTTTTGTTTTTGGTTTCGATTTGATTTTTCCACTTTTACTTGGCGTGGGCGGAGTAATTTCTGTTTGTGTTTCTGGTGTTTGAGGACCGGGTGTTGATACATATTGAGTCGGGTAATATTCGGTGGTAGCGGGTGAGTTTAAATTCGCAACGGGAACAGGCCAATTATCCGCATAGCTGTTGTGGCTTAGAAACGATGATCCTGCATTATAATTGGGACTGTCAATGTACTGGGAGGTGTCATCTTCTGCAGAGGAGCAGTAAATAAATTCGTTGATTGTATTGGCAGGATTTAAATATTTATAGGACACTGTATAGTTTTCACTTAAATTCATGTTTTAAATTTTTATTTTTCGGTTCTTTTTTATGTTTTCTATGAGTGTGTGTGTATTTTTATTTTCAAGCGATCTTAACAATTCAAAGGTTTTGGAGAAACTAATCATTTTCATTAAAAATTTCTTCACTGACTTGCATTCATTTCATGTTCATTTATTGTGTGTTTGTGTGTTACTTTACGTTTGGTAAAGAATTTCATTTAAAAAGCGTCAGTTGTTCAAGAAAAATTCGTTTTTTTTTTCTGTCCTCAATTAGACCAACTGTTCTGCTAAAGACCATGTGTTGCCTTCAAAAATTTAGGCTCGTGTATGGCACGAGTTTTATTGCAGTGCAGTTCAGTTTTAAAAAGGAGACTTCTTCTCTCTTATTAAAATGCTCTAATCTATGTTTATTATCACTCACAATATTCTATCATTTCTCTTTCCCTTTATATTTATTGGTCTTTCTCACTCTCTCTCTCTCTGTTACAGTCTAACTCGTGGTCATTGTCCCCTTAAGTTAAGCAAGAAGAGCAAATATTTATGCCGCAACCATTAACTATTTGGTTTCGGCCACTACTTTCCATTGTGTATAGTAGACCGTCTGTTGCAAATCGTCCTTCTTTGTGTTCCTATCTTTTTTTTTTTTTGCTCTCAAGTGCATAAATTAAAAACAAGGCATCATCATCGTCGTCATCGTCATCATCATTAACATATCAAGACTTTAAATTATAACAACAACTACTACAAC
The DNA here is from genome assembly GCA_014635995.1 of Sarcophaga peregrina. Classification (NCBI taxonomy): domain Eukaryota; kingdom Metazoa; phylum Arthropoda; class Insecta; order Diptera; family Sarcophagidae; genus Sarcophaga; species Sarcophaga peregrina. The sequence goes on from CM025793.1 coordinate 38,695,945, forward strand.
ACACAAAAAGTCCTTTTTTTTGGCGAGGGTGTTGTGGCATGAAGTGTTACTCAGTTGCAGTAGAGGAGGGGTTGTTTTGTTTTGTTGTTTTCCCTCTTGGCTACCGAGTGACTGTTATGCCAAGTTGGCTAGGAGCCTCTTTGCCTTAATAACAAAAGGCATAAATAACAGTGAAAACACAGTTATTGCCCTAGGTTCGAGTGTAACTGTGTAGATCGTTTTCACAAAATGGTTTAGCGAGTGTCAATGTTCGATAAGAACGTGTCAAAAAGAACACACTGAAGAAAATAAAGCTTTCTGGGAAAGATATCTCCAGAGCATAGAAGCCTAGTTTAAGACTAAAGTCCATTCTATCGCGATATTAGAGAGATTTGTACTACATGCCATGGAAATTCAAATACTCATAGGCATTTCCAAAGCCCATTATTACGAACTCTTTACTCTTCCATTCATGTTTGAGTTTTTTTCCTTTCAAAGTGTCGAAATCCTTGTAAGGAATATAGGTTAGGCTAGTTTGGAATAGTAGCTTTCGTACCAAAGCCCAATGAGCATGTATAACACCCCATTGTAATGCCACAGGTAAGCAATACAAGTGACCAAATAATGTTCTGTAGGGAGATAATCCTTGTTTGAAGGGAACCAATTAAAAGAATGCCCAGAAGATACGATGCGAACGAGAATTATGGCGTTGAGTCTGGTCGCGGCGAGTTTGGTTGCTTGTTTAGCAAGTTGCGCAGTGGAAAACCGCATTAAGCATTGCGAACAAGGCTTTTATACGAATGGTACGTAGAGTACCGTTGGTATGTATAGCTGAAGATCTTCTAACAGATCTTTTCAGCAGATTTCTGGCAAAAAAGTCTGAGAGTAAATAAAATTGCCATGAAAAGTTTCTCATAAAATATGTCGTTCGGAGTCGACTTTAAACTGTAGATTCCGCTACTCATGTATAAAATTAACACACACAACATAAGTGGTGTGAGAAACTAGGACAATCATCCTGATTGATGGGTTCTAATGACCAATTATGTATGATCTTCGAATGACTACAGGATAGATCCAGTGTATGATATTGAAGCGGAGACCCCATCTGCGTCTTCTCTGGAAGCAGTGCTGGTAGCTTTGCGTGCCTTAGCAGCCAGGTTAGCTTCAGACTTAGAGGGTTTCAGGGACAGCTCAATTTCCGATTTAATGCAATTGAAAGCCTAAAACTTAATTTGACACATTCCGATACAGCAATGGCATGTCGTCAGCGTAACATTCTTCTTTTGCTTATTTCATTGGTCATTAATAACTTGATTAACGGATTTCGGCCTCCAGGTACTTCTGCTTCTTGCGCGCCTCTGCCATTTGGTCACACCGATTGAAGACAGGGCTTCCTTGATTTGCTCCTTCCAATGCAATTAAGGTCATCTTCTTTGCCGCCTTCCGCAAATCCCCGTATCAAATACGAATTTCGCAGGAGCATTTTCCTCCATTCGACCGACATCCCTAAGCCAGCGCACCCGATAAGTGTTAATACGTTGCACAACGTCCATATCGTTGAGGAGCTCATACGGCCCACTGTTGGATCGACTGTGAAAATCAAAGCCAACTCACACTGGATCGAAGATTTTACATACATACACATAATTGGTCATTACAACCCTTCAGTCAGGATTATTGACCTAGTTCCTCACATTACTTATGTTGTGTGTGTTAATTTTATACATGAGTAGCGGGACCTACAGTTTAAAGTCGACTCCGAACGACAGATTTTTAATAAACTTTTCTTGGCAATTATATTTACTCTCAGAGTTTTAGCCAGAAATCTGCTGAGAGCAAATCGCCAAAAAAATACTTTTTGTATTTTATTTTGATGTTTGGCCTGGGACTCAAACCCTGGCTTTACGTCTAATAAGCCAACACACTACCTACTTTTCTCTCTATTACTTTTCTCTCTAATACCCTCAAAGCTGCTGCGACAGTGCTTAATAGTGTATACGCCTCTGCACGTCCCATAAAGTAGAACGGGAAGAATGAGCGCCTTGTAGAGTATGGGTCCGCCAAATAACTTTTTTTTTTGAAAATGCTTTAAAAAAAATACCGAATATTTGTATTCACCAATGGCTTCACGAATATTGTCCTTTAAAGCGTCAATTGTCTATGGCTTGTCGGCGTAACACTTATCTTCGACGGCACCCCACAAATAATAGTTCAACGGTGTCAAATCGTAGCCCCGAGATGGCCAAATGACATCAGCTCTGCGGCTGATAATGCGATCTTCAAAAACAGGGCGTAAAACATCGAGGCTGTGTGGCACGTAGCGCCGTCCTGTTGAAACCAAATATTGCCAATATCCTCTTTTTCAATTTTTGTGAACTAAAATTCGATGAACATGGCCCAATAACGATCGCCATTGACCGCAACGGCCACTCCTTGCTCATTTTCGAAGAAAAAAGGTCCAATTATGGCTCTAGACCAAAGTCCGCACTAAATAGTGACTCGTTTTGGGTGCGTCGGCTTTTCAATGTATGCATGCGAATTTTCTGTGCCCCAATTGCGATAATTTTGCTTGTTTACATACCCGCCAAGATCAAAGTAAGCTTCATCTGCACACAATCGATAATGTGCTTAAAAATTGGACCGATAGTGTAGGGCAGGAGTGATCTTGCTCTTGGTATCCAGACTTACGTCATTTCTGATGATAAAGGGGGAGCCAAGCTATAGCATTACTACCAGAGGACTCGGACTATTTCAAAAGCGAGTTGACTAGGATATTCCAAAGAAGCAATGATACAACAAAGCGTTGCGGTGTACCTTGCAAACGATTCTCCGACAATATGTAGTAGTACCCTCTCGTCTTAAGGAGAAGCTTAATAAACAGAACAGAACTGGATTGTGATTTTTAAAGCTTATTAAGAATCCCTTACTTCGCACTATTAGGACTTTGTAGCAGGCTGCCTAATAATTTAATTTCTTGGAATATCCTCTAAAGTCAGCGTAGCGTAAAAAGTCTTGCTCGATGATTGTATTTCTCTCAGTGTTTTTGAATTTTTCACACAAAAACAATTATTCATTTTCAGTTTCATTCATTCAGTCCTTCAATTCAATATCATTACGGGGTTTAAATTATTTTTTTTTTCTCTCTCTCCTTTTTTTTCAAAAAAATTATTTTTAAACATTTTGTTTAAGGACTCGTTGCCAAATTGCCGCTATCAGTTAAAAAGATCATCATCCATAGGCAAACAATAATAAAATAAATAAAAACAATAACAACAACAACAACTTAATGGGAACATCAATGTCATGCAAGGACATATAATTTGTGACTTTCACGGTTAAGAGAACACGGAACAACAGCAACAACTAAAATTGCCTAATAAATAAACCAATTTTAACTGACTACTTACGCTAACAGAAAGGAGATGATACGAGTACTTATAATAATAATAATAACAACAACAACAATAATAATAAAAAATAGTATAATAAAGCCCCTTCAAAACTATAAAATTTTTGTATTTTCTGTGGTCTGTAATGCTTTTAAACCAAAATTTTCAAACAAAACAAAACCCACCATATGTTACAGTCTGTAAAAGGAAAGCAACAAAAAAAGGACAAGAGCTCAATGCAAGTATTGAAGAGAAGAATAAAAAAAAACAGAAGAGAAAACCAGTGGGAAAAAAGGATAAGGCACAGGCAGCATATGTTGTGGCACGAGGAATGCACACTTTGTCCTACACACACACTTGAACAAACAATGTCCTTTGAACACATACCAGAAATAATTTAAATGCAACCAACAAAGACAGACAGACAGACAGACAGACGCACACACCAGACCAAATGCAACCAAACCAAATCGAGCCAAACCAAAAATCCATTAACAAAAGAAAACAACAACACAAAAAAAAACAACAAAAAAGCTATAACAACACAACAGCCATAGAAACACAACAACCAGAACCAAGCAAGGACTTACACAAACACTTGGATCTTCTTCAATGGCATGTCGATGATGATGTTCATTCATAATATGACTGACCAACTAAAGACAATTTTTAAGGTCAATTGCAACCACAACATGTTGCAACAGCCAACATTAAAAACAAGAAAAACGAGAGAGAAAACAGGAATAGCGATAGTCTCTGTGAAACCAATACTCATTCATACAACAACAATTGCAACAACAACAATAACAAGAGTAACTAAAATAGTCTCGTTTTAATGCAAGAGATATGGCCAAGTGAAAAAGAATGAAAAAACAAAACAACACGGAGAAAAGAGAAAACCATAAGAACAAAAACAACAAAAACAATTTGTGTAGTTGGCATTAAGTAGCCGGATCACTGTTAACTACGAGGATTGGCTTCCTACCTTTAGTAGGAAGCAAATTTACTATGCCGGACTAATATTGCGAAGAAATGTTGCCAAGTGGCGTGGTCATGTAAGCAGTTAAAGAAAGCAGCATTCAACAAAATTCTTAAATAAAAGTGATGGTTAGTGGGTTCTATTCGAAAGCAAACTGGATAGCCCCTCTCTCCAATTCCTTGACTACATTAAAGTATTTCTGTCTGTCGTTTGGAATTCGCCTTGGAAGTCGCCGTGGTCTAGTAGGTAGTGTGCTAAACAACATTCTTGAATAAAAGTGATGGTTAGTGGGCCATTCTATTCGAAAGCAAACTGGACTTCCTCCTCCTGATAGCCCCTCTCTCCAATTCCTTGACTACATTAAAGTATTTCCTTGTTGATGACCATAAGTTACACTGCAAAACTGATCCTTAGTGAAAAATCTCTAACTTTAAGCACTTCTCGTTGACAATCATGAGGCAAACAAATCTTTTTCGAGGTCCCGCTATAGTCTAATCTGATTGACGTATTGCCCGCATTGCCTTGATCAACTTACGTACCCATTTAATGTCGTTTTATAACGGCTTTCTGGTTACAAGTTTGTTCACATTGCCATGAAAAGTTTCTCAAAAGAATCTGTCGCTTGGAAGTCGCCGTGGTCTAGTAGATAGTGTGCTGTCTTATTAGACCTAAAGCCAGGGTTCGAGTCCCAGGCCAGACATCTTCTCCTTCTCTTCATGTTTCTCAAAAATCTGTCATTCGGAGTCGACTTTAAACTGTAGGTCCCGTCACTTCTGTATAAAATTAACACACACAACATAAGTGGTGTGAGAAATTGCAGGTTTCTTTGGGACGATTGCTGTAGACTGTCTAATGGAGAAGGTATAGCACTGGCCATTTTATAATCACCAGCAGCAACTCGTTTCCTTACCATTCGCATTTTCCCTCTTTCCACCTTTCCTAAACTTGCACAATGTACTGCATGAGTAGGGGTCATCCCCTGAGTGCAGGTTTAATAATAAAAAAAAATTGTCTTAAAACTATAGGTCCCGCCCACTCATATATAAAATTAACACACTCAACATAAGTGATATGAGAAGATAGGTCGTAATCCTGACTGAAGAGTTGTAATGACAAATTATGTGCGTATGTATGCTCTGAAAGAAAGAGTATGAACGCCCCTGTCTCCATTCCATTTCTTGCCTTAAAAACACTATGTTCTGTGAAAACACCTATTTCTCTCTCAGTTTAAGGACTGATTAAGTTCAATAACAATCAAAAATCAGCCATGGAACCTAGAAATTCTGTAATATTTTCTTTCCACCATTAAAGGCCTGCCTTTTAATTTGTCTACTTAAACCATTAGCCCGAAAAAGTGTCAACAAGTTCATACCTATCGCCGAAAATTTTGTGAACAAATCATCCGCAGTCTTATCGTACCTGTCCATGACTCTTGTGGAAATCTTCCTGCAGACTGGAACCACTTTTGAGATAACAAAATACCAAGCCAGTGGAAAATTGACTGTCTACTTCAATGCAATCCATTTCTGAGCTAGCTCCGGTGCCTTGGTAATTGCAAATACCACAACCTGGAATGCATTACGCTTATTACGCCGCAATACTGGTCTTCATACCTTAGAACATTCAGTAGATTACTCAGATGACGCCAAGCCATTGACTACATTCAGAATTGGTCTTTACAATCCTTTTAGTGAGGACTACAACCTAGTTTCTCACATCACTTATGTTGTGTGTGTTAATTTTATACATGAGTGGGGGAACCACAAATTAAAATCGACTCCAAGCAATATATTTTTGAGAAATCGTTCATGGTATTGATTCCTGTTCGGAAAAATCAGCGGTTTCTGCTTATCGATAACACATACTCGAATCATATAGCCTGAGAAATCCGGACTCTGGATCCGCATAACCAAGCGGGCTAGAATCCTCTTTCTGGAATGTTCAAAACGTCTTATTTCAATAAATTTTCCCCCAAAAAAAACTCAAAAATTTCCGTAAATCTATACCCTTCATACGCTCCCTTATAGTAGTCTTAAACTAGGTACTACTAATGTATCAGATATACACCTGATCCAACGACTTCCTCCAAAACCTGAAACCATACAATCTAGCCATGAAATCGTTGTATTCTAGCAGGTAGTATGTTGGCTTATTAGACGAGAAGCCACGGTTCGAACTACAGGTCAGACGTCCTCAACAAAAACGAAATCTGAAAAATATTTCGGCGGCGACTTCCTTTCAGCGGATTTCAAGCTAAAAATTCTGAGAGTAAATAAAAACTGCAATAAAAAAACTTTCTCAAAACTTACTTAAACTTTAAACTGTAGGTCCCACCACTCATGGATAAAATTGACACACACAATGTAAGTGGTGTGAGAAGCTAGGTTATAATCCTAACTAAAGGATTATGTGTGTATGCATGTCACCCAAAGTAATCCATTTCCGAGTACGCTCCACCGCCTTAGTAATCGCAAATGTTGTAGCACAATCTGAAATCCACTGCACTTACTAGGTAGGATGTCCACATACCCGCACTCAAATCTACGTAAAGGCTTTGTGAAGGATTATCTATGCCATGGCATTGATTACTGTTTGGAAAAGTCAGGATATTGTCCATGAAACCCGGCCTTTCGATCCTGATACAGAAGTTTACTAAACTCCTTATTCGGGCATGTCCTAACTGCCCTCTTCTAGCAAGTTGCCCCTCAAATTAGTCCTAAACAAAAACAGAGGAGTACACCTAATGCAACTTATGTGCACATTTCTACCTGATCCAACAATTTCTTCTGACTAGTTGTCTCCAAAACTACAGCCCATGCAATGTAGCCTTACGTGAGAAGCGCCAAGATACCAAACTCCAAGATCTTTAACGGCAGTTGAAAAAAATGTGTTAAAGACTTATAAACCCTGTATTAAAACGATTGCTTAAAACAGGATTTTAGGACAAAACCTCAGACCTTGCAATGCGATCATACTTGAGATCTGGGAGGGATACAATTTCAATTGAATAATACTCCTTAAAGATTCGTTAAACCCTGTATTAGAAACGATTGTTTAATTTAGGATTTCAAGCACAGATTTTTCCTGATAAATTTTTACCTAGCCGACCCTCGCATTAGCCATAAACTTTGTCAATAAATGTACAGTTTAAAATCACTGAACCAACAACGGCTGACTATGTGACTACAACGATATTGATTTTGTTGTCAACTCCTTTGTCCGATATTGAGCCGCTGCTACACATAGGCTATGTTGCACTACTGTTCCTGATGCTGTTGCTGTTGTTGTTGCTGTTGTTGCATTATGTTACACTAACACAGTGTTTGTTAACCAGTGTATCTATGTGTCTTATACTGTGTATGTATTTCGTTCGTATCGTATGATATGGTGTGGCATTGTGCACAATTTTGTGGCTCTTATCCTGTCACTGGAGTGTCTGTTATGTGGTCTTTTCATTACCATAAACCAATGGAAATATTGTAAAAAATAATACCAAAAACAACAACAACAACAACAAAGAAGTTTATCTACTCAATACAACAAATACAATATAAATATGGATTCGTTATTTTTTTATGTCGCGACGATTAAATAAAGTTTTAACTACACAGTATGTGAGGTTATGTAAGCATGTGAGGTTATGTAAGTACGTATGTGAGATTATGTAAGTATTATTGCCTGCTGGGTGGTAAAGCTGTTAAAGGAAATTGTTTTTTAAGCGATAAAGTAAAGCCAGCGAAATTACTTTGGCCGAAAGGAGAGAAACCAGTAAATTTTTACAGGATTTTTGCAAAAGAGGACAACACAGCACAAAATGACATGGAGTATCATGGCATGCAAAAGGTAGATTTTTCTTCCTTGTAATCCTTGCAGTTGCAATCCCTTTAAGAACTGCATTATCTTTTCCTCTCAATATTGCAAAAATATTGCAATTTTATTCAAGCCGCAATAATCCTGCAGGACTACTCTTACATATCTGCTTGCTATCATAATAATTTCAAAAAGAAAATTCTTGAAATCCTTTAAATCCTTTAAATCGCATTCCGTAGACTATCTTATATCACTTCGAGCAATTCGCTTCAAAAGAAACTAAAGTAAGCAGTAGCATTCTCATCCTTATTCCATCCCTTTACATCTGTAAAGAAGGATGAGTAAAGCATTCATGCATTCGAATATGAATTATGGATTTTAAATATTTTTCTTTCCCATCTCTTTCTCTCTCTGTCTCTCTTCCTCTCGTTTTATAAATAAACAAAAAAAAAAGAGGAATAAAATTTTCCATTTTATTTAAAACATTTATGGGGCTCTTATCGACAGACGTATGTACAATAAATCCAGGCGATATCTTTACTTAAGAGTGAGTGAGTGTCTGTATTTGAGTATAAATGTAAGAGAGGTAGGGCAGGAGTGTGTATAAGTGCTTTGTATCATCATGTATTTCATGCAAAGGATCGTAACATACTTCTGCACATTATAGTTCTAATAAGCAGTAGCATTAGGGTGGCACTAATAATTCAGACAAATAATCATGTTCAAGACTTAATGCAATAGCTATTAAAGTACCCCCAGGCTCAGGCCTCTCGAACAGCACAAAGTATGACAAAAGATTTCTTTCGTAGATTTCCTCTTAGTAATCTTCTGTTCAAAACTTTCAGAGTAAAATGAAACTGCACACTGCTACGAGACAATAACGGCGTGGAGATTCCACCGCCTAGCCATAAAGAGTTTAAAGTCGCAATTACAAGCCTTAAGGACAGTACAGCTGCAGAACCTGATGTCCTCCCTGTTGAATTATATTTAAGACCGGAAGTATTCACAAAATATGACTCAACTAACGTATGCCCAAGGATTAGAACCTCAGTATCTTCTATCCTTAAAAATAGAGACCCTACAATATGCACCAACTGCATGGGCATAAGCCTTGTTCCCATCACATCTAAGATTCTTACGTTTGTATTGTGTAAACAACTGCAGTCACTAGTCCAAACAATGATTGGCTTCAGACCTGGCAAGTTCACCATCGACCAGATTTTCGCACTACGCCAAATCCTGGAGAAAGGCCACAAAATACAAGATGACACAGACCATCCTTTTGTCGACTACAATTTTTCTATGGCCACTTAAGGGATCTTTAAGTCTTTATGCCGTAATCTCTGAACTCGCTATATCTGCGAATTTGATAAGGCTGTAGATTGATGTTGAGCAATTCCCATAGCTCTGTTAAGGTAGGAAGGGAGCTCTCAAAACCTTTTGACAAGGCAATCCCTTATCATGCTACCTGTTCAACTACGTCTTGGAGACTGTTCTGCGGAAGGCAGGAGTGCATTGCAATGGCACTATTTTACAAAAAAGCATCCAGTTGCTTGCTTACGCTGACGACATTGACATCATAAGGCGTATCAAGCAAGATGTTACTACTGCGGTTAGTGTTATTAAACGGAATTCTAAAAAGATGGGTCTGGCACCTAATAAGGGCAAAATGAAGTTTATGTTGTCGATAAGTTGGGACATGCATCGTATTGGATCCAAGACTATGGCCGATATCTTTACTTTAGTTATAGTCAAGGATTGGGTTTATCTTAATTCCACCATTACTTTCAAAAATGATGGCCAGTCAGCAGATCAAGCTTTGGATTACTCTCCTACAAGTGCTACTATGTTCTCAATACGACAAAACTAATATTCCACAAGATGCTCATCCTCTTCGTGCTTTTTTATGATGCAGAGACAATGACGCCATTAAGTAGCCTTGAAAGTATTCGAGAGAAAAGTCCTAAGTAAGATATTCAGTCCAGTGAGAGTTGGTAGTGATTGCCGTATCCGATCCAACAATAAGTTTTATGAAGAGGGCTAAATATACCTAACCGCACCATAGAGTAAGTCGTCACGTCCTCCATGTGTGGGGCGCTCACCCATTAAATTCCCCGCTTGTCCCGTGGATTGTTGTGCCCACTCCATAACCACGGAGTGCGTCCTTGGCCACCTTCACGTTCATATCCGCGTCCTGATTACGTATTGAAGGCTGAAGAGACTTCTAAGTGTCTCCACTATTCCTTTTGTCTAGTTTCCCGTCTGGGATTTTGTTTGACATGTGAGCTAATGTCATCTATACCGACGTGCCTACATGTTTTGCAGCTTTTAGATCTATGCTTCAGTCTCAGAATGTTCTCCACATAATTCGCCACTGAGGCCCGATTCTCTCTACTAGCAATCATAACTCCGACAGCATGTTAGCGGCCGTGATCGTTCCAATCGTTGACGTCAGTACAGAGCGATAGCTCTGCCAGCGTGCTCATTCGCATTATTTCCCCTTCCTCGTAAAGACAGGTCTTGATCATTCTGTGCAGATATTTCCTAAAATATCCGTGACCAGATAGCATTTGCGTTACATAGAAATTTACCTCTCCAAATTTCCGACAAATCCATGTCTTTATGTCTGGAATTAGCCTCACCGTCCACCTTCCTCTAACGATATGAACGTATTAACATTCAGCGGCTGCACTGGCTCGGCAGTTCGTTCGAATCGAGGAGGATGCTTCCGGCGAAATAACAAGAGAAGAACCTTGGAAGGATCAAATCAATTAATGTGACCAACTGTCGTTTCTGATTCCTGAACGGATATAAATAAGTAGCTCGTTTATAAATGCCACCCTAATCGTTATGCGCTCTTATAATAACGCAGACAATTCATCACACACTACCAAGAAAAAGATTCCAAAACATATCCCATGGATTTTGGATTTGAATTTTGCCATTAAAACATTTCTATTATCAAACAACACTCCGTCTGTCATTCACTCACACTGACTTAATGGTTAACTCGCACTTATTCACACTCTCTCCCGCTCTCTCTCTCTCTCTCCCCCACTCTCTGTCAGGCAATAAACAATTTAATATTCAAAATATTTGACAGATAAATATTTGCCAATGAAAAACCGTGACGAAAAACTCGAGCATTCTTATCAGAAATTAAAAAATAAAAAAAAATAGACGCCATTTAGGGGGAAAACATTTTTCCAACAATTTTCACCATTTCACTAGGAATTCCACCCACTCTAACTCTAACCGTCAATAACAATGACATGCCAATGAGAAATTTAAGAGAGATAGAAAGAGAGAGAGAGAAAAAAAAACAACACATGACAATTTGATTTCGAAAATTTGTGTGCGTCTATTTGAAAAGGGTGAATATTTTGGGAGGTTTGGTACTTTTCACCGGAAGATAAACGTCAAGTCATTACTTTTACATCCATTGAGACTATTTGAGGATGGACATTGCCCTAAGATATGACGGGTGCTAGTTGTCGAATACAGTGTTGGGAGGAAGCTGTAGTCTCGGAAATCCCTAGGTAGGACAACTAACCTCAACTCTATAAGGCAGATACATAGATTCTCCTGGATTATTCTTGCTGGTATACTGAGTACCTGACTTACTGCACTCTACTCAAAAAGTCCTGCAGCTTCTATAAGCGGTTGTTCAAACGTGACGAAATTCGTAAACTGCAGAAATATCGAATACATAATACCCCATTATGACTTCTGGTGGAACTTCAGAAGGTCCATTCCAGAAAGAGCTTATGGGAAACTGACAACCCTTCTATTAGGATTACGGCCTAGCTTCTCACATCACTCCTGTTGTGTGTGGTAATTTTATACGTGATTGGTGGGACCTACAGTTTAACGTCGACTCCGAACGACAGACACTTTTCCATGGCAGGTTTATTTACTCGCAGAGTTTTTGCCAGAAATCTGCTGAGGAATATAACGTTTTGATGCTTGGATTGGGATACGAACCCAGGCTTTACGTGTAACAAGCCAACACACTACCTACTAGACTACGGCGAAAAAGATGTGATGCGCATCCTCAAAGACTCCATTAAAAATGAAGAACAAAAGGTTTGCAACGGTATGGAATTGTGGAACCGAAATGTATGCCTAGCTCCAGATCAATACAACATTTTCTGGCGGATTGGTCGGCTATACAGACTGCTATAGAATTATTACTCCGTGAACGCTCGCAATGAGATAGCAGAGTAAAAAAATTTGCGCATAACATGGATACCGAGGTGGAGGAATTTTTCGTTGCCGGTGTGCATAGCTGCCGGATCAATACAACAATTTTCAGGCCCAATAGTCGACTATACAGACTGCTATAGCCTAAAGGCCCCTAGGGATCTTTCAGTGACAAAGCAGAACAAAAAAATGTTCACATAACATAAGAACTGAGGCATGATTGCATTCCAAAAACATGCAAAGCGGAAAAATTATCCTGATATGGAACCACCAAAGAACTTTCTTTTAGGGAAACCCACTGAAAACCTGCATGCCCAGACTTAATAACATACTCAGCGATAAGTCATAGGACAAGAAAGCAAGGATGGTTCCAACCTTAGTGGAGAAATTGCAGCATTTCCACATGTCACGAATGCTTTCTTATACAGCAAAAAATTAAACAATAAAACCGAACAGCATAAAAACATCACCCGTTATTTTAGTACATGTGCGTGTGTGTGTGTAGAGAGAGAGAAAGAGAACGAGAGAAAGAAAAGAAGCTGTTTTCAGCATTATTTTCATTAAATGCCATTTCCCGGATAATGATGCAGATGATGAGGATAATGTCGATTGTAATGATGATGATGACGCAGCTGATGGGAAGAAGGACAACAGAAGCGGATAATGAGCCCATGTTGGTGATGATGGCATCAGCCAGGATAATACAAATTTGCACGTATGAATTGTTATTGAATTTTTCTCCTCCTTCCTTCTTTTCATGCAAAACGATATGAAATCGTAAAGCGATAAACATAACGAACAAGCGAATTTCCATACAAAATTATAATCATTTCGTGGATTTTATATTGTATGCCAGTTGTCTGCTGCTTCTTCTTCTTTTATTTTTTTATGTGACAACTGTGGCACAGGATACTGGGAGTAATAATTTTATCAACAGTACGTCCGTCATTATGGCACATAAAGGCGAAAGATTTAATGGCAGTTATTAATGCCTTTCTGTATACGTTAAATGAGTGATAAAATATTTATTTGTTAATGGTAATCGGGAAGAGATTTTAAACGATGTGAAGGGAGAGATTAAGTGAAATAAAAAGCTTAAGCGCTTGAGCGCTTGTTTATAAAGCAATAAAGTCTCATACATGTAATGTAAGGCCTTGAGGGTTTTAGTATTTTGAATATGAAAACAAAAACAAAGTAACATAAAAATCTTTCAATTTTATTTTAAGTGAAATCAACTGCAAAGATAGGCCGTTAAACGGATTAAAAGTCCATAATGTAATGTATAATGCCGTAGTTTAATAGGTGGACATGAGCCCCAGCTCAGGCATCTCGAACAGAAACAAAATCTGCAAAAAAATATTTCTTCGGTGACTTCCTCTTTACGCGGAAAATAAAATTGCATTGAAAAGTTTCAGAAAAATCTGTCGTTCAAAGTTGACTTGAAACTTTAGGTCCTTTTTTTTTTTTTTTTGTATAAAACCAGCTCTCAGGGGATGACCCCTACTCATGCAGTGCATTGTGCAGGTTTAGGAAAAGTAAAAAGAGGGAAGATGCGAACGGTAAGGAAACGAGTTGCTGCTGGCGACTACAAAATGGCCAGTGCTATGCCTTCACCATTAGACAGTCTACAGCAATTGTCCCCAAGAAGCCCACAGTTTCTCACACCACTAATGTTGTGTGTGTTAATTTTATACAAAGGTGGCAGGACCTACAGTTTAAAGTCGACTCCGAACGACAGATTTTTGAGAAACTTTTCAAGAAGAGAAAGAGAAGAAATCGCCGAAAAATTAACACACACACACAACATAAATGACGTGAGAAGCTAGGTTGGAATCCTGGCTAATGGGTTCTAATGACCAATTATGTATGTTAGGGCCTAAGACTTATATACCGATATGCTGGACAGAGTAGGCTGTCAGGTAGTAGGGCGTGGCCATATTGAAAATATTTGTACATTGATTAGGAGATATAATGTTCAAACAGAACAACTGCAAAGAAGCAACTCATGCGCAATACAAAGGCGTATATTTATGCCTCTTAATTTTGAGAATTTATCACAGGAATTTCGCATGCCTCAAAGGCAATTCTTGTAGGGTTTGTAAATTATATTGTTGATAACGTAGTAAGGGCTCGTACAGGGTTAATAATGGACAGGACTTTGTATAGCTTCCTCGTCTAGCTTGAATGGCTTGAACTTTTGAAACTTTTGAAAGCTATTCACCTCGGAGACTCGATATATGAGTAATGGCAGTCGTCGCATACTTATACGCATTCATACTTATTTCAATATGATACTCATACCACTCATACTTAAAGTTGGAAGTACTCGTCGTATTAATACTAAGCAATACGCTTGACGTTATTGACTTCGACTCGTCTCTACTTAACATTTACACGAAGCACAAAATAAGTATGATTCGCGTACGAGCACTGCAATACTCACAAGAAGATTGTGTGTATGCTTTGCTTGTTGTCGTTGTTTTTCCTTTCTTCTTTGTTTGTATATGCAACAACAACTAAGACTGTAAATTTTGAAGATTCGAATCACTTATAAGTATTATAAGTATTTTTCTAAATGAGTATGCGTTTGAATCAAACATATTTCGAATGTTATGAGTTTGATGTCAACGTTGTACTCATACTCATTGCTACTTATACTTATAAATCAATGTTGTAGCGCGTACGAATGAATCAGAGTAGTTGAATTTCAACTCTATTGATTCACTCACACTCACAATTGCATGAGTAGTTATGAATAGCGGAAAAACGATTCATTGCTGATCTCTGACTCGTATGTAGGTTACAGGGCATAAGTGTTAGACATTTGCGGTCCTTTTACATAGAGACTCAACTTTCTTCGCGGGATGTGGTAATGCGCATTATTACATGGCAATGCTTGTTGTCGCAGAGAAAAGTCCTACGTAAAATATTTGGTCTAGTGCCAGTTGGTGATAATTTCCTTATCCTAGCAATAAGCTATATAAGCTTCTCAACAACATCCAGCGGCTGTGCTGACTCGGCTATGTCGTTCGATATTTGATACGAGATTTGCGAAATTCGGTGAAGAGTACGACATTGTTTGCAATGGAATGACCAGATCGAGGAAGCCTTGTCATTGATTGGTGTGTCCAACTGGCATAGACGTTGGTATGACGGAGAAGAAGCAGAATGGGTGAAGACAAGCCGAAATCCGTTTATTAGGTTATGGCCAATTAAGTAATGTCTGTTTTCTTCCCTTAAATGATTGTATACATACATACATAAATTCATAATTGGCCATTACAACCCTTCAGTCAGGATTACGGCCCAGCTTCTTTTTTGAGAAGCTTTTCATGGCAATTTATTTATTCTCAAAGTTTTTGCCAGAAATCTGCTGAGAGGCAGTCGCCGAAGAAATATTTTTTACATATTCGTTTTGATATTTAAACGGGGATACGAACCTGGGCTTTACGTCTAATAAGCCAACACAGTACCTACCAAGTATGATAAACTAAAGATTACCTAATTACGCATACAAAATTAAAACTTTCTGCACGTATTGAATCAATGACGTCACGCAAATTGTGTTCCTATTGGCTAATGTTATATAAGTTATATTGCAGGGCTGCCAACTACTTTCTCATAGTGCATACACTTTTCAGAAGAAATGTTAATTTTCACATATGAAACAGATTTGAAAACCATTAAAATAGCCCAACTACATCATCTAACGGGAAATCATGCGTAAGGCCTAATCTTTAGTTTATCATTCTAGGTACCTACTAATTTACGGCGACTACAAATGATTGTATACTTCCCTTAAATGGCATGACCATACAGCAGACTATTGAAGTTCTTCCAGGTTATTGGGATATTGGAAGGGCATGCCGTTAGACTTAGCATTGCCTTGAATCTGAGGAGAAAAAGAAGGCACATTTTACCTTAGTCTTCTTCCCTCCTTTCTTGATTTTGGAAAAGTGACCTCAGTAGATAACTTGTAGTTAGGACGGTAAGCAATAACGTTCAGTTAGCATTTAAAGGGTTATATATGCTCCCACTAAACGCCTGCTTTATTTCTTTCTTGGCGTTTTTAAACTGTATAGGTTAAGAAACCATTGTGTTGATTTACTTAATTTCATTGTTTCATAAACCTGGTCGCCTTTGCAAATTTATCTCTGGTATGCGGCTTTATTATTTTGCCATTAACGGCTTTAATATGGCATGGCATGGCATGGCATCATACTAAGCCGGCGTTGCCATAACAATTTATTCGTTTTTTTTATTCATTTTATATGGAGTCTGTTATTATTACGTACGTACACAAAGGTGTCAGTCAACACTATCATTAAAACATCATTGTATTAAACTCATCCCGTACCGAGAGGTAGCAAGGAGAGATAACAGTTAGCCAGCCAGCCAGGCAGCCAGTCAGCCAACTAAGCACAGATGTTTGCAAGAATATTTTCTCCTCTTTAAAGTTTCCACACAACGAATCCTTGAAGGAATAATACAAAGGATTGTATTGTAATCGAAAATACTAAAGAAAGACATCAAATAGCCATACTTTAAGCATAAATTGTAAGCAAATAAAAACGAACGAACAAACAAACAAACAAAATATTGCAATAGGGTGGTACATAAAATCCCATATTTTTTGTTTCTCCTTTTTTAATTGAATTCTTAATTTCCTGCTTTTAAAATGTCTCCTCTTTAAGGTTTGTTTGTTTATTTTGTACTCAGCAAACCATTTTGTGTTGTGCTGTGCTGTCCTGAGCTGTACTTAAGCCTTTCTTGGCTTGCAACACTCTGTTAAAAAAAAACACTTAAAACAGTAACAACAACTACAATAAAAATGAAACGCAACGAAATGAAAACAACTTTAAAGGAAAGAAAAGGACCGTAAAACTTATTTACAATGAATGTTAAGAACGTTTGTTTTGGGCCACTTGCCCATACAAATCGTGGCAAAGTTGCTGCAACTATTGATTGCCAACAATGCAACAACAAACAACAACAACAACAACAAAATATAGAGAAAGGAAAACAAAGAAACTGTACACCAGCAGTAATAGAAGTAAAAGTGCGGAAAACTATTTACGAAAAAAAATTGTTTAAAGTGCCAAGAAACTCTTGAGTTCATTCACAAAATGTTGGAATGCTGGAATCGTTATTGTTTCACTACAAGAACCCAATGGGAAATGGAGAAATCAAAAAAGTATACGATAATCATTGTACAAGATTTGGGAGCCTATATCAGTTCCAATATTGTGTTAATATATGCCTATATATATAGGGTGGCTGATATGTATTGCAACCAACTTCAGGTTGTTATCATTTGTAAACCGCTCGTCTGACAGCTGACATTTTTATTCCAGTGACAGTTCATTTTATTATTTACAAGCTTACAAAAGCATTTTGATCTATTGCATTCAGAAAAAAAGTTATTCGTGATAGAATTCAAGCATGATAGTGTGATTGCTTTATATTTGGCATACCACAGCTGGCTATCGTTAGAGCACTCCATCATTTAAATGTGAAAAAATCTTTTGTATCTCGTACCATTGCTCACTACCGTGATACTCGCAGTATTGCATTACATCCAAAAAGTGCACGAAAAAAACGGTAACAACACCAGAAATAATCCGAAAAGTGAAGGCCAGATTTGATCGAAATCCACGCCGCAGTGGTAGAAAAATTGCTCGTGAGTTGAACATATCGCGAGAACGGATGCAACACATTGAAAAATGAGCTTGGACTAAAGCCATTGAGGTTCTAAAAAGTGCAAGTGCTCACCGATGGACAAAAAAAGTTAGACCGCTTGCACGAAAGTGACCTGTTACCGAATTTGGTTTTCTCCGATGAGAAGCCATTTCAAATTGAGCAGTTTGTGAACAAAGAAAATGATCGGCTCTACTTTCCAAAGAGGTCAGCTGAAAATATACACCTGCGATTGGCCACCAGAACTTAAGCACTGCCGATGGTAATGGTGTGGGCCGCCGTAACGGCTGATGATCGCTCTTCGCTCGTGTTAATCGACCGTGGGGTCAAAATAAATGCCGAATATTATAGGGAAAATCTCTTAAAGATAGTATTGAAGCCCGGGACATACAAACATTTCGGCCGCAGGACTCGGCACCATTGAAGCTCTGGGCAGACAAACATTTCGGCCGCATACCATGTACATTCCATCAGGACTAAGCACCACCGTAATCAGCACGCGTCAATCAAGAATGGCTTAAAAAGGAGGTTCCTCGCTTCACTTCTACCGCACAATGGCCACCAAAATCTCCGGATCTCACTCCGTTAGACTTTTGCGCCTAGGGCATTTTGGAGACTAAGACTCTCACTAAAAAATACCAAAGTGTCGATCATTTCAAGACGGCGCTTCGCCAGGAATGGGCCAAAATATGGCAGAGCCACTTTCATGTAGACTGCGACGACTTTGTCGCCCGTTTGAAGGCCATACCTCGTACCAAAGGTGTCCAATTCGAATAAATCTAAACTGATTCTAAAATTTGATATTATTTCCAACATTTTTTGCTTTTGAACAATAAAATTAAAAAAAAATTAATAAAATATAGCGCTTTACTTTGTTGCATTATATATCAGTCACCCTGTATGTGTTGTCACCTAAAAGGATTTAATATCACAGTTTCAATTGAAGCCTACTTCATGTCATTCAACAGTTTTTAACAAGCATTTGACAGTCCATCAGAAAGCGATACATCAATGACAACATGTGCAGAAAATTCAGATCGTCAGTTTAGAAGTCAAAAAAAAATTTACAATTACAATCGATAATGTGCTTAAAACTTGGACCGATCGTGTAGGCTACTGCATGGCCAGCCGAGGCAGCCATTTGAATAAAATTATTTTCCATTATTAATCGGAAGGCTTGTACTTTCAAATAAAATAAAGAAATTTGAGAAAATGTTCGGTGGTTTTTTAAAGCATTTTCAAAACAAAAAGTTATTTGGCGGACCCTTTATATATACTCAATAGAGGCTATGGATGAAGATATCATAGAAGACTTGCCAAGCAGTTCTTTACAGAAAACGTTAGTGAAAGACTTGAAGACATTTCTTTACGAACTGCTAAGTAGTGGACCAACTGCTAACTGTCAATCGATCCTGAATTTTAAACACGAGGAATACAAGGATTTATCGACAAATTGCACCACTAGAGAGACCTGACCAAACCAAATGATTAGTTTCAGGAAAACGACTTGGAGAGGCGTGGAGAGGGATATAAGCCGGAGACCTTATCTGGGCTTGTTTTTTAAAAACTACTGATTAAACAGAGCCATGCTCGTCTACTTTTTCAATCTCAACCAAACGATTTTGAATTGTAGAACATGTGGAGGCATTGGGGTAAGGGAAAAAGACACATACTTCATGCTCTACAACCGTACTTTTAAAAATCTTTTCTTTTCAATTTCCAATTTTCCTTTGAGCCTTTAACTAGTGGCTCTTGCAGTGCAAATGTCTTTGCCACACTTATTTCATTTGGTTTATAATCTACTGCCTGCTGTTGTTGCTGCTGCTGCTGCTGCTGCTCCTGCATCTGCTGTTACACTTTCCTTTTGTTTAAAAGGACACAGACTTACCGCACAATTTCTCATTTAAACACTCAAGAGTTTTTGGTATTTTTTTGTCTATTTTTTCTCTTTCTTCCTTCACTTGGTGTCGGACAAGTGGTGAAGTATTTACAATCTTTCGTATTGTTGCACATTTTAATCAAGCTTTACAAGGAAGAAACATTATTAAGAGGCGATACAAAAAATTTTAAAACCACCAGTTTTATCTTTGCATAGAGTATCAGAGTCGTGAGTGTCAGAGTCATTAGCAAGGCTACCTTAATTAGTAGCAAATGATTTGAAAAACGATGTTGTTAGATAGGGTACCACTAAGTCGTGTTTGATCCTTTACAGCTTGTTTTGATTGTCTCCTTAAGTGAAGTACTTTGCTGTTGTTCTTTATCGTATCCCTTGTTGTGGTCAATACAACCATGATGCAGTGTAGATAGACATGTTGCAACAGAAATTCAAGCCATTGAGTTGCTTAAATACTTGCCACAACAACAATATATAGTGTCTGCCCACTCACTAGTTGGTGTTGTTGTTGCCACATACTTTTTACTTTTTCTTCTTCTTAACTTTAAACCCCAAAAACATGTAAAACAGACAGAATTTATTGAACATCTGCCCGTTGTTACACTGTTTTTGCCAGTCAGCCAGCCAGCCAGCTAGTTTCATTTCATTTTCATGTCCTTAGTCTAGGGGTTTTGTATACTTCAAGGAGTCTTAAAATATTTTCAAACACTTTTTTCTTCTTCTTCTTCTTTCTCCTCTTCTTCTTTTTCTTTTTACCACTAACACCCTTATATATGTAAGTGTGTGTGTGTGTAAGCCACAACATTGCCTTTACTGTGCAAGATATTCAAGTTTTAGTTGTAAATTCTGTTTCTTGGGTTGTTGGTCTATACTATGGTGTATGTATAGTTGTTGTTGTTGTTGTTTTTGTAATTACAAATTTTAATTTATTTCTGTGGGAGATCCTTAAGAAGGATCTCTTATTTTTATACACACACACACACACAGTAACTTGTTTTATTATTTATTTACTGTTTTATCTGTTGTTACTGTGTTGTTTCAATTTAACAATTGCACTATGGGCTGTGTAAAGGACGAAATAGCGAAACTAGGAAATAGCCTTGCTGGCAATACAAAGGCTTTGTTAGATAAATTATAATTTCAAGGAGGATTTTTGAACCAGAGAAGATTTATGCAGGGTTTTAAATGTTGCGTTGAAAAACAACGTCTTTTATGGTGGTAAAAATGATGAAAGCGTTACATGGGACCTTGTTGGAACTTCCAGGATTATTACAGGCATAAAGAATACTTCATGGTAAATAACAGGCAACGTGGAATAGCCACAGTATTAATAGTTCCGTGTATTGCATAACCATATTCTACGCTGGTGGTGGTGAAAAACCTTTGAAATCAGAATAGACTGCAAGCTAGGGTAATTGATAGCTAGGCTAGCTATTCTATTACCATAAACAATTTTTTTTTACCATAATTTACAGATGGTACATCTGTACATGATACACACGTACATACATACATTATTAGCCATTACAGCTCTTTAGTTAGGATTATTGACCTAGTTTCTCTGTACACGGTAGTTGGGGTAATTGATGTCCGTTTAGTCCATCATGAGCCTTATCAGCAATTTTATGAAATGAAGGTGTACGGAACTAACACCCACTGCGTTCATCATTGTCGAAAATTGCCTGGAAACATACAAAGGTTCCTGTATAGCTATTCTCTTGGTATCTTAAAGTACGGCGCTTGCGGATAAGGACAGAATTTTCTACTATTGTTATGTCTGGGGGCTTTTATTGTCATATTTATGGTATTCGTTTCAGTCTATCTCGAATGATAAAGCCGTGCTGTACACGTCCAAATATTTTTATTGTTAGGGTGGATAGTGCTGGAATCCAAAAGTTGCCGTAAAATTGTACGTATTGTGTTGAAGTTGCCGTGGTCTAGTAGGCAATGTGTCGGCGTATTAGATGGAAGGCCAGAGTTGGAATCCTAGGTCAGACATCAAAACGAAAATATAAAAATATTTCTTCGGCGACTTCTTCCCAGCAAATTTCTCGCAAAAACTCTGAGATTAAATAAAATTGTCATGAAAAGCTTCATCAGGAAAAAAAAATCTGTCGTTCGGAGTCGACTTTGAACTGTAGGTCCCGCCACTCATGTATAAAAATCACACGAGTGATGTGAGAAGCTATGACGTTGTACAATGGGTCACTTCGACCTCCGAGTACTGTACTTGTCACAGTTGACGAGTACACGTCTTCTAACCTAACCTAACCTTGTACGTATTGTGTTGGTCAAACATCTCCAAAAAAACAGAAATACGAACAAATTTTTCCACACCAATGTAATGATAAGCATTGTGGACGTCAACTATTGCTAAAGTGTCCTGGCTACCAATAAATAGGTTCTAATATCCTTCCGAATAACCCGGAAAAGAGAAATTGTTCTGCAAAATATTACAGTTGGTGTAATGAGAATGAAAACGTGCTATTAAGAAAGACGTGCTATTTGAAGTGTCATTGTATGGTTTTCCAAAAAGGATCCTGGTTTCCTTGTCAATTGTTCAACACTGGTCATCTTCATGCAGATGGTCGCAGTCCATTATCTGAAGGTTCTTTCATTGCACTGTGCTTTCCTAATTTCCTTATGAAGTGGTTCGCACTAGCCGATTAACACATACACACATAATCTCTGTCGTCAGCGTCCAATCGCTTATCATCTAATCGCTGGCCTCAAAGTCTCTTCGAAATTTCTTCCATTGTGTTATGCTCTGTACGGAGTCATCATAGTTTATTATTGATCTGACAAAATTCACGCTGGGAGTACCCAAAGACTAATACACCAATGATATCACCATTTTTATTCACCTCAAGTAAGAGAATGAAAGACACAACGGTCACGTTTCACGTCACGGTATACAGTAGTCCTACTCACATCCTAGACAAAAGAAATGCAACTGAGTCCGGATACTGTTCTTCCAACGACTTAGTAAATCAAGATTTTGAGAGCTATTCTCGTTATTCTACTGTCGCTGTAGTCTAGTAGGTAGTGTGTTGCCTTATAAGATGCGAGTCCATTGTCCAAACCAAAGATCAGCAATGAATCGTTTTTCCGCGACTTACAAGTACTCATGCAATTTTGAGTATGAGTGATTCAACAGAATTGAAATTCAACTACTCTGATTCATACGTATATGCTACAATATTCATAAGTCTTCATAAGTCTAGGTTACAATGAGTATGAGTACAACGTTGACATCAAACTCACAACATTTGAAATATGTTTGATTCATACATGCCTATTCATTCTGATTCATTAAATTTAGAAAAATACTTATAAGTATTTCGAGTGATTCGAATTATTCATTAAAATTTACAGTCTTTGTAGTTGTTGCATATAAAAACAAAGAAGACAAGAAAGACAAAAACAACAAGCAAAGCATATACACAATCTTCTTGTGGGTATTGCAGTGCTCGTACGCGAATCATACTTATTTTGTGCTTCGTGTAAATTTTAAGTAGAGACGAGTTGAAGTCAATAACATCATGCATATTGTTAAGTATAAGTACGACGAGTACTTCTAACTTTAAGTATGAGTAGAATAGTTTAGACCAGAGCTTAGCAACGAGTGTTCAAAATGAATACTCGAGTATTTGAATAAAATCGAGTTATACCTACAATGTCTGATACTTATACGCATTCATACTTATTTTAATGTGATACTTATACTACTCATACTCAAAATTGCATGAGTACTTATGAGCAGCGGAAAAACGATTCATTGCTGATCTTTGGTCCAAACACTAGCTCAAATATCTCAAACAATTGAAAGTGTTTCTTCAACTTTCCCTCAGCAGTGTTCTGGCAAAATCTGTAGTAATAAAACAAAATTGTCATGGAAAGTTTCTTAAAAATCTTGCGTTTGGAGGCAACTTTTAAATGCAAATTCGGCCACTCTTTGATAAAATTAACTCACCCAACATAGGTGGTGTGAGAAGCTATTTCATAACTCTAATTGAAGGGTTGTAATAAGCAATTAAGTAGGTAATATGCGGTACTATTCAAGAGATTTCCTTATTATTCAGAATGAAAACAATATGCTTGTGCTAGCCATTGTACGATTGTGCAGTCTTTGATGTAGTCTGCAATCGACATTGGCTCTACACTTTATTACTCCTGGTAGTTTTAATCATTTTTCCATTTTCGGGGTTTTTTTTTAAACGCTTGTAGTTCTCTATGTTTAGCGCTTATTGAGTGGGTCTTAAGAAGAATGTTTGTTTAAATGAAATTCATTTTTTTTTTTGCCGTTAAGCCGTTGTTAAGCAAAGCTGTGCTATTTTTCAGTTTTTCATTTCCTTATCCCTACAGATTCCTTTAGATTCCTTAAGATTTTAATCATTTTGTTTCTTTTTTAAGTAATTTCTTGGCGACCTAGTTAAATTGGATTCCACACTTCTTTTCTTTTTCCATTTGCCGGTTTTTTTTTCATTATGCAACTGCTTATTGGCTGCTTGTTTTTGGCTTTTTATGGACTTCATTGTAGGAAAATGTAGCAATTTTCTCTTCCACTTTTTTCCTTTTCGTTTTCTTTTCTTATTTTCCTTCGATGTTCATTAAGAAGTGTTAAGTGCTGTTGTTGGTATCGTGTTTTACGCTTTGTTTTAAAACAAATCCCGTTCTTTACCTATTTTTTTTTTAGTCAATTTTTCATTTCATTTTCTTTATTAAATTCGTATCCATTGCTGGGCTTTGGGGACTATGAAAATTGTTGCCTGGTTGAAGATTTAAAATTTTCTTTAAAATTTTCTTTTCTTCGATAAACGGTTTCTTGGTCAGTTGCCTTAATTGTCTTGGCCATAATAATAATGAAAATCACATCTTCTGTTCTGTTTTGTTCTTAATCTTTAGCACCCATTTTCTTGATTTTAAATTTATTTTGGGTTGCCAGTTTTCTGTTGCAATAACCATAACGATAATGAAAGTTATGAGATCTTACGATAGAAAAAAGGTAACAATTTGCTAAAGAAATGGTCAAAAAAAAGTCAAAAAAGACCAGAAAGTAATTACGATAACGGAAAAAGGTTCAAAAGTCAAAAGAAAAGTTTAATGGCAGGTGAATTTATGTCTTGATTTCTAGGAAACAAGGAAAATGTCATCGTTGTTCAATTATCTCCTACAGTGTTAATTAAACCCTTAAATTTAGTGTGATTTCAGGAAGATATCCCCTCATTCATAAGAGAATAGATAATTTTTTTTATTTTATGCTTTCTTTTTTAGGTTATGTCCTCATAATATTACTCAATTGCCTGCAAGGGATATTTCCATAGGCAAATAAAAAAATAATAAAAAAAGTCTAGATTTTAAAGAAACATTTTCATTCCCTTCACAATCATTTTATTTTTTTTATAGGAAATCATTTCGTTTTTGACCTTTCATTTCATTTGTTATAGGGAAGGCCATGTGAATCATCGATCACCATTCCCTATTCCATTACATAACATTCCGTAAAATTATCTCCACTGAACATAATGAATCGATTTACTTATAAACAACGTTGAGATTTGTTGGAAATTTATTTCCAAAACAAAGCTCGATTTTTCACAAGTGACTCGAATCATTTATCAAAATTTACAGTCTTAGTTGTTGTTGCATGTACAAACAAAGAAGAAAGGAGAGACAAAGACAACAAGCAAAGCAAACACACAATCTTCTTGTGAGTATTGCAGTACACAAAATATCGAAGCTGTGGCTGAGTGTGCGTTTGCGTTGAGCATTTCCCGCACCAGTTCACGTCGGGTTTTGCGAAAAGATCTCGTTATGACGCTTTACAATGTGCACTTAGTTCAAGAGTTGAAGCCGCCTAATCATCCGCTTCCTTTTTACTTTACTAGATGGGTGAACCACAAGTTGCATGAAGATATCGATTTTGCCAAAAAAAAATCTTTTTTTCGGGAGAAGCTTATTAGGTACGTTAATAAGCAAAATTGCTATATTTGGGACTCAGAAAACCCACATGTGGGGACTTACAGAAGCCAATGCAGCCATTACGAGTGAATTTTTGGTGTGGTTTGAGGGACAGAGGCATCATTGGCGCATATTTAGTTAAAATTAAGGCCTGTGCAACAATTACGGACAATGGAGATAACTTTCGCCTCATGACAACCGATTTTTTTACCCATTCTTCATGGTATTGGTGAAAATCATGTTTGGCTTCATCAGGATATTGCAACTTGCCACACATCTCATGCCACAATTGATTTATTGCGTCAAGCATTTGATGGTCGTTAAACTAGCCGAAATGGTGATGTCAATTAGTCGGTAAGAAGCTAGCCAATATGATGATGACAATTGGCCACCGAGAAGCTTTGATTTGGAATCGGTGGATTATTTTCTGTGGGGCGCCATTAAAGAACAATGTTTTGACGACAAAACAGAGACGATTGTGCATTGAAGGCCAACATACATAATGCCATTGTCGAGATACTACCCCATACACGTAAATTTAGTTCGATCAAATCAGGTCCTGTAAGGCCAGCCGCAGAAGCCAAATGAAGACAGCTTTCACCTCATGCAAACCGATTTTTTTTGTCAAGCATTTAATGGCTGTTTAACTAGCCGATATGGTGATGACAATTGGCCGCCGAGAAGCTTCGATTTGGAATCGTTGGATTATTTTCTGTGTTATGCTGACAAAACAGAGACAATTGAGCATTGAAGGCCAATATACGTAATGCCATTGTCGAGATACTACCCTATACACGTAAATTTAGTTCAATCAAATCAGGTCCTGTAAGGCCAGCCGCAGAAGCCATATGAAGAAACCTTTCGCCTCATGATAACCGATTTTTTTGTAACCGTTCTTCATGGTATTGGTGAAAATCATGTTTGGCTTCAAAAGGATGCTGCAACTTGTCACACATCTCATGCCACAATTGAATTATTGCGTCAAGCATTTGATGGTCGTTTAACTAGCCGAAATGGTGATTGATATCAATTGGCCGCCAAGAAGCTCCTATCATGTTTGGCTTCAACAGGATATTGCAACTTGCCACACATCTCATGCCACAATTGATTTACTGCGTGGCTGTTTAACTAGCCGATATGGTGATGACAATTGGCCGCCGAGAAGCTTTGGATAGGCTTCGTTGGATTATTTTCTGTGGGGCGCCGTTAAAGAACAATGTTTTGACGACAAAACAGAGACAATTGAGCATTGAAGGCCAACATACGTAATGCCATTGTCGAGATACTACCCCATACACTTGAAGAAGTGAGGCCAACCGCAGAAGCCATATGAATCAAATTATATTCCATATTTACGTCACTACTACTTGCCAAGTTTTCTTTCACTGTGTAAGTACTCTCCCATTTATTTACAGCAATTTAAGTAATCTTTTATTATTAACAATTACTTTCAATACAAATAAACTAAAATTTTACACACATTTCTCGATGACTGTATGGATGTAAGCATGTAAGCGTAAGCCCATAAATGTAAAGGTATTGGTACGAGGATATTATTTACAGTCACCATAAAAACGCGCCATTATTTGCTCAACTTAAACAATAAAAATTTATTTGATTTTTCTCTTCTAAAGAGATTTCAAGGCTATTTTTATTTATTTTCTTCCTCTCTCTCTCTCTCACTCTCACTCCTTCTCTCCGTCTCTCAAGTTTTATTTTTCTATATTTACACTCACGTCACCACCACTTATCATACACGCAACATACAAAACCATGTACTCAAGCTGTGATTAGGACAACAACAATATTTACTTAAACAAACATTATAGTTTATAGCGAGGAGCACTACTATTAGTGAGCATTAATAAACAGGAAGTGAGAGAGAGTGAGAGAGAGAGAGAGAGAGCGAGAAAGGAAACAAAATCGACATCAACAAAATCAACATCATCGACGTCATTATCATCAAAAACCATTAAATGCTGTGCGTGTTTATTACGGCGTATTCAAGTGTATGTGAGAGGAGAGAGAGAGAGCGTAAGCGTAGATGTATTTGACTATAATAATCTATTGACCGTTAAAAACACGCATGCAAGTGTGTGTGTGAGAGAGAGAGAGAGTGTACATACATATGGAAGCGGATTTTTATGGACAAACACTTATAGAAGCCATAGAATCATCATTTGAACATAAAAGCTTGCTTGTTTAAATCTAGAGAAAAAAAATCAAATAAAATAGAGACCGAAATTATTCGACAATCAAGTCGAATTATGTGATACCCTACCTTCTTTTAAATTTATTTTTTTTACGAAATTCCATATCACTGACTCCAAACAGCCAATATCTTCGGAAGTAATGGGAGTTTCCGCAATCACTTCTAGGTTCTCCGATCGTCTTGTGAGAAAATTATTGTTGTGGACATAACTGGGCGAGAAAATATGTTGAAAGGCCTTTGGAGAAAATTCGAAAAACTGAAGTAAAAACAGTTAAAGTACAGGCCAGAACTGTCAATTTTCCGCCAAGATCACACGCCTTGATCCCTCTATTTGTTGTGGTGATGCCTGAAGTTAAATAAGGTATGTGTGGGGCGTTGATATTTTAAATTCTAATTCTAATGAAACCACCATGCGGGGAATACAAAATCTTAAAAATTTTTTATTTTTTACTAAGCCAGCACTCAGGGGATGACCCTTACTCATGCAGTGCATTGTGCAGGTTTTTAGGAAAGGTGGAAAGAGAAATGGTAGATGCGAACGGTAAGGAAACGAGTTGCTGCTGGTGACTATAAAATGGCCAGTGCTATACCTTCACCATTAGACAGTCTACAGCAATCGTCCCCAAGAAGCCCGCAGTTTATCACACCACTTATGTTGTGTGTGTTAATTTTATGCAGAAGTGGCGCAACCTACAGTTTAAAGTCGACTCCGATCGACAGATTTTTGAGAATATCTGTCAAATTTCGGATTTAATATTTATTTTTGATTTTCCATGACTTTGGTGCTAAATTAGGCTGAATTTGAACATTGACTTTGAGGATCGCTTGATGATGGTTTGTGGCTTAAATACATACACTTGCAACCCAACCAGAAAAAGTCTAAAGAACTCAAATCTTACAATTTAGATTGGCAATTCACATCATTTCTATGTAAATTGACCGTGTCCTTAAATTTTTCATGTAGAATATCCCATAAATCAAAAGCTGTGTGTCCTTTAAGGCCATCCTGTTGAAATTATATGTCGTTGCTCTCTAGATCATACATTTCAAGTCAAAAGAGATTGATAATCATCAACATATAGTGCTTAACGTTGACAATGAGGACCTGAGCATTGTCGTTCTCAAATAAATATAGACCGCTGAGGCCATCAGCACAAAATCCAAATCCCAAAATCAAACCAAATTTGATTCACCTACCCATTCATCCAGAAAGGGATCTCTTTGAGGAGGAGATGTTTTCCAATGTTTTCCAATTATGGTCAGTTGCCAACTGCCTATTTAGCGAACACACGCTGTGTGTGCAAAAAACACTGAGAGTAAATAAAATGGCTATGAATAATTCCTCCAAAGGAGTCTGTGGTTCAACACCCGGCTAAAATATCTCAAAACTCTCAAGATCTTCTTGAAAAAACACTGAGTGTAAATAAAATTGCCATGAAAGGTTTCTTAAAAATCTGTCGTCCAATGTCAATATTAAACTGTAGGTTCCACTACTCATGCATAACATTAACACACACAACATAAGTGATGAGAGAATTAAGGTTGTAATCCTGACTAAGGAGCTACAATAACCAATTACAATAATTTAATAAATGTAACTTCAACAAGATGGCATTTACCAATTATCAAAGTCCCTGTCTGTACACTACAAATTCCCGTGTACATTACATCTGCCATTTTTGAGATACCGTCTAAGCCGACTTGTGGACCACATTTATATACAACATATACACATATATAATTGGCCATTACAACCCTTCAGTCAGAATTATGGTATAGCTTTATGCACAGTCAACCCTCCTATAATGCGGTACTCTTAGAACGCGTTTCCATTTAACGTGGGTCTGAAATTGCGACAGCCCTCCTATAAAGCGGTACTCTTATAGCGCGGTTTACGTTCAATTTCATCCCATAAGTTCCTTATGCACACGCACAGCCTATGAATGAATAGTAACCAGATATTCATCTTCAAAGAAATATGGACCAATGAGGCCTTTGCTCCACAAGCCGCACCGAACAGTCACTCGTAATGGGTGTCTTCACTTCTGTAAGATCCTGTTAGCATTTTCTGAGCTCCATATCTGGCAATTTGACTTATTATCGTACACATCTATACCCTTCATTCGAAAAGATGATTTGGTTTGGCAAAATTGACTTTATTGTGCAGTTTCTCGTTGGTTCGAATGGAGGAGGATGCACTGGTGAGACGGATATTTGATGCGGGGATATACGGAAGTCGGCGAAGTGTATCTGTTAGAAGGACCAAGTCGAGGAACCGCTGTCAGCGATTGGTGTGACCAACTGGTGTAGGCGCTTAAAAACCAGAGGTGCCTGAAAGGAAGTGTTAAGGTAGGCCGAAATCCGTTAATCGGGTTATTAATGGCCAATTAAGTAAGTAAGTAGTTCTCGTTGGCCCAAATTTCCAATAAATTTCAACGTTGTTCAAGCGTAAATCGATTCATTACATTCATTGGTGATAATATACAGTCAACCCTCCTATAATGCGGTTTCTATAACTCTCAGAACGCGGTTTCCATATAACATGGGGCCGAAATTGCGACAGCCTTCCTATAACACGGTACTCGAATAGAGCGGTTTGCGTTCAACTTCATCTTATAAGTTCCTTACGCGCAGCCTATGAATGAATAGTAACTAGATATTATAAGAGGGTTTAATATAACGCAAAAGCTCAGCTGCAAAATAATAGCATTTGGATTTTCAATTTAAAAAAAAAAAACAAAGAATGAAAATGATCCAAGTGAGACTAAATATTAAAAAAATGGCATTATTTTACAAGTCTTTCTAAAATTTTGTTGGAAACCAGTGTTTTAGTTTAGTTTTTATTTAATTTTTTTTTACTAATTCTTATATGAACTCTTGAATTTAATAAAAATAATTTATAATTTATCTTGGCTTTAGTATTTCTTGGTCTCCGTATAATGCGGTACGAATGATGTGATTTGTACTAATTCTGTGCTTCTTATAGTGCGGTTTCCATACTACACGGAAGACGGTTTCCATAGAATGCGCTACGAATTAGCCTGGTTTGTACCTGAAATCTGAGTTTCTTATAGCGCGGTTTCCATATAACGCGATACGTACTCAGCGCGTTATAGGAGGGTTGACTGTACTACATTTACATGAAATATTTAAAAAGTATTTTTGGCGTTTTTTTTCTTTTAAATCATGCGTTCTGTGTATTAAAATTGATTTACGTGAATATTAATTAGTTTAAATAGTTCAACAAAAAAACTCATAGTGGATTAAACAATGCAATTAAACGAATACTTTTATCAGCCAGTGTAGCGTACGATATGAATAAAATCCCCAAAAATTGTTCACTTAAATAAAAACTCCTAAGCATCTATCGTAAAAGGGAGTATAAAAATCAATCTCCTGTGTGTTAATGTGCATGTGTGTGTGTATGTAAGTCTTTAATATTTGTTGCTTAAAATTACTTTAAGAAAACAAATACACACGAGTACATAAAAGGACAACAACAATGGCATTTAAATTTTAAATTGATTTCATGCCACCAATTTCGGTTGATGTGTGTTCGTTCGTCTCTTTAATACTGTCTCTTAAAGATATTAAATGGGCGTTTATGTATGTGTTTGTATTAGAGACTCTCTCTCTCTTTCTTTATAGGGAATTATTTCAAAAGAAATTGTTTGTTTATGTTTATGATTATGACCACTACTACTGTTATCTTCACATCTCTACATCTCTGTCCATACTTCAATGCTTTCTTCACACTCTTGTGTTAAAGAATTCCATACTTGTCGTACACATACTCACTTATTCAATTGTAAAGGACCCTTAAGGCCTTTTTTGATTGTTCTGTACAACAATAACAACAGCAACAACAATAAATACAATACAAAACAACAATAAACAACAGTATTTGGAAAATAACAAAATAAACAATAACAACACAATGAAAATAAACTCAACTCAACAGAAGAAATAAATAAAAATTGAAAGGAAAAAAAAAGAAAAAACAACAAAAAAAAAATACAAAAACAAATAAAAAAATGCATAGAATGGAATGGAAAGTTTTTAAATGTAAAAGAATTGCTGAAATTAAGGACATAAAGGACTTTTTAATTTTTATTTAATGTATGAAAAGAGCAAAGGACAAGGCGAATCGGTATTCAGAGCCAAACTCTTACTTTGTTTATGATTCGTTTCCGTTTATAAGTTCTCCCTCCGAAGCAGCTCCAAGTACGACAGCTAATAGCTGCTGTTCCAATATCCTTTTATGATCCATTTTGAACTATCAGTAAAAGTCCTTACTTTAAGAGAATTTTGAGGTTACTCCGTTCATTTTTATTACAAAGCCTCGCTTCGTGGCACTAGAGTACATAAAGTCTAATGGTTCAGTAAAGGGGACAGTTCAGAAAGAAACTGTTTTTGCCAGAAATCTACTAAGATGAAGTCATCGAAGTAATATTTGTGCATACTTCGTTTTGTTGGAGATGTCTGACCTGGGGTCTGAACCAGAAATTAGCAATGAATCGTTTTTCCGCTACTCATAAGCATTAATGCAATTTTGTGAAAGAGTGAATCAACCGAATTGAAATTCAACTACTCTGATTCATTCATACTCGCTACAGCATTGATTTAGGAGTATAAGTACCAATGAGTATGAGTACAACATTGACATCAAACTCACAACATTCGAAATATGTTTGATTCATAAGCCTACTCATTCTGATTCACAAATTTAGAAAAATGCTTATAATACTTATAAGTGATTCGAATCACTTATCAAAATTTACAGTCTTTGATGTTGTTGCGTATACCAACAAAGAAGAAAGGCATAGACAACAAGCAAAGCTTACACACAATCTTCTTGTGAGTATTGCAGTCCTCGTACGCGAATCATACTTATTTTGTGCTTCGTGTAAATGTTAAGTAAAGAAGAGTCGAAGTCAGCAACATCATGCATATTGTTAAGTATAAATACGACGAGTACTTCTAACTTTGAGTATGAGTATGATATTAAAATAAGTATGAATGCGTATAAGTATCTAAAATTATGAGTGTGACTCGAATCTACTCATCGTTTTGTATACTTATTGCTGATCTTTGGTATGAGTATTTCCAAATTTGAATATGAGTAGTGTGAGTATGATATTAAAATAAGTATGAATGCTTATAAGTATCTGAAATTATAAGCATGACTCGAAGCTACTCATCGTTTTGAATACTTATTGCTGACCTCTACTTTGAACCGAGGTCTCATATCTAATAAGTCAACACACTACTTACTAGACTATGGGTGACTTCCGAAATACCAGTAATGAAATTTACCTACCTGTTGTAACCACCACACGTCTAAGTATCTTGTCCAACTCCATTTAAGCTTCAGCTCCATTTAAGTCTTCAGATTTGTTTTACCTGCTTAGACAATTCCTCCATGCATCCAGTGCATAATTCCTAGGCTATATTCCCAGAACCGTTCTAAATATCGAAATTATTCAATGCTTATTTGACAGTGCTATGGGGGAGACGCCCCCTATAATAGCTTTGTGGGTTTAGCTTTGATAGTTTCATACACGCCACATCATAGCCTGATATGTGTGGGGCTCTGAAAAATATTACTATTCGATAAGAAATATTATTGCTAGAATCAAGAGTACTTGTGAGTATGCAGACAGTTCAATAACGTATCTGTCAGCAGGAGAAGGCATTTTAGGCTCAGCTTAACTTTCCATATGAGACCTTATTTTTAAAACCAACAGTAAACGTCTGTAGACATATGTTTCAATAACGGATTTTTGAATGGGATCAAGAGCTTTTGATTCCAGAAGGAAATATTGTCAGTCCATGCAGTCCAGCATCTTCTAAGCCATCGAAAGATGTGCTCAATTCAACTTGGGTATGAGGTCCAAAGACAGGAAGACATAGCAATACCATCTTATAATACGACCGCCATAAGACCATTTCTCTCGCATGAGATTAAGTCGAAGACTGTCTGATCGAGTTAAATCAGCGAGGTAGACAAAAAAATATTACGCTTCGCTAGATGCCAGGCTATGTAAAAATTCTCGATAATTTCCAAGCAGACAAGCTTGTGAGGAGGAGGGATTATCCTCCGGATCTTTGAAGTCATTGTAGTAACTGTAGTGGAGTGTGATCAGATGTTTGGAAAGATTACTTAACGAAAGAAAAGATAAAGAGAGGCAAAAACTCTTCTCAAAATAAGTGGGTTTAAGGTAATCAAACCTTTTTTTGGAAATGACAATAACAGAAGATTTGATCATGCATCAGACTATCCAAAAATAATCTGAGGTTGATAAGTGATCTTCTGACAGGACACTTTAGACTCAAAGTACTTGTTTCGATGACTACTATGGCGATGAGAATGATGAGAATAAATCATCAGTAAACTGTCATGCAATCTGTGAAGTACCGACTTACTAACTTCCTTAACTGGCAATTAACAACCCGATTAACGGATTTCGGTCTGCCGTAACACATCCTTCGAGACGCCTCTGCTTCTTAAGCGCCTACTCCAGTTGGTCACACCAAACGATGACAAGCTTCATC
Source organism: Sarcophaga peregrina (assembly GCA_014635995.1). Classification (NCBI taxonomy): domain Eukaryota; kingdom Metazoa; phylum Arthropoda; class Insecta; order Diptera; family Sarcophagidae; genus Sarcophaga; species Sarcophaga peregrina. Next base: position 38,730,627 of record CM025793.1, read on the forward strand.
GGTTTGGTCCTTCCAACGCAAACAAAGCCGACCTCTTCGCCGGCTTCCGCAAGATCCCCGCATCAAATACCCGCCTCGCAGCAGCTTTCCCCTCCATCCGGCCTACATGGCTGAGCTAACGCAGCTGCTGGATGTTAATATGCTACATAACGTCCATGTCGTTAAGCAGCTTATACAGCTCACTGGTGAGTTGGATGCGGAAATCATCATCAACTTGCACTGTGCCGAAGATCTTGCATAGGACTTTTCTCTCTAATACTCGCAAGGCTGCTGCGTCAGTACTTAATAGTATCCATGCCTCTGCACACCCCATAAAGGAGCACGGGGAGAATGAACGCCTTGTAGAGTATTAGGTTTGTCGTACGAGGGAGGTCTCTGCTACTCAATTGCGATCCTGCGATCCTGACATTATTTCTGGTGATAACGGCCAAGATAAATAAATTCCTTGACTGTATCGAAAGTAGAGTTATCGACCATAATCTGGGATCCAATGTGCCGCATGTGAAGCGCTAATACATTCCATCTGGGACCATAAGAGCTACTAGGCAGGAAGTTGTCATTGTTGACGCCGAGCAGGACTCCGAAGTTTTTTAGGGCTATAGGCTTGAAGGCCGCATTATAGAGTTGCTGTATAAAGTTGGAAGGAGAGTACAATAGACCGCGTAAATACAGTCCAAGACATCTCTTCACGGCATTAATACTTGTTTCCAATAGAAACTACAGGATAGGATATAACGACTGATGAATGTATATTGAAGAGTTTGATTTTTATTATTTTATTTTATAAATTAGAGGCCTATTTACCAAAAAGAAGGCGATGGTAAATAAAATGTTTGTGAACTAAACCACGAAAAATAATTTTACATATTGTATTTGTGTATTAGTTGTTTTTAGAAAAGAGGCCTATTTAACGTGTTCCAAGCTTAATTAAATTACAAATTCAAAAACAATTTCTCAACAAATCCATGATCAAGCAAATGTTTACTTAAACAACGATGAATGAGACATAAGAAAATCAATTTATTTTCTTAGTTACGGGCCTATTTAATGAATTCAAATCATTTAAATTGATTTTTCAATCACTTTAATATCTTTAAAGCATAGACCTTGTATTGTGGGCTTTGTATGCTTTTTTCCGGAGGAAGGGTATTTCTCAGGGGTTTTTTTTATTTGTTTTTGTTTTTTATTTCCTTTCTTCTTTACTGGTTTTATTTTTCTTCTTCTTTATTTGGTGGCCTATTGAAAGAGATTAAATGTTATTGATATGCCTTCAATGATGATGCGTTGAAAACATTAATTTCCGTTCAGATATCCATTACAAGTGGTGAGGGAGTTGAGCATGAGTATGGGTAACCACTGCCCATATTTACTGATTGTGAGTGTGTATGTGTGTGTATGTCTGTCTCTGTTTGAAATGGTGGTCTGTCTGATTCCGACGTTTTTCGTCTTTAATTTCCTTTTTCTTCACTCGCGTTATAAATACATGGAGTATCGTTTTTTAATATTTTTTTCTTCTTTTTCTTTTAACAGAACTTTATTTATTTGTGTTGCTGTGTTTTTCTTCTTCGTTGAACGAAAACAACAAAATTTTGGGCAAACGAAAATTAATTTTTCTTCCACTTATTGAAACACGTTAAGAAACGGGCCTAAAATAAATAAAAAAAAAACATCACAACTGAATACGTTTGAAAAACGAAAAGCGAAAAATTAAAATGAATTTAAAAACAGATTTTGTTGCAAAAAACAAAAACGAAAAGAAAACAAGAAAGAAATTAAAAAAAATCAAATCAAAAAAAATTCTATTCCATAAGGATTTTATTTTTAAACAATTTTTTTCCCCCCCGAAAAACACTTTTCGTTGCCTGATGCCTTTTGGGTAAAAGATAAATTGAAATGGGGATCCATTTAAGCTCGTCTAATAATTTTAATTCATTTTCATCCTGTATGACATTCTTAAATGCTAAGAAAAGATTATTTGCTGATAAAAGAAAAAGAAATAAAGAAATTGTTGCTTTAGTCTTCTTCTTTATTGTCCTTTTAAGGATAATAATATGGATTTAAGGGATCAATTTCTTTCAAAGAACTTTTACTAAAACAATAAAAGCTTACGAAGGATAAAATAAGGATATCCAGCAGAGGCTTAACAGAATTCTTTAACCGCAATCTAGTTTTATTTTGAGCTCGGTTAAGTTAGGTTGAGTTAGGTAAGGCATTCCTTAGGACCATTGGCATGCCACCAATCAATATCCAATTCGAGAATCAAACATTCAAACATAGGGTTGGCCATTTAAAAGTTTTAATTTAAAAATGCAATTAAGCAAAATTGGTTTCAGATTTTATTTCCTTGTTGTGGAGTACAATTGTTCCGGTTAGTAGTGGAAGATTATTTCATTCGTATGGCTGCAGAGGCTGGCCACACAGTCCTTCATTTGATCGGAACAATTTTTATGCACTTTTACGAGTGTATGGGGTCATACCGCAGCAATGGCTTCACGAATCTTGGTCTTTAAATACTGAATTGTCTCTGGTTTGTCGGCATAACACTTTTCTTTAACGGCGCCCCACAGAAAATATTTCAACGGTGTCAAATTGCAGCTTCTTGACGGCCAATTGACATTTCGATTTCGGCCTTCAAACATTTGACTTAATAAATCGAGCAAGGCATGAGATCTGTGTCAAATTGCACCATTCTGTTAAAATCCAACATCGTTAAATCTAAACCATAAAGAGCGAGTACAAAAAGATCGATTATCATTGGCCGTAATGATTGCTTCGCACTCATTTCAAAGAAATATGCGCGCTCCACAAGCCGCATCAAACACAAACTCATAATGTGTATATTGGCTTCTCTAAAACCACGCGTTTGGTGTTTCTAAGTCCTCGATAAGGCAATTTTGCTTATTAACGCACCCTCCGCACTTAATTATTCATTAAAGGCTTTTGCAAGAATTACAACTTACCTTCTCACACCATCCATGCTGTGTATGTTAATTTTATAATGAGTGGAGGTACCTATAGTTTGAAGTTCACTTCGGACGACAGACTTCTTTGAGAAACTTTTTCCTGCCACATTTAATTTACTCGCAGAGTTTTTGACAGAAATCTGATGAGAGAGAGAGTTTCCCCAAAAAATTTTTTTTTATATTTTGTTTCTGTTCAAGATGTCTGAGCTGGGTTTTGAACCGTGACCTTACGTCTAAAAAGCCAACACACTACTTACTAGACTACAGGGACTTCAAACTCAATGATACATTGGCAAAAGCAGCGGCTTTCAATACCAAACTGAAATATTCGGAATCCATAAGGATACGCCATCGAAGGGTGTATTCAATTGAACTTGAGATAGGAAGTATAAAATACGGGAAATTAACATCTGACAGTCCAAATACTCAGATAATATGGGGGTAACATGGGTCTCTCTGGCCAAGCTGAATCAAAGAATTAACCTCTGTTGAATACTCGTGGCTATCTTTCGAATGGAAGCCTATGCCATCGAAGCCTGCTGAATTCAACTTGAATAGAAAGTATAAAATACCGGACAATAGCAAAGTTACAGTTAGAAATTTATCCAAGTACTCGGCCTATAGAGGTTAATATGGGACTGTCTGAGTAAGCTGAATCAAAGTATCAACATTTGGTTTTTAAAGCAATGAACAGGCAGATGAACTGCGCCGCTGATTGGATCAGAACCTTTCTGTAGAGTTGAAAAATCAGTTCGGCATGATATAGTTTACACAAGAGAAAATGGATAGAGATCAGAGATCACCAACGAGTATTCAAAACGATGAGTAGATTCGAGTCATACTTACAATTTCTGATACTTATTTTTATATCATACTCATACTACTCATACTAAAAGTTGGAAATTCTCGTCGTACTCATACTTAATAGTACGCACGATGTTATTGACTTCCACTCGTCTCTACTTAACATTTACACGAAGCACAAAATAAGTATGATTCGCGTACAAGCACTCCAACACTCCAATACAGATTGTATGTATGCTTTACTTGTTGTCGTTGTCTTACCTTTCTTCTTTGTTTGTATATGCAACAACAGTTAAGGCTGTAAATTTCAATGAACGATTCGAATCACTCGAATTATTTATAAGTATTTTTCTAAATTTATGAATCAGAATGAGTATGAGTATGAATCAAACATATTTCGAATGCTGTGAGCTTGATGTCAACGTTGAACTCATACTCATTGTAACCTGGACTTATAAATCAATGTTGTAGTGCGTACGAATGAATCACAGTAGTTGAATTTCATTTCTGTTGATTCATTTATACTCAAAATTGCATGAGAGCTTATGAGTAGCGGAAAAATGATTCATTGCTGATCTGTGATAGAGATCGATTGTATCGAGAGAGGGTTTTCCAGCACATTTTATTTAAGTTTGAAGAAGACTCTTGAGCGCATATCATGTAGTGGACAAACAGTTAACCTTAGGTTAGAGGACGTGTACTTTTCGGTTAAGACAAGTACAGTACCCGGAGGTCGAAATTTACCCATTGTACAAAACAGTTAACCTTATTGAGATAAGAGAACAACATATTGAGGTATATCAGGGCAACAGGATTGAAGGAATCATAAGAGTTTAGTAGATAGGCATTAGACGTGAGGTTACAAATCAAACCACGGATCAGACAACTGCAACCGATTGAAATCTTGAAAAAATATTTCTTTGGCGAGTGACTGTGTGTGCTTAGGTAAGCTTTGGTAAACAAAGCTTCCACCACAGCCTACGGCAAAAAGTCTGAGGGTAAATAAAAAATTGCCATGAAAAGTTTCTTAAGAAATCTGTAGTTCTTAAACTGTAGTTGCTGCCTTTTATGGATAAAATTAATATTCACAACATAAATGGCGTGAGAAGCTACGTTGTAATACTGACTGATGGGCTGTAATGAGGAATTATGTTTGTATTATAGAGATAATGAGGGAAGTACAAAATATCCTATGATCGCATTTTATTACGTCTAGCACAATTTAACACTAAAATTACCGATACATTTTGTATTCCTATTCCTACCAAACGGGCGTCAAATGACCCCTTGCGGTATTTAAGGTAAATTACATATACTTCTCGATAAAAAAAAATTAACAAGAGGGGAGTAAATCTTGGAAAACACATTCGTTATATTTTTTAATGAAAGTCGTAAAGGCAAATGGCGTTGGGATAATGATATTTTCAAGAAATTCTGACAAGAACTACAAAATGGGCCATTTGACACGTCCATGATGGGTTTAGTGTTAAGATTAAACAGAACTATAAAAAGGCCAATTTCATATGGGGACATGGATCTTGGCCTGTAAGTGAAAAAGTGTTGTGTGAATAGTTCTTAACTGAAAACATACCAAATTTTTCCCTATTCCCTATATTTATTCCCAACAAACCACTGTCCTTCTATTATTCCACACTTGTTAGACAATAAACTGTAAATATTAAAAAAAAGGATTTTTTTTTTGTTGCTCCTACTCCCTGCTGGCTATAATTTACATCTGCATGAATTATACTCGTACATGCACTTGAACAAATACTTTTCAGAAGTGTATGAGTGTTGGCCATAAACCATGCCATGAAGGAATTAAACAATTTCAGAAGCTATTTCTGTACCATAACTGCCACTATAAAATATTAGAAGAGAAAAAACGAAATGTTTTTCAAATTTATAACATGCAACGACAAAACACGTAATAAAACCATAAATATTTGAAGAGAACAACAAAAAATATTTAAAAACAAAAACGGATGATGTTTTTATCAACCGCAACTAAAAAAAAACATTTTAAAAAATCAAAAAAAAAAGGATCTGAAAACTAAATACAAGCATTTAATCCTTCTCTCTCTCTCTTTCACTCCCTCTGTCTGTTAAAAGTTAAAGTGGTGCGAAAAATATTTCGAGGTTTTTCATTCACTCAAAAAAATTTTTTTGGTTGTATTGCTTTAAAGGAATTTTTGCAAAAAAACTATTTGAAATGTTTGCAAATCGTTTAAATTTAAATAAAATTACTTCCTTATAAATACATACACAAAAAATTTATGTAAATATCCTTCTAAAAAAGGATCATAAAATATTTACTCAAAGAAATTGCAAACAACCTGAAGTAAATATTCATCTTCATTGGTATTCTCCTATCCAGTCCAAAATAAATACAAATTTCTTCAAGTATTTCTCGGTTTTATAGAAAGGGGCAATAAACTTAATTTAATAATGCTACTGGCATTTAGTTAGATATGCGAGGATGGTAAGGAAATTAGTCAATCTAATAAACATTCAAATCCTCTCATATTTGCCGCTTCACTCCAGAGAAAAGTTTTGGCTCCATTTATGATGGGGAAGCATCCCTCTCTTTTCGTTAAATATTTCCCTCCAAATATCTCTCTCCTTTCCAAAGAAAAATTCTAACTCCATCAGTAATTTTGAAGCACCCTTCCTCGCAAAACACTTTGTATCCATATTACCGTAAATTTGCTGATGAACTGAGATTCATAGCTGATTTCACTTCCTTAGATAACCACAGTGCAAGCACCACTCCTAAGTCGCCGTGGTCTAGTGGGTAGTGTGTTGGCTTATTAGACGAAAGGCCCGACTTCGTATCCCAGGTCAGACATCAAAACAAAATACAAAAAATATTTCTTCGCCGATTTCCTCTCAGCAGATTTCTGGCAAAGACTCTGAGAGTAAAAAATTGCCATTAAAAGCTTCTCAATAATCTGTCGTTCGGAGTCGACTTTAAACTGTAGGTCCCGCCACTCATGTAGAAAATTAACGCACACAACATAAGTGGTGTGAGAAGCTAGGTCGTAATCCTGACAGAAGGGCTGTAATGGCCAATTATATATGTATGTAAGCACCACTCCTTGCCAGATACTTTGACTCCTTATTGCGGTTAAATTCCCTAATACTCTAATATGCCGCAGAGGATGAAACTATTTCCCCTTCACAATTGATTTGACTTTGCTAGACAACACCGTAGTGTAAGGGATGACCCTATTTCCCTTTCATAGCTGATTTGATTTTTCCAGACAACCGCATAGGGTTATGGATATGTTCCCAAAACCATATATTCTTGCATAATATTCGACTTTCTCCCTAAGCATATCCATTTGTGGTCGATTGGCCAATGGAGCGTATGTTACATTACAAACAGAATTCGTTCTTTAAACTGACTATCGTTGTATGGAACTTCCTATCTGCAGAGGTTTTTCCTGCCACTTAAAACATAAAAGATGCAAATTTAATGTCGCCGTGGTCTGGTAGGTAGCGTGCTGGCATATTAGACGTAAAGCCAGGGTTCGAGTCCCAGGCAGATAACAAAAATGAAAAATACAAAAAAAGTATTTTTCCAGCGATTTTTTCTCTTTCCCAAAAACCTGTCATTCGGAGTCGACTTTAAACTGTAGGTCCCACCACTTCTGCATAAAATTAACACACACAACATAAGTGGTGTGATAAACAGCGGGCTTCTTGGGGACGATTGCTGTAGACTGTCTAATGGCGGAGGTATAGCACTGGCCATTTTATTGTCACCAGCAGCAAATCGTTTCCTTACCGTTCGCATCTTCCCTCTCTCTTTCCACCTTTCCTAAAAAACTTGCACAATGCACTGCATGAGTAGGGATCATCCTGAGTGCTGGTTTTATAAAAAAAAAAACTACTTTATCTGTCCTTCTTCCTATAATCAATTTTCCTGATTCCAATGCAACGCTTTGCATAAGTAGGCGCTATCCCCTAAGTGTTGGTCGTATATAAAAGGAAAGAAGAAAGAAAAGGAGTTACGCTCATATGAACCGAGTGCTTTGTTCTCCATCCCATAACCCGTTTGCCTAATTCCAATACAATGCACTGCATATATAGGGACAATCCCCTGAGTGGACATACAGACTATCCCCCTACTGCAAATCTAAGGACTGCAATTACTACTCCCTCTGTCCTTCTAATTATAATCCATTTTCCTAATTCCAACAAAATACACTGCATGGGTAGGGGACCATCCCCCGACTGTTGGTCTTATATAAAAAGAAAAGGACTTATCCTCATAACAACCAAGTGTTCGGATATTGATTTACATGGACTCTGGATGCAAAAACTCCCGTTCCCCTCTCAATATTATTCCACAATCGAACAGTTAATGAGGGAACTCGCCGTCACTTGTTTGTCTGTCTGCCATTATCCAAACCATTGTGTCTAAAGGTTTGGACCTATCATGAGCATATGATTTTCAATCTAATAGAACTTCCAGCGCCGTTGTAGAAAATACATTCTGGTCCTTGTCTCTGCTTTCATCTCTGTATCAAGTTAACTAAACTTGTGACTACCCTCGTACATTTAGTTGTAAAACGTCATCAACATCAACGACATCATAATAAATATCTTCTCAAACAAAAATTCGTAAATATTTTGTATGTCATAATCCATTAAGGAACTCGTACTAAAAAAAACTCCTACACACGAACATACAAATTTACAATAACAACAACAAATAATAAAATAAATACAAATATTTCACCCTCCCTAGTTTTATTTTATAAGCTTCACAAAAACGACTACAAATGAAAGCAGAAACAAAAATATTTTTACACTCTCAATGCCACTATTTTTATACAACAATGCGGAAAGGAAATCACAGGAAGTAAGCTACAGTCTACCGTTATGACCTCGAAATTTGAATTTTGATTCCGTTACTGAGATCATTGATATGTTATGTACGAATGTAATACGTAGGGTGTTAGATCTGAAGAAATTGGTTCAGATAGTACCAAATGGCATTACAGGTCCCACCATTAAATGGTTTCATTGACAGCAATTGGTTCTTAGTAAACCTGAGGTGAGGTGAGACGGCATCAACTGACTGTCTAACTGTCAGATGATATTGTCCTGCATTTTATAATTCCTGTCCACTTTGACTTGGGCACATCTCGAAACCCGCTGTTTCTATCAAAGTACCACTGAGTTTGAATTCGCCTTAGTCTAGTAGGTAATGTGTTGACATATTAAACATGAAACCTTAGTTCAAAGCCCTAGGTCCAACATCCTTAGGAAAAGCTATTATGTTAAAAAATTACTCCGATCCGTTTCCGAAGTATTTCCCAAAAATACAGTAACACCACGCTTAACGCTGTTTCAGTATTACGCGGTTGTATTGGGATTCCCCTAAATCGCGCATTGTATTGATACTTGTAGTCTTTTTCACCCTGTCCAGAATAAAGATTCCAACTGTATTTCCCGAAATTGAATTGTATTTACACATGTACGTGTTAAGCAACCTCGTTTAACTCTGTTTCGTGTAGCGCTGCAACTAATTGGAACTTATGCCCCGCGTTAAGCGGGGTCTTACTGTAAAAGAAATTGGCTGGTTGACTTATAAAACCCATTCCGCACATGCCGTTCAAATAAATCGGCATTGATGAAGAATAATTTTTCTATTTTCCTTGTCACATGAAATGAAAAACGGCTGAAATCATGCGAACGAACAATTTTTCAATGTCCATGAGGACAGAACTCATAGAGAAAATGTGCACATGAAAATCAAAAATGAGCTGCCTTTGTTAGCTCAACAAAGGGGTCGAAACGATCCTTTCTTTTACCCGAAAAGTACTAACAGGGGAGTACAATTCATCTGTAATTTCTAGTCATAATTGGTCATTACAATCCTTCAGTCAGGATTTCGTCCTAGCTTCTCACACCACTTATGTGCGTCACTTTTATACATGAGTGGCGGGACCTACAGTTTAAAGTCTACTCCGAACGACAAATTTTTGAAAAGCTTTTCATGGCAATTTTATTTACCCTCGGAGTTTTTGCCAGAAATCTGCTCAGAAGCAGTCGCCGAAAAAATATTTCTTTTCATATTTCATTTCGGTGCCTGACTTGTAATCGAACTCGGCCTTTAAGTCTAATAAGCCAACATACTACCTACTAGCCTAAGTGCAAGACGAATTATGGGCAAGACACACCAATATGCAGATTACTTAGAAGTTTCGCAGCCTGATACCCATTTTGGTCTGCCTTATCTTTCGGGATATTTATAAAAAAAACTGCATTTTAAGAATTATGCTATGCAATATGGTTGCCATAGTCTAGTAGGTAGTATCTTGGCTTATTAGATGGGAGGCCACGTTTAAAACCCCAGTTCAGACATCAAAATGAAACGAAGTATAATAAAAAAAATTACCAAGAAAAGTTTCCCAAAGAATTTGTCATTCAAATCCGACATTAAATTATAGGTCCCACCTCTCATGTGTAAGAAGCTAGGTCCCAAGCCTGACTGACTGAAGAGTTCTAAAGACGAGAATTATGTTGTGTATGCTATGCAGTGTAGGGTATCACAATATAAAATATGATTAAGAGGCTTAAAATGATTTTTATTGGTAAACAAAACAAATTTTTATACAACAAACACAGCCAGAAGCAACAACAAAATTAAAAAATAACAAAAAAAAAAACAGAGAGAGAGAACAGAGAAAAGGATTTTATTTTATTTGATTAAAGAAAAATGTTAAGTTCAGGCAAACAAACAAAAACTGACGAAATAAAATCCAAATTTATATGACAGCAGCTTAACAAAACGTTTAAGACAATGACAATCACAAGAGAATTTTTAGGAGGGTGGTTTCAAAATTGTATGAACAAGGAATAATAAGTATTTGAGATTACAAACATACGTTGCTTGTTATTACAACCCTATTGAAAGGATTACGGACCTAGTTTCTCACACCACTTATGCTGTGTGCGTTATTTTTATCCATGGAGGTACTTACAGTTTTAACGTTGACTCCGAACGGTAGATTTTTGAGAAACCTTTAATGATAATTTGAATTCCTCTCAGAGTTTTTGCCAGAAATCTACCGAGAGGAAGCTCCCAAAGCAATATTTGTTCATATTTTGTTTAATTGCAGTTATCTGACCTGGGGTTTGAATCGTGGCTTTTCATGTAATAAGCCAACACACTACCTACTAGACTAGACTGTGACTTCTGATATCAAGTCGTGGAATTTGTACTGGCTACCATCTTCAATGTTCAATGCCTGATTTGTAAAGCTTAGAATAATAAGGACAGAAGATCGAATGTACTGTCTGAATGAAAGTATTCACGACTTAATGTCGGGTAAAACAAAAGAAAATGTTCAGTGCTACAAGCCTGTAGCCTATGTACTGAACACTAAACGCTAAAGTGTTTTGGGCAGGCAACATTTTCCTACTGATGATAGGAAAAGCAGGAAAAGAAACTAATAGGGCTTCAGAAAACTATGTCGTGATTGAAGGTATACAGAGAGAGAGAGAGTAATAAAAAGATCAGCTAATATGGTATCACTTATGGATATACATACGATATGTCGGGTGGGAAGTCGCCATAGTCTAGTTGGTAGTGTGTTGGCTTATTAGACGTAATGCCAAGGTTCGACCCCTAGGCCAGACATCAAAACAAAATACAAAAAGTATTTCTACGGCGATTTCCTCTTAGTGGATTTCTGGCAAAAACTCTGAGAGTAAATAAACCTGCCATGAAAAGTTTCCCAAAAAAATCTGTCGTTCGGAGTCGACTTAAAAATTAACACACACAACATAAGTAGTGTGAGAAACTAAGTCATAATCCTGACGAAAGGGTTGTAAAGACCAATTATGTAAGTATATCGGGTAGGACGTCTATCAATTTAAATTTAAAATATCCGTTATTTCGAATCTAGTATTCTGTCACACAATTCAGTATATTACCACCACCACTGAACGTAATGAATCGATTCACTCTTAAGCAACATTGGAACTTATTGGAAATTTAGACCAATGAGAAACTGCATGATAATGTCAATTTTGCCAAACCAAATCATCTTTTCGAATGAAGCCCACTTTCAACTTGGTGCTAAATAATAAGCAAAATTGCAATATTTGGGGCTTCGAAAACCCACATGAGGACTTACAAAAGATAATGCATCCATTACGTGACTGTTAGGTGCGGCTAGTGGAATGCATGCATCATCGACCAATATTACTTTAAAATCGAAGACGGCTTAACCATTACGATCAGACACCTATCGCACCGTGATAACTAACTTGTCACACATTTCATGCCACAATCGATTTATTGCGTCAAACGTTTGATGGCCGTTTAATTAGACGAAATGGTGATGTTAATTGGTGACCAAGTATTTGCGATTTGACATCGTGGAACTATTTTCTGTGTGGCGCGGCTAAAGAGTAGTGTTGACAATTGAACATTTGAAGGCCAACATTCGTGATGCCATTGCCGAGATCGCACCAATAAAATTGGTGCCATTGAATAAGGTAGACTGAAGCTAGCCGCATGAATATGATAGAAATCATATTCCATTTCAACTCGGAACAATTGTGTACTTCATAACAAAAGTTAAAACCGCTTTTGGTTTTATTGCATTTTTAAACTTAAGCTTTTAAATTTCCGAAGTTATATATGCGATTGCAATCAAATTCTATGTTATTTGTGAACGTGAGGCTGTTCCGATATCACAGTAGTGTTCTCAACTCGTCGCCGTAGTCTAGTAGGTAGTGTGTTGGCTTATTAGACTGAAGGCCCGATTTCAAACCCCAGGCCAGACATCAAAACGAAAATATTTCTTCGGCGACTTCCTCTCAGCAGATTTCTGGCAAGAATTCTAAGAGAAAATGTAAAATTGCCATGAGAAGTTTCTAAAAAACTGTCGTTCGGAATCGATTTTAAACCGTAGGTTCCGCCACTCATGTATACAATTAACAAACACAACCTAAAGTGTTGTTCGGAGTCGACTTTAAACTGTAGGTACTACCTCTCATATATAAAATTAGCGTCCACAACATAATTGGTGTGAGAAGCTAGGTCGTAATCAAGACTAAAGAGTTGTAATGACTATGGTTGTAGATGAGAACATCTCGTAGAAATTCAGCTTTTATTACATCCTCACCCACTACACACACTTTCTTAATCCATAATGGGAAGCATTGTCATGATATTCTTTAGCAACCTTTTACGGTTCAATGATGCGCTTACCAACTACTTTGAAATTCTTTGTTGGAGCATTTCACTGCAGTATTGCGACCACTTGGCTACTGCTACACTTTTGACCAGTAAAACAATATATGTATAGGGTAGTCTACAGCTGAATGATGCACTTGCCAACTTTGTTCTCAATTCATAGACATTTTAGGTTTTATTTCCTCTTCACAAAATTGCTGGCAAGTAGATTGGGAACTTCTGCAGTCCGACGATATGCTCTTCCTTAATCCAGAATGGAAAGCATTGTCATGATATTCTTTAGCAACCTTTTACAGTTCAATGATAGGCTTACCAACTACTTCGAATTCTATTGTTGGAGCATTTCACTGCAGTATTGCGACCACTTGGCTACTGCTACACTTTTGATTAGTAAAACAATCTATTATAATGGCAGTCCTACAGTTCAATGATAGCGCCTTGCCACTTGTCTTTAATCATAGCATTTTAGATTTCTTCATCAAAATTTCTGGCAACTAACCGGAACTATATTCCTTTAACACGCCTTCTGCGCAGTACGACATGCGGCTCGCAACTTCCTATTTCTATAAATCTTTTCTCTATCTCCCGACTGTCCAAAATATGAGAGTTTCAGCTGCAGTATTGCGACCACTTGGCTACTGGTGATACTTTTGATTAGGGCAGAACAATCTGTATAGTGGCAGTCTATACTTCACTGGTGCGACTTGTCGCACTTTGTTTGTCATCAATAGACATTTTAGGTTTTATTTCCTCTTTTCCGGTGACTAGATTCGACAATATCTTAGCAAACTCTTACAGACTGCGCTCGAACTTATACATTTTTGAATCGCTTGCAACTTGTTTCGATTCGTTTTATTACCTTTCACAACGCTAGTTTTAACTTCCTACATTCCTAGAAATATTTTCTCTATTTTCCCGACTGTCCGACATTTTTTAGTGGAGCGTTTCACTGCAGTCTTATGACCACTTGGCTACTGCTACACTCTTGATTAGCAAAACAATCACAACATAAGTGGTGTGAGAAACTGCGTTCTTCTTGGGGACGATTGCTGTAGACTGTCTAATGGTGAAGGTATAGCACTGGCCATTTTATAGTCAGCAGCAGCAACTCGTTTCCTTACCGTGCGCATCTTCTCACTTGCCACCTTTCCTAAACCTGCACAATGCATTGCATGAGTAGGGGTCGTCCCCTGAGTGCAGGTTTAATAATAAACCACTTTGTTCTCAATTCATAGACATTTTAGGTTTTATACCCTTTTCACTTAATTCCTGGCAACTAGACTGGGAACAATATTCTTTAGCAACCTTCCGCAGTTCGACAATGCTCTTGCAAACTTCCTATTCCTAGAAATAGTTTCTCTATATTCCCGACTGTCCGACATTTTTTAGTGGAGCATTTCACTGCAGTCTTGTGACCACTTGGCTTCTGCTACACTTTTGATCCAGGAACTACCTTAATTTCAAAGCCCCAGGAAGAAAAAAACAATCACACAAACAGTTTACCAATACAAATAAAAATGTTTGTAAAACCTCTGTCATATAGTAAGTGTGTGTGTGTGTGTGTATGTTAACAAAATTTTTGTTAACTGATCGCATGCAATAAAATCATCATCAAATGTTGTTATCCCTTCTACAACAAAACAAAAAAAAAAGTAAGACAAGGGAAGAAAATCCCAATCAAATCCAGCTCCAAAAAATAAAAACAAAAAACGTTTCAAATCGCAACAATTTCCGCTTGATTTATTCAATTCAATTCGGTCGTTCATTCACTCATTCATTCATTCATTCATTGTTTTTGCCTTTATTCAACGGCCTTTTAAACCAATTGTTGTCATGGTTGTTGCTGTCAGTGTTATTGTGTTGTTGTTGTTGTGTTGTTGTACGGGTTATAAATGAATAACAAAAAACAGCCATTATCCCTTACAAATAAACCCAGCCGTAAGAGAGCTTGGTCACAGAGAGAGAGAGAGAAAGAGAAATGAGAAACTCAAGTTAAATTTAATTTAAGCCCATTTTCATCATTATTTTGCCTCCGTTTAAAAAAGGATTCGTTTTTTCTTGTTTCGATTGTTTTGTTTTTGTTTTTCGGGGGAAAAAAAACAAAACGTATCCGGTTTCGTTTGAAATTATTTTTTAACAAATTTAGTCCTTAAAAATGAAATATAAAAACAAAATGGCGGTAAGAAAACAAAACAAAACAAAAAATTGAAATTGAAAGCCTGACATTTTGCCTCCTGCTGCCCAACCAGGGCAGGGTTCATGTTACCAGCCAGCCAGGTTGTTAGAGACATTCTAACGTTATAAATCAAAATATTTGCCATCATTTCGAAAGAGTTTAAATAAATTGCTGTCGTTGTTATTGTTTTTGTTGCAACAATTTCCGTTTGTTGTTGTTGTTGGTTTTTTTTTTGTGAGTAGCAACCTTTTTCTCGCAAAATTGATTGCTCTGTTGAATAATTTTGCGCCACAATTTTTTTTTTTATTTTTTTGGTGTTTATTTTTGGCAAATAGACACGGTAAACATTAGGAATTTTTATTTATTGTTGTCTTTTCTGTGTTTGTTGTTTTTTATTGTTGTTGTTGTTGTTATTATTTTGATTAGCTAAGTGAGTGGTATTAAAGCAAAGTCAGTTGAATTTTTTGTTGAATTTAATTTGAAGCTTACGTATGACAATTTGAAATTTAATAGAGCCTTACTTAGCAATGACAAGGGATTAATTACACCGAATTGAGGAAAATTGAAAATAAAAAAATTATATTTCTAATCAAGGTCAAAAGGTCATTAAGTATTTCCTTAAATTATTTAGCAAGCTGTAGGCATTTACATCAGAGTATTTTAGTGAAAGTTTCTTACCCAATGCAGTACGATTATTTGCTTGTACACTCAAATCAATTAAAACCCGATTAAAAATCTACACATTCTCGTATGAATTTCAGTTTAGTTTATCCTTTGCGATAATTTTGATATTAAATTAGTATTTCTTGATTTGCCGACTTTTTTTGAGCTGGTTTTCCTCTTTATCTGCAGGTCAAGTGTGCCACTATACCCCATACAGCAGACATAGAAATTAATCTTAGGCTTTAAGCACTAATAAATACCGATCACACTCACTTATTGATTAATCCTATTATCTAATAATACATATTTTAGAGCAGGGTTTACTAAAAAATTTTTGGCTGTGTATTAGTAAGTAAGAGAGAGAAAATAAATTGCGAGAATTTTTTTATTTACAGCCATAGAAAAGTGTTAGTAATATACGATATTTTGATTTTCATTTCATCAACATAGATACGTAATGCTATCTATTTTTGGCTTAATAATTTTAGATAAATAAAAATAAAATAAAAAATCTATTTGGCTTAAAAATTGTAATTAGTTTTTTAGATTAACAAAAATAAAAAACCCATTTTTAATTCTATTAGAAATAAAAAAAATTAAATACGGCCCGCTAATGGCTTAAAACATTTTTGTCGTAAAATATTTTTTGAGTGTTATTCTGAAATAAAATGATAAAGTATCCGTCACACATGTGTTCTTGTTGCAGTCTGATCGACAAGTAAATCAAAGAACACAAGAATGCGTTTGAGTTCTCTCTGCGCAATTGTGCTATGAAATGGTAATCCCTGTCTTAGAGTCACGTACGCCTGTTAGTATCACAAAAATTATAATTTTATCCTTAAGTTTTTAGTTTTATTAGACCTAGTTCCAGCACTCGCGCTCTTTAAATACAAACCACAATCGAACAAAGATCCTTTAAGCACAAGGGCTCATTTATTTAAAATGTTTGGCTTATTGTGATGCTACAAATCAATATCTAATCTGATAATCAAACAATCCCTATAGGAAACAGTCTTCAAACCATAAAAGTTTTTCAGTTTTACATAATTGGTCATTGACCAAGAGAGAGCATGGTTCCAACATCAGCTCAGACATCTTGACCAAAATGAAATAAGAAAAAAGAGTAGTTCCTTTAGTGACTTCTTCTCAGCAGCCTTCTGACAAAAAAGCATTTCATAACCATCATTCAGAGTCGACATTAAATCGTATCTCGTGCTACTCAGAGAAAAAATTAACTGACAGAACATTGGTGATGTGAGAATCAAGGTCCTAATCCCAAGTAAATGGTCGTAATGACTAATTAAGTAACATATCCAAAATGGCATTAGAATCCACGCACTCTAGTAAATAGCTTGTTGGCCTATTAAACATGAAGTCACGGTTTAAACCACATCTCAGACATCTTTAACAAAACGGGGTACGAAAAAATATCTCTTCAGCAACTTCCTCTCAACAGATTTCTGCCAAAAACTCTGAGAGTAAATAAAATTGCCATGAAAAGTTGCTCAAAATATCATTCGTTCGCAGTTGACTTTAAACTATAAATGCTGCTATTCATGCATTACATTAACACACAAAATACAAGTGGTGTGAGAAGCTAGGTTGTACGCATTCATTCTTATTTTGATGTCATACTCATACTACTCATACTCAAAGTTGGAAGTACTCGTATTTATACTTAACAATACGCATGATGATGTTATTGACTTCGACTCGTCTCTAGTTAACATTTACACGAACCACAAAATAAATATGATTCGCGTACGAATACTATTATACTCACAAGAGTAAATGCTTTGCTTGTTGTCTTTGTCTTTCATTTCTTCTGTGTTTGTATAAGCAACAACAACTAAGACTGTAAATTATGATGAATGATTCGAATCACTCGAATAACTTACAAGTATTATAAGTATTTTTCTAAATTTATGAATCAGAATGAATAGGCGTGTAAATCAAACATATTTCGAATGTTGTGAGTTTGATGTCAATGCTGTACTCATACTCATTGCTTATTATACTGATAAATCAATGTTGTAGTGAGTACGAATGAATCAGAGTAGTTGAATTTCAGTTCTGTTGATTCATTCATACTCAAAATTGCATGAGTGCTTATGAGTAGCGGAAAAACGATTCATTGCTGATCTCTGGTATGCATGTATCTAAAATAGCAAACCAAGGCTAGCCTAACCTTGCAATTGAGTACCTATTTTTTACATTTCATTTCCATTTATGGCCTCATTGTTCTCAATTTTGTTTTTTTTAATTTTTCTCTGACATTTAAATTCAAATTAACGGACAATTTTCAACTTTCGAAAGTTAAGTGACATTCAATTTTAAGTTTAAAACTTGAAACATAATTTACCAGGACTTTGGTAATCAAAACGCAAATTAGTGAACTCGCTTCTTTAGAAAAAAAAGGTGCAGCCAAAAGGCAAGACCATTAAGACTTAAAACAAGAAACCTACAAACTTGCCAACTCTACTTAGAGGCCTTCTTAATAAGACATGTTGTTGCCTGCTTGCCTTAGGCAAAATTTTACAAACATGGGCACCAGGTGGAAAATGGAAAATAATGAAAATGCCAAAGAAATGAAAGAAAAGAAGAAAGAAAGACTCTCGTAATTTGTAATAAATTTATGGCAACTCTTGCTGCTGCTCCGGCTGCTGCTGATTAAAACAATAACGTTCTTAAGAATTGTAAAATGGAAAAGGAAAATGAGGAAAAAAAAATTACCTCCAGTTGATGGGCTTTAGACCAATGACATAAACACAAACACTCGCACACACCTTACTGTGTGTGGCTGGACTACTTGAAGAAAATTTGAATATGAAGTGGAGGCAAAAGGCAACAACAAAGAATTCTTGCCAGAAACCTTAACGACTCTTCGTAACCTTGTTTTACACACAAAAAGAAAAAAAAAAGTTTTCAACAAAAAGAACAAAAAAAAAGAAATTCAAGAAAAAGAAATTCTGAATAAAAAATGGAAGCAAAAATATTAATAATAACGAGACAAGACAGGACAGAACAGGACAAAACAAAGCAAAACATTACAAAAGGAAATGAAGAAAAACGAAAATTTTTCATTTCTTTTTCTCTCTTTTTTTCCAACATTCCGACTGGACCTTTAGTGGGATTTTAATTTTATGACAGTCTTTGTCTTCCACTCCTAGGCTTTTCTTACTTTCCTTCACGCAACTTTTCTGTATTCTTTGTTGTTGTTTTACTTCTAAAGAAACGCTCTCTGTTAAAACAGTGCATAGAACCTGAAGAGGACTTAAGAAAACCATTTTCAATCGTGGGCATAAGCCTGCTGGCTAAAATCACAACACAGCAATGCATTGCAGCACAATTCTTTAATATCGTACTCAGACATTCCTCCATGACGCCGCTCTCAACCAGGCAAAATGACAAATGAATTCCAGAAAAAAACACAAAAAACCCAAGCAAATATTTCTTGTACTGCCAACTATTGAGGGGGTTTCCTTTTAATCTTTCTTTAAAAGCATACCGGTTTAGTTTAAGGCATATCAACGAACACGGGGGAGAGAGAGGAGAGCGGAGAGGGCAAAGAAAAAAGAAATCATTGCAGTCAAATCGTAACCGTTATTTCATTTCTCATTTGTCACACAAAATAAAAATAACAAGAAAATTAACAGCACCAGCACTGGCATCTTTGTTTTGCCTGACTTCCATTATTACCTTTAGTTTGACTTGGAGGGGGGCGCGTTGAATTCATGTTTACTTTACTAGAGTAGAAGGTGGATATTTTTCTTGGCATTTTTGTTTCATTTTTTTTGCCTTGCTGTAACTCTGGTTGTTGTTGTTTTTGTTGTAAACAGTATTTTAAAGTGGCATCTTCATTAAAAACTTTTTTGTTTCATTTTTTTCTTTTATTTTTCGCTTTTTTGTTTCATACTTTCAAATGATTTTCGTGTCGTAGTGGCACAGTATGTAAAAGAGTGAATTAATCGACCACTAGGAAGAATAAAAGGATTGAAAACTTATGTGTACATACAGACATAGAGACTGGGAAGTTGTAAATATAGAATGAAAGCCGATCAAATGTCGTTCCTTCAGTCCGGATTACGACTTAGATCCTCACACCATTTACTATAATGTGTGTGTTAATTTTATAAAGGGTCCGCCAAATAACTTTTGAAAAAAAACGTACTGAATATTTTCTTAAATTTCTTTTTTTATTTGAAAGTACATTCCTTTCGGTTAATAATGGAAAATAATTTTATTCAAATAAATGCCACGGGTGGCCATGTAGTAGCCTATACGATCGTTTCAATTTTTAAGCACATTATCAATTGTGTGACTTCACGAATATTGTCCTTTAAAGCGTCAATTGTCTCGGGCTTGTCAGCGCAACACTTATCTTTAACGGCACCCCACGACTAATAGTCCAACGATGTCAAATCGCAGCTGCGAGTTGGTCAAACGACATCAGCTCTGCGGTTGATAAAGCGGTCTTCAAAAACAGGGCACAAAACATCGAGTATAGCTTCGGCTGTGTGACACGTAGCGCCGTTCTGTTGAAACCATGTGTTGTCAATATCCTCCTCTTCAATTTTTGTAAAAAAAATTCGTTCAACATGGCCCAATAACGATCGCCTTTGACTGTAACGACCACTCTTTGCTCATTTTCGAAGAAAAATGGCCCAATTAAGCCTCTGGACCAAAATCCGCACCAAACAGTGACTTGTTTTGAGTGTTTCAGCTTTTCAATGTATGCGTGCGGGTTTTCTATACATTTCCGTCAAGATTAGTAGGTCCCGCCACTTACGTATAAAATTAACACACAAAACATATGTAGTGTAAGAAACTGCGGGTTTTTGGGGACGACTACTGTAGATTGTCTAATGGTGAAGGTAAGCACTGGCCATTTTATCGTCACCTAGCAGCAACTCATTTCCTTGCCGTTCGCATCTTCCCTCTCTCTTTCCACCTTTCCTAAAAAACCTGCACATTGCACTGCATGAGTAGGGGCCATCCCCTGAGTGCTAGTTTCATAAAAAAAGATCAAAAAGAGCTTCATTTGAAAAGATGAATCTTCTGCAAGTCGATCGCAGGCCCACTTAACGAAGCGAAAATGCGTATACACAACCATATTCATTCAGAGGAAGGTTAAAACTAATTATCTTTCAAATCAGACATGAGCTAAGTGTTTTAAAATTCTTGAGATAAGAAACTTTTCTTGGCATTTTTATTTCCTCTCAGAGCTTTTATCGAAAATCTGTAGAGAGGAAGTCGCCAAAGAGTTATTTTTCTTTCAGATTTTCTGTTTGTCGGAGATGTCTAAACCCGGATTTTAACCGTGGCCTCATGTCTAATAACCTACTAGATTATGCGGCCTAATCTGCCTGCAATACACCCACAGCAGTTGGCTGAAAAGCTCTTAAAAACGTTTTCATTGACAAATAACTTGAAACTGATGGCACTAATGAAACAAAAATTATATTTCATCTTATAAATTCAAACCTCTTGGCATACCCCGATAAGCATCGATAAAATCGAAAGATTAAGGTTTCTTCTCTTCGAAAGCCTTTCCTATGACTGGCTGTTTTGCTTAAGATATCAAATTTCTGGTCTGGAATATATCTGTTTGGACTGAATATTGCTTTGATTTTCACTCTGTTGCACTCTTTAATATCGCGTTTCTGATTTTATGAATTCCAAGATCTTTATTTAAGTCGCCGAAGCCTAGTATTGATTTATTAGACATCTCCATCGAAACGCAATATAAAAAATATATTTCTTCGCAGACTTCCCCTCAGCAGATATCTGGCAAAAACTCTGAGAGTAAATAAATTGCCATAAAAACTTTGTCGAATAATCTATCGTTCGGAGTCTACCTTAAACAGTAGGTCCCACCATTCATGTATAAAAATTAACACACACAACATATGTGGTGTGACGAAGTTCCCCAAAGGAAGCTTTAAGTTAACAGATCATTATAGCACCGATCCAGTCCAAAGTTTTAAATACTGGCTGAGCCTGATTACCTATTGAAAGAATCTGTGCTGGAACCAGCAAGCTCTTCGTATTTAGTAATAGAAGAGATCTCGTACTTTAAAACCGTAAGACTTTTTCTTGTGGTAATTTCTTAAGACACAGGTGCGTGGAAATAAGTGACAAATAACAGTGGATTGATCGAAATACTACCGAATCGTGACACCGATTCAGGATGCAATAAAAGCATTAGGCCGGCGTATCCAGTGGACTTATCTTCTTCGGATTATTGCACTAGGTTGACTTTATAATGCTCAGCATTTGATACCACTGTCAGAGATCAACAACGAGTATTCAACATGGCCTGATAACGATCGCCATTGACTGTTACAGCCACTTCTTGCTCATTTTCGAAGAAAAATTATGCATCTGGACCAAAATCTGCAACAAACAGTGACTCGTTTAGGTTTCGTCAGCTTTTCAATGTATGCGTGCGGGTTTTCTAAGGTAGTGTGAGAAACTGCGGGGTTCTTGGGGACGATTGCTGTCGACTGTCTAATGGTGAAGGTATAGCACTGGCCATTTTATAGTCACCTAGCGGTAACTCATTTCCTTGCCGTTCGTATCTTCCCTCTTTCCACTTTTCCTAAAAACCTGCACAATGCACTGCATGAGTAGAGAACATCCCCTGAGTGCTAGTTTCATAAAAAAAAAGATCGAAAAGAGCTTCATTTGAAAAGAAGATTTTTTTTTTTTGCCAAAATCGGCTTCTTCTGCAAGTCGATCGCAGGCCCACTTAGCAAAGCGAAAACGCGTATACACAACCATATTCGTTTAGCGGAAGGATGAAACTAATTATCTTTCAAATCGGACATGAGTTAAGTGTTACCATTCAAGTAATAAACACTAGTTGAAAAAAAACGTTAGATGGCGGACCCGATATATGAGCCGCAGGAACGACAGATTTTTTTAAGACACTTTTCTTGGCATTTTTATTTCCTCTCAGAATTTTTATCGAAAATCTGTAGAGAGGAAGTCGACAAAGAGTTATTTTTCTTTCAGATTTTCTGTTTGTCGGAGATGTCTGACACCCACAGCAGTTAACTGAAAAGCACTTAAGACCGCTTTTATTGACAATTAACTTTAGGCTGATGGCACTAATGAAACAAAAATTAGATTTCAGCTTATAAATTCGACCCTCTTGGCATACCCCGTTAAACGTCGATAAAAACGAAAGATTAAGCCTTTTTCTCTTCGAATGCCTTTCCTATAACTGGCTGTTTTGCTTAATATCAAATTTCTGGTCTGGAATATACATATCTGTTTGGACTTTATATTGCTTTGATTTTCACTTTGTTGCACTCTTTAATATCGCGTTGCTGATTTTATAAATTCCACGATCTTTATTTAAGTTGACGAAGCCTTGTACTGACTTATTAGACGTAAGATCAGACAACTCCACCGAAACCCAATTTAAAAAATATATTTCTTCGCAGATTTCCTCTCAGCAGATATCTGGCAAAAACTCTGAGAGTAAATAAATTTGCCATGAAAAATTTGTCGAATAATCTGTCGTTCGGAGTCTACTTTAAACAGTAGGTCCCACCATTCATGTATAAAAATTAAAACACACAACATAAGTGGTGTGAGAAACTAGGTCCGTAATCCTGACCGAAGGGTTGTAATTACCAATTATGTATGTGATGGGTCACTTAAGCCATTTACCTTCTCTTGATAAAACACTGATGAAGTTCCCCAAAGGAAACTTTAAGTTAACAGATCATAATAGCACCGATCCAGTTCAAATATTTTGTTATGGACGTAGCATTCAAGATTCCAATGCTCTGAAAAGTTTTAAATACAGGCTGAGCCTGATTACATATTGAAAGAATCTGTGCTGGAACCTGCGAGCTCTTCTTTTTCAGTAATAGAAGAGATTGCGCGCATTAAAACCATAAGATAAAACAACAATTACAATAAACATTAGGTTTACTTATAGACAAACCAATAAAGAATTCATTCCTTTAATTATCTGTACTTCAATGTACTTTCTCTCTTGTTTACCTTTCTATCGTTACAATTTTTTTAAATTAAAATTGTCCCTCTTAGTTCTTCATTTCTGACTGTCTGTCGTTTATTTTTTTTGTGACAATTTCTTATGAAAATAAATGAAATTCGCGTTGTTAACTTTTTTTCATTCTGCGTACCTTTATAAAGTTTCTTCATTGAGAGTGGTTTTTTACTTTTCAGAAAAAGGTACCCGGTTAAATTAATTTTATTTTAAATTAAAACATATGCTTATACTGGCATTCTGTAAACTGTTTGACTAAAAAGGTTATAAAATTTGATTAAAAAAAATTAACGCATTAAAGTTCTCTTTAAAAGGGAAATTGAATAAGTGATGAGATTACCGACAGGCAATGTAAAACTATGATCATATTTAAATAAAGAGACTAGAAACATAAGAGCAGCCAATGCATCAACGTCTATGGTTTCAACAGAACGACTCTCATAAACATACGTTCATACTTTCGTATTTACAACACTTTAGTCAAGATTCCGACCAAGCTTCTTACACCACCTATGCCGTGTTTTAATTTCATACATGAGTAGTGGAACCTATAGCCAACACACTATGTACTAGACTACGTCAAACATTGCATTTGAGTTCATGTTCATACCATGTGAAGGTAATGTGGACTGGCCACCAAGATCTTGCGATTTGAAACGGCAAGACTTTTTCTTGTGGGGTATTCTAAAATCACAGGTGTTTAAAAATAAACAACAAACCACAATGGTCGCCAAAAATCAATATTACCCATGTCATCGATCAAATACAGCCTAACTGTTGCGTCAATATGTAACAAATTGAACATTTCGCATAACCTCCACACAAAGAAGCCGTTGCGAACACTGGAACGATATAATATTCCACGCATACTGGCATCAACAGGTCTTTTAAAAGAATTCAAAAATTTCGATGATATCTTACACCCTTCAGTCAGGATTCCAACCTAGCTTCTCACACCACTTACGTATGTAGTGTGTGTTAATTTGATAAATGTTTGCAGACCCTACACTTTGAAGTCGACTTCAAACCACAGATTTTTGAGAAACTTTTCATGTCAACTTTATTTTGTCTAAGGGTTTTTCCTAGAAATCCACTGATAGGAACTCGGCGAAGTAATATTTGTTCGTATTACGTTTTTTTTTTTTTTTTGGTTTTTTTTGGAGATGTCTGACCTGTGGTTGGAGGTCTCACGTCAAATAAGCCAACACATTACCTA
The DNA here is from genome assembly GCA_014635995.1 of Sarcophaga peregrina. NCBI lineage: Eukaryota > Metazoa > Arthropoda > Insecta > Diptera > Sarcophagidae > Sarcophaga > Sarcophaga peregrina. The sequence continues at coordinate 38,755,698 of CM025793.1, forward strand.
TTAGACAAAACGACGACTTCAGTGTCGCACACTACCTACTAGACAACGACGGGTCCAATGTCATAGACTTTGTTATATTTTAATTTCTTTAGTTTTAATAATGAAAAGGTCGATATTTCTGGAAGTCGTATCTCGACAATGGCCTCACGAATGTCGGCCTTCCAATGCTCAATACTCTCTGATCTGTTAGCATAACACTTTTCGTTAACGGCGCCCTGCAGGAAATAGTCCAACGATGTCAAAGTGTAACTTCTTGGCAACCAATTGACATCATCATTTCGGCTGACCGTTTAGGTCATCAAACATTTGACGCAAGAAATCGATTGTTGCATGTGATGTGTGGCAAGTTGCACTATCCTGCTGAAACCAAATATCGTTTATATCAATACCATGAGGAGCGGGTACAACAAAGTGGTTACCAATTGAGCGTAATAATTGCGTCATCCTCATTTTCAAAGAAATATGGAGCAATAAAGCCTTTGATCCACAAGCCGCACCGAACAGTTATTCGTAATGGGTGCCTTGACTTCTGTAAGATCCTGTGAGCATTTTCTAAGCTCCATATCTGGCAATTTGACTTATTAATGTACACATCTGTACCCTTCATTCGAATAGATGATTTGGTTTGGCAAATCTGGCCAGACGGGTATTTAATGCGGGGATCTGCGGAACCCGGCGAAGAGGACGACCTTGTATCCGTTAGAAGGACCAAGTTGAGGAACCGCTGTCAGCGATTGGTGTGACCAACTGGTGTAGGCGCTTAAGAAGCAAAGGTGCCTGGTTAGGATGTGTTCAGGTAGGCCGAAATCCGTTAATCGGGTTATTAATGGCCAATTATGTAAGTAAGTAGTTCTCGTTGGCCCAAATTTCCAATAAATTTCAACTTTGTTCAAGCGTAAATCGATTCATTACATTCTTTGGTGATAATATACAGTCAACCCTCCTATAACGCGGTTTCTATAACTTTCAGAACGCGGGGCTGAAATTACGACAGCCCTCCTATAACACGGAACTCTTATAGCGCGGTTTGCGTTCAACTTCATCCCATAAGTTCCTTCCGCACACACAGCCTATGAATGAATAGTAACTAGATATTGTAAGAGAGTTTAATATAACGCAAAAGCTCAGCCGAGATACAGTACAGTGCAAAACAATAGCAGTTGGATTTTCAATTTAAAAAAAAAAACAATGAAAAAATTACTTTATTTTACAAGTCTTTCTTCATTTTGTTGGAAACTAGTCTTTTAGTTTAGTTTTTATTTAATTTTTTTTATCAATCCTTATATGAACCCTAGAATTCAATAAAAATAATTCATAATTTATCTTGGCTTTTGTATGTCTTGGTCTACATATTACGCTGTACGAATGATGTGATTTGTACTAATTCTGTATTTCTTATAGCGCGGTTTCCATAGAACGCACTACGAATTAGCCTGGTTTGTACTTAAAATCTGAGTTTCTTATAGCGCGGTTTCCATATAACACGGTACGCACTCACCTCGTTATGGGAGGGTTGACTGTACTGAATTTTGGGACATAGTAGAATGACATAAGTATTGCTAGATACGAAATAACCGATGATAAAAATTTAAACCGATAAATGGACCATCTGATACGAATGTCCTATTAACCGATATGCCATTAAAAGCCAACTTAACTTTGCTGCAGCAAAACAAAAAATTTAAAAACAAAACCCAACATTTTTAAATTAAAACTGCACTGATGAGTTTGTTGCACGTTTTGTTCCCTTTTTTTTTTTTGTTCTGAAGTTTCATTGCAACTTTTCTATGCCACAAATTTCAATTAAATTCGTTGTTAAGCCGGTTAAAACAAAAAGGGTGCAGAAACTATGCACCCTCTCTTCATGACCACATGCTGTACATGCAACAAAAATTAACAATTAATTTGAAAAACAACAAAAAAAGCAAACGAGAAAAGTTATTGAAACGTAACAACAACTACAAAAAAAATGCCCATAAACTTTCAATAATAAAAGTTTCATTACAGAATCAATTTTCACAACCATTTAGTTTCAATTCAATTTTGGAAATTTTTTTCCGAACAAGCTGCTCTTCCTACTAAACACACGTCTTTACGTGCACAGCACAGTAAATCAACAGTTTATTTGAGCCATATTGATGCGGTTCATCAACGTCATTAGTTTTGTTTTTGTTTTTTCGAAATTTTATTCGAATTTTTTTTTTCATATACTAAGTGAGTGTATTTTCCCTGTACATTGTAATTTATGAGGGTCAATGAAAGTTTCATTCATTGCTGGAAAAAAATTAACGGCTGCCACTTTATGTTCGAAACTTTTTCAATAAAATTCCAAAAAGGTTTCATCATAAAAAAAAACATCCATATTCTGTGTATTCCAAGTATTAATAAATAATTTAAACGGCGTTTTTTTCTTGCCCTATTTCCCCGTTCTCCCTTTCCATAGCTTAATTGATTTTAATTATTGATATGAAAAGTTTCTCAATTTTAAATAAAAAAATAGGGCTTTTCTTTATAAGTTCACCCCTCCCTTAGGCAACTAATAGATGAATTTTTGTGTTGGTTGTAGTGGCATGCTATGCTCTGTAAGATTCTAGTCCTTATACTTGCAAATATACACAACAAATAATATATCCTGGAGTGATTTTATAGAAGAGTTCAGTAGAACTCATCGTAGCCTAGTAGGTAGTGTGTTGAGTTATTAGACGTAAGGCCCGACTTCAAATCCCAGGTCAGACATCAAAACGAATATATGAAAATATTTCTTCGATGAATTCCTCTCAGCTGATTCTTCCTCTGGCTAATATTCTGAGAGTAAATAAAATTGTAACAAAAAAGTTTCTCAAAATCTGTAGTTCGAAGTCGACTTTTAACTCTAGGTCCCGCCACTCATGAATAAAATTAATACACACACAACATCGCCTTCAGAAAAAACGGCATTCAATTCATTTTATTTCCCTCATCGATTTATGGAAAACAATGTTAAGAAGAAGAAGAAGTTTGAAATCCTCTAGAGGCCACTGAGTGTAGGGGTTATTAAGCTTCAAACTCAAGGATCTCAAACTTAAATACACAAGTTTTAATTTAGAATTTTAAAATTTTAAAAGTTAAGTGCCTCCATTAGCCCTCTCAAAGTACATAATAAGTACTTCTGCATTTAATGAAATCCACCATTTTGAATTTTTAAAATCTGACTAAAAATCTATCATCAGCGACCCCATAAACCTCTGAGTAACAATTTTCAAGTAAATCTGATTAATTTTTATAAACCTCGACCGCCATATTGAATCCGCCATTTTGAATTTTTGAAATCTGAATGAAGATCTGTAATCAGCGACCCCATAAACCTCCGAGTAACAATTTTCAAGTAAATCTGATTAATTTTTATAAACCTCGAAAGCCATATTAGATCCGCCATTTTAAATTTTTCTAATCTGAATGAAGATTTATAATCAGCGACCCCAAAAACCCCCGAGTAATTATTTTCAAGTAAATTTGATTTATTTTTATAAACCTCGACCGCCATATTGAATCCTCCATTTTGAATTTTTTAAATCTGACTAAAAATTTATCATCAGCGACGCCAAAAACCCCCGAGTAATAATTTTCAAGTAAATCTGATTAATTTTTATAAATCGACCTCCATATTGAATCCGCCATTTTGAATTTTCAAATCTGAATGAAGATCTGTAATCAGCGACCCCAAAAACCCCCGAGTAACAATTTTCAAGTAAATCTGATTAATTTTTATAAACCTCGACCGCCATATTGAATCCACCATTTTGAATTTTTTAAATCTGACCAAAGATTTGTAATCAGCAACTCCAAAGGGCCCTGAGTAATAATTTTCAAGTAAATCTGATTAATTTTTAAGGACCTCCGTAATGTATTTCTTTTTCTCTTGCACCCTTTGACCTAAACCCACCCCCTAGTTTAAGGGAGCATGCAATCAATTTGGCTTTGGGCCCATTTTATAGAGCAAAAATCAATTGTCAATTTCTGACAATAGCGATGGTTTTAGCAAGTCAGTGTTTAGCTCTACAATTTTTCGAATGTGGCCAAATAAAATTTATTTTCAGGGGTTTCAACCCCTTTTTTTCTCGTAAACCTGATGTGATGGATACTTTTTGAAACCACATTCGTGTTCAGCGTGCAAAATACCTTCGGGAACATCTGAAGCCATGTTATTTGCAAAATCCATGTAGGGTTGTGTAATCGATAAAACACTCCAACGGCAATGCTAGCCGCCAAGTATCTATACTGAAAAGCCAAGGGACAGAAAGGCAGAGTTGTGTAATCGAAAAGCCACTTCAACGACAATGCTAGACAATGCTTCTAAGCTGAAAAGCCAAGGGACAGAAAGAAAATTACAATATGGCGGAACGGCCATCTTTCGCTATTTAGAATCCAGGTGCACAAAATCCAACTATGCGTTCATGTGACTTGTTTTTCTTATCACAAAATATATTTACTCGTACATATTGTACTTGTATTTGAAGTCGTGATAGTCTAGTAGGTAGTTTGTTGACTTAGGAGATGTGAAGCAACGCCTCAATCCCCAGCTCTGACATCTCGAACCCAAGGATATATAAAAAAGTATTTCTTTAACGACTTCCTATCAGCAATCGTCAGTTGGAAACTTTGGAAGAGAAAATAAAATTGCCATGAAAAGTTTCCCAGAAAACCTGTCGTTCGAAATTAAACTTAAATTATAGGTTCCATCACTCATGTATAAACATACACAGCAGGGGTGCTGTGAGAAACTAGGTTATAATCCCGACTAAAGTGTTGTAATGAGAGAATAAGTAAGTGACGTGCACAGGCAATATTATAAGCGAATCTTATTGGAAAATAATATATCTTCCAATCTCTCCCAAACGCTAACAAAAGACAGCATGATTTTAGATATCAGCAAGGATAACTCCCTTCCAAAAGCTTGATAAACATCCAGGTATTTCCATCTGAGAGGCATTAACGCCCAGATGCACAAAGTGTGAGTAGGTGTTCTTGTGACCCGTTTTTGGTCATCACAGAGTCTACACATTGGGCTTAAATTGATCCCTATTATAAATACGTATTCTTTTTATATACAACATCTAGTCAGAATGATGGTTAATATCCTCAAGCTATATCTGTATACTCAGATTGATAACTCAAAACCCCTTCAGATTATCTCAAAACCATTTGGTTTGTGAAAAGTGTTCGCCTCTCTCAGACCATTTTCGTTTCTCTTCCAAACTTTTCTTTACAGTTTAAAAAAATGTTGTGGTCCTATCAGTGATATGGAAACTCCCATCTTTGCAAGCTTATCTGTTTCCTCATGGTGGAGAATTCCTTCTTGACTAGGGATTTAGTACAGGATGAACCTCTCCAGCTGCTTCAACTAACCCAGACAGTCCCATAATATTTTCAATACGACTCAATGCTCGAAAAGCCAGGGAGACAGGAAAGTAGGTTTACGACCTAGCTTCTCACTCCCTTTGATTGTGTGTGTAAATTTTACATACAAGTAATGGGGCCTACAGTTTACGGTCGGACTCCGAACGACAGATTTTTGAGAAGCTTTTCATGGCAATCTTATTTTACTGTCAGAGTTTTTGCTAGAAAACTGCTAAGAGGAAGGCGCCTAAAAAATATTTCGCTTGGCTTGATATGGCTGACCTGGGGTATGAGACATGGCCTTACATCTTATAAGCCGGGAAGCGAAATGTTCATCAAAGAGTAAAATTTATTCCTAATTTATCCCTAAAGCGACAAGCTACAGAGAGGAAGAGGAGGAGGAAACTGTTTTTCACCTCTTAGGTACAAGTATGTCCAGAACTACGCCGGAGAAAAAAATCGAACCATCTTAATGTTCTGTCGTTGTTACTTACTTAATTGGCCATTAACAACCCGATTAACGGATTTCGGTCTGCCGCAACACTTCCTTCCAGGCGCCTCTGCTTCTTGCGTGCCTACGCCAGTTGGTCATACCAATCGATAACAGGGCTTCCTCGACTTGGTCCTTCCAACGGATACAAGATCGTTCTCTTCACCGACTTCCGCTGATCCCCACATCAAATACCCGTTTCGCCGCAGCATCCTCCTCCGTTCGAATGACATGGCCGAGCCATAGATATTAATACACTGCACAACGTCTATGTCGTTGAGGAGCTCATACAGCTCACTGTTGGATCGGATGCGGAAATCATCGCCAACTCGCATAGGACCGAAGATCTTACGTAGGACTTTCCTCTCGAATACCCTTCAAGACTGCTGCATCAGTTCATAATAGGGTCCATGCTACTGCGTCATAACGAAGCACGAGTCTGAGATATTAAAGTGACTTCATTAAAAGCTTTGAATGCTTCTAGGACTATGAGTAATGGAGGACTGTAGTAGCACAGTGGGTCATATAGTGTGTCTATCATACTCTGGGTTTGACAGCTAACTGGCTATTGAGAACCCCAGTATACTGAAAGTTGTAGTGTAGTTGTGGTGTCATCATTTGCAATGCCTTACCAGATAGTAACTTATCTCGCTATTATGTGGTGTAAGTTTTGTTCTTAAGCTAGTCTACCTTTTATATCCACTTTCATGTACCACATGAGTGCTTTTATAGGGGAGAAAACAATCAATATTTGTGATGCTTAAGTAAGTAAAACTTTTACTCCTTTTCTTGCAAACATGTTCTCTCCTCCTCCTTTGAATCCTACTTACATTGTGGTTGGCATGTCCATTTTCGAGTTCAATGTTCTAACTTTATGTTGGTGGGAGTATAATTTTCATTTTCTCGATTTAATGTTTCATTTTCCAACACGAACTGTTTTGATGACTTTTTAGCCAAAAGCCAATTGCAATAGGAAAACAGCAACAACAAAATCTATATGAAAAACAAAAACAAAAACAAAAAAAAAATAAATTGTTTTATAATAATTTTTCTCATTTTACCTGTTAAGTGAACCGTAACTTAGAAGAATATGCCCGCTCTTCTTAGTTAAAGGGACACTCAACGAGCCATACATATGCAGTCAACCATTCAACCGTCTAGAGAAACGGCCAGTTGCCAGAGTCCTTGTCGCTGTCGTTGTCGTTGAGCCATGCCAGACAGTCGGCCAAGCAAACGATGCATTAAACAGGAGTTGTGTTTGTCTTGCTGTTGGAATAACAAGGAAAAATATGTGCCAGTCCTTAACGGAAATATTTTGTGCAAAAGGGTGTTAAGCTGTGTGCCAGAGAAGTGTGCCACCCTTGTGTTTTAGTGGTGTTAACGGCTCTGTTAGAATGATATCCTGTAACGTACATTTTTTGCATAGAAAGCGGTAGTTATGCTTTGTATATTAACAGAGAAGCGGGAATTAATTTTTTATGTTTTTGTTTTTCTTGTTATTGTTGTTGTTTTATTTTTTTATTTAATAAATTATGATCACAGTTTTAATGAGCTTCAAATGAGGAAAAACCGGGAAAACACATTTTTTTTAACCGTAAAGCATAGATATGGCACGGTTGACACAGCATGGGTCCGTTAGTGCAATGTTTAGCATACTGGGCTTACAATGAGAAATGTTTTCAATATTTTTTCCATTTTCTTTCTCATTTATTTCACTTTAACTTCCATCGTTTACAAAGCGTAGAATATTTATATTGTTTTAATAAATCCTTTATTTTCCATCTTCCTGTCCAAATAAGCAGGTCATTAAATCATTATCAATGCATTAGGTAAAGTACAGTGAAAAATCGATTTACGCTTAAGCAACATTGAGATTTATTGGACCAACGAGAACCTTCACGATGATGTCGATTTTGCAGAATAAAAATCATCTTTTCATATGAAGCTCATCTTCCTCTTGGTGCGTATGTCACTAATTTATTGAAAATTTGAACCAACGAGAACTACTTACTTACTTAATTGGCCATTACCAACCCAATTAACGGATATCGGCCTGTCGCAACATATGGATGCCAATTCGGAATCCTGAAAGTCTCGAAATCCTGGGATTTTCGGATTCATAAAATCCCAATCCAGGGATTTTTAAAATCTTGTCCGGAATTTTCGGATTTTTCGGATTGTGAAGTCATATTTATTTTGACCCCACAAAATATCCTGAAAAAAATTCTATATCACTTGACTTCGAGATAGCTTCTCAGATAGGAAAACGCATATTACCATTGATACAAAAAGTTCATTTGATGCCAATCGAAGAAAAGAAGCTCTATGAACGATTTATAGGGTAACTGATTTAGATAAACTGTCCAGAATAGAGTAAATCAGGAGTTAGAATCTTTACAAGCACGCAGCTATGACGATTTTTAGACGGTGTGATGCGAGGCAATAGGCCCGTATGTGTTCATACGACAAGAGCATAAGTAATGGATGGTTTTTTTGAATTATTTTACAAAATATTTTATTTACTAATTAGAAAGCATTTGATTGAACGATGTTTGGTTTCAACAGGATGTTGCAACTTGTTACATATCTCATGCCACACACAATCGATTTTTTGTGTAAAATACGTGGTCGTTTAATTATCCGAAATGGTGATGTCAATTGGCCGCCAAAAAACTGCGATTTGACGCCGTTGGACCATTATTTGTAGGATGCTGTTAAAAAAAATTGTTATGCCGACAAACCAGAGACTACTGAAAGCCAACATTTGTGATGCCATTGGCGAGATATGATTCCATACACTCTAAAAATTGGATCGAAGACCAAAACGAATCGAATCAAACAGATCTACCGCTGGGTTTAGCCTAAGGCTAGTTATCAGTTATTGGCTGGACTTTTGCAGGATATGTTGCGATTAAGAGGAGTTGAAGACTATCGAACGAACACCTCTTCAAGTTTACAATCAATCTTTCTCATGTGCTTGTAGTTTATCTTTTTTCCTCCGTTTTCTATATCCTTCCTTTCCTACGTCATATGCATAATTGGTCATTACAACCCTTCAGTTAGGATTATTGACCTAGTTTCTATGTTGTGTGTATTAATTTTATACATAAGTGGCGGGACCTACTCCGAACGACAGATTTTTGAGAAACTTTTCATGGCAATTTTATTTACACTCTCAGAGTTTTTGCCAGAAATCTGCTGAGAGGAAATCGCCAAGGAAATACTTTTTATATTTTGTTTTGATGTCTTGCCTGGGGCTCGAACCCTGGCTTTACGGCTAATAAGCCAACACACTACCCACTAGACTACGGCGACTTTTTCTTTTTTCTCATTCCTACTTCTTCTCCTTTTTTTTCTTCTCCTTTTTTTCTCTTCATTCTTTTCTTTTCCTTCTATTATTTTCCTTCTTTTCTTCTCCTCTCTCTAGGACGACGTAAGAGAACACCGCAAGGTAAAGTCTAACGTAGTCAAATCGTATGATTTAGGTTGACATACATACATACCTACATAGTAGGTCGTTACAACCCTTCAGGCAGATTGCGATCTAGTTTCTCACATCACTTATGTTGTGTGGTGTTGTGTTTTATACTTGAGTAGCAGGACCTACAGTTTAAAATGGACACCTAATGACAGATTTTTGACATCGTAATTTAATTTCATCGTAATTTAATTTTACTCTTAGATTTTTTCTAGAACCCTGCTGAGAGGAAGTCAAAGGGTGCAAGAGAAAAAGAAACACATTAAGGAGATCCTTAAAAATTAATCAGATTTATTTGAAAACTGTTAGTCTTCATTCAGATTTTAAAAATTCAAAATAACAGATCCAATATAACGGTAACAATTTTCAAGTAAATCCGTTTAATTTTTATAAACCTCGACCGCCATATTGAATCCTCCATTTTGAATTTTTTAAATTTGAATGAAGATCTGTAATCAGCTACCCCGAAAACCCATGAGTAATAATTTTCAAGTAAATCTGATTCATTTTTATAAACCTAGACCGCCATATTGGATCCTCCAATCTGAATTTTTTAAATTTGAATGAAGATCTGTAATCAGCGACCCTGAAAACTTCTGAGTAATAATTTTCAAGTAAATCAATTAATTAAATTAAAGTGATTAATTTTTAGGAACCACTGTAATGTGCTTCTTTTTCTCTTGCACCCTCTACTTTAAGGGTCCTAGCAATCAATTTGGCTTTGGGCTCATTTTTAAGAGCAAAGATCAATTGTCAATTTCTGATAATAGTCATGATTCTAGCACGTCTGGCCCAATGGCCAAAAAGGCTATTTTTAGGGCTTTCAATTCCTTTTTCTCGCGAAAACCTGGACGGAAAGTTTCTGAACCCAGTTACGTGTTCAAGTGCTAATTATCTTCATAATGATTTGTATGTTTAAATAAAAGAGAAAATTACCATAATAAACTGAAATAAACTAATGGCCTTCATGCAACCTCATTAGGGGCCCACTACTATCTCTTTGTCTAAATTAAGAGCAAATTGTACAAACACAGACACACATTTATCAAATGGTCTTAAGACAAAGCCAAGGAATTCTCCTAAACAATACAATGAAATGATAAATTGTGTAGGTAAATGGACTTGGCAATAGTGGTTATGATGGTGGTGGTGGTGGTGAGCCATATGCTCCTTTAAGTCTATTAAATAATTAACAATGTGAACAATAATAACGGGAAATATTCATAATAATTTCTCTTTTATTATCTACTAAATGGCTAATAAAAGGCTTAAAAACAGCTGGGAATTTTTGAAGGACCAAAAGGACTAGAAAATAGATTTCTGGCTTCTTACCTTTTCTTTACGATTATTTTCCGTTTTTTTTTTTATTTCTTTGTTTTTTTTTGTTTTAGGTTGAAATGCAATAAAAAGTTTATTTATGATGCCATCTAAAGCGTTTTATTGTTGCCATTATTGGTGAAAAACACATGCAAACAATAACAATAAACATAATTTTATTAAACAATAACAATAATAACAGAAGAAGAAGAAGAAGACAGACATAGGATACTGTTAACACAGACACTTCACCACAGAGAAACACTGAAACACAGAGAGACAGACAGACGGACAGGCACACTAAAGCAAAAATTATGTCTCAAATAGATGTCGACAAAATAGATAACAAACTGAGAACAGAAACAGCAACAGCAACAACTGAAAATAACAATAACGGTAACTGTAACTGTAACGGTAATATCATACCACCTCCATACATACATGGAAATCGTTGAAATACACGAACAACAACAAACCAATAAAACCAACAACACTTTATCAATACATAACGATAGCTAAGCATAGACAAGCTAAACTTACACAAGCACTCGCTTTCTCACACCCATACTCACACACTTACACAATGTAGGAGCGAAGAGGATCCGGTAGTAAAATTTACAACCTTGTAAAGGTAAAGTAAATGGTCTCCCCATAAAATGTGTTACAAAATGGCAAAACATGACTTTGAAATTATGGCAGCAGGAGGGCCATAATGTCAATAAAAAAAATTCTAATAAAAACGATTAAATTTTGTGGCTTTTTTTCTTCTTACAATTCATAACTGTTCTATAAGCAAAACTGATAGGAGGGTTGTTTGATAAAGTACAAGCACTTTCTTTTTTTTTTAAACCAGCACTTAGGGGAAAACTTTTTAGGAAAAATGGAAAGAATGAAGATGCGAACGGTAAGGAAATGAGTTGCTGCTAGGTGACTATAAAATGGCCAGTGCTATGCCTTCACCATTAAACAGTCTACAGCAATCGTCCCCAAGAAGCCTGCAGTTTCTCACACCACTAATGTTGTGTGTGTTAATTTTATACAGAAGTGGCGGCACCTACACTTTAAAGTCGACTCCGAACGACAGATTTTTGAGAAACAAGAAGAGAAAGAGAAGAAATTTTTTATTTTTAATGTCTGGCCAGGGACTCGAACCCTGGCTTTACGTCTAATAAGCCAGCACACTACCTACTAGACCACGGCGACCCCTTAAAAAAAATAAATCTTCTGTGCTTCTGCACTGATCGTATGTAAGCCTTAAGGAAAGTGTATTTTACAAAGACAAAAAGAAGCAAATTTTGAAGCCAAAATATTAGGGGAACCGTCCTATTTTTCTCTTTAATACTTTAGGCCAGTGTCTGGAGAGAATAATATGTACCCAACAGTCCTGGTAGGAACCGTTCTATTTTGCTCTTTAATACTTCAGGCCAGTGTCTCGAGTGAATATTATGTACCAAACAATGACCAAAGACAACCTCAGCTCTGAGAGTTTATAAATTCACGGTTTTTTCTTAGGCCAACTACAGGGGTACAAGCCTTCTCCCTATCGCATATAAGGTTCTTACAGGCGTATTGTGTGAACGACTGAAGCCACTCGTCAAAACACTGATTGGACCTTATCAGTGCGGCTTCAGACCTGGTAAGTCCACCATGGACCAGATCTTCCCATTACGCCAAATCCTCGAAAAGACCCACGAAAATCTAGTCGACACACACCATGTCTTTGTCAACTATAAGGTGCTTTCGATAGACCCACAAGGGATCGTCTTTTTAGCCTCAATGTCTGAGCTCGATATAGCTGCGAAGCTGATAAGGCTATGCAGAATGACGTTCAGCAATTCCTGCAGCTACGTCAAGGTAGGAATGGATCTCTCCGAACCTTTTGATACCGTGCGAGGTTTCAGACAAGGCGATCCTTTGTCATGCGACCTCTTCAAATTCGCCATGGAGAGTGTTCTGCGAAAGGCGGAAGTGCATCGCAATGGCACTATTTTTCAAAAAGTGTCCAGTTGCTTGCGTACGCTGACAAGAGCGACATCATAGGCCGTACCAAACGAGATAGTCACTACTGCCTTTAGTGCTATTAAATGGGAGTCTAAGAAGATGGGTCTGACAGTAAATGAAGGCAAAACGAAGTATATGTTATCGACAAGTAGAGCCGTGGGGCGTACTGATTCTCAGACTACGGCCGATAACTATACTTTTGACGCAGTAAAGGTATTCATTTATCTTGACTCCCCCGTTACCACCAATCTGGAGATTAAGCGCCGGATTACTCTTGCCAACAGGTGCTATTATGGTCTCAATTGAGTAGCAGAGACCTCTTTCGTAAAACGAAGCTAATACTCTATAAGACGCTCATCCTACCCGTGCTTATTTATAGCCCAGAAGCATGAACCCTATTAAGAACTGATGCAGTTGCCTTGTGAGTATTCGAGAGAAAAGAGTTACGTAAGATCTTCGGTCCAGTGCGAGTTGGCAATGATTCGATCGCATCCGATTCAACAGTGAGCTGTATGAGCTACTCATAGACGTTTTACAGCGTATTAATATCCAGCGGCTGCGCTGGCTCGGCCATGTCGTTCGAGACTGGCGAGACGATGATGCGGGGATCTACGTAAGTCGGCGAAGAAAACTACCTTGTATCCGTTGGAAGGACCAAATCGAGGAAGCCCTGTCATCGTTTGGTGTGACCAACTGGCGTACGTGCGCAAGAAGCAGAAGCATCTGGAAGGAAGTATTGCGCAAGGCCGAAATACGTTAATCGGGTTGTTATGGCCAATTAAGTAAATAAGTAAGGTTTTTTCTTAGGATATAAATGAACGTTAAGGAATAAATCAACCTTAAGGAAGAAGAAACTTGAGTAGACTGTTCTTCCCATCTGCAGAACATTTAAATCTGCCGATTTACCATTTTGCCGACAAACCATGGAAGGCATTGAAATGTTCGGAAGAGATTTGATTAGATTGATTAGACTTATAAAGTCCGTAATTGCTGTCTACAATATTACGCCTATCGCGTATGTTAGGTTATGTTAACGGATAGCTTGCCATTCACAGGGAAGTGTACTCGCTGGCCACTATGGCCCATTGTGTCACCCATCTTTTCCATGATCCCTTAGTGGTGGGTTTGCATAACCCCGATCTCTAGATGAAACTGGCCAGATCTCTTAGTGGCATGTTCGCCACCATGCCCTGATTTTTTTAAGCGTTCTATCACACAAAAACCGATGACGACTATTCTAAAGTTCAAAAGCAATCGCATAAAAGATGTTCCACAAATTCCGTTTCCTTCACATTATGGCAGCTAATGCAGTAATCCTGTTGAGTCAGACCCAGCTTGCCAATGAAACTGCCTGTTAGAATGCGAGCCTTTCCTTTGACGAACTCAAGTAGTTCTCTGACAGAAACTGTACTCATTAGTTTATTCAGTTTGAAAATGCTCTTTATGATCACATCCGGAGTTTCTTTACGATTCATCCTGTTGCAACATTGTCCTGTATTTTCGCCTTCAACAGCGTTGGGCTACCAAAGCTCATGGTGTGTAAGACACTGAATTGGTTAGCCCAAATATTCACTATCTCATATCGAATATCTCCTGGGTGATTGGTAATCTAGTAGTTAGTGTGTTCGCTTATTAGACGTAAAGCCACGGTTCGAGCCACAGGCCAGACATCAAAACAAAATCCGAAAAGTATTTCATCGGCGATTTCCTCTCTCCAGATTTTAAATAAAATTCCCATGAAAAAGTTTCTCAAAAATCTGTCGTTCGGAGTCGACTTTTATTTATAAAATTAACACACACACACAACAAAAGTGGTGTGAGAAACTAGGTTAATAATAATGACTGAAGGATTGTAATGACCAATTATGTATGTATGATTAGGTACACTTACAATGTGCACCGTTTTCTATCTGGGTAGTGATTGTTAATCGCCTTTTCACATTCCAGAATTGACTTTGATCCCATATGCCTGGATGTTATTGCCCTTATTGTCTGACTTTCAGTAGAGATATTTACGGCTCTATACATACATACATAATTGGCCATTACAACCCTTCAGTCAGGATTACGACCTAGCTTCTCACACCACTTATGTAGTGTGTGTTAATTTTATACATGAGTGGCGGGACCTACAGTTTAAAGTCGACCCCGAACGACAGATTTTTGAGAAGCTTTTCATGGCAATTTTTACTCTCAGAGTCTTTCGAAGAAATCTGCTGAGAGGAAGTCGCCGAAGAAATATTTTTCGTTTTAATGTCTGGCCTGGGATACGAACTCGGGCCTTTTGTCTAATAAGCCAACACACTACCCACTAGACCACGGCGACTGATTTGGTCATTTACGACTCTATACGTCAAGTTTATCACACTACCACTAATCGTTGGTTGTTATTGATTCAGATGGGGCATTCAGTGGCCCTGGATGATACATCTCATATAGGACCAGTATCTCGAACGGTTCGATAAAGAGCATTGCTTTTAATATTCTTGCAGATAATCTTCGCATCGTGCAGCTTATCCCCACGTTAAACGTTCTTTGAACCTTCTCAATGATTCCAATTTGTCAGAGCAGAGAACACTACTTCAGGGTAGTTAATATCGTTGTAATTACGCTTCTATAACGCCGGTATGTAGCAGCAATTATTGACGGCTTGCTATTCCATGTGATAATTATTTCCATCTCTACTAGTCTTAGCCATACTCTGTTCCCTATACTATACGGCAATAAATTCCTATAAATACTGACCTAATTTCCATGTTCAAGCGCCATTTAATTCTTATCTGCCAGTTTTTTTTTTTGTTTTTTGCTGAAGTGACATTATCACACATATCCAGCCTCATTTAATTTTCGCTTACAAATGTCACCCTGGGTGGCGGACTATATAGGCGGATATGATTACAAATTAAATACAATTTTCATTGTAATACCACATAATAATCCACATTCCTCTCCCATCTATTCCCATACTCCACTACTGGATGAGTGAGTACATTTATTGTGTAATAGACACGTTACGTTGAAATTGCTGAAAGTTTAGACACAACACACACGCATCGAAAGATTACAAAGTTTTCCCCAAAGTTACTCTCATGCTACAGTTACAGTAATAACGCAGCCAGTGTTGTAAACAATCACTAATAAAGTACAACTAAAACAACAATAGCAAGCAACATCAACAATATTATCACATGGCATTAACGGAAGTATAGCACAGAGACACACCACACCGTATAGCAGTGGCAATTTGTTCAGTGATAATATAAAACGGCCTATAAAGTCCAAATGGTATAAGACACACACACACACGCGTACATACAATTATTGTCGTCATCACCACTATCATCATCATCGCCGTTAAATATACTTGATATTGCCACCACTAACTCCTTTACTTTATTAGGGGGAGTATAATCATAATTTTTAATAAAAATCCCCTTTTTAGCACCCACCACATATGTATGTACGTACTGACCACACCCCCTCCGCCCATTCATTTATTCATGCTTAGTAAGTAAAAACGTTACATTGTATTAAAGTGATACTTTGCAAGCCCATTTCATAATTTCAAAAGTGAATTTTATTTACGCCAAATAACCCCCTCCCCCCACTGTGTTTTAATTTTTTGCTGTCTGTTGATGATTAGGTAACTATGTACGTGTGTAGTCAACTGCTTAAAGTGATGTAAAGGGATATTATTGTCCTTTAATAGGATACTGAAGGCAATGTGCTGTTAGATAACATTTTACTGGAGTATTTCAAAACAAAGTTAATTAAGTTTGGGTAATAATACCCTACAATTGGATCTTCTCCAACCTGATCGATATGACAGCTTGCATTGACAGTCTTCTACGGAGCAAGATGACACTGATGTATCCGATTTCTAATCCTTATTCCTTACGTACTACAACATACGCATACATGATTACAACTCTTCAGTTAGGGTTACGACCTAACTTTTCATATCACATAAGAGGCGGAATCTACAGTTTAAAGTCGACTTCGATTTCAAAGGAAATTTTCATGGCAACTTTCTTTTTGCCAGAAATCTGCTTCATAGTTTGTTCTGTTAGAGATGTCTGACTTGGGTATTGAACCGTTTCCTCACGTCTAATAAGCCAACTCAATACCTACTAAACTACGGCGACTAATACAGGCCACAGGTTTTTCGAATGCCTCATTCACTTCATTGGCTTTATAGGGAAGTTCAATCTTGTTGTCGGCAGGACAGGTATGGATCAGCAAATGGCCAATTCACGTCTATCGTTAAATCGCACGGCCATCCATCACAGAATTCCCATAAGCCACTATCGATTTAGTAGGCATGACGAAAAACTTGGCATTCCGCCAAATATTTTATACAGGAACTGTGGGTAGGTTAGATTAGGTTAGAGGACGTGTACTTGGCAATTAAGTCGACTTGATCCACTGCACAATGTCCTTAATGAGAGAAGAATAATAGAGGCATTATAAAGAATGGAGGGTAGGTAGGAAAGGGGAGAATGGAAAACGGAGGAATCACACACACCAGACACAACAAAAAAAAGGGGAAGAGCACATCATTTGTGGGTATGAGGAGGAGAAAGATATTTTCTTTCACAGAGATGCAGGTTTCTGACATCCTTCACCGCATTCTCTAATATAAAGATTGATGGAATAACAAGAATTATTTTGGGCTTGGATTGGTTTTCTCTAAGGAAAGTATTGATTGTGGATAGCTTAAATGGAAAGGGGTCAGGTAAACCCATCCTTCTTTCATATCAAAACACCCGAGGTTCCCTTTTTATAATCTATTGCGGATAATTCTGAAATCGCTGTTGTCTAGTAGGTAGTGTGTCGGCTTATAAGGCAAAAGGCCACGATTCAAAGCCCAGGTCAGACATCAAAATGAAATATGAAAAAAATATTTCATCGGCGACTTCCTCTCAGTAGATTTCTGAGTAAATGAAACTGAGAGTAAATGAAACTGCCATGAAAAGTTTATTATTAAAATCTGTAGTTCGGAATCGACTTTAAACTATAGATCCCGCCAACCACGTACAAAATTAATGCACACAACATTGGTGGTAGGAGAAACTAGTTCGTAATCCTGACTAAAGGCTTGTAATGGCCAATTATGTATGTGGGGGTAATTGCTGCTGCTCAAAGTTGCCTTCGTCCTACAGACCCTTACAGTAAGTGTCGTACTCATTGCTCTTATCAGTAGCAATTTTTCTTTGTTTATTCCTTAACTAAACTTCAGTTCAGAAGTCGGAGACCGTAGTCTTCGAAGTCTAGCAGGTAGTGTGTAGTCCGGTAGCGTATAGACGTGAGACCACGGTTCACAAGCCAAAATATTTCCTCGGCGACTTCCTCTCAACAGATTTCTAAAGAAAAACTGTGAGAATAAATAAAATTGCCATAAAGAAGTTTCTCAAAAATCTGTCGCTCGGAATCGATTTTAAGCAGTAGATCCCACGACTCATACATAAAATTAACACGCACAACATATCGACGCCTCCGTTCTATAACATTCTAAATCGAAAAAGTGTATTTTGAGTTTTGAGCTCTCAAAGTTTTTACGAGCCATATGACTATTATGTATTCTTAGTAGATTTTTCCCTATAACTTCGGAACGGATGGGCCCATCGTAACCAAATTTTGACAGAATTTAAGTTCTAAGTACACTTAGAACGTTATAGAATGGAGGCGTCGATATGTAAGTGATGTCAGAAGGTTGGTCGTAATCCAGACTGTAATGACCAATTATGTGTGTATGTAAAATAGATTTCAAAGAGGACTTATCGCTTTCTATCAAATCATTTACTAATCGATAGAATTCTTGAATAAGGTTTGGCTTGAACAATGCCTATCAATTCGGTCACAATGACCTTCATATTGAATAACCTATTGAAAATCGTGTGTAATCCTTAAATAAAATTCGTGTTCATGACAAATAATTTCAACAACAAGAGACTCTTGAGTGTTTTTCAAAACAATTTTCATATTTCAAGAACATTTCATTACACATGTTAACGCAACACAAACTTTCTTTTGCACTTGCCAGCGAAACGTCAAAGTGAAAATCTTTGCGCACAAAACTTTTGTGTTTTTATCTGAAACGGAAATCAAACGAATGAAAAACATTGAAAAACTTTATGCATTTCCTTATGGGGGAAAATGGGTATGTGCTCAAACAGAAAATGTAAAAATAAACTGCAACAAATATGTTGCAAGTAAAAAAAACAACAACAACAACAAAACACAAAACTTTTCACCTACACTGGCCTTAAATTCTTTAAAGTTTAACAAAGAATTTTATGTTCTAAATTGCAAAAGAAATGAAATTTCGAAATTGAATTTCATTACAAAGATTTTATGGCATCAGCACATAACATTATGGTTTACGACCTCTATCCTTAGCCTTAACGGAAATCGTCTGCCATATTTAAGTGTCAGCAATATTATAGGCAATACAGTATGCATAGGAAACCAGAGAAGCTTAAGAAAATTTTTATACCGGAAATGAGAATCTTAAGTTAAGGGATTGCTTCCTAGTAATGCGCCATTGCTTGATTAAGTCCTTAACATTTAAAACCATTAGATTTTAGTTCCATACTTTTGCTTGCTTGCAGTTTTATATTGTATTTTTCACAGCCTGTATCTTAAAATATCTTTTTATGCCACCTTAAGGTATCTTCTTACGTTCAATAGCATATGCCAGTCAAATGTACTATAAATGTGTCTACTTCCGGTTTCTAAAGCATTCTCCCTCTCTCGCTCTCGCTCTCTTTAACAATAACCATCAATTTCCAGCAAATTTTGCTTCTACTCTTCTTTCTATGGTTTTCTAATCGGCTTAAAGTCAATCTACTTCCATAAACGTTTGTATATTTTAAATTTGGCCCACTTCCATAACTTTAAGAAAATTAGGGGGGTTCATGATTTAAGCAAGAAATAAAAATTGTTTACTTGAGCTTATTCCAGACTAATATAAGCTAGGCAGTAAAACTAGCTTCTCTATTTCGTTGCAAATAATAAGTCTTTTATAATAGCCACATAAGATGGCTAATCTTAATCTTAAACATTTGAAGAGCAGGTTTCTCGGATAATGGTTCCGGGTTTTGTAAAATTTGTAAATACTTTGAGCATAATTTCTAGGAAGAATTTCTGTCAGTACATTCATCTCAACTGTGGTATAAACTGTTCCTTACTTACTTAACATAATTTACTTAAGTAGGCATTACAACCATTTAGTCAGGATTACAACCTAGCCTCTCACACCACCTATATCCATGTGTGGTACTTCCAGTTTAATTTGGATTCCGAAAAACAAATTTCAGAAGCATTTCAAGGCAATTATATTTGCTTTCAGAGTTTTTGCCCGAAAGCTGCTGAGAGCAAGTCGCCAGAGGAAATATTTTTTTATATCTCAAGATGTCTTAGCCGGGAGTTGAACCATGGATTGTCGGCTAATCCCACATACACTCGGCCTACAGATGAAAGTCAACAGAAGAATTATTATTTCATATTTCAACATGTCTAAGCCGGGAGTTGTCTTGGCTAATAAGCCATCATATTACCTATTAGACTAAGGAGATTATTCCTATCAAAACTAAAAGGGTCCATGAAGGATCAAATATCTGTAACGATTTAGGATATTATAGAGACACACAAAGACCTCAAGGCTATACCAAAGGGTATTTGAAGTTTGTACAAAAACAATGTATATTCATGTTTCTTTGTACGGTAATAATGTCTAAGTCCAAATCTATAATGATATATCATCAGTGAGCTCACATCAAAGCATTTATTGAATCTAAATCGGGAGATTGGATTTGATGACTTCCACATTGCTTCCATTGGTTAAAATTGAACCATTCGGTAGAGTAATGTTTGCAGAGTCAGACGTTCTAACACTTGTAGAATTACACGACCTCTCTCCCATCTCCTTTGTTATCTTTACCTCTGCTCATAGACGACCGTCCATTGTAGACAAGACTGTGTGGTCTCTGATGAAAAAGTAATGACGGGCACCAGATTCCCAATTTCGGTATTAATCTCATGTTTGTTTGGGTTGATTGCATGGCAAAAATGTTACAACAGGCTAGATCGTTCAGAGTATCTGCAGCCATAGATGGCCTAGGGAACCTGGCTATAATACGAAACGACAGTCTGGGCCTACTTATGATCACTAAAGATCTGCTGAACCGAATAATATTCATTACTAACACCTTCAAATGCCTTTTGGGTCAGCCCAGACTTATATGAATATGAACCATAAAATCATCAGGAAATCGATTGGGAAGAGAGAGCAAAAGCGCTAAACATTCTTACAAACCTAGGGGCCTTTCGGTGCCTATAGACTATGGTAGAATAGGCTTACTGCTTTGGTTTCATAACTTCGGGGAAAACTGCTTCTTTACGATGGATTCTTATAAGGATGTTAGATCCCAATCGAACTATGTGTACGTGGAGATGAGAAGAAGTTTGAGACTAAAGAGAACCTACTCTGCAACCGTTTAGCAAAACAACTTCAAACGATAGTGGTTGTGATATTGGGAAAGTGAAAAACCTTGCTCACCGGGCCTTATGGTATGATTAGCTGAACGTTCACGGAACGGAACGGTAAGTGCATTCTTTTCTATCCTGTGACAGCCAAGATATTCGATTACTGAACTGTATTGTAATCTATATAGTCGCAGTAGTCTAGTAGGTAGTGTGATGGCTTATTAGACGTAAAGCCCGAGCTCAAATCCCAGGTCAGAGATCGGCGACTACCTCTCAGAAGATTTGTGGCTAAAACTCTGAAAGTAAATAAAATTGCCATGAAAAGCTTCTCAAAAATCGACCTTAAACTGTAGATCCCGCCACTCATGTATAAAATTAATGCACACAACATAAGTGGTGTGAGAAGCTAGGTCGTAATCTTGATTGAAGGGTTGTCTTGCAATCTCGTTAAACATTTGCCGTAAGCGACTATACGTTCCATGAAGGTATGGCTAATTCTACGTTTACGCTTTCCCAAGAGATTTCGTTGCCTGACTTTGCATATACGACAATTCCATACGACCAAATTTATACCAAAATTGAGTTTTGAAGTCAAGTTTTAAATTTTGTTCAAAATGAACTGCATTACCGACATATTATTAAGTTAATAACGTTAAACTTTATTTACAATAAAAAGTGGCATAACAAATCTCTCTTCTTTTATAATCTAACTTTATGGCCAATTGAATCACTAACCCCTTAATGACAATAATTTACGCTTTCTCATCCCGAAGTCTTTTTCTCGCAATGGTGCACCTACTTTAATGGGTGTTTAAGTGGTTGATTCATTTGTGTGGCCACTCATATCTTCAATTGATGACAGGCAATTGCTGTTGAAGTTGATTTTGAGTTTGATTTTGTCATGAAAATTCTGTTTGTATTGAAATTCTGTTTATACTTGAGCGGATGTATGTACGTTGATGCTGCTGCTTATCATAAATGGAAGGAGAGGACCATAAAATCTATTCTTGCTTGCTTTTTAACCTTCTCGACTGTTTTCTTCTTTTAATAATAATTTTCTGTTTCTGTTGAATTTGAATTTGATTTCATCTTGAATTCTAATGTTGTTTATTGTTGTGGTTTTTCTTTTGCTGCATTTTGTTGCTTTTATTTGATGTCTGAGCTGCCTGGGAAAATAAAAATTTTCATGGCTTTATGTGTGTATTCTGGCATTCCTAATAGTTCTTCTGGCCATAAATTGGTATGTTAAACACAGAAATATGGGCAACAATAATAAAAATCACTGCCAAGACAGTCATCGTCATCACCATCACCATTGCCATCATCACCAGCAACAGCAACATCGTTACTCTGGTTTTATTATTGTTGCTGCCTTCAATCAGAAGATGTGTTGGCATTGCAAATAATGATAATAGTGTTGTCGTTGATGATAATGATGATTGTGATAATGATACTGTTGCTGTATCTGTTTCTATTGCTGTTGGTATGGATGTTGATGTTGGCGTTGATAAAGCATTAGAAAGTCTATCCGATAAAGTCAAAATTGCTTTTAAAAATGCGTAAAAAAATACACACACTCGCACTCACTCACTCACTTGCTTTTATTACTTTTGCTACTGGTTGGGAACATAAAAATCATGGCCATCATCTGTCTGTCTGTCCGCCTGGCTGTCTGCCTTTAACAACCTACTCTTGAAATCATCACTGAAGACACTCCAAGATCTCCAGGCATTTGCAAAAACACAAAAGTCATCCCATAAGTAAGCATTTCAAATGGAATTTTTATGGCATAATTGTGTGAGTATAATTCACGTTTTTAATGCACTCCCAAAAATATCATAGACTTGGTTGTTAACGTAATAAATCGATTTGCATTCTTATTTTTATTTTTAGAAAATAAATTTTATGGCCCAGAAGCTCTTAACGTATAATTATCTGTTAGTGTAAGACGTAATAAAATCAAAAAATCATCTACGGAATTATGTTACGTTTATCAGTGAGCGTTATATCTTTCCCCTAAGACTAGGGTGTTAAAATTTTTGAGGTTTCTGTCACAATTTAATTCACTTCATATTTCAAAACAACATCAGTCAATCAATCAGTAGATATCAATCTGACGCAGGCACATGAGCTGTGGTATTTGTGAGGAATTAATAAATGGAAACAAATTAAAGCAACAGTAAGTACCACCATATGCTATGGCTTTTAAAGTTGAGAGGGAGAATAAAAATTTCCATGATTTTTTCTTTTAAGCACCCTGTATGGTACAGACCAGGGATCAGCAACGAGTATTAAAAACGATGAGTAGATTCAAGTCATACTTATAATTTCTCATACTTATACGCACACATACTATAATATGATACTCATACTGCTTATACTTAAAGTTGGAAGTACTCATCGTATTCATATTTAACAATACGCGTGATGTTATTGAATTCGACTCGTCTCTACTTAACATTTACACGAAGCCCAAAATAAGTATGATTCGCGTACGAGCACTGCAATACTCACAAGAAGATTGTGTGTATGCTTTGCTTGTTGTCTTTGTCTTTCCTTTCTTCTTTGTTTGAATATGCAACAACAACAAAGGCTATAAATCTTGATGAATGATTCGAGCCAATCGAATGACTTATAAGTACTTTTAAGTATTTTTCTAAATTTATGAATCAGAATGAGTAGGCGTATAAAACAAGCACATTTCGAATGTTGTGAGTTTGATATTAACGTTGTACTCATACTCATTGCTACTTATACTTATATATCAATGTTGTAACGAGTACAAATGAATCAGAGGAGTCGAGTTTCAATTCTGTTGAGCGGAAAAACGATGTATCAAACATATTTCGAATGTTGTGAGTTTGATGTCAACGTTGTACTCATACTCATTGCTACTTATAATTATGAATCAATGTTGTAGCGAGTACGAATGAATCAGAATAGGTGAATTTCAATTCTGTTGATTCACTCATACTCAAAATTGTGAAAGAAAAACGATTCATTGCTGATCTCTGGTACAGACACCAATTTTTAAGGCACTTTATCTTACGTAAGTAAATTGGAGTGGTAGCTTTGATACCCGTTGTGACGCCACGCATATGCGCAGTCCAAATTCCACCGAACTCATAGCATAGCATTGGCAAAGAAACAGTTTCCTTCTTCTCTTCAACAGATCCAACCGGAACCTTTATAGTAGTCGTTCGAAGAGAGCTACAGTCTTTTCTGTGAATATGGTCACTGTATTCCAAATCGTGTTTGAATAGTTGATTGGTACATCTCCTATCCATCATGAGCCAAATGAGTCTGGCAATTGAAAAAGATTCTTCATTTGTCTAGGATTGGTTAGCGTACCGAAAGAATTGTAAAATCTTGATCTTTACATGGAAATATTTGTTATTTTGAAGGCTTTTAAAGTTGCAACCGCTCTTGGTGCCTATAAGCTATGCTTATAAGCTCATCAGGAGATATAGATTACAATCCTTTAGTCAGCATCACTACCTAGTTTCTCACACTTTCTTAAAACTGTCACAGACCGGAGTCTCTAAGTTATACATTCTTTAACAACTTCCCAGAGGTGTTCGAGGAAGTTAAGATCGGCCCAATGGAACAACTGATTTTTTAGCAAATTTAGAGCAATACTAGGTTGAAGTGGTACCCTTGACATCAAAGGCACACTTGAGCATGAATGTACTGACAAAATTCTGCCAGCTGGGGAAGAAGTTGGTCAACGTAAAGGCTGTACATTAAAAGCACAACTATACTATGCTGGAAAACCAGCCCGAAGCTATATTCTTGATATCAATGGATAAAAGTTCCATCAAGCTGACAATAATTTGAGACAACAGTCACTTCTTCCGGATCTTTCTGCGTATCTTCCCATAGCACAATAACCTGAAAGCATGCCACTGTGATCAAGCTGGCATTGCGATCAAGTCCGTGCAATTAGTTGATGCGTTTTTTATCCATCGAGGGCTAAGTGAGTCTAGCAGTTGAGCAGGAATCCTCATTCCCGAATTAATTTCCGTACAATGGCCAATTTAACCGAGATAAGTGTCATACCGAAGTCGCCGTGGTCTAGTAGGTAGTGTGCTGGCTTATTAGACGTAAAGCCAGGGTTCGAGTCCCAGGCCAGACATCAAAAGATAATACAAAAAGTATTTCTTGGATTTCTTCTCAGCAGATTTCTGGCAAAAACTCTGAGAGTGTAAATAGAATTGCCATGAAAAGTTTTTCATAAAATCTGTTGTTCGGAGTGGACTTTAAACTGTAGATCCCGCCACTTATGTATAAAAATATTAACACACAACATAAGTAGTGTGAAAAACAAGGTCAATAATCCTGACTGAAGTGTTGTAATGACCAATTATGTATGTATGTATAGCCACTGTGATCAAGATGACATTGCGATCAAGTTCGAGCAATTGGTTGATGCGTCTTTTATCCATCGAGGGCTAAGTGAGTCTAACAGTTGAGCAGGAATCCTCATTCCCGAAAGAATTTTCGCACAATGGCCAATTTAACCGAGTTAAGTGTCATACCGCAGTCGCCGTGGTCTAGTAGGTAGTGTGCTGGCTTATTAGACGTAATGCCAGGGTTCGAGCCTTTGGCCAGACATCAAAATAATATACAAAAAATATTTCTGCTTCGATTTCCTCTCAGCAGATTTCAGGCAAAAACTCTGAGAGTAAATAAAATTGCATCTGTCGTTCGGAGTCGACTTTAAACTGTAGGTCCCGCCACTTAAGTATAAAAATTAACACACACAATATAAGTAGTGTGAGAAACTAGGTCAATAATACTGATTGAAGGGTTGTAATGACCAATTATGAAGTGTCATACCTAAGTCGATTGACAAGGACTCCACAAGGAGTGCCTCCGTTCTGGTGAGCTCGTCGGCCCTGCAGTTTTCCGGAATGTAAATGAAGTCGCCGTGGTCTAGTGGGTAGTGTGTCGACTTATTAGATAAAAGGCCTGGGTTCGAATCCCAGGTCAGACATCAAAACGAAAAATATTTCTTCGGCGACTCCCTCTTAGCAGGTTTCTGGCAAAGACTCTGTGTGTAAAAATTGCCATGAAAAGCTTCTCAAAAATCTGTCGTTCGGAGTCGACCTTAAACTGTAGGTCCCGCCACTCATGTATAAAATTAACGCACACAACATAAGTGGTGTGAGAAGCTAGGTCGTGATCCTGACTGAAGGGTTGTAATGGCCAATTATGTTATGTATGTATGTAAATGTGACAAGTAAGACACTGAAGCGTTCAGAAAGAAGGTATAGGCAGTGGCAGTTCCGAGACTCCCTAACAATCCTGAAGTTAATTACACAGCTTAACTATCTAAGTCTTAAATTTTCTGAAATTTACACCCACAAACAAATGTTTTTGTTGTTTTCAAGAACAGAATCATAAAAAAATCCCCTGTTAACCATATATAGAGCACAGCTGAGCTGAAATGACATGGCTGGTCATAGAGTTGAATGATTTCTTTATTGAAATAAATTCCCGAAATGAGCACACGCCTTAAATTAAATTATTGTTGTTGTTTTTATTTATATTTCAAAAGAAAGAAAAAAAACGCAAACAAATAAAATAAAACC
Source organism: Sarcophaga peregrina (assembly GCA_014635995.1). Lineage (NCBI taxonomy): Eukaryota > Metazoa > Arthropoda > Insecta > Diptera > Sarcophagidae > Sarcophaga > Sarcophaga peregrina. The sequence continues at coordinate 38,782,441 of CM025793.1, forward strand.
TCGGGTAGTTTTATTAACTGTTTTTACATCAAGCAAATCATCTCTGGTAACACTTCATTATCTTCATGTCATAAGTGTCTGGGCTCTGTGTTCTGTGCTCTGTGCTATGTGAAGGGGAATAACAAACAAACTGATGATGAGAAATGAAATGAAAATTCACTATTCGCCGACCAACCCACGTTAAGTTGAAATGTGAACAAATAAATGCAAAAAAAAAATCAGAAAAAAATTAATTTTTTTTTCTGTACGTCCAATACATATTAAAGAAATAAATATTAAAAATTATTGCACATTTTCTGAAAATATAATTACAAAACGGGGGGGGAAGTTTTATTTAACATTTTTTATTTTCCGAGAATTTTTCGAGTAAATACTTCCCCTGCTGACAATGATTACCGGATGAAATGCTTGTGGTTTTTGAGCACCATGAGCAATCAGGCAGTAGTACTTTCATTATTAACGTTGCTGCAGAAAATGATGATTTAATTACTTTTTTTTATCGTATCTATATTTGTATTTCAATAAATTTAAATTGAAATCCCCTTATGAATTGGAAAAGGTATTTATAATAGTCCATTCGTACAATAACTTTAGATATGTATGGCCATGATTAAATGGAAAAAATTACTCGGTAAATATGCATTTTATTTGAAAAGAAAAACCATTTTTTTTTCTTTAATTAATGTTTCATATTCAGAAAATCAGTAAATAGGCCTCTCATTACAACCCTTCAGTCAGGATGACAACCCTGTTTCTTCCACCACTTTTGTTGTGTGAGCGCACTAATATAATTCGCATACTCAAACAATGAGCCGGAGGTACCAACAAAAGCATGCACGATTTACCATCACTGGTGCCTACGTACTAGAGGTGTACACAAGACATTCTGCTAGCTTACCCTTCACCGAATGCTATACTGTAGTGCACTCTTTTCTGTTGCTCTTGATTTCACGAGTGCACTGAAATGTGTATTTCACATTTATTCAATGTCTGCAACAGCACTCGTTTGCCTGTGAAGTAACGGAACTATGTTTTGTGTTGTAAGAGCATATTTTACTAATGTAGCTACATTTTCAGTATTGCCATATCAGTAGCGTAAGAAATTGGTAGTGTTAAAAAAGGTTTTTCCCCAGAAATAAAAAGTTTAAAAAAGTTACTGGCAATGCTGGCGTCGACGAAGATGTTCGGTTGCCGAGAGCTAAAAAAAGAAATGCATGTTGTGATTCTATGAAGAGTACAATATTATTGTTGCACTCTTCACACAACTCTCTTTTATACTGTTGTACAGTGGTTAACGAGTGCAGTTGTTTTTTTATACACTGTCTTTGCTTCACACGTATTTATATTTGCAGCTGCAATCAATATTCGGTCTTGAGAAAACTGCAATATCGTGCAATTTTATATGTCTTGTGCACACCTCTACTACGTACTAAACCCACCCCTTACACACTTCAACCACTTTCCCCCCACGGTACTGCCGTAAGGTATTACTTCGTGGAGTGCTGATTAGTTCGAAAGCTTTATCACATTAAGTCAAATTTTGCCTCCGTTCCTGCAGTCTTCGAAGTTCTAGCATTATTTCAGTCATTTTCTGGCTATATTGGCTCTATAGTGTCCTAGCATTAGCTTCTCCATGAGCCGGTTTGGTCCTAATCTAGATTCTCCGGGCCATCTAAATCTGGAGCAGCATTTTTAGAATATGCTCCACGTCTTCCTCTTCATCTACACAGTATTGGCATATAGGGGAATTATCATCTCCAAATCTGTGCTGGTACTTTCTAAAACATCCATGACCAGTTAGGAACTAGGTCACGTAGGAATCCAGCTCGCAAAGTTTGTTTTCCATTCAAGGGGTTATAGAAGGGATAATGTGAAATGTCCATCTTCCCTTTAAAATGCTCTCCTATCGTGACTGCCATTTGTGCATGGAAAACCTTTTTTCCTCAGCTTTTATAGGCGCTTTTCGTCCTGGACACTCGAGACGACGAAAGTATTTCCACCTCATCTCATCCGCCAGTATGTCTATTGGTATTGTCTTTGCCAATACCAATACCACTTCGTCAGGCACTGTCCTGAAGCCACTTATCTCCCTAATCACATTTATATGATACACCATGGACAGTATTTTCCTTGTCGTCCCCTCTGGAGAGTTTCTTCGACCATATTGGGCAAGCATATAACATTAATGCCATTATAGTCATTTGAGTCTTTCAAAAATGAAGGTGAAAAGGTGTACAATATAATATTGTCGACGTTACTGTAATTACTACACCCTCTACCCAGTTTGATTAATTTAAGCAGAAAATTTCATGAAATTTCAATTTTTAAGTAAGCTGAAATAGGCCTCCAACAACAAATTATTAAAAAAAATAAATAATTTTTTTATTTATCCAATAGTTTTATTCGACTTTTTCGATTATAGTTAAATAAAAAGATTTTTTCCCTTTCGAGCTTGACCTCGAAATTTTTATTTAATTAATTTTTTTATTTTTAATACTACGATATCATGCATGCTTTAAATTTTATTAATTTTAAAAAATTTTTAAAATCACTTATACCATGCTAAATAGGCCTCTAAACGAAAAATTAAGAAAAAAAAAATTTTTTTAAATAATAAAATAATATTCATAAACAATTATTGCTTGTAAAAACTATTCAATTTTTTAACAAAAATTTTATTTAACAAACGTCCCAGTCTACTTTCATACCAAAAACCCGTATTCAACGGCTTACCGCTCTATTGCCATTATCTGAAACAGACGTAGAAGAGAAGCTTTATAATAACACACTTTACGTTACGCTGACCACATACAACATTTACATGTTGCAGCATAAATCGGATGCCAGTCCTCTTGCGATGACTCACTATCAATGCAGTGGGTTTTTCCAAAACAATTTTCTATGAAGCTTAAAAAATAGTTGTTTTAAACTGCTTTTGAACAGAAAAAAAAAATTATCTTCCAAAGTGACTGGATTGTTCAAAACATGTTGGTTAGATAGATGGATAGACAATATGAGACATACCATACACCAACAACAACAACAACAATAATAAAAACTGATGACGTTTAAAATTTACCAATTTTGCTATTGTAGTTGTTGAGGTACTTTTTTAAAAAAAAAATTAAAAAAAAATGCTTTCAAAGAGTATTTTTCAATAAGTGCTGCCATGTAAAGACACAAATTATGGTCGGTTGGTAGATAGGTAAGCTGTGGTTAAGAATTATAATGAGTACCTGTGGTAGGAAAAAAAATTATTCAAAATGTGAACAAAAAAAAATAAAAACGTGCACGTACTTTCTTTGGTACCGTGGGACCAAAAAACCTATTAAAAAAAGGTCTTAAAAACATAAATCTTTTGGAAAGAAATTTTTTTTTATTGGAATAATAAAAGAAATGTTAGTAACAAACAACAGCACGAAATACTTATACGAACGGTTACAAAAATATTTTAGGGGAAAGCCTAAAAACCTCTAAAACTATTTTTTTTATGTGCTGAATAAATTAAAATTTTTCAAAGTTATAGGCAATCATATACCAAAAGAATTTCGGTATTATTTTCAAGATTCTAAAAAAAAATTTATTGATTTTTCCTGTAGGGGACCTAATTTTTGTCACAAAAGTTCTAAATTTTATACCATTTTCTAGGAAAATTTCTCAAAAAAAAAAAAATTATATTTGAATTTGTGCAATAGAGGCCTATTTCTAAAGTCGTAAACCGTTTTCTACAACTGCTTCTTCTCCCGACTTTAAATACAGTTAATATATTTCAAAGAAATTCTAAATGTCTTTATTTATTTTCTACAATAAGAGGCCTATTTACTGCCTTACTGCCCAGCCAGAAATTTTGAAAATTTTGAATCATATTCGAGTCTTTTTTGATTCTTCTGCCCAATTAAAAAGCTTGAATATACGCTCATTTTTTATCATAAAAGTCTCTTTTGTCGGGAGAAAAAAGTGACTATGGGCGACTCTTCTTAAAGAGTCATTATTTTCTATATTATTTTAGAGTAATTTTCGACTCTTTTTCTAGTAGCTTTATAATCATTTTCGAATCACTTTCTGATCATTTATTAGTTTTATTAACCTTCGTTTATTATTATTAATCATCGTTTAATCGCATACGAGTCTTTTATGAGTCCTTTTATTGTCATTTATGAGTCATGTTCGTAATAATTTGGACTCCTTTTTATGTAATTTATGATTAAAATTTGAGTTATTTATTAGTCGTACTTATAATTCTATTTTACTCTCTTCAAGAGTTTTTATTAGGTTTACTGAGTCCTACGTTTACACTACAGCGATTTCAAAAATCACGTTCGTTTGAACGTTAAGTATGAAAAAAAGAAAGAATATTAAGTTTACATTCATAGTGTATGTACATCAAACAGCAAAATAATCGTGTAACTGACTAATAAGTTTTTGAGCACCAAAAGTACTCTAAAAAGACTCAGCAAGGTGATTTTTATAAAAACAATCTACCGAAATGCTAGCTGGGTGTACTTACTTAATTGATCATTGCAATCCTATAGTCAATATTACAACCTAGCTTCGTTAATTTTATACATGAGTGGCGGGACCTACAGTTTAAAATCGACTCCGAACGACAATTTTTGAGAAACTTTTCATGGCAATTATTCATTTTTCGCTCCAAGTTTTTGCCAGAAGACTTGTGAAAGGAAATCGCCAAAGAAATACTTTTTTATATTTCATTTTATTCAAAATGCTTGAGCTGGGGTTTGAACAACGAACTTACTAACATACTCCTTACTATGCTATGAAAGTTTCAGGGCAGTATGAAGTACAATGTCATTTAAATGACAACACCCCTCTATCTGGTTTGATTGATTTGAGCTAAAAATATCATGACAATATTTTAAATGGAGGCTGAAATAGGCCTCCAACAATGAAATATCACATCAAACAAATAATTTTTATATTTTTAATGCTACAAAAACAAGGATTCTTTAAATTTTATTAACTTTAAAAAATTTTCAATACCGCTCATACCATGTTAAATAGGCCTCTAAACGAAAAATTAAGAAAAAAAAATTTTTTTAAATAAAATAATATTCATAAACAATTATTGCCTGTAAAAACTATTCAGTTTTTTAACAAAAATTTTATTGAACAAACGTCACAGTCTACTTTCATAACAAAAAACCCGTATTCTATAGCTTACAGCTCCATTGCCATTGTTGTAAAGCTACACTTCACGCTACACTGACCACATACAACATTTGCATATTGCAGCTTAAATCGGATGCCAGTCCTCTTGTGATGATTCACTCTCAGTGCAATGGGTTTTTCCAAAACAATTTTCCATGAAGCCTGTAAAATAGTTGTTTTAAACCACTTTTGAACACAAAACACAAAACTTCAAAACATGTTGGCAACAGCAACAATAAAAACTAATGAAATGCTTTCAAAGAGTATTTTCAATAAGTGTTACCATGTAAAGACACAAATTATGGTCGGTTGTTAGATAGGTAACCTATGATTAAGAATTGTAATGTATACGGCACCACCTACTGTTTAAAGACAGAGTTATTGAGAAACTTTTCATGGGGAATTTTATTTTATGCTTAGAGTTTTTGCATAGAAATCTGCTGAGAAGAAGTAACCAAACAAATATTTTTCAGCTTGTTCGGGACCTGTCTGATCTGGGGTTTGAACCGTGGACTCACGTTTAATAAGTCAACACATTAGCTGGTAGACTACAGCGCATTCATAATCTTCAAAAGCGTACTTTGAACTCATGATATTGGTTTTTCTAGGGTAATTTTCAACAAAAATGAAGTCGCCGTGGTCTAGTGGGTTGGCTTATTAGCCGAAAGGCCCGGGTTCGTATCCCAGGTCAGACATCAAAACGAAAAATATTTCTTCGGCGACTTTCTCTCAGCAGATTTCTGGCAAAGACTCTGAGAATAAAAATTGCTGTGAAAAGCTTCTCAAAAATCTGTCGTTCGGAGTCGACTTTAAACTGTAGGTCCCGCCACTCATGTATAAAATTAACGAAGCTAGGTCGTAATACTGACTGAAGGGTTGTAATGCCAATTATGTATGTATATAATTTTCAACAAAATACAATCCCGTGAATCCTTCAAGTTAGCCTAGAGTCACATTCTTTTCAAAATTTTTTCCATGGAAAATTTTATTGAAATAAATAGCATTGGAAGCCTGTTGTGGATTATATGCTACAATTTCACAAATAGAAGCGATATTTTCATCATTACGTAGATTTCGCTGATGCATAAGCCAACCTCTTCACATTTCTTTATTATCTTGGAAAGGTTTTTGGTTCTAAAGATATTAACGAAACAATGTGCTCCTCTTTAATAAAAGCGATAACTCTTTAACTAAAAAATAAATCATGTGATAAGGAAAGTCCAGCCTAAAAATAAAATTTACTATCACAAGAAAACACTTACAACCATCATATCATGTCAAGAGGCCTGATAACTCGAAAACGGTTACCAAAGGAGCCTCAATTTTAAAAACAAAGCAAATATAACATCACCTGACTCTGGCCAAGAATTTAATTGGGTCAACGGCAATCTAATAACTCGAAAACTTTGAAAACAAAAACCTTTACCATGTGGTCATAACAACACATAAAAATTTCTTGCTAATTGACAAGTTAATAACTCGAAAACTTGTGTTAACAACATCATCATAAACAAGGGTATAAAAGATAAAGTTTTTTTGCTTTTTTTTGTTAAATTTATACTTTTGATAACTCATAAATGCAAACCATGTGACTGGCTAACTGACTGGTTATAAAAAAAACCCAGGTTGATAACTCGTTAACTAAAAACAATGATGTTAAGATAACGATAAAATATTTAAACTTTAAACAAAGATATTCATTTTAGATTGACACAATTAACTAATTTTGGTTTATAACTCGTTAACTTTCTGCCCATTTGATTACATTTGTTGGTGAGTATTGCTAAAAAAAAAAAAAAAGGAAAAGATAAGGAAAACTGAGTCTTATAATTATATTACGGGGTATTAAAATTGGCACGTTTATGGCTTACGGTTATTTTGAATTTTATTTCATGTTTTCCTAGAACCCTAGAGTCTTAAAATATTTTTTAATAAAAAAAACAAAAATTATTCATACTTGTAGGGCCTATTTATAGCAGAAAACGATTTAATTTCATAATTTATACACTCAGAATATATTTATGTTATGAAGTAAGAATTTGCGGTTGATTAATTAAATGATTTCATATTACAATCAAACGGACAGACAGACAGACAGTCAGTCATTGTTTTAAACCGCTATTGAGCAATTTATTCTGAAGCTATTGTACGAAACATGAGTTCGTGTACATGCGATTATCGTTATTGCAACAAGATCGATTAATTATTTCTTTCTCTCTCTCTCTCTCTCTCTCTCTCTCTCGCTCTTTGCTCACGGTTTCACTAAATGCTTTAACTAACATAGTACTACGCTCACAATTCATTAAGAGCTCTCACAAATACAATACGAAGTCGCAACGAATTTAATCCGACCTACCTACACAATGTTTTTTAAAAATTTTAATTTTAATAAAATTTTTTCAACAAGTTTTTCGCACATTTTAGGCGATATCTTTGTTATCGCCTTACGGGAAACTAGCACCCTATATGCGGTCCATAGCCCCACAAAAATCTGAGGTCGTTAAATCGCACGATTTTGGTAACTATTTTCATCCGTTAAAATGTGAAATTGAAGTCGCCGTAGTCTAGTAGGAAGTGTGTTGACTTATTAAACATGAGGCCACGGTTCAAACCCCAAAAATATTTATTCGGCGACATCCTCTTAGCAGATTTCTGGCAATAACTCTGAGAGTAAATAAAATTACGTCTGTCGTTTGGAGTTAAACTGTAGATCCTGCCACTTATGTATAAAAATTAACACACACAACATAAGTAGTGTGAGAAACTACGTCAATAATACTAACTGAAGGGTTGTAATGGCCAATTATGAAGTGTCATTCCCAAGTTGATTGACAAGGATTCCGCAAGGGGCGCCTCCGTTCTATTGAGCTCGTCAGCCCTGCAATAAATGAAATTGCCATGACTGTACGGCACGCCACTCTTGTATAAAATTAGCAAACCCAACATGGGTGGCATGGGAATGAGTACTAGACTCGAAATTACCGCATACCTTAGCCACTATTGGTTTGCATAGTAGGCCTAAAATTCCTTATAAATTTTACTTTTTTTTCGAACCCTATTCGAACACTAATACATACGTACACACATAATTAGCCATTACAGCGCTTCAGCCAGACCACGGCGACTTCAAATTACTCTCGAACACTAAAAGCCAAATCTTGTTAGATTCGGCGTGTTTTGCTATCACGACCAAAAATTTGCTTTGTGATCTCCTAGGTTTTCTGCAGAAGTTGTGACTCAAGAGACTTCTGCCACTTAATGTCCCACTTTCTAGCACTTGTGCAAATGCGTGACCAAACACTAGACTTGATTTTAATTGCAAGGGATAGTACTATCGCTTTACAACTATCACGTGTTAATATGAAGTGACGGCATTTAACCTAACTTCCGGGTGACATTGAACCTTGGATCCAGTTTCATAACCTTGCCTCTAAGAATATTCCTGCTTTTAAATGGTTTTTAAAATCTTTTTGGTTTTTTTTTTATTAAACCTGCACTCAGGGGATGTCCCCTACTCATGCAGTGCATTGTGCAGGTTTAGGAAAGGTGGAAAGCGGGAAGATGCGAACGGTAAGGAAACGAGTTGCTTCTGGTGACTATAAAATGACCAATGCTATACCTTCACCATTAGACAGTCTACAGCAATCGTCCCCAAGAAGCCCGCAGTTTCTCACACCACTTATGTTGTGTGCTTTAATTTTATAAAGAAGTGGCGGGACCTATAGTTTAAAGTCGACTCCGAACAACAGATTTTTTTTGAGAAACAAGAAGAGAAAGGGAAGAAATCGCCGAATAAATACTTTTTGTATTTTTTTATTTTTCATGTCTGGCCTGGGACACGAACCCTGGCTTTACGTCTAGTAAGCCAGCACACTAACTACTACGATCATCCTAATTTTTTTTCATCATCCTAATGAATTGATTCCTTTAAATTTGCAGTAATATTGTATTCAACAGGAATTCTTTTAACATAAAATCCTAAACAATTTGTGATAAACTAACGCGACGCATTCAACAAATCGGAAATTCCCAGTTCATAAGGCATTAAATCTAATGGAAGCTGCAAAAAATACAAAATTTTCAAAGAAAAAAAAACAACAACAAACAATCAAAATGAAGCGACATTTTGTTATTGACATTTAAAGGTAAGGCGAAAAACGACTGCAACAGAAACCAGCACGATAACATATTGACCAATTTACCATGTTACCATAAACAACGTTGAAGAACAATCAAAGTCAATGATATCGAAACTTTATGGTATACACCACTAGCTCTTAACTTGTTTTTGAAGTGTTTAACAAACGTGCATCCGCCGTCTAACAGTGCACAGTGGGAAATTTAGTCACTTTTGTGGAGTAAAATTTTAAGCTTTCCAAACTATTTTATTTCAAATAATCTGCAATGTAGATATGGCGTTCGAAATTAACTTTATGACTGCCTGGCGTCTAAATGTTGTCAGTATACTCTCAGCTAGTATTCTGCAACCGATTCGCCTGAGATTAGCCATGACTTTTAAATGAAATTCACCTATAGAGAGTCCTGATATCTAAGTCCCTGATATACAAACCTCATTTCATTTACCCCATCTAATTTTAAGTCATCATCGTATAGTTCTACTGAGCTTGCAGAAGGATCTGGTTTCGACTTCCAGCAGGCTAAAAATGTCTCAGTATTTATTTAGATAATTATAGGAGACCATATCGACGCCTCCATTCTATACCGTTTTAAATACACTTAGAACGTTTTTAATGTTCTTGTTAAAAGAAAAAATCTACTTAGAATACGCATATAGTTTTAAGGCGCGTGAAAACTTTGAGAGCTCATAACTCAAAACACACTTTTTCGACTTAGAATGTTATAGAACGGAGGCGCCGATATAACTATTCGGTACTATGCAATGAAATCTCCCTAGTCTAATACATATATATTGGATTATTGAACGCAAGGATACAGTTCAAATCCCAGGTCTGACATGAGAAATATTTCTTTAGCTACTTCCTCTCAGCAGATTTCTGGCAAGAACTATGAAAGTAAATAGAAAATTACCATGAAAAGTTTCTCAAAACCACCTGTTGTTCCGAATCGGCTTTAAACTGTAGGTCGCGCCAATTATGTATAAAATTAACACACCTAATACCTGTGGTATGAGAAGCTAGGTCGTTAACCTGACTAAAGAATTGTTGTAACCAATTACATATGTTATGTATTAAGGTTCAAAAGTTAAAATTATTTTACTTTTTAGTGACCTCATCCATCTTTTTATTAATTTTTTACTATGGAGTATCAATAGTTAAGTTTTTCCCGGCTTCATCTACTTTTAAGCAGATAACTTATATAATGCAACAGGTTCTAGAAAGATAGGGTTGCCAATCGTCATTGCCGAAAAACAACATAATCAGTGTTGGATTGTTGTATTGGTTATAGTGGTGAGGAACTTTGCTAATCAGAATTACGAAACTATTTATAGACAATCTTAGGTTAGGTTACAGAACGTGTACTTGCCGGTTAATACAAGTACAATACCTGGAGGTCGAAATTGACCCATTATACTACGACTTTAAGAAGAGAAGGAAATAGAGGGAATAGAATAAAAGGAGGGAAGGAGGAATCGGAGGAATCTGTATGAAATTTCTACACATTTTTTCATTATTAAGAGAACCATATGCATAAATGGCCAGGCCTTGACTAAATTTATGGTACTTCAGATAAAAGGTTCCCGATATTTACAATTCATCATATTGTTTTTCCTAATACTATGTTCAGACATGCACTTATATTGAGAAAATCGCAATAAATGGCATTATTGATCTCAATATTTCATACAAAATTTCAATTAATTATTGGTCAATAAATTCATAAATTGATATAATATTGATTAAAACTTCAAATACAACACTGTGATAAGTATGTTCAGTGATACGATTACATTTTTCCGAACACTTTCTATTGATATTTGACAACTCAAATGTAAACAACGACAGTGTCATAAGCAAAAGTTTTCTTTTCTGCTAGCTAGCCCATATTATCAAATTTTTATTTCTCATCCTTCTGAGGAAATTCACTGTGGAGTCACAAGTAGCCCCTATTAACCGCAACAGCTCGGTGTTTCGATTAATCATTAGCAAATATCTTTTCCTTTTACCACTAATTTTCGCGATTAAATTAAAAGCAATGTTGTTGAAGCAATCAGCTGTTTTGTTTACTAGCTGTCAAATAAATGTTCGTATATTATATGTCTGAACGCTAAAAATATTGTTCTCAATACACAAAATATTGATTTAATAAAAGTGCATGTCTGAACATAGTATAAGGCTTCCATTTAAGGACTTCTGCCGTGGATGCAGATTCTTATCCCCTTTTTTGTCAGTGCCTGTCTCTGGCTAGGTGCAGATATAACATTAAACCCACCATGGACGGGTCATATGACCCATTTTGTAGTTCTTGTCAGAATTTCTGCAAAATAACATTATCTTATCGCCATTTTTGTGTTTTCCAAGATTTTCTTCTTTCTCTTGTTAATTTTTTTTTACCAAGAAATATATGTAATCAACCTTAAATACCGCAAGGGGTCATTTGACGCCGTTTGGTAGAAATAGGAATACATGAAGTATCGGTAGGTTTAGTGATAAGTTATTTGGCTCCCCATTTCTTGTGAGCTTGACGGAGGTATCATCTATAGATATTAAGGATATAGCTTCGTTTATCAAAGTTTCTGGCTGGTTTTCCAGCGTGGGGTAGTCGTGCTTTTGATGGGTATACCAGGCGCTGACCAATTTCTTCCTCTTTCCTTGTTTTTGGAGAACTTGGTCAGTATAAGGACTGCGTTCACGTGTGGCATCACAACGGGCCTCTATGCGTGCTCAAGTGAGCTTTGATGTCAGAGATACCACTTCGACCTAACCTAACCTAACCTATATTGTTTTTCCTTCATCAACATTATTTTCACTTTTTCTAAAAATCATCCCACTGTGCAATGACTACTTTTATGTCTTGTTTTAATTTTTTGTTTTTTTTAATAAGTTTCTTTATGATCACTGACAACTTACTGTCCAAGAGACTGAAACGAGACAGTGAGCAAGCGATAGACTAGCATATAAAGCTATTGATATTAAACGCTCACTAGCAGAGATAGAGATAGAGAGAGAGAGCATAATAACAATCGAGATAAGACAAGAATAATAATAAAAAAAAAACTTTCAAAACATTTGCAACACTCGTTAAAATCGACGACGACAACAAACCAGTAAGTAAACTTGGCTTTTAAATAACAGTCAACAGAAACAAACAAATTTAGTACCACGCAACAGGTCTTAAGGTAAAGACCTGTCTTTGTATTGTGTTTTGTTTGTTTTAAAGAAAAAAAATATAAAAAAACAATAAAAAATTTAATTTTTGTTTTATTTATAAACAATTAATTAATGAATGATAATTAAAGAAAAAAAATTAATAATAATTAAATTAACAGTTATAATCCAAACAAAGCAATCGAAACCATTCTCTTTAAACAGAAAAGTTCAAGAAGCAATAAATTTCGAATCTCGAACATTACTTACGAGAAAAAGTTTTCAAGATATTCGCCGAAGAAAATAGATAAGAAGAAGCAACTACCATAAGAATTCCATTGAAAATAAAGAGCAAAAAAAAATATTAAAAAAACAATAAAACAAAACTGGATTCAAATACAGAAAACATTAAAGTGTAGTGGAGTGTAGAGTATCGTAGTGCAGTGCAGTGTAAAGTAAAGTGAAAACAATAAAAATGGCAGAAGACCACGACCACGACCACCACCACCACCACGATCTCAAGCTTAACCACGATCATGATGATAATAGTCACGATGTTTTGGTGGCCAAATGTGCCGCTATGGCATGTCTGTTCTGTGCCACCGCACTCTTCGGTGGCATACCCTTCATATTGAATCATTATTTCAAATGGACAAGCAATAATTCAAATGCCCGTTCAGCTAAAGTGGTAACATATCTGTTGTATTTCGGTGGTGGTGTTTTATTGGCCACCACTTTCATTCACTTGCTGCCCGAAGTGCAAGAGGTAGTCGAGCACTTGCAAACATGTGGCCAAATTCCCCAGTTCAAGTTTGCCGCCGCCGAACTTTTAATGTGTGTGGGTTTCTTTTTAATGTATCTGATAGAGGAATGCATACACAGCTATTTGCATCGCCACAAAAAAGCTTTAATGGTTAAAGATGATGGTGTAGGAGCAGCCTTCCAACGTGGTCACAGTGTACGCCATAGTGTTTTGGTAAGGGGTAGTCGAAAGAAAAAATCCGATGATTTAGATGACGACAGCGAAGACACTTTGGAGACACCAAAAGTGCCCAATAGTTATGACAACATAGCCTATCAAGTGTCTGCCATAAGTCTTAATAACAAACAAAACGATTTGGAGAATCAAATATATCCCAGCTCTGATATGCCCAAATGCCATGGCCACTCCTATAATTTGGAACATTCACTGGAACATGCACACAAACCCTCTTTGGATCACACTCACAATTATTCCGTTAATCATAGCCACGATCATGGGCATGGTCATTCCCATTTACCTATTACCCCAACAGATAGTGATGATGTTGTCACTTCTTCTTTACGTGGCTTGGGTATTGTCTTGGCCTTATCGTTACACGAAATTTTTGAAGGTCTAGCCATTGGCTTAGAGGATTCCAGCAGTTCGGTATGGTTTTTATTTGGTGCTGTTGCCGCTCACAAATTGGTTTTGGCTTTTTGTGTGGGCGTTGAATTAATTGTGGCCCGTACAAAACCCATTTTGGCTATTGTTTATACCGTTACCTTTGCCATTGTTAGCCCTATTGGCATTGCCATAGGCATAGCTGTTAGCCATAATTCGGCAGATTCTGAAGATAGCATAGCATCGATGATTTTACAGGGTATAGCCTGTGGCACTCTACTGTATGTGGTGTTCTTTGAGATTCTATCTAAACATCATGCTGGTCTTGTCTCCTTCCTCGCCATGTTAGTTGGTTTTGGTCTCATGTTTGGCTTGCAGAATATCGGTAAGTAAAAACGAAATGAAAAAAACAAATATTTTGAGTTTCTAATACAAAAAAAGCTATTTTTGGAAGACCCCCAGGGTCCATTTAGTGTGATATCGTTCTGGGCAAGTGTAAATTTTGAAATTTGTCTAAAGGCCTCCACATTCATGTGGACAAAAGTGTTAGCCATGAAAAGCATCGACAAGTCGTAAGGCAATGGCAATGTCATCTTCTACGATGAATCACATTTTGATCTGAATGGGACTTAGTGAATACACAAGTTTGCCGAATTTTTGGCTCAAAAAATTCTCCTTTAAACCATGAGAAACAAATGCGCCCACAATCAGCAATTGTCTGATGCGATTTGAGTTTAGGCAGCGTGATATGATCTAAGATTTTAGAAATTGATGCAGAAAATACAATGATTGTGACAGAACATGATAATGCAGTTCTCATGGGCTCAACTGGGAGGCATAGATCTGATCGACATGTCATACCGCGACGGCTACAATCGATTTATGGTTGCAGTAACGATTTTTAGAACAAATTGTCTTAAGGAATTCTGATGTCAACTGGCCATCAAGATCATACAGCTTCTTACCTACCGCCTGGGAAAAAATATCCCAAATGCTATCTTTAAGAATGCAAGGCTTCTGGATAAGAGTGATAAAAAGGTTAAGTGAGTCTGCTTGCTAGTGATGCAAATTCAGCTTCCCTTGGGATTTTGGCATAATTTATGTGTCGGATGACGGACTTTTAGATGGGTTAACCTACGCAACACTATACCACTCTGAAATAACTGAAGAGATGACTGATCAATCGCGATCCAAAGATCCCGGCTAGACACAAAATCCTAGGATTATGTTAATAAACTAAAAATAGTTCATGAATTCAAATCCAAGTTCCAACATCTTGTCACTGAGATAAAAAAGGTTACAGAAAATTCATGTCATTGAGGCTCATAGCGTTCAGTTGGCGGATATTAAATTAAACACAATGGGCTACATGGCCACCCTGTACGCTTGCCTATGTATGACAAGTCATCCACTAATCTAATCCAATCTGTACATGTCTTCTCCTTCACAATGTTTTTATTTTGGAAGGGAAAAAGTGCTTTAAAAAATATGCTTTAAAGCAATTAGGGGTCGCCGTGGTCTAGTAGGTAGTGTGCTGGCTTATTAGACGTAAAAGCCAGGGTTCGAGTCCCAGGCCAGACATCAAAAATAAAAAATACAAAAAGTATTTTTTTCGGCGATTTCTTCTCTTTCTCTTCTTTAAAAGTTTCTCAAAAATCTGTCGTTCGGAATCGACTTTAAACTGTAGGTCCCGCCACTTCTGTATAAAATTAACACACACAATATAAGTGGTGTGAGAAACTGCGGGCTTGTTGGGGACGATTGCTGTAAACTATCTAATGGTGAAGGCCATTTTATAGTCACCAGCAGCAACTTGTTTCCTTACCGTTCGCATCTTTCGTCTTTCCACCTTTCCTAAACCAGCACAATGCATTGCATGAGTAGGGGCCATCCCCTGAGTGCTGGTTTTATAACAAAAAAAAATTTAAATTCAAAAAAATTCCCCTATTATTATAAAACAATATAAATTTCCCCCAAAGTGTAAAATATTCAAATGGCGTGAAGCAAAATTTATTGCAAAAAAAACCCCAGCCCACCACATCATGATTCATTAAACTGTGATATGCCTTAATGGAATGGAATAATATTTCTAAATTCTAATAATTATAGATTAAGGGCCAGTTCTTGTGTTTTTTTTTTTCTCCCATTTTTCTTAATAAAAATTTATTGATTTGAAACCCGTTTGTCCAGATGAATAATATCTTGTGAAGCTCCTAAGACCTAAAAAACTAAGGCAGCGTGTAATAATAAAACAAAAAATTTATTATGAATTATGCAAACAAATTCACAAGAACGAAGATGATATTAATGACGATAATAATTTCAAAGTATTGTTTATAATTTTTGTGGTTGAATTTATTAACAATTCGTTTGAATTTTATTTGTTGACGCAACTTTTGCAAAAACGAAAAAACCCTCAGTGCTTAGTATAGTTACTGGTTTTGTATCACAAACTGTAATTGAAACTCAACTTTATTACCGCCATTCATTATTTAAATTTATTCAACCCTGCAAGGGCTCTAATCATCACAAAACAAAGCCAGATGTCAAGGAAAATTTTTACAAAGAAATTTTGACGGCTGTTCATAGTTATCTTATCAAAAAAATTGTATTCTTTTTTTAAATATTTGTCATGTTGATAACTCGTTAACTTGAATGGTTTGCAAAATTCCAATATCAATGATAAAGTCATTGTACTATTGCCTTACTGATAACTTAATAATATTTTAAATGATAATACAGTAAATCTTTTAAAATAAAAATATAAGTCATGTTGATAACTCGTTATATACAGTGTGGGAATATTTTTATAAATGATAATACAGTTCATAATATAAAGATTGTTTGTTTGGCTTTAAAACCCTTCATGTTGATAACTCATTAAATACCTTCTGTAAGAAAATTAAAGAAATGTTCAGTACTCCTAACATGGGAATAGTTTAATAAATGATAATGCAGTCCATAAATTAAAGATTGCTTACTTGGCATTCAAAGCCGTCATATTGATAACTCGTTAAATACATTCTGTAAGAAACTTAAACAAATTTTCAGTACTGCTAACATTAGAATAATTTTATAAATGATAATGCAGTTCATAATTTAAAGGTTGCTTATTCGGTTAAGAACAAATTAATTGTTAGTATAGGGAGCCGCAGTAAGCATGCAAAACATGTATTTTAAATGCTAAATGTGGCTTTTTTATTGGACATGTATGCCGATTAGGTATGAAATAAAATATCTATTTAATGGTTGCCAAGGTAAGGATGACAGGCCATTGATTACTCTTTTCATTTCCATAACTTTTACACAGTGATGTGACTGTACCTCACCGATGAAACATCTAATATTTCGTAAAAGTCGCTGTAGTCTAGTAGGTAGTTTGTTGGTTTATTAGACATGACGTCTCGGTTCAAAACCTTGGTCAGATATCTTCTTTCAGAAGATTGCAAAATGAAAGTAAATAAAATTACCATGAAAAGATTCGCCACGCCCCTCAATTACCTTGTGAGTGGTGTGAGAAACTTTGTTTTATTCGCAAAAATCCTCTTGATCTATGTCCAGTTAGCATCAACACTTTTGAAATAATTTGTTCTGGAAATCGTTGCTGCAATACATGGATTATCAAACGCATGGATTATCATAAAAAGTAACATCAGTTTCCTGTAACCATATGCAAGTCTAATTGAGGGCCCATGAACTCCATTTTAAAATTGCCGTTCCCAATCATTTAAATTTCAGTAGGAAATATTAAGAAAAATATTCCTTTCGGCTGTCTTCTGGCATAAACTCTAAGAGTAAATAAAAGTTGCCATGAGTACTTTCTCAAGTCTATCGTTCGAGGTTGACGTTAAGCCGCAGGTTCCGGTACGTGAGCACAAAATAAACATTTACAACGAGGGTAAAAAAGGGGGAGACTTGTTGTAAGAATCTATTAATTAAGCGATGCCTAATCTCACCGCTTTTTCAAAATCACTTCGAAACGGTTATTCATAATGGATCCATTGGTTAATCTTGGTTTGGATGCAAGGGAGACTGTACAAAATGAACTTCTTCGGAGAAATATTGGCCTCGATAGTACTTTCCTCCATTAACCGTGGTCCTGAATATGCCAAATTTTGTATGCATGAAGACCAAGGTCTTTTGATAATTTCACTAGGTAGGGATTCATGAAATTGGTCACGATGTTGAGAACAAGAACGAATTAAGATTTTCGGGATTTCAGCTACATTCTCGCCTCAAAAGACCGCGCAGTACCTTCATAATATGGTACTATTTTCTTGACTATAATGATCTTACTTCTGTTGAAGGAAATAAGCGATTATCAGTTCTAGTACATTTTTCATCACTTCCTGAAGCATGATGCACAAAAAAATCTGGAAATACTTTAGAATTTCAAAAATTCAATAGCATTTCCTGAATAGTTCCGAGATTTTTGTTTTCTATTTATATAAGACAAGATAACATGAGTCTTTATCAATTTATTTACAGACTTCTGGTCTAGTTAAATCGGTAGTTGGCAACACTGTTATCACAGTCATAAATTGTCAATAAATATCACTTGAAATGAAGATTAATGACAAGTTTTCTTATCGCTGAAGTTCGTTCAACATTTTCACATTGACTTTCATGTGTGTGACGTTAATTAGGGAGGTCAGGCTGTATGATTAGAGTTTGTTGTTGTAAATAACGGTAAACATATAGTTAGTTAGTTATTATTTACATTTTAATAGTAAATAAAATACAATAAATATGTATGGCACTTGAAAAGTGATTTAAGTTGGTCTTAATAGACGCTGTTATCATTAAGATACGCCGTGAAACACTTGAAAATATTAAAAATTTACATTGTTGTATTGTAATCTCGGCAATTACTTACAAGTGCTCTTTTCCCATGTGTATTAGCGGCTTTTTATTAGCATTTCTTTACATTGTTCATAATTAGTTTATGACTAGCGCTTAACTTTAATTAATATTATCGCTAAATGAGTACTTTAGTCAAAAAAAAAAAAACACAAAAGAAAACGTGTTTATGAGTTATCAGCATATCAGTTGGAAACAAAGCCCCAAAAAAAAATATCTTTACGACTGTCAAGTAATCAAATAATAATTATTACCTAACATAACAGCCTTAGTGGGTCAATTTCAGCCATTTTAAAGGGATAACAACAGAGTTGAATTTTATTAGGATATAAAATAACTGTCTGGCAACAAGGTTAAAGAGTTATAAACACAAATTATTTTATGGCAACACATTTCGGATATGGTTAAGGTAATTACATTATTAAAAAGGCAATAGCATAGGATTTTAAGTTTTTAATTTATTTTTAATTGTTTATGAGTTATCAAATAAAAAGCCGAAAGAAAAATATCTTTACAATTCTCAAGTTATCAAATGTTAATTATTACCCAACATGCCATTATTAGTGGGTTAATTGCTGTATTAGGATATAACATAACTGTCTGAGAACAAGGTTAAAGAGTTATAAACATGAATTGCAACACTTTCGGTTCAACAATTAGGCCAACGATAACAGATTTTAAGGTTATCAATTATTTCTGAAAGAAACTTCATTATGAGTTTATGGTTAAAGAGTTATAAACCAAAAATATTTTTCTGAAATTGGTTATGGTTTATGATTCAGTCGTTTATGTACCCTTAATGGATTGTATCGCTGTTGGTCAAAACCATCCAGTTCATAATCTTCAACAGCAGTTCTAAAAATTACGTCATATTACCGCCATGTCTCAATGAACTGAAGGTAATGGCTTGAAGAAATATGCCTTCATGACACCTCCAGACCATAATACATCACAAACAGTTACTTTTTTCGGAATGAAATGTCTTTTTCGCAATCATTTTTAGGTTCTTCGAGCCTTATACGTACTTACTTAATTGTTCATGACAACATTTTAGTCAAGATCACAACCTAGCTTCTCACACCACCCATTTGGTATGTTGGAACCTACAGTTTAATTTTAAAAGCTTTTTATTACAATTTTTTTCTCTCAGTTGTCGAATGAAATATTGCTGAGATAGGCTTTGAACCCCGTACTCTCATCTACTAAGCCAACATTCCGCCATACCTCTATGAACTGACACCCCTAGACCATAATACATCACAAACAATCGTTTTTTCCGGATGAAATGTCTTTTTCGAAATCATTTTTAGGTCCTTCGAGCCCTATAAGTACTTACAACCTAGCAACCAGAGTTACAACCTATCTTCTCACACCACCCGTTTGGTATGGTGGAACCTACAGTTTAATTTTAAAAGGTTTTTATTACAATTTTTCTCTCTGAAAGCATTTGCCAGAAGAATCATGCGTGAATATTGTCAAATGAAATATTGCTAAGATAGGATTTGAGTAACCCATGACTCTCATCTACTAAGCCAACATACCACCTACTAGACTGCGACCGATTTTCAATTTCTATTATTCTTGGCAAAATTTCCAACCTCAAGACCCTAAGGCTTGTTGTTATATGTTCATGACTTCAAGCTATTCCACCAGTTTTATCGAGCACCTTAGGCTTGTTGACAAATGTTCTCGATTTCAAACTAATCCACCAGTTTATCGGGCACTATTGCCAGCCGTAATCCAGAAAGGAGTATAATATCTCCAATGAAACGGAATATAAACAAATATTTTTGCCAAGGAAAGTTTCTCCAAAAAATCTTTCCTTAAAGGTCCACTTGAAAACTGTAGCTCCTGTTACTCATGTATAAAATTAACGCAGATAACATAAATGGTGTGAGAAGCTAGGTCGTTTTCCTGACTGAAGCATTGTGTATGTTGTCGGTGCAAATCATCAAAGTGAGACATTAGGCGACACGAATTGCGTTTTCGAAAAAATAAATCCATCAGCGTAAACTCCAAACCATACAATAGCTTTGACCGGGGGTAATAGTGTTATTTTCAGATTTATCAGTGGCTTAGAAAAAATGATTCGGCTTAAACACAAGTCTTCAAAGATCGGAATGAGTCTTCAAAGATCAGAATGAGTTTTGTCGCCCATAATGTTCTGATATGAAAAGGGTCTCTTCCTCGGACTTCCTCAACCGTTAGGTGCTAACACATTGTCTGCACTTTAGTAAGGGAACATCTGTAATTATTTTTCCCGAAATCCTTATTCAAACCTACCGATTAATGACCAATTGTGGTGCACGGTGTTAAGGTAATACTCTGTAGTCGATTGCGAATTCCAAGTTCTAAGGAACACAACCTCAAAAATGTCAATGAAGAAGTGACATTTAGAATCATTTGCAAAAACGATAACATCTTCCGAATGAGTGATGACTGCTGAATGCTACAACTAACCCTCGTATAAATATTCTAATATTCTATTCTATTTTTTTGTCAATTGTGATTTATTCAAAACCAAATAACTTAGTAGATCCACTTCACTTTTAACTTTTTTTTTTTTTGTGGTACTGTCATAACCGATAACCGATAACCGATATTTGAAATTGGAACAGAATGACAAAAACAAATTATCTTGACAATTAAGCAAAAAATAATTTATGAACGAATTATAGCAAACGTTCACCATAGTTTGTTATTTTAAATATGGCGTCTCTACAATAATTAATTTTAAAAAATTGTATACAACTGAACGTAGGAGAGTTAATTAAGAAACAAATTCTATTTTAAAATTTATTTCAAAAAAGAACATATTTTTAGCATTTTAAAATAGTAAAAGATAAGTTAACAATGATGCCATATAGAGTTCTAAAAAAGCAATAATGACGTAACGATTTTAAACTTTAAAACTGAAATAAAAATGAAAATAATTAAACAATAAAATTTTAAATAGAAAAAATTAAATTAAAAAAAAAAACTATTAACTACTCAAAATATGGGCTCTAAAATAGTAGATTTGTCGTATGAGGATTCCCTTAACGATTGCACCTGTTGTGTCATTCAATTATAACTCATTCAAACTAACTCCTATAGACTTCTGGAGGTTTGGATTTTGAACACATAGGTTACGACCACAAATTCTAGGTACCCAAAAATTCATATTCTCAGGTACCTAAGGGTCCTAGGGTTTCTTTTTCCCCATTATCATTAAAGCTAAAGCTCCAAAAGTGGTTATGAAGTTTTTTCCCACCCTCTTAACACGTGTTCTTAGAGGTCGGTGTCCCGTAAATGACCTGTGGGGAATGGCCTGTGGTTTCCTCTTTATCCACGCCATTAAAGCTGCTACAGACCTTGTTGTGCAGTATTCCCAGACTCCTGGCGTGTATCCTGCTATAACTGGAAAAAGGGGGTTCTTTATAGATTTAATACAAACTGTGTTCTGCATATACACTCGGGGGCCAGATGTGCCTGAGTTCTTTACCACATCTTCTCATTGGGAATGAGATTAAGTATTTGCTTATCTCTCTGCTGAGGATTTATTCTTATCTTCCTGGGGACATTTCCCATATATAGGAACCCATACAATTTTCAAAGTACAATGGGTCAATTTCGACCTCCGGGTACTGTGCTTGTCTTGACCGACAGGTGCACGTCCTCTAACCTAAACCATACAATGGTTACTGTCGTATATCTTCCTATCTTCTCTAAACGTGCTTTGCCTTCTTGGGCAATTTTATATGTGGTGTACATAAACTTTAGAGACTGCTTTAGTTACTTATTTCACTAGTCATTACAACCATAGCTGCAAGATAAATGAAGCATCAAATCGTTAAATATTTGAGAAAAAATCGTCAAAATCGTCAAAGGCGTTCATTGAAATCGTAAAAAAATCGTCAGAAAAAATAAATTGAATTGAAATAAATGTTAGGTTAGGTTAGGTTAGAGGATGTATACTTGTCGGTTAAGACAAGTACAGTACCCGGAGATTGAAATTGGCTCATTGTACAATGTCCTTAGGGAAGGAAGGAAATAGAGGATATAGGATGAAAGGAGGGAATATAGGTAAGGGGAGGGAAACTATGTGCCACCACACATAGGCGTCTGAAGATCTTGACTTTATTAGCATGAAAATTCAGTGTAATGCTCGCTACAACTGGCATATTTTTCAGTACCTTGGTTTCTTAAGTCGTTGCAATAAATACTTCATTTCACATCTGATTTACTTACCATTTATACCATTTGTACCATTTATAACCGGCCAATCGAGAATGGAATACAACTCTCATGTATGGGTAGGCCCTTTAAGTCTATTTATAGGCTTCTCAATCGTCTACAGGAGAGACCGTAGTAGTTTGTTAATTTTTATTCATGAACTCATTACGATCGTTATCATGATCATAATATGTTCAAAACCCTATTTCTATTTTCCAAAGCAACCACTATGCCTTAGTCCCACAGAATTGATTTGATGAACATGTTCAAAACGTTATTTTTTTCCAAAGAAACCACTAAAGCCCCAGTCCAATAGAATTGCCTTGGTTTTGATTAAAAATCCGTACAAATCGTATACATTTTTAGAATTAATGCTTGATACCCCAGTTTAGGCCCAGTTTGATTTCCTACAAAAATAAAAAAAATTTTTTCCTGCCATTAAAGGGTTAAACACTATTTTTTTCCTATATTTGACTGGTTTGAGTTAAAAATTCCTCAAATCTATACATTTTCAGAATTAATACCTGATACCCCAGTTTAGGCCAATTTTGATTTCCTACAGAAATAAAAAAAAATTTTCCTGCCATTAAAGGGTTAAACACTATTTTTTTTCCCTATATTTGACTTGATTTTGAGTAAAAAGTCATACAAATCCTATACATTTTTAGAATTAATACTTGATACCCCAGTTTAGGCCCAGTTTGATTTCCTACAGAAATAAAAAGAATATTTGCCTTAGAGCTTTAAGAAAAAAATTTTTTCTGCCCTTAAAGGGTTAAACGCAACAATTCAAAAACTAAAACAAAACATAACAAAAGATTTCTTCACATTGTAATTAATTTCAATTATCTTTTACCATTTTAGGTGAAGGCCACGATCATCATGATCATGATCATTGTTCGCATGAAACCGACGCAACCGATTTGCTTACAACCACTACGCCAGTTGCTGTCATAGTAAAGAATTTGGTGACAACAACAAGTTATCAATAGTTTTCTGTACAAGATAACTGTGATATTTTCTAATGTTAAGTTACGTAATAAATTGTATTTTTTTTTATTTTTTAATTTTTTTTTTTTTAAGTTATATTTATTTTATTTTTTATACTCTTATTTAATAAAATACTACTAAATCAAGTGTGCAAAAAACAAAAACAATAACAATAAAAATATAACAAAAAAAAAAATAAAAATAAAACGCTAAAACGTAACGCTAAAACGAAATGTAACAATCACCATTTGGAATGGAAATTGAATTTTGTTTTAGTTAAAAAAAAATACCCTACATTAGGTGTTAAGTAAATGTTTCAGTAATTAATAAAAAAAAATAAAATAATTATTTTATTACTTATTTTAATTTACAATTAAATTAAGCTTTATACATTTAAAAATCATATTTAAGTGCCATTTATGTATAGAAATATTTTATTTTTAATTAAAATTAATTAAAAAAAAATTAAAAATTAAATTAAAATTCCTAAAACAGAAAACTATTATAATGTTCTTTATAATTATAAAATATTTAAATAATAAATAAATTTATAAACAAAAAAAAATCGTTTTCTATTGCCTCTTTTGAAAAAAAATGGGTGATTTTTTAAAAGCTATAGGAAAATTTACCAAAAAAAAAAACACATAAAATTCAGAAAAATCCATGAAATCTTTATTTGAATCGATAGTACGGTCCATATAATTTAATGTTTGAAGATTATTTCATGCAAATGTTGACCACGACTGCACCTCAAATGGTCCATCCGCTTAGTCCAATTTTGGCATACCCTTTCCAACCTTTCGGCCGGTATCTTACGAATAAATGCTTTAAAGTTGTCTTCCAATGCGTTAATTTGGGGGTCGCAATGGTCTAGTAGGGTTCGAGTCTTAGGCCAGACATCAAACATAAAATAAATACAAAAAGTATTTTTCGGCGATTTCTTCTCTTTTTCTTCTTGTTTCTTAAAAATCTGTTTTATGCCACTTCTGCATAAAATTAACACACACAACATAAGTGGTGTGAGAAATTACGGGCTTCTTGGGAACGATTGCTGTAGACTGTCTAATGGTGAAGGTATAGCACTGGCCATTTTATAGTCACCAGCAGCAACTCGTTTCCTTACCGCTCACATCTTCCCTCTCTCTTTCCACCTTTCCCAAAAAACCTGCACAATGCACAGCATGTGTAGGGGTCATCCCCTGAGTGCTGGTTTTATAAAAAAAAAAAATATTGAACATGAGCTTTAACATAGCCCCACAAAAAATAGTCTAAAGGCGTAAAAAATCGCACGATCTAGGCGGCCAATTGACCGGTCCCGAACGGTCAATAAGTTCATTATTACGCATGGTGTGTGGCATGTGGCACCGTATTGTTGAAACCACTTGTCATGCAAGTCATTTCACGGTACCGCTCTCCATTTACAGTTACGTTGCGATTCGCAGCATTTTTGAAGAAGTACGGTGGAATGATGCCACCAGCCTATAAACCGCATCAAACTTTGACTTTTTCTGGATGCATTGATAGCTTTTGCAATGTTTCTGGCTGATCTTCACTGCAAAATCGACAATTCTGCTCATTTACGTATCAATTGAGTCAAAAGTGAGCTTCGTCGCCGAACACAATTTTTCTATAAGGAAACGCATCTTTGGCCAACTTTCCAAGAGCCCATTTACCAAAACTTCTGCATTGTAGTAGATGGTTCGGCTTCAATTCTTGCACCAGCTGTATTATGAAAGGCTTCACCTAATTATCCTTGCAATAATGCTGATGGTTTCATTCTACAGTAACGTAGGTTCGATAAATAAAGACAATTTTTCTCTTTAATTGAAAACCAACGGTCCGGATTCTGTATTTACTAGAGGTCCGGCTTAACTGATAACTGATTTTTAGCAGAAAATCTAGCTGACCGGGTGAACTTCGTTCCGTCCAAAATTGATTTTTTTCTTGCCCAAAACAGGTCACATTAGATTCCCAAGTAAGGGAATCTGTATATAAGTCATTAAGTGTTATTTATAGCAACAAGTAGTAGGTCAGTCGCCGTGGGCTAGTAGGTAGTGTGTTGACTTATTAGACAAAAGGCACGGGTTTGAATTCCAGGTCAGACATCAAAACGAAAAAATATTTCTTTGGCGACTTCCTCTCAGCAGATTTCTGGCAAAGACTCTGAGAGTAAAAATTGCCATGAAAAGCTTTTCAAAAATCTGTCGTTCGGAGTCGACTTTAAACTGTAGGTTCCGCCACTCATGTATAAAATTAACGCACACAACATAAGTGGTGTGAAAAGCCAGGTCGTAATCCTGACTGAAGGGTTGTAATGGCCAATTATGTATGTATGTAGTAGGTCACTGGCATTTCTATTAGTGATGTACTATGTATCACACCTATAACGATGCTGAAATAGTTTAATTCCTCTTTATGCCAGAACTCTTCTGTAAAGGCACAAAAGCAAATACTAGGTAGGGCCTATGGGTTTGCTAAACAATATCAATATCACAATAGAAAATGCGAATATCAGTCACTTAGGAATGCTGGCAGAATAATAAACCTTTAGGAATTCAGATCACATCATCCCATTACATAACCTCTCGGGTAAATTCGGGACATAAGAACGTTCTAAATAGAGAGGAAAAAAATGTCGTCAAGCACCTCAGATGTGTTTCGATACTAGATCGAACTGTAATTAGAGATATCATTTTGGAACCGACATGTGTAACTCACCGTATCGTTACAGTCTCTTTCAAGCGGAAAGGTTGGCAAACGATGAAAACTGTTAAGGATGGTTGTCATTGCATTGCGTTGTAATATAACAATCCACAACTGCAGTGAGACTCTTAGCGAGATTTTTATATCGGATTTGGCAACAAGCTATGATAAGATTCTGTGGAACTGCTGAGCAAGTTTCGCAAGCTTTATCAAAAACTCTTTAGGTTTGACTTTGGACACTGGCAAGATGACGCAGTAAATCTCCCAAGGCTAGATGAAAGACACAGGATACAGCAAACCCTAAAAGAGATATTAAATAGACCAACTTTTTGCCTATTTTCTTTGGTCTTTGTCTTATTTTTTTTTTTATCAAACCTCTGTATCCCACCAATAGATTAGTTTTAAGAGGCCTGTCATTGATTGACGATTGCATTTCCCAGCATAAGTTCTCAAGTTTTGTATGCATGTCACGTACGTATTAAATGACACCGCGCCCACAATTTCATTCGCATTTAAAATTGAATTACAGTGTTGCCGTTAATAAAGTTTTTCTCTTCACTGCCTTTTATACTCTGAATCCTTTTTAATACTTTTCCGTAGTATAGGCACTACCTAAAGCAATATCTTCTTCGTTGTCAACTGCTTTGTCATCATACACCCAAAATGCATATATAAAGTCGATAGCCCTATGAGGGTACTATACTATACCGACGCTGGATTTTAAGTTAGATTTCAAGCCGTTATATATGGGGAATCAGAACTATGGAGATTTTGGTTTGGATAATTGGGTACAAGTCTGGTATGACTTTCATACATCATTGAGAACCCTCGGCAGGGCCTTTTTGGGAGCTTGAATTCAGTGCCGAGAGCCTACATCAAGGCTCTCCACAGTTTCATTAGTAGTTTAGGCTGGTTGAGAGGAGCTAGGGCTTCATCGGTGTAGTCGGAGTCTCCCACTCTTTTTGTTGTGTCTGATCTGTGTGATTCCTCCGCTTTTCACTCCCCTCCTTTCATCCTATCCCCTCTGTTATCCTTCTCTCCTTTAGGACGTTGTACAATGGGAGCTGTGCTTGTCTTGATTGACAGGTACACGTCCTCTAACCTAACCTTACCTAACCTACATACATCAGACGGCGTCGCAGTCTGACACATCGAGTAGCTAACAGCTCATTCCTTAACTGCCTTTGGAACTGAATTGATGAATGATTTTAAGGAATGTGTCGAAACGGAACTTAGTAATTGGAATGAATGATCGAGAATAGATATCGAAACTGGATCAGAGGCGTTTGGTCCCCTTGGAGAAAATCCAGAGTATATTGAAAGTGAAAGTCTATACCATCGAAAGATGTGATGAATTAAATTTGGAGAAGAGATACAAAGGACAGAATATAACAATGCTATCTGGGTTGTAATGACCAATTAGGTATGTATGTATCTGACAGTAAGTCTGCACTCGGCTTAGAATTTATAATTAGAGAGTAGTCGGGCCAATTAAATAAAAATATGATCAGCCTCTGCAAACACCCTGATCATTTACGAATTCATGGCAACGAGCAGGCAGATGTGGGCACCAAATTCTTTCTATATAGTAAGAAAAAATGTTTCGAAGGGTGTATTCGACGAACGGTAAGACCGCACTCTGCCTCGAAATTAAATTCGGACAATAGTCGGGGCAATCAGCTGGGAAGAGGAAATCTCATCAGCCACTGTTAGAACCCTGGCCATTTGGAATTTCATGACAATACGTGAGTAGATGTGAACATCTACAATGTTTGGAAAGATATGTGTATTCGATGAAAGAGGACATTGATAGAGACGGAAAGCTCTAAAGTTTGCTTGGGTAATTACAATGAGAAAAAATTTAAATCGAGCAGGAATAACCTGAAGATAGTGGCCAGCCTTTTGTCCAAACTTTGTAACGTCAAAGAGCACTTAAACAGAATATAAAAGGGTCCGCCAAATAACTTTTTTTTTTGAAATTGATTTATTTATTTATTTAATAATTACAATACAATTACAAAATTATATTTAATCAGAACGAGCTGAGTAACTTTCGACCATATGCCCCGTGTAGTGTCACAGACCAGAGCCCTCGGTGGGAATCGTACCCACGACCGTACGCTAATTGCTAGCACACTAATAGACTGGGCCTCTCATCGCTTCTTTTTATGACCAATGGCTTTCAGTTATTACCTTTTTACTGTTGTATCATTTGTATTGTTTGTCTCATCTACTTTTAAGCAGTTAATTTATCTACTGCAACAGATTCTAGAAAGATAGGGTTGCCAACCGTTATTGAGGAAAAACAACATAATCAGTATTGGATTGTTGTATTGGGTATAGTGGTGAGGAACTTTGCTAATCAGAATTACGGAACTAATTATAGACAATCTTAGGTTAGGTTTGAGGATGTGTACTTATCGGTTAAGACAAGTACAATACCTCGAGGTCGAAATTGGCCCATTGTACAATGTCCTTAGAGAGGCAAGGAAATAGAGGGAGTAGGCTGAAAGGAAGGAAGGTAGGTAATGGGAATCGGAGGAATGTGTAGACAATTTCTACATATTTTTTTACTATTAAGATAAACATATGCATAAATGGCCAGGCCTTGACTAAATTTATGACACTTCAGATAAAAGGTTCCCGACATTTGCAATTCATCATATTGTTTTTCCTAAGGCTTCCATTTAACAACTTCTGTCGTGGATGCAGATCCCCTTAGGAAGAGGAGACTGTTATCCACTTTCTTTGTCAGTGTCCGTCTCTGGCTAGGTGTAGATATAACATTAAACCTACCATGGACGGGTCAAATGACCCATTTTGTAGTTCTTGTCAGAATTTCTCGAAAATAACATTATCTTATCGCCCATTTGCCTTTACGACTTTTATTTCAAAAAACAACGAATGTGTTTTCCTAGATTTCTTTCTGTCTCTTGTTAATTTTTTTTGCCGAGAAATTAATGTAATCTACCTTAAATAGTCGCCGTGGTCTAGTGGGTAGAGTGTTGGCTTATTAGACAAAAGGCCCAGGTTCGAATCCCAGGTCAGACATCAAAACGGAAAATATTACAAAAAATACGAATTTCTTCTCAGCAGATTTCTGTGGCAAAACTCTGAGAGGTAAATAAATTGCCATGAAAAGGTTCTCAAAAGAAATCTGTCGTACGGAGTCGACTTTAAACTGTAGGTCCCGCCACTTATGTATAAAATTAACACACACAACATAAGTAGTGTGAGAAACTAGGTCAATAATCCTGACTGAAGGGTTCTAATGACCAATTATGTATGTTATGTTGTAGGTATATAGTACCTCTACACGACTATATCGTCGTCAGTATCGAAGTAATTGCAGTAAAATCATCGCTTTAGCCGTTAGCGGGCTTAACAAAATTTCTCTCAGTATAACATTTAACACAATAAATAAATTAGAACGAATTCTTGGTTACGCTTATTAATTTAATTTTTTTTTTTTTTAATTTAAATTTACACTTTTCTACACGTTTTGTTTTGTTTCAAACAAAAAAAAAGTTTTTTTTTAATTTTTTTTTTATATTCTGATCACGTTTTTTTTTGCGAGTTTATGAATTTGTTTTTGTAGTTTTCTCTCCATCCGTCTGTGGTTGTTTTTATTATTTTATTTTATATTTTGTTTATGAGATATCAGTCTTTATTCTTATATTTTTTTCTCGCTTTTTTATGTTTCATTAATCTGCCACAAACAATTATTTTGGAATAATTTAAATTAATCGTAGTCTTTAGAATAACATTTACGAGTTATCGCTAAGGTAAGGTAAAATTTTCGTAGCTCTTAGTAAAGCTTAGAAATGTAGTCAAAAACCTGCTTAGCATATTTTAGTTTACTTTAGCTTAGTAGGAAGTAAATATTTTGTTAACAACCTGGGCTTAGGTTTTCGAGTTATAGGCACTTTGTTGCAATACAGTATCTAAAGGTAAAACATTGTTTTTAATGGTCCTTTAATTAATTAATTTTAGCCACGTTTTCCTTATTTGTTGGCAGCATTTATTTTATAGATTTTGAGTTATCAACCTAAACCATTTTTTATAATCCTAGGCTTCATAGTTCGTACACTTGGCCTCATAGCTTGTAAATAATCAACCTCCAAAAACATTGCTTGTTTATGTAGAATATTAAAATATAGAATTTAAATAAATTGTTTCTGGTATTTGTTCAAGTTTTTGAGTTATGA
Source organism: Sarcophaga peregrina (assembly GCA_014635995.1). NCBI lineage: Eukaryota > Metazoa > Arthropoda > Insecta > Diptera > Sarcophagidae > Sarcophaga > Sarcophaga peregrina. The sequence continues at coordinate 38,813,235 of CM025793.1, forward strand.
AGCAACAAATTTCCGTATACTGTATTGAAAATAAAATCGCAATTCAATCTACTGCCAACTTCACGATAACAATACAAATTTTTTTGTTAATATTTTACGAACATTGGTAATGAATGAGGTTTGTTAGCAACAACTTTCAAATCGTTTTTGAGTTATCAGCTTAGATTTTTTAATACATGGTTTAGCAGCTTATAAATAAAAGTTTTTATATGTATCGTCTGTGTGAATAGAATTTAAAGAAACCAAATAATCCTTTTAGTTGTCGAGTTATCAGGTATTTGCTGAAATAGTTTTAGAGTTATAAATTCAGATTTGTATTTTCAAAAGTAAAGTTAAATAAATGGCACTGAAATTTATGATATCGATGAAACATTTATTGAATTAAAAGTCTTGGATCTTCCCATTATACATATGCAAGACAATATTATTTAATTAACCGCCTTTAAATTAATTGTAACAATCGACAGTTTTGTGGAAGTTTTCCACCACTTTTTAGGTCGTATTCCGGGCAGTAGATAGGTCATAACTTTATGAATATTGAATTTCCAATACTTCAACTTAAGCGAAAACACTAACGGCGTCAAATCGCATTACTTTGGTGGCCTAATATCTGTATTTTGTTTACCAGAAACCTCAGCCTCGCTTATCGAGAAAATAATAAAGAACCATGTAATCGAGTAGAATAGGTCTATGGTTTCTCAATAGTGCAACATGTCCATAGTCCCGCGGATTTATTAGGGCCTTACTGTCACGAACTAATACTATCAGTTCAGACATGCACTTTTATTAAATCAATATTCGGTTTATTGAGAACAATATTTTTAGCGTTCAGACATATAATATACGAAAATGTATTTGACAGCTGGTAAACAAAACAGCTGATTGCTTCGAAAACATAAATAAAATACAAACATTTCTGCTGACCTTCCAGTTTTTGATTGTCGTTGTTTACATTTGAGTTGTCAAGTATCAGTAGAAAGTGTTCGGAAAAATGTAATCGTATCACTGAACGTATTTATGACAGTGTTGTATTCAAAGTTTTAATCAATATTATTGACCAATAATTAATTGAAATTTTATATGAAATATTGAGATCAATAATGCCGTTTATTGCGATTTACCCAGTATAAGTCCCCTGTGTCAATTAATCAAAGGAGAGCTAATTGAGCACCATTACCACCGTACAGTAATGTGGACTTTGACCCGTTCAAATAGATTAAATTCAAATTATCAAAGAGTGCCAATTGAGTATAGTATATGAGCGATTAGTTTGAGTGAAACAAGTATCATAGCACTGATATTTGTACACCCTTTATCAAAAGCGAACACCGTAGATAGAATTCGTAAAGCCTGACTTTAGAATAACAAAATAATTGTATTCAAGATAACAAATCCATGGGATAGATAGTGCGTTGGCTTGTTAGACGTAAGGCCATGGTACCAACCTCAGCTCTACCCACTCCTACAACACGAAATATTTCTTCGGCGACTGGCTCTCAGCCGATTTCTAGCAAAAACTCTGAGACAAAATAAAATTTCCATTGAAAAGTTTCTCAAAAATATGTCGTTCCGAGTTATCTTTAAACTATAGGTAATCCCTCCACAGTATTCGTAGCCTTATTAAGATTCTTCAGTCAAAAAGGCAAACCCGTTAAGCAAACCCAGATATTCAAATTCTTCTAAAAAAAATCATATATACTTGCCTTTTGTGGATACCGCAGAACAAAGAAGAACGATCAACTAATCACCGATAACAAATTCTTCAATAAAATTGAAAAAAAAAAATACCGGATGCTTAAATATTTCCCATAACCATCTATGCTGATCATAATTCAACAGTCATCATTCACGTACACCGAAAAAAAGCAACAAAATATTTAAAAAAAATATTTAAAAAAATATTAAAAAAAATAAAAAAAAACCAAAAGACCGTAAAATAAAAACCCCTTTTAAACAAACAAATTTGTGTGTATTTTAATGAACATCTGTTTTGTCTTTTGTATACAAATTCTAGTCATCTTTTGTTTAAGAAATGTTAACATTTTTTTTTTTTTTTTTTCTTTTTAATATATAACGTTTATTAAATCTGCAGATACGAAGGTCGTCACCGGTATTAGAATAATTTACATTTCAAATTAGTCTCTATTAACATAATGATTGTTTAATATTCAAAGCATATTTCTGTTTATTTTCAGCCTAAATGTATGCTTTTTATTTTTGAATCTAATATTTAGTAACGGTTAATAGGTAAGCGAATGTATTTAGCAATATACACCATAATTGAGGTGAGAAACTAAATAAAAAACAAATTACAATTGAATGTCAAGTTGCCAGCACAAAAGTGTTTCATTTCCAGTGTGTTTTGTTATCAAATCAATTGATGTTGCTATTAGAATAATTTACATTTCAAATTAGTCTCTATTAACATAATGAAATGTTTAATATTCAAAGCATATTTCTGTTTATTTTCAGCCTAAAGGTATGCTTTTAATTTTTTGAATTTAATATTTAGTAACGGTTGATAGCTAAGCAAATGTATACAACATTTCGCAATATACACCATAAACGAGGTGAGAAACTAAATAAAAAAAAACAAGCAACAATTGAATGTCAAGTTGCCAGCACAAAAGTGTTTCAATTCCAGTGTGTTTTATTATCAATTCAATTGATGTTACTAAGAATGTTGAATCTTTCCCATGCGAATTGAACCAAGCTGGGAATTCAACATCTTTAAGAAGTGTTTATTTTTCATTTTGTTCCTTTAAATCAATAAATTGACTTGTATACGTAAATATGCTCCTCGACCCCATCCATTTCATTTATGGCTATTCCTAAACATCAGAGAATATATTATACATCGGAAAAAAAAGTAAAAGACAAGAGGTGTAGCTAAAATCTAACGAATTTTTTGTTATTCTTTCAGCCAGTAGCTTAGCAGGTCATCGGTTTAGTAAATTAATAAATTTAGGTTACAAAGTTCAGAAGTATTTCATAGTAAAAGATCTAGACTTTCAAACGCAAGCCTTACATATAAACAGGTTGGCCTATACTATGATTCGATTTATAGTCTTTCTAATATTTAATTATGTAGCTGAAAAATTTCCTAGAGCAAGCACACATTCACCTCTCTCCATGGAACATTTCAAAAAGTAAACATTGTTTGTTAGAAAGACGCTGCTAACTTTACCACTTGGCAGAGAAATCAACAGCAGTTGAATAAAGAAAATGCCAAAAACAGCTGTGATGCCCATCCATGCACGTTTACCAACAAAAAGCAAAACAAATTAAATGACTGCGACGCCGGCGTCGCACTGAACAGCCTGCACATATTGTTTTACCACAAGGCAGTTATTGCAAGAAGAGCTTCTCTTTCATTGTATTGAATTGGAACGAATTCAATTACAAATTTTTTTTTTGATATTGGCATATAACAGAGAGCACATACATACGTATAGATAAATAAATTAAAATTAAATCGGAATAAAAAATAAAATAAACGAACGATAGAAAAATCATTTTAGAAATTAAGCAACAAGACCAGGGATATTTTAAATTATATTTTGTTTTAATTTCCCAGTTTTATACAATAACAAAAAAAGTAAAGAAAATAGTTAAATAAACACCTTTGGAAGCATCCAGGAAACCTGTAGTAGCAGACCACCATTTGGAATTTAGAAGAAGAGACACAAAATAAAGGTAAGTTTTATGTTTATTTAAATTGTTTAAATGGAAATCTTCAGGAGGAATGTCGAAAAATGAAAGCAAGAGAAGGGCATGATGTAATTTTAAGCAAGAATAGCATTAGTGAAGGTGTTTCTGCTTTTTCACAACAAATGCCATTAAAGAGGCCGGTAATACACATAATGCAGAGAGGCAAAGGCATAGTGCTACGTAACATGTGATTTCATTGTGGGAACACATACAAATTTATTTAAATAATGCGGTGCTTTTAGTTGTTTTTGTTTCTTCTTTTTTATGTTTATCAACAAAAAAAAATTGTTTTTTTTTAAGATTTCTTTTCCTCCATGGAAAGTGGCGTGTTCTTTCTATTTATAGGCATATGGAGAGGTTTGACCCCTTCTGCTAATTAGGGGTACACACACACAGTTTTTAATATTTCATTTGTTTTCATTCATCATTATGTCTTTCCATCTGTTGCAATAACAACAATTAAACAATTTATTCGGAATGAGTTAAGTTGAATTGATTATTATAAAATTGCTGAGGTATGCTAAAAGCACGCCATAGCTTATACAAACAAACACGCGTCGAAATACAAACGTGCCCTTTGCACTTGAAAACAGAACTATTGGTTGTAAGCTTTTGTTTCTTAATCTGTATGACTAACACTGGCAGACAGTCAGTCAATGAACCGATGGAATATGAATAATTCTTTAATAATAGTAATAGTGGATAAAGACTTGTCTTATGTTAGGTAATATAAAACAATAACCATTAAAGTTATTAAATTTTTAATTTGAATATTTCTTTCCTCTGCCCTAAGAGTACTATGAACTAAAACAAGAATTGATAATTCATGATAAGGAGAATTATTCATTTGCTTGAACACTATATCTGATTACATCGCTAGTCAGATCTCAAATTTTTTTCTTTTAATAGGGTAAATGCATCTAATGTCGGCATGTATCAGTGGTCGGCAATTTTTGTAAGAAAAATGCAAATAAATAAGAAAAGCAACCTTTATTTACAAAAATTAAAACTGATTTTGGTAGAAAAAATATTTTTGTTCTCTTATGAAATGAGTAAATTGAAGTGGGATTAATACTTTTGTCAATATTTGTCCTCAAGCAGTCATGGTTTTTCAAAAAGCGGAGTAGTGCCAGTTTTTTAACAAAATTTTTAGTTTAGGTGTCTCCTTAAACAAGCAAGTATTTATATTAAATTAAGTGTTTTTGAAAAAAGTAAGTGCTTTTAATGAAAGAAAATAGTTCAAATATTAAATTAAGAGTGAAAAATTAAGGAAATTAATATTTTTTTTATAATTTATATTGCTGCCGGCATTAGGAACAAAAAATTATATGATTTCCAATTGTCGGCAAAGTCGGAAATTGAGTAAAAACTTGATTCTCCCAATTGTCGTTATGGGTTATAATAAATACACTGAGAATATCGAGAATCTAAAGTCAACATTCTTACATTTATATAACTAGAAGTCCTATAACAGGACGAAAGTTCGTGATTCAGTAGGCATAATAGGCTGTTCTTTGAATACCAGGCAATATAAATTCATTAATATGTCCTAAGAATCCCTAAAATGTTCTTTAATAGAAGTAAAAAATGACACATCTACAATATTGGGTGCAAGCAAAAAATATGGAGTCCTGCGTTCCACCATACAGGACAGAATCCATCCTTCGGTTGATACCGGAGAAATGGGTCCACAAGTAGTCTTGACTGAATCAGAAGAGGAATGTCTTGAGAAATGGTGCAAAGACCTAGCAAATTGTGGATTCCCATTAAAAGCTGAAGACTTTATAACTGCAGTTCAAGCGATAATAGTAGATGATCAAAGACCCATGCTGTTTCCGTTTCCTAACAGAGCAAAACGCTTTTGACATTTTGAATGATCAATCGCGAATATTTAATGGAGATGCACCCAGCTTAAGGAAAAGTACTGGACCCAAAAGGATATAGAAACATTTACAGTATCCAAATGGGAATTGAAAAGAAAATAATAACAGTGCTACTGGTTTTTTCAACAAATGGTCAGATAGTAGGCCCAATAGTTGTTTTTCCATATGTGCGACCACCTTAAGATGTAGTAAATATTCTACCGGAAGAAAAGAAAATAATATCGATAGCTATGTCGAATTCTGCTGCCTTGATTTCTGTATTAATTTCATGTGCAAGGCCAATCATAGCTCCAAAACTTATTTTCTTTAACAAAAATGTTAATGCCGACAATAGGATCATTTTTTGCCGAACTAAGGAACACATGTGCCGAGCATAGGCATAGGGTTGCTATCTGTTGTTGCCCAAAAACAAATTTGCTGACTGGAACCCCTAGGTGATAAAAGCGTAATTTTTAAAATTCGTTTCAGTATATTTAGGCATTGTATTGGAGGACTTTAAACAAGCAACCACATGCATACTTAACTAGTCAAGACAACTATTTAGTCAAGATTACCTATATATATTATGTCTTGAAAACTTAAATCGCATTTTGTCAAGTTCAAGTTTTTTTGAGATATGACTATGTTGCAATAAAAGAGCGATATTATCATAATGACAATAGTATTATCATGCAGTTCTATATAAAATATAATTTTTATCAATGAAAATATTAATTTTTTCAAATTCTAATTATTTTTCGCAATTACTGTTAGATATAAGCTTTAAAATGAGATATCATTCATTAAATTTGATGCGCTGGTATGGGAGATATTTGCAACCGACAAAAAAAGTGCTTTAGAAATAAGATATATGATGATTATTCCAATATTAACTTAATTCAAATTGTTCAAATGTTGTAATTTTTTTTATTCGATTATGCAAATAATTTATTAATTTAAACCTGTTGTAAGCCATATTTATTTACTTATCAAATTATCGAATGAAGTATTTTATTTCCTTTTGAGAAGTCCACAAAGTTTTACGTACGTACATACATACGTAATAAACCGATAAACTTTAATCTTAAAAATAAAAACCTATTAAAAGGGAAATTTCCAAAGTAAAGACTTTTAATTAAATTTTATGATAAACCTTGTACGAATTTATTCATATTTTTTGTGCAATTCGGTAAACGATGGTCTTGTTTTTTTTGTTGACTTTATGTTGCATGCATGACTGCTTAGGTAGATATTAGGTTTTAAGAGACCTTCTGAATTTTTATAAAGACATTTTGATAGCAAACGTACATATTGATTGTATTTGGGGTTAAAATTTATTTTAAATACTATTAATGTACCTAAAAAGACAATTATAAGGAAGTCTATTGTAAAAGCAATATTTTCATTTGCAAGATGGGATCATAAAGAGTTAACGAATTCTTATTTTGCATAATTTTTATAAGAACAATATTGTTTACAAAACAAATTTGAACAAAAGTTGCCAACATACTTCTAATTTATTTAAAAAAAAAAAAATTTACTTATTTTAGACAAATACTGTCTGTCTATTTCACCTTTGTAGAATGATAAAAATCGTAAAAAAAATTTTTAATAATAAAAGATTAAACGGAGGCAATATTGTTTGGCCTTTTTTTAAAAAAAAAAAAAGGAAAAAACAACAATTCAAAGAAATAAATAAAACGAATATGTATGGTTCCATAGGTGGTGAGCGTAATGTTTACAATATTTCGTATTTTCGAAGACTTTTTTTTTTGAATAATGTTTAGTTACACACAAACACACACACACTAGAAGCGATTCTTCTTTTAATTTATTCAACCTGTTATACATTATGGTCTTTGCTTTTGTGAGTGAGTGTAAAATGAAATAAAACAAAATTTATTATTCGAAATTAAAGTATATTTAGTTGTTTCTCAGAAACTAAAGTGATTTGTAGCTAAACGGTTGGCCATCGAACGCAAGTTAATTAATTGCGAAAAAAAAAATTCGAAAGTGGAAATAATATTAAAACGAATTTCTTTCCTTAAGCAGCAAGCGGTAAGATATATCCAAAAACAGTTTGCTTAGCAAGGTGTTAAAACAAATTACACAAATTGTCCTAGCCGTTATGGGAATTAAATAAAAAAACTGGAATATTTGTCATGAAGTGTTTTTAAATTTACACTTACAAAGAACTTGTTTTTCTAATGTCTGTTGTGGCTAACGTGTATAATTTTTAACACCATTTTTAGTGGTGCTTTAAAAAAAACTGACCATAAAGCTAATTAAAACGGTTTGTTTTTATATCAATAAACGTGGAAAAAACGTTACTGATAACGGTTATAAAATCTAAAAAAGTTAATAAACTTTTAACATTAAACTTGGCACAAAAGAATTTATAAGTTTTGCAATAAAAAACAATAAAAAGAAAAGAGAAAATGTATTGTGAACGATCAGTGAGATATTTTTGAAACACTTAGAAAACAGGATTTAACTTTAGTTTTAATCATATTACATTGTTCGATAAGAAAAACGATTTCCATTATAAGATCATCAGGCTCCTTACAATTCCTGTAAGAATGTATGGAACTCTACCAAACAAACATTCATGCGGTATCACAGAGATTAGCAGGGTCATCATTAATAGGAGAAATTTTCAATTCCCTGGTTTGAAATCAAAATAACAAACATGTTTGCTAAACACTAGTAGGTAGTGTGTTGGCTTATTAGACGAAAGGCCCGTGTTCGAATCCCAGGTCAGACATCAAAACGAAAATATGAAAATATTTCTTAGGTGACTTCCGCTCAGCAGATTTCTGGTAAAAATTTCCATGAAAAGCTTCTCAAAAAAAATCTATCGTTCGGAGTCGACTTTAAACTGTAGGTCCCCTGCCACTCGTGTATAAAATTAACACACAACAAGAGTGGTATGAGAAGTTACGACTTTGTACAATGGGTCTATTCGACCTCCGGGTACTGTACTTGTCTTAGTTGACAAATACACGTCCTCTTACCTAACCTTGCTAAACACTTACAGCACGGCAGTAAATAGTTGTTGTATTACAATATTGGTCTCTTTCAGGCCGATGTTTACAAATATATTTAATTAGAGTGGCCAGTTGTTGTTGAAAATACTTAGAAGTGATCTCAGTCAGTGATACTTTGCAGCGTATAAATGCTGAAAAATTGCCATAATTTCAATATTGTAACACAATTTAAATGTCCCAAAGGAAGTCATCAGTTCAAGGAACACAGGAACCATTTTTCTAGGTTTTACGTGAACGCTGCCCCCATTCCATAACGTTCTAAGAACACTTGCATTTTTAAGTTCTACGTTCTCTAACATAAATTCTGTCAAAATTTGGTTAAGATGCGCCCATCCGTTTCGAAGTTATAGGGAAAAATCTACTTAGAATATACATATAGTCTTAAGACGCGTGAAAACTTTGAGAGCTGATAACTCAAAACACACTTTTTCGACTTAGAATGTTATAGAACGGAGTCGTCGATTCATGCCAAGATAAATTTAATTTAAATCTACCCTGTTCTGAAAATATTTAGGATAAGAATTGTTAACTCAACAGAAGCTGTTTATAAACCAAACTCAAATGAGCCACTTAAAGATCTTGGACCTGAGTTTTGAACCTGGTTTTAGGTTAGGTTAGATTAGAGGACGTGCACCTGTCGGTCAAGATAAGCTTAGTACCCGGAGGTCAAAATTGACCTATTGTCCTTAGGGGAGGAAAGAAATACAGGATATAGGAATGTAGGTAAGCGGAGGGAGAATGAGAAACGGAGGAATTGCAATTAAAGAAACAGACACAAAACAAAAGAGGGTTAGAGTGCGACTACACTTATGAAGCTCTAGCACCTCTCAACCAGTCCAAGCTGCTAATGCATGTGTGGAGAGCCTTGATGTCGGCTGGTTTTAATTAATTACCAAAAAAAAGTTCATAAACTACCATTGAATCATGGTTGTTGATATTAATTTTCGAATCTGCTTTTCTTATGGACACGAGGATAGTTGGAGGTGCTATTTAGATGGAAGTAATTAGTTATTTATTGCTGCTGAGGCTCAGTAAGCCTAATGTGATACTGGTAACTGGATTTCTTACGGGACATGGTGTTGACAGGTCACTAACGGAGATTCGGAATAGATTTTATCCGGATTTTTGTAGCCTATTTGGAGATTAGAAAGAATTTGAAGCAATAAAAAATCTTGGTAGTAGAATACCTTAGAAAAGGGCTTCTTTGAGGGTTTAAACTCTTTAACGAACTCTTTATTTTTTTCTTTTATTATTAAACCTGTACTCAGGGGATGACCCCTACTCATGCAGTGCATTGTGCAGGTTTAGGAAAGGTAGAAAGAGGGAAAATACGAACGGTAAGGAAACGAGTTGCTGCTGGTGACTATAAAATGGCCAGTGTGCTATACCTTCACCATTAGACAGTCTACAGCAATCGTCCCCAAGAAGCCCGCAGTTTCTCACACCACTTTTGTTATTAGAAGATTAAGCTGGCTGAGAGCTATGTATGTATTTACCTTCCATTTTATCTTCTTCACTGCTCTCTATCCTGAGATAGTGTGTGACTCTCTATTTAATTTATTTTACTTCCGTCATTTCTCTTTTCCAGAAAGTTCACAATTAGTATCATGACATCTGAGAAATATATTTCTTATGGAATTTTAAAGCTTAATCTATGTATAAATAATGGTCTTTGGTTTCAATTAGGAATACTGTTTGTACACGAGTTCCATCATCTTATCTTTAATAGGTCCATAATTATTTTGAATACTTTTTATTTCATGCAAACACTCCCCAATTTTTCTGTTTTCTTTTCTGACAGCATAAATTCCAAGCCATCTTAGCGATAGACTGAATTATTTTATTATTTTTTTCTTTTTTGACTTAAGAAACTGGTTTCTTTCTTACTTTTTCACTCTCTAATCAAAGCCAAGAAGAGGAGGACACATTGTCATGCAATTTTCATTTCAATGACCTAAATTTATTAAAGAAAAAATTTATTTTTTTTGTTTAAACAATTAACACACTGTAATAATAAGAAAAAAAAAAATTAGCTTTACTTTAAAGCAAAACGAAATACACATTTAATCGTATTAAAACAAACAACGATAGTTTTCGTTACGGCAATAATACAACAGGAAAAATATTTTACAATTAAATTTAATTTTTTTAAAAAAATATTAAAAAAAAAATTAATTTTTTAAAAAATTTAATTCACTTTAAAATGACTAACAACACAAGTGATTAGAAATTGTGATTGAAATTGTTGGCATCAATTAAACCTATAGATTCATACTACATATTGATATTCCATTCAAGCCCCCATATTATAGACAAAACAGCTTGATTGTAATGGTTTAAGGCTGATAGTATTTATTTTTATTAATAATAATAACAAAAACTATAATATTATATGTATATAGGTATGTATGTTTGTATATTTAAATGTATTGTTTGTTTATATCTCTGTTTTTATTGCCACTCCATAACGTTTGTTGGACGTTCCTTCCACATGTTGTGATGATCTCTTCAATGTTTAATGGAGAAAGTTTTTTCTTTTTTTTTTAATTCCTACACATGCCTACATACATACACATACATACGTTATACGATTTCGAACATGTTTAGTTCGTGCTTTAATATAAGCCAGTGTTTCTCAATAAGCGTTGATTCTAAATTCAACTTGAATTCATAAATATTTTTAAGATTTTCTTGGTGTAGCTATAGAGCTAAATGAGAATGGAAATTTAAGCGCCACTACTTAGCTATGTAGAGTAGAGATTTATATATTTTTGTTATTCACAATTAGACAACAACAAGTTTATATTTATGATTCTTTAAGATATCAATGAAAATAAAAATTATTATCATTATTTAACCGTTTGACTGCTAAGAGATTCTGGTGAGAATGTTCGAAAATTGCTCGAAAACTCTAATTAATTATTATAATAAAAAAATCTACAAAATTCTAATAATCTATGTATAAAGTTAGACCCTATAAATCTTGTCTTTTGATTTTATTTTAGCTTTTTGACTTATTTTTACACTGAAATTCGTAGCGTAAATGCGATTTTTGTAACAAATGAACGCAGCGCTTTTGCCCCGCGTAGTAGTCAAACGGTTAAAGGCCTAAATTCGAATCTATTAAACGACAATTTAGTAGCTCCACTTAAATTCCATAAATTCATGCAAGTTTTTATAATCTCTTTCGTTTCAATATCGTTATTCGAACATCTTTATTGTATTATATTGCTAGTCTCTCTCTCTTTGTTTCTTTGGCTATTATGAGCGAACGTACGTACGTATTGTATGTTTAAACGAAAATCATCTTTATACAACAATTTTTTGTTAATTTTCTTTTATTTCAGTTTAAACACTCGCTATAAACGGACGTTATTTTTTCTTTTTTGGTTTCCGCAGTGGTAATTTATTGTTTTTTTTTGTTTTCACTTTTAGTATTGATTAGGCCTAAATTTTAAATACAAATTTTATTGAAAAAAAAGTGAAAGCTTTTTTATTATGTTGTTGATTAAAAAAAACCCCAAAAAATTAAATTTTGTTAAATATTTAAACGTGTACATAATTATTCGAAAAGTGTTAAAAATTAAAAGTTTAAAACCTCTAGTTACAACATTCTTAAGATTGTTTATTTATTTGAAACCAATTTTTATTATTTTTTTTTAATAAAATAAGGTTTTCGTTAAATGAACAAAAATTTTAAAAAAATTCCTATGAATCCAGTTTTTTCTTTTTTTTTTTTTTTGTTTTTATTTAAATTCAATAAAAAAAAAGAAAAATGAAATCTAAAAAGTGAAACGTGCTGAAATTCAAGTAAACATGTAACTGGAAATCTTTAACAGAAATTAATTCGAAATTAAAACCTTTAATAATGTGTTCATGTCTTGTATTATATTCTGAAGACGGAAAAAGATTATGACAGCGGAAATAGTTTTTCTTTTTTCTAAGAATAGAAATATTTTTATTGTCAAATTTATGTAAAGAAATTGTTGCCTACAAACTCATATAATTTATTTCCAAATATTTATTTAATTCGTATAATTAATAAATAATTTCAAAGTTTTACCCACTACACGTTACAAAGACAAAATGTTCAAATCTTACTAAGCTTTAATGATTACAAATCTTAAATAGCATATGATTTAAATAAAGTGTTAAGATTTTACTCTTACACAATGGACTAAATGGTATCTTAAGGGCAATGGAGTTACAACATTTGTATGTTTATGGCTATCTTATGTTGATGAAAAGTAAAGCACTGATAAAATGATAATTTTGAGCAAAGAAATAAATACTCTGTAAAAACCAGAGCTTGTGTTTGAAACAATTTCTTAACCAGAGTCAAAAGCTTTTGAGATAAACAAATCCGCCGAAACAAGCAATCTTATGATGGCTGGCGAATTATACACAAATTTTGTAAATTTTGTAATGGATTAAAGAAAGAATGTTCATATTGTCTTTAATCTATTACAAAACAATCGAATTTCGTTTACAATTCGACAATTGTAGTAAACTAATTATTGTATTCCTCGAAAACTTGCCTTAATTGCAACCAGAGCTTATGTTTGAAACAATTTATTAAGCTGAGTCAAAAGCTTTTAAGATAAACAAACCCGCCGAAACAAGAAATCTATGGTGGCTGTCGAATTATACAGAAATTTTGTAATAGATTAAAAAAAGAATGTTCATATTGTCTTTATTTAATCTATTACAAAATAATCGAATTTCGTTTATAATTCCAAAATCCTAGTAAGGCTAAGTTCTAGAAACCTTGCCTTAATGGCAACCAGAGCTTATGAGATAAACAAATCCGCCGAAGCAAGCAATCTTATGATGGCTGGCGCATTATACAGAAATTTTATAAATTTTGTAATGGATTAAAGAAAGAATGTTCATATTGTCTTTAATCTAATACAAAATAAATGAATTTCGTTTACAATTCGACAATCGTAGTAAGACTAATTACTATATGTCTCGACAACTTGCCTTAATGGCAACCAGAGCTTATGTTTGAAACAATTTATCACGCAAAATAAAAAGCTTTTGAGATAAAAAAAAATCCGCCGAAACAAGCAATCTTATGATGGCTGTCGAATTATACAGAAATTTTGTAATGAATTAAAGAAAGAATGTTCATATTGTCTTTAATCTGTTACAAAACAATCGAATTTCGTTCACAATTCAACAATCGTAGTAAGACTAATTACTGTAGTTCTCAATACCTTGCCTTAATAGCAGTGAAACCGTTGTTTTTTTTTTTTGTCTTTGTTTGGTCACTTTGCTTTTGGCGTTTGACTTGGCTCCGTTCAATACAAATTCGTAAATTTACAGTGTAACCCAATATTTCAACCACAGATGAAGTTCTATAATTTTAACTTCTATTAATTGAATTTTCCATACGTTGAAGCACAGAAACAGCATCCTGGAGAGAAATTCTATCAGGTTTTGCTTGTTTTTAACTTGAAGTTTCTATAAGTTAAAGTTTTTTCTGTATAATGGTGATTCAATTTATAGCAGTTCGACTGTATGTATCATTTTGCTTCGATAACATGTTTATAAAACATTCATCAATGATTTGCCAAAGTTTTGACCTGACCATTTCAAATTCTTCATCTCCAGTCTTGATTCATGAATGCTAAGACAGAGTAGAATAATTTTCAGTGATTTTTTTAATGTATAGCCAGCCGATTCCACTCTATTTGGGTTTTTTATTTCATAATTATTGCTATAAAGCTTTATCAAATGAAGTACTTGATCGTTTGTGACCCAATAGCATCGTTAAATAGAATTCCTATGATACTACTTTTAGTCTGGGAAATGTTATTTGTTCTGGAGATTATGTAGAGCCATTGGAAAAGAGTCTGCAGTAATAGTGCGGCTAAGATGGAAAAATGAAGTTACGTTTCAATATTGAATCCATTGAGGTCGAGTAGGTATACCTACCAGAGATCAGGAATTAGTTTTCAAAACGATGAGTAGATTCGAGTCAGACTTATAATTTCAGATACTTATACGCGTTCATACTTATTTTGATATTATACTCATGCTACTCATACTCAAAGTTGGAAGTACTCGTCGTATTCATACTTAATTGATTTCGACTCGTCTTTACTTAACATTTACACGAAGCACAAAATAAGTATGATCCGCGTACGAACACTACTATGCTCACAAGAAGATTTTTTTTTCCTTTCTTCTTTGTTTGTATATGCAACAACAACAAAGGCTGTCAGTTTTGATGAATAATTCGAGCCACTCGTGTGACTTATAAGTACTTATAAGTATTTTTCTAAATTTATGAATCAGAATGAGTACGCTTATGAATCAAACATATTTCGAATGTTGTGAGTTTGATTTCAACGTTGTACTCATACTCATTGTAATCTAGACTTATAAATCAATGTTATAGCGAGTACGAATGAATCAGAGTAGTTGAATTTTAATTCTGTTGATTCATGCATACTCAAAATTGCATGAATGCTTATGAGTACCGGAAAAATCCGTTTTCGTTAAAAATCTTTATAATTGTCTAATAACTTTCCTCGATTTTAAGATGGTTTTTCTATTGGTTCAGAAATTTGTGCAATTTTTTAATCGTATGTATACTTTTGTGGGTCTGTTTATACACACATACATAATTGATCATTACAACCCTTCAGTCAGCATTATTGACCTAGTTTCTCACACATTTTAAACACATAAGTGGCGGGGGACCTACAGTTTAAAGTCGACTCCGAACGACAGATTTTTAAGAAACTTTTCATGGCAATTTTATTTACTCTCATAGTTTTTGCCAGAAATCTGCTGAGAGGAAATCGCCGAAAAAAATACTTTTTGTATTTTGTTTTGATGTCTGGCCTGGGATTCGCACCCAAGCTAACATACTACCTACTAGGCCAGGGGCTTGTGTATATGTACACCATATTTTCTCAGCATTTGCATCCAATAAAAACCGGAAAAGTAAGGCACAATTGCCACTTTAAAACTAATTCTTTGCTAAGAATGAGGCAAAGTAACATCACACTATGTGCGAAGCGCTTTAGCACAGCATAGGTCTTATCTTGCAAGCTAAAGATGGCTGAACCGAAGTTATAGCAAAAAATGTTTGCGGCAATTAGATCATAGGACTTATGTCTTGAAAACTTAAATCTCATTTTGCCAAGTTCAAGTTTTTTTGAGATATGACTACGTTGAAATAAAGTAGCGATATATTGAAGCTTCCTGCTGGTGTTTTGGCTTTTAACTGCGCCTTAATATTCTGAAAGCGAAGTGGAATTCTGCTGCAGTAAGACTGAAAAGATGCCAGGATCTTATACTGTGGCCTGGATACTGCTAGTTTCGAATTTGCTGAACAGAAAACGGTAGTGGGAGTGAAAAGTGCTCATAGATGGAAACAGAAAATTATGGAGTGCGTTTGGTGTACACGTAATAATTTCACAGGAGGCGATAAACTATGGTGACGTATAGATTGATGGCAGTTTGCTATTAGTGTTAAGCATGAAGATATAAATTATAAGCAGGATCCTTATCATCAATTAAAGCTATGTATACTCACCATTATTAAATTAAAAAATGTTAAAACCTTTCATCTAAGTGACAACACTTCGAGAGCCGAACCCTGTATTTTTATGCATATTTTAAAAAACGACTACATGATCTGGCATAAATAAAAGAAAATATTTTGTCTACTCTTTAGAAGTACTAGCCCTTGTTAACTAAATAATTTTATTCAATATTATAAATAGAATTCCCCAAGAAGTTGTCCCATAAATAATCCAATAATATGGTTACAATAATATACAAAATTTAAAAGATTTATTTGACATTAATCGGCTTTAATAAATATTTTAAAATAACGAAATTAATTTTCCTGTTAAATTTATTATTGAATAGATATCTCTTTCAATAATAAATCAATTTTAAAAAATTTTGTAATATCACGTGGCATTACGACAAAACGTTTAAAATAAACTAAGTACTGCAACCTAAACATGTTTCTATACCAAGTAAGCTTGGCTTGGCTTGGTTTGGCTTTGTTGTGGCACAAAATTTGTATCGAAACATTGGCCACAAAGTTCCAAGAAAACAAGATGTTGCTTGAAAATTGAAACAACCATTTAATTTACACTTTTTCTTTAACAATTCTTGTACATTTTATTTCTTTACAGCAAAAAAAATTTTTTTTATTTACTACCTCCTCTTCCCCCTCAACTTTAAATTAAAAAAAAAAACCTTTTATAACGTTTAATAAACAATAAAACCCAGTCAGTCATCATCATCAATAATTTAATAAAAATGTGGCCTGAAAACGTTGGTATATTAGCCATTGAGGTTTTATTTCCTTCACAGTATGTGGATCAAACGGAATTGGAACAATTTGATGGTGCCTCTGCCGGTAAATATACCATTGGTTTGGGTCAAGCCAAAATGGGTTTCTGTTCCGATCGTGAAGATATCAACTCGCTATGTCTGACAGTAGTAACACGTCTTATGGAAAGACACCAAATTAAAGCCAGTGATATAGGACGCTTGGAGGTAGGCACTGAAACGATTGTGGACAAATCAAAATCAGTTAAATCGGTATTGATGCAATTGTTTGCCGATAGCGGTAATACCGATATTGAAGGTATCGATACTACAAATGCCTGTTATGGTGGTACTGCAGCTTTATTTAATTCAATCAATTGGATTGAATCCTCATCTTGGGATGGCCGTTTAGCCTTAGCCGTTTGTGGAGATATTGCTGTATATGCAAAGGGTGCTGCCCGGCCGACAGGTGGTGCTGGCGCTATTGCCATGTTAGTGGGACCAAATGCTCCTTTGGTGTTTGAACGTGGTCTTCGGGCTACACACATGGAACATGCTTATGATTTCTACAAACCAGATTTAAGTTCAGAATATCCTACAGTAGATGGTAAACTATCTATACAATGCTATCTATCAGCCTTAGATACCTGCTATCAATTGTATCGCAAGAAATTCGAAAAACTAAATCCCTCGGCAGAAAAGCAAGGTTTGGAAAATTTCGATGCCATACTTTTCCATACGCCTTTCTGTAAATTAGTACAAAAATCTGTTGCCAGATTAGTGTTTAATGATTTCCTGCTAACCAACGATGAGACTAAGAGAGCCAAAAATTATCCCGGCTTGGAGAAATTCAATAATGCCACATTGGCTGGCACTTATTTTGATCGTGATGTTGAAAAGGCCTTTATGACACAATATGCCAATGTTTTTGAAACGAAAACGAAGAAATCTTTACTTTTGGCCAATCAAGTTGGCAATATGTATACACCCTCTGTCTATTCGGGCCTGGTGTCGCTGCTGGTCAATGAAACACCCGAAAATTTGGTAGGCAAACGTATTGGTGTGTTTTCATATGGCTCTGGTCTGGCCGCCTCCATGTACTCGATTAAAGTGACCTCAAATGCGGAAGTCTTCCAGAAGTTTAACGAAAAACTAAATTATGTATTACCATTGCTAAACTCACGCGAAAAGGTTGAACCACAAGTTTTCTCCGATCTAATGGAGGTAAGGGAGAAAAATAATCATGCTGCACCTTATACACCAACGGGTAGCATTAGCGCCTTATTCCCCGGCACTTACTACCTCAAGAGTGTAGACGATATGCATAGACGTACTTATGAACGCACACCTACCATTTCAAATGGTGTACACTAAGGGATCATTGCAGAATTGATCACAAAATAATAAAACAAACGAAGCGTTTAAAATTAGCTTTACAAGAAACAACAAAAACAATATTGTTTTCAAAAGACGTTGAAAAAGATATGAAAGAGGGAGTATAACAAACATCATTAAGAATTATTAGTTAATCTAGTACTTAATATTCGAATATTCTTAACTTAAAAACGTTTCTTTTAAAGCTGCCTTTTGACTTTCAAACGTCTTTTGAAGATAATTGCATAGTTTTTTAAGTAAAATGAACAAGTTTTTTATATAAAAAATATAAAACTTAAAGTTTTGTAGGATAAAACTAAATAAATTTTATTAGTTAAAGATTATTTAAAAAAAAACGAAAGAAAAGAAAAGGAACACTTTAGTTTAGGTTTTTATGATTGATTTTGTTTGGTTAGATGTTAGAAAATATTTTTTTTTTATTTGTTTTATTAAAATAATTAATAAATATAATTTATTTTCAAAATAAAATGGATTGGTTTTCTATAAGAAACATTTAAAAATAAAATAAAGGAAGTTTTAAACTTTATTAAGTATGAAAAAAAAAATCAATAAACTTTGACAATAATTTCAATTAACGATAACTTGAATATTGTTTCCTAAAAACCTTAAATAATAATTTTTTTTTGTTGTTTTTTAAAAGACTTGCCTTCTCTTTTTTATGAAAACCAAATAATATTAAAATATTGCATTGTCCTTTCTCTTCATCACTGCTTGAGCTTAATAATTAATTGTAAATTATAAAAATAAAATCAAATTTTATACAAACATTTTATAACTGAATATGAGATATGATAATAAACTATTCAATAAGTATATACAATATGTTCATAATTAATATAACATAACATAACGTAACGTAACGTAATGACCTTTAAAATTTTCTTTTATTGATAAACCATTTTCCTTTTTTCAATTTAAGTTACAAAACTAATCAACATTTAAAAAACTTTTATCATAAAAAAAAAATATATCACGGATTGATTCTATTTATGAAAATAAATAATGTAAACAATAAATTTTTCTTTTGTTAATATATATGCATACATATATATGTATATTATAAATATTTAAAATAAAATAAAACAAAAACTTTATGTTTAGTCACAAATATCAATGAAATGCTTTTTTACTTTTTTCCATGGTTAAAATAAATATAAACTTAAAAGTCCTTAATATTATTAATGAAATCATCATTGTTTTACGTATAAAAATTTGTTTATAATTGTTTTTGTTTAACTTCATCTCAAGTATTTACTTTTTTTTCTTAAGAATGTTTATTTTCCTAAATGAATACAAAAGATTTACAAAAAAAAAATTCTCCTTGCAAACAAATCGCATTTCCTTAAGTAAACAAATTTCTAAATAATGATGTACTCTGCTGTTATTCACATAATAATAATTATCGTTAATTTAATATAATTTACAAAATTATTGCAAATATTTTTAAAGTTTCCATTCATGAATTTACATTTTACAAAATTTTTATTTGCATCAGTCAGAGTTTCGGTATTGCCAGATGTAACAAAACTAACGTTAATCTTTAAATGTCATGTTTTGTACGATAACATATCGCTCCTTTATTGCAACATAGTCATATCTCAAAAAATTAAAAACTTGTAGTTACTTAAGCAAAACTGCTCTTTTAGACCTTCCGTACATGTTGAAAAAAAAAAAAAACTCAGTTTTATATCCCAAGTTGAATCGAAGTTATAGCAAAAAATGTTTGCGGCAATTAGATCATAGGACTTAGGTCTTGAAAACTTAAATCATATTTTGCCAAGTTCAAGATATGACTACGTTGCAATAAAGGAGCGATATATTGAAGCTTCCTGCTGGTATTTTGGCTTTTAACGCGCCTTAATATTCTGAAAGCAAATTGGAATTACGCTGCAGTAAGACTGAAAAGATGCCAGGATCTTATACTGTGGCCTGGATACTGCTGGTTTCGAATTTGCTGAACAGAAAACGGCAGCGGGAGTGATGTGCGCATAGACGGAAACAGAAAATTACGCAGTGCTTTTGGTGTACACGTAAAAATTTCACAAGAGGCGATAAACTATCGTGATGTATAGATTGATGGCAGTTTGCTATTATTGTTAAGCCTGAAGATATAAATTATAAGCAGGATCCTTATCATCAATTAAAGCTATGTATACTCACCATTATTAAATTAAAAAATGTTAAACCTTTCATCTAAGTGACAACACTTCGAGAGCCGAACCCTGTATTTTTTATGCATATTTTAAAAAACGACTACATGATCTGGCATAAATAAAAGAAAATATTTTGTCTACTCTTTAGAAGTACTAGCCCTTGTTAACTAAATAATTTTATTCAATATTATAAATAGAATTCCCCAAGAAGTTGTCCCATAAATAATCCAATAATATGGTTACAATAATATACAAAATTTAAAAGATTTATTTGACATTAATCGGCTTTAATAAATATTTTAAAATAACGAAATTAATTTCCTGTTAAATTTATTATTGAATAGATATCTCTTTCAATAATAAATCAATTTTAAAAAATTTTGTAATATCACGTGGCATTACGACAAAAACGTTTAAAATAAACTAAGTACTGCAACCTAAACATGTTTCTATACCAAGTAAGCTTGGCTTGGCTTGGTTTGGCTTTGTTGTGGCACAAAATTTGTATCGAAACATTGGCCACAAAGTTCCAAGAAACAAGATGTTGCTTGAAAATTGAAACAACCATTTAATTTACACTTTTTCTTTAACAATTCTTGTACATTTTATTTCTTTACAGCAAAAAAATTTTTTTATTTACTACCTCCTCTTCCCCTCTCACTTTTAAATTAAAAAAAAACCTTTATAACGTTTAATAAACAATAAAACCCAGTCAGTCATCATCATCAATAATTTAATAAAAATGTGGCCTGAAAACGTTGGTATATTAGCCATTGAGGTTTTATTTCCTTCACAGTATGTGGATCAAACGGAATTGGAACAATTTGATGGTGCCTCTGCCGGTAAATATACCATTGGTTTGGGTCAAGCCAAAATGGGTTTCTGTTCCGATCGTGAAGATATCAACTCGCTATGTCTGACAGTAGTAACACGTCTTATGGAAAGACACCAAATTAAAGCCAGTGATATAGGACGCTTGGAGGTAGGCACTGAAACGATTGTGGACAAATCAAAATCAGTTAAATCGGTATTGATGCAATTGTTTGCCGATAGCGGTAATACCGATATTGAAGGTATCGATACTACAAATGCCTGTTATGGTGGTACTGCAGCTTTATTTAATTCAATCAATTGGATTGAATCCTCATCTTGGGATGGCCGTTTAGCCTTAGCCGTTTGTGGAGATATTGCTGTATATGCAAAGGGTGCTGCCCGGCCGACAGGTGGTGCTGGCGCTATTGCCATGTTAGTGGGACCAAATGCTCCTTTGGTGTTTGAACGTGGTCTACGGGCTACACACATGGAACATGCTTATGATTTCTACAAACCAGATTTAAGTTCAGAATATCCTACAGTAGATGGTAAACTATCTATACAATGCTATCTATCAGCCTTAGATACCTGCTATCAATTGTATCGCAAGAAATTCGAAAAACTAAATCCCTCAGCAGAAAAGCAAGGTTTGGAAAATTTCGATGCCATACTTTTCCATACGCCTTTCTGTAAATTAGTACAAAAATCTGTAGCCAGATTAGTGTTTAATGATTTCCTGTTAACCAACGATGAGTCTAAGAGAGCCAAAAATTATCCCGGCTTGGATAAATTCAATAATGCCACATTGGCTGGCACTTATTTTGATCGTGATGTTGAAAAGGCCTTTATGACACAATATGCCAATGTTTTTGAAACGAAAACAAAGAAATCTTTACTTTTGGCCAATCAAGTTGGCAATATGTATACACCCTCTGTCTATTCGGGCCTGGTGTCGCTGCTGGTCAATGAAACACCCGAAAATTTGGTAGGCAAACGTATTGGTGTGTTTTCATATGGCTCTGGCCTGGCCGCCTCCATGTACTCGATTAAAGTGACCTCAAATGCGGAAGTCTTCCAGAAGTTTAACGAAAAACTAAATTATGTATTACCATTGCTAAACTCACGCGAAAAGGTTGAACCACAAGTTTTCTCCGATCTAATGGAGGTAAGGGAGAAAAATAATCATGCTGCACCTTATACACCAACGGGTAGCATTAGCGCCTTATTCCCCGGCACTTACTACCTCAAGAGTGTAGACGATATGCATAGACGTACTTATGAACGCACACCTACCATTTCAAATGGTGTACACTAAGGGATCATTGCAGAATTGATCACAAAATAATAAAACAAACGAAGCGTTTAAAATTAGCTTTACAAGAAACAACAAAAACAATATTGTTTTCAAAAGACGTTGAAAAAGATATGAAAGAGGGAGTATAACAAACATCATTAAGAATTATTAGTTAATCTAGTACTTAATATTCGAATATTCTTAACTTAAAAACGTTTCTTTTAAAGCTGCCTTTTGACTTTCAAACGTCTTTTGAAGATAATTGCATAGTTTTTTAAGTAAAATGAACAAGTTTTTTATATAAAAAATATAAAACTTAAAGTTTTGTAGGATAAAACTAAATAAATTTTATTAGTTAAAGATTATTTAAAAAAAAACGAAAGAAAAGAAAAGGAACACTTTAGTTTAGGTTTTTATGATTGATTTTGTTTGGTTAGATGTTAGAAAATATTTTTTTTTTATTTGTTTTATTAAAATAATTAATAAATATAATTTATTTTCAAAATAAAATGGATTGGTTTTCTATAAGAAACATTTAAAAATAAAATAAAGGAAGTTTTAAACTTTATTAAGTATGAAAAAAAAAATCAATAAACTTTGACAATAATTTCAATTAACGATAACTTGAATATTGTTTCCTAAAAACCTTAAATAATAATTTTTTTTTGTTGTTTTTTAAAAGACTTGCCTTCTCTTTTTTATGAAAACCAAATAATATTAAAATATTGCATTGTCCTTTCTCTTCATCACTGCTTGAGCTTAATAATTAATTGTAAATTATAAAAATAAAATCAAATTTTATACAAACATTTTATAACTGAATATGAGATATGATAATAAACTATTCAATAAGTATATACAATATGTTCATAATTAATATAACATAACATAACGTAACGTAACGTAATGACCTTTAAAATTTTCTTTTATTGATAAACCATTTTCCTTTTTTCAATTTAAGTTACAAAACTAATCAACATTTAAAAAACTTTTATCATAAAAAAAATATATATCACGGATTGATTCTATTTATGAAAATAAATAATGTAAACAATAAATTTTTCTTTTGTTAATATATATGCATACATATATATGTATATTATAAATATTTAAAATAAAATAAAACAAAAACTTTATGTTTAGTCACAAATATCAATGAAATGCTTTTTTACTTTTTTCCATGGTTAAAATAAATATAAACTTAAAAGTCCTTAATATTATTAATGAAATCATCATTGTTTTACGTATAAAAATTTGTTTATAATTTGTTTTTGTTTTAACTCATCTCAAGTATTTACTTTTTTTTTCTTAAGAATGTTTATTTTCTTAAATGAATACAAAAGATTTTACAAAAAAAAAAATTCTCTTGCAAACAAATCGCATTTCCTTAAGTAAACAAATTTCTAAATAATGAATGTACTCTGCTGTTATTCACATAATAATAATTACCGTTAATTAAAATTAATTTACAAAATTATTGCAAATATTTTTAAAATTTACATTTTACAAAATTTTATTTGCTTCAGTCAGAGTTTCGGTATTGCCAGATGTAACAAAACTAACGTTAATCTTCATAAACAACATTTTTGAATCTCATCTTTTGTACAATGACATATTGAAGTTTACCTCCCTGATGGTGCTTTGGCTTTTATCACGCCTTAATATTCTGAAAGCGAAATGGAAATATGCTGTAGTAAGATTGAAAAGATGGCTGGATACTGCTGGTTTCGAATTTGCTGAACAGAAAACGGCAGCGGGAGTGATAAGTGTGCATAGAAGGAAACAGAAAATTTTGCAGTGCGTTTGGTGTACACGTAATAATTTCACAGGAGCCAATAAACTATCGTGACGTATAGATTGATGGCAGTTTGCTATTATTGTTAAGCCTGAAGAAATAAATTATAAGCACGCAGGTTTAATGTTGAATTCAGGAAGCTTTCGGGATAAAAGAAGACAATTTTTGGCAATGGATGTGCATACATATAATTGGTTATTACAACCCTTCAGTCAAGATTATTGACCTAGTTTCTCACACTACTTATGTTACCATAGTTACCATCCTCTTCTCATCACCACTTGGACGTTCTCTCGAACCTAGATTGCTAAGGTTTGTAGATACATACATACATAATTGGTCATTACAACCCTTCAGTCAAGATTATTGACCTAGTTTCTCACACTGCTTATGTTGTGTGTGTTAATATTTTTATACATAAGTGGCGGAATCTACAGTTTAAAGTCGACTCCGAACGACAGATTTTTTGAGAAACTTTTCATGGCAATTTTATTTACACTCTCAGAGTTTTTGCCAGAAATCTGCTAAGAAGAAATCGCCGAAAAAATACTTTTTGTGTTATATTTTGATGTCTGGATTGGGACACGAACCCTGGCTTTACGTCTAATAAGCCAGCACACTACCTACTAGACCACGGCGACCTCCAATGGATGTGCGCTCCGTTGTATTCTACACTCGGCATATAACACAGGTTCAGAAAAGTTCCGCCACAAGTAGGTGCACAGCAGGAAAGACGGCAATGGGTATCCACACTATGATCCCTAACCGACCTTATAATATGCAATGTACGGCAGCGTCAAAGGAACGGAAAGGAGAGCTTCTATTCTATGACAACAAAGGTGAAGAACTTATCACAGCTGTAGATAGAAATGTATTTTTACAACTTGTGGCAAAATGTGGATTAGAGCACACATTTTCTATTCAGACATAGCGAAGTTTCCAATAATAACTGCACTCATTCAAGATAGCAGGTAGTCCCATGGACGGAGTGTACCCTTAATAGTGGAACACGTAATTTACGTGTACGACAGATTCACTGAAGGACGTAATGCTATGGAGCTATTTTCTTTCATGGAAGTCTAAATTGCCGAAATATGTCATTCGAATGGCAAGTGAAATCCCGGTGAATTGTTTGAAAGTGTTTCTCTCGTCATAATCGAATGAAAATAAGCAGAGCTGTTGTTATACCAACGTTGATAGCTGTTGAGGCAAACGTTTCAGGAAGGCGATAATTCTACAGATTCAACTGGATTGTAAACGGCCTTCCGATGGAATAATTTTTTGCAAATTAATTTTAAGAGTAACACAAATAGCCGAAAATAGTTATCTATGGATCCAGTATTCTCTTTAAGGACTATATATTCACTTTGAAGATAAATCCAGAGTTGGGTAATCGGATAGATGCAGAGATCCACAGTTCTTCAAAGAAGAAATAAGGTAAGAAGTATTGGAATTCAATTATTATTTTTTTATATTATAGCGCGTAAGACATAAATCTTTACAAGAATATATATTAGTTGCCTTTGGGATTCATATAAGGTCATATCAATTTGTCTCCCGTTTTGTTTGTCCGAAACGTCTTTTCCAAGTAGGGACTTACCTTCCAATTCTTCTGCTCTCCTGTAGATTCTATTTAGTAGAGGTGTGCTTAAAAGATTATGCTAGCTTACCCTTCACCGAATGCAATACTGTAGTGTACGCTTTTCTATTGCTCTTGATTTTACGAGTGCACTGAAATGTGTATTTCTCATTCAATGTATACAACAGCACTCGTTTGCCTGTGAAGTAACGGAATTATGCTTTGTGTTGTAAGAGAATATTTTATTACTGAAGCTACATTTTCAGTATTGCCATATGAATACCAGTAGTGTAAAAAGTAGTAATATAAAAAAAGGTTTTTCCCCAGGAAATAAAAAGTTTAAAAAAGTTACTGGCAATGCTGGCGTTGACGAAGATGTTAGGTTGCCTAGAGCAAAAGAAAGAAATGCATGTATGAAGAGCACAATATTATTGTTGTACTCTTCACACAACTCTCTTTTATACTGTTGTACAGTGGTTAACTAGTGCAATTGTTTTTTTGGACACTATGTTTGTTTCACACTTATTTATATTTGCAGCTACAATCAATATTCGGTCTAGAGAAAAATGCAATATTGTGCAATTTTATATGTCTTGTGCACACCTCTACTATTTAGTATTTTGCACAGTGCGGTACATACGTTACTTTTCGCTTAAGCCATAGAATTTCATTTTCGATTTGATTTTAGCCGGATATTAGAAATTTTCACGGGCTATAATTGTATTTTAAGAAAGCAATGTAAACAGTTGCTAATAAATCTCTAAATCGTATCATATATATTATTTCTAAAGCACTTTTTTTGTCGGTTGCAAATATCTCCCATACCACCGCATCAAATTTAATGAATGATATCTCATTTTAAAGCTTATATCTAACAATAATTGCGAAAAATAATTAGAAATTGAAAAATTTATATTTTTATTGATAAAAATTATATTTTATATATGTATAACTGCATGATAATACTGTTGTCATTATGATTATATGTTTTTGTTCAAGTGTAGTAATACAGGGTCGCTTAATAGTAATGCAGTTCTACATAATATTGTATGTATTAAAATCCATTCCGGCAATACCTCTATTTACTATAAATATTTTCATTTTATGTTACAAAAATGATAACTAACGGTGCGAAATATTCGCGGGGGTCATCTAGTCCTTAATTAATAACAATCTAATGCGATAAAAAAAATTAAATGTTATACGATAATAATAAAAACCATTTCTTGGATAATAATTTTCATTTTATTTCTAATAATATTGAAAGAGTAGCACTAAAAAGTAATCGCAGAATTTTATTTGCCAAAATAACATTTTAATTTAAAGCAGTAAATTTGTAAAAGTTCACACCTGAAAAGAAATTCGAAGAAAAAAATTATTTATTAAGGAATATTAAATTTTAAATTTATAAAATAATTTCGAGGTTAGGATGTCTTCAGTAATTCTTGATATTTCATATATAACTCCATAAGAAAGGTGGAAATCTTGAAATTAATTTAAAAAGTCTTTGGAATTTTTTTAAAGATTGTTACGCTACGTAAACCAAGAGTCTGGTGTACTTAATTTTGTTTACATTGTTTCCTATCAACAATTTTCGATTATCATGTAAACAATGCTTTTTTTCTTAATCTTTGCATACAGTGATGAGTAAAAGTAATCAATTTTCAATTAAAAATTTTTGTTTCCTTTGTAGAATCCAATCTAGTAGGCTTTATTAGATCAGAATGCACAAAATTATGGGAAGTTAGGTATGTTTGCGAAACAAAATGAAAATAGAATTCACACATCATTATTATTTTTGCCCATTTCGATCTAGTATATGGAGAGGTGCAAAGACACCAATAACATATGTGGTGTGAGAAGCTTAAACTAGGGCCAAAAGTCTACATTTTAAAATATTTTTTATATTTAAAGTCCAACGGTTTGCTAAATGATCGTCGGTACGGGTTTCGTAAGGGGCGCTCTACTGGTGACCTTTTGGCTTTACTTCCCGAAAGGTTGAAAGGTTCCATTTACCGCTTTGGTGAGGCCAAGGTTGTAGCTCTGGATATCTTAAAGGCGTTTGATAGGGTCTGGCATGAGGCTCTGGTATCGAAATTAATAGCTTTTGGTGTCGATAGTCACTTCTCTCGATTTATATCGAGCTTTCTCAAAGATAGCACTATTAGAGTGGTTTTAGATGGCGTCTTTTCCTACGAGTTCAGTATAAATTCAGGGGTACCGCTCTGTTCTTTCTCCTACTCTTTTTCTTATTTTTCTTAATGATCTTCTATCTATTACTTCGAATCCTATTTACTCTTTTGCGGATGACAGCAACATTTGTCATTCATATTCATTTGATCGGAGGCCGAGCCTTTTGGAGATTGGGGCAAGGAGGTCGAACATGAATGATGCACTCACGGGTGACCTGATGACAATCTCTGAGTGGGGCCGCGCTAACAGGGTCGATTTCAATGCGCGCAAAACCCAATGTTGTTTTTTGACGCACCGGCGTAATGCGCTGGTGTTCTGTCATCTGTATCTATGGTTAATGTAAATATTGAGGAGGCGGATGCTCTTGATGTTCTGGGCATGAGAATTAGTTGTGATGCTCGTTGGAACGATCACATTTTTCGAGTGTCGAAGGAAGCATTCAAGTGCCTTGGTTTTTTGAAACGGTGCAGAAAATACTTCACTCCATCCAACCTTCTTACATTTACAGGATATTTATCCGACCCGGAATGGAATACAACTCTCATGTATGGGCCGGTGCTGCAAAGTCTGTTTTGAAGCTTCTCGACCGCGTACAGGAGAGGGCGAAGGTGCTTATTACTGACAGTAGGGTATCCAACTCTATTGATTCGTTGGAGCAACGTCGCAATGTGGCGTGTGTTTCATAGTTCTATCGGTACTATAATGGGAGGAGTTCCACAAACACTACTCCCTCTTTCCACCTTCCTATAACCTATTTTCCTAAACTTGCGCAATGCACAGCATGTGTAGGGGCCATCCACTGAGTGTTGGTTTTTATAAAATAAAAAAAAAAAAATATCGCGACGTTACGTATACCCTAATTTGAACCCTAATAGATAAATGTCGATATTCTTATACTCACCATTGGGATTGATACGAGTTTGGAATACACTTGCTGGCTTTAGTTGTCCTATAATTTTGTTATTATCATACAAATCCTAAAATTGTAAGAATAAAAAAATTAGCAAATATACCGTTAAAGCTATCACAACTGTATCTATCGTATAGACTTACCGTAACCGTATAGCCTAGTTTATTGTTTAAATTCAAATCGCTTAATTTAAACTTAATAGCATAAGGAGCGCCATCTGCACGCCGACTAACAAAAGCCACAGCGTAAGAGTATTCATTATTATCTGCAACAGGTGTAATGGGGCGGGACCATACCTATAAAATGTTAAGCATGTACAATAATAAAGTAAAGTTTAAAAGTACAGTAAAGCTCAAAGTAATACCTCAATTTTATTTCTCAACAATATACGGCGACCCTGTATACCCAAAGGATCCTGATCCACAGCTATGATGTATCTGGAATATAAGATTAAGGCATGATATTTGCATTTCCTTATTTAAATACTTCTTGTTTACATACTTATTTTGTAAAATTTCTTTAATTTCTGGTCTTACGGCAGCCAAATCGTTAGACATTATCAATGGAGCAGCCAATATTGCCCAAACAGCCATTTGTAATTTACTTTGGTCATACGATAAACCATAATTACCCAAGTATTAACTGTAAACAAAAGATAATCAAATCAATTTCGTATATTACAATAAATTCAAATCCCTACCATATCAGGATCATTCCAGTGACCGGGTCCAGCATGTGGTTGTATCCTATCTTGATTTTTAGAGAAATAATCCATAATTTGGGCAACCGATTCAAATGAATCATCAATATCATTCCAATTACGCCATAAATTGCAATGTTGTTTCAAAGCTTCATAGTTGGGCTAAACACACAATTAAAAAATATCCAAATTATACCCCATTTTTCCTTAATATATACCAAAAACAACATACCAGTTTTCCTTCATACTCCTGATATACCGGCCAACTGCATGAGTATACCATAGGTCTACCGGTACCATTTAATAGCCTGCCAAATTCTGGATAACCCTGATCCATATCATTAATATCAGCATAACAGCCATCTAATTTAACATAATCAACATCCCAATCGGCAAAGGTTTGGGCATCCAAAGCCATATGTTTAATAACACCCGGATAACCAGCACAGGTATTAGTGCCATAGTCTTGATATAAACCAAACTTAACTCCCTTATTGTGTATCTAGGAAAATTATAAGAATTAATACAAAATTATTCGCCATATCGGTTTGTCTGTTTAAGAAACCGTACATAGTTTGCTAAGCTTTTTAAGCCGCTTGGAAACCTATAACGATCTTCCACTAGTTTCTGTGTAACATTATCTCTGTTCTTTTCCAGCCAACAGTCATCGATAATAAC
Organism: Sarcophaga peregrina; assembly: GCA_014635995.1. Lineage (NCBI taxonomy): Eukaryota > Metazoa > Arthropoda > Insecta > Diptera > Sarcophagidae > Sarcophaga > Sarcophaga peregrina. Next base: position 38,843,669 of record CM025793.1, read on the forward strand.
ATAATCATAGCCAGCAGCTAAATAGCCCTCATCCACCAAAAGATCAGTAGTGCGTTTGAAAAGATTCTCACTGAAATTAAGAAGAAAAATAATATTTTAGTCAGGATTACGTTGTAGATTCTCCCACCACCATTTTAAAACAATCTATAGAGTGGCGCTTGTTACTGCAACTAAGTTAAGTGACCGTCAGGGCATTTAATATAGTTCTAGTGACGATATGTGAAAGATTCTGCGATAACATACATAAGATCAGGATTACGACGTAGCTTCGCACACCACTTATGTGTGTCTGGTTTTAAACTATGGCGGGACCTACAGTTTAAAGTCCACTCCGAATGACAGATTTTTGAGAAGCTTTTCATAGCAATTTTTATTTACTCTTAGAGTTTTTGCCAGAAATCTACTCAGAAGAAGTCGCCGAAGAAATATTCTCATATTTTCGTTTTGATGTCTGACCTGGATCGAACCGGCCTTCAGTCTACCACTAACACGCCACACTTGTAACTACTAGACTATTGGTCAGAATCCTCAGTAGGATACGCCTAGATCTGCATTATTGTTTGTAGTCAAACTGGCGCTCAGTTAATCGCACTTCCGCGACAGATAAGCTTACAACGCATTAATGGAATTTACTCGTATTTTTTGAAAATCTACTAAAATCGCGTAATAATAGTTCTCACGATTAATTTAAACTCCTGTTATAAGTTCTCAATTGCTGCAAGTGATACAAAAAGTGTTAAAGAATTCTGCTTTCCTATAAGACATTATATCTACAAAGTTGAATCAGATATCGGAGGATATCGATCACTACTTGACTTAATGCCTAGAATTCCTAAAATGCAAAAAATGAAAGTAACCGTGATTCGATATCTTCGCAGGTTATAGAAGCATATCGATGCATGTAGTGAAAATGGCGTTGGATCAGCCATAATCTTAGAACGTAAACTAACGACATTACAAGAATTGAGGCTAGATTGAAGTAAAGTAAACAGCACTGGCAAGTTCATTGTATGAACTTTGGGAATGACTCAGAGATCAGCAACGAGTATTCTAAACGATGAGTAGATACGAGTCATACTTATAATTACTGATACTTATACACATTCATACTTATTTTAATATGATACTCATACTGAAAGTTGGAAGTACTCGTCGTATTCGTCTTACTCATACTTAACAATACACATGATGCTTTTGACTTCGACGCGAAGCACAAAATAAGTATGATTCGCGTACGAGCTTATGAGTAGCGAAAAAACGATTCATTGCTGATATGATGAGTATGATTTTCTTCAGCATGTCCCTAATGCAATGAAAATTTTAATGCGGTCACTACCGAAATGCCATTTCGCCGTTGTTGGTAACTTAACGAATGGCCACACCAATACGCAAAATTATTTTTTAAAAACCAGCACTCAGGGGATGACCCCTACTCATGCAGTGCATTGTGCAGGTTTTTTAGGAAAGATGGAAAGAGAGAGGGAAGATGCGAACGGTAAGGAAACGAGTTGCTGCTGGTGACAATAATATGGCCAGTGCTATACCTTCACCATTAGACAGTCTACAGCAATCCTCCGCAAGAAGCCCGCAGTTTCTCACAGAACTTATGTTGTGTGTGTTAATTTTATGCAGAATTTGCGGGACCTACAGTTTAAAGTCGACCCCGAACGACAGATTTTTGAGAAACAAGATGAGAAAGGGAAGAAATCGCCGAAAAAATACTTTTTTGTATTTTTTTATTTTTGATGTCTGGCCTGTGGGACTAAAGTCGACTCCGAACGTAGGATTTTTGACTGAAAACGATGCTCAAGCCTTTATTGAGTAACCCTTCATTAAATATACATCCATTAAAATATACTGATTGGTGCAGGTTATATTATTGGGCCTTACTTCTTTCATAATAAGCAAGGCTATACCGTTGAGGCGAATAGAAAACACTATCCAGAGGGTTAGGTTAGGTTAGGTGGAAGACTCCCTCGAAAGAAGAGTCCCATTTAAATCCAGCATTTTTAATACCACAATTAATTTTACATGAGGTCAACCATTCTCTAGAGAAAATTATTCCGTATCGAAATATATCTTTATATTAGAGGGGTTGTCAGAGTTGTCAGAAAATTAAAGGTCAGAAACCTAAGTCTCTTCGTGGCAAGAGAAGAGTAGTGATACATATTCGTAAAGGAAGTTTCTTCCTCCTCCTCAGGGCCCTTAGCTCCTGCAGAAGTCATTAGTTGGAATGCCTAGTCTTTCGGCATGCCTACCAAAAGGATAATAGTATAGGCTAAACATTAATAACATTTGGTCGTACAGTGCAATCAATAATTAATTTAGAAGTGATGCTATTCACAGGCCTCCTTATAGGTTCTTGGGTTTGAACGTCTGTGGATTACTTTTACGAGTAATGAAGCTAGGTTAAGTTATTGGTTTATGCCAACAAATCAGCAACTTTTGAAGCAATTGGAAATCAATTTTCAAGCTGCCTTTTGATCCATATACTCAAATTTATGGTAAAAATTATAAAAAATTGGACTAATTGAATGGACCAGGTAACTTTTAATTGCCATGGACGTGTATTAGGAAATCATATTTAAGAAAAAAAATATGTCATAAAATTATATACCATAATTCAATTAAAGAAATTTCACATAGATTATATTTCAATCTTGAAGTCGCCGTGGTCTAGTAGGTAGTGCGTTGGCTTATTAGACGAAAGGCCCGAGTTCGAATACTAGGTCAGACATCAAAACGAAAATATGAAAATACTTTTTCGGCGACTTCCTCTCAGCAGATTTCTGGCAAAAAACTCTGAGAGTAAAAATTGCCATGAAATGCTTCTCAAAAAATCTATTGTTCGGAGTCGACTTTAAACTGTAGGTCCCGCCACAGTATAAAATTACACACACATAAGTGGCGTGAGATGCTAGGTCGTAATCCTGACTGAAGGGTTGTAATGACCAATTATGTATGTTATCGAAGGATCTTTCAAATATAAAATTAACGCACATAATATAAGTGGTGTGAGAAGCTAGGACGTTGTGGAATGGGTCAATTCGACCACCGGGGGCACTGTACTTGTCAGAATTGACAAGTACACGTCCTCTAACCTAACCTAACTTAACCTATGTTTCCATCTTGTGTTATTATTTTTATCACGCTATATAAGGCCCTTACGAAACAAATTTCTTTTTGTGCCACTGTGTAAATAGTAATGTTATCACTACTTTCTTTAGCATTTTAATATCCTTATAACCCCAAGTACTTTGTGGTTTATTTTAAAGAAAAAATTATAAAAATAAATAAATTTTTCTTATCGTTAGTAATGGGAATAAATTTCTTATTTTTTTTTATTATTTTCAGATTTTTCTTCTTCTTGAAGTATGAGAACTTTAACCTTGATTTACTAATCGAAAGATTAATGAACTTATCACTTCGTATACACACAATAGCACAACACAACACAGCACAATACAAATCATAATCATAATTATGAATGAATGCAAGAATAATGAATGACGGAACGAATCGTAATCTAATGAAGAAAATTTTTTTATAATTAACTATTGACATACCTTATGCACTCATCTGGATATCGTTTACAATCTGTAATGCAGCGAAATCTTTCCCAATGCATCCAGCCCATAGGCGGTGTACGTGCTAGGCCATTCTCCAAAGCCCAGCTTTCATTGGAGAATATTAATGCCAAGGTAAGGAATTTAAATAGGAAGTTCAACATTTTCCTTTTGTTTTTTATGTTTTTTTTTTTCAAATTCGAACACTTTCTGCTCGTTTCGAAAATCGAGCGTTTAATGAATGGAAATAATGAAAATCACCTGCAATTTATATCAAAAAAAAATTCAATTTTTCTGTATTGTGTTCTGTTTTCTTTAAAAAAATTTTTTTTTGTTAACAAAACTAGGAAAATCCCTGTTTTTTAAACTGATAACCATTAAAAAAAAGGTAGTAGAAAACTGTTAACCAACTAGGCTGGCATTAATTACAGCTATTGCCTCTAACTGTTATATAACAGTGGGAGGGTATAATAAATGATAGTGGGTGACAGTAGTTAAATTCGTTGCAATATGTTGAGAAAAAAAATTTGGATTTTTATTTTCAGTTTAATTTTAAAACACTTTCTTTTAAATTTTTTTTTAATTTAAAATTAAACAACAAATGGCTAAGCAAGCCAAGCTAGGTTTTATAATTTCTTATCACTTTTTTTTATTTTTTTTTTATTTCAAATTTATTTTTTCCAAAGGTTTTATTTGAAACCTTTTCAGCCCATATCATTCATTCATTTATTCTTCTTTCAATTAATTTGTTTTCAAAATTTATTATAAAAACACAAAGAATTTCCATATAAAACGCATTTAATACCCGTTTCAATTAAATTCGCTTATGATTACCACAGAACGCTCGCTATCATACTGATTTCAAGCTAAGCTGTTTGAGAACTAGACCCGCGTCTTTGACTTTGTATATTGAAAATGAAATTGGAAAAAAAAAGTGGACAAGAGAGCTAAACAACAACAAAAAATAAAACACAGAAGCAAAAAAAACAAAAAAAAAAAAATGCTGATTCTTGATAACGCTTATGTATATGGAAAGAAATTGAAGACTTGAGTGTTTTATTTTTTTACTTGCGAGTTTTCAATCTCAAGATAAACTAATAAATTCCTTGATATTGTTGCATGTAAGGAAAAGGGCCAATTGAAATTTCACACTTTATTATTTAGTTACATTCCATGCTTATACCTTGTATCTCCACTAGCTTCCCCATTGTGCAAAGATTTTTTTTTTTTCTGGCATGTAACGGTAGGGTTCAAAATGCCTTCGCTTCCACTAAAACAATCCCTCCTCCTTCTGGGGATACTCCCTTCCCGGGACGGCTTATCTGCATTACTTTGGGAAGAGCCCAGAAAGACTTCCAGTCAAGGACCGTTGTCTACTCTCCCACGTCTGGGTACGCCATATTTGAAGCCAGCTTCATGCTATTCTTCTCATGAATCATTCCGTTGTATTGTGTCAAGGTCGAACTTCTTTCTGCGGAGTACATATTCAACGTATCTTCTCACAGCGTTCCATTTCGTCTCGCTTTCGAGCATTGCATCCACAATGGTGTCAGGTGTAAATTCACCAATTTGCTCTATCAACATGTTCTTCTCGTCTTTCCATTTAATGCAATGGAAGAATGTGTGTTCAATAAATGCAGACAGGATCAGTCACCATTGCCCATGCGGTATAGGTATTATCGGAAATAACCATGACCCGAAAGAAACTGGATCAGAAAATAGTTAGTTTCTCCAAAGGTTCTCCGTATCCATGCCTCTATAGACGGAATAAGTTTATAAGTCCATTTTCTGCATGTTTCCTCGCTCCATCTACTTTGCCATCGCCGTAGTGCTTGAGATGCAAAGATAATTATTAGTTCCTAACAAATCCTGGGCTGAGGAAATAGCTTTTGCTTCATTACCAGACTCATTGGGCCTTAATTGAATAGGAAATGTAACAATGATCTAATTGGAACTCTAAGAAATTTCTGTCACTACATTCATTCACAATCCCCAGGGCTCATTGCGTAATAGGTAGGCACACGAAGTAAATTTGTTTACCAGCGAATAAGTTCTACAAAGATTTAGGATCATTTAAGCAGGAAGAAAAATTTGCCAACATCCGTATTTGGCTCGATTCGAATTTTTCGCCTTCGGCTCACCATTTTTTATCTAGTCCAATGCAGTTATAGTCACTTGATATCTAAGTGATCATTAAATTCATTTCCAGATTGGTTTTTACAATCAAAAGGCCTGATGCTAATTATCAAGATCAGTTTTAATCAGGACTTGTTAGTTAACTTTGAGACATCGCTACCTATGGTATAACAATGATTCGTTACATCTGCTCTAATGAACTTGAAGCTGTCTGTACTCACTCCATTTCCCCTCTACCTTACAGTGTGGAGATTCTATTTATTCTGGTTGGTTTAACTACTTAAAAGGCTTTTTTCATTCTGATTCTTCTCATATCAAGCTCTGTTTTGGTTTTTAGTATCAGAAGTCCTGATGCTATGGCATTGCAATGATTCGTTACATGTACTCAAATGAACTTGAAGCTGTACTCACTCCATTTCCTCTATATCTTACAGTGTGGAGCTTCCATTTATTCTGGTTGGTTAACCCACTTGAAAGGCTTTTTTCATTCTGATTCTTCTCATATCAAGCTCTGTTGAAGTCCTGATGCTATGGTATTGGAACGATTCATTACATGTACTCAAATGAACTTGAAGCTGTAGTCACTCTATTTCCCCTCTACCATACAGTGTGGAGATTCTATTTATTCTGGTTGGTTAACCCACTTGAAAAGCTTTTTTTTATTCTGACTCTTCTCATATCAAGCTCTGTTTAGGTCCATCTTTTTTTTCACATTTGTTTTGTTAAAACATTGGATGAATAGTCCATTTTCACTCGCATTTGTTGACGCAAATTTCACGTCAACAAAATTATTCTTCAGCGTTAGAATCACTTTGTAATCAACCGTATCATTTGACCTACAATTTTTTTTTATAAAACCAGCACTCAGGGGATGACCCCTACTCATGCAGTGCATTGTGCTGGTTTTTTAGGAAAGGTGGAAAGAGAGAGGGAAGATGGGAACGGTAAGGAAACGAGTTGCTGCTGGTGACTATAAAAGACCAGTGCTATACTTTCACCTTTAGGCAGTCTACAGCAATCGTCCCCAAGAAGCCTGTAGTTTCTCACACCACTTATGTTGTGTGTGTTAATTTTATGCAGAAGTGGCGGTAGCTACAGTTTAAAGTCGACTCCGAACTAGAGATTTTTTTTGAGAAACAAGAAGAGAAAGAGAAGAAATCGCCGAAAAAATACTTTTTTTTGTATTTTTTTATTTTTGATGTTTGGCCTATGGGACTATGCTCCTCCCAGTGCACTTCTTTAACGCACTCTTGAAGTTGATAAGGCAGCCAGCCTACCATTCCTTAGCAATTTTAATAAGAAATAGTAGGAATCAAGCGATAACATGTTTACTTCTACATTTAGAACAAGAGTGTACTGTTTTTATTCTACTAAATATGGCAACCCTTTTATTCTAGATTCTGCTAGTGTGCGCCAATCAAAGAAATAAGAGTGGAAACCATGTAGCAACCTTAGGCCCCTTAAAGAAACTAGAAAAATATTACCTAAAAATTAAATAATTTTTCTGAAATTTCACAAACATTGTCCCACTGTTGCTGTAGTTATGTTCAAAGCAGATGAATTTGTTTTGTCTTCGTTTACAAACAATTTTTATCAATTGTATTGCGAAACTGTCATCATATATTTAATATTTACTTGTATGCCTATTAATATCAATATTTAATATTGAAAGCCTGCACTCATAGCCATGAAGTTCAAAACAAACGCTTCTAAAAATATGTACTCCATACGGAATTACCCATCATTAGTGCAAAATTCCGAACCAACATAGGAGAACCAAACGATTGAACGATCCAATCGAGTACAACATGGCGGTAAAACATGAAATAAAGGCTGGAAATTAAAAAATAAAAAAGAATTTGTATCTTTTAAAAATATTTTTAAAACAATAGAATAGAATGAACGGCTGCAGTCGATATCAATAATTACAATTTCTATTTATGAGACAACAGAATGAAAAATAAAATACAAATAAAACCTTTGTCAACTCAAGGCAAATTAAAAAATGAAACTAAATTGGGTCATTAGTTTATAGATTTAAAAAGAAAAAAATATGATTTAAAAACAATTTTACGTACATACGAGTATGATGACGAAAAAACGATAATTATGTTGGGAAAATATTTAATTTTTATTACATGATCATTCCAATGCTGCTGACAAGCGGATAGAATGATATAAGAAAATTAAAATCTACAACATATTCTTTATTTCCTGATAACAGTTTTAAATTCATAAGAAATGAACAATTTAAACAAAAAAAATATGCTAAGAGATGAACATCCAACCCTGGCCAGGGACTTCTTCGAGAGTTTGAACACTTTGTTCAGTCGCGCTCTCTTGTGTACATATTTGTTGTCCATTATTTTTTCCTTCGTTGCTTATATCTTCCTTTGCCTTCCTCTTCTCCTTTAAATTTGCTTATCTCCTTCATTATCCTCTATCCCTCTCCCTTAGCAGGAATTTCCAATGGATCATTTAGACCTCTGGGTATTGTACTTATCCAATGACAAGTACATACAAACTGGTCATTACAACCTTTCAGTCAGGATTATTGATCTAGTTTCTCACACTACTTATGTTGTGTGTGTTAATTTCATACATAAGTGGCGGGACCTACAGTTTAAAGTCGACTCCGAACGACAGATTTTTTGAGAAACTTTTCATGGCAATTTTATTTACGCTCAGAGTTTTTGCAAGAAATCTCCGAAGAAAAAAAATTTGCATTTTATTTTGATGTCTGGCATGGGACTTGAAGCCTGGTTTTACGTCTAATAAGCCAGCTTACTACCTACTAGACTACGGCGACTTCACTATCCTCCATCTCTCTCCCTAAGAAGGCATTTTCAATAGATCATTTTGTCTTCTGGGTATTGTACTTGTTCCAATGGCAAGTACACGTCCTAAAACCTAACCTCCTTTTCAAAATGTTCCAAAACATGTCTTCGCTTACGAAGAACATACGAATTTATTTAACCAAAAGTCGCGATTATGGATAAGAACTGAACCTTTCATAATTTTCGTAATAGAACAATTTTTGGATTCCAACTGAACCGAAATATATACTATATATACCGATATCTCTAAAATGATAAGCATAGCAGGCTGTGAGATATGTGGATGCCTTTTAACATGCCTGATTACACGCCCTATTTTGCACGGGGAGGCCTTGTAAAGTAATGCAATTTTTCTAGCGAATCTCTTAATCTTCTCGGACAACCAATTTACATCAAGTTTCGCACGAAACTTCACCTCAGCGTCCGTCCTCGTCAATTAATGCCGGAGATTGCTTAAAAAATTTCTTATACACTATTCCCTCGATTTACGTAGTAGAATGTTCCGAAAAATGGCGACGCAAATCGAAACGACGTAAATCGAATTACAAATAACTCATACTAACAGATCCAGACACTCATATAACCCTTTCCCTGTCCTCTACATCACATGTGATGTACAGCAAGTAGGTTTCATACGCATGTGCATCACATGGACATGGAAAGGAATAATTAAATTTTTATTCTATGTATTGAATTTTTTTTTTTTTAAGAGGGAATGCCCCTGATTTGGTTTATAAACAACAGAGGCGACGTAAATCGAAGTTGAAGGGAACAAAATTTTTGACGACGTTAATCGAAACAACGTAAATCGAGGGAATACTGTAATTCAAACGGCACGATTATATGGTGTCCAGGGCATAGGCACTTTGTCTGAAATTGCATGGCTAACGGTGATGGCTTGGACTGGTACAAAGCTCACTATATCCCAACTGTTTCATAGGTGTTCCAATTGCCTCAGTTAAACTGGGTATTCTTTGAGACAAACTCAACTTTGTTAACAATATGGGATACGCGCAATATTGCTCAGTTTGACCGATTTGGATAAAAAGTGGATTGATTGCTTCTATCCTTAAACCGCATGGCTAATCATCGCACCACGCCCTACTGCCTAATTACAATTTTAATCGACTTCTGCAGAAAATCTTGCTATGAAGAGTTGGAGATTCTTGACTGGTCATTTTGTATTATTTTTTTTTTTTTATATAAAACCAGCACTCAGGGACTGACTCCTACTAATGCAGTGCATTATGCAGGTTTTAGGATAGGTGGAAAGAGGGAAGATGCGAACGGTACGGAAACGAGTTGCTGCTGGTGACTATAAAATGGCCACTGCTATAACTTCACCATTAGACAGTCTACAGCAATCGTCCTCAAAAAGCCCGCAGTTTCTCACACCACTTATGTTGTGTGTGTTAATTTTATAAAGTAGTGGTGGGACCTACAGTTTAAAGTCGACTCCAAACGACAGATTTTTGAGAAACAAGAAGAGAAAGAGAAGAAAAAATACTTTTTGTATTTTTTATTTTTTTGATGTTTTGCCTGGGTCTCGAACCCTGGCTTTTACGTCTAATAAGCCAGCACACTACCTACTAGACCACGGCGACTCCAATCGTGTTATCGTGGACTATTATCCTTAAAAAAGGAATAATAGAACAGTTGGATTTATTTTGGGCTCGGGATGGTTTCCTATAGGGATTTCCCCTTGTTTGATATTGATTTGTAGTATCACAACAAACTAATGGAATGGTCACCCACCTAAGTAGTGTGAGAAGCTAGGTTGTAATCCTAACTGAAGGGTTGTACTGACCAATTATGTACGTGCATATGTAAATTTTTAGTTTCCGTCTGATTTTTCCATTTTTAATTTTTACTCTTTTTGTGTACATATATCTAGGAAGCGTATTTAAGCTAAATAAATTGTTTTATTAGATAAACTATTAATTGGATTGTCTATAAACAATTAAGAGATTAATTAAAATATGTTGTTTGTTGTTGTACAATATATTTATAAATAAGCCTCTTGTTGAGAAAATAATTAAATTGTTTTATGCAAATCCGATTTTTTTTATTATAATAAATATATAGGCCTTGCAACTAAATAATAAAATAATTAAATATTCATTTCTAATAAACAGGAAAACTAATTTAATACATGCTGAAGTTTTATTTTAATAACGAGAGTTGAGGAAATAGGCCTCCACTCGATAACTTTAACACATCTTTTGTATTAAAAACAGTGCAGTTTAAGAATTAACTGTAAAACTTGATTGATTTACTTTTCTTTTTTCTTCGCTGCTAAGTAGTTTTCAGGACAATAAAATTTATATTTAAATTGGTAATATTAATTATTTTTTATTGCAATTCTAATAAGAATTAAAAAAATATTCAAATTAAACGGCAGAACAACTAAATGTTACCATACAAGCATTACCATATTTAGACAGACATATTCAAATTGACAACGAAAATAATTAGAGTGGCAACACCGTTTATCACGTGAATATCTCTTTCATTCTCCGATTCCTCTTTCGTTTGTCATTTCTCATATTAGAAAAATAAAATTTTTGTATGTTGAGTTTTCTGGTCTTGGGGAGCATCGTCGTCGATTGATTTTTAAAGCAAAAAAATTATTTAAACGCAATTTTTTTTTGCTTTTTTACGGCATCAAACTCGGTTAAAAAGTACGGCATTGAATAACTAAAAGAAAAACCTAAATTCACAAACAATTTAACTGCAGTTTCCCTAATTACAAAAAAAATGTAAGTGTGCAGTGTTAGAGAAATAAGAAAAAAAGAAAAAACACCGATAAAAAAATTCCTACAAATGAACAAGAAAAAAAGTGCTGAATAGTGACGACGTAGCAGCAGCGGATTTAAAAAGAAATTCATGTCTTCCAAATAATAAAAGATTCAATAAGAAAAGTTTCATTACATTATGACAATTAGAAACCCAATGACTTCAATAACAGTGTTTGAAACTTGTCTTGGCAACCAATTAAATCCCTATGGCCAAGACTCCATGGGAGAAAACACCTGTTAGTGCAAAAAAAAAAAACAAGACCGTGATACATTAGTTTTTAATAAATTTGTGTTACTTTCGATTTTACGTTCTACATAAAATTATAAAAATTTTTTTGGTTTGCCCTTTGCTAAGCTTTTATAAATGAAATGTGTTTAGCGTGTTTGTTTGTTTGGAAACCTTTAAAACATGCGCATCCTTTAAGAAAATCTGTTAAAAAATTTGTGGGTTTTTTTTTTCGTTTTGTGCATATTTTTTTGTTTTTCGCTAAGAACCCGTGAGTGAAAAATATATCGATCCAAACTGTCATGTGACTTGTCATCAAACAGCTGACCCTTGCAAAAGATATTCACCACTTTAGGCAATGAGAAAACAATAACAACGAAAGTTACCACAATAATAACAAAACACAGAGTTGTTATAATTAGTTAGTGTTGCCACTTTGTTTGCGTAATTTTTTTCAAATTAACTTTGTTTTATTTCTAATTTAATTCTTTTGTTTATCCAATTACTAGGATAAATATGTTAAGTAACCCTCACAATTAGTGGATCTATTACCTTTACTTCAGTAAAGTTCAGTTGTGAGCTGGAAATCAAAAATATTAGCTGACAGTTGCCCTTAGTAATATCAAATTTGACATTTGACAATGCAGCTAAAGATCAGTTGCCTTCAGTTATCACGCCTGAGATTTAACTTAAATACGTTATTAAGGGGCACTGCGAGATTAGGTCGCTGACGGGGATCTGGAACAGATCCCAGCCGAACAATTGCAGGGTATATTGCGATGAGGAGGAGTTAGAGACTGTCGAACATCTCCACTGCAACTGCCCAGCCCTTGGTAGGTTGAGGTTGAGCACCCTTTTCAGGGCCTTCTTTGAAATCTTGAGTTCTATGTCGAGAGCCGACAACAATGTTCTTCAGAGATTCACTCACACAGCTTGGGCTGGTTGAGAGGTGCTACGGCTTCATAAGTGTAGTCGCGCTCTCATCCTCTTTTGTTTTGTGTCTGTTTCTTTATGTGTAATTCCTCCATTTCCCATTCTCCCTCCCCTTACCTACATTCCTATATCCTCTATTTCCTTCCTCCCCTAAGGACAATGTACAATGGGCCAATTTCGACCTCCGGGTACTGTGCTTGTCTTGACCGACAGGTGCACGTCCTCTGACCTAACCTAACCTAACCTTAAGGCTGGTAAGGCATATTTTGCCCTCCTTTTGGTTTTTAGATAGTTATAACAGAAGTTTCTTTTTCAAACATTAATATCTTTTTATTGGTTATCCTTCCGATTAGGGAATTATCTATGAAGTTACAATATATTTTAAATATAATTAAGACAGACGTTCTGAAGGTACGTAGGACGTGTACAGCCATAGGAGCAAATATAAACACCTGGATGTCAATTGTGTTTGTTCTGTAAAAGGCAAAGAAGAGGGAAAATGAAGGAGTATTTAGCTAGAGGAGGATGAATGCACACCTCCTCTTAATTCCATTTTAAACCTCAGGACAACCTGAATATCGGAAACCGGTCAGTCACAGAAAAGATTCTCTATCGTCTTTAAATAATCCTTATCTCCTCCACTTACGCTGTAGAAATGTGACTGAGATCTGTCTCAGTTTCTACTCAAGGACCCGACAACATAATAATCCGTAAGAAACCTAATTACGAGATTGCAGTTAAGTCTCAGCATTTGTTCTATTTCATTTCAATAGATGATAACTCTTCCAGGGATATAAATATTTCCTGTATAGTTGTAAATAGCTAATGTTTTCAAGAACATTTTAATTATGCGAAACAATTTCCAATTTAATTAAAGCCCGTCATTACCCAAAGCATGAAATTTTCTTTTCTAATTGACCTCGTTGAAATGTCTCTTTAGGGAAATTCCTTTTTGAAGTTATCATTTTAAGCATTTGATGTTGCGTTTGTAAAGGGACTACACCTCTATATGGCGTTTAATTTTATTTATAATAAGATTTTCATTTCATTTATTTTATTTTAAAAACACTCCCTTTTTTTAGCAAACATTATGTTTTTGTCTTCTAGTTTTTCTTATATGTGGGTCATATTGCGTTTTCTTATTATTTTAACACATAATATACAAATATTCATATGGCCAGATAAAATTTAAAACATTCTAAATGATAAACAAGTATTTTGGAATTGTAGCTATTGGGGCATTTTGAATTTAAGGTTATTAAATATGCATTATTTCGTGTTACGCATGTTTTTCTAAGAATTATTACAAAGTAGAGGATATTAAATGACTTGTATGGGTAAACATTATTAATATTGCCCTAAGTTGCGTGACTTTTTAAATGTTCAAGAAATTTGAAAGATACTACTCTATTCAAGTTTTAACGAAATTTTTATTGAGGTAGTCTAAGGGTCTTTAAAATATTTTTCATTAATTTAGAGAATTGAAGGAAAAAAGCTTTTTATTTTGAACTATAAAAAATTGTACTTTTAAGCATATTTTTTCGAAATAAAATGTAACTTCACTTAACGTGATGTCATAATTAAATCGATTTTTTTTAGAACAAGAATATTGTTTAAATAGTAGCATCATAATGTATAAGACTTTCAAATACTGTCATTGCTTTATGAAAATAATAAATAGCATAGTACGAGTAGTTTACTTTAATTTGTATAAAGTATTAAATAACTACATAATGGATTTTAATTTAATATTGTTTATCCATGACATAGTGTCTCACATAAGACATGAGATAGTTGATAAAAATAATACGACATGTCAGTTTTCATTTAAAATATAATTTAATATAAAACTTTTATTTATTGTTATAAGATTGTCATTGCATAGGAAAATAACTTAAGATTATATATTTATCTTGCTAATAATCTTATAAATTCCAGCATAAATAAATTTTTATTTCTAAAAATAGAAATAATTTTTTGATTTTTTTTTTCAATTTAAATACCCAGTAAACAACTTGATTTATGAAACTGCTGTTATAAAGCAAAAAAACAATCGTAAGAAGGAGGTGATGCTTTATAACAGCCCTATTAATCCTTTAATAGAAACGTTAAGGAACAAATATAAAATGTTTAAAAAATCAGCATATTCCCCCGCTTCAAAATCTAATGATTAATTTTCAAAGGTTATTAACATTTTCGAAATTAAAACAATATAAAATAACGGCCCTTTACACCACTTTATTCAACGATATTATTTCAATTGTTTTTCTTTATTTCACTTTTGTTATAATTTCTCTTTTTTTTATATTCCATTAAATATTTCATGCTTTATATAACAAATCCAGTTTATAGGGAAAGAAAAAAAGTGTCAATAAACTTTGCAAATTGTCCTTGTTGAGTCATAAACATAGAGATTAAAAAAAAACAAAGAGAAAAACAAAACGTAAATATTTTATATACACATCCATACAAATATCCTTTTTCTCTTCACTTTATCGTTAAGTTTTTGTTTTTTGAAGCATGATACAGAACTATTTTTAGTTACATTTGTTTGTGATGTTGCTGGAACAGAAATACTTACGTTAACTTACTGCCAAAAGTTCAAAACAACCTCACCAGAAAAAAAGAGTAAAAAATTGTACAATAAAAAGGAAAAAAAGAATAACAAATAAACTGAAATGAAATGGCCATGTCATTCATTGGAAAATCGTATAAACAACAGGATATTGATATAAATATGAAAAGAAAAAAGTAGAGAAGCATATCTATAGACAACAAAGAACGATAAACTAATTTATTGTATAAACAAACATGTGCACTAAATATTTCTCGTGTAATTTTCACCACATTAAGTTTGGTCTTTGTCTATGTCCATTTTTTGTTTTTCTTCGACTCTTTTTTTTTATTTTACATGAATCACTAGCCTAAAAATGGGTTTTGTATTAAGCTGGAAGGAATTTTCTTAATGTTCGAAACCTATATTAGGTATAATTTTGGTATTTAGGAAATAATTTTGTAATTAAATTGACTTTTAGTAAAATTTTATTAGATTACAAAAATACATACAGTGGGTGACAAAACAATAGAAACTTTTTCAAAAATTTATTTATGTGTTCTAATCGGACAAAATTGGAAAGAAAAAAATTGGAATTGCATTTCATTAGTATGCATAAAAATATAAAAAAAGCTATATTATTGAAGTGTTGAAGCCTTCTCCAAAATGATGAGTGTTTACAGTTCATTTTTGAAAGTTCTGATTTGTTAAGTCCATACTTATCACATATTGGTTCTTTTTTTTCCTAAAATTCAGCATGGAAATCGTTTTTTTTTTTTTTATTAATAAACAGCACAAATATTTTGCGAATTTCTTAAGAATATTTTTAATTTTTAATGCAATTTTGAAAAATTTTGTATTGTTTTGTCTCCCACTGTATGTAAGTATATATTACATACTTGGTCATTAAAACCCTACACTCAAGATTATGGCCTAGCTTTTTATACCTCCTAAGTTGTGTGTGTTAATATTTTATGTACATGGGACCTACAGTTTAAAATCGACTCCGAACAATTGATTTTTGAGATTTTGTTTTTCTACGTTTCTTCACATTCGAAAGTCAATAAAGAGTCATAGAGACTTGGTTTTTCTACAAGACCCTATATGGAATGGTTTTGTAATACTTGATAGAAAACCCATTTTCCTTGATGATTAGAAACTTGATGGCGGCATTGGTGTTCCGGTCTTTTGTAAAGATCTCGAGTAGATTGGATAACAATTTCAACGTGTTTTATGCAGACATGCATGCCGTTTTGATAAATCTTAAGATTATTCTTACATGATTTTCTTTTTAACTGTCAAATAGCCTTTGGCATTCGTATCTGTAAGCGCTTCATAGGAAGCTTATAATCAGATCTATTGGTAAAAAGGGTACGAAGGTATTTCTGGGAAAGGGGAGGCACTTTCTATATTATTAATAAGGTTGTTATCTCTAAACTGTTGTCCACAGATAGCTATCGACGGCAGTAAACCTATCTAGTCATTGTTACTCAGTATGCACAACGTGAAACTGGTAATTGGGTTTGTTACGAGGCAAAGTGATGTCTTTGTTGTCATGTTGCTGAAGGGAATCTGAGACAGTTTTCAGCTACTTTTCCCTAGAGTATATGGAGATGAGAAAGAGTTGTAAGGTATAGAGAAGGTTGATTTGCATGGAGGAGTCTTTTATTAAGCGTTTAAACTATCGATAGCCGATATCCTGGAGCTCCAGGGATTTGTATTGGGAATATGCTAACGTAGTTGATAGCTATACTATACTATATTTACCTCATTTATATTCCTTACCATCTTTCCCATATCTAGGGCGATTACAATGGGTCTACTTCGTGATCGTTACAAAAAATATGTTAATTTTAAATTTCCAAAAGAGGCTTTATGCGAGAAGACTGGGAATTATTTTATACTTTATAGAAGTAGTGTTGAGAAATACACCAAAATATTGTATTTTATTAATTTGTATTGTTGTTTTCAACGTGATATTTTTATCACGTTCAATGAATATTTTAAATTATTAAAATATTTCATGCATATGTATAATGTATTGTATTTATATATTTATAAGCTTTCTTTCAATTAAAGACAACAATTATAAGTGAAGGGAAAAAACAAATGTTGGTGACAATGAAAATAAAACCCCAAAACTTACTTACAATACAAATGTGCAAACAAAAGTTATTATTATATACCAGCCCCCCTTTTGCTAATACACTAATACCCCGGTTTGCGTCGCTTCGTTCTGTGTCTTCTTCGAAGTTGCGTCTTTCTAAAATTTCTGTGATTTCGAAGTTGCGTCGTTTTTGTTTCAGTTTGCTTCGCATGTTTCGAAGTTGCGACGTTAGTGCTTCGATTTGCGTCGTAATACGAAAATGTTTGTACAAAGCTAAAACAGAGAAGGAGGTTTCCCGTTTAAATTTGGTGCAAATTCGAAGTTGTGTCTTTTTAAAATTTCTGTGACTTCGAAGTTGCGTCGTTAATATGAAAATGTTTGTACATACCTAAACCAGAAAAAGGGGATTTCCCGTTTAAGTCTAATGTAAATACTAGAGGTGTGCACAAGGCGTATAAAATTGCACGCAATTGCATTTTTCTCAAGACCGAATATTGATTGTAGTTGCAAATATAAATAAGTGTAAAGCAAAGATAAAGTACAAAAAAACAACTGCACTCGTAAACCATTGTACAGCAGTATAAAAGTGAGTTGCGTGAAGAGTGCAATAAAAATATTGTACTCTTCATAGAGTCACAACATGCATTTCTTCTTTTGCTCTAGGCAACCGAACATCTTCGTCGACGCCAGCATTGCCAGTAACTTTTTTAAACTTTTTATTTCTGGCGAAAAACCTTTATTTACACAACTGATATTCATATAGCAATACTGAAAATATAGCTTCAGTAGTAAAATATGCTCTTACAATACAAAGCATAGTTTCGTTACTTCACAGGCAAACGTGTGCTGTTGTATACATTGAATCAATGAGAAATACACATTTCAGTGCACTCGTAAAATCAAGAGCAATAGAAAAGAGTACACTACAGTATTGCATTCGGTGAAGGGTAAGCTAGCAGAATTTCTTGTGCACACCTTTAGTAAATACTTGTCTGATGGTTGCAAGTTGTAGGTCGTTAGAAAATTAAATATTTTTTATTGAAAAACCTATTTTTCAGCCCAAATTATGAATCTCGGAACCAATTAAATGAAAATCAATACAAATGTATGGAAATCGTGCTTTGTTTTGCGTCGTTTCGGTTTGCGTCGCGTTCTTCAGGTACTATTAGCGACGCAAACCGAGGTATTAGTGTATTGAATAGTATGTTTATAGGATGTAGTTGTGCATGTAGTGTGACCTGTAATGAATTTTTGAAAAGTTAAAACTATTACAGACCTGGATAGACCTTTTAACAAATAGTAAATATTTTTAAAATATAATTTTTCCGTTAGCAATAAAACCTTATTTTTTTTATTGTATATGCATATGCAAGAGAAGCCGAATATTGTTTAAGTTTCTTAATAAAATCTCTTTTCATTCGATATGAAACATAGTAAAATTACATAACAAAACTGTATAGTCCTATTCTATTGTTAGGTATGTAGAGTATAAGACAATAAAAATCCTTTTTGAAAAGTTTTAATATTCAAACTAATCGAATGGTTGGCGCCTAATATACTCAGTCCCAAATTAAAATTGGTTTTATTACCGTCTAAGGGAGTCTTTTTTTTCTTCATTTTATGTGGCAAGATAATGGAGATTTTGTTATTGTTATTGTTTTTACTTTCTCTTTATTCAATGTTCGAATAAAATATTGTATTAAAATTCATGCTATGATAACAACTATCTATGTCAATACCAATAAATGTTGGATGTGCGTTTTAACTTAAAAATTTTCTTCAATTTTTTTTTTTTGTTTTTATATATACTATAGGGTTATTTTTCTTTTAGCGCCGTTTAGTCTACCTACTTAAAAACTAGAATATGACAAAATGCTAAAAGTAAAGGAAAAATGTAACTTTTTTTTCGCCCCCCAAACAAGAAAAAAAAATGGATTATAAATTATAATTTTTTTTTGGACTACGTGGATGCTAGGGGTGCCAAACGGGATCGTTTTTTTTTTTAAATCCCGGGATTTGAGATTTTGTAAATCCCGATCCCGAAATTGTGGGATATTTTGAGATAAATCGGGATCCAAAAATCCCAAAAAATCACAGGAAAAATCGTGATTTTCTTTTAATAATAAAAATATTTCGGTAACAAAATCATATATCAGAATTATATACAAGACAAAAAGTATCTAAAAAGCGTAAATTAACAAAAATAAAAATTATTAATACATATAGCAATTGCATTAGTTTTAGAAAAATTATTTGGATTCCAACAAAAAGATTAAAGCATCAAACATATGATTTGAAAGGCTTGAACGAATTTTGTTGTCAACGTATGCTGCCGTTGAAAAACACTTCTCGCAATCAACATTTGTTGGTAAAATGGTTCCAAGATAGCTGAATAGAGCTTGTAAATATTCACCTCTACCACCTCCTGATGTAAATAAATCTATTTTTTGGACAGTTGAGTATCTAATTCAGTTACCCTTTTTATTCGTTTTATAGGGCTTTTGCATTCTTCGATGCCATCAAATAATTTTTTATCTATGGAAGTGGGGTTTTCCTCATCTGAGAAGCTATTATCGAAGTCAAATGATATAGAATTTTTTTTCAGGACTTTTGTAGGGTGAAAATACGTATGAATTCACAATCCCGAAAAATCCCGGGACAAGTTTTTAAAAATCTCGGGATTCGGAATTTTGTGAATCCCGAAAATCCCGGGATTTCGAGATTCGGGATTTCCCGATAGGCATGCCTAGTGGATGCTGTTCAAAAATATTATATAATATATAATATTATTTACAAAATAATTAAAAAAATAACTGAATATTGTGTATGAATAGATCTACATTTTGATAATTAAATAGACGATCTCCTAACCATTGAACATGTAAAAAAAAAATTTTTTTTCTACTAAATGAAATGACATGTCAAATGCTTTGAAAGAAATAAAAAAAAACCAAACAGATAAAGCAACTAGGAAGTAAATATATTCCAACAATAACCACCACCACCACCACCAGCCACATTACAAGTTAGGTTGAACAGTACTAAAGGAAAAGAAACGTAGCAATTGATTTTCTAAAGGAAATTCATGATAATGTCCTTTTATGGCACACCCTAAAATAGAATAGTGCCGACAAAAGTTTCATTATTCATTTCCACTACATATTTACACACTCTCAAAAGCGAAGTAACGTTTACCATGAATTTTCAGTTGGTTTTTGGCTGCTCAAATGAAAACATCAAATAAGAAAAACGTTTCGTTTAACGTATACTTGCAAAATAAATATTATAAAAATGAATTAAAAATAATGTTTAATATGTTTCAATGTTGAAATAAATATTTATAAAAAAAGAAAACAAAAGAAAAGTGTAAACAACAGTGTGTCAATTTAATATTGATGAATTTATTTTGAAAATTTTCATGATATTTTTGTGGCAACAATTAAAAGAAAATGTTAAAAACTTATGTCAATTTTGAACATGTTAATAACGGTCAATTTAAGCATAAAATTTTAACAGTTATTTATAAAAGAGTATGTGTTTTCCATTCTAATTTTTTTATTTTTTAATTATTTTTATAAAATTTTCTTTTTTTAATTTTCCATATGTTATTTTTTCGAAAGTATATAACGTAGTTTAATTAAATATTAAGCTGTCAATTTAAATAATTAATATTAATTATTGATTTCAAACTATTGCAATACGCCTCTCTCTATTATATTTAATCTATGGTGACTAAAGAACCCCTACTGCCTTACCACTTATAAAAAAAAATAGAATAGAATAAACAAAAATAACTATCAATTTACCAATGATTGTTGTTGCTGTTTTTTTAATGTTTTACTTAATTTTTTTCTTATTTTTCTGTATTTATTGAAAGCCAAAGGATTTTTATTAACCTTGAAATACTATTTTAAAACAGAAAAAAGAAAAACGAATTTAACATTCAATTTTTAAACTTGACTTTCAAATTCTTAGTGTTATGGTTCATATTCTGCATTAGTAGTAGTTGCGTGTTCCATTTTTTGCGGTAAAATAAGTTGAATTATTAAAACATTTTCACTTTCTTGTTTGCTTTTTTCAATTCCTTACGAACTAGAAAACTTTTGATTATTTTCATTGCACTTTTTGCTGTTCTTTTTTTTTTGTATGTATGTATATAAATACATACACATTTCCATATTCTTTTAATTTTTATATATCGTCCCCTCCATTCTATAACGTTCTAACTAGGGATGCCAATCGGGAAATCCCGTATCTCGAAATCCCGGGATTTTCGGGATTCACAAAATCCCGAATCCCGGGATATTTAAAAACTTGTCCCGGGATTTTCGGGATTCACAAAATCTCGAATACCGGGATTTTTAAAAACTTGTCCCGGGATTGTGAATTCATATGTATTTTGCCCCTTCAAAAGGTCCTGAAAAAAAATTCTATATCACTTGACTTCGATAATAGCTTCTCAGATAAGGATAACCCCATTTCCATTGATAAAATGTTATTTGATGTCATCGAAGAATGCAAAAACAACCCTATAAAACGAATTGAATTGATAGGGTAACTGATTTAGATACACAACTGTCCAAAGAAATAGATTTTCTTACATCAGTAGGTAGTAGAGATGAATATTTACAAGCTGGAACTATTTTACCAACAAATGTTGATTGCGAGAAGTGTTTTTCAACGGCAGCGTATGTTAACAATAAAATTCGTTCAAGCCTATCAGATCACATGTTGGATGCTTTAATCTTTTTGTTGGAATCCAAATAATTTTCTTAAAACTAATGCATTTGCATATGTATTAATAATTTTTATTTTTGTTAATTTACGCTTTTTTGTTACTTTCTGTCTTGCTGTTTTAATAATTGGAATACAAATGATTTTGTTAACGAAATATTTTTATTATTAAAAGAAAATCGCGATTTTTCCTGTGCTTTTTCGGGATTTTTGGATCCCGAATTATGCCGAAATATCCCGGGATTTCGGGATCGGAATTTACAAAATCGGGATTTTTAAAAATCGATCCCGTTTGGCATCCCTAGTTCTAACGTGTTGCATTTTTTTAAATTCTACGTTCTCTAACTTTAAATACTGTCCTATCCGTTCCAAAGTTATAGGGAAAAATCTACTTAGAATCCAAATATAACCTTATGGCGTGAGAACTCATAACTCAAAACACACTTTTTCGACTTAGAATCTTATAGAACTGGAGGCGTCGATATTTAAACTTGTAAGTTATACATACAATAACGACTCCTATATACATATTGTCCGTTAAAATGCAAACCGCTTACCATTAGAAATGTTTTCAAATATTCAACGTCATTTGGCATATGTATGTACATATTAAATACAGATTTTAAAATTAGTTAAAAGATTTTATAACATAAATAGTTTTTGAGATATTTTTAATGTTTTGGCCATTTAACATTTTAGCTAACCATACATTTTTACAAACAGTGCGCAAAAAGTAACACGAACATGATAGTTCCAGAAATTCTTGCTTTAACTTTGTACTTAGAAATGTTTGATGTCATTCCTAGTGAAGGTTGTTGTATGCAGTTTTCGTATTCTTAGAATTCCCTTGCCTTTGTTAAGTTACTGTTTTTAAACGTATCGACTATCAATTGTTAAAATCTATGATGATCGATATATGGATACACGTTAAAATGAATAGAAAAGACCTTTCAAATTTGAATTTCTTTTTTTAAGCAACATAAACTTGCATTTTTAATTAAATTATAAATCGTTTTTCAATCTATTCTATTAGAAGGTCACTAATTTATAAATAATTGTTGGCAAATGTGGCCGAGTACCTATCGGGTATTTCAATTAGTGCTTATTTCGTGAATGCTAACACTTAGCTCATGTCTGATTTGACAGATAATTAGTCTTATCCTTCCGCTGAACGAATATGGTTCTGTATACCCGTTTTCGCTTCGCTAAATGGTCCTGCGACCGACTTACAGAAGAGATGCCGATTTTGGCAAAAAAAAAAAATCATCTTTTCAGATGAAACTCATTTTAATCATGGCTGGTATGTAAACAAGGAAAATTGTCGCATGAAAAGCTAACGCACCCAAAACGAGTCACTGTTTGATGCGGATTTTGATCCAGAGGCATAATTGGGCCATTTTCCTTCGAAAATGAGCAAGGAGTGGCCGTTATAGTCAACGGCGATCGTTATCGGGCCATTTTGAACTGAATTTTTGTTCACAAAAATTGAAGAGAAGGATATTAGCAACATTTGGTTTCAACAGGACGGCGCTACGTGCCACACAGCCGAAGCTACACTCGTTAATTTATGCCCTGTTTTTGAAAATCGCATTATCAGCCGTAGAGCTGATATCGTTTGGCCACCTCGGAACTGTGATTTGATACCGTTGGACTATCATTTGTAAGGTCCTGTCAAAGATAAGTGTTACGCCGACAGGCCAGAGACAATTGACGCTTTAAAAGACAATATTCGTGAAGCCATTGGTGAAATACAGCTGCACACAATCAATAATGTGCTTAAAAATTGGACCGATCATGTAGGCTACTGCATGGCCAGCCGAGGCAACCATTTGAATGAAATTATTTTCCTTTATTAACCGGAATGATTGTACTTTCAAATAGTTTTTTTTAAAGCATTTTCAAACAAAAAAAAGTTATTTGGCGGACCCTTTATAATTTATAGTTCTTTTTAATAAAAATCATTTCGAATTTTATCAGCCAAAGAATATTTAAGTAGTTTATATACTTAAATACATAGAAAATAATGTAGCGATCCAGTATTAAATCATTGTTTCGTGGACTAAACTTCAACTCCTAGTACCACATATCCTCATTATAGATATTATTAACAATTAGCAACATAATACAATATCTTAATCCGATATTCGAATGGCAGCACCAGATCGAAATGTACACCAAACGACAGCACAAGTTTCTCTATATATTAACATGGATTATTTAAACTTGAAGTCGCCGTGGTCTAGTAGGTAGTGTGTTGGCTTATTAGACGAAGAAGCCAGGTTTCGGGTCCCAGGCCAGACATCAAAACAAAATACAAAAAGTTTTTTTTCGGCGATTTCCTCTCAGCAAATTTCTGGCAAAAACTCTGAGAGTAAATAAAATTGCCATGAAAAGTTTCTCATAAAATCTGTCGTTTGGAGTCGAGTTTAAACTGTAGGTCCCGCCACTCATGTGTAAAATGTGTGAGAAACTAGGTCAATAATCCTGACTGATGTGTTCTAATGACCAATTATGTATGTATTTAATCTTGCACGAGATTAGGTTAGATTGTGAAAGCAATTTGAACAAAAAAAAAATCCACTTTCAGCCAGACGCCAGAATGGCTTCATTATGAGAGGCTTTAATTTCGCAGTTTAGCCAAAATAAGGAAATTTAAAATCTAAAAAAGAGAAAAAGCAAAAGAAATCATACAAACATACATAATTGGTCATTACAACTCTTCAGTCAGGATCACGACCTAGCTTCTCACACCACTTATGTTGTGCACGTTAATTTTATACATGAGTGGCGGGACCTATAGTATAAAGCTAGATTTTTAAAAAGCTTTTCAAGGCAATTTTATTTATTCTCAGAGTTTTTGCCAGAAATCTGCCAAGAGGAAGTTGCTGAAGAAATGTTTTTAATAATTTAATTTATATTAATTTTATTTTGACCCACTGTATCTTCTAACATATGTATGCAAACGATTTCAAGTCTTAGGCATACCATACAATTTTTGTTTGTAAATAATTTTATTTATTGTATTTGAAAAAAAAAATAAATATTTACACAATTTATAACTATATCATGGCTGTAGCACATTTATCCACTAATAACAATATAATAACCTCCACGTTGTGTTTTAGATAATCGCCTTGTAGTTGCTTATTTAAAATTTATATTAGGATTATCGGGCAAGTTTTTTTTTTTTTTCATATACTATTGGGTGTAAGAGATTTTAGGACTTTTTTTTACAAAACAAGACAACGTAATACCCTAATATTATTGTAAACGGTTAATCAACTTTATAATTTATGCATTATATTCACATACCTTTTATTATTTTTATAAATTTATTTTTATATAAAGTGGAATAAATATGTTTATTTTGTCTTTTAGAAATCAACAAGATGTCCGAATACTGGCTTATCTCAGCCCCTGGCGACAAAACCTGCCAGCAAACTTTTGATACCATGAATAATTTGACTAGCAAACAAAATAATTTATGCAACAACTATAAATTTCATATACCCGATTTGAAGGTAAGCCTAAAATGAATAAAAAATTGTTTAAATTATTGTAAAAACAAAAAAATAGATTTACATTTGAAAATGTCTTGCTTATAAATAGGTTGGTACTCTCGATCAATTAGTGGGTCTTTCCGATGATTTAGGTAAACTTGATACTTATGTTGAGCAAATTACCCGCAAGGTAGCCTCCTATTTAGGTGAAGTTTTGGAAGACCAAAGAGATAAATTGCATGAAAATCTACTCGCCAATAACAGTAAGTCTATGTTTACTTCTCTTTTTTAATTTTATTTTATTTGATTTTATTAAAATCTTAAATATACAATAATTTTAATCTCTAAATTGTCTTGAGTACGTTTATTTGTAGTTTTTTTTTTTTTTGATTTCTACAAAATAAAAACCGTTTTTCAGTAGTTAATAAAAATTTATTTTTGAGAATGAGTCCATAATATTGTATAATAATTTATTAAAGCGAAACTAACTAACAAATTTTATTATATAATGTCTTACTAGAAATCTGTTTTTTTAATTATATTCTCTAATTTTTAACTGATTTAGCCATGAAATTAAATTCAAGTAGCTTAAAGAATATTTAATATTAATTGAACTCTTACTTACAGCTATGATGATCCTATAAATCATTATATTTAATTATTATTAGAAGATTTAAAAACTAAAAGTTTTTCAATTTGAAAACATTAGGTTTTTTTCTTTTTTTTTATTTTATTAAGAAAAAAAATTATTTTTTTTTATATTTTCTTCAAATAATTTTATTTTTCTACTTTTTTTTTGTTAAGTATTTCCGCTTTTTATTTATTTTTTTTTTTAATTTGTTTTACTTTCCTATAATTTTTATTAACTCATTAGCACCCCCCCATTCATTATTACATACAATTTTTCTCTTAATGCCAATTAAGAAAATTCTCTTCCTCTTAAAAAGAAAAAGGGAATTGGCTAATTAAGAGAAAGATGGCTTTTTATATATTTTTTGTTTATCGAATTAATAAAAAAAAGAAACAATTGACAAATATAATTGAATATTAAATGTGTTTAATATCATTTAATGTTTTCAGTTTTCTCTTTTATGTTTTGTATAAATTAGATTTTCTATTCCTTTTTTTTATTGTTTTTTTGGTAAAAAAAAACAGAAACTAAATTTAAATATTATGTGAATATCTATTATGCGTACAAAGAAAAAAAAAAACAATCAAACAAACAACATCGTATACACAATTAAAAACGCCACAAACATTAACACACATCAGACACATATTCTCTCTATATTTGCAATATTAAAGAAATATTGTTTAAAAGGATGCCTAATTGTTAAAAAGATTTGAAATTATCAAGTATTTTTATAAATATTGGTTGTATTGTTGTAAATTATGATTTGTTTTATGGTAATTTATATTAAATTCCAAACAAAAGTATCCACATTGTATACAAACTTCCAAAGGTTTTAAGAGGTAGAGGTAGGTTTCCTAGATTTTATTATTCTTGAAAATGGCACCTCCTATTTCAGTATGTTAACAGATAACAAAAGTAGTTCATTGTTTAACATAGCCTTGATCATCATATGTAATTCGAAGAATTCCAATTTATTATTATAAGACAACCTAAGTTAGGTGGCTGGCCCTCCTTAAAGGGAAAGGTTTCACTTAGACCATCATTTAGGTCTATTGCAATACCATTATTAATATTAAACATTCCCTAGTGGTATTCAACTTTAGCCTACAGTCGCTATATTATAGAATCTTCAATCAAGGATATCAGAAAGTGTATGCCAAGAGCTGGGCAGTGGCCCATGTTATAAAAGATAGTATCATTCTCCTTCTTTCTGTATGTTCAACAAATGGACAGTAGTTTATGGTAATCACTATTGTGCAATGTATGGGCATGAGAGATCAGCAACGAGTATTCAAAACGATGAGTAGATTCGAGTCATATTTATAATTTCTAATATTTATACGCATTCATACTTATTTTTATATGACACTCATTACTTCCTCATACTTATTTTAATACTCATACTCAAAGTTGGAAATACTCATCGTACTCATACTTAACAATACGCATGATGTTATTGACTTCGACTCGTCTCTACTTAACATTTACACGAAGCACAAAATAAGTATGATTCGCGTACGAGCACTGCAATACTCACAAGAAGATTGTGTGTATGCTTTGCTTGTTTGCTGCAGCGAAGAAAGTCATGAGAGTATGGACATAAAAGCTGAAGATTGCATCGTAAAGAGGAATGTTAGCAGTTGTATATCAAAGATCAGCAATGAGTATTCAAAACGATGAGTAGATTCGAGTCATACTTATAATTTCTGATACTAATACGCATTCATACTTATTTTAATATGATACTATACTACTCATTTTCAAATTTGGAAGTACTCATCGTACTCATACTTAACAATACGCATGATGATGTTATTGACTTCGACTCGATTCTACTTAACATTTACACGAAGCACAAAATAAATATGATTCGCATACGAACACTACTATACTCACAAAAAGATTGTGTGTATGCTTTGCTTGTTGTCTTTGTCTTTCCTTTCTTCTTTGTTTGTATATGCAACAACAACAACAACAAAGGCTGTAAATTTTGATGAATGATTCGAATCACTCGAATCACTGATAAGTATTTTTCTAAATTTATGAATCAAAATAAGTAGGCATATGAATCAAACATATTTCGAATATTGTCAGTTTGATGTCAACGTTGTGCTTATACTTATTGTAACCTAGACTTATAAATCAATGTTGTAGCGACTACGAATGAATCAGAGTAGTTGAATTTCAGTTCTGTTGATTCACTCATACTCAAAATTGCATGAGTACTTATGATTCATTGCTGATCTCTTATAGGCATGCGATTTAAGGAAAATATTTAACTTAAGCAATCGTAATCCCTATATCCTGTTACATATCAGATATTTCGAACTCTATACCGGCTTTAACCAGCTATTCCTACAATACTTTTCCTATCCCTTTGTCGCGGTACCCATATAAGAGTTAACTTTAGATAATTCGAAATTTCATTGAGGACTATTCGACATTCTCGTCCTGTGCCATTTTAAACACACATGACTTTCGCCGGAAAAATCCGGCAGTTATTAAACCGCCTATAAAAGAGTTTAATATCAGAACCCCTAATATCATGCCACCCCGTCATGCATCTTAATGATCTTATTTGGAATATTCAGACCCTTAGGTTTGAAATTCCTAGTTGAAATTTTAATAAGTCAATTTAGCAAAAGTTTCTTTTATATTTCGAAAAAATTCGAAAGGAAATAATAAAAGGATTTATTGCTATAGGAAGTATTGTTCAGTATAGATTGAAATATTTTTACATTTCATAATCATAATTGTTCAATTCATTCATAGTTTACAAATTTATTTCATGAGTCATAAACAATTTGAACACATGTGGTTAATAAAATACAATAATTCTTCTTTTAATATAGTTTAAATATCGACGTCTCCTTTCTATAATGTTCTAAGTACACTTAGAGCATTTTAATGTTCTTGCTTTTTTAAATTCTACGTTCTCTAATTTAAATACTGTCAAAATTTGGTTAAGATGCGCCCATCCGTTACGAAGTTATAGAGAAAAATCTACTTAGAATACACATTTAGTCTTATGGCGTGTGAAAACTTTGAGAGCTCATAACTCAAAACACACTTTTTCGACTTAGATTGTTATAGAACGAAGGCGTCGATACTATGCAATGAAATCCCCATAGTCTAATACGTATATATTGGCTTATTTAATGCAAGGCTACAGTTCAAACCCCAGGTCAGACATGATAAATGTTTCTTTAGCTATTTCCTCTCAGCAGATTTCTGGCAAAAACTATGAAAGTAAATAGAAAATTACCATGAAAAGTTTCTCAAAAACATCTGTTGTTCCGAATGGATAAAATTAACACACCTAATATCTGTGGTATGAGAAGCTAGGTCATTAACGGAGGCGTCGATATAAAGAAAGTTGAGATATTAATTTCAAAATGTTTTTAATCAGACACTTAAAAAACGATAGAATCCTTTTTTATGTATTTATAAGAGCGTATATAGTATTTTCGGAGGCTTTGAACTGGTATAGGTTGTTATAATAATAACTTAAATGTTAGTTTTTTAAACATGTACACCGTGTTTTTGTTACTGTAACCATTATTTATATTGCGTATTTCAAATGTTAATACTTCCTTTAAGAAAATCTAAAATAATTGTTTTGGAATTTCAAATATTTTCAAGGCCCAGATAAACAAGCAACCAACTAAGTAACACTTTTTAACAAAAATCAAAATAACAATTTAAATAGTTAATTTAAAAAAAAGAAAACACACATATTCCTTATAAAATATTCTACACTTTACTGCCAACAACAAATTACACTTTGTATGAAATGTTAAAAAAAAAATCCCTTTTCCTCCCACTTTTGTCTACATATTGTCCTTTTTATATGCCAAAAAAAATTAATAAATATTCCATTCAAATCGTTCGTTTCTTTTTCATGGTACTTACGTTTGTTTTTTGTTTTAAGTTTCATAGTTAATACAAATAAAAAAAAATAAAAAACAATTTTAAAAAGTTACTAACAAACAAACAAAAAAAAAACCCAAAATCATTCTTTTTAATTTTTGTTTTCTTATTTAGTTTCCAATGTTTTCTGTATATGTTGGAAAGCAATTAGTTTTTAAATCATGTATATCAGTCAATCAATCAATCAATCAAACAAACTTTTTCAATTCAGTTTTAATTATTGTCAGTCAGTCAGTCAGTCAGTATAATCTTCTATTGTTTCCTTAGTTTTGGAACAACTAAATACCAATCAACCAACCTATAACAATCAAGAGCAAAACTATATTTATATATATCCGTATATACTCATTAAATCTCTCTAACTTATCATTTGTTTATGTGTATGTGTTTATGTTTTTAGTACTATCTGTATATGTGTGTGTTTAAATGTTATTTTCTTATTTGAATTTTGAAAAACGTTATAAAATTATTAATTAAAAACCAAAAATATTTTAAAAATCAATACAAATATTTTCAAAATACCCTAACCAACGATATGTGTGTACGTGTATGTGTGTGTGTGTGTGTGTGCGTGTATTTATTAATGTTAAAAAACAAAAAAATTATTTTTTTTATTATTTTATTTAAGTTGCATACATTTGTTAGCTGCATATATTGCCCTTTGAACAAAGTTTTCCTTTCTTGGTTATTTTTAATTTTTTTTATTTGTTTCGTAAATCACAGCTTTTAGTATTTTGTGTATGAGGTTGAATATTTTGTTGATACATCCAAAAGGAGCCAACAAAATAACACACAAAAGTTTTCACTGCGAATTCTATTTCTATTTCAATTTTTTTTTCATTTATTTTTAATTTCTTTCTTTTTAAAACATATTTTTTTTCAACTCTTTGTTGTTATAATTAAATTTTTAATTTTACAAAGAACTCTATTTAGTTTTTATTGTTTTGTTTTTTTTTTATTTCTTATAATAAATTAGATTTGAAACTTAGGGCTAATTTATATAAACAATGATGGTGACAATGATAAGATTTTTTGTCTTGTCTTATTGAAACCTTATTGATTATTATTTATTTCTCCAATGAAATGAAATTATTGTCAGGCTTTAAACACTTGTCAGGTATTATTACTTTTAAACATTTTAAAATTTACAAAAATTCAATTGTATTCATGTGTTCCTGAATGCTTTTTAAAATTGAATCCAACAAACAAAACAAAACAAAAAAATTTTTGGTAACATTAATCCCCAAAGGTCCTGGCCCGCCTGATGACTGTAGTGCCATGCTAAATAATACGAATGCAACAACCATCCATTCGGAATTAACAGGAAAATCATCAAATCTTTCAAATAGTCATGATACCACAACGACCACATCATGTTCGGCATGTCCATCGGGAAGTTGTTTAAATTTTTCCTCTACCGAAGTCTCGGAACGTGATTACGATTTGCTATCGTCGTCGGTGTCACCTTTATGTAACTGTGATTGTGATTGTGAATGTGCCACACAAACGGCAAATGCCACAACTAGTCCTACTCTAGCAACATTGAATGCTTGTTCCTCCTCCTCCACCACAACTGGATCTGCTTGCAATAATGCATCAAGCGATGAAAATCATCATCATCATCATTTTTCCTTTTCCCCATCTATTGCCAATCTAAAACTGCACACTTCAGCCACATCCTATAATCAACATCATCGACCATCCCAGCTACTGCGCCAGGAAAATCATCATCCAGCGCATTATTTCTATTCATCGTCTTTGAATTATGATGCATCGACATCCACATGTAATCTTAGCTCTGCCCTATCCTCTGCTAATGTTTGTGCCACTGGCCCGGCAACCGCCAATAGTTCATATTTATGTTCCACATCGGCACCCATTTCGGGGGCTAATGATAGTTTAGCTTCAACGCGCCATCACTCGATTAGTAAATTATTAAGTACAACGCATAATAATAATACATGTAGTATTAATAATAATTCCACCTCCACAACAACTACAACGCTTTGCAGTTTTAATGATAAAACATTAACTTTATCGCCGCCACCACCATCCGCTCCAACATCATCGACTACGCATCATCAACATTCTGGTAATAGTTCAGCGCGTAGCGGTTTTGCTGGTTTCTTTTTTGGCAACAATAGTCGTTCCACATCAAAAACTGATGTAAATGAAATGTCAACGTCACCACAACGTAATATGCAAAGGCAACAACAACAACATAATACAACCACTATTAATCAACACCATCAACAACAACAACAACAACACCACCATCATCACCACCACCACAATCAACACCATCATCAGCATCATAATTGCGATAATAGTCAACACAACAAACCCTTGAAAGATAGCGATAGTTTATCAGATGTTAGTGATACGTTTGAATGGTGGTTTCAAAGACACAAAAGAAACTCGACAAAAAAGAGCAGGTATTTTTCACACAATGACAATAACAACAAATACTACTTACAATAATTTATATTGTTTGTTTGTTATTAAAGTATAATCACAGAAAACAAAAAAAAAACAAAAACAAAATGGAAAATCTGTCAAAACATGTTGTCATTCATAGAAAACATTCAATCATCTTCCTCTAATCATAATTGTTTTTTTGTTTTTCTTTTCATATTTCATAGTACCTATGTACAGTTAAAATTTCTATTAGATAACGGTAACAATAATATTAAGCGACTATTTTCATCAATGACATTTTATTAATTCCGTTAATAGGTTATTTTCGAATAGAATTTCCTAAGCAAAGATTTAAAGTTAACCTATGACTTTTACAATAAGTTTGTTTATACTCCCTTTCCTATCTCTTCTCCTTTTTCAATTTCTTTCCCTATCTCCTTCATTATCCTCTGTCTCTCTCTCTCTCTCTCTCCTCTAGAATGTATTTACAATGGGTTATTTTGGCCTTTGGGTATTGTACTTGTCCCAATGACAACAATACATAGTCAAACATAACCTATCTTAACCTTAGATTAATATCCATTTCTCATTTGCCGTATGGTAATTTATGACTGTGACAATAGAAAGAAGCATGTAAACATGTAAGCCTTCAAAAGAAATAATATAGGACAGTGAATGGTTGTTACAAAAATTGACCTAATTGAACTGTAAAGCATTAATTTTTTATTATCTCACGATTTAGATCAGCAATTATACTTCATATTAACATTTTGTATACTTTTTACTTTTGTTTAATCAAATTAAAAATGAATTACAATTTCCCCAAAACCGTACCATCTCCCAACATCATGCACCATACCACCCCAACCCGACCAAGAATGATAAACTAAAGATTACGCCTTGCGCATGATTTCCCGTTAGATGACGCAGTTAAGCTATTTCCAAGTCTTTTTCATATGTGAAAATTAACATTTCTTCTGAAAAGTGTATGTGCACTACGTGAAAGTAGTTGGCAGCCCTGCAATATAAATTACATTATCATTAGCCAATAGAAATACAATTTGCCGTGACGTCATTGATTCAACATGCGCAATAAGTTTTAATTTTATAAGCGTGATGGTGTAATCTTTAGTTTATCATTCTTGCATCCCGACCATTAATCACAAACCTCGTTCTCTCTCTCTCTCTCTTTCCCGATTTGTAAAGAATAGCTTTCTGATTTGATATTTTCAACACAACAATGCTAAACTTCCTCACTATTTGAATATCTTTTTTTTGTTGTACTTTTTTTCGTTTTTCGATTTTTTTTTTTGTTTTTATACTCCTCATGGTTAAAATAAATACAAAAACAAAATAAAACATTTAAAACTTCTAAAAAAAAAACATATAAAAAATAAAAAATTAAAAACAAATAAAAAACAAAATAGCAATCGCTCATCAACGAGTCAATTAAATTTAAATATTGGATTTAATTTCACATCAACTCGTAGATCATCGCCAGTGAGTAGTTGTTGTGGCAGTAGTAGTCATGGTCGTTCCAGTCCGGACAACGATATGGGCGAACCGCCATCTATGCCCTTAAGTCCAGGTTAGCAGGTTGTCATTTACTACTCTTTGTGTCTATACATTTACATACATACATACCTACATGCATACATACATACATATATGCGTATAACTATTATATTTACAACTAACTATACATACAACAAAATTATTCCAGTCCAAAAAAAAAAGTTAATTTGTTAAGAACAAAAACAAAAAATATTTTATTTTCAAAACACTTTTCTTTTTCTTTGTTTTTCTATTTACCATTTTGATAATAGTACATACAGTGTCGGACAAAACTAACTGAACGAAATTTCACTCGATTAAATACAACAAAAAGATAAAAATAAAATTTAAAAATTCTTTTTTTAATTTATAACAAAATAAAATATTATTGATGATTATACATGTATAGTCAAGCGTCAAAACAAACTGAAAAACATTTCGACTTCAGTACTACTTAGTGGCAAAATCTTTGTTCTTGATAACCTCTTGATACATTTTTGGCATTGAATCGACAAGATTATCGATAATTTCCACTGGAGTTTCTCTGGTCATCCTCCAATCTCACCCCGATTAATTTTTTGATTTACCATTTCCCATAGATTTTCTATGGGGTTAAGATCAGGGGACTGTGCAGGCCACTCCAAGACCTTTTGTTGCTCTAACCAATTTTTTTTTACAACTTTTGAGGTGTGTTTTGGAGTCGTTGTCATGTTGAAATATTTTTTTTTTTTTTTATATAAAACCAGCATTCAGGGGATGTCCTCTACTCATGCAGTGCATTGTGCAGGGTTTTTCGGAAAGGGGAAAAGAGAGAGGGAAAATGCGAACGGTAAGGAAACGGGTTGCTGCTGGTGACTATAAAATGGCCAGTGCTATACCTTCACCATTAGACAGTCTACAGCAATCATCACCAAGAAGCCCGCAGTTTCTCACACCACTTATGTTGTGTGTGTTATGCAGAAGTGTCATGGCATTTTGTCTTCAGCGTGCGATAACATCATGTTCTGCAAAATTTCTCTGTACATATGCTTGTCCATAATGCCATCGATTTTATATAAGGATCCTAAGCCTTGCACTGAAAAGCAGCCCCACACCATTATGTGGCCACCTCCATGCTTAACAGTACCTCGACAGTACCCCCGATTAATTTTTTGATTTACCATTTCCCATAGATTTTCTATGGGGTTAAGATCAGGGGACTGTGCAGGCCACTCCAAGACCTTTTGTTGCTCCAAGCAATTTATTTTACAACTTTTGAGATGTGTTTTGAGTCGTTGTCGTGTTGAAATATCCAGGAGCATGACATTTTGTCTTCAGCGTGCGTTAACATCACGTTCTGCAAAATTTCTCTGGACATATGCTTGTCCATAATGCCAACGATTTTATGTAAGGGTCCTAAGCCTTGTCCTGAAAACCAGCCCCACACCATTACGTTGCCACCTTCATGCTTACCTCGACAATATCGAGGATGCAAGCGTTGGTTAGGTGAGCGACGTATTCTTTTCATTCCATCTGAGCTTACCATATTAAATTTGAATTCGTCGGAAAACAAAACCTTATCCCACTGATCTCTAGTCCATAGTTTACATGTCTTTTTGGAAATTTAAGGAAATAAATGGTTTTTTTGTTGATCTATGCGATTTCAACCCTGCTGCCACAGCTTTTCTTTGAGTGCTACGCGTGCTAATATTTAAACCTAATGACTTGAGAACACCGGGAGCGGACTGGAATGGATTTTTTTTTTTTTTTTAATTTTCGAAGAGAGGATGCTCAGTTCAGTTGTTTTGTCGCCTTGTGAGTAGAGTTTACAAGTTGTTAATTTTATTTATAGACATTAATGGTGTTTTCTTTTCTACAAAGAAAATGTCACCCTCTTAAAAGGTGCATTAAAAAATTTTTGACCAACCCTGTTGTAATACATTTGTATACATGTTGTAATTGCATTTTGCCTTAATAAAATGCACATTTTTTGGTAGAAAAGAAAACACCATAGGAGTGTGATTTTTATGAAAAAATAATGGTTTTATCACCTGCTATGTTTAACAATTTTATTATAGTAAATATTTTGAAAATATCGAGTTTTTCTTTTTTTTTTCGTATGGTTTAACGTCGAAAGTGAGATTTGTTCAGTTAGTATTGTCCGACACTGTACATACATACATGCATACATATAAATATATATATTGATGTATCTTAAGTGAAAAACAAAACCACTTTGCTTAAGTATAATTTAAAATAAATTTTCTTTCCTTTTTCACCTTTTTTTTTTAAAAATATTTTTTTTTTAAATTTATTTTTTTAATTTATTTGCAGTGTAAACTTTTTTTTTAAGCTACACACAATCTACTTGATGGCTCTTTTTCTATATTTACACAAAATATTTATTTCCTCCGTTGTTTCCTATTGTTTAACATTTAATTTTAATTTTTCTTTCTATATTTTCAGTAATTATTTTTTTTTTTTAATGCAAATCTCTCTAATCGATGTTGTTGTTATACATACATATGTTGTTGTGATCGAGTGTTATATGTAATTACAATATATATTCGATGTTTTCCTTTTTTTTTATTATTTATTTATTTAAATTTAACAATTTGCTAATGTTTATTTTTTGTTTTAGAAAACTTTTGCTTCATAAAAGCATAGCTTATAAAGGGTCCGCCAAATAACTTGGTTTTTTTTTTGAAAATGCTTTAAAAAGGTTATATGGTACTAGGAGTTGAAGTTTAGTCCACGAAACAATGATTTAATACTAGATCGCTACATTATTTTCTATGTATTTAAGTATATAAACTACTTAAATATTCTTTGACTGATAAAATTCGAAGTAATTTTTATTAAAAAGAACTATAAATTATAAAGGGTCCGCCAAATAACTTTTTTTTTTTGAAACTGCTTAAAAAAATACTAAATATTTTCTCAAATTTCTTTTTTTTTAGTTGAAAGTACAATCCTTCCGGTTAATAAATGGAAAATAATTTCATTCAAATGGCTGCCTCGGTTGGCCAGGCAGTAGAGTGCACGATCCGTCGAATTTTTAAGCACATTATCGATTGTGTGCAGCTGTATTTTACCAATGACTTCACGAATATTATCCTTTAAAGCATCAATTGTCTCTGGCCTGTCGGCGTAACACTTATCTTTGACGGCACCCTCACACATAATAGTCCAACGGTGTCAAATCACAGCTCCGAGGTGGCCAAACGACATCAGCTCTATGGCTGATAATATGATCTTCAAAAACAGGCCACAAAACATCGAGTGTAGCTTCGGCTGTGTGGCACGTAGTGCTCTTCAATTTTTATGAACAAAATCCATTCAACATGGCCCGATAACGATCGCCATTGACTATAACGGCCACTCTTTGCTTATTTTCGAAGAAAAATGGCCCAATTATGCCTCTAGACCACTACAATCCGCACCAAACAGTGATTCGTTTTGGGTGCGTCGTGCGCGTTTTCTGTGCCCCAAATGCGACAATTTTGTTTATTTACATACCCGCACACAATCGATAATGTGCTTATAATCATATAGGCTACTGCATGGCCAACCGAGGCAGCTATTTGAATGAAATTATTTTCCATTATTAACCGGAAGAGGATCGTGCTTTCAAATAAAAAAAGAAATTTGATAAAATATTCAGTAGTTTCTATTTTTAAAGCCATTTTACAAAAGAAAAAGTTATATGGCGGACCCTTTAGTTTAGTTTATCAATTATTGTAATCTTGTTTTTATTTTTCATTCACAAAAATTATAAGCATTAAAGCCGATAGAAGAAAATTTTGAATGTAGAAAGTTCAATATATTTCGATATGTCATAGTAAAGGGGAAGAAGTTCTAAGTTTTCATTTGTTTACAATTATGAAACAGTCACTGCAAATGGGAATATGTGGAAAATACCGGAATCATTCAACTTTACAATATATGTACAGTCACATAAAAAAGTCTACATACACCGTTGTGTGTTGATTTTTTAACGCAATTTTTTTCCTAATAATTTCTAGGTTATATTTTTTATATTGGATTTTGTCTTCAAACATTCTTAATTGTATGCTAAAACATCTTTTTTAATTGGAAAAATATCTACCCTGCTGTATGTAGACTTTTTTCCTTGACTGTATATTAAAAATTGACTACTACATACATACATAGTTGGTCATTACAAACCTGCCATCGATCATTCTGGATCTCGCTTCTTATACTACTTATGTTGTGTGTGTTAATTTTATCCACAAGTGGCCTCTAGGTTAAAGTCAACTTCGAACGACAGATTTGTGAAAAACTTTTTCATTTTATTTAGATTTACTCTCAGAGTTTTTGCTAGAAATCTGCTGAAAAAATATTTCTTTATATTTCGATTTATTGGAGATGTCTGACTTGGGGTTTGAATAATGGCATCACGTCTAATAAGCCAACATACAATCTACTAGACTACGGCGACCACTAAAAACCAACGTGCTAAGTGGGTGCTAAGTCAAAAGGCTTTCAATGCTGTTTTTTTTTTTTAATAAAATTTTCTTTGGCAATCCTCCTCTTTTCCTAATCGGTGGTTATGCCACAACAAATGATTGTGGAAGCGCTTTAGGATTTGTGCAGTTGTTATTGGAGAGCATTACTGTCAATTCAGAACAGTAAGGCCGTAAGATAACCAACTTCTTTTTTACCTACAATTGAGGTCGCCGTGGTGTAGTAGGTAGTGTACTGGCTTATTAGACGTAAAGCCAGGATTCGAGTCCCAGGCCAGACATCAAAATAAAATACAAAATGTATTTCTACGGCGATTTCTTCTCAGCAGATTTCTGACAAAAACTCTGAGAGTAAATAAATTGCCATGAAAAGTTTCTCAAAAATCTGTCGTTCGGAGTCAACTTTAAACTGTAGGTCCCGCCACTTATGTATAAAATTAAAACACACAACATAAGTAGTGTGACAAACTAGGTCAATAATCCTGACTGAAGGGTTGTAATGACCAATTATGTATGTATGTGGCAAGTTTTACTTTTGAAACCGAGATACGGATAGCCCGTTACAATAATGTATGCAACAAAAAAAAAATTCGATTTCGAAAAAAAAATTGTTTGGGGGATATATTTTCTAAGCACCTATTTTTAATTGTATTTTTTATTTATCGCTTTATTGTTGTAATTATTTATTTATGTATGTGTATAAAAAGTCCTATATGTATATACAATATGTGAGTGTGTGAGTGTGTCTCTGCCAAAGTTAAAACGTTTTCAAAATTCAAAAAGACTCAACTAAATATACGCTAAGTCAGCCTAAGCCTAAACTCTATAATTTATTATTATTCATACGAGTATAAAATTTAGCATAGCACTTAGCTTTATTTAATATTTCAAAAAAAATAATCACTGGGCTCTAGTTAATTAATAATAAAAAAAAAAATATAAATTTAAATTAAGTTTTTCGAAAATTCTAATACTTAAAGAATACTTTTTAAAATTGTCAAACTAATTGCTTATTTTTGATGGTGTATTCGTTTAGCCGATTTATCCGTATATATTACACGCTTCCAATGGGACATGGCGAAATATCCAATTAAGCAATCGTTGCGTAATATTGCCGATATTATTTCCAAACAAATCGGCCAAATCGATGCTGATTTAAAAACTAAATCCAATGCCTACAACAATTTAAAGGGCAGTTTACAAAATTTGGAAAAGAAACAAACGTAAGTCCAATGGAAGGGAATTTGTTGTTAAAATTTATTTTTTAAATTAATTTTTTTTTTATATTTTCGCTTTTCTAGTGGCAGTTTGTTAACCCGTAATTTGGCCGATTTGGTTAAAAAGGAACATTTCATTTTGGATTCCGAATATTTAACCACTTTATTGGTGATTGTACCCAAGTAAGTTTCTATTTGCAGCATTATATGTAAACTTAATTTTTTTTTTTATTTTGTTTTTAAATTTAATTTTTATTTCTTAAGAATAATGGCCAATGATTGGATGGCTAATTATGAAAAGATCACCGATATGATTGTGCCCCGTTCATCGACTTTGATTACCCAGGACAATGATTACTGTCTCTACAATGTTACCTTATTTAAAAAGGTCGTTGAAGAGTTTAAATTACATGCCCGCGAAAAGAAATTCATTGTACGTGATTTCGTTTACAATGAAGAAGAGTTAGCAGCTGGCAAAAATGAAAGAACCAAATTAATCACCGACAAGAAGAAGCAATTCGTAAGTACTTCTTTCTCTCTTTGTAAATAATTATAATTTAATTTCCATAAAATTAAATAAAATTCATTTCATTTATTTCTCCACAAAAAAAAGGGTCCTTTGGTTAGATGGTTGAAGGTTAACTTCAGTGAAGCCTTCTGTGCTTTAATACACGTTAAGGCTTTACGTGTATTTGTGGAATCTGTATTGAGGTAAGTACTCATGTATAAAATATAGGCTAACTATAACATAAATAAGGTTAACACAAAATGCCTTTCCCACAATACAATAATTTTCGTGTAAGAATAAGGCGTAGTAGAAAGAAATCTGTTAAATTTGTTTGAAATTCTGGGCTTTCTTAAAAATAAATAAAAAAAAGAACAAACAGCGTTACTGTTCTGCTACGGCCTTAAGATACACATATCGTTGGTCTCATATTGAAAGGCCCTAAATCACACTTCTTTCGAAATTGATTTTTATTTTTTGTGATTCCAATACGTTTAACACAAATACATACACCTCCTCATATAAATTTAATAAAAAAAAAAATATGCTAAGTTAAGGGCCTTTTTTCATGAGACCAACGCTATATACATACGTAATTGGTCATTACAACTCTTCAGTCAAGATTAAATCCAGCTTCTCATAGCACTTATTTTATGTGTATTGATTTTCTTACTCGAGTGGCGGGACATACAGGTTAATATCGACTCCGAACGTCAGATTTTTGAGAAAGTTTTTCATGGCAATCTTATTTACTCTCAGAATTTTGGCAAGAAATCTTCTGAGAGCCTGTCCCCGAAGAAATATTTTTTTTATTTCATATTTCGTTTTAATGCCTGACCTGGGATACAAACCCGGGCTTTGCGTCTAATAAGCTAACACAGTACCTACTAGAATCCAAGATTGCTGTATGCAGCTTGTAAATATTCACCTCTACCACCTCCTGATGTAAATAAATTTCTTCGGATAGTTGAGTATCTAAATCAGTTACAGTTTGAATCGTAGCTTCACGTCTAATAAGTTAACACACGTCTATCTAGAGTACGTCGATTGGTAGTAAAGCAAAAATATCGAAATTCGTTTAAAACTCACCTTACGATTCCTTTAGATAGCAATTACATCATTTTCAATGCGGATATATTAGCTTGATAGACTACGACAACACATGCCCAGTAAAATTCCATCTAAGGTCTATTTCAATTCCATTCAAAAGAAAATCATATTACTAAATGTATGCAAAACCGTGCTTTCGACATTGTATCGTCGAGCATTACACTCATCTCGCCGGATTACTTAACCATAGATACAGATGACAGAACTGCCCAGCATTCGCAGGTGTGTCAAAAAATAATATTGGGTCTTGCGCGCATTGAAATCGACCCTGTATGCATATTAATACTTATTGAAAATTCCAAATCCAGTTTATGTTTTTAGGGCTGATAAAATGCTCAATTTTCCTTTCTAATACTAATAATAAATTGATTAATTGCAATAAGTAGATAATTTACGTATTTTTGCATATTTTTTTATTGTACAGATATGGCTTACCAGTCAATTTCCAAGCCATTCTCATTGAACCCAACAAGAAGAGCATGAAACGTTTACGCGATGTTTTAAATCAATTGTACGGCCATTTGGATGGTGCTTCTGCAGCTGGTCAAGGCAGCAATGCTGATGTAAGTCCCTCTATTTTATACATCATAATGAATTTAATTGGAAAATGTTTTTTTTATGATTATATTTACAGACTGTTGATATACCCGGCTTGGGTTTCGGTCAATCCGAATACTATCCTTATGTATTTTATAAACTTAACATTGATATGATTGAGACGGCCAAAATGTAAAAAAAAACAAAACAAAACATCGTTTTAATTTGTATGTTAAGAACAAACCTGCTCTAGAAGACATTCTTAATAAGAAAAAGTTAAAAATTTTACGTTACGGAAAAATGAAAGTAAAAGAAACAAACACAATAAACACAAAAAACAAATCTTTAAGTATGTAATTGTTTAGCTTAATTTTTAACAAAGTAAATAAAAAAAAAATTATAAATATATATATATATAGATATATATATATAAATGTATATGTAATATTATATAAAAAAAAGAAAAAGAGAAAAAGAAACCAATTACCATCCTTTATGTATATGTATTGTAAAAAAAAAAGAAAAACAACTATCTTTACATTATT
Source organism: Sarcophaga peregrina (assembly GCA_014635995.1). Taxonomy (NCBI): domain Eukaryota; kingdom Metazoa; phylum Arthropoda; class Insecta; order Diptera; family Sarcophagidae; genus Sarcophaga; species Sarcophaga peregrina. The sequence continues at coordinate 38,885,976 of CM025793.1, forward strand.
GCAAATACACCAAAATAGCAGTTTATAACAGCTAAATCCTAATATATAATTATAAATACATACATACATACATAAATACTATAAAAATTTCATGTTAAATGCTGTGGCGGCGACTTTCTTTAACCATCGAAATTCTTATTGTCAGCGCGTTTCTTTTTTCTCTAATGTTGTTATTATATTTCTTTAGATTTTATCATCATAATATTAATCTGTATATGCAAACTTAAATTTAATGAAACGAAATAACCTTTTCTTGTTTTATTTTGTTGTTCTTTTTTTTTTCTTTAGTTTTTGTTTTTTCTTCAACTTCGTTTCCCTTTAAACATAAGTTTCAATTTTCTTTTGTTTTTCATTTTTTAAGTTAAAACACAATTTAAAAATTCTGTTTTCTTCTCTTTTCTGAAGTTATGCATAGATGTTTTGATTAAATTCAATTTTTGTTAACAGTATTTTGTGTATAATAAATAATATTCAAAAATAATTAATTAATATATTTTTAAATTAAACAAAACAAAACAAACAAACAAAAAATAAAAACACAAACTATTACTATTTAATTTTACAATAAAATACCTTTAAAAAAAACAAAAAAAAAACTTACGAATATTCAATGTTGAGCTGAATATAAAAACAAAGTGATTGTAATAATTGGTAATTTTCTAAGGCAGCTAATCCACCGACTGTTTTCGAAAATAAAATCATTTTTATTAACTGTTTCATGCAAGTGCTACTAGGTTTTGTTTTCGAAATTCTATTCAAAAATAAAATCATTTGTATTATCTGTATTCTTAAAAGTGCTACTAGGTTTTGTTTTCGAAATTCTATTCGAATTTTGTTTTCGAAATTCTATTCTAAAATAAAATCATTTTTATTATCTGTATTCTTGAAAAAGCTACTGGGTTTTGTTTTCGAAATTTTATTCGAATTTTGTTTTCGAAATTTTATTCAAAAATAAAATCATTTTTATTATCTGTATTCTTAAACGTGCTACTAGGTTTTGTTTTCGAAATTTTATTCGAAATTTTATTCGAAAATAAAATCATTTTTATTATCTGTATTCTTAAAAGTGCTACTAGGTTTTATTTTCGAAATTTTAATCGAAAATAAAATCATTTTTATTATCTGTATTCTTGAAAATGCTACTGGGTTTTGTTTTCGAAATTCTATTCGAAAGGAAGGAAAGATTATCGTCGGTCCCTAACTTACACTTTTTTCGAAGTTGATTTTTTTTTTTTTTTTTTGTGATTCCAATACGTTTAACACAAATACATACACCTCCTCATAAAAATGCGAGTTAGGGCCTTTCTACATGAGACCAACGATATGTACATACGTAATTGGCCATTACAACCCTTCAGTCAGGTTTAAGACTAAGCTTCTCACACCACTTATGTGTATTAACTTTCTTACTCGAGTGGCGGGACATACAGTTTAATGCCGACTCGAAATACATACATACATCTCCTCACAAAAATTTAATAAAAAAAATAAATATACCAGCTTGGACCTTACTAAATGAGACCAACGTTAGATTGAATTTGGCTGATACTCCTAATGATTCAAGATTCAGATATGATTTTTAATTGTAATTAAAAACCTAGTTGTCTGTATCGCCAGAAATAAATGGGCAGCTTAGTTATCGTTGTCTTTAAACCTTAAATTGCCAATAATAATCATTACGTGTCACATTTCATGTACCATGGCTCACAGCTTATAAATTTCAGTTCAATCAGCCGATTTCATTAAGTTCTGGATACGATATAGAAAACTCATACCATATGTCTCTCACACCGTTTAAGAAAAAATAAATCGTTTAAACAAGAAAGGATTTTCGATTTTTTATTCGGTTGTAAAAGTAATGTAAATTTGGATGGACACTGTCCTTATTATTTTTAACGTCCCTGTATGTTTATTTTCTATGTATAAAAGAAATATTTTAAATGTTATTACCATGATCGAGTTACAATAATAATATTTTTTTTTTTAAATATTCATACATAGCTATATACTATTAAATACATTAAATTTAAATATGAATTCATTGTTGAAAATTTATTACAGAGAAAAAAAGAAAAAAGAGTTAAAGAAATATTTTTTAAAATAATAAAAAATCTATTCATAATTATTAATAAAATGACATGCGTATTAAAACTATATTATGTATTTAATGATTTGCCTTAAAATTGTTTTAAGGTTTTGCAACTGCTTGCATATAATTTATTGCAAACTTGATAATAATAAAATAATATCCTTGTATATAAATATTTTTTGAAACATTTAAGTGTTTTTATTATTTTTATTTTTTTGTAATATGAAAATAATTTTTGAACACCACAAATTCTACAGGAATTTTTTTTTTCGTTTAGACTTTGGATTTTACAATCTCCTAAATAAAATAAATTCTTAGACGAAACTTTTGTTAAGTTAATAAGCATTATTTTTTTTTAATTTAAAAATATCCAAAATCTTATTGAATAACCTGTTCAAATTCCTCAGACATTAATTTCATTTTAATATTGTGCCGTTTTCTTAAATTATTAAACAAACGTACTGAAAAGAAATAAACAAATTCGATAATACTTAAACTAGAAATGCCCATAAATAAACCAAATATGCCACCACAATTGGCTATAAGAGTGGTGACACTAAACAATACTGTACGTTTAATGGCGGTAAATTGAGTTTCCTTATAGTATAAGGAAAAACGTGAAGCTCGAGAACTGAAAATCAATTATTAAAAATCAATTATTATTTTATTTTTTAATTAAACACATACTCGCTATGCTCATAAACGTCTCTGAAGGCCAAAACGGTTTTTTCGAATTCGAAATGAGCTCGAGATATTTCAAAATTGTAATCCAACGAATTACACGATGGCATACAATCGCACATTATTTTAACATCCGAATCAATAAGCTTCGCTTTAGTTTGATTAGCAATTATTAAATTCATTTCATCGCCAGCTTTACTATAACAATCAACATCGGATAAACTGCAGACCGGCACATCTAATGGTTCTATTTAATTAAAAGAGGGGGGAACAGTATATAAAATTGTATGAAAAATAAAATACAAATAGAAACATACTTGGCATCCAAAATTTAACACAACCACATTTATTTATTGTAAAATTAGCCAAACATTCGGTTTGGCAATTACTCTGCGAATACGATTTGAAAAATCTTAAATAACGTTCATCATTAAAATAACACTGGCGCCTAAAATCAAGAAAAAAAATTTTTGTGAAATTCCATAAAGCATTTTCAACTTTCAAGGCCCCAACCTATATGACGAATAGCATACCTGTTACCTATTGAAAAACAAATATTTAAAAAATGAATGAATAATTAATCTTACTTTTCTGGTCGAACATCATGTAAATTTTCCATGGAGATGATATATTGTGGTATAACTGATACAATCACTTCTTCATCGTGAGGCACTAAGATGTAATTGCCCGTAGTTAAAGGTACACTATCAGGTGAATTCAAAAACACCTACTTTAAGCATTTTGGAACATTAAAAAAGCATAAAATTGAATTACAAATACGTTTACCTTGTAGCCCTGTTTAAAAGTACGACATGTATATTCAAAATTATGCTCGAAACCTACCAGAACTGTAAATAAACCATTGCGGGCCGAAGACAAAATCGATCGCTGTGGATATGAATTAAAGCCTTGGCCCACATAGCCGTCATCTAAAGACCAATTGCCAGTGATTTCATTAAATCTAGGCAAAGAGTTAAAGAAAAAATCATTAAAATCAATAATCGTATCATCCGAATAACTGAGATACCTACAAAATACTCCCATTAGCATGTCATAACCAATATTTTTCGTTTCAAATTCTAACTCACTGTGGATCTCTGTAAATATCACCAGTGTCTAGACCATTGAACTGATAACAAACACCTTCGTCGGTGACCACCAACTTGAATATTTCGTTACATAAATAGAGACGACCATTCCATTTACAAACTGGCAGCGTGGTATTGCATGCCACAGCCATGTCAATTAAAGTTTGTGCCACATCAACATCAATATCTTGAGGCACAAGGGAAGCGAATCGATTTATTACCTCACTGTCGCATATTTGCAATGTGGCGGCAAAGCGTTGCATTCTAAATAAAATTTAAGGAAATAAAATTTAAGAATCAAAAATATAAATTCATAAAATTCGTTTACAATACACTCTACTCTAACCAAAGTTTGATCGCAACTTCATTATCAAACTTCTCACTGAAACGTAGACCGTATCCTTGTTTCCTTTATTCATTTCTTAAATACTTATCATACACTTACTCCTCTTCGGTTAAATTGGCAAAATTTTCAAAACTTTCCGCTTTTCCTGATTGCGACCAAATTTGCCGTGAAATATTTGTAAAGTCAAATGTTTCTGCTTCCATTTTAATTTCCGGACATAGGGTAACAGTGGGAAAAGGTATTTTATGAACAGGTACAAGCGTTTCATCAAAACCTATTATAACAGGTGTGTCCAACCACTTCAGATAGGTATCCCACATTAGAGAAATAGCATAAGAAAATGTTATTAACATCAGTATTATCCAACATAACCTTTAAATTGTAAGTAATTAATACATCCGCTTATATAGATTTCAATCAAAGAAAAAAACTACACACTTTTCATAAAATGGACTATGGAGTTCGAATATATAACGTATGCCATGAATCGATGAATTTTTCGAATATTCAGCCAATAAACTTTTGCAAGCTGACCAGCGGCTGCCATATTTAATACGCGATCTTATGATAATATAACTTGGCACATCACTTAAAGCCTGGGAAGTTAAACTTAAACTGCGTTCATTTCGGATGGGTAAAGATAGAAAGCCCGGATCCAGTTGTGGAAAATCCACAGTTTTTCCATCGCTTTTTGGAAACATTTATTCGGAAATCTTTTTAAAATTCGAAATTTAAACGAAAATATTATTATTGATTTACTTTAGCCGGATAAGTGGGAATGCAAACAAACGCCTTTAATGTTGAAAACTTTCTAAAAGATTTTAACGTTTGGTGTGTCCTTTTATACTCCAGCCCCATTAAAAAGCTTGTAAGATGTAATGTAATTATAAAATACACAAAGGATGTTGTCTATAGAATTTACCTTACCAAGGGACTAATTAAACCTTAACACTTACAAGTTTAACATTCAAATTCCTACTTCGATTTAAATATGTAGTTTCGGTTTATGGTATTATTTAGAAACAACAGAAAAAGTAAGAAGTGTTTTTTTATTACTGCAAGTCACCGTAGCCTACTAGGAAGTGTGACTCATTAGACGTGAGGCCACAGTTCGAACACATCGAACATAATGAAAAAATATTTCTTCGGCAACTTCCTCTCAACAGTCTTTTGGGGAAAACTTTGCCATGAAATGTTGCCCAAAAATCTATAGGTCCCACCACACATGTTTTAAATTAACACACACAACCAACTTGGGTGGAAATTGGGTAGCATTAGTACATACATATCGATGGCTTAATATAAAAAGGTCGTATCTTAATTTTACAGTACTTTACAGAAGAAGGAAAAGACTTAATAAACCATAAAACAAAAATTTTATAAAAAAAAGTTTAAATGCAGATTTTTTTAAAAATAAATCAGGAATTCAATTAAAAAATAACGGTAGTATATACTATAGTTGAAGTCTTCACTAGGTACAAAGAGTCTAAAATATTTATTCAATTTTATATAAGTTAGGGCTTTTTCTTTACTGTAAGTCAACTATTATTCAACAAAGAAAGCTGTATTTTTGTCCTAGAATAATAACCTAAAGATTACGCCATTACGCACATAAAATTAAAACTTTCTGCGCACTTTGAATCAATGACGTCACGCAAATTGTATTCCTATTGGCTAATGATAATGTAAGTTATATTGCTGGGCTGCCAACTACTTTCACGTAGTGCACACATTTTTCAGAAGAAATGTTAATTTTCACATATGAAAACAACTTGGAAACCTTTAAAATAGCCCAACTACGTCATCTAACGGGAAACCATGCGCAAGACGTAATCTTTAGTTTATCATTCTTGGGTTTTGTCTACCGAATATTTAAAAATCCCGATTTTGAGAAAAAATGAGATACGACCTTTCTATATTAAGCCATCGATATATTATTTAATTATTAATTATGCATAGTAATAATTAAATTTTTATTTTTTGTCTGGAGTTTTGTTTGTTGAAAAAACTTCAACAGCTCAAAATATTAAAATGTTTTAAAAAAAGCATTCGTTTACTTAATAAATACTTTTATTTCGAAAACATTCCTTTTAAATTATTTAACAGTGTGTTTGGCAAAAAATGAAGCAATGCTAATAGATTTATCGACTTTATTTTATTCCTCCTCTTAATTGTTCTTGTTGCTTTCACCATAATCATCATTTGGATGAATGAAATAAATTAAAATTTTTTTTATTTAGCTAACGCTCCATTTACCAGTTTCTGTCTTTTATTTCTTGCATTAAGTTTATCGCTGGATTTCCTTTTACTATTTGCAGCCTTCTTCTCTTCTATAATAGCCTGTATTTCAGAAAGTATGCCCAAAAGTTTTGTTAGTTCGTCATCTAAATTGTTAGCAATATATGATCCCACATAATCACAAGCCACACGTAGATAATCGGTAGCCTAGGTGGCTGCATGAACTGCCTTTTCACTGCGTGCAAAATTTTGCAATACAGCACTATTCCCACAGTATATGCCGCTATTTTGTAAGGCTTTTGCCACACGCTTCGTTTTTAATGCTAACCAAGTCATAGTCTTTTCGTGTTTATATTTATAGAATCTCATTTCACCGGCTGTTTTAACATCGGCTATACATATTAAGGCTTCAGGGTTTACAAATTTATTTAAAATTCTCGCTACGCTTGCATCCTCTTCATCGTGAATGCTATCAAGAGCCAAAGCATCTAGTGTAGTGCTAAAAATGTCACATCTATTGTCGTTGTCATGTATATGCGCCCATTTAAACAAACTTCACTATCGAATAATCAACTCCTTCTGGGTCCTGCAAACTCTAAAAACTTCAAGGTTTTGCAACTGCTTGCAAAAATAAAATAACATCCTTGTTTATAAATATTTTTTGAAACATTTAAGGGGTTTTATTATTTTTATTTTTTTGTAATATGAAACTAATTTTTAATTATAGAAAATTCTAAAGAAACTATTTTATATCCTTTTTTAGTCTTTGACATTGGACTTTGCAATCACTTAAAAGTTATCGTGTTAAACATTTTTTAAATAAAATAAATTCTTAGACAAAACTTTAGTTAAGTTAATAAGCATAATTTATTTTTTAATTTAAAAATATACAAAATCTTATTGAATAATCTGTTCAAATTCCTCCGACATTAATTTCATTTTAATATTGTGCCGCCTTCTTAAATTATTAAACAAACGTACCGAAAAGAAATAAACAAATTCAATAATACTTAAACTAGAAATGCCCATAAATAAACCAAATATGCCGCCACAATTGGCTAAAAGAGTGGTGACACCAATCATTACACTACGTTTAATGGCGGTAAATTGAGTTTCCTTATAGTATAAGGAAAAACGTGAAGATCGATAACTGAAAATAAATTATTAAAAATAAATTATTATTTTCTTGTTTAAATAAACACATACTGGCTATGCTCATAAACACCTCTGAATGCTAAAATGGCTTTTGAGAATTCGAAAACACCTCGAGATATTTCAAAATTATAATCCAGCGAATTACACGATGGCATACAATCGCACATTATTTTAACATCCGAATCAATAAGTTTCGCTTTAGTTTGATTAGCAATTATTAAATTCATTTCATCGCCGGCTTTACTATAACAATCAACATCGGATAAACTGCAGACCGGCACATCTAATGGTTCTATTTAATTAAAAGAAGGGGAACAGTATATAAAATTGTATGAAAAATAAAATACAAATAGAAACATACTTGGCATCCAAAATTTAACACAACCACATTTATTTATTGTAAAATTAGCCAAACATTCGGTTTGGCAATTACTCTGCGAATACGATTTGAAAAATCTTAAATAACGTTCATCATTAAAATAACACTGGCGCCTAAAATTAAGAAAAAAATTTTGTGAAATTCCATAAAGCATTTTCAACTTTCAAGTCCCCAACCTATATGGCGAATAGCATACCTGTTACCTATTGAAAAACAAATATTTAAAAAATGAATGAATAATTAATCTTACTTTTCTGGTCGAACATTATGTAAATTTTCCGTAGAGATGATATATTGAGGTATAAGGGATACAATCATTTCTTCATTGTGAGGCACTAAGATGTAATTGCCCGTAGTTAAAGGTACACTATCAGGCGAATTCAAAAACACCTACTTTAAGCATTTTGGAACATTAAAAAAAAGGCTTAAAATTTAATTACAAATACGTTTACCTTGTAGCCCTGTTTAAAAGTACGACATGTATAATCGAAATTATGCTCGAAACCTACCAGAACTGTAAATAAACCATTGCCGACCGAAGACAAAATCGATCGCTGTGGATATGCATTAAAGCCTTGGCCCACATAGCCGTCATCTAAAGACCAATTGCCAGTGATTTCATTGAATCTAGGCAAGTGTTGATCGTAATTATCATTAAAATCAATAATTGCATCATCCGAATAACTTAGATACCTACAAAATACTCCCATTAGCATGTCATAACCAATATTTGCCTTTTGAAATTTTAACTCACTGTGGATCTCTGTAAATATCGCCAGTGTCTAGACCATTGAACTGGTAACAAACACCTTCGTCGGTAACCACCAACTTGTATATTTCGTTACATAAATAAACACGACCATTCCATTTACAAGCTGGCAGCGTGTCATTAGTTTTCACAGCCATGTCAATTAAAGTTTGTGCCACATCAACATTAATATCTTGTGGCACAAGGGAAGCGAATCGATTTATTACCTCACTCTCGCATATTTGCAATGTGGCGGCAAAACGTTGCATTCTAATTAAAATTTAAGGAAATAAAATTTAGGAATCATAAATATGAATTCATAAGATTCGTTTACAATACATTCTACTCTAACTAAAGTTTGATCGCAACTTCATTATCAAACTTTACACTGAAATGTACATACATCGTATCTTTGTTTCACTTATTCATTTCTGAAATCCTTATCATACACTTACTCATACATACATATATACATAATTGACCATTACAACCCTTCAGTCAGGATTATTAACCTAGTTTCTCACACTATTTATGTTGTGTGTGGTAATTTTATACATAAGTGGCGGGACCTACAGTTTAAAGTCGACTCCGAACGACAGATTTTTGAGAAACTTTTCATGGCAATTTTATTTTTACTCTCAGAGTTTTTGCCAGAAATCTGCTGAGAAGAAATCGCCGAAAAAATACTTTTTGTATTTTTATTTTGATGTCTGGCCGGGGACTCGAATCATACACTTACTCATCTTCGGTTAAATTGGAAAAATTTTCAAAACTTTCTGCTTTTCCAGATTGCGACCAAATTTGCCGTGATATATTTGTAAAGTCAAATGTTTCTGCTTCCATTTTAATTTCCGGACATACGGTAACAGTGGGAAAAGGTATTTTATGAACAGGCACAAGCGTTTCATCAAAACCTATTATAACTGGTGAATCCAACCACTTCAGATAGGTGTCCCACATTAGAGAAATAGCATAATAAAATGATATTAACATCAGTACTATCCAATAAAGCCTTAAAATTATAAATAATTAATACATCCGCTTATAATGATTGCAATCAAAGAAAAAAACTACACACTTTTCATAAAATGGACGATGGAGTTCGAATATATAACGTATGCCATGAACCGATGAACTTTTCGAATATTCAGCCAATAAACTTTTGCAAGCTGACCAGCGGCTGCCATATTTAATACGCGATCTTATGATAATATAACTTGGCACATCACTTAAAGCCTGTGAGGTTAAACTTAAACTGCGTTCATTTTGACGGGGTAAAGATAGAAAGTTCGGATCCGGTTGTGGAAAATGTACAGTTTTTCCATCTCTATTTGGAAACATTTATTCCGAAATCTTTTTAAAATTCGAAATGTAAACGAAAATATTATTATTGATTTAGTTTAGCCGAATAAGTGGGAATGCAAACGCCTTTAATGTTGAAAACTTTCTAAAAGATTTTAACGTTTGGTGTGTCCTTTTATACCCAAGCGCCTTTAAAAAGCTTGTAAGATATGATGTAATTATAAAATAAACAAAGGATGTTGTCTATAGAATTTACCTTACCAAGGGACTAATTAAACGTTAACACTTACAAGTTTTACATTCAAATTGTAAAGTATAGTTGAAGTCTTCACTAGGTACATAGAGTCAAAAATATTTATTCAATTTTATATGAGTTAGGGCTTTTTCCTTTTTATTACTGTAAGTCAACTATTCGTCAACAAAGAAAGCTGCATTTTTCAGAGGATGTGTATGTGGGTTTTGTCCAAGAATGATAAACTAAAGATTACGCCATCACTCACACAAAATTAAAAATTTCTGCGCATGTTGAATCAATGACGTCACGCAAATTGTGTTCCTATTGGCTAATAATAATGTAAGTTATATTGCTGGGCTGCCAACTACTTTCACGTAGTGCACACATTTTTCAGAAGAAATTTTAATTTTCACATATGAAAACAACTTGGAAACCTTTAAAATAGCCCAACTACGTCATCTAACGGGAAATCATGCGCAAGACGTAATCTTTAGTTTATCATTCTTGGGTTTTGTCTACCGAATATTTAAAAATCCCGATTTTGAGAAAAAATGAGATACGACCTTTCTATATTAAGCCATCGATATATTATTTAATTATTAATTATGCATAGTAATAATTAAATTTTTATTTTTTGTCTGGAGTTTTGTTTGTTGAAAAAACTTCAACAGCTCAAAATATTAAAATGTTTTAAAAAAAGCATTCGTTTATTTAATAAATACTTTTATTTCGAAAATATTCCTTTTAAATTATTTAAATGTTTTTGGCAAAAAATGAAGCAATGCTAATAGATTTATCGACTTTATTTTATTCCTCCTCTTAATTGTTCTTGTTGCTTTCACCATAATCATCATTTGGATGAATGAAATAAATTAAAATTTTTTAATTTAGCTAACGCTCCATTTACCAGTTTCTGTCTTTTATTTCTTGCATTAAGTTTATCGCTGGATTTCTTTTTACTATTTGCAGCCTTCTTCTCTTCTATAATAGCCTGTATTTCAGAAAGTATGCCCAAAAGTTTTGTTAATTCGTCATCTAAATTATTAGCAATATATGATCCCACATAATCACAAGCCACACGTAGATAATCGGTAGCATAGGCGGCTTCATGAACTGCCTTTTCACTGCGTGCAAAATTTTGCAATACAGCACTATTCCCACAGTATATGCCGCTATTTTGTAAGGCTTTTGCCACACGCTTCGTTTTTAACGCCAACCAGGCCATAGTCTTTTCGTGGTTATATTTATAGAATGTCATATCACCGGCTGTTTTAACATCGGCTATACATCTTAAGGCTTCAGGATTTACAAATTTATTTAAAATTCTCGCTATACTTGCATCCTACTCATCGAGAATGCTATCAAGAGCCAAAGCATCTAGTGTAGTGCTAAAAATGTCACATCTATTGTTGTTGTCATGTATATGCGCCAATTTAAACAAACTTCACTATCGATTAACCAACTCCTTCTGGGTCCTGCAAACTCTAAAAACTTCAAGGTTTTGCAACTGCTTGCAAAAATAAAATAACATCCTTGTTTATAAATATTTTTTGAAACATTTAAGGGGTTTTATTATTTTTATTTTTTTGTAATATGAAAATAATTTTTGATTATAACAAATTCTAAAGAAACTATTTTATATCCTTTTTTAGTCTTTGACATTGGACTTTGCAATCACTTAAAAGTTATCGTATTAAACATTTTTTAAATAAAATAAATTCTTAGACAAAACTTTAGTTAAGTTAATAAGCATTATTATTATTTTTTTTTTTAATTTAAAAATATTCAAAATCTTATTGAATAACTTGTTCAAATTCCTCAGACATTAATTTCATTTTAATATTGTGCCGCTTTCTTAAATTATTAAACAAACGTACCGAAAAGAAATAAACAAATTCAATAATACTTAAACTAGAAATGCCCATAAATAAACCAAATATGCCACCACAATTGGCTATAAGTGTGGTGACACCAAACATTACAGTACGTTTAATGGCGGTAAATTGAGTTTCCTTATAGTACAAGGCAAAACGTGAACCTCGATAACTGAAAATCAATTTAAAGAAAAATAAATTTTTTGTTAAGTTTTTTTTTTCATAAACACATACTCGCTATGCTCATAGACGTCTCTTTGCGCCAATATGGTTTTTTCAGAATCATAATAAGCTCGAGATATTTCAAAATTATAATCCAGCGAATTACACGATGGCATGCAATCGCACATTATTTTAACATCCGGATCAATAAGTTTCGCTTTAGTTTGATTAGCAATTATTAAATTCATTTCATCGCCAGCTTTACTATAACAATCAACATCGGATAAACTGCAGACCGGCACATCTAATGGTTCTATTTAATTAAAAAAGGGGGAACAGTATACAAAATTGTATGAAAAATAAAATACAAATAGAAACATACTTGGCATCCAAAATTTAACACAACCACATTTATTTATTGTAAAATTAGCCAAACATTCGGTTTGGCAATTACTCTGCGAATACGATTTGAAAAATCTTAAATAACGTTCATCATTAAAATAACACTGGCGCCTAAAATTAAGAAAAAAATTTTGTCAAATTCCACAAGCATTTCAACTTTCAAGTCCCCAATCTAATTGATCTTACTTTTCTGGTCCAAAATCATGTAAATTTTCCGTAGAGATGACATATTGTGGTATAACTGATACAATCACTTCTTCATCGTGAGGCACTAAGATATAATTGCCCGTAGTTAAAGGTACACTATCAGGCGAATTCAAAAACACCTACTTTAAGCATTTTGGAACATTAAAAAAGCATTAAATTGAATTACAAATACGTTTACCTTGTAGCCCTGTTTAAAAGTACGACATGTATATTCAAAATTATGCTCGAAAGCTAGCAGAGCTGCAAATAAACCATTGCGGGCCGAAGACAAAACCGATCGCTGTGGATATGCATTAAAGCCTTGGCCCACATAGCCGTCATCTAAAGACCAATTGCCAGTGATTTCATTGAATCTAGGCAAGTGCTGATCGTAATAATCATTAAAATCAATAATCGTATCATCCGAATAACTTAGATATCTACAAAATGTTCCCATTAGCATGTCATAACCAATATTTGCCTTTTGAAATTTTAACTCACTGTGGATCTCTGTAAATATCGCCAGTGTCTAGACCATTGAACTGATAACAAACACCTTCGTCGGTAACCACCAACTTGAATATTTCATTACAGAAATAGAAACGGCCATTCCATTTACAAAATGGCAGCGTGGTATTAGTTGCCACAGCCATGTCAATTAAAGTTTGTGCCACATCAACATCAATATCTTGTGGCACAAGGGAAGCGAATCGATTTATTACCTCACTTTCGCATATTTGCAATGTGGCGGCAAAACGTTGCATTCTAATTAAAATTTAAGGAAATAAAATTTAAGAATCAAAAATATGAATTCATAAGATTCGTTTACAATACACTCTAACTAAAGTTTGATCGCTACTTCATTATCAAACTTCTCACTGAAACGTAGACTGTATCCTTGTTTCCCTTATTCATTTCTTAAATATTTATCATACACTTACTCCTCTTCGGTTAAATTGGCAAAATTTTCAAAACTTTCCGCTTTTCCAGATTGCGACCAAATTTGGCGTGATATATTTGTAAAGTCAAATATTTCTGCTTCCATTTTAATTTCCGGACATAGGGTAACAGTGGGAAAAGGTATTTTATGAACAGGCACAAGCGTTTCATCAAAACCTAATATAACTGGTGAGTCCAACCACTTCAGATAGGTGTCCCACATTAGAGAAATGGCATAATAAAATGATATTAACATCAGTACTATCCAATAAAGCCTTAAAATTATAAATAATTAATATATCCGCTTATATAGATGGCAATCAATGAAAAAAACTACACACTTTTCATAAAATGGACGATGGACTTCGAATATATAACGTATGCCATGAACCGATGTACTTTTCGAATATTCAGCGAATAAACCTTTGCAAGCTGACCAGCGGCTGCCATATTTAATACGCGATCTTATGATAATATCACTTGGCACATCACTTAAAGCCTGGGAGGTTAAACTTAAACTGCGTTCATTTTGACTTGGTAAAGATAGAAAGTCCGGATCCGGTTGTGGAAAATGCACAGTTTTTCCATCTCTATTTGCAAACATTTATTCCGAAATCTTATCAAAATTCGAAATGCAAACGAAAATATTATTATTGATTTAATTTAGCCGAATAATGGAAATGCAAACGCCTTTAATGTTGAAAACTTTCTAAAAGATTTTAACGTTTGGTGTGTCCTTTTATACCCAAGTGCCGTTAAAAGGCTTGTAAGAGATAAGTAATTATAAAACACACAAAGGATGTTGTCTACAGAATTTACCTTACCAAGGGACTACTTAAACGTTAACACTTATAAGTTTTACATTCTAATCGCTACTACGAAATAAGTACGTAGCTTCGGTTTATCGTATTATTTAACAAAAACAGAAAAAGTAAGAAGTGTTTGTTATTACTGCTAAGCATCAGGACATCCATAAGGAATTCCAATATGCCCATATAAAAAAATTTGCAAGAATTTATTTTAAATTTTAATAAAAATCGTATTGTCTTTTTGAATTAATCTGCTGGTCAATTGTCCAATAGGCACTGATTTAATGTCCTATTTCGAAGTCGTCATTGCCGTAGTATACTTAGTAGGATTATTATTTTGTGTATTGCGTAGGGTAATTCTTTGTTCATATAAGCTAGATACTGTTTCATGATTTGCATTTAGTTTAATTAAATGGAAATAGGGTAGCGTTAATAACTTATTTAATTATGCCATTGTGCGTTCTATTTAAATGCATAGTAATAATTAAATTTTTTACCTTTTGTCTGGAATTTGTTGAAAAAAAATGTTTTAAAAATAGCATTCGTTTACTTAATAAATACTTTTATTTCGTTGAACATTCCTTTAAAATTATTTAACAGTCTTCTTGGTAAAAAATGAAGCAATGCTCTTTGTGCCCTTTGCACTTTTAGCCAAAGACTTCTCTTTTGCAGTTAAGGCGCGTTCCTTTAGAGGCGTTGCCGGTTTGGTGTTAGGTGACTTCAAGCCAATTTCTTCATCGTTAATAGATTTATCGGTTTTGTTTTCTTCCTCCTCATCATTGTTCTTGTTGTTTTCACCATCATCATCATCTGTTGATCCATCCAATAAATTAGAATTTTTTAATTTAGCAGCTGCCCCATTTACCAGTTTCTGTCTTTTATTTGTTGCATTAAGTTTATCGCTGGATTTCCTTTTACTATTTGCAGCCTTCTTCTCTTCCGTAATAGCCTGTATTTCAGAAGGTATACCCAAAAGTTTTGTTAGTTCGTCATGTAAATCGTTAGCAATATATGATCCCACATAATCACAAGCCACACGTAGATAATCGGTAGCCTGGAACGTTTCATCAACTGCCTTTTCACTGCGTGCAAAATTTTGCGATACAGCACTATACCCACAGTATATGACGCTATTTTGTAAGGCTTTTGCCACACGCTTCGTTTTTAACGCCAACCAGGCCATAGTCTTTTCGTGGTTATATTTATAGAATGTCATATCACCGGCTGTTTTAACATCGGCTATACATCTTAAGGCTTCAGGGTTCACAAATTTATTTAAAATTCTTGCTACACTTGCATCCTCTTCATCGTGAATGCTATCAAGAGCCAAAGCATTCTTCAGGCAATATTTTCGTAGCTGGTGTAGTGCTAAAAATGTCACATCTAGTGGCGTTGTCATGTATATGTGACCATTTGAACAAACTTCACTATCGATTAACCAACTCCTTCTGGGCTCTGCAAACTCTAAAATCTCCATTATAGATTTATCATCTTTTGTTAAAAACAGGGTATGCTTTCCTTTTCCCGGATGGAAAAATCTTTCCAAACTTAATTTTTCTATACCGCCTTTCAGCATGTCCTGTGAAATGTAAAATATTTTACGCAGAGCCGCTGGAACAGTTGCAGTGTTTTTTGATTTAGTAACGGCATCTGCTTCTTCCTTAACTTTTGTTGAACGTGTTGTTTTTGGTTTACTCATTTTTTTAGAAGGTTTAAAAACACAGAACACACAGAAAAACAAAACAAATTTAAAATAACTAAAATTAATTTCAATGTGTTTATGAATTGCGCGAATTTTGTTTACATTTTTTGCATTTAGTATTGCCACATCAAAAAAAAAAATTCATTAGTGGTGCCAATGCAGGGACACCAAATGCCAATATCTATCGAAAAGTCTTGCAAATATGTTAATAATTTATAAAACACTTTTTGAAGACTATAAATGTTGTTTAATATCACCATTCATAAACATTTTTTATACAAAAGAAGTAAATTGAAGAAATTTACCTCTTAAAATGTTTTTTTTTTTTTTATTTTATATGCAACACATGATTGCTGCCAGATTATATTTTTTTAGCATGTTTTTTTGCTAGCTATAGTAATCGGAAATCAGTGTTGGAAAATGTAATTAGATTGGCGGGACATTTTCAAATGCTTCTGTATTTACGGTTACAGAATTAATTTTCTTTATCTAATAAAAAAATATTTTAGTTCTACAAATAATACCAATGGCCACTTCAGGCTAAACGGAAATGAATAGAACAGAATGGTACAGTACAGAGTTAAAATGGTTCGATACCGATGACCTTTTCGCTCTAAAGGACTAACCTAAACTGTACCAAACTAAAAAAGTTAAAAACTTTAACGCTTCCATGCAAAATGTTTAATGTTTAAAACTAATTTTACTTCATTTGCTAATTGTTTTCTTTAATTTTTATTAAAACATATAATCTATTAAATGTTTAAACACTTTTTGCAAAAGCATTTTTTATTATTAAGATTCATTTTCATTTTACATAATTGTTTTTACTCAATATTCATCTTTATTGTGAATTGTATTTATTTTTAAATTTTTCTTTTATTATAGTAATTTAATGAAATTCAATATATATATATATATAAGTATGTATGTAAATAAGTGTATGTAAAGTATGTGGTGTAATATTATGTGTAGTTAGTAATAATACATTTATTACTTATAATAATATTAATATTGATTAAATATATTATTATAGATTTGATTTTAAAAATATTTTTAAGTAAAGGGAACAGCTAAATATAAAAAAATATTGATGATAAACAAAGTATAGGAATTCCTAAAGGAGAATCTAAAGGATAATAAGATCTAGATTAATATGTTAAGGCAGTCAAATACATTTCAAATACATCGAAAGGAATATTATAAAAAAAAAGAAATTCGATAATGTTTCGAAACATGGAATATAAATTGATTTTATATTAAAAACTGTTTTTTTTCGGCATCCTTAAATTTTAAATCATTTATCTAGACCTTCTTCTGGGGTTAGCATATAATGCGTACTCATGTGTTGATAAAAATCTTAAAACCTTGCAAAAGAAAGGAAAAAGAAATTGTGTGCTGTATAAGAAAATTCAATACCCATTGATTGCTAAGCAATATTATTTGCACAAAACTTTAAAAAAAAAAAAGTATTCTTTGTTTGTTGAAAAAGAAGAAATTGCCATCATTCAATTTGTTTTTAGGGAATTTTTATTTTTATTATTTAAGCATTTAAATTGTTATCTACACATAACGGGGAGTTTTTGTGTCTTGTGTGTGTTTTACTAATATTTGTTTTTTTTTTTTGTTTTTTTTTTTTTGAAAGTTTTGTTTCAAAAGAGGAAAAACTTATAATTTAAGCATACAAATGTATTAGTAAATCTGTTTTCTTGTATTTTAAAGGTTTTACTAAATAATTCTTTTTTTATATTTTCTTTAATATTTGTTTTTTATTTATTTATTTTTTTTTTTTTGTTTCAAAATATAAAAGAAAAACATGTTTATTTATTTATTTTATTTTTTTTTTTTTGCTAATACTTTTGTTTTTTTTTCAATTTATCAACTAATTTTTGTTTTTTGTTTTTAATCAATTTTATAATTTTGAGTTTTTTTCTTTTAGTTTGTTGTGGTTGAGAAAATATGTTTTATCATTAAAGTGCATAAAATATTTGGGTTTTTTGTTTTTTATTATTATTATTTAAGAAGATCTACTCCTTGTAATTTTTTTTTCAATTAAAATGAATATTTTTGTTTTATTCGCTTCATCTATTATGTTTTTTTCTTTTTCTCATGTTTTTTATTTTTTGTTTTTGTCTAAAAAAAGCTTATGCTGTGTAGGTTTTTTATTCAATTAATTTTTTAGTAGTACTATTACAATTATTTAACATTTAAGCAATATTTTTTTTTATTAATCTTTTTTAAAACGTTATTCTAAATTTCAAAAATATTCATGGTTATTATTAATTTTTTTTTTCCTTTTTTGTTTTGTTTTTTGTATATTTTTTTGTTTTTCTTGGTTTTTGTTTTTTTTTTTTTTATTTAGATATTATAATTTTTATTTTGTTTTTGTTTTAAAAATTTCTACAAATACATTTAAGTATATAGTGTGGTTTTGCGTAGTGTGTGTATAATAATAATGAATTAGTAATGTTTTCTTTAAGATAAATATTAATAGATTTTTTTTTATTATTATTAATTTTAAATTTTCGCATATAATGTATGCATGTTTTTTTTTCTTTTTTTGTTTTGTAATATTCTTTTTTGTTTTTATATTTATTTTTGTTTTTTTCTTTCTTTTATTTTGTTGTTGTTTTCATTATTTTTGTTTTTGTTTAATAAAAAAATACTTGACCTGGTTTGGGTCTTTTGCGTTCTTCTAACTTGCGATTTATTTCCTGTTGACGCTCAATTTTACTTAAAGCTCGAGCTACATAAAGGTACTTGTCACCCAGTTGTTTGCCATTCAAAGCAATTATAGCTGCAAGAGCAGATTGGGGATTCTCGAAAGCCACAAAGCCAAAACGTTTAGAGCGTCCTTCTTCATCGGTCATGATCTAAAATATGATAAGAAAAACAATAAAAGAATATAGTTTTTATATGGAGTATATGTAGTACGATTTTCTTGTAATATTGAAATGTAACGTTAAATGTTTTGCTAAATAAAGAACAACAGCCTTGTTATAGATAAGAAAATAACTTAAAACCTTATGTTATATTATGTGTATAGGAATATATGTACATAATCCCAATTAAAATTATTATTGTACCAAATGTTTTCATAATTACTACATAAGTGAATAATCACTTTAAAGAAAATTGAGAAAATATGATTTAAAAAATTAATCTGCAAATTACACACCTATTAACGTACATACATTGATGTATGTATGTGTTAATGGAAAGAAATATTAAGTTTCAGATCGACAACTACCAATTTAAATAAACAAGTTCGAAACCTAATTGCAATCGAACATTATAGTTTAGGATCTGAACCGATTACTTCAAAAAAGCTTAGAACAAAAACATTTCTGCCTATATGTAGTATCAAAATAATATTATTTACATAGATATGAGTTCAAGGTTTTCATTTCCCATCTAATATTTCTAGTAAAGCTTAAATAATAATAATAATAAAAAAAAATCATATACGACGTACAATCACCCTGCTTACGCTTACAGGTTTCCAAAAGCAAACCAAAAAAAGAGCAAAATATCTGTATGAGGGTTGTTTAGTTAATTTTTTTTTTTTTTTTTTGATTATTATTGTGTTTGTTAGTTTAGTACTATTATTTGTTATTGTTGTTGCTGTTGTTGTATATCAGGGGTTACATTTATTTTACTCATTTATTTAGTTAAAAAGTAACCCACAACCTCAACCCCACACCCCCCGTTCACAGTTTGTCATCTTTGTATGATTGAGCTTTAGATTTTTATGCTCGTTTTACAAAAAATTCTGTTTGGAGAAATATTATAGGATTTTTATAGAAAAATTGCTAATTGCAGTTGGAAACAAGGAAACGTCAACTACGCATAAGCATTGAGAGAAAGAGAAAAATATCAAGTAAAATAAGGGAGACAATAGACATTTTCTGTTCTGTATTTTGGGATTTTCTTCATTTTTTTTTTTCTTCTTTTTCTTTTTCTCAAATGATGAAAATAGTGGAATTGTATAACATGTGGATTGTATGAAAGAAATTGATGTAAATGGAAAAAAAAGACAAATAAGGAGGTGATTGAACACATGTTTATGTAGTTATTTTAGAAAATTTACTTGTTAAGAAAAATTCTTTCATTTCATATTCATATGTATTCTGTTATTGTTTCTTTTTCTTTCAAAATGTTATCGTACTAGAGGCTTTCAATTTCTCCTTCTATATTGATCTGATTCTATTGATTTAAATAGTAAAAACCTTGCATGTGATAACAGCAGTAGTTTGGAATATCCTTCCAGTTAATTGCAGGATATTTCCCAATACTCTTAAATTTTTAACCAAGGGAGTGAAACCGTTTGGCTTTAAGTTCGCTGTTTATAAAAGAAACAAGATAAACGAATCCCTTGAACCCATTTGAGGAATGTTTAATGGAGAAAACAAAGAAAATTATATATTAACCCATTGATGAACAGAGTAGGATGTTCGAAAATTCACACTATACCCGTAGTAGCCAAAAAAGATCGTTTCGTTTTTATCGGCCGTTGCTATTATGTCTGTTTTGTCGGCTAAAGGATCAACTGCCCAGCAAAGTGTTAAAAACAATTAATAAAATACCGATTATTCGAAGCGAAAAAGTAGCTAGAGCCCTATACAAGCAAGCAAAACAAAATAAGGGGAAACCCCTAGTAACCGTCAAAAGGGCTTTCAAATAGGATTTGTCACTTTAATTCCAAATGGAAAAATTATTCGTACCTGCACTTCTTATTTTTATTAGCCCGAAACCGAATTTTCTCAGAAGGTAATTATGTATTTAGATTCGAAAGAAAATTCATACGAACCTTACGCTTTAAACCTAACCTTACCTAAACAAAACGATTTTTTTCTTATACCCTTATTTGCTTAAACATAACTTGTTAAATATTTCTGGGGCAAAGATTTGACCGGACCGGCACTAAAAATATTTTTACCGAAACAATGTTTACAAGAAAATAAATCTGAAAAAAATTTAAATAAAATTTCTTACCTTATGACTGGTAATTCTGCCGAATGGTTCAAACATTTCACGCATATGTTGTTCTGAAAAATCTTCGTTGAAATTTTTCACATACAAATTCCTAAATTGTGTAGCCTTTTCCTGTTCCCGATCGCGCCTTGGTATATACTTGACAACATGAACCTTTTGATTGTTGCACAACATGCCATTTACCTTCTCAATAGCAATGCGGGCAGCATCCTCCGTATCAAAATGTACGAAACCGTAGCCGCGCGAGTTACCGTGTTCATCCTTGGCGACATTACAGTTGAGTATATTTCCAAATACCGAAAAGGTTTCGTACATGGCCTTGTTATCAATAGACCTTTCCAGATTCTTAATATAGATCTTACCTCCATCGGGAGAGTTAGTGCTAGAAGCACTACCCGATGAAGTGCTACCAGCAGACAAATGAGGCGATATTGATGTAATATTACCAGTTCCCAGGCCCATGGGAGCATGAGGAGTACGATTCAAATGACTACCGGCTAAGTGATGATTATTATTGCCAGCCGCTCCATGATGGCCAGTATGGGCCGTCAGATGATGTCCCAAAGGACCTACGCCCCCAGTATGAGCGGCTGCATGATGTAATTGGGCTGCCTGCTGGCCAGCATGATGGGCAGCAGCCAATGGATGGCCGGCGGCAGCCGCTAAAGAGGCATGATGATTTAGTGCCGATTGCTGTTGATGATAATGATGGCTGGCAGCCGCCGGATTGCCACGGAACGTCATTGAGTTGACAAACATAATCGGCAGATTTCGGTTGTTGTGGTGGTGTGTACTATTCGAACGCGTTAATTTATTTATATTATGATTCGGATGAAGTTTATTAATATATATTGAGTTGTTATTTAAGCCGAGAATTTTGACGGTTTTAATTTTTAAAGAAAGACAAAAAAATTAAAGGTATTTTAAAATTTTTCTCTTTTTTGCTGAGTTTCCTTAGCTGGCGAGTGTGTAAAAAAGAAAAATCCACCTGTATTTAACGTTTGCTGCACTTTTCTGCGTTTTTTTTTTTCTTCTTTTCTTTCGTTACGTTTCCTGTTTGGAAGCAAAAAAAAAGAAACTAACAATTTTTTTTTTCTTTTCAAATGAATGCTCTCTTAAAAATATTTATTTTCTCTTTGCCAGTTCTCTTCGTCTAATAACGCTCTTTTTTGCTCTTTTTATTTTTTCCAATTATCACACAAATTGGCTTTCACTTTTTTTCTCGATATATTACTTTTGCAATGTAAAAAAAATTTTCTTTTTTCTGTTTTTATTAATAGTTATTGTATTAATTTTATTATAAAACTAATATATATGGGTTTTATTATAGATTAATATAAAATATTAACTAATTTGTGATTTTTTTATATATTTTTTACACAAAAATTACAAGCGCAGTTAAAAAGTGCAGCAGACGAAAAAAATTTTTTGTTATCCTTTATCTGCTTTGTTTCGCTATTCCATTAAGTTGCCACACATAATATGTGGTCTGCAATGATATGATAACACATTTAAAGAATGTTTCGTCTGGCAATACTACAATTTATTAACTTTAATACATAGTTTTTGTAGCTTTAGAACTGTTTTGTATGTAAGGAAACTGTTAAAAATCTTTTTATAAAAATGTTTATATATTAAATATTACTAAAATTATTTATTAAAATTAAAAACTTGCTTTCTTTCCGAAAAGAATTGCCAGAATCAAACATAAAAAATTTATTTTAATCAATCAAACGATCTGGTAAGTGGTTGCATATGAAATGTAACACAGGAACCCATTTTACAGTGAACTAAATTGATATTTATAATTATATATACATACATAAATAAAGTATCTGGAAATATAAAGAACCAGTGTTGAAAAATTCAGTACTTTTTTTTTATTACTTTTTCATTTCCAAAATACCTCTGTACCCCCGCTAAGCTTTCAGTAAGTACTATTTTGGCTATTACTCTTTCACAACTATTATTTCAACTATAGCAAAATTTGTTTTTGTGCATACATACATAAAAAAGAGTGAGAAAATATGAATCAGTGTTGAAAATTTCAGTACAGTTGCCCGCTTCTATGTTATTGTGCGGACAGATTTTTTTGAAGAGTGGTGAATTATGTTGTGGTGAGTTTTTACATAAGGTGGTGAATTTATGCGATGTGGTGAATGAAATTGAAACTCACCAAAGTACCGTTATTCGAAATGATATTTTGTTACTATAGATCCATGTACTGATATCATTATTAGGACGGTGCATGTTTAGAACACGTAATTTTTACCTCTGTTAGTGAAGGTTATCACCGTGTACCATTGTGTACTGTACTACCAACAGTGTGGTTTACGGATAATTAATCTCAACGAACGAAGTGTTGCCATTGTGTCATTCTATTTAATTCTAAAAAATTAAATTTCCTTTACAATAAACAATGCACACGCACGCCATACCACAGATATGCACAGAATGGAAACGAAAGTTTACCGTTTACATACATTTTGTTAAAGGGTCAGCAAATATTACCAAAAAGTATTTCTGTCGCAGTCTGATTATTTATGGTAATTAATTTGTATTCTGTGCGCCATACACGAAAGGACTAATGACAAACTTTTGCTTTTTGTTTGTAGTTTTTTTTTATGAAACATTGAACAAAAAAATTACCAAAGCGGCAACACTGTTTGTGATCAAAACGATGTATGCACAGTTATCGATTTGCCTGAATAATAATTCTCATCTCTGTTTTAAAGAACCATATGGCAATATTATTTTTTCCAGCTGGCATTGTTTTGGTTACTTTATAAATAAAAAAGATCTTTCTTTTGGATCAACTTTTACAATTGTTTTCTTAAATATATTAATACGTTTAGAATAATAATTAATAGATAATAAGTTAAATATGTTGGAGGATTCTATAACTTCTAGTCCATCGAAAACTAATACATCGATACACAAAGTGAGATTATTGAGGAGAACGAAACGTAAACAACAAGTGGATTGTGAAAACGATCAATTTCATCTACAGAATGTACTCAGAGAGTTATATTTTGATTCTGAGGAAAACACGAAGCCTTTGGATACTACTTTTACTCTAGCAAATCCTACATCAATTGTAGATAATTACAAACCGTTTCAATTAGAAAAATCATACGTAATAGCAGATCATGTAGCGACCAACACAAGCACAAAACTCCAGTCAATACAAAAGGAATCACAAGGATTTTCAACCTGCCAGAGATTGGCTGAATGTGAAACCTCAATAATAAATGCAACACAAGAAAACTCTTCATTCACTATAACGGAAACGGAATTAATTGCTTGTTGTAACCAAGTGGAAAAGAAATTTAGCAATATACCATCAAGAACAAAAGAACGATCACCAGAGAAAGATGATATGTTTTTGGTAAATTCAATATTAGAAGATTTTTCACAATCTCCCTTGGCCAAACATCAAATTACAAATCGTATGTCTTGGCAATGTACACCAGAATATCGTTTGCGCAGAAAGCCTTTGAAAACATACAGTCGTCAATTCCTTAATAAAACACGCGCGAATCTTAGTAAACGCTTTGATGATACTCAATCTCCTGTTGTTTCGGATGAAGAACACGACAACAACAGCAGTTGCTCTTCCTTGTCCATACAAGAAGATAATGGCTTGATTGAAAATATATCCAACGCACCAGTATCAAGTTCGGATACGTCACAACGTTTATGTGAAAATCTTTTAAACTTGAGTGTATATTTTACCCAAAATGATCAGTGTACAACGTATACTGATGCTAGGCAACAAAACGAAATGAATCGAAGTTTAGTTGAATTAACTCCCGCAAATAGACTGAGCGCTTTAATACAGGAAATACTTAATTTACGTGGCAACTATGGAAATTTTAAAGATTCAAGCGATTCTTTACAAGACTTTTATGGATTTTCTGATTGTACAAATTTTGTTAAAGATGATAAGGCCTTACAAAGCAATTTAAATCAGACAGTAAGTAATCGCTCCGAGATAACTCTTAGTCCAAGCAAAGCGTTTAGTGCAGCAGCAAATTCAGAAGGTAACTATACTTTGATTTAATAAAACGTCACATTTAGAATATAAAAATACAAAACTTTCTTTGTAGAAGGCTAACTTCTACATTTTATAAGTGTTCAGTTGGTTAAAAAGAAGTAATCCTAACATAAACATCATACATACTATATTTCAAAAACTAAAATACAATATTTTTGTTAACAACAACAATAAATGCTATCTACGTATCTTTATCAATTCTGTAGGGATCGACTTTTTGACAGATTGGAATGGCGAAGAGATTTTTGCGTGTATAAACACAGAGGAAATAATTGACGAACATAATAAATACCTGGTTTCTAAACAAACATCACATGCCGAGAACTATGATAATCTAAATCAGACTCGTTTTCAAACTTCGTCCAAACCTGCAAAGTTTTCAACTGAATCGCATATGCCAGCTGAAATTGTAAGCAAACCACGAGAAACTCCCCTTAAAATGAAAGAGGGAAGTGCTAGTAACTGTGATAATGTAAATTTGATGGAAGGTAAATTTAAGCTTTTTAATGTTTTCTTTGCCGATGTTAATTATAAAACTTTTATTTCTATGAAGATGGAAATCTTTTTGAAAATCTTGAAGACTATGAGCTGAATAATGACTGTGATTTGTTTTTAAATTTTCAAACGCCAATAACTTCAAACGAACAGCCAATTATTGAGCCGTTAAATAGGATTACGAATATGTTAATACCACTGCCTCCGTTACAACATTCACACTCACATGAGGCTAATGTCCCTTCTAATTCGAAAATGAGTAATCTAGGCTTTAAAACTGCCGCTGGAAAAAATGTTTCAATATCTAAAAAAGCTCAACAGTCTGTAGAAAAATTGCTGAATGAATTTAATAATGAAAAATATAACTGTGATGATTTGCAAGAAATGAAAAAGAATATTTACGATAAAATGCATATTAAAAAAGCAAATGTTTCTATAAATGATGCAAACATTGAAAAGAATCATAATGTTAAACAATTAATGGACAGCACACGAATTGAAAACGGCATGAGAAAGAGCATAGGTTTCCAGACTGCTAATGGTAAAAATATAAGAATATCAGCGAAAGCACAAGAAAGCGTAAAACAGCTTTTATGTAATATTGCTGTAGAAACTCCAGATAATTCAGATAGTGATTTGCTGTTAATGAAAAAACAAATAATTAAGAAGAACCTTGACCTAAAAGGCTTAAATCCTTCATCATCGTTAAAGCGAGATGAAACAAATGAAGCAAATGGCTTTCATACGGACACCACTAAAACTAATGCATTAACAAGCTTTATTGAAGGAGTTCAAGAAGATCCTGAAAGTATAAACAAAGAACAAATTGAAGCATCCCATTCGCTTGAAAAACATATGTTCGAAAGTAATGAAGATTTTGAAGAAATAATGCTCAGTAAATTGCCATTTGTGAATCCTTGTGAAAACCCGATTTCGAATATGTTGGAAAACGATACAAATGAAAAAGATTTTCTAAAAATTGTAGCTCCCGTAGATAGCAACTTAAATGCAAACATTGGCTTTCAAACGGCTAACGGCAAGAAAGTTTCGATATCAGCTAAAGCCCAACAGGCGGCAAAAAAACTTTTACAAGATGTTGATAGTTTAGATGTTGATAGTACTACAGCAATAGAAAGTAAGTTAAAAGAGATAAAAGTTAATTTAATTAACAAAAATAATCAATTAAAAAATGTAAACAGTAACACCAAACCTATAGCTAGTCAAACAGATTCCAATAATATCAATGGCACAGCAAATGAAAGCTCTTTATCACATTTAAATTACACTGGCGAGTACAACAATAAAAGTAAAAGGCATATTACAATGGAATTAAATAATATAAATAAGAACATAGGATTTAAAACAGCTAATGGCAAGAGTGTTGCAATATCCGCTAATGCTCAAAACGCAGTTCAAAAACTTTTACAAGAATTTGAAACTGATTTAGATGCAGAAACCTATGAAAGTAATTTAGAAAAACTAAAAATTGATATACAAAACAAAAATAAACTAAACAATAACGTCAAATGTAATGAAATGCAAAATTCTAGTCAAGAAATCAATGAATATGCTAATATCGTGCTAAGTGAGTGGCCTTTAAATGATACTGTATTAAATAGAACACCTGCGGTAAAGAATGATAAAAGAAAATACTCTATGAATAAAAGCGATACAACATTAGCTGATGACTTCTCAACTCCGCCTACAAAAATATTAAAGAAAAGTTTGCATAATACAAAATCATCCTTGGTGGAGCAATCATTGAAATCTCCCTTAACTCGGGCCACTAGTTCTGTGATATTAAGAAAAAATCTTTTATCTTTAACAAAAAGACGTAAAAGTAAAACAAAAACCATATCAAATGTAAATGAAGGTACCACCAAATTCAAACAAGAAATGCAAGAGGAAAAATCGAACATTATTACACCCATTAAAAGCATAAGTTCAGTAATAGATTCGAACATTACGTTAGCTACACCAAATTTCAGGGAATTCTTATCAAATGCTTCTGATACATCAACTCCACGGAATGAGGATAACGTTTGTAGGACCGCTCAAATTATTAATGAGGCTGATTTTAAACCTATACAATGGAATGTTGACAATAATGATAATGATAACAATTTAAATAAATCACAAATGCAAATCAACTCATACAACTCGAATTACTGAAACCTCTTCTTCAAATATTACATTAAATTCTTCTAATCCTACTGCTAAAGAACGCATAGGGCGTTTAAAAATGTATGGAAAAGCGCCAGATATATCCCCCATTCTTATAGATACTCATAATACCCATAATTGTCGTCCCTCTGGTTTAAGGCGCTACAAGAAGCATGTTTAAAAAAACCGAAAATAATTAACAATTTGTCATTTAATTATTAATATTCGCTTTTAAAGTATCAGTAAATATATATATAAGCAAGCATTCATATTAGATAAATACGTATATTAGTATGCATAGATGTATATAAAAAGTTTGTTTAGCAGAATATATTTAAAAAAATACACTTCAAATCATTTGTGTACACGTTATTCTTTATTATTTGTTGTTCTGTTCTGTTTCGTTTCACTTAATCTATAATTAACTTCATGTTTTTGTTTAAGAAGTATTGCAGTTCAGTTAGAAATCTATTGTTAACAATAAATAACACATTTTCAAAATATTTCAAATATAAACGGAAAAACTGTAAGTGAAAAATTAAATTTTCTAACATTTTAAAGCAATTGTAATTTTTAAGGCTCATTTTTTTTTTAATTTGCTTTATAAGTTTAATTTAAATAACGAAAAATATAAAAGATGTGTATCCTGCTTTCTATAAAACAAACAAGATCATGGTTTATGGCATTAGTTTTACTAAGAAAGTTTTATCATTGCTTACCTAAGTAGTAAGATAGGTTGGCTTGACGACGTGGCATAGAAAAATGGAGGTAATTGGTCACTTTATGTGCGCCTTTAGTTCCTCAGCACAGTTCGAATAACGGCTCGTGGCAGAAAGTTAAGTTCTAAAAGAACACCTACTTATACATAGAGCAGAGTAAACACAGAAGAGATGCTGTACATACATAATTGGTCATTACAACCCTTCAGTCAGGATTATTAACCTAGTTTCTCACAGTACTTATGTTGTGTGTGTGTTAATTTTATACATAAGTGGCGGGATCTACAGTTTAAAGTCGACTCCCAACGACAGATTTCTTTTTGAGAGACTTTTCATGGCACTTTTATTTACTCTCAGAGTTTTTGCCAGAAATCTGGTGAGAGGAAATTGCCAAAGAAATACTTTTTATATTTTTATTTTGATGTCTGGCCTGGGACCCGAACCCGTCTAATAAGCCAGCATACTACCTACTAGACCACGGCGACCTCGTAGAGATGCTGTATCCTTTCCAATTTTCCCTCATTTTCTTATAGGGTGGAGAAATTCGTCGGAAGTCTGTTCCACCATCAGTGACCTTATATAACAATAGCCCACAGGAAACCACAAGAAACCCTGGTACCAGTTACACATTAGGCTTGGCCAGCAAGCTAATTTTACTACCTTTAACAAACAAGTAGAGACTCTAGCTACGCAACACCCTTATCCTTGGTCCTGGGACTCGATTAGTCCATAGGGATAACAGATTGTAGGGTTAAGGCCTGCAGAAACTACATTACCTAAAAGGAAATAACACTCCTACTGTGATATTGGTTAAGGATAATTCTTGATTGGCGTACCAAGCAAGATGTTACTGCTGCCATAGCGCTATTGAACGGGAGTCTAAGAAGATGGGTCTGGCAGTAAATGAAGGCAAAACAAAGTATATTTTATCGGCAAGTATAGACGTGCGGCGTATTGATTCTCAGATTTCAGCCGATAACTATACTTTTGATACAGTCAAGGAATTTATTTATCTTGGCTCCGCCGTTACCACCAAAAATGATGTCAGTCTGTAGATCAAACGCAGGATTACTCTTGCCAACAGGTGCTACTATGGTCTCAGTAGGCAATTGAGTAGCAGAGACCTCTCTCTTGCGACGAAATTAATACTCTACAAGGCCCTCATCTTACCCGTGCTTCTTTATGGCGCAGAGGCATGAACCCTATTAAGAACTGATGCAGCCTTGAAGGTATTCGAGAGGAAAGTCCTATGTAAGATCTTCGGTCCTATGCGAGTTGGCGATGATTTCCGCATCCGATCTAATATCCAGCGGCTACGCTTGCTCGGCCATGTCGTTCGAATGGAGGAGGATGCTCCGGCGAAACGGATATAAATATGGGATGTAGGATGAAATAAAGAGAGTTTTTTTAAAGGATTTTAGATAAGCTTTTGTTATTATTAAGTTAGTGATGCCATATTAATGAAATTCTCAAATTAAAGATCGGTTTCAATAATCCGCGGTTTATTACAGCATTTACAGCGTGTTATATTAGCAATACTTAATTGCTTTCTTTATTAAATAAATTCAAATCATATGTACAATATACAGCATTTTTTTTGTAAAATTCTAAGTTTAATTAGAATTTATTCAACATTACATTTTATTTAAATTATTTATATTATTTTATTTATAACGTATTTCGATAACAGTGTGAACGTTTTCAACACTTTATTTAAGAATTAGTCTGGCATCTCTATTTCTTTACAACTGTATAGTTTTCTACATCAAATTTTTTTTTCTTAGTTTGTTGTCGATTGTTGTTGGTACAACATTGCCTTTAATATTTCAGCAATTGGTAATTTTGTTAATTTTTATAATTGTTATTGAGAACGTATTCCATGTAATGAAAATTATTTGTGATAAAAAAAAGTTTTAAAACCTATAAGGATTTCAAATTAATTAACAAAAAAGAAAAAAAAACCAGTAGATAAAGTGTAAATTTACAGCAACAGCATAAAAGTTAAAATTACTTAAAGAAAAAGAAAACAGGTAATAAGATTGAAGGGGTGGTTGTCTCAAAACAGTTTAAAAACAAAATGAAGAAAAAAAAGAACAACAACAAAACGGAAACTTGTTTTATTAAAGTTTAACATGTAATATATAAAAAAAAATATAATATATATATGTACGAATACGAAGTACGGTATTGGTATGTGAAGAGAAAGAGAGAGAGAGAGGAAGAATATAGGAGATGGCAAAAGAAAATTTAGTTATTCTCTAATAACATACATACATAGTATGTGTTTGTGTACTGATACACTAAATTTAATTGCAAAATACGCACTTTTCCTTTAAAATTTGTGATTTTTAATTTTATAAAATTGTTTATTATTTACAATGTAATCAAAATATTTATTATATTTCATATTACATAATTTTGAATTATTTTGTTTATTTATTTCCATTGTACATAAATATCAAATAGTTGTTGTTTTTTTTTTTTTTGTTTTGTGCTGTTTTCGGGTTTTATTTTTTCACACCTTTCGCAGTAGAGTAAGACTTGTTTAAACATTGATTTGAAAAAATAAACAAAAAAAAAACCAACAAAAAAATCATTTGTTAATTACATTTGTATCCAAATAAGTGTGACATTAAATGAATACGAATAGCTGCTTGAACCAGTTAATTAATTGCTTTAAATATAAAACTCCCACTATATATGATACAATATAATATAAAACATTAATATGTGTTTGGTTCTTTTCATGATATGCTCAAATGATTTTAATTGCGTTCTATTTGTCCAAATTTATATTTTTTTTTATCAAAACCCTTAAACTTTTGAAAACTAACGAGATATTACGAATTCAAATCGGTAGACGTCGTTATCCATTGTTATATGGCTGCCTTATCAAAAATTTCTTTGAAATCTGTAGTGAGCGGCCCTGTTGCCTATGTGCCGCTTTTTCAAATGTAAAAAGAAATGTTCAATCAATCTACATATACATATCCAATGTAAGTTAGGTTAGAGGACGTGCACCTGTCGGTCAAGACAAGCACAGTACCCGGAGGTTGAAATTGAGCCATTGTACATTGTCCTTAGGGGAGGAAGGAGGAAATAGAGGATATTGGAGTGTGGGTAAGGGGAGGGAGAATGGGAAACGGAGGAATTACACATAAAGAAACAGACACAAAACAAAAGAGGGTGAGAGTGCGACTACACTTATGAAGCCCTAGCACCTCTCAACCAGTCCAAGCTGCTAATAATCTGTGGAGAGCCTTGATGTCGGCTCTCGACACAGAACTCAAGCTTTCAAAGAAGGGTCCTTAACCTCAAACTACCAAGGGCTGGGCAGTTGCAGAGGCGATGTTCGACAGTCTCTAACTCCTCCTCATCGCAACATACCCTGCAATAGTCCGGCTGGGATCTGTTCCAGATCCTCGTCAGCGATCTAATCTCGCAGTGCCCCGTGATAAAACCGACAATTAACCTTAAGCTGGCCTTGACCAAGCCCAGTAGCCACTCTGTCCTCTTGCTGTCCACAACAGGCCATAGACGCCTAGAAACAGATGTATCTGTGTTGTGATTTGTAGGGAAACATTATCGTTTAGCAATTAAGGAATTCGGTTCCGGTGCCAACATTATTAAGTGATTAACTTCTCTTACAGAAATCTCTTAAACAATGTCTAAAACTTTTTCAATTCATCTATTTGAGCCTAAGGCCTAGTTGCCATGGCCTATCATATATTAGTAATAATTTGTAATTATTATCTAATATTTTTTAATTAAATAAATAAAAATAAATTCATCTATTTAAATATAATACCATAATTTATATGAAGTCGCCGTAGTCTAGTAGGTAGTGTGTTGGTTTATTAGACGTAAAGACAGGATTCGAGTCCCAGGCCAGACATCAAAACAAAATACCTACAAAAAGTATTTCTTCGGATTTCTGGCAAAAAACCCTGAGAGTAAAAAAAAACCTGCCATAAAAAGTTTCTCAAAAAGAAATCTGTCGTTCGGAGTCGACTTTAAACTGTAGATCTTGCCATTTATCTATAAAATTAACATGTGGTATGAGAAACTGGGCCAATAATCCAGACTGAAGCGTTGTAATGACCAAATCTGTATGTATTTATGTACCATAATTTATATACAATTTAACTAAATGCCATTTATTGCAATTAAATCACTGTTAAACGATTAGATCATACTTGAGTTTGATTTGTTTCATATTAATAATATTTTTTTGTTTTGTTTTTTTATTGCAAATTAACCAGAACGTAAATATACTTACTTGTACACGTATTTATATATATTTTTTATTAAACATTTGAAATGAAATGTTGATAAGAACTTCACATTATTAAAAGTTTGTGGTAATATTTCAAACCATTCGTAGAATGTAAGTTTTATCTCGAATTTTTTATTATGTACACTATATTGTATATAAAACAGTCATATATTAAAAGTTAAAGGAATATAAATTTAAAAAATTTGTGTTGAACTCAATTCTAAAATAAATTCGTCAAGTAACTGCAACTTTGAAGGCCTGGGACCTTGAGATCCTTTAAAGCAAATCTTGCAGTACTGCTTATCGGCTATCATAAATTGTATCCTAACCATCCCTAGTTCCTTCCAATGCTTATTACTTTCTTGACTGTCTATTCAACTACACACTTAAAATTCTTTGATCTAAACTTTACTTCACATCATACAGGAGAGAACGCACCTAAAGCCGATGTAGTTTTCTCCAACTAATTCGATACGTTGTAAGTCACATTCTTGTCGACTATCATAAATTTTATCCTAACCATCCCTAGTTCCTTCTAATATATATTACTTTTGACTGTCGATTTAACTGCACACTTAAAATTCTTTGATCTAAACTTTACTGCACATCATACAGGAGAGAGCGCACCTAAAGCCGATGTACTTTTCTCCAACTATTCGATACGTTGTAAGTCACATTCTTGTCGGCTATCATAAATTGTATCCTAACCATCCCTAGTTCCTTCCAATACTTATCACTTTCGACTGTCTATTTAACTACACAATTAAAATTCTTTGATCTAAACTTTACTTCACATCATACAGGAGAGAGCGCACCTAAAGCCGATGTACTTTTCTCCAACTAATTCGATACGTTGTAAGCCACATTCTTGTTGGGCAATGTAATGCATCCTAGGATTTGTTTCACAAAACGAATATTTTGATTTTCGATCGCATGTCTCCATTATCGGTGTTGTTCATGTTCACATCAACTTTTTTCCCCTTGGTAACCAGATCATCTTATTGTTATATCATCCCATCATCATTTTTCAATACATTTTCTTTATTTCTGTAATTTTTAAGTCTAGTGACTATAAATGTCCATTGTCATGTAATTTTTTTCTTTGCCCTTTGAATTTTAGCTTGACACTTCTTTGTTAAAAAAAAGTATAACCGAAAAATTCAAAATGGGCGATGAATTCGATGGTTGTGAATGTATATGGACCCATGAGATGGCTATGCAACGGCTTCTGAATTTCGTAAGTTTAAATTTTGACGTTCTTCTTTTTTTCTGAAAACCAATTAAGACCAAAAATTTTTCTTTTATAAACTTTAAATAGATACGCCAAAACCAGCGAGAGTGTACCGACACGTATTGCATAGGTAGTTAGCGAATAAAAATCTTTAAATTATACAACTTTTTAATTATTCAGGTTTCAGACCGCATCCAACCAAATACACCGGGCGGTGAAGACAGCAATTTTACCATGATGACTATGGTTATGATATTCGCTTTGATTATGTATTTAATAAGACCGGAATCAGTATTAAAAATGACTACAACTAAGGGTCGTGGTCAGGGGCCCAGTAATGGTAATGGAGGCTCAAATCAACCGCCACCACCAGCACCACCGGCGGTTAATTAGTTTAACGTTTCTAAAGAATTCCTAAATATGACATATACATACATATTTAACGTTTTTTTAAACACCTACACTTACTAACTATTGGTACTAATTATTTTCAATTCAATATCATATGCTATTGCATAATTGTGTATGTAATTTTGTATGATATTAGCATGTCATCTAAATGACAAGACAATTATTATAGAAAAAAAAAAATCATTTTCATTATGTTTTATTGGTTTGATAGTACAATGAAACACAAAAATTTCGAATTATATTTACTAAACAATTAACAGACACACAAAATTTAGAAAATAAACATAAAAAATATTCCGAAAATTTATTCTTTTCATTAAAAAATTACTATTATTCCTCACTTTGTAATTTAGTTATGCAGGTGCGTACTTTTTTAATGACTTCTTTCATTTGCTCATATTTGCCTGTAGAATCAGGTAAATTCTCAAAATTAATAACATCACTAACACCCACTTTAAAATTATCGCCTTTTGGCAAATTGTCATAGGGTGAGAATTTAAGTACGGGCGTACCCATTAAAGACTCTTTAATAACAGTATTTGCCAGATTACTAGTATCCTTTTCAGTTACCGCTATTGAGTCACAAGACTTCTCTGGGCTGTTGTTAACATCATTTGTTAATGGCAATTTGCCTGGCTCTGTGGATTTGGTATCTTCACTATTTGAGCTCTCGTCCAGTGCTATTATTTCATCTATAAGAGAGTCTTCAATTTCCACAACACTTGTGTTGGCTTGTAACTCTTGCAACAGCTTCTGCTTTTGCTTTTCCAATTCTAATAATGATGGTGATTGCGTTGTTGAGTTACGTTTTTCGTTTTCAAATGCATTTATTGGAGATTCGCAGGACGGAGGAGTTGCAGGTGGCGGCGGCGTTGGTGGTGGTTGCTCCGGTGGCGGTGGTGGTCTTGTAAATTGTACATCCTCTAAATTTGTTGCCTCAGGGTCTTCGATTTCCATATCGGTTGCCTCTCGTATTGTTGTTTCTGCCGTATTGTCATCCGGATTGGCATTTGGAAAATCTTTTAACTTCTTGCGTTTGTAACCTTTTAAGACATTATCTCCTAGAGTTTTTATAAACTCTTCTTTCGTTTGCATTTTATTAAAAGGCGGTACATTGTGGAATTGATGATCCTATAAAATATAAAATCGAAACATATTTATGTTAGAATTAATACAGCATGTAAAGTGTTCATTACATCAAAAAAGTTCTCTCCTGGATCCTGATTAAAGCCGGGAAAATCATATATTTTTGATATATTATACTTATGATTGACAGGATCAATTTCTCCTTCATCTTCGTCTGAATGCAATACCTTAGAACCCTGTAACATTTAAACATAATTATTATGTAATACGTTTACGTTTTTATAGAAAATTGTTTAAAACTTACATCAGAATTAAATAAGTTTATACCGGAATGCTCGACTTTTGCTTCTTCTAACCAAGCAGGCGGATAGCCTAAAACACGCATGCGATAAAAGAAAAACGGCAGTTCTCCTTTTCTTAAGCCTAAAGCTTCACGTAATTTATCGCTTATACAGCCCGGCTTTAAATGGGCAAACCTTTGCTCTACGTCCACATGATAGCGTTCTGCTTTAAAACAAGCTTTCTTGGCAATTTTAATGCGTTTCGCATTATGTGGTCGCGGGCAGTCTCTAATACTGTGACCAGTTTCGCCACAGTTGAAACATGAGTTTGACTTTTTTGTTTTCATAGCATTTTGTTCCTCTTTCAGTTTCTTACGGGCAGCTGCTTCTTCATCCAATAAGGCGTCTTTAATAGCCCGTTTATAAGAAGGTACCTTGTCACTTTGTATTATGGGCGCCGGTTCGGTATCGATCGTAAACAACTCACTTAAACCGCTTAAATCTGGGGAGTCCTCCTTGTCAAAAGTTTCCTCGACCTTAATGCTGGAAGTTGTTGATTGCTCAGTAAGCGGTGGCGGCATGGGTATGTTTTCAATAAACACTTTCAAAATTACACATTCCGCGTTTTCCTCAATTGTGGTATCTAAAATTTTTCCCGGGTAGTTGACAGAATATTTTTCTTTGAGGTTGTCAATGATGAGATGGCCAAACTCTTCGAAATGATCTTTTGTATGAAACTTTATCTCACATAGCGTTTCCTTTTGCTCGTCAGTATTGTTTTCATCGTCGGCTACCTCACCTTCCTCCACATCATCGTGGACAGCATCATCAATCAGTTCCACACTATCCTGCGAATCGTCCAAATTTATACAAGTTATATTATTGTCTTCAATAATACAGTCACTATCGTCTGGATTATTTCGAGACATGGTTAATTAAATTTTCATTTAATTAATAATTAATGAAATTTTCTTTTTTCTCAAACTACAGTTTGCTTATTGCTTTGAATGTCAGTTTTTGTTTGTTTTCTTCGTATGTTTATCGAAAGGTTTATTGACGTTTAGAAATCGAAGCCAGTGATTGAAATATAACGGCGTTCCTGCCTACATTTGAAAAGAATTGTTATACCATATCACAGGTAAGAACCTTAACATTGAGTGTAAAATTAATTAAATAAATATCGAAGAATGTCTCGACTAACAGATGTGAAAATTACTTATTCTAGACATACACCGTCCAAATTACGATGTATTTATGGTAATGTAGTACTTATTTACAATAACAGCATTTGTTGAGTTTCGATTTTATACACCGAACCTGATAAATTCACAACATTTTGTAAAAACTCACCACACTAGAAACTCACCACCACTACAAAATTCACCACACACTAAAAAAATTAATTTTTCAGTGAACATAGCATTGCATTTTTATACTCATATACAAACGTCAAATGAAACGACAACCGCCATTTTGACCAAAAGGGGAGAAAAAATGTAACAAATGGGGAAATAATGGTAATAGGTAATTTTATACGATTTAGCTTGGTTAAGTTTCCCAAATGTTTGTTGGTTAATTCGTTAGCCAATACGCCAGAACCGATTTTCTTGAAATTTGGAATATAGATCGAGCTTTTGTCGGTGCAGGTTATAGGCTATAAATCTTTTAAAAATTTTGACCAAAAGGGGAGAAAAAATGGGACAAATGGGGAAAAGATGGTAATGGGTAATTTTAGCGATTTAGCTTGGTTAAGTTTCCCAAATAGCTTTTGGAGGTATTCCGTTTCTAAAGTAGAACCAAAAGGGGGAAAGGAGCTGAAAACGGGCAAATTGAGTGCAGGTTATCCTAATCCTAATATATATTATAAATCTTTCTGTAAGACTTTTTTTTTACGCCGATGAGGGGCAAATGTACCTAACCGCACCATAGAGGAAGTCGTCACGTCCTCCGTGTGTGGGGCCCTCACCCACGTACCGTGGACAGTTATACCCACTCCGGAACTACGGTGGTATTACTTCGGCGTGGAGTCCTTTTGGCCCTTTGGCCGCTTTCATGATCACATCCGCGTCCGGACTGCGTAATGAAGGTTGAGGAGACTTCTAATTGTCTCCACTATTCCTTCCGTTCAAGCCCCCGACTGGGACCTCGGCCGGCGTGCCCACATGCTCCGCAGCTTCCAGATCCCTCTTCTTCAGTCTCAAAATGCGCTCCACGTAATTCGCCACTGAGGCCCAATTCTCTCTGCTCGCAATCATAACCCCGACAATGTTAGCAGTCGTTATCGTTCCGATCATCGACGTCAGTGCAGAGCGATAGCTCTGCCAGCGTGCACATTCGAAGATGGTGTGTTCTGCATCATCTATTACCTCCCCTTCCTCGTAAAGGCAGTAAGGGGAGGTGGTCTTGACCATTCTGTTCAGATATTTCCTAAAATATCCGTGGCCCGATAGCATCTGTGTAACGTAGTTTACTTCTTCAAATTTCCGACAGATCCATGGCTTTATTTCCGGAATAAGTCTCGCCGTCCACCTTCCTCTATCCTCGTCGTTCCATCGTCGTTGCCATTCTGAAATTGTGTTTTCCCTGAAGTAACTGGTTATGTGATTTCCAGCCGATTTCGCCTTATAAATCTTCATCTTCTATTTAGGACTTAGAGTATTCAAAAAACTGGATTGTTTGATAGACCGGTTTTCGAATAATTTGAAAAATTGCATTTTTTAAGAAGCCTGTTTCGAAACCGGATTTTTATTTTTGTTATATTTATAACCCATGCAACGCCAGGTACAATCAGCTAGTACAGTTATAATTATTTTGCTAATGAACAAACAAGTCTTGAAAAAAAGAACTAATGCTAGAATGTTATATTTAGTACCCGACTCAGCAGTCTGTCTTCGGCACAGAGTAAAGAAAACAAAATTTTTGATTTTTTATTTTCATTGAAATATACAATCTTTATTATACGACTAGATCCAAAGAATTTTCAAATTAAACAATAATTTTTTTGTTAAAGATATTATTACATTACATTACATTACATGATATTAATACCAACATTTAGACAAAATGCCTTATTAATACAGAATATAATATATATGTATAGAGTTTTGTATCTTTAATTATGCTTAAAATAATTAAATTATACAGAAAAAAGGCAATAAAAATAATTTATACATATAATAAAAAAGTAAATAATAATAAAAAAAAATTGTATATAAAAAAAAAGTTATTAATCTTATTTACATCAGACAATTCTTGCGAAATACTCGTAGTAGTAAATTCAATAATATTTAAAATTAAAAAAAAATAATAAAAAAATAATAATAAAAAAAATTATTTCTAAAAAAAAAAAATAATAATAATAATTAAAATTAAAATAACTGTACAAAAAACTAAAGTTTTTCTTTTATTAATAAAGATTTTATTTGATATACTTACATTAGTAATATGTACGATAGTAAATGATTAAATAATTTATGCTTTTTTATATATGTTTTCAATTAATATTTTTTTTATATATTTTTTTATGGTTTCCAGAAAAGTAATAAATAGTACAGCAATTAATTTTTATTTTTATAATTTAAAAACAAATACGTTTTTTTTAAATTTTTTTTTTTAATAAGAAGCATACATTTTTAGGTACCTATTTCTGTTTTTAATGTTTTTGTTTTTGTTTTTCATGTATATTAAGAGATTTTTATAATACTTGTTTTTGTTTTTCTTTTACAATTTAAAAATATTATGTTATTTGTAGAAAGAAGTTCATTAGTTACAGACTGGGTTGAATAGTTATAGAACTGCTGCTGCATATGTGTATTGGTTAGTTAATAAGTGTGCCGATTTACTTTTTGCCCAAGGTATCACGCCATTCATTGTATTTATCCATTTCTTCATGCAATTGTAGTGCCTCGATGCAGGCATTAAAGAATGGTGAACCAAAGCATTCTTGTCTATAATTTGTTGCAGCCGAATCATCATAATACATCAAAAGAAATAGAAAAAAAAAATGAAGAAAAAACACATTTTCTTATTAGTAAGAGTAATAATAGTATGGTGGTTAGTTAATAAACTGTTTTCAGTTTAGACAAAATTCAAAAATTGTTATTAAGAGCTTTAAAGGATTTCATTTCTTTAATGTTAAAAATATGGTTTTTTATCCTTTAAAAAAATGTACACAAAATTAAAATATTATTATTAATCCTGTTAAGGATATATTTTTCATATTTAAACATATTTAATACCCTTCAAAAAATATTTATGCAAAAACGGGTTGGGCAAATAGGAAAAATTGCGATTTTTTTATAATTTATAATTATTATTCGACGTATTTTATAAATTTACATATTTCAAAACAATAAAATAAAAATAAAAAAAATTATTTCGGCTTTATTAATATTAGAATTTTATGTATCAGCCAGGATTAATTTATTTTGGATAGATTAAAAGAAATGTAGCTATACATTAAGTCCTAAAAAAATATTAATTTAGTATGTTCTCAAAACATAACCTAAAAACCCATTTGAAATTCAAAAATAAGTTATAAAATTACTTTTTTTTTGTAATCCTGGTTTACTGTAATAATTATTTACAAAAATTTATGTTTTCATTCAAAAAATAATTTGAAAACATATCTTAATCTATACCATTATAAAACAAACAATTACAGGCGATTATAAAAGAATACGAAAACATAAAAAAAAATATT
The DNA here is from genome assembly GCA_014635995.1 of Sarcophaga peregrina. Classification (NCBI taxonomy): domain Eukaryota; kingdom Metazoa; phylum Arthropoda; class Insecta; order Diptera; family Sarcophagidae; genus Sarcophaga; species Sarcophaga peregrina. The sequence goes on from CM025793.1 coordinate 38,926,724, forward strand.
TTGGAAATAAAATGATATATCATATCAGGGGCCTAATTCTGGCAGTCGTGATCGAAATGGCTTTCGAGTTGATAGAAATTTCGAAAGTGGACTTATTTCTAATTCTGTTAGTCGATAGTTAACGAATCGATATTATTTTTCCAATGCTGTGAAATTTTTTCCAACACTGAACACTTTTGTAAACAAAAACATATGTTTGTAAAGCGATAAGCAATTCAGAAAACGAAAAACTAATTTTTGCAAATAAAAAGGTATTGTAGTTTTGAATGAATTTATATATTCTGCCCTTTCCTTTAATTGTAAAGTTTTTAGTTTTATTACAACTGTTGAATCTCGTTTATCTTTAGGTCGAGCTTTTTATTATTTATTTCAATAATGTTGTCTAATCCTTTTAACACTTCATTGTGATATAGGTCTGTAGCCGTCATATTATTTTAATTTTTGCCATTTTCTTTGGTTTTACCTTTTTTAATAACCAATGCTTTTTCTCCTTCATTGTATTCAATTTCAGTGTAAGAGGAAATGTTTTCGCTATGAACTTCTTCATTATCAAATAGTGTACAGGCAGAAATAAACGAATCGTTACAAGATGTATTACTTTTTGATGTAGTTGCAAAATATTATCACTACAATCTGTTGCTTCTGACCAATCTTCCCCTTTTCTTTTATTTGCATAGCTGATCCAAAAGTTTTAATGTTCAACAGACTTTCAACAGCAATTTTTATGCCAGCAGCTTAGTTTGCCATCCCTTATAGGTGGCCTAGAAATATTAAGTTTGGTAGTAAGCAGCTCCCAATGTTGGTTAGCCTTTCCTCCATTAGAAATGTCGTTACATATTAATCGATATCAACTAACTGAATCCCAAAACTAAAAAAAAATCGATCGTACGAGTAAGTATTCGATCGCATACGACTGCCAGAATTAGCCCCCAGTTTTCAATCGCCTGAAATCACTTGTCTTATAAAAGGCAGGGAATTAAGAAAAATAATATTTTTTTAATATTAAATTTGTTAATAATCATAATTAAAGAAAAAAAAAAATTTATTAAAAAAAATTTAACAAATTCCAAAAAATTCACAACAATTTTTTCAATTTCTTTTGGAAATAAATTCTTTTTTTTGTTTATTTACAATTACTAAAAATAAAACATAATATAAAAATAAGGTAAAATAGAATTATAAAAAAAAAAATGAAAATAAAATTAAATAAAAACGTACCTAATAAAATAAAACAAAAAGCTCGTCGAAAATAAATATTTTTGTTATGAGTAGTTTCATCACACTTTGGTTGGTTGGTTGGTTGGTTCGCTTTCAATATTTTGACTGTATGAACGAACGAACACAGCAGACACACAGTTGGAAGTGGTAAAATAATGCCGCATTTTCATAAAAGATCATTATGACGATGATGATGATGATTATGATGATAAAATAAAACGTGTAACATTGTTTAAATATATAAATATTTTAAATATTATTAAATAAAGTCTCCACAGTCTGTTGAGTTTATAGCATCCGTTTGTTTTTATTTTTTTTTTTATTTAATGATTTTATTCATTTATTTTGATTTTTTTGTTTTCTTTGTAAAAAAAGCTGCCGTGGAATAGTTTTGTTTTGTTTCTCTTTTTTTTTTTTTTTTGTTATTGTTATTGTTGTAATGAATAGATAGATATATATATATGTAAATATGATTTAACAATAATGTGTATTTTTTTTCGATTTTTACGATTTCAAGATTTTTTTTTTATTATTTTTTTTCACATATATAGTATGTATTTTTTGTTGTTGCGTTTTTTTTTAATATTATTATTATTATTATTATTTTTAAATATATAATGAAGTAAATAAAGGAGTGTTTTTAACGTGTTCTATCACAATATTTTCATTAGTTTTCATTTCTTTTTGTTTGTTTGTGTGTATCAATGTTATATATATATATACTATATATATAAATATATTTTATAATGTAAATTAATACATTTAATATATTTGCCAGCAAATTTTTAAATATTATATATATATATATAAATATAGTTTAGTAATAAAAATAATAATAATAGTTAATTATTATTACTTATATGTATATATATATAATATGTATATAATAATAATAATAATTAATTATTATATATATGTATGTATATATAAATTAAACATTTACAATTGAATAACAATTAATTTTTTTTTAATTTAAATTTTTTTTTAAGAAAACATTTCAAATGTTTCGATTTCGTTTAACTTATAGAAAAAAATTAATAATTATTTTATTTTTTCCATATAAATATACATTACTTAAATAAATTTTTAAGTGTGTCCCTTTATCAGTTTCTATTTAACGCATTAGTTTATTTAGTTTTTAGCAAAATAATAATAAAAAAAATTAAATTAAATTATTTAAACAACAAACTACTTTAAAGGAAACTTTAAACAAATTTTTTATTTTAATTAAAAATTTGCTGAGCAAATTATTATTAAATAGTTAAAAAAAATACTTATTAAATAAATATGTATACAAATAATTATTTTTTTTTAATTTTAACTTAAAACAAATATTTTTTTGTTTGTTTTTAAAATTAGTTTGTTGTTGCGGTTTGCTTTTTTTTAATAAATAAAAATAATTAAAATTAAAAAATGAAATACAAATATATATATATCGTATATAAAAATAAAATAAATAAGTACAAAATAAACTTTTTCTTTTACTTTCGTTTAGTTAAAACAAAAACAAAAAAAAAAACATAATATTTATATATGTATACAATAAGCTTGCTTGTGGTAAGACAATTATATTTTTTTTTTATAGAAACAAAAAAAAATAATTAAAAAATAATACTAAAAAATTATTTATTATGTTGTGCCCGGCGTAATATTGAAAGATGGAACTGGTGCACCGTTTATAACTTTAATGAAATGTTGCAATTGCGAAACCTCTTCGGGGGGAATTAATAAAACTTTTAAACATTCACCAAACCACTTTGAATCAAAACAGTTTTTCCTATAAAAATAAAATAAAAAACAAATGAAAAAAAAAAAATAAAATAAACAAAAATAAAATAAATTAAGAATAATAAATCAAAATAATAATTATAAAAATGTAAAATATTTAAACATAATCATAGAATAAGTAAGGATATTAAAGAAATAAAAATATCTAATAATTATTTTATTAATAATCAAAACTTTTGGTTGGATGTTTATAATAAATCTTAATTCATAAACAAACGTTTTTCCCAAACAAAAATAAAAAATAAAATTTGAATATATAATTAAAATAATAATTAAAAAAGTGTCATTTTTAAAAAAATAATATATGGATATAAAACATAATTAATAAATTCTTTAATTATTCCATTAGTTTAAATTATAAAAAAAACTAATATTAAAATTAATTATTATTAAAAAAAAAATTATGATGATAAAATAAAACGTGTAACATTGTTTAAATATATAAATATTTTAAATATTATTAAATAAAGTCTCCACAGTCTGTTGAGTTTATAGCATCCGTTTGTTTTTATTTTTTTTTTTTTATTTAATGATTTTATTCATTTATTTTGATTTTTTTGTTTTCTTTGTAAAAAAAGCTGCCGTGGAATAGTTTTGTTTTGTTTCTCTTTTTTTTTTTTTTTGTTATTGTTATTGTTGTAATGAATAGATAGATATATATATATGTAAATATGATTTAACAATAATGTGTATTTTTTTTCGATTTTTTACGATTTCAAGATTTTTTTTTTATTATTTTTTTTCACATATGTAGTATGTATTTTTTGTTGTTGCGTTTTTTTTTATATTAATATTATTATTATTATTTTTAAATATATAATGAAGTAAATAAAGGAGTGTTTTTAACGTGTTCTATCACAATATTTTCATTAGTTTTCATTTCTTTTTGTTTGTTTGTGTGTATCAATGTTATATATATATATACTATATATATAAATATATTTTATAATGTAAATTAATACATTTAATATATTTGCCAGCAAATTTTTAAATATTATATATATATATAAATATAGTTTAGTAATAAAAATAAAAATAATTAATTATTATTACATATATGTATATACATATAATATGTATATAATAATAATAATAATTAATTATTATATATATGTATGTATATATAAATTAAACATTTACAATTGAATAACAATTAATTTTTTTTTTTAATTTAAATTTTTTTTTTAAGAAAACATTTCAAATGTTTCGATTTCGTTTAACTTATAGAAAAAAATTAATAATTATTTTATTTTTTCCATATAAATATACATTACTTAAATAAATTTTTAAGTGTGTCCCTTTATCAGTTTCTATTTAACGCATTAGTTTATTTAGTTTTTAGCAAAATAATAATAAAAAAAATTAAATTAAATTATTTAAACAACAAACTACTTTAAAGGAAACTTTAAACAAATTTTTTATTATAATTAAAAATTTGCTGAGCAAATTATCATTAAATAGTTAAAAAAAAATTACTTATTAAATAAATATGTATACAAATAATTATTTTTTTTTAATTTTAACTTAAAACAAATATTTTTTTTTGTTTTTAAAATTAGTTTGTTGTTGCGGTTTGCTTTTTTTTGTTTTTAATAAATAAAAATAATTAAAATTAAAAAATGAAATACAAATATATATATCGTATATAAAAATAAAATAAATAAGTACAAAATAAACTTTTTCTCTTACTTTCGTTTAGTTAAAACAAAAACAAAAAAAAAAACATAATATTTATATATGTATACAATAAGCTTGCTTGTGGTAAGACAATTATATTTTTTTTTTATAGAAACAAAAAAAAAAAAAAAAAATAATTAAAAAATAATACTAAAAAATTATTTATTATGTTGTGCCCGGCGTAATATTGAAAGATGGAACTGGTGCACCGTTTATAACTTTAATATACTTCCCCCGAGACACTGCAAATGTTTCATGGTTAAAACATTTTTGTCTGTTTGTTGAAACAATATTAAATGGAGATTATTAAGAATTATTAGGAAAATATTAAGTAAAATTAAAAAGACAAAAAAAAGTAGCTACAATATTTCAATAGGTTTTATAAGGTTTTTATTCCTTGTTTTTAAAAAATTATTTTAAATAAATTATTAATATTCCTATACTAAATGAAAGCTTATCATTAAATACACAATATGTAAACTTTTATCGACTACTGTTGAAAATCATGTCAAATTAAAATTAAAAAAATCTCATTTAAAATCCCTCTCTCTTTCTCTCTGTATCTCTCTATTAATGTTATTTAAATATGTACAGAGAATCATGCTATAAACAAAATAATTTAAGAAATCATACAAAATATTTAAAATTTATTGAAACAAATTGGCAATAAATTAAATTAGAACTGGCGCGTGTTTAGGAAATTTGCACAATATTGTGTTCGTTTTAATTTAAAATGTATTCAAACAAGAGATTTTTTCTTTTATGAGACATTAATTCTTTTTTTTTATTTTATTTAAATGATGAAATATTAGGAAAGAAAAAATATAACAAGAAAATAAATTTATGTGATATTTTAATAATAATTTTTAAAAACTATTTCTGGTTTGTACAAAAATTTTTTTTCTTTTTTGCTTAATTTTCTGTGTCATGGTTGTAAATTAAAAATAAATCGTAATTTTTTTTTGAACACCTCAATAATATGTTAAATACTCATTAATTGATGTGTTATTAATAAAATCCAATTATTGAATACCTTGAACTAGAGTATTAGATTTAAAATTCTTTTTTTTTATTTAAAAAAATTTCTTTAAATATAGAAAAAATAATGAAAAATTCATAGGAAAACTGTGTCGAAAATAGTTTTGAAAAATAAACAAGGAAATAAATATTGTATGTGCCACTTTCCTGTTCTTTGCTTTGAAATATACACGAGGTTAGTTAAAAAAAGAAATGTAAAATGTACTTGAAAACATATTTATAAATGGATGGTTGGAGATGGTTTTGGAGAAAAGAAAAATTACAAACATTTTTAAAATTTTTAATTTAGTTATACTCCAGTATACAAGAAAAAATTTAATTTAGTTTCCCATTTTTATCTTTCTAAATTTACTTAATTTTAGATAAATTAAATCGTTCCTTCTTCGTTAGCTTTTTGAAAATTATTGCAATTCTAAAAGTGATATTGAGAGTTCCTTTACTGCAAATATGTATTGGCAAACATTTTTAATAGAATACGGCAAAAAATTATGGCTATAATACAATTTCTATTTAGATTTTTGCAATCGAAATTGAATAGGCTTAACACCAATAAGTTCTTTATGTCAAATAATAATAATACCAGACTTGATTTGTTTCGTTTAATTTGATTAGACCAGAAACACCGTTTTAAAATGTATCGAATGTTACTAGAATACAATACATACATGGGTACATATAAAGATATTGTTAAGTTATAAATGTAATAAACTAGCAGTCCAGGGCAAATGTTGTTTTGTCTTCGAATTTTATTTTCACTGTAAGTCTGGTTTCCATGCAAAGACACGGCTGATTGATATTTAGAAGAAGAATGAATGAATGAAGAAGAATGAATGAACTGAATGCACTAAATCGATTTAGCAATTATTGTTCAAATGGAATTATATATTTTTGATAGCTTAGCCCAATCCGCGTTGCTGGCCCCAAATTTTTCTTTTATTTTGAAATGTTTTTCGAAGAAAATCAAAATCAGTGTGGTATCGGACTGCACGCTGATTAAGAACACAACGACTTCAACAAAACACAGCATAGTGCAGTAGTTCTTGAGTTACGGTGCAAAAACACAAAAAAATTAAATACTGCGCTATCTGTCGGAAGAACTTCAAACTACACAGAAACACTCCTCACACCCCATAGAGCATGTATATAAATCGATGCAGAAGTGCAAAAGAAATAAATATTGCGCCATCTGTCGAACAAACTTCGAATTACACAGAAACGCTCCTCACGCCCCATAGATAATGTATATTAAGTTTGGCCAAAATTGGTCTAGTAGTTTTTGAGTTTAGCGATCACGAGAATACTCGTCATTTCTGTATATATAGAGATATTTATATAGTAGTTTTCCGATTTAACGACCATTCGATTCTACGAACATCGCATTTAACGAACAGGCAAATTTATCCTATTGAGTACCTTAAATAGCTAACAAAATTTATTTTGTGTACCCAGTTTAACGAACAAATAAAAATATTATTTGAATGAAGGTAAAATGAGATTTTTGTAAACTAATACATCAAAATATTTCCAAAAAAAAAATGCAAATATACAAGAAAATAGAAAAATTTTCTAAATATAAGAAAAATATGCAAAATATGCATTTATTATAAAATACCGAATCAAATCGATGCTATTTTGTTGCAAATTATTCGATTCGAAAAGATATATTGTCAAAAGTGATTTTGAGTTATCGACTACAAACATGCATTTTCATTGAAATCCTTGCTATGGTAATAATATATCTGATCAAAGGATCAAATTCTCTTTAATTAATATTCTATTAGCTTGTGTACCTTTAAAATTGTTTATTTATATTTTTTTTTTATTATTAATCATACCTCGTATAATTTCATTATTAAACTTAGTGTTGAAAAAGCGAAACATATTTATACAACCACATACATACAATACAGATACTTATACTTATAAATATAGTACATATGTTTAAAATATATTAATACAAGTACAGATAAAGGGTGATTTTAGATGTTCACATTTTTAAATTGGCAAAATTATTTCAGTAAAATAAAAATCTTACTTAAAAAAAAATCGGGTTAAAAAAATTATTTTTCACTAAAAGACTTTAGGAAGCTGTATCTCTGTACTCCTATTAACCTATTAACCAAGCTATCGTCCTAATAATTCAGGTGTTGAAAACATTACACCTAATTTTTATTCCGAAAACATACGTCATTCCTTTTGCAAAAGTACTTTGTGTACTTATCAGTTGACAGGTTAATAGTTATTCAAAACTACATTTTTTTTATTTCATTTTAATTTTAAAAATGTGAACATTTAAAAAGAACTACCCTTTAAATATTAATTCTAAATAAGAAAAAAAAAAAGTACTAAACAAATGGATATTGATCCTATAAATTGAATTAAATTTTTATTTTTTTTGCATGTTTTTTTTTTTAAATTTTTGAAAAACGTGCTAACGGTCAGTAACCTTGTTTTTCTCGAAAGTGTGCTAAATAAATTTAAATTTTAATTAAAAAGTAATGAGTTTTTGTTTTTAATTATTAAAGACTTATAAGCGGTTTTTGACTTAATGATTAAATGACATTTTTAACAAAAATTTTAGTTAAATTTAGAAATTTAGCCTATATTTAATTGTTACTTAATCATATTGCCAGTGTTTCTTTGGTACTTTTTTGAAGCCATTTTTAGTTACAAAAATTAATTAAATGTCGTCTAAAATAAAATTTTATTATAACACTACATAAAAAAGGTGTTTATAAGACAAAATACTCTTTAAGTACCATGAGGTCGTAATTAATATTTTTTTTTTAGATAGAAGTGGCAAATTTAAAAATAAACTTTAAATTTGAATAATTTTTTATTAATTGATTTTCCTTATTCAAATGGAAACAAACTGTTATGGCAAGACCTTAATTATTAACTTAAATTTAATTGGCAATCTTTAAGTCAAAAACTGCCCCCCCCCCCTCCATTATTAATGTTTATGTGACTATAATAGGATAGGTATATAGCATGGCTATATCCTCAATACATAAGTAATACATAAAAAGGGGGAAAAAAACTTACTTGCATAATCGATGTATGGTTGTTTCACGGAATAATTGATAACAGTCTTCACATATACGATCCAGGCGGAAGAACATGGTTTTATTGAAAATACCCTTGCACTCTAAATCGAAGAAATTACTTCTTTTGGATAAATTATGATTATGGGGCAAAGCTGTGAATAGTGGTATCAAAACAAGAAACAGCACTACCGAGATCTTAATGTTGCGGGAACACATCTAAAAAAATATACAAAAAAAAAGGAAGCGAAAATTTTTGATTAAAAAAAGAAATACTTATGTACGTATGTATGTATGTATGCATAAATATGTTGATAAAGTAAATTAATAAAAGGTCTATAAATTTGAAGCTGCTTAAAAATAAAAAATAAAAAAAGTTTCTTTTTTTGACATTTTTAGTGGATTTTAAAGTAAATTTTTAAACAACGAAATATGCATGATTTTAATTTTTTATGTTAAAATAATTTAAAACATCATTAACATGTTTCTTCTAAAATAAGTTTCTGTCAGTTTTATAGAGGCATTAAGGTTAAAGTCCATTTAAATGTATGGCGGCTTTGCTAATGTAGAAACTGCGTCATACTTTTGGAAACATTAAATTGATATCTGCATACATCCATATATGTATGTATGTATGTATGTAATATAATATGTAATATAAATGCATATGTATCTATATAAGGTAGATGTAGTAAAAAGAAATCCAGTTTTTGTCGTCCGTGAAAACCAAATACAAGTTGGAAGTGCTGTATTATATATGATCTGAAACTATATGCGGCTAACAGTCCCCAAATGCAATAATAAAAGGAAACAAAAGTCTAATCCACTAAACTTGTTGACGAGTATTTGAGCTGAGGCAAAATTTTGTTTCACTGTTGCACCAACCTGGCCTAAATTTAACAAAATCGCTGCAAAGGACGAGTATACTCGTCTTCCCGCACTGTCAAGACGAGTATATTCGTCCTACTCTAACACTAAACCTACCGATACTTCATGTATTACTATTCCTACCAAAAGGGGTCAAATGACCCCTTGCGGTATTTGAGTTAGATTACATCTAAAATTTAACAAGAGAGAGAAGGAAATCTAGGAAAACACATTCGATGTATTTTGTAATAAAAGTCGTAAAGGCAAATGGCGTTGTGATAATGTTATTTTCAAGAAATTCTGACAAGAAGTTCGAAATGGGTCAATTGACCCGTCCATGGTAGGTTTAGTGTTAAATATATTATAACATGAAGGTTTTTGAATCAGCAATTTTTGTTTTTTTTTGCTAATCAACGAAGAATTTCTAAATGTTGCTAATTTTCGCAATGTGTCTCGTTTTATTCCATTTTCTTCATTTTATCCATTTGCGCAATTTATTATTTGTTTTTGTACTAAAACGTAAGCAAATACAAAAAAGGATATCGAGTCCTTCTGCCTTCCTATTGCAAACGACGAGTATACTCGTCGTTGGTTTTCTGCTTGTAATGTATGATAATATATGTGATCTTATTAAGAAATAACACTCAAAATATAAATGGCAATGGGAATGTGTCCATATAATTTAGGCTTGGCAGTGAATGTGTTAATAAGAAGTGTTCCAAGCGACTATTTAAGCTAAATCATAAGGATATCTCTTTGACTGTATCAATTCAGAGGTTGTAAATTTGCTCCAGGAAGAAAATCAGTAAATTGTTTACGTTATTTGCTAATTGCGGAGACCGTATCTCATTCGAGGCATTGTCGCCCTAGTCGAGTAGGTAGTGTGTTGAGTTACTGCAAAAGAGGCTATGTTTCAAAGCCCCGGTCAGACGTCCTGATTAAAGAGAAATAGAAAAAATATTTCTTCAGCAACTTTCTTGCAGCAGATTTCTGGCAAAAACTCTGAGATTAAATAAAATTGCCATGAAAAGTTTCTCCAAAAAAAAAATCTGTCGTTCATTTCAGAAAGTAGCGAAGTCGCCGCAGACTAGACTAGAGGCAGTGTGTTAGCTTATCAGACATAAAGCCTCGGTTCAATATGAAAAAAATATTTCTTCATCGACTTTCTTTCAGCAGATTTCAGGCAAAACCTGTTTGAAAGTAAATAAAATTGCTATGTAAGAAGTTTCTCAATAATCTGTTGTTCGGAATCGAGTTTAAACCGAAGGTCCAGTCATTCATGTATAAAATTAACACACCCACAACCCAAAAATCTGTCATTCGGAGTCGACTTTAAACTGTAGGTCCCACCATTTCTGTATAAAATTAACACATACACAACATAAGTGGTGTAAGAAACTAGGGGCTTCTTGGATACGATTGCTATACACTCTCTAATGGTGAAGGTATAGCACTTGCCATTTTATAGTCACCAGCAGCAACTCGTTTCCTTACTGTTCGCATCTTCCCTCTTTCCACCTTTCCTAAACCTGCACAATGCACTGCATGAGTAGGAATCATCCCCTGAGTGCAGGTTTAATAAAAAAAAGTGGTCTGAGAAGCTTTTGCTAGGAGAAGTTTCTCAAAAATCTTTTGTTCGGAATCGAGTAGGGCCCCCCCATTCATGTATAAAAATTAACACATACAACCTGAAGTGGTGTAAGAAACCGGGTTGTAATCTTGACTAAAGGGTTGTTATGGTCCTCTATTCAATCTTATCCTATATATACTGGATATACGGTATAATACTTTACGCTATAGTAACATATTTAATACTACAATCAGCTCTATTTAAAGGGTCTATTATGAATAGTTGCCGAATTTTGTATTATGTTGAGAATCTGACAATTCAAAACGTATAGAAAAATGTGATGAAATTTGTATTTACAAGTGAAATTTTTAAATCTTGGATATCAATTGCTGTTAAAATCAAAACTTTTTAACGTAAAGTTATTTACAAGAGAAAATTATTCATGATTGTAACTTTTGGAAATGGGGGAAATATTTCGATTGGAAAAAAGAAATCTTTAGAATAAATTTAAAAATATTCTACCAAATAATTTGGAAATTCTTAATTTTCGTACCATGTCTTAAGACTAGGGGGATTTTTTATTTATTCCAATTGAAAATGAAGCTTTAAAATCTTATTTTTCTGTTTGATTTTGTTTTACAAGATATTAAGCTGATGAAATTTAACAAAAGAATTACCAAATTAAGTTGAATTTTTTTTACTAAGAACGGCATTATTTTGTGGTGGTTGGGCAACACTTAAACAATCTTGACAATAACTGACGTCATGCCAAAAACTGCCTTTTTTTTAGCAAAGAGAGTGAGATCGATCCCATAGCGGTTTGGCCATAAAATCATTTTATGATTAAATCATTTTGATTTAAAGTTAAACCCAAATTCTAAGAATATACTCGTAAGTATATTAAAAAAAAGTATATTTTTAAATAAAAATATGACAAAAAAAATTAAATGAAATAAAATAAAATCAAATAAAAATATAAATTGGAATTGGAATTGAAATTGGCACTTCTTTGAATATCATTATGATGATGATCATCATGATGATTATTATCATTCTTCATCTCAATAACATTATTATGTTTGAGTGTATATGTGAAAGCATTTTCATTTCTTTAATTGTATGTGTTGAATATTTGGAATTTATTGCCTTTGATTAGTTGCCAATTTATGTGATTGTCGGCAAATGTCTTCTTTTGTACAATTAAACAACCAAGCACAGACAACCAACAACAGAGGCAGGCAACATGAATGAATGATCGATTTTTTAATTGTTTTTTTATTTTATTTTATTAATTCAAAAAAAAAATTTAATTTTTTTTTATTTTTACGATCTATCTGTCTCCGCCATACAATATACGTATATTGAGTCAGTTTTTCTTATTTTATTAACTGGTGTTGATGATGATTTAGTTTCAATTTATCATTTTATACACAAGTGAATTGTGAATTATTATTATTATTAATAATAATAGATTTTATTTTATTTTTATATATCATATCTTTATATATATGAGTTTAAATAAAAGAACGAAATAATTTCGTTGTCAATTTTTGAATTAAAATTGTGTCCATTTCCTTTCTTTCTATATATTTATTTGCCTACATATACAATTTTTGTACATACAGTGGGTGACAAAACAATAGAAACTTTATCAAAAATTTATTTATGTGTTCTAATCAGACAAAATAGGATATTGGAAAGAAAGAAATTGAAAAGCTATATTATTGAAGTGTTGAAACCTTCTCCAAAGTGATAAGTGTTTACAGTTCTTGGCCCAAAATTTTTTTTTAACATTTTTGAAAGTTCTGATTTGTTAAGTCCATATTTACCACATATTGTTTTTTTTTTGTGCTGAAATTTATCATTGAAATCGTTTTTTTTATTAATAAACAGCACAAATATTTTGCAAATTTCTTAAAAATACTTTTAGTTTTTAATGCAATTTTGAATAAGTTTCCATTATTTTGTCACCCACTGTATATTATAATAAAATATGAATGAAAATGTTACCATAAATATAAATTATTTTAAAACGCAATTAAATTTTAATTATATTTAATAAGAAATTGTACCAAAAAGAAAAAAATACTTTCTTTTCAAACCTAAAAAAAGAGGACGATAGTGCCGTGAAAATCTTTATGGTAAAAATTCTGAGAGTACAACAAAATTGCCACGAAAATGTTTCCAAAAAATCTGTCCTTTGGATTCGACTTTAAATTGTTTTCATTCAAGGCAGTGTATCTCATGTGTCAACCATTTGAAGAATGTTGTTGAAAGAATTTAAGAGAAACTGTGTTAGATAATGACTCAATGAGTCTTCTCAACATATTGGTCAGTTTCTTGAATAAATTGCTGCCTTAAGCGAAAGTGTAGGATCATGACAACATAGTATATGTAGCCTCAAGATTGCTACCTGTCATACCGCGCCGACTACAATCGATTCTTTTGCAGCAACGATTTACTATACGAATTATCTTAAGATATTCTGATATTAATTAGAGAATATCATGGGACTTAACGACATGCTAAGGAAACTTCTCTGCAGCAGATTTGTAAATAAAATTGCCATGAAAAGTTTCTTAAAAATCTGTCGTTCGGAATCGACTTTAAATTGTAGGCCCCGCCGTTCATGAATAAACACACACAACATAAATGGTGTGAGAAACTAGATAAATAATCCTGACCGAAGGGTTGTAATGACCAATTATGTATGTAATTACAAGAAAATTTGTGAGTTTCGAACACTATTAAAAGGAAAATAAAATAACCAAGAATGATAAACTAAAGATTACGCCTTGCGCATGATTTCCCGTTAGATGACGTTGTTGGGCTATTTTAAAGGTTACCAAGTCTTTTTCATATGTGAAAATTAACATTTCTTCTGAAAAATGTATGAACTACGTGAAAGTAGTTGGCAGCCCGGCAATATAACTTACATTATCATTAGCCAATAGGAAAACAATGAAAACAATTTTCGTGACGTCATTGATTCAACATGCGCCGAAAGTTTTAATTTTGTGTGCGTGATGGCGTAATCTTTTTTGAAGTCGCAGTGGTCTAGTAGGTAGTGTGTTGGCTTATTAGACGTAAAAGCCAGGGTTAAAGTCCCAGGCCAGACATCAAAACAAAATACAAAAAGTATTTTTTCGGCGATTTCCTCTCAGCAGATTTCTGGCAAAAACTCTGATAGTAAATAAAATAGCCATGAAATGTTTCTCATAAAATCTGTCGTTCGGAGTCGACTTTAAACTGTTGGTCCGTCACTTAAGTATAAAATTATCACACACAACATAAGTGGTGTGAGAAACTAGGTCAATAATCCTGACTGATGGGTTCTAATGACCAATTATGTATGTATGATGGCGTAATCTTTAGTTTTATCATTCTTGAAAATAACTAAGGTGTGCATAGACATCCGGAATGTGAGAAGGATGTTATTTCATTCATTTATCTTGCTCGTTGCCTTTCAAATAAGTTTCCATCATTGTTTTCGTTCTTAAACTATTTTAGAATGTAAAATAAATGCTATACCCACGGGTTAGAAACCAATTTCTTCCTGTCTCAAAGCTGATGTTATCCTGTTTGGAATTCTTTTAATCAATTTTTTCCTCAATTACTTTCTTAACCACACAGAAAGCAAAGTAATACCGCATTAGTTAAATATGGGCTGTGTGGTCGCCCTCAATACAATTTTCTTGCAACCTTGTAATATTAAAATTAGATTATATTTCGTTGCCTTTTAAAACCCATTTACAATACAAATTTTTTTAGGCATGAATTTTCTTTAAAATAAATAGGGACACGAGAAAAAATAAAACAAAATTCCCAAAAAAAAAAAACACAAACATCTGCAACAAAAATAGCCGTACAAGCAAGCCGTAAAAACTACAAAAATATCAGACTAGTTCAGACGACACAGAGTCAAAAAGCGGAAAAATATACACTAAACGTGTTACATAGATACTTACAAAGAGACACACATGCATGTATTTTTTTTTTATTTTATTGTTGTTTTTGTATTTATATATAGACTATATAGAAGTATTTATAGAATATAATGTGTTGATGTTGATAACATCGTCTGGCGGTTGGATCAATGACAAGGTGTGCATGAACACGCAAAATTAACTTTGGCGGTCGTTCTGTGTCTACACAGCAATGGCCACTACACTATACAGGCCAGACGATAGTAAAAAAAAAAAGGAAAAAGGAAAGGAAAATAAACAAACAGCGGTTAAAGAAAATACAAAAAAAAAAGTTATAGAGATCCCTTTTACATTAAAATAAATCATCCTCTTGTTACTACTACAACTGCTATGCAACAACTACTAAACAATTAACTATTTTTAGCCGTTTTATGAAAATGAATGTAATATTTTTAGAATTACAAAAATAAAACAAAAAAAGGAAATAAAAACCCAGAATTCGTTTAAACTGGAGTTTATAAAAATAGGTACTAGAGATGTGCACAAGACATTCTGTTAGCTTACCCTTCACCGAATGCAATACTGTAGTGTACACTTTTCTGTTGCTCTTGATTTTACAAGTGCACTGAAATGTGTATGTAACGGAACTATGCTTTGTGTTGTAAGAGCATATTTTACTACTGAAGCTACATTTTCAGTATTGCCATATGAATATCAGTAGTGTAAAAAAAAGTCGTAGTAAATCAGTGCATCCAGCGAGAAAGGTTCAATGTGTCACTTCGTTTTAATCTCCGATGGTCGTCGAAATGAAGCAGGTCGCTTGCCAATGCGTTTAGGTTTATCAACGTATTTTATGGAGAGTTTTTTTTTTGATTTCTTCCTGAATTGAAAGAATGTTGAGATCTCTATGGATATTGTCGTTACGAATATATCATGGAGCTCAGGCTATTTGTCGTAAAAGCTTGGACTGTTTTCTTTGTAATTTCGCAACATTAGACGCGCAAGCACTGGCCCATAGCTGATTACCATAGGTACATATTGGATTTATAATGCATTTGTATAAAAGAATCTTGTATTCAAGGTCTAGTGTTGAATTAGGACCAATAATCCAGTGCATTTGAGCTGATTTCAACTTAATAGCCGCTAATTTGGCCTCGATACTTTAGGTTGTGTTTGATAATTTAATACAAGAGTGGCGGGACCTACAGTTTAAACTCGATTCCGAACAACACTTTAGGTTGTGTTTGGTAATTTAATACAAGAGTGGCTGGACCTAAAGTTTAAACTCAACTCCGAACAACATTTTAGGTTGTGTTTGGTAATTTAATACAAGAGTGGCTGGACCTACGGTTTAAACTCGATTCCCAACAACACTTTAGGTTGTGTATGTTAATTTTATACATGAGCGACAGGACCTACAGTTTAAACTCGATTCCGAACAATTATTAAGAAACTTCTCATAGCAATTTTATTTACTTTCAAAGAGGTTTTGCCTGAAATCTGCTGAAAAAAAGTCACCGAAGATATATTTTTTTCATATTGAACCGAGGCCTTATGTCTGATAAGCTAACACACTGCCTCTAGTCTAGTCTGCGGCGGCTTTGCTACTTTCTGAAATGAACGACAGATTGTTTTTTGAGAAACTTTTCATGGCAATTTTATTTCCTCTCAGAGTCTGTATCAGAAATCTGCTTAGAGGAAGTCATTAAAGAAATATTTTTTTTACATTTAACCGTGGCAAACACACTACCGACGACTACGGCGATTTCTTTTTTTTTTATCAAACATGATTTTATGTGATAACAATTAAAATTTCTATGACATCCTTTTCTTACGTTTGCGAATAATAAAAACAAATTTTAATTAAAATTCATTAAGAGAATATTTGTAACAATAAATTTCTTTTACGTATGTTGATATGAGAGATGGCAATCAATATGTTTTTTTATTATATTTTAAAAATATATGTATATACAGTGGGTGACAAAACAATGGAATCTTTTTCAAAATTGCACTAAAAATTAAAAATATTCTTAAGAAATTCGCAAAATATTTGTGCTGTTTATTAATAAAAATTGAAAATAAAAAATGAATTTCAGCAAATAAGAACCAATATGTGATAAATATGGACTTAACAAATCAGAATTTTCAAAAATTATTAGAACATTTTTTGATTTTTATAGTTAGAAACATTAGAACACATACATAAATAAATTTTTGAAAAAGTTTTTATTGTTTTGTCACCCACTGTATGTATGTATGTATATAGATATCTATATATAATTAAAATATAACGTAAAGCGCAATTGTATTTTAGAGAAAATAATTATTTTTTGTTGCATGCCATGTGTGCCCGAAAACCATTAACGAATATAAAATATTTTGTATGGTCTATGTATATACTGCACATACATATGTATGTAGATATGTATATAAAGTATACGTATACATATATATGTGTTTGATATTCGTTACAATATCTGTGTATGGGACAAGCCCCCTAAGAAAGTTTGTTTACAAGCGTTTAACATAGTATTTTAATTTTTATTTTTTTTTTTTTTTATTTTTTCAAAATAATTTGCGCATTTTTTCTTTTACTTGGATATTGCAATGAATTTGTTTTTTTTCTTGTTATTTTGTTTATTTTTTTAATTGTATTTTTTTTTATAAAAAAAAATAATTAGAACAAGTCACATGCAAACTTGTTGAATAGAAATATACGATATACTGTGTACATCATGCAAATGCATATAATCTGCATAATCTACCGTATGACGAACAAAACTGTGTGAATCATCAAACAACAATCATCAAAATTGGGCTTGTACAAAATTTCTAAAGGGCGTGGCTTATTTTATTCATTTAATAGTAAAGAAACGTGTTTTTGATACGCATCACACAAAAAACTCTTGGGTAATTCCTACGTCTTTCTATCGTATATGTTGTATTGAATACACTTGGTTTTTTGTGAACGCTTAATGCTAGGTTGTATTGTATTTTTTCTGGCATTGAAACATTTTGATAGCATGAAACTAATACAAGTTTTAAAATCATATGAAAAAATTATCAACAACAAGCTTACACTGTTGTATAATCGTCCAACAATACATTCAATACAATGATACAACGGCTTGTGTGAATTGACCAAATACAACGATACAAGAGCTTGTGTGAATTGCCCATCTGTATCATGAAAAGGTAGTTAATATTTCAATACAAATTTTGAATTGTGTTGGTAATGGGATTTAAGAGACATTTCTTGACAAGTTTCCTTTCTAATTATCTGTTCGAAAAAAAAAAACGGGTGTGTAAAGTTAGTCTGATTCTTTCTGTGTAATTCCTCCATTTCCCATTCTCCCTCACCTTACCTACATTCCTATATCCTCTATTTCCTTCCAGTGTACTGGGTACTGTGCTTGTCTTGACCGACAGGTGCACGTTCTCTAACCTAACCTAATGGATGTAAGATGCGGTGCACTTTGGAAGCAGTTGTCGTACGAATTATCGCCTAAAAACTGCCAAAATTATATCATCGTGTAAAGACAACCCGGAAATATATGGAATAGGTATATGTGCAATCGAAAGGAAACCTTTTCAGTTGTGGGATCGGCAAATTAATCCTCAAGTACATTAATTCAGTTTCTGGAAGGATACGACATTTTCATTAAGCCAACTCTAATGCTCAAATGAAGGTGAAGATGAGAAAGATGTTGTTTTGCAATATTCAACTTTAGCACATACAATGTAGCTTAAAGGTTGATAATGTAATGAATAAACTGCTAAACTACGAGAAGACTGTTTATTCACAGTAAATATGTTCAATAAATTGTCTACTTTAAGCTCAAAGAATAATGCAGAAAATCGTTACAGAACTGCTATAGTCTGTTTCCGAAAGAATAATTAATGAAAGGAAATAGGAAAGTAAATGAATACATCTCTGACTAATAATCCGGAATAAGACAGTTTCCACTGCAAATTAAAAATAAAAAAGAATGTTACACAATACAACAGTACTAAGCATCAGAGATCAACAATGAATCGTTTTTCCACTACTCAGAAGTACTCATGCAGTTTTGAGTATGAGTGATTCAACAGTATTGAAATTCAAGTCTACGTTACAATGAGTATGAGTACAACGTTGACTTTAAACTCACAACATTCGAAATATGTTTGATTCATATACGCCTACTCATTCAGATTCATAAATTTAGAAAAACACTTATAATACTTACGAATGATTTGAGTCACTCGAATCATTTATCAAAATTTATGGTTTTAGTTGTTGTTGCTTTTACAAACAAAGAAGAAAGAAAAGATAAAGACAGCAAGCATAGCATACACACAATCTTCTTGTGAGTATTGTAGTGTTCGTACTCGAATCTTACTTATTTTGTGCTTCCTGTATATGCTGAGTCAGGGAGAGTCGAAATCAACAACATCATGTGTATTGTTATGTATGAATACGATGAGTATTTCAAACTTTGAATATGAGTAGTGTGAGTATGAGAATAAAATAAGTATGAATGCGTATACGCCGTGGTCTAGTAGGTAGTGTGCTGGCTTATTAGACGTAAAGCCAGGGTTCGAGTCGGTGATTTCTTCTCAGCAAATTTCTGGCAAAAATTCTGAGAGTCAATAAAATTGCCATGAAAAGTTTCTCAAAAAATCTATCGTTCGGAGTCGACTTTAAACTGTAGGTCCCGCCACTTATGTATAAAATTAACACACACAACATAAGTAGTGTGAGAAACTAGGTCAATAATCCTGACTGAAGGGTTGTAATGACCAATTATGTATGTATGAATGCGTATAAGTATCTGAAATTATAAGTATGACTTGAATCTGCTCATCATTTTGAATACTCATTGCTGATCTCTAGTCCGGAGTACGACGGTTTGTACTTCAAATTAAGAACAAAAAAGAATATTACACAATACAACAGTACAACTGAGCGAAACGATTACACAA
Source organism: Sarcophaga peregrina (assembly GCA_014635995.1). Taxonomy (NCBI): domain Eukaryota; kingdom Metazoa; phylum Arthropoda; class Insecta; order Diptera; family Sarcophagidae; genus Sarcophaga; species Sarcophaga peregrina. The sequence goes on from CM025793.1 coordinate 38,946,820, forward strand.
AATGGCTTCTGTAACATAATTCTAGTAAAATCAGAACTCTTGGTAACTCGTAATATGTTGTATAGTATCGATAACAAATCTACAAGCGTTACCCTATTACCACAATTCTTAATAAAAAGTTTACTTTTATTGCGTTAGTAAAATTCGATTGTTTTTTGTTGTTTTTTTAATAAAATTTAGTGTATAACTTTATTATTATTTTTGTTGTTTGTTTTTCTATTTCTTTATTTTAGTTTGTTTTGCTGTTTTGTTTTTTCTATTCTCTTTGTTCATGGCAGACATTATGTCGCTAGATGAAATGTGTGATTACTATAGTGTTTCTCGATTAATACTACTACATATTCACAATATCACTAATACATTTATACTTTATATACATTCATACATACATACTTATTTGTGTAGATAGATTGATATTTTTTTTGTTTTATTTTTACAATTTTTCTTTTGTAAATTATCTATCTCGTGACTTTAATAGATTAAAATAAATGAAAAAGTGTATAATGGCACAAACGAAACGTTTATCTAATATTTATGAATGTATGAATGTATGTATGTATGTATGAACAAATGCAATTCCTGGCTGCAGCTGCTACTACTGATGATGATAATGTTGTTGATGATGATGATGATCACATGTGTCCATAAGAGAATACATACATACATACATATGTATGTATGTGCATTTCACTTATTAATTACCATGGAAATATTACTAAAGATCAACACAACCACAGTAACAATAATAATGAATGTATAGAAAGGAGATATTTTTTTATAAATATAGTTCGTTTTATATAATTATAAATATCTATCGTAATATGTAATAATAAAAAAAATGGAAATTTTTTTTCTATTTTATATCCATACATATGTATGGAAACCGCAATACAATATTTAAAATATTGCTTAGTTGAAATAAAATTACTAAAAAAAAAATCTAATTAAAGTGTCTTCTAGTTAATCACACCACAAATGGCTGATGATACATGACTTGTTATTGGACTATCACTTTATATTTATCAAATCAATGTATGTAGAAATAAACGTAATACCATTTGAACTCAATAAATTAAAACATTGAACTATATTTTAAGATCCAATTTTGTTAGTTTTTGTTAACAATTCTGCCTCCAATTCCGTTTTTTACACGGCTTTGTAATAAAAATTGATTCTGCTTTTACACAGTGATATTTATTATATCACGGTTGAGAGAAAAGTTTATGAAAATTTAAACGCTTGCTGAAATCGTATATGGCTCGTTACTATGACTTATTCAAAGAGCTGTCCAAAACTAAATCACAACAGCTAATAACCGATTTTGTTATTAAATGTATTGCTGAGATTGAAAAAGCTAATCTTGTTGGGTTGCTAGGTATTCTGACCTAACCTTACATAACCGATCATGTGTGACATCCGATCATGATAGCAAATAGAATTGTGTTATTTTCATCATTTTATTTAACTTATTTTAATTTTTTATTTATGAACTTTTGATGATTTTTAGTTCGTTTAAATTTATTTATCAACTTATATTATTTTTTTGACTTCCTGAACTACAATAATTTTAAATTTACAGCCCGACCAATTCAATATCAACCGCTGCTATTATTGGTCGGCCTGCCACATACATAATTGACCCTTCAGTCAGAGTTATGAACCAAGTTTCTCACACCACTTATGTTGTGTGTGTAAATTTTATACTTAAGTGGCGAAACCTACAGTTTAAAGTCGACTCCGAACGACAGATTTTTGAGAAACTTTTCATGGCAAGTTTATTTACTCTCAGATTTTTTTTATAAAACCAACACTCAGCGGATGACCCCTACTCAGGCAGTGCATTGTGCAGGTTTTTAGGAAAGGTGGAAAGAGGGAAGATGAAAACGGCAAGGAAATGAGTTGCTGCTAAGGGGACTATAAAATGGCCAGTGCTATACCTTCACCATTAGACCGTCTACAGCAATCGTCCCCAAGAAGCCCTCACTTTCTCACACCACTTATGTTGTGTGTGTTAATTTTATACAGAAGTGGCGGGACCTACAATTTAAAGTCGTCTCCGAACGACAGATTTTTGTCAGAAATTTACTTTTTATATTTTGTTTTGAAGTCGGGCCTGGGGCTCGAACCTTGGCTTTACGTCTAATAAGCCAACACACTGCCTACTAGACTACGGCGACTTCATTTTAAATTTATGTTACTTTCTTTTATAAGATTTGATTCGCTTTTCAATGCTTATAAAATTTTTTTTTAGTTTTTTATAAAGTATCAGTTTTATCCTAAGAATTATTTAGTTTTTACCTTTTTTGAAGCATTTGAAATCAATGTCCTTCTTTTCTATGTACTTCTTTTCTGGAACGTATCTACCGTGTAAAAACAGAATTTAGTGTATTGGCATACCGTTTAAAGTTTGTTTACTTTTTATTGATTTACAAAGAAATTTGTAGTTAATAATAAGGGTTTAAAAGAAATTAAACCCTAAACCTATTTATTTACTTATTAATTATAATACAATTACAAATTATGTTTTCATTATTGGCCCGCTAAGTAACTTATGCAGGACAAAAATTTTAGGGCGCCCAATACTCTCTTTAAATAATTTAATTCTAAAATGTAATGGAAAATACGAGGCAATATAGCATAGACTGGGATGTAATGCAGATAGCTATTAGAATAGAATAGAATACACGGAGCATAAGTGATAGATTTGCCTTTGAGTAAATCTTTTCTCCAAACTTCCATTTTAAGTAACGACGAAGATCATCTGTTTCAGATATGGATTCCATAGTTTCGGTTTCTACTCTATAGCGTAACTTAACAATGCCAAGAATGACAATAAATAGTGTGTGTGTGCCATTATATCATAGATAGACTTGTGCTTTTAATGAAAAAAATTTCATTCATTTTCTCTAGTATATAAGGAAGATAACCTACACATATTGATTGCAACAATTACTGGTCATTGTCTACTAGGCCTTGACAATCTAAAGGATGATGACATGGCATACTTTCTTTGTTTTGGCCCTGCATTGCCTAGGATCAGGGATTAGTTCTAGAGTAGAACCACTTTAAATAGACTGGCAAAGCTAGAGTGCAATTGCCATTAGTTGTCCAGATTCTACAATATGGTTTGGCAAATAGGATTACGGCCACATACTAAATTATTGAAAAAAGAAAACATGATGAAAAGATAAATTTTGTTATAAATTTGGTATAATTTTCTGTTTTTTTTTAATTTCATTTTTAAATTTCCATTCTTTTGTTTAATGGAGGGCGTTATCTTTCTTTTCTATATTTAAATGACTTTAATTCATGGTAACATTGAAATAAGAAGGTTACTCCACCAACCAACCAACGTCAAGCTGTAATGCATTTCATTACATTTCATTCATGGATTTATTTTTAAATGTGAAAATTTCCAATTGAATTAACCAATATTTACCACAAGTGTAATATAAGTATGGTTTATACATACAAGCATACATACATACATATCTATGCCACTGTGGTCGCTGGTATTGTATGGGATTTATATTTTCAATTGGAATATCAATTTTAAGTTGAGGCGGCAAAAATCAACATGAACATGAAATTGTATTGCTAATTGGTATCGAATTGCTTGCTATCTATATTTATTACAAATTTTCTTGAGTTTTTCTTTTTGTTTTCTATTATTTTCTTCCATTTTCATAGGATTTACGCACTAAAACACACACACACACACACACATTGCTCTGCCTGAATTGGCTATAAATATAGGGAATATATTTTCATTTATAAATACTTTACACTTGGATGGATAAATAAATAAATAATCATCATGCATCTATGGAATATACGTGTTATAGCTAATAAGGGGCACATGTATGATATTTTTAACGCGCTCATAATACACTCTGTCCCTTGCCGCATCTCCAGCTGACTAAAGTATAAACGATGAGAGTTTAAATAACATGCCTGCGTTGATTGCCAGCCGGCCGGCTTTTGGTGGTATTGAATATAAAATTCTAAATGGAAGTATTTATTGTTTTTATTATGAAATATTGCCTTAAATTGTTGATTTTAAATAGAAAAACACGAAATCTTTAAAACTATCCAAGGAATATGTTAAAATTATAAATGGTTTTCGAAGATTCGAAATAGAAGATTTTTATTAAAGAGGAGATATGATTTTAGATTTTTTAGTAGTAAATTTTATTAGAAGGTAACTCTTTATAAAGGAATTCACAAAATCCAGATCGGAGATCTATTAATATGTTGCACGTGAAAATCAACTGATCACTTATACTGACATCTATTGATTCTCGTTTTCAAAAATCCCATATAGAGCGGCTTAATTTGGCCAAATTAATTGCGTGAAGTTCTTTCGGAAAACCCCTGTGTGTGGCAAGAATGATGAACTAAAGATTACGCCATCACGCACACAAAACTAAACTTTCTGTGCATGTTGAATCAATGACGTCACGCAAATTGTGTTCCTATTGGCTAATGATAATGTAAGTTATATTGCAGGGCTGCCAACTACTTTCACGTAGTGCACACATTTTTCAGAAGAAATGTTAATTTTCTCATATGAAAAAGACTTGGAAACCTTTAAAATAGCCCAACTACGTCATCTAATCGGAAATCATAAGCAAGGCGTAATCTCTAGTTTATCATTCTTGTGTGTGTGGTGAGTAAAAAAAATGAAAGTCGATAAAAGCTACATCAGGTTCAACGCCCTTAGAGTCGTATACAGTATATTTAGCATAAGAACAAATTTTTCTGTAACCAACTGGGAAACGTTTCTGTTTATGTGATCATGGAAGAAACGTTACCGTCTATTCAGAAAATTAACTGATCGGTTATGCTGACATCTGTTGATTCTCGTTTTCAAAAATCCCATATAGAGCGGCTTAATTTGGGAAAATTAATCGCATGAAGTTCCTTCGGAAAACCTCTTTGTGTGGTAAGGGCTACATCAGGTTCAACGCCCTTAGAGTCGTATACAGTATATTTAGCATAAGAACAAATTTTTCTGTAACCAACTGGGAAACGTTTCTATTTGTGTGATCATGCAAGAAACGTTGATGTCTATTCAGAAAATTAACTGATCACTTATGCTGACTGTTCTCGTTGGTTCTCGTTTTCAAAAATCCGATATAGAGCGGCTTAATTTGGGCAAATTAATTGCGTGAAGTTCTTTCGGAAAACCCCTGTGTGTGGAGAGTAAAAAAAATGAAAAACGTTAAAGACTACATCAGGTTCAACGTCCTTAGACTCGTATACAGCATATTTAGAATAAGAACAAATTTTTCTGCAACCTGCTGGGAAACTTTTCTGTTTGGCGTTATGATCTGAAGGCGCCAAAAGTCCTATTTCTTGGATAGTGATCATGGAAGAAATGTTACGATCTATTCAGAGAGCAATGGCCGTAAGAAAACCGACTTTTTTTAGGCTGCAATTGAAGCTTATGAACTGAATAGTAATGTAGTTTTAACAAAGTCGTTGCCACTTGTCAATTGGCTCTCGAGATCATTTAACGTTGTAAGTAACTTTTCTATGGCTATGTTAAAAATCATGTCTACGCCAATAATCAAAAAGATCGACAAAATGATCACCAAAGTCATTCGAGGTGGCCATTTGAATGGCGCTGTATATCATACTTAAAGAAATTAAAGTTTAATTAAAATCACAACTTTTATGTATGTTTTCTTGAACTTATCTTTTGCAATTTGAAAACTGGACAACCAATAGTTAGTGTAACAACATTTACAAGTATTGCTACAAATCAAACGTACCGCCCTGTAATGTTGGTGGTAATAGTTTATAAAAATTCATAATTGCTTCAAAAAAATTGCTATGAAATAAGATAAGAAAAAATTTCCCAAGTGGTGAAAGGGAGGAGGGGTGGGGGAATAAGAAAAAATGAAAGAAATGTTAGTGAATATTTAATTAAAAATAATTTATTAACGTTTAATCGTTTTCTTTTACACTGTATAAATACATACATACGTACGTACATACATACATCCATATGAATACAGTGATAGTGATCACATGCGGAAAGTGCTATTTCATCAACGTCATGATGCAATTAAAACCTCAATTAATTTTATGCAAACGATGATGACGACGATCATGCCACATACAAAGTATATAATTGGATTGGATTGGATAGTTGAAAACTAAGCATTACACGGTATACATACATACTATATGTATATATATGACTATCCAACAAAAAACAGCCTATATTTTGCACAAATATATACTATGGCGGCTGGCGTATATTTAATTTATTTCTATGTATGGATTGTTGTATGTAAAACAAAAAAAGAATTAAAACATCAGTAAATACATAAGTGAGTGAATGAGTGAGTGAGTGAATGCAATAATTGTTGGCCGGTGAATTAACAACATTACTCAGCAAGTATCCTCCATACAGTAATAACACAGCAACAACAATAACATCTAAATCACCCAAGAAGGAAGTGATGTTTGTAGTGTAAACTAAAGTGTTTACCACCTGGCTGCATACGATTATAGCAGCACCAACAACAACAACAACAACATTTATTGTATTTTCTTTAAACAATTCTTTTTTTTTTTTAATTTAATGTTAATGGCTAAATGATTAAAATGATGATGATGATGATCAGGCAAAAAAAAATGAAGAAATATGTATACCGCGAGTTTTAAGCCTGTTTCACTTGTATGACCAATTAATTAGTTTTGTTGTTATTGTAATATTATACGCTACAGAATTGCTGTTGCATGTGCCGTATAATTATTCGCACGTTTTAATTCATAATTCATTTGCAGCAGACAATATAAATCAGAGTTGCCATTGTGTTACGTTTTAAAGAAGTTTTAAAGTGATACCAAATTTACACTTTAACTGAGCATTTGCTTGGCAATCTAGAACTTTGGAGAAGACAAAATTGACAATTTCCAGATGGCTTTCGAATTATAAAAATTAAGAATTTTAATTCACCTTTAAATATAATATATACAGGAGACCCTCTAACATTTCCCTGAAAGAAAGCAGAAGCAGGATATCAACAACAAACATAATAGAATCGTCAGCATTAGCAGAAAAGCCCAACCCTACCCACTACAAATCAAATAATTTACATGTGCACAAAGGACCTTTATTAAGCGGCGACGAAACTATTATCCTGCGGCCTACAACAGCAGTTTAATCATCTGCTAAACTACAAAAACTTTTGAGTATCTGTGCAGCTTTAAGGTTAAAGTTGAGGTAGAGATTTTGTCTCGTAAATATGGAAACACTCTTATGCCAAGAAAGGCTTCAAACAGACGTTGTGGGTTCATGCGCGTTCATAAATAGTTGAGCAGTAGAGGAAAAACTTTCTAAACTTCTGTTTCGTTTTTATTAAATAGGTTACTTTAGATCACATATGTGTATGTAGCTAGGAGTAGAGATCTTAACCCAATTTTGAGATTACATGAGTAGGAAATACGATTAGTTCTCAAAGGTCTAAGAAAATCATATTTTAAATGAATTGGTTAAGCCCTATTGCATCATATGGAAGCCAGACTTATTTTTTTTTTACTAACCTGTTTACACAAACGCAGAGCTTTATGAATCAGGTATCTAAAAAGTAGGTGATGGTGTAATGTATTGAGGGATTTAAAAATCTGATTGTTAGTAAAATTACAGTTAAATTTTCTTTTAAGAAAATTTTTCAACAATATTTACGTTTTACTATTGAAAAATATTATCCGTTATCCAAAATCAAGTATTACTGTACTCAAAACCCCACACAGTATACATATACAATCAATGAAATTAGCATAACACATACCTCTTTATCTATAAACATGTTTAGTTATTTATTTTTTATTTTTGTGTTGTTGGTTTATTTGTTGTTACATGTTTGTATGTTTAAAAAATGCAGATTTAACTCAACAACAGACTGCATGGTTCCAGCAAAATAACCAGACAATAAATAACAGCTACAAATAACTACGAAACAAATACAGTAAAAATTATTAAATAAAGACGATCATGGCTTTTGAAAAGCAATAAATACTAAGAGTAGAAAAGATTCGATTTCAAGAGATTTTACTGTAAATTTCTTCTTTAACTCCTGTTGCTTGCTACAAACAAAAACAAACAAGAAAAAAACTGTTTCTTTGCCGCACAGAATTGTTGTTTGCAATGCAGACATACGTACACATGAGTTGCCAACCTGCATGAGAATGCAAAAGCACATGTGAGTGTATTATCACATGTTGCTGATAATCATAATAATTGCTGTTGGCTACGGGTGTCGTTGTTAGGCACACAATATAACACAGTAACAATAAGACAACATAATGCATTGGCAGAATGCAACAACAAAGCCACCACATGAAGTTGGCTAAACTAAAATCAAATCAGTGGCCTTATATGCATACATACTGTAAGTACATATGTGTGTGTGTACATTAAAAATAAATGGCAAGTAATATACATATTAATTGAGTTTTTGTGTGGCATAAAAACTAATGAAAATCATTTATACACACACACACACACTGTCTAATATAAACAAACTACTCTTACTGGGGGGAAACGTGCTTTTAAACTAAACGTTTCTGTTGCTGTTGCTGCTGGACATAGTTTAACGTATTTGCCACACTAAATATATGAAAGTACCAACCAACATTACTTGCCAACTGCATACTGACATTCTTTAAATGAGTTTTTTTTTTTCTTCTTCTAATATTGTGGGATTTTCCAAGAACGTGTATGAGTGTGTGTATTTGGCATAGGAAATATACTTCATTTGGTAATCAATAATCGTTGTGGTAGAAAAATGTATGCAAAAAAAAGAATGAACAGTTTGCAGAAAAATTTATTGCAGAATGGATGTATTTTCAAATAATAAAATAATTTAAATAAATAACAGTTAATTAAGAGTAAGTTAAGAGATAACTTAGGTTAAAAAGAAAATGTTTACACTAGTCTTACAACTGATGGCATATCTTTTACCAACGGTTTGTGTCTTTACTAAACTTTTTTTGACGGGTAAACATCTGTCATTTCTAATCATAAAGATATGTAGCGCATAATTATTAGAGCCTGCTTTATTTTGAAAAGAAGTGCAATAAAACACATCATTTACTCACCAAAGTGGTAAGAATAACTGAACCGTGTATAAGATAATATTATTTGGTCAAAAAAAGAAGTTCGTCAGTCAAAAAAAAGTCGCAAAACAATTGAGTAATTGGACACTGGAATATACACTTCACTTCAAACATTCTATGACTTTTAAATGAAATTTAAATCCATTGCAAAGGATATTTATTCCCAAACAAAGCGTGGTCATGATCTATGTATAGGCACATAAAGGGTCCGCCAAATAACTTTTTTTTTTGAAATTGCTTTAAAAAAAAAACAACTACTGAATATTTTCTTAAGTTTTTTTTTTTTTGTAATTGAAAGTACAATCCTTTCAGTTAATAATGGAAAATAATTTCATTCAAATAGCTGCCTCGGCTGGCCATGCAGTAGACTACACGATCGGTCCAATTTTTAAGCACATTATCGATTGTGTGCAACTGTATTTCACCAATGGCTTCACGAATATTGTCTTTCCGGTTAATAATGGAAAATAATTTCATTCAAATGGCTGCCTCGGCTGGCCATGCAGTAGCATACACGATCGTTCCAATTTTTAAGCACATTATCGATTGTGTGCAGCTGTATTTCACCAATGGCTTCACGAATATTGTCCTTTAAAGCGTCAATTGTCTCTGGCTTGTCGGCGTAACACTCATCTTTAAACGGCACCCCACATATAATAGTCCAACGGTGTTAAATCTCAGCTACGAGATGACAAACGACATCAACACTGCGGCTGATAATGCGATCTTCAAAAACAGGGCGCAAAATATCGAGTGTAGCTTCGGCTGTGTGGCACGTAGCGCCGTCCTGTTCAAACCAAATGTTGCCAATATCTTCCTCTTCAATTTTTGTGAACAAAAATTCGTTCAACAGGGCCCGATAACGATTGCCATTAATTGTAATGGCCACTCCTTGCTCATTTTCGAAGAAAAATTACCCAATTACGCCTCTGGACAAAAATCCGCATCAAACAGTGACTCGTTTTGGGTGCGTCGGCTTTTCAATGTATGCGTGCGGGTTTTCTGTGCCCCGAAATGCAACAATTTTGCTTGTTTACATACCCGCCAAGATCAAAATGAGCTTCATCTGAAAAGATGATTTTTTTTGCCAAAATCGGCATCTGCTGTAAGTCGATCGCAGGCCCACTTAGCGAAGCGTATACAGCGGAAGGATAAAACTAATTATTGTCAAATCAGACATGAGCTAAATGTTACCATTCAAAAGATAAGCACTAGTTAAAAAAAAGTGTTTGATGGCAAACCCGAATAAGTCTATTTTACATACAACATAGGATTTTAACGTTTTAAAATTGCTTTCCCGTGTTTGGTCGTCATTCCTTTAATATTTGTCAACTGTACTAAGTAATTTTTTGTTTTTTTTTTTGTTGTTGTTGTTTTAAAAAGGAAATTAACAAGATAAACTTGTTATTCATTTATTTAAAAAAACATTTTTTTTTTTATGTCATTAATCTCTGTTATTCTAAATCATTTTAATTATCTTTGCAAAACCACAGCACAGATAAAATAATGACTTGATTTAATTTGAAATAAAATTTAATTGTTGTTTTAAGTTTTCTTGGAATATTAATGTTGAATGCAAAACCGTATGCTTAAAAAGTTCCTTATTTATAAATATAATTTAAAATTAATGAATGAATGAATGAAATAAGAATTTAATTGCATTTAAAATAAAATTCACTTTCGGTAAATGAATTTCTTTCTGGTTACCTTTTAAATTTTTAATTTTTCTTTCTTTCTTTTTGTTTTCAAATAAATTTTATAATATATAAAGCACTATAGCGTATGTTGGATGTATTTCTATTTTATATAGAAATAAAACTTAATTTTTATTTTTTATTTTAAAAGAACAAAAAATGAAAAAATTAGAAAAAAGTGGGCGTGTGTTTATAGAAAAATTATTTTAATATTGCAACAGAGAGAGATAAAGAAGAAAAAAAAAAAAAAACGCCACAACAAATATCACCACAGAGAAACGAAATAAAACCAATCAAAATACGCCGTTTTTATTTTTAAACTCGTTCGTTTGAAATTAAAATTAGAACTAAATTTATATATGAAAACATTTTTCAAATGAACTATTTTCAAATAAGATATAAAATAAATAAATAACAACAACAACAACAACAGTAATAATCGTAACAATAAATAAAAATAGAAAACAAATTGTTGATCAATACGATAGATTAATTAGAGATCTATGTACGTTCTCTTTCTTGCACTCTTTCTTTATTAATACCGCGTTGTATTTATTTAATTGATTTCGTTTCTTGTTGTTGTTTTTATTGTTGTTTATAATTGCAATATTTGTAATAATGACTAACAATAAATTTAAATTTAATTGTACACACAAGAAATAGCTTTTATTTTTCCTTTCTCTAATACCAAAGAGTTTAGAAGTATGGGCTACTTTGTTTCCTTCATCTTCTGATAGAATTGTTTGTAGGGGATAATAAATATTGTAGCATACAAGAAGTGAAAGCAGATTTTTGCTTGCATTAAGAAATGCAGTATAAAATATTTGCCCGCCAAAAAATGTTCATAAAATAGTTTACTAAGGTGAGAAGGCTTTGAGCACCGTTAGATATAGTAGAGATTCCCGCTTTTCGCCAGGGGTCGTGTAATTTCTGTAAAAGTGAAAGAAATTTCGTACATTATGGAACAATGTAGTCGTCGATGGCTACTCTTACTACTACTGTGTTGCTATTATTAGACATGAGGCCACGCTTTTAACCCCAGATCAGACAACTCGAACAAAATGCAATACGATGAAGAAATATTTCTTCGTCAACTATCTCTCAGCAAATTTCTAGCAAAAACTCTAAGCGTAAAAAAAATTTCCAATTTCTACTGGGTATGTATAAATGTCATAGTCTAGTCTGTAGTGTGTTGGCTTATTAAACGTAAGACCACGGTTCAAACCTAAGGGCATCTATTTCCAACAAAATGCAATACGATGAAAAATAAATTTCTTCGACAATTGCCTCTGAGAGCCTCTTGCAGAGATTTCTGGCATAAATTTTGAGTGTAGGAAACAACTTGCCATGAAAAGTTTCTCAAGAAATTAGTTTTTTGGAGTCGTCTTTAAAAATTTTGTCCCGCCACTTACGTACGGCGAGTGAGAAGGAAGAAACTTTCTGTTAAAACTCTCATTCTCTCTCCCTCACGCATTCAATGCATTAGCCATTTTTACGGTGAGTGTTTTGTGTTTATTTGCGCATAATATGATCTAATGTTGCATTTACGAACATTTGGCTGCTGCAGTACTGCGTATAATATGCAACGCAGTAAGGCATTTATGAATAGGAACCTACAGTAAGAATGCTGTAAACATCGTTAGACATAATAGTGGTCCATTAATTTCCGCTAAAGTGAATGAAATTTTGTAAATTATGGAACAGGATAATGCCATCAGAAGTTGCGGAAAGCATTAAACATTAATTACATGTTGCCTAGGAATCGTTTAAAATCGTATGAGTACTGAAAGTAGCTCAAAGATATGGTGCGTCATGCCATAGTGGGAATTATCATTAGGAAAACGTTACAAAAACGAACAATTTTTCGAAAAGGACCACGAAATATACGATCATATTTACCAAAAAAAATCAGGGACAAAGGGTGTAAGGACCTGAAATCGGCAACGAGTATTCAAAACGTTGAGTAGATTCAAATCATACTTATAATCTTATATTCTGATACTTATACGCATTTATACTTATCTTAATATGATACTCATACTACTCATAATCAAAGTTGGAACTACTCTTCGTATTCATACTTAACAATACGCATGATGATGTTATTGACTTCGACTCGTCTCTATTTAAGATTTACACGAAGCACAAAATAAGTATGACTCGCATACCATCACTGCAATACTCACAAGAAGATTATGTCTTTGCTTTGCTTGTTGTCTTTGTCTTTCCTTTCTTCTTTGTTTGTATATGCAACAACAACAAAAGCTGTAAATTCTAATGAATCATTCGAGCCACTCGAATTACTTATAAGTATTATAAGTTTTTTTTTTCTAAATTTATGAATCAGAATGAATAGGCGTATAAATCAAACATATTTCGAATGTTGTGAGTTTGATGTCAACGTTGTACTCATACTCATTACGACTTATACTTATAAATCAATGTTGTAGCGAGTACGAATGAATCAGAGTAGTTGAATTTCAATTCTGTTGATTCATTCATACTCAAAATTGCATGAGTGCTTATGAGTAGTGGGAAAAACGACTCATTGCTGATCTCTGGTATGGACTGCTAAGCGATTCTGGTGAGAACGTTCGAAAACTGCTTGAAAACTACAATTAATTATTAATGTGCTTAAAAAATGGACCGATCGTGTAGGCTACTGCATGGCCAGACGAGGCAGCTATTTGAATGAAATTATTTTCCATTATTAACCGAAAGGATTGTACTTTCAAATAAAAAAAGAAATTTCAGAAAATATTCAGTAGTTTTAAGCATTTTAAAGCATTTTCAAAAAACAAAAAAAATGATTTGGCGGACCCTTTATAATAAAAAAAATGCTACAAAATTCTAATAACCAAAGATTTATAGGGGTCTTTTCCTATCTTTGGATTTTAATTTAGATTTTTGACTTAAGTTTTACACTGAAATTCGCAACGCAAATGCAATTTTCGTAAGAATTGAACGCAGCGCTTTTGCGCCGCATAGCAGTAAATCGGTTAAAAAGTGTGTGTTCAGTGTTGGGTAAAATTGGAATGGGAATTATGCATTCTAAGCTTTTGCGGCATTCACAACACTGGACCGTATAAACAAAGAGATCGGCGTATTTTTTATTAATGTACTACAGACATTATCAAACATTTATGTGCACAATCCAAACAAAATATGTGTGTTTAGAAGCCTATGCATCATATTATGCATGCACTTTACATTTCCGTTTGTTTTTGTGGTATTTTAAAGAAAAAAAAAACCAAAAGAGATGACCGTTACTTTTCTTTTATTTTTAAAGAATTCCCATCGATTACAGATAAAGAGAATAGCAAGCAAACAAACAAACAAACAAATCAATGCCACAATATTACAACAATACGCGGCAACCAACCAACACATAAACACATTACATACCACCACATACATTTGTATGTTCTTTTGGTTTTGTATCGTCTTTTGATTGTGTTTTCTTTATTTCTTTTGTATTCTACGAAAACGCATTGATTATAAAAGTATTGCTGCTCTCTGTCTTTGTATCTATTATCGCCAGCCGCGCTTCTATGTTTATAAAGTACTTTTTTGTTGTTGTCGTGTTGTCGTCTCTTGTTTTTTCTCTTATTTAAGAAAAACACAAAACATGCTAGACTATCTGTCGTCGTCGTTAAGCATTGTTTTTTTATTATTATTTTATTTTAGACAACAACAAAAACAACAACAAAATATCAAATAGCAGCACCAGCAACAGCACGAATACAGTGATAAAAAAAAGCAATATCATTAGTTTTATGGAAAAACAAAAAAACAAAACAAACCGTAAGTATGTACAGATCCGTTGTATGTAGAAAATTTTGAAAATGTTACAAAATAATGTTGTCGTAGAAAAAAACGAGAAGGAGACTTATTAGTTGTAGTTGTAGAAGCAAAGATCTCAAATAGTAGTTACGCAGGCATATTAAGCAGTAAAGCAGGTGTTGTTGGTTCTATATATTCCAGTTGTTGTGTTATCGATTGTTACAAAAATTAAATCATTTTCGCAACACTTGTATTTAGGCAAGATGATCGATCATGGCCTTTGATAAACTGCACGATAACTCAGTACCCTGTAGAGAAGACTAGACCATTATCATCATAGAAAATGTTATTTTAACCTTCAGTCAAGGTTGGAAGATAGTTATGGGTACAGTTAAGGGGTTTTCATTGAAATTCATTGGATTTATTAGCGTATTAGTCCATGTGCATGTACTCGTTTGTTTTTAAAAAGCAAGGTCCCTGGGAGGGATTTGGATTTTTATCTATGAAACGTGGTAGAAGTCACTGTAGTTTAGTAGGTAATGTGTTGGCGTATTAGTGCTGAAACCGATATGAAGAATATTTCTTCAGCCGCTGCCTCTCATCAGATTTCTGGCAAAAACTCTGAGAATAAATACAAAATTGCCATGAAAAAGTTTTTCAAAAATCCCGTTCTTAGTCGACTTTAAACTGTATGTCCACAACTACTCATATATAAAATTAACTCATAGCATAGCATAGGTAGTGTGACAAGCTAGGTCGTAATACTAAGTGGAGAGTTGTAATAATCAATTATGTATGCACGTATGTATGTATCAGAGATTACCAATGAATCGTTTTTCCACTACTCATAAGCACTCATGCAGTTTTGAGTATGAGTGAATCAGCAGAATTGAAATTCAACTACTCTGATTCATTCGTACTCGTAACAACATTGATTTATAAGTAGCAATGAGTATGAGTACAACGTTAGCATCAAACTCACAACATTCGAAATATGTTTGATTCATATACGCCTACTCATTCTGATTCATAAATTTAGAAAAATACTTATAAAATTTACACTCTTTGTTATTGTTGCATATACAAACAAAGAAGAAAGGAAAGACAAAGACAACAAGCAAAGCCTACACACAATCTTCTTGTGAGTATTGCCATACTCGTACGGGAATCATGCTTATTTTGTACTTTGTGTAAATGTTAAGTAGAGACGAGTCAAAGTCAACTACATCATGCGTATTGTTAAGTATGAATACTTTGAGTACTTCCAACTTTGAGTATGAGTATCATATTAAAATAAGTATGAATGCGTATAAGTATTAGATATAATAAGTATGACTCGAATCTACTTATCGTTTTAAATACTCGTCGCTAATCTCTGGTAAGTATGTACATGCAGATTCTGTTGCATTGATGAAAGGCAAGATGGAGCCATCTAATATATTTTGAGTGACTGCCTGTTGACAACTTCTGTCTAAAACCACTGAATTTCTGTTTAACATTTGAAGCAACTAAGATGGAAATACTTGAGAGTGCAATTGCATAGCGAATGCACGTAGCTGTGATTAATCCCAGTAGTTTCAGAATAAGTGTTGGCTTATTAGACGGGAAATATAAAAAAAAAATTTTTTTCTTTTGGCGACTTCCCCTCAGCAGCAATGTACTGACAAAAACTCTTCGAAAAAGCCATGAAAAGTTTCTCAAAAATTTGGCAAGAGTGTTAATTTTATTCATAAATAGCGGGACGGGACCTACGGGTCCTAACATCCATTCCGATGGCCAGATTTTTGAGAAACATTTCATGGCTTATTCTGAGAGTTTTTATCAGAACATTACTGATGAGGGGAAGTTGCCAAAAGAGGAAGTAGGAAAACAAGATTCTAAATCGGCCTAAAAGGTTTCTAATGATCAATTAAGTAAGTAAGTTACTACAACAACAACAACTAGTTAACCTTGTTTGAAGTTTCAAACATTTTTATCTTCAAATTTGAAAAAAAACAAAAAAATTCCAACAATTTAGGTTAGAATTTAGGGTTCATATGTAAATGCTACACCCTAAACGTATACGTAATGAGAATATTAATGTGATAAGACGATTTTGAAAAGCAAGTGCTGTAATTTATATTCATTAATGAATAATAAAAGAAATATTTTATGATAAATTAATGAAAACGTGATGTCTACTATATAAAAACGAGTTTGTATAGAAGAAAGAGAATCACAAGAAGAAATAAAAAAGTTAGGTTAGTTTTTATTGGAAAAAAAAATCAAATTTAACTGATAATAGCCAGTTAAAGTAATTTTTAAATTATTGTCCAATTGAACGGTTTGGTTGAATAATATAAAATTAAAGTTTCTTTTTTTTAAATTTTTATATACAAAATATATTTTTATAAATAAAATATAAACGTTGCAAGAATTCATAATGAATTGATTTCATTAAACAGATCATATTGAGCATTAAACATTAAAAAAAATATATAAAAATTTTCTTGCCTTTTTATTTATATTGTCATCAGTAACATAAGATTTAAAATTTTTTTCTTTGCCGCCAAAGCTTTAACTTTTAGTCACAATATTGTACAAAAAAAATTAAAAATTTTTTTTTGGTTTATTTTTCCTTTTTCATAAAAAAATGGGTGTGTTTTGAAAAAAATTTAAAAAAAAAAATTAAAAAAAAAAATTTTTAAACAGTTTTTCAATGAAAAAAAAAAGGGTATTGCGTTGATATTTGCTCATGTACATACATCAACAGATTTATATGCAGTCAGTTTCAGCTGAACAAAATGTGAGTTTTTTTTTTCTTCTGTTGCCGGCCACATATGGTGGGACGTCAGTGAGTTGTTTGGCATTTTTTGTTTGTTTTATTAATACCTGCATTGCTGTATATGCATGCATAAGTACGCACATATGTCTTGCAGATCATATCAACCAAACCACACCATACACCACACACCATAAGTTGCAAACGTAATGCAATTTAATTTAAACAAACGGCAAGGTGAGCTAAACAGAAACTAAACACTGAGCTGGTTGGTGCTAGTACTGAGCTGAGCTCAAGCTTTAAAACTTGATTTTTATTTAAAATCTGTGTGGCAACTTTACTTTACTTTATTTTTGTGATTTTTTTTTCCTCTTTCTCTCTTTCTTTTTGGTTTTATTTTGTCAATTACCCACTTCATGGTGGTAAAATCGTAATAAATTAATGAAAAAACAAAAAAAAAAACCAGACCAGGTTAAAAATATCTTATAGAGTGAGTGGAGTGAGTAGTGAATGACTATTATTTGTTATGAAAAAAAAAAGGAAAAACTCATATTTACTATAAAACACAGAGCCTTAAAGGAAACATTTCTTCATCAGAAAAAACGGTGAATTTATTGAAATATTCCATTAAATGGCTTAAGTAATCTATCCTGACCACATTGTAGAATTACAAATGTATCACGCTATTTGGCACCATTATAAAGAAAGAAATCCCTATCATAAAGAAAAACTTTTTCTACAAATCTCAACTCAGTATTGTTTGATCATAAATCGTTGCTATATCCCAGTAAATTCGATTCAAAAGCTTTTCAGTTTAGTGACGGAAGTCCTACTACTATAATACCAATCTGTCGTTACATCGGAACAAGGTAACAACATATTGGCTACAGCAGTTGGAAACTTTTTGCTGATTGTGTTACACTCTTTATCAAATGGTGACAGTGTCATACCACCTCTGCTAGAGCATGGATCAAGTGAGTTCCTAGATAGATTATTTAAACGGAAGGGTTTTTGGTAGAATTAACGCGAAATCAGTTACTTTCAACTATATACTGTCAATAATTGAAGTTTTGTAAAGAAAGTAATCGTTTAAAAGAGGTTAGATTTGACCATGAACCATAACAGCAACAATAGGTCTCTTACTACCAACACTGGAGATCTATTGAGAATGTTTCAAGATATTCATCAAACATCGGGCCCACCATATAAAGTTTTTTTTTTTTAAACTAGTGCTTATTTCGTCAATGGCAAAACTTAGCTTATGTCTGATTTGACAGATAATTAGTTTTATACTTCCGCTGAACGAATATGATTGTGTCCAATGTGTTTTCGCTTCGCTAAATGCGCCTGCGTTGGACTTACAGAAGATACGGAGTTTGGCAAAAAAAAAATCATCTTTTCAGATGAAGTTCATTTTGATCTTGGTGGATGTATGTAAATACAGACATAGTTGGTCATTAGAACCCATCAGTCAGGCTTATTGACCTAGTTTCTCACACCACTTATGTTGTGTGTGTTAATTTTGTGCATGAGTAGCGGGACCTACAGTTTAAAGATTTTATGAGAAACTTTTCATGGCAATTTTATTTAATTTTATTTTATTTATTTTGTTTTGATGTCTGGCCTGGAACTCGCACCCTGGCTTTTATGTCTAATTAGGCAACACACTACCTACTAGACTACGGCGGGTGTATGTAAACAAGTAAAATTGTCGCATTTGGGACATAGAAAACCCGCACGCACCCAAAACGAGTCACTGCTTGGTGCGGATTTTGGTCCAGAGACATAATTGCGCCATTTTTCTTCGAAAATCAGCAAGAATGGCCGATACAGCCAATGGCGATCGTTATCGGGCCATGTTGAACGAAGTTTTGTTCACAAAAATTGAAGAGGAGGATATTGGCAACATTTGGTTTCAACAATACGGCGCTATGTGCCACACAGCCGAAGCTACAGTCGATGTTTGGCGCCCTTTTTTCAAAGATTGCAGTATCAGCCGCAGAGTTGATGTCGTTTGGCCACCTCGGAGCTGCGGACTAATATTTGTGGAGTGCCGTTATAGATAAGTGTTACGCCGACAAGCCAGAGACAATTGAGGCTTTAAAGGACAATATTCGTGAAGCCAATGCTGAAATACAGCTGCACACAATCGATAACGTGCTTAAAATTGAACCGATCGTGCAGGCTACTCCTAAGGAAAATGAAAGAATCTGTATTAAAATGGTTCTAGAAAGGTACTCACAAAAAAGTAGAGGCAGAGAGTATCCAAAAGATAAATATTAGGCACAGAATCATAAAAAAGGACACAACCGAGAATGATAAATTAAATTATAAATACCATGTAAAAGCCTTATGTTCCATGGGGATAAGTAAATTCCCTGCTATATTACTTTATATAGGTTTTAAAACTCTTTTCCCTTTATAAAGGAAAACTAAATCAATAATTTTTAATCATTTTTGTATCCGCTAAATATATAAATTTAAAATAAATGTTAAAAAAATTATTTCTTGCCAAAAATCAATGCTGATGCAGCATCTTATTTTGTATAAAAATAAAAAATAAAAAAATATAAAAAAAACTGGACATGATACAATAGAATCAAAAGCAAGATCAAGGCATAAAGATTTTTTACAATCTGTTTGAAAGCACTACTACACTTCACTTCACGTCCATTGAAGTATTTCAAATAATAAAAAAAAAAACATTTTCATTCTGAAACATTTTCTGAGGATATCTCTCTCAATCATCCAAATCGGACCATAAATGCATTAAAGCTTGTCTATTAATTTACAAAAATAAAAATATATTCATTCACATTTGGATTTTTCCTCTCTTCTTCTTCTTCTTCTTCATTTTGATCAAACACATTAACATTTAAACAGATGTTATCGATTATATACACTCATAAGGCTTTAGATAGCTCTTTAGAGGGAGTATAGGGGGGAGAGTAGTCAGTCAAATAATGAAATGAAATGAGATGAGATTCTTAAAATTTGACCTTGAATTATGAATGAAAATGGCAGCTAAAATGCAACAATGCCAATTTTGTTAAACGCAACAAGAGTGAAATTGACAGACATTCGAACAAAAAAGAAAAGAAAATGATTTTTAATTGAAAATGTTTAAAATGATTGGAACAGAAATGAAGATCAATTTTTTTTTGAATGTTTTGACTGATTAAAATGAAAATTATGAATTGAATTTCAATTTTCATTTTCATTTTTCTGTTTCTTCTCATGCAACCACCACCTCTACCTTCGTATTCACCCTACCACCTTTGAATTAATTTTATTTTATTTATATCGATTAGTATTGCATTTAAAATGAATTTAAATTTTCCTTTTGATGTTAATAATGGCGAAAAAAATTGTTTTTCTTTAAAGCAATTGAACGAATGATCCTTAGGCAAGAGTTCAAAAAATTTAATTCATTTAAGGTTCAGTGGACTTTTTAGTTTCTTCAATCGATTCTTGTGAATTAAATCAACAAGTCAAGGTAAACATTTAAAGCGATTTTTACTCGTATGAGATAATTTAAATGGAACCATTGAGCATTACAAAAAGATGAATAGAACCCCCTTCCCACGTAGTACTTTTAAAAAACTGGTGACTTGGAAAGCCGCTGTTCCCTCATTTGTAATTTAGATGTAAAGGAAAATCTGTCACAAAGAGGTTATCTGCTATTGCTTATTCTATGTTCAGACATGCACTTCTATTAAATCAATATTCGTTTTATTGAGAACAATATTTTTAGCGTTCAGACATATAGTGCACGAAAATTTATTTGACAGCTGGTAAACAAAACAGTATGAGTATCTAGCATGCAAAATCCAATAATGACTACAAATACTACGCTCAATCTGCTCCTTTGGAATTTAAGCAGACTTTTAGGGCAACCTTAATCTATCTCTAGCCAGATTTCCAGCACTACTTTGCTCGTACACGAAGCCATTCTCACTGTGTTAGCAAAATGCAATGTAAAGAACTCTGGCGAAACTCTGCAGTTTTACGAGATGCCATAAGATGTGAGAACTACTTTTCGCTATTCACACCTTATCTATTGCCTTTAAGAGCCCCAACGAAGCAGGTAGACTAATAAATAAGAGATAAAGTTGCAAGACCTTCTTAAAGGACATATAAAAACAAATTGTCTTTGAACTTATCAATCAAAACTGCTGTTTGGAAGCTTTAAAACTCCAAAACAACAAAGTTTACTAAGAGTGATTCATGGTGTTCATAGATTTTGCCAAAGAATTGGTGAAGCGGGCTTTCTGTATTTATTTTCTAAGCTGGGATTTTTCAATTTAACGCACAATTCACTAAACTACGGCTCTGCAAGTGAATTATATCGTTGTGTTGCTCTTAATTAAATACTCGATTGTAATGGGGGGGAGGGATGAAAATTTGAGATAATCTCTCCAGTATCCTCATTGTGTCATAACCTTGTTGAGATCTGTATTACGAACGAGAGAACAATTATGCAATCTGAAATAATCTAATACTGGGTTCAGACGTGCACCATTATTGCGTAAATCGCACTATTGATCAATAAATTCATAAATTGTTATAATATTGATTAAAACTTTTAAATACAACACTGTTACAAGTACGTTCAGTGAGCATATTACATTTTTCCGAACACTTTCTATTGATATTTGACAACTCAAATGTAAACAACAACATTGCCATAAGCAAAAACTTTTTTTTTCTGCAAACTATCCAATATTCGCAAATTTTTCTTTGTCATCCTATTGAGTTACAAGTAGTGCCTATTAACAATACCTTTTCCAATGTTAAATTTTTTTCCATTTTTTCTAAAAATTTGGCACTAACTTTCGAGATTAAATTAAAAGCATTGTTGTTGAAGCAATCAGCTGTTTTGTTTACCAGCTGTCAAATAAATTTTCATAGATTATATGTCTGAACGCTAAAAATATTGTTCTCAATAAATCGTATATTGATTTAATAAAAGTGCATGTCTGGACATAGTATTAATCAATTGTGTCCTGATCTATTTAATACACTTTTTAGGCCATGCCAATAACATTAAACTAATTTCGTAATTCAATTTATAAAATCAAAAAAAAACTTTTTTCTTGGAAATAATTGTGCTAAATTTTCCAAAATAAAAGAAAATTAATTTGATTGCCTATTTGAAATAAAAAACTGAAACAGAATAATATTCACCAGAGGAATTACAAAGAAAAAAAAAATAAAGAAGAAAGAAAAAAACAATCAAATAAAATAAAACGGATGTGAATCACAATTTAATGAAAATTGTTGAAAACTTTATGTCCATAAATATAAATATTTCAATAGTTTTTTTTCTCTCTTTCTTCTTTTTTAATAATCATGTGAATTTATTCTTTTTTTTTTATAATTTATACAACAGAATATAATATAATACGTATACACTAGTGTCGATCGTAAAATGAAAAATGAAAGGAATTTTGTTTTTCATTAAAGAATTTATTAACCCCGAAAATGAAAATTGTGTTGTTCCACAATGTCGAATTTTGATTTATTAGAAGAAATATTTTGTTTAATTAAAAAAAAAACAAAAAAAAAAAAACGAAAAACGTCTAATATTCTATGGAATTTGTGCACAATGATTTTAAAATTTATGGAAATAAATTAAAGTGAATCATCTCCATTGGATTTTCACAATAAACAATTGAGTTTTATTTTTTTGTTTATAAAAAGATTTTATGATTTTAATTATGTAGAAAGTAATTATAAATTAAAGCACCTGCATTCTAATTTTATAATAAATTATGCAATTTTTTTTTAATTTTGATTTTTATTTAAAAATACTTTAAACGGATTTTTCATTGAAGTTATAAATAATTTTTTGAATTAAAACTCCTTTTAAAGGTCCTTTATTCCATGTATAAATGGTCTAGAGAAGGGTAATAATGGCACTTTATTCTAAATTAATCTTAATGGGATTTGTAATCGGATTACGTTAGAATATGTTCTATAGTATCCTGGACCTAAATATTTTTTTAAACCCAAAGATAGATTTTATATCTCATCTTATACTTAAAATAAATAAGGTTATAATACGAAATAGTCGCCCTAGTCTAGAAAATAATACGTTGGCTTATTAGACATGAGGCTACGGTTCAATATGAAAAAATATTTCTCAGCAGATTTATGGCAAAAATTCTGAGTGAATAAAAATTGTCATGAAATGTTTCTCAAAAAAAAATTTCTCGATTCAACTTTAAACTGTAGGTCCCGCCAAATTCCAAAAATCCGAAAAATCAGGAAAAATCGCAATTTTCTCTTAGTAATAAAAATATTTTGTTAAGAAAATCATTTGTATTCGAAATGCCGTTGAAAAACACTTCTCCCAATCAACATTTGTTGGTAAATAGTTCTAAGATAGCTGTATCCAGCTTTAAGCATTAACCTCTACCACCTCCTGGTATAAATAAATCTATTTCTTTGGACAGTTGAGTATCTAAATTAGTTACCCTTCTAATTCGTTTTATAGGGCTTTGGCATTCTTCGATGCCATCAAATAATTTTTTTATCACTGGAAACAGGGTTTACCTCATCTAAGATGGTATTATCGAAGTCAAGTGATATAGAATTTTTTTTCATGTGATTTTGTAGGGTCAAAATACATATTAATTCACAATCTCGAAAATCCCGAAAAATCCCGGGACAAGTTTTTAAAAATCCCGGGTTTGGGATTTTGTGAATCCCGAAAATCCCAGGATTTCGGGATTTCCCGATTGGCACCCCTAGTGGCTAGGTCGTAATGACGTATTACGTACGTACTAGAGGTGTGCACAAGACATTCTGCTACCTTACCCTTCACCGAATGCAATACTGTAGTGTACTCTTTTCTGTTGATCTGATCTTGATTTTACGAGTGCACTGAAATGTGTATTTCTCATTTATTCAAAGTATACAACAGCACTTGTTTGCCTGTGAAGTAACGGTACTATACTTTGTGTTGTAAGAGCATATTTTACTACTGTAGCTATATTTTCAGTACTGCCATATGAATATCAGTGGTGTAAAAAAAAGGTTTTTTCCAGAAATAAAAAGTTTAAAAAATTTACTGGCAATGCTGGCGTCGACGAAGATGTTCGGTTGCCGAGAGCAAAAAAAGAAGTGCATGTTGTGACTCTATGAAGAGTACAATATTATTGTTGTACTCTTCACACAACTCTCTTTTATACTGTTGTACAATGGTTTACGAGTGCAGTTGTTTTTTTTTTGTACTCTATCTTTGCTTTACACTTATTTATATTTGCAGCTACAATCAATATTCGGAAATTTCTTTTTCTTTTCCATTTGAGTCATTCAAATCCAGATGAACAATAAAAAAAAAGAAATAATTAAATTCCAATTTATTAACCCACTAATTCCTCTTATAACTTGCTTCCAAGTATTCCAACACAATAGCTGCATAAATTGAAAACATTTCCTATCATTTCCATTTATATCGCCAGATATAGGCAGACGTCGGCGCAAAGAGACCATGATAAAAATCTAAGTGTATTTGTGAGAGGCATGTGTATAACTCAGAGGAAAATTATTAGTAATATTTTCATGTCTAATCTAATAATATGTTTATGTAGTGAAAATTGGAAAATATACAGAGCCAAATCTCTAAAGACTGTGTATTTTACTCGACAATTATTCTTCCAAAAAATAGAAATCATATTCCTATTGTTATTAGTGAATCTCATTGGAAAATAATGAATTCTACTGTAATTTTTCTTTGGGTGTATAATTGATATACAAGAAAAATTTGCAAAAAGAAACGACGAAAACCTACTTCATTGAAAGCTGACAAGCAATTGAATACATTTTTACGCTCTTTTTAACGAACCTATGTGTGTAAAAATTCGAAAATGATCTTCCCCAGTTATAGGTTATAAGGCATCACAATACACCCTCGACTTTTCACTTTGAAGTCTATCACTGATTTCCTCTCATTAAGCCTACAGTAGTACTGCAATAATACCTACAGCACACTATTTTTTAATAACTATCTGATGTCACATTTTGTTAGTCACTGTAATTATTAGAAAATAAAATAGATAATAGTGAATTCTACTGTAATTTTTCTTTGGGTGTATAATTGATATACAAGAAAAAATTTCAAAAAGAAGCGACGAGAACCATACTTCATTGAAAGCTGACAAGCAATTGAATGCATTTTGACGCTCTTTTTAACGAACATTGTTGATGTTCGTGTCCTATGTAGGTAAAAATTCAAAGATGATCTTCCCCTGAGGGACCTTCGACTTTTCACTTCAAGGTCTATCATTGATTTCGTTTTTAATTACTATCTGATGTCACATTTTGTTAGCCACTGTAATGATTTCCAGAAGTTTTAATAATTATGTATTGCAATCTTTTCTGTATTTAATTTAATTTATGAGCTGAGAATAATAAAACCATACTCATAAATAACTATGACGACTTTATGTGTGTATTGCCATATTAAATAAGTTTGCCAGTAGCATTTATGTATATGTTTATGACAATAAGTTGCCAGATGTATGTACTAGTATTTTGAAAAGGGGCTAGATCACAAGAGAGAAAGAGAGAGAGAGAGAGTGTGTGTCATGACACAATATATTGTTATTGTAGCCATTTTAATAATTAAGACAACCAGCTGTTTTAGTGACAGGCCCCCTTTTTTCAATTTTTAACTTTTTTCACTGGTTTTTTTTGTATTTATTTTGCCATAAATATTAATTTCATAATTTAATTTTATTTCTGTTTTTTTTTTTTACATTTTATTGTTCAGAGAATAAGTTTTTATGGCTCATAAAAGTAATAATTTTTTTTTTATATGCACATCATGTGTAATAAAAAACAAAATATAAAGTTTAGTTATGTCATAAAGTTATTACAAAATAATTAATCACTAAAAAAAATATTAAAAAATAAATAAAAAATATAAAAATGTAAAAAAAATGGAAATAAACATGCTTGCCATAAATAGATTATAAACGCAAATTGTTCTAATGATGGATGACACATAAAATCTAAAGTTCATAATAATTAAACAATTAACATTTTTTTTTGCTGCCAACCATATGCCATTTACAAACGTAAAAATAATAAAAAAAAAATTATTTATTTTTATTACTTAAGAAATATGACTTGCTAAATGGAAAATAAAAATAAAAAATTAAAAACAAGTTTTTCTTTTCATCGTAAAGTGGATAGATAATGAAAAGTTTGAAATGAATTTTTTAAACAAATTTAATAAAGGCCACAATTTTGACTTTCCCGAAGCTCTATCAAGCTCAATACGTTAAGATTTTTTCCTCTATTTAAAGCAAAATGAAAAGGACTTCTTAATATCGATTGTAAAACCCATTTTCTTGTCTAACGTTTCGAATCAGAGATCAGCAATGAATCGTTTTTCCGCTGCTCATAAGTACTCATGCAATTTTGAATATGAGAATTTAAATTCAACTACTCTGATTCATTTGTACTCGCTACAACATTGATTTATAAGTATAGGTTACAATGAGTATGAGTACAACGTTGACATCAAACTCACAACATTCGAAATATGTTTGATTCATACGCCTACTTTTTCTGATTCATAAATTTAGAAAAATATTTATAATACAACAAGCAAAGCATACACACAATCTTCTTGTGAGAATTGCAGTGCTCTTACGCGAATCATACTTATTTTGGGCTTGGTGTAAATGTTAAATACCGACGAATCGAAGTCAATAATATCATCCGTATTGTTAAGTATTAATACGAAGAGTACTTCCAACTTTGAGTATGAGTAGTATGAGTATTCTATTAAAATAAGTATCAGAAATTATAAGTATGACTCGAATCTACTTATCGTTTTGAATACTCGTTGCTAATCTCTGGTTTGAATCCAGCTTAAGTCTTTAACCAGCATAACATTGACTTAAGTACAGGTTGCAATGAGTATGAGTACAACGTTGACATCAAACTCACAACATTCGAAATATGTTCGTTTCATACGCCTACCTATTGTTAAGTATGTATACGACGAATACTTCCAACTTTGGGTATGAGTAGTATCAGTATCCTATTAAAATAAGTATGAATGCGAATACGTATCAGAAGTTTAAGTTGGCAACACAAAAAAACGAAACAACATCAACAAATATTTTAAAACACAACGAAAAGGAGGAGTCAAGCCAACATAATTGTCTTCAAATTGAATGCAATTTTTGTGGTCAAATCTGATGCAATATCGTATCGTTAATAGCTAGCCTATGTCTTGAAAAAAAAAACAAAAAACACGTCAAGGTAATTCAATATGATACGATATTATTTAAGTAATTACGACGGTATTCAGCTGTTTAGAATTCCTATAAAAAAAGCACAATTTTCGAAATTTATAAATAAAAAACTTTTAAATTCTCTTTAAATAGGCTTTTCTTTGAGGCTTTCGCTTAAGTAAAAAACATAAAAAAGAGTTCCTAATTCCTTATCAATAGGAAAAGTTTAAAAACCAACAATTGATATTCAAAATCCAAAAGAAACTTTTGAAATTGTGGGTGTGTCAGGCACTGCCAATATGATAGAAACCTTCTTACGAAACCTTTATAAAATATTGCCGCCAATTAAAAGGAAAAAAAAATTCTTAAAAGTCTGCCAATACAATTCCAATCCATATAAATTGACTTTTTAAGTAACAAATCAATTTATGACTTAACACAGACCATACAAAATCGCAATTCATTTAATGTTTCATTTCGATTTGGATTGACAAACAATTCATTTGAACATTTTTAAGAATGTACAAAATTGGCTTTACATTGACGACTCATTCATAGTCTCCAATAAAACACACTGTTTCCCTAACATTGTCATCAGATTGCGCATAAAAATTCAGGAAAGTTTTGTCAGCCCACTTGGACTTTAGACCTTTGATTTGAAATAATTATTATCAGGTATGACAATGTCTAAGAAATTAGATAAAATTTTTGGTATAGAAATCGAATTTTTGGGAATTAATTATTGTCAGTGGGTTTTGATTAATTAAAAAAAAAATACCGCTCTACCCTACTAAACAAAACTGGTGCAATTATTTCTTGTTTTCACAAGCAAATAAAATTAATGAAGTGCCACAGTAATTTCTAATTAACTGGTTTGAACTTAGAAGGTCCAGAAGGTCTTAGAAGCTCAAACACTTAACTGAATCATTAAAACTGGCTTGGTTTGTGTTTATTTTTTCTCTTTGTGTTACAATAATGATTATAAAACCAGCACTCAGGGGATGGCCCCTACCTATGCAGTGGATTGTGCAGGTTTTTAGGAAAGGTAGAAAGAGGAAAGATGCAAACGGCAAGGAAATGAGTTGCTGCTAAGGTGACTATAAAATGGCCAGTGGTATTAGACAGTCTACAGCAATCGTCCCCAAGAAGTTTCTTACACTACTTATGTTGTGTGTGTTAATTTTATACATAAGTGGCGGCACCTACAGTTTAAAGTCGACTCCGAACGACAGATTTTTGATGGCAATTTTATCTCCTGATGCCATGCCAGATATCTCCTGAGAAGAAATTGCCATATGAATTTTTCGTTGTTGTAAGTGATGTACACACAAGGGGGAGGGGCCCCCTTGCCTGGAGCTTTATAGGACGCGCATACTTTCAGGTGATAATCTCGTACGACTGATAAAATTTTTTCAACACCCAAAAAAGTAAGTTTAAGGACAACTATTAGAGACAAGTGATAAGAAAATTCTGGCCTGCAACTTGAAATGGAATCAGCCAGGCTTTTGAAGATTAGCACCGCCAAGAACCATTTGGTGAAAAACTATTTCAAGTGAAGGCAGCAAAGAAATTTAAACAGACAAAATTGAAGATTTTTATCGAAATAATAATATTGAGAAGCCAGTGGGGTATGTCCAGCGGTAAAATGGCTTTTGTGAAAACCTAGTTTGCGACTGAAGATTTGTTTCCTGTTAATGGTTATGTAAATAAAGAGGACTGCCATTCCTGAAGCATAACTAATCAGAAACACAACCACTTTAACACGTTCCCTACGGGGCGTAACACTCGTGGACCGCACTAGACTGCCTTATCGGGCGGCGTGGCCCGCACTAAAATGCAATTGATCAAGTTATTAGGCGATAAGTAGTGTGATTAGATTTTTAACACTTCGGCTATCGAAAAAAATACCTGGGAATTACGTTCTATTAAAAGCATTTATCTTTAAGAACAATACAATTTCAAATTATATTCTAATTATACACAAGCTGAGTAACTTAGATCATGTTGCTCGGTGTAGTGTCACAGACCAG
Source organism: Sarcophaga peregrina (assembly GCA_014635995.1). Lineage (NCBI taxonomy): Eukaryota > Metazoa > Arthropoda > Insecta > Diptera > Sarcophagidae > Sarcophaga > Sarcophaga peregrina. The sequence goes on from CM025793.1 coordinate 38,976,479, forward strand.
AGTCCCTGGAGGGAATCAAAGCCACGACACTCACGCTAATAGTCTAGCACACTACCCATTAGACTACCAGGGCACTCAACAATTATAAATAATAACGTCTTATAAATATAACAGCCGCTTGTAGGCGACTAGCATGAATTAAAGCGTCAGACTGAATATGTTAAGGTCCTTCACCCATTGCAATGAATTTCCATATGGCCTAGGATCTAATAGAGAGTGAACCTAGCTGGTTCTGCTTTCCCAGACAAACCCTAAACTTGCTTAAGTTGATTTTTTTCAATAATTGAGGAGACCGAAATATAATTAATCCGAATCACAAACATCTAAGACTCTTCCAATGAAGTGTATGGGTTGCGTTGCAAAATGGCAACCATCAGGGAGTATAGAATTTTGACCACAGCATTTAATACGATTCATTACATCTTAAAGTACGAGTACACACTCCATAAGGTGCCCCGACTACATTTACATGCATTTCGTTGAATTGCGATCCTTTTTCTTGTGGCTTTTTAGTGCTTTGTATGAAAGATGCTACATGCCACGCCCATATTAGATACTTAATGCTGAAAATAATAAATTTCTTTTGGAAATGGTGTCAATAATAATACTTTTAATTGAAAAAAATGAAAAGGAGATCGTGTTAAAGAAATACGCCAGCATTTTGAAAGTGTTTTTAAAAATTTTTTTACGGATTTTTTTTGTATTTTTTTTTTACTGTTCATTTCAATTTTCAATTGGTTTTGATCAAATTGATGTGATAATATTCAATTCTTTTTCTTTTTTTCTTTGTTTTTGTCTTGTCTTGTGTTAATTTTTTGTTTTTTATTTTAGCATGTGAATGAATGTATGGCCATATCTATGGATGATTGTAAACGACACAAGAGGAATATTGTCTTAAGAACAGCAAACGGCAACACTAACAGCAACATACAACACTAAACAGCTACATACAGCAGCAATTATTTGTGCAAAAAAATAAGAAAAAGGAAAAGAAAAAACTTCAAGTCAATTTTTTTTATTTTGTTTTACTTTGCTTTGCTTTTTGGAGAAACACTTATAGAAGCAAATACAAAAAGGGGGCTGGTATGTCTTTATTTTTTTTGTATTAATGCTTGCAACAGCAATAACAATAAAAACAACAACCAAACAAGCAAATAACCGGCCAATATTATATCTCTGTTGTTGCTAAAGTTTTTTTTGTATGTTTTTTTATTGTATTTGATTAGTTTTGCTGATGCTGAGATGCTGATGTTAGTGCTAATGTAGTTGTTGTTGTTGTTGCTATATTCGCTGGTTATTATTGTACATTTGCCCATGAACTCGATTTGTTCGCACATAAATTTTATGCATTTTAGTGCACGATAACTTGCACTATAAATGTCGACTATTTTAGATCATTTACACAAACACACACACACACACACACACCCATACATACTCATTCTTAGCTATAAAATGCATTTTATATTTGTATGTTTTTGCTAATAATAAATGAAATACAAATAAAAATAAACTACAAGTTATTTTATGTTGTTTTAGCTGTTGTGTTTGTTGTTGTTGTAGCAGTAATATTTATATTGAATCTGACTAACCGTTACTTTCGCTTATATTTACTTTAAGATTAATCGATGTTTATATGCCCCTTCTATTGGGTAAGGGTAAAAATAAATTCTTATAAAAAAAAATTTTTTTTTTCTAAAGTGCTGTTAATATTAACATTTTATGTTAATTAACATAAAAGCAGATAAACATACAAGAACGTCCTTAATTAAATCTTTTGAGGAACATAGATTACGCTAGGTTAGAGTGAACGTGTATTTTTGTCAACTATGACAATTACAGTACCCGGAGGTCGAATTAACCCATTGTACAACGTCCTAACTTCTCACACCACTCGTGTTGTGTGCTTTAATTTTATAGATGAGTGGCGGGACCTACAGTTCAAAGTCGACAGCTTTTTTTGAGAAGCTATTTTTCTTGGCACTTTTTACTTTCAGAGTTTTTGCCAGAAATCTGACCTGGGATTTGTGTTAAAAAAAATATGTAGCACCGCAATAAACAATAGAGAAACATTTTCACCTTACAGTATTAAATTTCAAACTATATTGCAACTATAGAAGCTATTGTACTGCCCTCACCCATAGCTGCCAGATAAATGAATCATCAAATCGTCAAATACTTGAGAAAAAAAATTGTCAAAATCGTCAAAGACGCCAGAAAAAATAAATAAATTTATTGAAAGGTTTTAAAAATGAAAACATATAAAATCAATATTAAGCAGCGATAATATTGCATATTGCATAGTGTAAATATTAGGGATTCAGAAGATCTTGACTTTATGGGCATGAAAATTCAGTGGCCTACTTAGCAATTACACCATTTATACCCGATCCAAAAATAGAATACAACTCTCATGAATGGGTTGGCCCTTAAAGTCTTTTTTGAGGCTTCTCGACCGACAGGAGAAGCCGTCAAAATAAGGTCATAAATCGTCATGTCGTTAAAATCATATTTTTGGAGCTCAAAATCATCAAATCTGGCAGCTATGCCCTCACCTATTCTAGGGTAATACTAATGAATCCCTAAATAACGTAGTTATGGTAAACTACTCAGCATCGATAAGAATAACCCTAAGTACTCAAACGTTTATTTTTGAGACGTATTATGGTTGCACAGTCTTGAGTTCTGGGGATTCATTCTTCTCATCACAGGGAAAAGTATTGTATGACAGTGGAAGCTTGGTTGGAAACTTGCTCTTATATCAGAAGATGTCGTATGCCCATGCAATGCTGCTTAATGACAGTGGGAGCTTGGTTGGAAGCTGACTCTTATATCAGAAGATGTCGCATGTCCATGCAATGCCGCTTAATAACAGTGGGAGCTTAGTTGGAAGCTAACTCCTATATCAGAAGATATCATATTTTCTTCCATTGCTTTGTGTCATCAATTAGAAAAATAAGTATGTACCGAGTACTGTTAAAAAATCGTTGGGAGACTGCGCCCACTTTTTTGTGTTTTGAGTTTCAATTAAAAATAGTTTGAGGAAGGTATGTGCAGCTAGGATGGAGGACTGACAAATAGTGGGACTATATAATGTCACGGTTCAAACGCTAGCTCAGACGTCTAAAACAAAACGAAAACTTAAAAAATATTTCTTCAATGACTACAGCTGCGAATTCTAGTGGAAAATGTACCCGCGGGATTAATACTCCTATCGTTCTATAATTCAAGCTTTGGTGGGAACAGTGAGTAGATACGATCTTAACAATGGTCTTAAAACAGTGTTCAACCTTCTGAATGTAAATAAAGCAGTTCCTTTAACAGTTGATTAATCTGAATCAGTTTACTCTATTAATTCGTTTTTTATAGACTTTTGATCTTTGATGGCAGTAAATAACTTGTTATTACTGAAGTGGGGTTTTCTTCATCTGATGAAGCTATTATAGAGTCAAGTGATTATAGGATTTTTATTTTCAGGACCTTTTGTAGCCGTCAAATACATATGATTCACAATCCCAAAATCCCGAAAAAGTCCCCGGGACAAAAGTTTTTAAAAATCCGGGATTTCGAGATTCGGGATTTTCCGATTGGCATCCCTAGTATTACCCGTGTTACTTTCAGCAAACATGTCTATGATTTCTCACCAATATTAGCATCCAAATGATTTCTTTCATTAATGTCAACCTTATGAATCATTAAACAAGGTTAAGGTTTTGACATGCCAACAAATTGATCCTATTTGCACGACCTTATAAATTTTAAAAAGGAATTTCAAAACTTTGTTACATTTTTTTGAAAACACTGTCATATTCTATTCTCGTGTGTTAAAGACCTTGAAATTGAAATTCCATTGTTTTTAAAAAAAGAAAATGGAATTGCAATTAATTTTCTAGAGAAAAAAAGAATTCTTAAGCAAAAACAAAAAAAAAACCAACATTTGAATAATAATAGAATAAAATATTCATAGTGCATGATGATGATGATGATGGTTTGATGATTTGTTAGACAGTATCTCGATGAGATTAGTAAGAAGACTGGAATTTTGTTCTATGAAATAAACTAAAATAGATTTCAAATATAATTTCGCATTTTTCTTTTTTTTGAAATAATTGTTTATAAATTCTTCACATTCTTTTGGTCAATTTTCCGTAAGAAAAAAAAAAGGAAAAAAGCATACGAAATTTGTGGTGTTTTTTTTTTTCCATTGAAAAAATATTGCCTCTGCCTTTGTGGAAAATAAATAATTTTTGTTTTGCCTGAAATAAAAAGCTCCACTAGAAGGCATATTTATGTTAATGAACTTGAATACTGAGTGGAACTGAACTGAACTGAGCAAACCTTGTGGCCGTAATTATTAGTTGGGAGCTTATTAAAAATCAAATATTCTTCAACCAAAAAATATGAAAAATATTTTAAAAAACAGAATTATTGTATAATGATGTTTTATTTTTTGTGGCGGGAAAAATTTTCATAGCAACTAATACAACAATAAATAAAAATAATAACAAAAAAAAAAAGCATGCAAAAATATGGCTACAACTGGAGCGTTAAAGGCAGCCGCAAAAACTTTACAGAAAGCTAAAATCCAACAGACATACAGGCTGTATAGACTGACTGTATATGCAGGCTATGGCTGGCAGTCAGTCATGGCAAGCATGGCAATATTTTAGCCATGCGTCGTACATACAATTCAAATGCATTTTTGCATTCAAATTGCTTCCATATGAACAAGAATTTAAGCGTGTATTCGTATTCGCATTCGCATTTGTATTCATATTCACAGTCGTTATTCAATGTACTTTTTACAAATACAAAAATTCAAAATTCATTCAACAGAATTGACTGTGAAGTATAAAGTGAAATATTTTAGTTTTAATTTAAAACATACACTGCAACTGACTGAGTGACTGTTTAAAAGTGTATGAATGGAGGCATGTCTGTCTTTTTAATTCACATTTTTTTCCTCTTTTTAACATTTTAACAGGCATTAGGTTGGTTCCTATTTGTAAGTGTAAAGGAATTTCACACTTAAAATATTAGAAAACCTTAAAAACAATCAAGGATCACATATCCTTACAGTGTTATCATGCTTCAGTTTGAAAAAGTGAATCTAACTGAAGTCCGAAGATATTGCCATTGTTACAAGGAGGACAGTGGTTCGGCCCAGTCAAAAAAGCCTGAAGAAAGAAAAATTGAAAAAAGTGAATTACAGCCATAAGCCATTTATAAAATAGGAAAACCCGAAAGAAGTCATTGAAAGAACCTTTATCGTATGGCTAGACGTACTGTTCTAAGAAAATCAATGATGGCAACCGTATACCAAAGCGCTTAGCCGGTCAATACGTACTTTTTGCACTACACCAAATAAATGAAGAAATTTATTCGTTCAACGTCTAGCCGATAGACTTGGAGATATGTACATAGAAGTAGGTATAGTTTTTTCTTCTCAGCAAGATTTCTGTCAGAAAATAAATTGCCATGAAAACTTTCTTAAAAAACCTGTCGTTGGGAGCCAATACTGTAGGTCCCCTGCCACTCATATATAACATTAACACACACAACATAAATGGTGTGAGAAAAACTAGCCAGTAATCCTAACTTAAGGGTTGTAGTGGCCAATTATGCATGTATGTACAGTGTATCCTAAATTCTTATTCCCCTCGCCCACTCAACAGATCTTTACAAGTTTCAGTGGCCTACATCATACAAATGAAAGGGGACCCAGAAGGAGATGGAACTCTATATGTGTGCCAAAGATCAGCAACAAGTACTCAAAACGACAAGTAGATATATAATATAATTTCTGATACTTATTCATACTTATTTTAATATGATACTCATACTACTCATACTCAAAGTTGGAAGTACTCGTCGTACTAATACTTAACACTACACATCGTGTTATTGATTTCGACTCGTCTCTACTTAACATTTACACGAATCACACAATAAGTATGATTCGCATACGAGCACTACTATACTCACAAGAATATTGTGTGTATGCTTTACTTGTTGTCTTCGTCTTTGCTTTCTTCTTTGTTTGTATATGCAACAACAACAAAGGCTGTAAATTTTGATAAATGATTCGAATCACTTATAAGTATTTTTCTAAATTTATGAATCAGAATGAGTAAGCTTATATAAATCAAACATATTTCGAATATTGTGAGTTTGATATCAACGTTGTACTATTCCAATAGGAGATAACAGAAGTCATATTCAACAACTGTCTGCTTTTTCATTTGTAAAGATGACCCAGTGTCTCTAGAAGAGTCATCTCCTCCTTACATTTGGAAACATAAAGTCTAGCTGCTGCTACTAAATGCCAGAATTCTGAACCCAACAAAACTGAACCAAGGTAGTTCAGTTTTCCTTTAAAGTAACGAAGGAGAATACAAAATTGTGTATCACAGAAAGGTGCCTTTGAAGCATTTTCCATATCAGTTAGACAGCTAATCTTTACTGGCAATAAAGAATGGTTCGCGTAAGAAGATATCGTGCCAGGCTAACCTGCCTGATATCCATTGTATCGAAATTATATCGTGTATTTAAGGCAAAAAATATTAAAATCTTTAATTTTTTAAGGCGTAAACCAAGTTTTTTTTACTCCTTATAACACAGAACCATGCTAATGGTAAATGACAGTGAATATGTTGGCGGTTGGTCAGCCAGACAACCAGCCAGCCAGCCAACAATAACTTCGCCGCTTAAGAAAAAGATAAACGTATCGAAAGAAACATTTATTATAATTGCAATTTTCACTTGCACTTACATACGTACATACATACATACGAATGTAGTATATATTGCGTATGTATAAAGGCATTTAAAAATGATATCCCTTTTAAAATTTAAGTTTGAGTTTCATTTTTATTTTTATTATGTGCTAAAAACAAAACAGAACAGTCGTTATGGTAGTGAGTAATTTCATATTCATTAAATATCCTCCAACTTCATCCAACATATGTGCCCGGCAACAAACTCTATGAAATAATTTGAAACCAGACGACTGACTTATTAAACAAAAAATTTCTGTGATTTTTATTGCCTTTATGCGCGGTGCCAATCACAAAAAAAAATATTGAGAAATTCTGCTGTTGCTTTATTATTGATACTTAAAACATCAATTTAAATTGAACAGTATTTTGATTTTTCATTTTCAATTTCATCAATCAATTAATTGAATGAATGAAAGAGAGAAAGAATGAAAGAAAGAAAGAAAATTGAGATGGCGCTTTATGGCCAGACAAGGCAGACAAGTACTGAGGAGTTGAGTGATTTTTCTATTTTTTTGTATTGTAAATCGTTTAATCGATACATTTTTATCGCTACGAATTTTAATTTCTAATAAATCGATTCCTTAGATTTACCTTTCTTATGCAGCATATGAATTTCCTTATTGTTAAAAAAAAATCAAAAATAATGTCTTTTTTTTCAAAACTATTTTGATTTTCACTCTCTTTTTGAAATTGTTTTCAAATAAAAAAATTTTTTTTTGATTAATCATTACAGGGAAGCCATGTACGACTAACACTTGGAGGATGACCCCTAATCATTATACACAAATTATGGAAGATGGAAGACTTGACAGAACAGCCTTCAGTATTCAAAAATCCTCCTACAGTGGTTTAAGTGATCCCCTGATCAATTATTACATAAAAAATATGATTTTGCCGTTCTAAAACTCCAGTTCTCTACAGTAAATTAAGTGATGACAAGTGATACTCTTATAATCAATCAAAAGATTGCAACACCCTACTACATTAATGAGTACTTCCGCTGCCTTTAGTACGAGACAAAAAACTCAGAGTATACAGCATGAAACTGTCATGAGAGTTGTATGGTGTAAATAGTAATGCTCTATTCGACACCTTAAATATGACTACAGATGACTTAGCATATTAATGCTAATGACATTAATCACGCTTATGAGAAAAGTCAACATAATAGGGTTCAATGTCATTATTGTGTAATAAAGTTCAATAAAAGTCAAGAGTAAATTTGTCACGAATTGCTTTAGAAAAGTCTAGTGTCACCTGTCTCTAGGTAGGAAATATGTTGGCACGGTATAATATACTGAAAAGGTAAATTAAAAGGTAACCAAAAGATTTTAAACCAGCGGAAAAAACAGCATTCGTTACAGAAAGTTGGTGCTAGATTCATCGCTATTGTCAGAAATTGACAATTGATCTTTGCTTTTTAAAATGAGCCCATAGCCAAATTGTTTGCATGCACCCTTAAGGTGGGTTTATGTCAAGGCGTGCAAGAGAAAAAGAAACACATTACGGAGGTCTTTAAAAATTAATCCGATTTACTTGAAAATTATTACTCAGGTTTGGGTTTTTGGGGTTACTGATTACAGCAATTACTTCTGAATGAAGAACAGATTTAAAAATGCAAAATGGCGGATCCAATATGGCGGTTTTCAAGTAAATCCGATTAATTTTTATAAATTATATTGGATCCGCCATTTTGAATTCTTAAAATCTGAATGAAGATCTGTAATCAACGACCCCCAAAACCCAAATCAGAGTAACAATTTTCAAGTAAATCTTATTAATTTTTAATGACTACCGTAATGAGTTTCTTTTTCTCTTACACCCCTTGACATAAACCAACCCCCTACTTTAAGGGTGCATTCAAACAATTTGGGCTCATTTTAAAAAGCAAAAAATTAATTGTCAAATTCTGACAATAACGAAGGTTCTTGAACGTGTTGCTCTGCAATTTTTCAAAAATGGCTAAAAACGCTATTTTTAGGGTGTTTTAACCCCCATTTTCTCAAAGTTTCTGGAAGTTTTTTTTTATTATTAAACCAGCACTCAGGGGATGACCCCTCCTTATGCAATGTATTGTGCAGGTTTAGGAAAGATGGAAAGAGCGAAGATGCGAACTGTAAGGAAACGAGTTGCTGCTGGTGACTATATATTGGCCACTGCTATACCTTCATCATTAGACAGTCTACAGCAATCATCCCCAAGAAGCCCGCAGTTTTTCACAGCACTTATGTTGTGTGTGTTAATTTTATACTGAAGTGGCGGGACCTACAGTTTAAGGCGAACGACAGATTTTTTGAGAAACTTTACACAAATAATAATAAAGCTAGATGAACCGACCGAAAATCACATCCACCTTATAACGAGGACCTTCAAAATATCATTAATTTTGATGCCTGCAGAGCTTTCTCAATGGTATAACTTTAAATTCCGTAGAAGACTGTAAAAAGTTATAGGCTCAGAAGATGGAATAATGGCTTTAGACAAAAAAGATCAGAACCGTATCGCCCTAAGTGGGGTACATATTTTTCAAATATAAAAATCAAATGTTTTATTTTAAAAATTAACGCAATATTAATCGTTCAATTTGAATTTGTGCAATACGTTACTTATTAAGCGTGTTAAAAATATTGAAAATGTATAAGAGTTGTATTAAAAAAATCAATTAAATTGTTCATTAATATAATGAAATAATTACTTACATTTACAAATAATAATTTATTGTTTAATATTTGATACGAACAAAGAACAGTCAGTGGGTGTAAAACGAAATGAAAAAATTAAGTAAATTTTTTTCCTTGCGTATATTTAAGTAGATCCGTTGGCAAATAAGGAATTAGAAAATTAAGTACTTCTGGTAAAGATTTGTTGTGATATTGTGTCTTTGTAAAGAAACTGCTTTTCTTAATACTTGCACGGTGAATATAATAGTTTTTATTTGGTATTAATCGATTTTCTATTTCACTTTTATTTTCTTTTAATTTCAATTAATTAATTAATTATTTTTGTTTTGCAAATGTAAATAGTCGTTTTTTACGATTAATTTGCATATAAAACTTATTAATAATGATTTTTATTACAATATGGTATGTATTTTACTTGATTATCATTATTTTTATTTTATTTTTTTTTGAATTATAATTTAAAATATAATATTTACGAGTAGCATTAAAACGATTTTAATAATTATTTTTTGCTTTTTGTATTACTCGTATTTGAATATTTAATATTTAATTTTTTTTTACTTCTTCTTTATTGTAGCACATACACTGAGAGAAACACTTGCTTAATTGTTTTTTTTTTTTCTCTACTTTTTTGACTTTTTTTGACAATAAAAAAAATGCGTAATTGGGAATTATTTTGTATTTTTTTTTTTAATAATTTGTAAAAAATTGCTGCTAAAAAGAAAAGAAATATTTTAAAAATTAAAGGAAAATTATTTGTAATGAAATTTAAATATTTCATTCAATAATAATACATAATTCTGGTATGTATTTTGTAAACATTAATAATATCGTCTGGTTATAGATTTTGTTTATTATTTGCCCAATGATTTTTCTTGGCAATTGCATTTATTTTAGCCGGTTTTGTTTTATTTTATTTTATTTATTTGCCTTTTTATATTATGTTATTATTTTATTATTATTATTATATATTGTTGTTGTTATTATTATTTTAATTTTGTATCTATACAGTACAGTATATAGTATATTCATATATCGGAAGTGTTTACATAAATTATATTTCCTGTTGTTATTTGTATTCGTATTTGTTTATTTAGAAACAAACAATTTTTATTACAATATTAGACTTCTATTGGCTTTATTAATATGAAAATATGCAGTTCAAATTGGTTTAGGCATCAAAAAAAAAATTGAATAATTATGACATCATCGTTTATTAACACGAAAAAGAGACCATAAAAAGGTTGAAAATGGTTAAAAAGAAAAATCAAAAAGATTTAGAGGTAATAATACCTCAACGAAAAGATACCAAAAAAAAAAATTTAATACCGAGCAACTTGTGGCACATGTGTGACACAATAAGACATCAGGTAGAAACCACAGCTATTAACCAGTCAGCCAGTCAAAAACCAACCAAAAATTTTGAAAAACAGAAATTTAAAAGAATCAAATGTCTGGTAATGTTAATATTTAAGTGTTAATTGTCATTTGACAAATCCAATCGTTTTTTTAAATCATTAGCTTGACAGTGATACATTTATAAAATAACCTATTGTTTTAAAGTTTTATAAGTTAGGTTAGATTAAATTGAAGCCGCTGTCAACTAGTAGGTAGTGTATTGGCTTATTAGACTGAAGGCCCGGGTTCGTATCCTGGGTCAGACATTAAAACGAAAATATGGAAATATTTCTTCAGCGATTTCTGCTAAAAACTCTGAGAGTAAATAAAATCGCCTTGAATAAATTCTTAAAAATCTATCGTTCGGAGTCGACTTTAAACTGTAGGTCCCGCCATTTATGTTGTATATAATTAACGCACACAACATAAATGGTATGAGAAGGTAGGTCGTAATCCTGCCTGAAGGGTTGTAATAACCAATTATGTATGTAGATAGATTAAATTATCAGGTAGTCAACGTAGTAGTGGTAGGTAGTACGTTGGCATTTGAGTTGTAAGGTCACTATTCAAGGCCCCATGAAAAATAAAAAAATATTTCTTCGTCATCTTCCTCTTAGCAGATTTCTGGCAAAAACATTGAGAGCAAATAAAAAAAAATTGCCTTGAAAAGTTTCTTAAAAATTTGCCGTTCGGCCGCCACCTTTTAAAATATCACACACAACATAAGTGATGTGAGGTCGTATTGCTAATCCCAACTGAAGGATTGTAATAATTACCAATTAAGTAAGGAAGATAGGTCCTTACTATTGTACTTACTTTACTGTATATCTATAGTTCATAGCTAGCAAAGCTTAGCCATCCCAACAATCTTTTAAAGTTATGAAATTAATCCATATTACATCTGGCTAGATAAAAAGCGTTAATAAATTTTGGATGCTTAAAAATCCTGTCTTAAGTCGCTAAGTGTTAAACAATGGCAGAAAAGATGTTAAGTGGGTTCCTTTTTATGCGAGTCATTACACTTTTTATAGGCTATTGCGCTTCGTTGTCAGTGTGGCATTATACAGGGCTATCCATTTCGTGATTTCAAAAGTATGGTTCTGGAATTTGACATCTCTGTCAAACTAAGTTGTGAAACCAATTTTTTTCTTTTCATTTGAAAGTCTGACATTGACAAAAATGGATCCCTTAACTATCACACACAACGCATAAAAATTATCAAAACCTACTACAAAAATGATGATTCTGCCACAGCCACGTATCGGCAATTTTTCGAACAAAATTTTCTTCAGCGATGAAGCAAGCACATTTCACACTCGATGTTTATGTTAATAAACAAAATTGTCGTATTTAGGGTTCTGAGAATCCTCAAGTAATTGAAGAGAGGCCATTGCATCCAGAAAAAGTCACTGTTTGGTGAGCTCTTTGGTGCGAAGATGTGATTGGACCTTACTTCTTCGAAAACGACGATGGAACGACTGTCAGCGTCAATTCGGAGCGATATGGTCATATGATAACCAACTTTTTTTGCCTGCTATTGCAGAATACGCTATTGGAGAATATGTGGTTTCAACAAGACGGTGTTCCATGCCACACAACTCTAGCGAATATGGCTTTATTGTAAGAGACATTTACTGGCCGTATAATTTCTCCGCCAAGATCATGCGATATGAAACCATTAGAGTTTTTTGTGGGGCTACGCCAAAGTTGCAGACAAACCTACAACTTTTGAGCACTTAAAAACCAACATTCGTCAAGTTATGGCTGAGTTGACGCCCAATATGTGTCAAAAAGTGGTTGAAAATTACCACAAAGGAATCAATGCTTGGAACACTTCGCTTGGAGGTCATTTAAATGTCAACGTTCAAACTTTACAATAAAAAAGAAATACTTTTGAAACCACGAAATGGATAACCCATTATTTTTCATCTGACGTTTCCATGCGATCGAAATTGTTGATGTACGAGTATCTGTACTGATGCGACACTGCCCGCTTGCAAGTCATGTTTGAAGGAAAAATCATTTCTTTGGCACACTTTTTGTTTTTAATGACACTGGAAAAATCATTGTTGAAAACTCAAAGCTAAGTATAGGACCATGTAATAACCATAGAATATGAATTACACGGTGTGCAGTTACAAGACGACAGTGTCATGTGCTACATAAGATTACTGATTTTTAATTTATTGCATTAGAATTTCCTAGAAAGAATAATTTTACGTTGTACATACATATGTATGTAGATACACACTTAATTGGTCTTAACAACCCTTCAGTCAGGATTAGGACCTAGCTTCTCAAACCATTTGTGTAAATTCTTTTATATGAGCGCCCGCATTTACATTTTAAGGTCGACTCTGAACGATAAATTTTTGAAAAACTTCTCATGGCAATTTGATTAATTCTCAGAGTTTTTGCAGGAAATCTGCTTACGTCTAATAAGTCAAATACAGTACCTATTAGACTACGACAACAATTTATTTTACGTTCTAAGATTTTTCAATTGCCCACCAAGATCATGTGAATTAATGGCGTAAGACTTTTTTGTATCACTGGCCAGAGGGATAATTACAAACGAACGTTTGTCAAGTCCTCAACGATATATTGTGCGATGTGCGTTAAAGTGGCTGAGAACCTTAAAACGATTTTTAATTAATAAAAATTTAATACAGAAAATTTAAGACAAAAATGTTTAAGAGAATATAAATGTTTGGCCTAAATATCTGGCTTACATATAAACTTGTGGTCTTACTCTCTAAAATGTACCTTGAAGAAGAATCGTAAGCCAATAATTTTCCCACTTGAATTGGAATATTTATTTATTATATAAAATCCAGTGGATATGTCTTATTAAACACTATCAATTACACCGTGTAACACTTTATTTTATTAAGACATAACTATATTGTAGTTTCAATTAACACTTTTTGTTGTAAATCATAACAATGGATTAATGAAAGATTATACGTGCTTCGTCTCTCTCGAGAGAGTTTGTATAACAAATGGAAAGAAATTTTTTCCTTTTCTTTCTTTTTTTCATTAACATTGCTGATGGTACGACAAAATAACAGAAAAAAAAATAAAATTTTTTGGTAACATATTGGTGGTGTCTTGCTGGCATGGCTAAGTGGCTGTTATTATAATGGAAGTGAATGTTGTTGGTTGGTTTTCTTTGGGATTTTTTTCTTTTAATTTTTATTTTTTTAAGCATTTTTTTTCCTGTAGTTGGTCTGGTTATAACACACATTAAGGGCCAATGTTTATGGTTTTCAATAACGTTTAAACACAAGAGAAAAAAAAATTTTTTTTTTAATAAAAAAAAGGAAATATTTTTGGCTGGTTTTGTTTGTATAAAACAACAGCCTTATTAAACTCTTGGTTGAAAGTGTTGTTTTCTTGGATTTAAAATTTTTTTGGATTTTTTGGTAACACTAAACTAAATTGCGCATGTGCAGTCTGATTAAATTAAAATACGGCACAGGAAAAAAAATTAAAAAAAAAACTTTTTTTGTAAAAATTGTAATTTTCCATAATATTTTTATAAAATAAAATATTTTACAATATGATAAGGCTTATATTTCGTTTTGTTTTTTTTTTTTTATTTATTTTCTATTGTTTAGGCAAATAAATATATTTTTTTTATTTTTTAAATTTCTTTCTTTTTTTTAATATTTTTAAAACGTGTTTGAAATATTTTCATTTTCTTTTAATTTTCACAAAATTTTCATACTTTTTCTATAATTTTTTTCTAATAATTTATTGGGGAAAAGCCAAGCTTGTTATTCAAAATTATTTTTTAATTTTTTTTTTAACAGCGTTTTTATTTTATTTTAGATTACTTTTATTTTTCCTTTTGTTTATTACAATGATTATTAATTAAATATTTATATTTATTGAATATATTTGAATTTCTTTTTAATAATAATTTTATTTCTTTAACTGCTTCGCGTTGTTTTCTTCTTCAGATGCTTTAAAGGACTAGTGATTTTCAGAAAAAGCAAAAGTATTTGAAGTCTTTTTCACAGTACGTCTCGTATTTCTCTTTTTTATTTCATTTCTTTAGTTATTCAATTCAATTTTCTCAATTCTCGTATCATTTATCTGAGATACAAAACTGTGTATATATCAGAGATGAATTTTTGTGCGAGTACTTTATTACTTTTGAAAAAGTACCACACTAAGTTTATACACTTGCACTTAGAAATCTATTAACTTATTATTATTCTTATAATAAAATTTACATTTTGGGGCATTAGTACTCGAAATATTATCAACTTTATGCTGCTTTCGTTAAAATGAGAGCCATACCGGCCTATAAATTCATTATCAACAACAGTTGTTTGAGAAATGGCCAAATTATGAGAATTAATTTCGTTAACGATTATAATTTCGTTTGTACGAGTTTTTCATTCCGTACTGAGATTCCTAATGTCTAAACTGGCACCCATGTTAAATGTAAACAAATGATCGCAGCACTAATTTATCATCAGAAATAAAAAACCCACAAACCCAACGAAAATGTCTGATAAAGTCTATTAGGATAACGGTCATCCAACGGAGAATGTCATCCAAGTTTAGACAACTCAAGATTTGTTCTACTAAATTACAGTAATACTAAACAGGCTTAAATAATCGCTATAAAGACTGTCGCTGTGTGAATCCGATATCAGAAGTTAAGCGGTCCATAGACCTTTAATGTTTTGACCAAGAATGATAAGAAAGATTACGCCATCACCCGCACAAAATTAAAACTTTCTGAGCATGTTGAATCAATGACGTCACGCAAATTGTATTCCTATTGGCTAACGATAATGTAATTTATATTGCAGGGTTGCCAACTACTTTCACGTAGTGCACACATTTTTCAAAAGAAATGTTAATTTTCACATATGAAAACAACTTGGAAACCTTTAAAATAGCCCAACTACGTCATCTAACGGGAAATCATGCAAAAGAGTAATCTTTAGTTTATCATTCTATCATTGTCATTCAAATAAATCTTACATTTGCAAGGCAAAAATGGCCCACGATGAACCCACATGAATAAAGGCCAGATAAATCTGCCCCGCAATGAATACATGCAGAACAAAATTTAAATTTAATTAAACCTGATCAGGATCTATCTTAGGAAGATCATAGTAATTATAATAGGCCACTGGCTTTGCACGACGACTGCTACAAAAGCTATGATGATAAAAGAACCGGAGGCTACGTAATATCTTCTCGGTTATTGGCCGGTACATGAGAACCCAGAATTTACTCAGAATGCATCCAGAATTTATTGACAGAACATGTGAAAGCAAAGCTGATTTCGAATAATAAATGCCAGCCGGGATGAAGGAATGACAAATCAGGTACTATCGGTATTACAACGGAACCTTCTAGGTAATTAGGTAATGTTTCTTCGAGGGGAGGCCAATATAACCAGCGAATGATAGGAAGAGAATTCAAAGAGAAGTAATTCAATTTTTAAATATAGCAACTTTCAAGATGTATACGGATCGGTATGCTTGTCCATAGAATCCTTCACCGCAGAAGGTATAGGCACATTTTTGAGAGAGAGAGAGAGAGATAGAGAGAGAGATCATCACTTACTTTTTCTGTTAAAGATCAAGTTTATCGGCCAGACGTGCTGCCTATCTTTAAGTGTTAGGCCCAGCACGAAACAAGATGATTGCATGCAGTTAAAATGAATTCGAATGATAAGTACATTAACTTTACGGAGAAATCTCGATAACGGCCTCAAGACGAAAGAGGCTAATCTAAAAATACATCTAAGATTTTCAATTATGACCACAAAGACCAGATTTGTTACAAAAATAGATTTATATTATATAGCCGGTATTGCTTTGAAATTTAAATTAAAAATAAATTGAAATTGTGCATAATATTATTGTGGTAAATATTAATCTAAAATTCATTAAAACATTTGTGTTATAATTTCTATTTTTAAACTGCGTATTAAAGGAATTAAAATTTTTGTAGTGTACTTAGAAAAGTTTAGATATAAAAAAAATCATTTTTTTTTAATAAATCATGATAAGTTTAGTATGAAAATAGTATTATTGGGTACATATTTATGTACTTCGTAAATACCAAAAAAAAAATATAAGAATTATGTTAAGAATTCCATTTAAGCATTGGACGCGTGCGAAAATTAATTTAATTAAGACTGAAAATGTTTAAAATAATTGAAGAATTTAGAACAAAGATATCGATTTCGCTGTTATTGTATACATTTTGTACGGAAATACTGATTTATTGCTTTTATTCAATAATAATTTATTTATATATTCTGAAGCAAAATACTATCACAAGCTAGATAACACGGGTCGTATGTAATTAGTACACATTACGATCAATATTTGTATACCTTTCACCAAAAAAAAAATAATAAAAAATTAAAATTAATTATATTAAAAAAAATCAAATTAGATTTGTTGCAAATAAACCAGCTTTTCCAATATTTTTCAAAAAAAAAAGGTACTAATTCGTTTATTACAAACAGAAAAATGTACTTAAAACAGTACATCGCTGATGTTGAATTATTTCAATTCATTGCTCAACATGTTTTTGTTTAGCAACATGTTGCTAAATAAGTTATTTTAGTTGCAGTCGTTGCTGTTGAAAACAAAGATCATGTTGACTGTGATTAGAAACATGTCAAAATGTCTGTAAATGTTTCTACAAAATACTTTCTATTTACACTCACTCACTCACTCTCTCTCTCTCGTGCTTTATCTCTCTAATTTTGTGTAAGTGGTGGCTACACAAAACTGAAAAAAGATACAAAATGATTGTGAGTCAGCAGTATTTTTCTCTTTTTTTTTTTAAATTCTATTTCGTATTTTCTGGCACTCGTATTTTCTTTTCAATGTTGTTGTTGTTGTTTTGTTTGTGTTTTCATTTTTTACTTGCATTGATCAACAGACACAACACTTGTTGTTGGCAGCCACTTGTTGAATATGACTTTTATGTTCTTGTTGTTATTGTTTCAATTGTTTTTTTTTATTATTTTTCATTTTTGTTTGTTTTGTTTTGTTGTCTTTACTGTGTTTATACAATTTAGCCGGCTATTTAGGGATGCCAAAGTACTTAAATGAGGAACGAGCGAGCATGTGTTAAATTTAATGCAACAAAGAATATTTAAATTTGGCGGTTTAATTTGAAATTATATGAGATTGATTTGATTTATAACGAAAGCGTCTCTGATACTATGTTCAGACGTGCACTTTTATTAAATTAATATTCGGTATATTGAGAACAATATTTTTAGCGTTCAGACATATCATATACGAAAATTTATTTGACAGCTAGTAAACAAAACAGCTGATTGCTTTTAATTTAATCGCGGAAATTAGTGCCTAAAATATTTTTTAGAAAAAATGAAAAACAATTTAACATTGCAAAAGGTATTGCTAATGATTGAACCGAAATGCCAAGCTGTTGCGGTTAATACGGACTACTTGTGACTCCAAAGTGGCTTTTCTCAGAAGGATGAGAAATAAAATTTTATAATATTGCATAGCTAGCACAAAAGAAAGTTTTTGCTTATGACACTGTCATTGTTTACATTTGAGTTGTCAAATATCAATAGAAAGTGTTCGAAAAAATGGAATATGCTCACTAAACGTACTTATGACAGTGTTGTATTTGAAGTTTTAATCAATATTATAACAATTTATTGACCAATAATTAATTGAAATTTTGTATGAAATATTGAGATCAATAATGCCGCTTATTGCGATTTTCTTTTATTGACAAAAACTAGTTACAAGAAAATTAGAAACAATTAAAGATTCTAAAACAGTTTCATTTAGATTCCATGAAAGATAAATTTTCAACTTTAGTTAAACAGAATTTTTCAATTCTATATTCCAAGAGATACTTTCATCTCCTTGTTAACTGTAAGCAAAATTTTAATGCGAATGATATTAAAAAAAAATCACCCAATTATAGGTGAATCATTTGGTAATTTTTATTTTTATTGAATGGAACCCTTTTATGGTATCAAAGATCGAAGAGATTTATTGTGAAAATTGATTTAAGATTTCATAATAATTTTGAAATGTTCATAGAATTGTTGTTACATACATTTATGCGGCATTTGTTAATAAAAATAAAATATTCCAGTTAATAGATTAGAATCCAATTAAATAATTTTCAAGCACATGACATATCATAGTCCATGCAACCATATGGACGGACGATAGAATTTGTGACGTTGTAGTTGTTTAAGCTAAAAATTCAATTCCATTTAATTGTAATGCATTACATTGTAAAATACTTTTGGACTTGTATTTTTTTTTTTTTTTTTTCAAAGTGTGCATCAAAAGTAAACATACAAATTACAAAAATTAAATTAAATTTACCTTTTAAATTTTTCTATTCACTTTTTATTGGTTTCCACTGTAATTGCATTAAAAAGTGACCATTTAAAATCGATTATTGGCTTAGAAAAGCCATAAAAACATCTATTTAAGGTACTTAATCTAATAAATTGTTTTAATTTACATTAATTAATATATAAAAAGAAACTATTGCATGACGTTTTTGCAATAATACTTTATTTCTAATGCCATATTGAATACATATTTTACGAAAACAAGTTTCAAATGAAAAAAATATGACTTGGCAGTTTAAGGGGAAATTGTATATACCGATCTAATTACGTTTTTAATGGGGTATGAAAAATAAATGAATTTATAACACGAGAATTCTATAAAAAAAATAGCAAATGATGTCAACGGATATTAAGAATAACTATTTAAAGCGGTGGTAAACATTTTTGAAATTGTTAAAATTTTTATTTCATTCTAATGCTTGGACTTTCCCATGATATACGAAATTACAGGGATATGACTATCTTTAGATTGGCTACAGCTGTCGATCCTTTTACGGTAATTTTCGAACACTTTTTTTACATTTAAAGCAAATGCTAGCTTTAAATGCCTCTATCTTTTGTAGGTCTTGCAAAAAAAGAACCCCCTATCAAAAGCTAAAAGCACTCACAGCAAAGCATCGGAAAATCGAATCGTAGCAAACTTATGTTTATAAAGCGAGAATTGTCAAAGTGATGTAATATTTCAGCAAACATTCGACTATAATATAAAAAATGTGAATTGTAAATAAAGAATCCAACTGATAATAGTTTCGGAAGATGCAATGATTATCCGAGAGTCGAATAAAAGTACTTTTAGGATAGCAAATGAGATTTAGATTGTATTGTTTAGCGAAAATGATGAAAAACGATCTGTACAGTACAGTAAAACGTCGATTACGAGGAACAGGATTCTTTAAAAGAATTTCATGAAAGAGTGCCGAACGACTAGAGGAGAGAAAATTAATAAACTCTGAATTTGATACGAACTACAATCGGGCCACATTTTAATCTTGTTTTGTTGGGTATAAGATTAAATTTCTATAATTAAGAACCATATAAGATACAATTATATAGTATTCTGAAGATCCCAGTAATATGGATATTTTAACAGTGTAATGTTCTAAAACGTAGGGCTCAACAAGCAATGGTTTTTAAACAAACCGATTACTATTCTAGACAATGTATTCATCTAATACTAACCTCAATCTGATTGAGAACTTATAACAAGTTGTAGGAACCAAAGCAAAGACGACTTGGAAAGAAATTTCAAGTTGTGTATTGTAAAAATTTGGAGTTTCCCACAGTCTGGTAGATGTTAAGCTGTTATCGATAACAATGATTTTAAGCTATAAAATATTGACTACTTTTTTAAATACTTTCTTTTTATAGAATTCATGTGTTCTTTATTATATACACAAGTGTTATTAGTTTATAATTAAAAATATGATTCACAAGTTTATAAATAAAAATTTATTTGATGCAATAACCTGTCACATTGTAGGATTAAACGTTAAATTAGCTAAACTAGAACACATTTTGAGAATATTTTACAACTTTTTATATCATTATTGGCACTTTACTCTTAATTAGTTGTAGGCAGCTTTATATAAAGATTTTTTTAAACAATCTTGAAATCATATTTGTTCAATATATGTTATCTAAGGAGTGCGCACAAAAAAAAACTGGACTTACACTTTTCGGTATAGAAATAAAACTAAGTGGCGAATTTTTTTCGTTTTATATTTCAATTAAAGTAAATAATATTTGAATTCTTTTGTGTATAAAATTTTTTTTCTGACAAAGGTCTCAAGGAATTCAACTTTTTGAGCCACTTTTCTTCCAGACATTTTTGGGTGTTTTAGAAAAATACGTATTATTTTATTTGTTTTGTTTTGGTCGGCAAATTCTTTTTTTTTTCTTCCACTTCACTCCTTACATTATTTTAGTTTTACCTTAGAAACTGTTTTTTGATTAACACCTGCGAGCCTAGCAATCGTTTTTTGTAAGCGGCGCGGTTTTTCATTAAAAATTTCAATTATTTTTTTACGACATTCTTGTTGGTTGGCCATTTTCAAAAAACTAATTTTGCTATTGCAATGAAATTTAGCACGTGGATTTTGAAACAGATGACTAACAAAAACAATGTAACGGTATTCATTTTTTTCAATTATGATAAAAGTTATAAGCTTAAAAGAAGACCCATTTTTTTCGTGCGCACTCCTTAATTGTAATTGATGATACAAAACTTGTATTTCTTTAAATCTTGTATTAAATTCTTGTCATTTCTTTGCTGTAATTCAAGGCAGTGATGACAGTGATATGTATTAATTAACGCTGAACAATATATTGTATTATTAAAGATGCCTATCTGTATTACTATAACAGTCCCTCTTTTTTTAACTTGATCACTAACAAAATCCATTATTCATTATAACACTTATACACGCGTTATACATACATTCATAAGAAGTAATAATACATAATCTGTTCTGATAACTAGATATTGTATTGATATTGTCATTAGTCATAGATAAGATATTTATTTAATATGCAAATCATTTGAAATAATTAGAAAACGATGAATGCAAAAGCAAACGTTCAATTCATGCGCAACAATTTAATCAATCATTTATTAGTTTTATAGCATATCAGATTAATAATCTATAAAATAAATAAATAGCTTAATAAATCATAAAATTAGAACGTAAAATCTAATTAAATGTGATAATATTTTTTGCTACTGTTTGTAGCGTATAAAGCGTGTACCCTCCTACTCAAACATCGTTGAAAATTGCATTTTCATGAATATTATATCGATGCCTCCGTTCTATAACATTCCAAGTCGAAAAGGTGTGTTTTGAGTTATGAGATCTCAAAGTTTTCATGCGCCCTAAGGTTTTATGTGTATTCTAAGTAGATTTTTACCTATAACTTCGGAACGGATCAGCGTATTTTAACCAAATTTTGACAGAATTTGTGTTAGAGAACGTAAAAATGCAAAAACTTTAAAAAGTGTACTTAGAACATTATAGAATGGAGACATCGATATGAAAATTAAAGTTTACGGTGTTATAATCTCATCTCTCTAATCTAAAAAAAAAAAACGATGCATTAAATAATTGCCAAACGTTTTTCCCCCATTTGATTTTAATTTGCTTCACATTTTGTTTTGCTGCCAGTTGGTTAAAAAAAAATTGTTTATTTATTTAAGATAATAACATTAAATTTTAGCTTTTGCTAAAAATAACTCTATAATACTATTTTAATTAAATAAAACTAGTAGTTAAGAAATAATCTTATTTTGAATTTCAAATTATTGCGCAGAGTTAAGTCAAGTGGCTTTGTTGATTTGCTTTGATACCTGCCTAAATACGTCATAGAGTCATTAATACTTTGTTTGAATTTAATTTGAAATTATTTTTAATGTAATTTTTTTGTTAATCTATAATTAAAAAATGCTTTAATTGCATACAATCTAAAATTTTAGTAACAATAATTATTATTTATGATTTGGGGAAATCCCTTAGAATGTAAGTTTTTGTTAGAATAACTAACTAAAATTTTGGTGGAGATTGTAACCTCATTTATCTAGGAAAAACTTTATTTAAAATCAAATACTTTACAACATACTATGTCTGATTAATGCTGGGATTCACAAGGTTTTCTATCCATCATCTCATATGATATGTTCTAAAATTTTAGAATGGTTTAAAAATATTGTTGTTGCTTTTCTTAAAACAAAAAAATTTTATTTTATTAGTTAGGTCTGTGCTGAACGACTGAGCCGTCTAAGACGAGTCATTATAGTTTTTATAAGCCGTCGCTTGATATCCGAATTTAAGCTGCACTTGTAAATGTTTTCAACAATACACTGGAGGAGTTAAATTGAGGTGTGATTTAAAGTCAAAAGAGCACAGTGGGCTATAAGTACCAATGTCCCTCAGGGGAAGATCATCTTTGGCTTTTTACACACATAGGGCACGTAACATCAACAATATTCGTTAAAAAGAGCGTAAAAATACATTTGAGTGAAGCAGATTCTCGTCGCTTCTTTTTGAAAAAAATTTTGATTAATCGAACTGAAACATAGCAAATAAATAAGATGGGGAGAAGATGCGTGACAGTTTGTGACAGCCTTGTGTTCCCCTAAGAAGCCAGTATTAGTAGCAAAAGATTGGAGAAAAACAAATGAAAAAACTTTTGAGATGAATTTGTAATATTGGACTTATAATCAAAACAGAGCATTTTAAGAAACTCTTATCTGTCTAGTAGTTTAGTATTAGTCTGCGAATCAGCAATGAATCGTGTTTTCGTTATTCATAAGTACTCATGTAATTTTGAGTATAAGTGAGTCAACAGAATTGAAATTCAACTACTCTGATTCATTCGTACTCGCTACAATAATGATTTATATATAGATAGTATGAGTACAACGTTGACTTCAAACTTATAATATTCAAAATATGTTTGATACATACGTCTACTCATTCTGATTCGAATCATTCATCAAAATTTAGAGTATTAGTTGTTGTTACATTTACAAACAAAAAAGAAAGAAAAGACAAAGACAGCAAGCAAAGCAAAAGCACACAACATTATAGCAAGTATTAAGGCCTTCGTACTCGAATCATACTTATTTTGTGCTTCGTGTATAGGTAGAGTCATGGCGAGTCTATATCAACAAAATCATGCGTATTGTTTAGTATGAATACAACGAGTACTTCGAACATTAAATAAGAGTATGAGTATGATGTTAAAATAAGTATGAATGCGTATAAGTATCAGAAATTTTGAGTGTGACTCGAATATACTCTTCGTTTTGAATACTCGTTGCTGATTCTGGTTCATACAACATTTAATGTTTAATTGGAATGAGCTTCGCTAAGTCCACTTCTCAATCGAATCGAAAACCTATGGAATATTTTAGAAAAGAAAACTAGAAGTCTCTTATGTGGTAATTGGAATTGAATTTGGTTTGATTTAAATATTTTTACAGGTACCCTACAACAATACAGTATTTATTTAAAATGTTATTTAGTAAACTTAGAATTAACCAGCATTTTCAACTACTTTCAATTTCATTAAATTTTTCAAATATTTTCCCAATTAATAGAGGTTACATAACATTTTTTTTATTAATTCGCTTATGTTTTTGTACATCAAACTTTTCCTATTTTTTTTTTCTTTGGGTTACAAATTATTTGTATTAAAAAAAAAGTAAAAAAAAATTATTTAATGCAATAAAAAAAAATATGATTTACTTTCGTTTTCATTTTTTATTTTATTTTTTTTTTGCCCATTTTTATGTTGTCGTCACAGAGTCTACAAAATGTCTGTGTGTAAATTGTTTAAATAATCATTATCTATTTAGCATTATCTCTACATTGAATGGAATAACTAAATGACAGATTCACCGACTGATGATTGACTAACTGACTAACTGTTTAACTGCATAAATGTACATACGTATGTATTGTGCGACATGATGATGGCTGTCAGCAGCAAGTCATTCAGATAGATGATCATCATTGTAGATGATGCCACATAAAATATTTTTTTACGTTTTTTTTTTCATTCTGAAGTATGTATTACAGAGTGTTTTATTATAGGTTTGTAGTACGTACGTTGAGTGCGAGTTCTCTCTGATATTTGTCTGTCGTTAATACAATAATTTCTTGTACTCATGAAAAAAAAAGAAAAATTTTGTATTAACGACGGTGACGACGACGATATTACGACAGTATTACGCACATTTGTTGTCGGGTTATTTAATATGTTTAAAATCGGAAACGGAAATTACCGAGTACTTACAATTACCCGGATAATGGGGTATTAATTTAGGTTTTTTTTTATTTAAAGAATTTCATGACAAGTGTTGCCAAGCAACGAAAATGTGTGTTGTACTGGAATTTAAACAGAAACTACAGTTAAACTTCTATAATTTGAACTTCTATTACTTGAAATTTCTATAAATTGAAACATATCTCGTGGCAACAGCATCTAGATCATTTGTAAATTTACTTCCCAAAGTTGAAGTTTCTATAAATTGAAGTTTTTTTCTAGATAATGGTGATTCAATTTATAGAAGTTTGACTGTATTAACAAGCAACAACAAAACTACAAAGTGGCGACTGATTGGCAGTGTATTATCTAGTATGTCTTGCTAACCTAATACCAAAATCATAATTCATGTCTATACTCTGATAAATAGTACCATCAGCGGGAATATAAAGTGTTGTGATTAAACAATTCGACTACACATCCAAGCAATAGTGATTCGAATCCTAAAGAAGACGAAAAAATGTCATAGTGGTTTAGAATGTATAAAATTAAGACGGTCCAATCATCCCAGATACATCACTCTCCTCTAGAGAATATCTTAGGAATGTTAGCCAGTGCTACTAAATGAGTGCCAATCAACCTGCAAAGTACCTCCTATACGCAATACTTTCGTACAGAAAGCTTTAATTCCGTGCCAGACAGATTACGATCCTACCAACCGAGAAGTTTTACAATCATCTGCTTTACCGGAAAAACTTGGTTAATGAAACTAAAACAAAACAAAACAAAACAATAAAAAATAGATGGGGTAGACGCTTTGTGTCAACCATAGGTTTCTTAAATTAGTTTAAACTAGTCGCCGTGGACTAGTAAGTAGAGGGTTAGCTTATTAGACAAAAGCCCAGGGTTCAAACCCTGTTACAGACATCTTGAACAAAACGAAATGTAAAAAAGACACATTTTTCGCTGACTTCCTATTGTCATGAAAAGTTTCGCAAATTTGTTATTCGTGTATAACATTAAACTGACTCATGGATCAAAACTAACATATACAATATTGTATATTGTATTCCTGACAAAGGAATTGTAATGACCAAATACAAGTATGACAAGAAAGTACAAGTCACTATTTTTTTCTTCCCTTTCCCTTACATAGTTGCATAGTCTTTTTTTTATTAAACCTGCACTCAGGGGATGACCCCTACTCATGCAGTACATTGTGCAGGTTTAGGAAAGGTGGAAAGAGGGAAGATGAGAACGGTAAGGAAACGAGTTGCTGCTGGTGACTATAAAATGGCCAGTGCTATACCTTCACCATTAGACAGTCTACGGCAATCGTCCCCAAGAAGCCCGCAGTTTCACACACCACTTATGTTGTGTGTGTTAATTTTATACAGAAGTGGCGGGACCTACATTTTAAAGTCGACTCCGAACGACAGATTTTTGAGAAACTTTTCAAGAAGAGAAAGAGAAGAAATCGCCGAAAAAATACTTTTTGTATTTTTTTATTTTTGCTGTCTGGCCTGGGACTCGAACCCTGGCTTTACGTCTAATAAGCCAGCACTAGACCACGACGAATAGTCTTACGCCCATAGGATAGAGGATTCTTCTGGAAGATTAGAAGGAATAGAATGTGCATATTTGCTAAATGCAAATGACAACCTCCAGATGTAGCTGAGCACTCTTCCCTATGTTATGTACATATAATGCAAGTTCGAGGAGTAAACATCCACTGGAATTCAAAGTATAACTTCAAAATCTTCTAACTCAAACAATAACTTCAAGTTACTTTGTATTAACAAAACGTTTATGGGTTAAGAAACATTACAAAACATATCTAAACGATATTATCTTGTCTTTGTGGCTGACTGTAAACGTAGCCAATGTGTTTTGGAGAAACTATCATTAGACAAGCAAATCATAATAAGACCCATAAATGTTTATTTTAGGAAGTATAATAATAAAAATTATAATCAAGCCTTAGTTAATTTGTTAAATGAATAAATTGTTTGTTGTTATTTAACACAACCAAAGAAAATATCTACAAATTATTTAATAAAAATTTTGTTTAAGATTTTATTTATTTTTTTTTTTTCATTTTCGGCTTTAATGTAATTTTGTATTGTAATAAATAAATAATAAATAACGACCTTGTAACAATTCTCAGAAGCAAATAAAAGACGAAAGAAGAAAAAAAATCAAATGGTTTGTTAACAAACATAAAAATTATATTTTTCTGGGAGTACAGTACAGAATACTTTTTTTGTTTTCAAAATCAATAAAATCAGAAAAAGATTTGAAAAATAAAACAAAAACATGTAGATTGTACGAGTATATATATGTATATATACGATGATATAAAAGATAAATAAATATTAAAGCTATTAAATAAACAAATTACTTTCAATGTTAATAACCTTTATTGGGGGCAAATAAAATTTCATACCAGAAAAAAAAAAACACGAAACAAAACAAAACAAAAATCAAAATAAACAAACAAATTTGAAAAAAAAACTGAAAATTGACCAACAAAAATAATATCAAATAACTGACATAAATAATAAACATTTAACGTCTAGTCCAGTCAGTAAGTATATCACAATATTATTTACTACTCATCTCAACTGATGCCTACAGTGCATCAGTGAGCAACAGTGTTGACGAACTTTAAATGCATCCTCTTCTCTCCATTGACAACAAGAATAAGAACAAGAAAACTACACGTAGTTTTTCAAATGACAACCATCACGACAATAACAACAACAATAACAACAACGACCATGGTGATGAGGCATGATGGAATGAAGGTATAAAATTAGACTAGCAATGTATGCAGCAAAGAGCCAATCCAATCCAACAATAATAATGACGATCTTCATCATGGAAACAAACAAACAAAAGTTTGCAAATATTTGCGAATGAATGAAAGTTAAATAAAAAACAGAGCAAGCAACGGGTATGCTAAATACGATACGATATTTACTAAAAATGCAAAAACCTAAAAATAACACTGTGCAACTGAAAAAAAAAAATAATACAATAGGGATGCCAATCGGGAAATCCCGTATGCCAAAATGCCGGGATTTTTCGGGATTGTGAATTCATATGTATTTTGACCCTACAAAAGGTCCTGAAAAAAATAAAAATCCTATATCACTTGACTTCGATAATAGCGTCCCATATAAGGAAAACCCTACTTCCATTGATAAAAAAATTATTTGATGCCAACGAAGAATGCA
Source organism: Sarcophaga peregrina (assembly GCA_014635995.1). Taxonomy (NCBI): domain Eukaryota; kingdom Metazoa; phylum Arthropoda; class Insecta; order Diptera; family Sarcophagidae; genus Sarcophaga; species Sarcophaga peregrina. The sequence goes on from CM025793.1 coordinate 39,004,740, forward strand.
AAAGCCCTATAGAACGACTTAATAGGGTAACTCATTTAGATACTCAACTGTCCAAAGAAATCGATTTATTTACATCAGGAGGTGGGTAGAGGTGATATTTACAAGCTGCACTCAACTATCTTGTAACTATTTTACCAACAAATGTTGATTGTGAGAAGTGTTTCTCAACGGTAGGGTATGTTGTTGACAATAAAATTCGTTCAAGCCTTTCAGATTACATGTTAGATGCTTTAATCTTTTTGTTGGAATTCAAATAATTTTCTTAAAACTAATGCATTTGCATACGTAGTATGAATAATTTTTATTTTTGTTAATTTACGCTTATTTGTTAGACTTTGTCTTGCTGTTTTCATATTTTATTTTTAATGAGATATAGTTCTGATATACATAATTGGTATACAAATGATTTTTTCAACAAAACATTTTTATAATTAAGAGAAAATCGCGATTTTTCTTGTGATTTCCCGGAATTTTTAAAATCGATCCCGTTTGGCATCCCTAGTATCTCCATATGTGTTTAAGTTCATTATATTATGTATTATAGTGTACATTTGTCAGTTCCAAATGCAAATATTTACTGCATTATCATTATTGTTGTAAGTAATTTTATTTACAACTGGAAAGAGCAAAAGAAAACTTAGTGAATTAACAAATAAATGAACGTTTATTCCAGCAAGTAACGGGTGACTTTTAAACTATTTCCTTTTTGGCAACACTGGTTTAAACAGCTCCCGCACGCTTCGTGTTTTGTTTCACTGCCAAATATTATCAATTTGGTCTATGATTTAACCATGAATCGTCTTACAAAACGAACAACACTTGCAAATCATTTGAATTTTATTATCTAAATGCTTGCCCGGTTAAAAAAGTTCATCGCGCGCACATCATCCATTTTATGGTCAGTTTAATCGACCCACTGAAGCGGCTATTCGGGCTATTGTGACTAAATTTCGAATCAAATTTACATTATTGGACGTTAAACTATCAACACTATCAAGAAATAAAAAAATACATATAGGATATGGTAAATATTGGGTGTTCGAAAAAGTTCGCTAACAAATAGTAGGTAAACGGCTCAAAAACGTAATATTAAGCTTAACACGTTGACTGCCACGGCAATTTTCAGAAAACTTGCCAAAAAAAATAAAACGACATTTCGATTTTTTCACATTAGTGAGTACGAGATAACTGGTTTGGCGCCCTAGACGGAAACGCAATCTAGGAGTTATCTCGTAGTTGGCAGTAAACGTGTTAATATTCTTCAAAGAAATGTATAAAATTTACCGAGGTATTCCTGTGACGGTATTACCAGCAAAGTAATAATTTACACGTTTTTGATCTAGTAATTTTGATGTTAAAAATGAACCTCGCACTGCTCTGTCAACCACTAAAAAGTCTAAAAAACTTTTTAGGTCATATCTGGTGTAGGAAAGTAAAAAACCTGATGGTAGATAATCAGATAAGATTATACAGGGTACATGATCATTGGGGCGTTATTGACAACGATAAATGGGCAAAATTGGGCTCAGTTTTGAAGTCGTTTCACCAGCAATGCACTTCTTTTTTTTTTGCTTTTTGAGTCTTCTCAGAAGTTATTAAGAAAGAATTTTTAGATCAGATCTGGACTGGCCCCACTACACACAGGATCTGTTGATGGAATATGGATTCTGTAGACTAGGAAACAGATGGTGTAGTGGATCATTTTTTATGGCATTGGCATCGTCTGCAGATGCTAAGACAGAGATGGCTTGGTAGTTGATTTTTTAAGGATCTAAAAGATCGAAAGGGCTACAAACTTAAGGATCTAACAGAGTTCATAAACGGGAAGCTGTCGCTATTTTTAGAGGAAATAATTTATCTATGTTTAGCATAATGAGTAATTTTTGTTTTCGCATTTATTTCTGGAAATATGTATTAGGGGTAGGTGGCAACATTCAGTAGTTTAAAATAGTAATTATTTCCTTTAATAAGTACATTTTTTACAGTATAATTAATAATATCTGTTCATATAGTGTAGAAACAAACTATAATGTTGGGTAATGCAGTTAATAATGCCAGAGATATTACATTTCAGAGTCATCTAACACAATATTAGAAGTTTGCATATGTAAAAATTTAGTTTTGAGTAAATGCCAACAGTAATATTACATAACTTATACAGTGATAAAAATATTTGTACTCCCCTTTAAAAAAAAATACAAAAATTTTAGCTATAATTTACAACAAATTGCCCGAAGTTATTTAAAAATATTATCAGCTAAAATGGAAACACTTTAGAGTTGTTTATGATATTCTACAAATTTATTCCAAAACATTTTAAAGGATTGTCAAACACCACGAAAATACAAGTTATATTGTATAATGAAATGAATAGAAAATAAAATAAACTTTCCTACCTTAAACTTTCCAGCGTTAAACAAATGGCGACCCCCACACTCTACACCACTGTTGATGATAAAATGATGTCTTTTACTCTCACACTGTATCTTGATTTTTTTAATTTCTTTTTTTTTTTTAAGATAACGGTTTAAAAAAAACTTTTCTTTTTTTTGGTATAAAAAAAATTATTTATGCATATATAAAGATATTATATAAACTATATTTTTTTATTATTTCTTTCTTTTTTTTTTAATTTAAAAATATTTTACTTTCTATTTTATTTCTATTTTATTTTTATTTATGTTATTATCTGTTGTACTGAGTGTAAGTTTGAAATATTAATCTCCATTTTGTATGAATTTTTGTTAAATCTTTATAGACACGATAACACATCATAAAGCCATGAAAGAGAAGACACTTTATTTAAAACTTTTGCATTGATGCTGAGAAAAAAAAGAATGCATTATTTTAAATAGCTGGCATAGAGCATAATCATCAGCATTAGTTGTGTTTAAAGTGTAAAAGAATTTTTGGGGATAAGAGAGATGGCGGTGGTGGTGGTGGTAGTGAATAGGAGAAATTTTATGCGTACATTGATGTTTGTTGTTGTTGTTGTGGTATGAACATATGTAACACTCGGTACCAGGCGGACGAAGTAAAATAAAAAATGAACGAATTTCAATGTAAATTATTATTATTAAAGTGATTTATTATTTTTTCTTATTTCGTTGTTGTTGCTTTTTTTTTGTTGTTGTAAATTTTATCAAAGGGTGACACATACACCCAGAAATTGAAAATTAAATTATTATATTTTATAAGCTACTCCTTTATGCACTCTTTTAATACTTTTTTTCCCCTTTTTTGTGTAAAATTTTTTTTTATTTTCAAATAACTTGAATTGTTTTCACACGCACTTTAATATTTTATTTGATACTTTTATTAAGGCAATTGACTATTTTGTAATTTCTTTTATTTTTATAATTACAAAAATAGCTGCTTTTATTTTATTTTCTTTCGTTTTTATTTTTATTTTTTTTTGTAAATTTTTGTTATGTCTGCATAATACAATCACGCGAATTCAATTAAATTTTGTGTGTGTTTTCTTTCTTTTTTTTTTATTTGTATTTTAAACATAATGATTTCCGTAAAAAATACCGAAAGAAATAAAACACAAATACAGTTACCACAACAAAAAAAAATTAAAATGAAAATTGAACAATAAAATATTCAGCGTATTGAGGTTAAATAAAATTTAAATATGTAATTCTGTTTTAATTATTCATAAATACTTTAATTTTTAATATCTAGTTCTTTTTTTTTTGTATTTATTACAGACGAACGGTTTTATAAAGCCACTAAAATGCAACTGAAGTTTGAACAAAAGTAATTGTGCACTCTCTTTGTAACGTGTGCTCTTTCACTCGCTGTGTAATAATTACTGTTATCGTTCTCTATGCATAACGTAAACACACTTATGACAATATGATCGAGCAGAAGACCGAAATGAAAAGCAAGAAAATAAGCAAACAACACACAAATGTTTTGTAAACTGTTGTTTTTGTTTCTGTTTTTTTCTATCAGTCTAGTATTTATGACACCGCCGTTTGAGTTCTATCTGCTGTGACAGTTCAAAATAGAAAAAAAGAATAAGAATTACAAATAAAAAAAAACAAATAGTTGTACAAGCATACTATATGCTTACATATGTATGTATGTATGCACGTATAACATAACCAACCGCCTTACTAGGCTTCATCATCCATCTAATGAACAATGTGTGCGTGTATTTAGTAAGAGTGTGCGTTTGTTTAAGAGATAGAGACTGAAAGAGAGCATTAATACAAATGTGTCAAGCTGAACTAAGATCTCCTCATCATATAACCCCCAAAAGCAAAATACTTGTAACAACCATAGAAACTATTTCAAAATTATACAGTTATTCTCTGAACAAATAGGAAAAAATAACAACAACAAAATCATATACGTATGCATGTACAGAGCACCATAATGCAATTACAATAAAAAAAAAAAAACAGAAAAAAAGATCGAGAGAGAGCGAAAGAGAAAAAGTACTGTAATTATGTATAAATATTAGGCATACATTTGCTTATTCATTACTCACATGTAATTTACATATGATGAGTATAAAATAACAGAAAAATATTTAAAAGAGATGCAAAAGAAGAAAAATCACAACATTTTACAACACAGTCAATCAATTCGTAGTAATAAAACATAAATTTTGTTTTATTTTATTTTTAAACAAAAATTCTATATTAATTGTCTAATTAAATTTGTAATGAGTATACATATACTCGCATAATACACTTGTACAGTTCATCTTTTATTATTTTTATTTTTTCTACCGTTCTAAGCAAAAAAAACACACACACATCACACCACATTGCGTAAGACCAATAATGTAAATAAAAAAGAATGTTGACAATTTATACGTAATTTGAGTTACTCATACGAGGGCAGTTGTTAAGCAAACTCGATGATTAATTTAATTTTATGTCACAACAATGTGGTTAAAAGGGATATTCATGGTTTAAGGAATTTTTGTTTTTAGAAATTGAATATTTAATTTTATGTTTTTTATTCCAAGAACCGTTATATTGTATAAATAAAGAAATGTGTTATAAACATTGAAAAATTTCCATTGACCGCGTTGCATAATTCCCATTGAATCGTATTAGGATCGTTTGACCATTGAATTGTTATATTAAAAATATAAAATTTTGGTTTTGTTACTGGTTAACTGATTACACAGCCCTGCAAATTTCACCTATTTTTTTTTTTTTGCAAATAAAATAGCTGCAGGTGTTTCCGAAAGCATTTTGCACGCTGAACACGAATCTTTTTCTCAAAAACCTGACCACGGCGAACCCGGAATATTGGAATCTCAAGTTTACGACAGCTAGACAAATCCATAAAAACTATTCTATCGTTTCAATTGCTTCACAATACATGCTGGACTCATTATTTTCTACCAAACCAAGAGGGTTCAGGAGAACAGGAAAGGTAAAGTATCTCGTGAATATGTTCATTAGTATGCTCAAGTAGCCTTTAAGGAATCATAATATACTTATATCGGGATCGCCGTGGTCTAGTAGGTAGTGTGCTGGCTTATTAGACTTAAAGCCAGGGTTCGATTCCCCGGCCAGACATCAAAATAAAAATACAAAAAGTATTCTTTCGACGATTTCTTCTCAGCAAATTTCTGGCAAGAACTCTGACAGTAAATAAAATTGTCATGAAAAGTTTCTCAAAAAATCTGTCGTTCGGAGTCGACATCAAACTGTAGGTTCCACAACTTATGTATAAAATGAACAAACACAACATAAGTAGTGTAAGAAACTAGGTTAATAATCCTGACTGAAGGGTTGTAATGACCAATTATGTATGTAATATACTTATATCGGGATCGCCGCAGAGTATCTTAGTAATAATACCTATTGCGTCATTGTTCCACAGAAGTCAATGCAAAGTTCCTGCTCATTTTATCAGACCGGTTTTCAATACACTAAAAGGCATTGGAATAAAACTCTACCTCCATTAACCAGATTATTCGCTTTCTCAAATCCTATTACGGCCTAAAGACTAGGCACTCTTATAATGTGAACCATTAATCGTGTAGTGGAGATCACTGATGACTATCATTTCATTAAAACAGCAACTCCGTTTTGTTCAACAGATACACGTTAGCTGGATGCTATCAAAATTTGGAAAACATATATCATTTAGTTTGCATTTGACAAAGTCTGAAGCCGCAAAGAAAAATTTAATTTTATGTTTTGTTTCTTGTTTACAAATATTTTTCTTTAAGATCAGATTATTATTTCCGTTATAATTTTTCCAAGGCAATATAAAATTCCCCTTTTACCACTTTTCGTCTTTAATTAACGGAATAAAACAAATTTTTTTTTTATAAAATATTTCACAATAACAATCCTTACTTCCCCATTGCATGAATTCAATATTTAAATATTATTGGCACTTGTAATGCCATTACCAAGTAAAAGTAACAAAGTGTAGAAGTATATCGAAACTGTATCGGGTTATCCATTTAATGTTCTCAAAATCACTGGTGTGGTAAGCGATTCAGTTTTTCATGTGAAGTGTTATTTATTTAGTGGATTGGATCGTTTAACAAATAAAGAACGTGTGAAACTAGATAAAAATTACTACAAATGTGGTGATTTAAACGTGGTTAATTTTTGGACCATTACGTGCTCGTGATTATGGTGTTTGGTGATCATGGTGCTCGTAATCGAGATACTGAGTGAGGCATTGGAAAATTATAAAGAAATTTGAAGAGATTACATTATTGCTCATTACAAACCTTCAGTTAGAATTACGATTCTAGCTTCTCACACTATTTATATTGTATGTGTTAATGTTATACATGAGTGGCGGGACCTGCCTACAGTTTAAAGTCGACCCCGAACGACAGATCATTGAGAAACTTTTGCATCTTGAATTTGACGACTTCTTTCAATTGATTTAAATAGATTGCTTCATCCTAATGTCGATAATATCCTTGAAGTGTGGTGAATAGTTAAAATTTTTTCAATTGCACTTGGTGCTCTACAATCAGGCTATTCTAACAACTACTATAGCATCCATATAAAGTCCAACTAATAACATAACAATTAAAGCCAGCTGACCATTTACAAATGCATAAAAAAGCTGACTAAGTGCTAGTGCGCAACAGGCTTCCAAAGGTGATTTTGCTAAAAAAAATTGTTCTTCTGCAATCAAGCTCAATCGGTGGTTATCATAACAAGCAAAATTGCCAGACAACCCAGTGGGGAAAAACCACTTTATCAGGAAACATTGACAATTTGGTAAGCATTATGTCAATTCAAAGCACTATGGACGTGTGATCGTCGCCGTGATCTAGTAGGTAGTGTGCAGGCTTATTAGGCGTAAGGCCGGGGCTCGAGTCCCAGGCCAGACATCAAAATAAAATATCAAAAAGTATTTCTTCGGCGATTTCTTCTCAGCAGATTTCTGGCAAAAACTCTGAGAGTAAAAGTAAAATTGCCATGAAAAGTTTCTCAAAAAATCTTGTCGTTCGGAGTCGACTTTAAACTGTAGGTCCCGCTACTCATGCATAAAAAGAACACACACAACATAAGTAGTGTGAGAAACTAGGCCAATAATCCTGACTGAAGGATTGTAATGACCAATTATGTATGTATGTATGGACGTGGGATAATCTAGTTTTTTGTCTTGCAATTGAAGATTATGACGACGGAGATAGTATGGATTACAACAAGATCTTGCCAAGGATCATATAACATTGGCTTTATTGTAGCTTTAAGATAAACTGTTGTCGCGATTGTCGTTATCATCAGAACTCCTTCAAACATAGTTTCATTAGAGTTGGTTTGTAATTGTATACATATTTTTATTGTACACCCTTTTTACCAGCATTTTTGAAAGACTCAAATGAGTATAATGTACAGGGACTGCATTCACCTGTGGCGCCACAACGGGCCGCTATGCGTGCTCAAGTGAGTTTTTGGTATAAAGCTACCACACCAACCTAACCTAACCTAATTGTATACATTTTTAGGCCTATCTAGGGTGGGATAGGCCGGAATATGTCTTTATGTTGCAGTTTAGACACAAATTCTCAACGAAATTGTAGCCTTTACTTTTGCAATCAAAAAATGGTTAACCCTTTAGTATTTATTGTTCGAACAACATGAAATTGTTGTTACTGTTGTTATTACATTATCCATTACAAATTGATTTTTTTTTCTTAGCAATAAAATATTTTTTAATTGAGATATTATTGCTTGAAAGAAGAAAAATAAGCACAACAAATTACAAACAAAAAAAACAATAAAATATTCAAATTATTTCTAATGCTTGTTAATGTAAATAAATACGAAAACAATTGCAATAATAACAACAATTTACAATATTAGTCACATTATTTTTTTTTTATTTTTTTGTTTTTGTTTTATTTGTAATTAATATAATTAACAAGTTTAGAAACAAGAAAAAATAAAATAAAATAAAACAAATCCAATATTGTATTACAAGTATTAACATTTGTTTTCAGCATGTTATCAAATATATTCAATAGTAGCATTCCTATTCCCCTCTTATTTCCCCACCAACCAAATTGCTGTAATAATTCTTAGACAATGGAAAAATAAATTTAAAAAAAAAAAATTATTTCAATTGAATTTAAATTCAAATCAATATTATTGCACTCGAATACACACGATTGTGTGAATATTTCAAATTCTCTTGATATTTCAAACACATTTTATACGATTTTTTTCTTTTTTTTTCAATAAATTTCCAGTATTTATTTGAGAAAATAATAAAATCCATACAATATGTATGAGAAAATATAAAAAATATTCCATTGTTTATTTAAATAAGCATTTAACGATGCAATTTTTATCGAAACAGAAACATTATTTATCTGGTGCCTCTATAAGGCCTGTTAAATTTTTTATTTTTATTTCTTTTTTATAATCTCAATAACTGTCGATTTGAAGTAATAAATGTCAAATTGTGACATTTAATTGGACGTCTAAGACATTGTGAAAAGACAGATTCTTATGTATTTATAATTTTATTTTTAATAACACATGACATATTGCTGAGCCCAACCCTAGGGAATTTAATTTGTAGTACAGCTTACATGCTTTACGACGAGTCAAGCGTAAAGGCTGCATATGAATAAGTATCGTAAAAGGCAATGTTAACACGGGAACAAAGTCGATTTTAATAAGCGTAAAATTATTTTGTAAGCCACCTGTAGAGAAAGGAGTGGGTGGCAACTTTGTTAAATTAAAGTTTACTTAAGTGCACATAATGGCCCATTATGAATATTATGGGAATAAATTATTTGGGAATAAACTTTTATTCCCATCCCAAAAAATCGGTATTGCGAATATATTGGGAGTAAAAGTTTTTATTGTGGATTAGTGAAAAAAAATTTTTATTGTGAATTACCTCTCAACAATTTATCAAAGAATAATATAAAGATTAAAAAATGAAAAGCGTTTATCTTCGTTTTTTTGGTGCTGGAAGAGGAGAAACAATCTATGGAAAAGTAGTAGAGAGGAGGAAATTGACCCATTCTACATTGTCCTTAGGGGAGGAAATAAAAGGAGGATATAGGAAAGTAGGGAAGGGGAGAGAGAATGGGAAAGAATACCTATGTGTCGATGGAAAACCTGCCCACAGGAAGGCAACTACCAAAAGTTAGTAGGTAGGCAAATTAATGCCGGTTTGGCGCAGTCTTCATTCAGCGAAATGCTTTTAGAAGTATTAACAACATTTGAAAGAGTTTTATGTCCTCAGTAGATTGTGTGGCCGTCTTCTGAGGAAATCAAAGAGATTGTAAAATGGTTTTAAACAAAATACAATTCTAGTGTTATGGGTTGTATAGACAGCACACAATTACTACGATTCGCATCGTCAAAGAACCAACCGATGAAGTATATTCAACCGGAAAGGTTACAACAGTCTTAATGTTGCGATTGTAAGCATATGATTTATACATGTTTAATAAATTCCTTTTTATATTTTATAATTCATTGCTACCATCGTTTCCACCATACAATTAATCTGGTCCTTATTTACATTTGCGATCCTTAAATCAACATCAAAATAATTTATAAGTTCCATGTTCTCTTCTTGTTCCCATTGGCAGGTGTTGGGAATTAATTCTACAAAATAATTCTTGGGAATAAACATTGGCGATGCCAAATTTTTTTATGTTTGTGAATTCAATCCTAAAAAATTTTTTGGGAACGATTCACAATAGGATATGACGAATTTTGGGAATTTTTTTATGGGAATAGATATTTGGGATAGGGGTGAAGGCTTCAGAGAAAAGGGATTTGAAGAAAGACTCTCTTAGGTTCCATCTGAAAACTGTTTTAAAAATTTAGCTCCACTAGACTATTGAGAAAGTTTAAACCAAATAACCGAGCTCTGCGTTAGGAATGCTTTAAGCAAGTAAGTAACCCACTAACTTTAGATATTTTTGGTAATTTTTATTATCAATTTTTAAAACCCTCTGTTAATCAAAACAATTCTTTATACATACTCATTAATAACACCGACTAAAAAATCGAAATTAAATTATTTCGCACATATTTCAGATAACAGATGGCTTGTTTATTTGCCAACACCTCCCAATTTAATATTGATTTAAGAATAAAAAAAAGTGGGATTTTTAACAAGATCATAACGTTGTTATATTCTTAAATAAAGTATGTATTTATAGAGATATTAATCCAATATTATAATAATTGTCATAATGATAGAAATAAATTTAGACAAGATCAAATAAAAAAGAAAAAAATGGAAAAAAATGAATACAAAGTGTGAAATACTACTACAGCATTAAGTGATCAGGGTAGGGCAACGTGGTATGAAATTTTATTTACGGAATCGAAATATTTTTTTTTTGCTAGACATTTAGACGCTTTTTAATTTGCATGAATACAACAACGCCTGGTATTTTTTATGTAAATAAAGAAAAAAAAATATAAAATAAAATAATTTAAATAAATAAACACAATCAAATAACTGCAACAACAATAAGCAAGAAGGAATGTTATTATTATTCCCTTTCTTTCTAACATTTATAATGTGTTGCTATCTCACACTAAAGCTCGACAATAAGGAAAGGAAAAATAGTAGAAAAACGATAAAACTCTGAAATTTAATTCAAAATTAGAAATTTATCGTTTTTATACAGCTAGGGTTTGTGTTTTTTAAAGCATTTTAGGTTTGCATTTAATCGTGTTTATTTCACGGATACAAGGCCAATCCTAATGCCAGCTTATAAGACAACTTTTGTAAGTTGTTGGCCATTCGGAATCAGAATCAATGTGGTTTATAAAAACGATACCTGCAGACCGTGATAGGCGGCAAACCTTTTTAGTATAAGGCAGGCGGGAAATGTATTAAGTAAAGTAATAACTTTTCTTTTGCTAAAAATTTAGAAAAATGCTGTAAAAACAATACGAAAATATATTAAAGTTGCCCTCTATTATGCAGATAATCATACTAATCCGACAAGGATGGGTATCCGAATATCGACACCTCCATTCTATAACGTTCTAAGTGTACTTAGAACGTTTTTAATTCTATTCTAAATTTTGCATTTTTAAATTCTACGTTCTCTAACTTAAAAACTTTCAAAATTTGGTTAAGATGCACCCATCCGTTCCGAAGTTAAAGGGGAAAATCTACTTAGAATTCACATATAGTCTTATGGCGCGTGAAAACTTCGAGAGCTCATAACTCAAAACACACTTTTTCGACTTAGAATGTTATAGAACGGAGACGTCTATATGTAGTTCACGGTAACTTTTTTTGTTGAAAACTGTATGACTAAGTGCTGGCCTTGGTAATTATTTCTTTTATTCTCTTTCGGACATTTCTGATATAAATCTTCCCCTGGCCAGCCAGTAAGTGAAAAAGGGAAAAGAAATTCCGCCACTGGAGAGACAAGACTTACAAGCAAACCCACAAGGGATAACAAAGATATTAAACCTCAAACATATGACAGTTTGGTAATCTAAGTTAAATAAGACTGGCTACTCGAAGAAGCTCAATGTTAAGGTATCACATGAATTAACATGAAGAACAAAATTAACGACAACGAAATTAAAACAACTAAGAAAGGGGAAGTGTGCTGGCTTATTAGACGTAAAGCCAGGGTTCGAGTCCCAGGCTAGACATCAAAATAAAATACAAAAAGTATTTTTTCGGAGATTTCTGGCAAAAACTCTGAGAGTAAATAAAATTCTTATGAAAAGTTTCTCAAAAATCTGTCGTCCGGAGTCGACTTTAAACTATAGGTCCTGCCACTTATATATAAAATTAATACACACAACATAAGTAGTGTGAGAAACTAGGTCAATAATCCTGACTGAAGGGTTGTAATGACCAATTATGTATGCATGTATATAAGAAAGGGAAGTAGACTTCATCAAAAATGCAATTTAATTACAATGAACTGGGAAAGTTTAAAAAATAAACCGTTTAGGCAACCGTTTAAAAACCGGCTAATCGTTTAAAGGCAAAACACTGGTAATAATCGAAAATTAGTCATCTGTGTAGACCGTTGCTAATTATTTGGCCTATATTATTACCGAAATATACTTTATGCTGCTTTTCTATTGTAATTTTAAGAGATCAATTATTATCTATGCATAAGATTTTCATATTACTGACCTAAGTCTAGATTGTTAGATAGGTAGGTTGTAGGTGGTAGCTTAAGCACGCATAACGGCCCCTTGGTAAACGCAGTCTCAAATATGGCAATAATTTTTTCATGCCTTGTCATCCTTGGGATTTTATTAAAAATCCCTTTTATTTAAAAAACTTTTCTTCACAAAATTTGCTACATTTATAAGCTTAACTGCATGAAAAGGAAACAATTTTTAACGCCGTTTACATGTTGCTCTTTTTTTTTCTGTTACAATCCTAACATGTTTTTCTATTTGTGTGTCTCTTATGGATTTATTTTGGTTGCAGCTATTTTTGTCTTGACTTGACTTGATTTTTCCTTTTGTTTTGTTTTTTTTTTGCCACAATTTAAATTTAAACAGTTTTTCTGTATGCCAATTCATAAATTGTAATTTAATTACATTGATTCGTAGCGAAACTGAGCAAAAACAAAAAAAATCACAACTGAACAATAGTAAAGAAAAAAGATAAAATTACAATGCACTTCCCCCTCACCAATTCCTCTGTCATTTGCAAAGCAATTGAAAACATTCAAACATTAAGAAAACAAAACTAAAGCACCAATAAATAACCGCACAAATGAAATGAAAGTTTGTAGCTAAAAATAGTATCAAAATAAATAGAAATAGAAAAAAAAATAAAATAAACAATCTGTGCAACATATTTTGAACACCTCATGGCAACATTTATTATTAGGATTGACTGACTATATGACTGACTCGTACATGGGTACCAAACAACCAAGCAACAAACCAAATGCATACAACGAAATCAAAAAAAAAAAAACCTACTCTAACAGCTCCTTCAAGCCGTAGCTTAATCCAAATCGTCACCAGTCACCAAACCAATTATTGTTAGACATGGTAGTACTACTACTACTACTACTACTATCGCAACTACCACTTAAACTCTGTAAGTATGTACTTGTATTTGAATTGACTTTTAAGTATTACATTAGAGCTGCTTTACTATTGTATCGCTTTACTTTGCTGCAATGCTTTACTACTCTACTCTGTCTGCTCTGTTCTGCTCTCTAATGGCAATAATCTTGTTGAATAGTTGTAACCACAATTTTCGTATTTAATTGCTTTAAAAATGTGGTTTACATTGAACACATATGTATGGATGGATGTGTGTATGTATGTATGTATGTATATTTGTAATTGTATGCATTTCTGTCTGTCTGTCTGTCTATTAAATGATCTGTTTTGATCGGTTTTAAAAACATACATTTACGTATGCCGATGTAAAATCACAAAGTGATCTGTTAGTTTTACATTAATTTAGCTGCAAAGGTATTATTACTAGTGTAGCTGACATTAAAAATGTATTTTAATACAGTACTTAAGGATATTTTTAGATTTTTAACATGACATTTAGTTGTAATAAAACAATGGATTGAGTATACAAATATCCTGAAGATGTATGTACAACCGAGGCTTTTTGGAAAATCTCTTAACTGTTATAATATTAGAAGTCGCCGTAGTCTGGTAGGTAGTCAGGTCAGACATCAAAACGAAAATATTTCTTCGGCGACTTCCTCTTACCAGATTTCTAGCAAAAACTCTGAGCATAAATAAAGTTGCCATTAAAAGCTTCACAAAAATCTGTCGTTCAGACATACATACATAATTGGGCATTACAACCCTTCAGACAGATTTTTGAGAAGCTTTTCATGGCAATTTTTACTCTCAGAGTCTTTGCCAGAAATCTGCTGAGAGGAAGTCGCCGCAGAAATATTTTTTCGTTTTGGTATCTGACCTGGGATTCGAACCCGGGCCTTTTGTCTAATAAGCCAACACACTACCCACTAGCCCACGGCGACTTCATCTGTCGTTCAGAGCCGACTTTAAAACTGTAGGTCCCGCCAGACATGCTGACAAGCTAGGTCGTAATCCTGACTGAAGGGTTGTAATGACCAATTATGTTATTATATTGGACTCAACCTTTTATGAAAATGAAATTCGAAAAACATTACACAAAGCCTATGTAAGTTATATTCCTGCAAATATTCCTGGATAGTAAATGTTTATGGCACAGCTAAAACTACTGCTTTATCAGAGGGCAGTCGGCAAGAAGTCATATCTCTCTATACTAGCTATAACTGAAAGTTTAGATTCTCTTACTCTGGGGGCTCCAAATATATAAAAAATCTATCGCAAATACCGAAACAGGTAAAATAAGAATGCATATCTCTTGAGGAGATATTGCTACACTTTCTGGTAGCCTGGCGGCTTTCATGATACTGCCTTCTATCAAAACGAACGCTTTACGGCTCAATGTACGAACGAAACAATTTTCCCAACCCATAGCGACTAAGAAACTCCAAAGCGGATAAATTGGCCAGATATAGCACAACCCAAGAATGATAAGCTAAAGATTACGCCATCACCCACACAAAATTAAAACTTTCTGTGCATGTTGAATCTCAATGACGTCACGAAAATTGTTTTCATTGTTTTCCTATTGGCTAATGATAATGTAAGTTATATTGCAGGGCTGCCACCTACTTTCGCGTAGTGCATACACTTTTCAGAAGAAATGTTTATTTTCACATATGAAAAAGACTTGGAAACCTTTAAAATAGCCCAACAATGTCATCTAACGGGAAATCATACGCAAGGCGTATCTTTATTTTATCATTCTTGAGCACAACCATCGAATTTTCGCTTGAATTGCGAATCACATTGAAAATCTGTAAATTTAGAGTATAGTTTCAGATACTATTAAGATCCCGTAACCGTCAGGGCTAACCGGTGGGCGCATGGAAAAACCTGGCAAAACTTTTGCAGGAACAGTAGAGTCAAGGAAAAGGACAAAACTGCTTTTCATCTCTTACTTAGCATTATGTAGTGGGAGCTGTAAGCTCTAAATAGTTCCGGTGTTAAGCGAATTGAAAATCTCTTCCACTATAACTAACCAGTATAAGTTTAGATTGTCTTCAAACCATCTAGATTGAGACGAGTTTTTATAGTAAAACAGTAAAAGGTATAGTAAAAACGTTCTTAATAATAATTTAATAATAAAATTTAATAATTTAGTATTCAAATACTAGTATTAAATTATTAGTATTTAATTAATTTCAATTGCTTGAAGTGGGCTTTATAAAAATAAATACAGTCGAACGTCGATAAATTGAATCACCATTATTCAGAACAAAACTTCAACTTATGGAAACTTTAAGTTAAAGAAGCAAAACCTAAAGAATTTCTCTCCAAGATGCTGTTGCTGTGCTTTAACTTATAGAAAATTCAAGTTCAAATTATAGAAGTTCGACTGTACTGACCAGTATACAAGTAAATATTTTACGAAATTAATTTCAGTGTAAAAGAAATAAAAAAAGTATTTAAAATTGAATATTTTTTTAAAATAACTCACACTGATGGGAAACCTATAACATTTTCTAATAAACGTTTAATAGTTTTGCATTTAAAATAATTAATTTAGCACTTCAAATAAATAAAAAAAAAAGTTATTAAAATGAAACGAATTAGTTTGTATCTTCAGTAAATAGAAATTCAATTCAATTTTATATCTTTTTGAATGTATTCACACAATAAAACTTTTACGAGTACAGTACGACGTTACGTTTCAATAAGTTTCAGCTCAAAACAAATCAGTGTTAAACCAAGCAGCTGGAAAGATGTGTTCGAATTGTAATTGCGACTTCGAAAAATGAAATTGAAGTCTTTATTCTGGACAAACTAACAAAAGAACGTCGAAAAAGATACATAGAATACACGTTCGCTATATAGTACATCGCTTTCGGTTGGTGCATTTCCGTTTCATGGAATTCCAATACTACTGCGTAATACTGAAACAGTGTTAAGCGGGGTATTACTGTATATTAAACCGTAAACAATTATATTCCAGTTTATATTAAAAAAATATAAACTTTGCCTTAAGAAAAGTTCAAAGAGAGCTAATTGAATCAAGAATCAGGTTAAATAAGTGAAAGATAAAAGTCAACACAGAAAAATTGTGATTTGTAAGGTTTACGTTAACAGAAGGGAAAATTTTTAAAGTGAAATTTTTCACATGGAAACTATTTATATTCGAAGAAAAAAAAATTACTTTCGATAAGGGTGAATGATTTATTAGTTGCGATTACTATGTATTACACAATTACCTCTAGAGGATGAATAATTAGTGCAATGCATGCATTGATAACAATGACAGTAACGATGAGAAATCTTATACTAAACTTGACATCTCGTACTAAATAACAATTAATGGGTTTCATTTGTAATTTAGTTTGCTAAACCTTATTAACTGATTTTTGTTTTAATTGTTTTATATATGGTTTTACTTATTGGAGTTCAACAATGAATGTTTTTAATTAATTTATCAAGTTTACTTAGGATAGATTGTTAATAAAAATGAATTATAAAAAATATTACTTGAAATATTTAAAAAATATAAACAAAATGTATTAAGTATTTGGAAATTCTATTTGAAAACTAAGCAGCAGCAAAAAGCTAAGCAAAAAGTCCATGATAGGTTCATGAAAATTTCAAAAAAGTTTAGTTTCGTTACTAAAGTTAAATAACAAAAAAAAAAAAAAACAAACAAACAAACTGTTGCTGCTTTACAATTGATAAAATGTTAATTCCGTAGATAAATTTTTTGAAAAAAGAAGCAAACTTACCATTTTGTAGTTCAAAAGACTGCGAGTATTTGTGCACACAAAAAGAAAACTTTTAAGAATTTTAAGTTGAGGTTTTTTCAAGTTTTGTTCTTAACGTAGCTAGAGCTGATAACGTTATGATAACTCTTCCAAATTTGCTCAAATATTTATACCGGCACAAACTGCAAAAAGAAAGGAAAAACAAAAAAAAAAGTAAATAAAATTATAACAGGAAAATAACATTTTACACCCTGCCACTAACAATAGAATAATAATCGTAGAAAATATTGAAAAAAATAATACGTATTCTTTAGCTTCATTTTGTCTTATTGTTATTTAGAAATTAGTCTGTAATAAAACAGCATTTCAATATGATTAAGAAAGACAAAAAAAAACAATATCTTGCTAACCCATTGACATGTAGTTACAGTTGGAATATGACATTAGAAAAATAACATAAAAAGAGAGATAGAGATAGCGAGAAAGAGCAATTGATATATACAACATAAAGGATACAATCTCTATTTAAAATTATAAAACATCTTGTACACCACTGACACTATATAATGATAGTGTACATGATGATGATGATGATGATGTTGAGTGATAATACATTACAATATTCCATATTACAATATTACTTAGCCAAAACCAATATTTATGAATTTGTTTTGAATACAATTCAGCATCGCGTCTTATTTGTTGTTAAGGGTTGTCAGTTTGTTGGATAATTTCCGCGCTTGATTAGAGAGTAAAAGTATTTCTGTGGCAATTATTTTGATGTCTTTGTTATATTTCTGTGGCCATATGCAATAATAATTGAAAGAATTGCAATTGTTTATCCGTTTCTTCTTAATTTCTCTGTCAACTTGCTGTTTTATATCTTAATCCAGTAATAAGTATACGTAATGTAGTTCGCAATATAAAGGGTCCGCCAAATAACTTTTTTTTGAAAATGCTTAAAAAAAACTACTGAATATTTTCTCAAATTTCTTTCTTAATTTGAAAGTACAAAGTTGGAAGTTTTATTAAACCTAATCTAGCCTCATATTACGGATGCCCATTGGCACAATCCCATCCTAAGCCACGTAAACAGAATAATAAAAACTGCTTCTGCATAGACTCTATTGAATCACTATGACAACGATAATATGGATTCCAAATAACAGACGCATACCCCAGAATAGGTCTAAAAGTGAAATGTACAGTAGTTTCATTATATAAGGATCAATGAATTCCTTGCCCATCTTTTCACAAAACCAAGAACAGCGGAGCCTTGCTAATCATCATACTAATATGATCAATAAAAGACAATTTCATATCCAATAATACTCCCCCAAATCAAAAAATGTAGCCACAGTACCCAAAGGGCAAGAATTAATCACATAAGTGAAGGATATTACATCCCCGCGAAAGAAAACCATGCGTTTACATTTTCTCAAGTAAAGATCCACTAAATTGATCCTGCACCAAGTCACAAACAAATCAATATTTCGCTGAAGAACAGCCTGACCATGATCATCATCAAGAGTATAAAATAATTTAACGTCATCCGCATACACCAGAATATTACAATCAAAATCAAATACTTTAAAACGTCAATTGCCTCCGGCTTGCCGGCAGTAACACTCATATTTGACAGCACCCCACAAATAATAGTCCAACAGTGTCAAATCACAGCTCCGAGGTGGCCAAACGACATTAGCTCTGCGGCTGACATGATCTAAATGTTACCATTCACGAAATAAGCACTAGTTGAAAAAAAAAAAAACGTTAGGTGGCGGATCCGATATGAACCCTTTGGTGTTGTCAGAAAACAACATTATAATCCTCTATATAATATGCACGCTAGCCAGACTTAAATTCTATGTAGAATCTATCGGTAAAAAAAAACTCGGTGTACAAATTTTGCCTGCTTGGGAGTTTGACATTAAATTTAAATTCATGATTGCTTTCCTTTGCAAACAACATTGCATATAAAATTAAATATATACAGTGGAACTTCTATAAATTAAATCACTATTATCCATAAAAAAAACTTCAACTTATAGAAACTTTAAGTTAAGGAAGCAAAACCTGATAGAAATTCTCTTCAAGATGCTGTTGTTGTGCTTCAACTTGTAGAAAATTTAATTAATAGAAGTTCAAATTATATAAGTTCGACAGCAGATCCTAATTTGATAGGAAAGGCCGAAAGTCCACTCCACTTGCAAGTTGTACATTCACCTGAGATCGAAATATTATATAAAAGCCCTGAAAGCATTACGGGCATTAGGAGAACGGCTTCCGGATCCCGAATTAAAACGATTGAAGGAAACATTACATGTGCTACATTTAAAAGAGTAAAGAAAATCAAAATCGTATGAGAGTTTAAATGTGGATCGGTGGCAACACACACTCAGTATCACACAATAAAAGGGAGTCCATTACAGCGACGTTTCTCTGATGGTGAAGGATTGTATTAAACACGGAAAACAAACATTGATAGAATACGTCTTTTTTTTAGTAACCCAGCACATAGTCGGAAAGTACAGAAGTTGCTATTTGGAAACTGCGTTCAAGCAGTTCTTTGTAAAGGGTCCGCCAAATAACTTTTTTTTTTAATATTTTCTCAAATTTCTTTTTTTATTTGAAAGTACAATTTTTCCGGTTAATAATGGAAAATAATTTCATTCAAATGGGTGCCTCTGCTGGCCATGCAGTAGCATACACGATCGGTCCAATTTATAAGCACATTATCGATTGTATGCAGCTATATTTCACCAATGGCTTCACGAATATTGTTCTTTAAAGCGTCAATTGTCTCTGGCTTGTCGGCGTAACAGTTATCTTTGACGGCATCCTACAAATAATAGTCCAACGGTCCGAGGTGGCCAAACTGATCGTCAACATGGCCCGATAACGATCACCATTGACTGTAACGGCCACTCCTTGCTCATTTTCGAAGAAAAAATGGCCCAATTATGTCTCTGGATCGAAATTCGCATCAAACAGTGACTCGTTTTGGGTGCGTCGGCTTCTTAATGTATACGTGCGGGTTTTCTGTGTCCCAAATTCGATAATTTTGCTTGTTTACATACCCGCCAAGATCGTTGTTCAAGCGTATACACAATCATATTCGTTCAGCGTAAGGATAAAACTAATTATCTGTCAAATCAGACATATGCTAAGTGTTATCATTCATGAAATAAGCATGTTAGATGGCGGACCCGGTATATCAAATAAGTGGAATGGTATCGGTGGATGATAGGTCACACTAATAATGGTGTAGGGATAACTTCGTAACTAAAATAACAGCTATTAGGTATTTTATACGAAGAAATTGAAAGCGACAGACACCCTCAAACTTTGATTTTCTGAGTAAGTAGATTCTGTTACTAAAACAGTTAACTTGATAATCACCTAATCTATCCATTAATAACCTTGTAATAAAGGCGCATTACACTTTGGTAGCACTGCACTTAATGATTTTATAGTTTTTTTTTCTTCAAAACATTTAATTTTTCCATCAATATCTCAAATTTTTTTCCACTTCTAAAGTAATACCCTCCCGAAGCAGTATATATTTTTGGCAACGCAAGCAGTACTACAACAAACAATCTACAAATATAAGTTGTAAAATATATACATAACTAAAGCATTTATAAACATTTCAACTTTAAAACAATTTTCCTTTCTTAAACTATTTTCCTAGGACGAATGTAAAAACTGTTCCATGAAATCCTTTTGAGGAAACGCATTCAGGTTTTTGATGTTGTCCTGTAAGTTCCATTGGGATTACTATTTAATAGGAATTTAAAATTTAATTTTTTATATAAAATTTAAAAGCAATCTTCCTCTGGGTATACCATATCGATTAATATTTTTTGCAAGTGAGTATTATTTTATTTAATTCTTATTTATTTCACTTGTAATATTTCACAAAAAAAATTGGGTTTTACTTTAAAGCGTTTAATTAAGGAATTCATGTTGTGTGTGTTGATAATTCCATAGCTTTCAAAGAATATTTATTTCTAAATACAGTTTAAAAAAAAGTTAGAAATTTATTTTGTTTACAATTAATTATTCACTCTATTTACACTTCCATATTCGTATTTAATAGCAATAAAGGATCGTTGGATTATAAAATTGAGCCCAAATTAACGATGTTTGCCTTTGCCTTTACCTTTACCTTTGCCCTTACCTTTGCCCGATGTGGCAGGTTGAACAACGATTATAGGTTGTACTTGAACCGGTTGTGGGTGTACCGGTCTTGGAGGTGGATGTACTGGTCTTGGTGGTGGATGTACAGGTCTCGGAGGCGGATGTACTGGCCTTGGTGGTGGTCTAGGTGGCGGATGTACTGGTCTTGGTGGTGGCCTAGGTGGCGGATGTACTGGCTGTACTTGTATAACTATTGGTCTTGGTGGTGGCGGTGGTGGAGGTGGCGGCGGAGGAGGAGGAGGTGGTGGCGGTGGTGGATGTGCAGGTGGAGCAGGACGCTGTACTTGAACTTGTACTACTATTGGCTTGGGTGGTGGAGGATGTGCTGGTTGAGTTTCCACAGGCTGATAGACTACTTGCGTTGGTACCGGATGAATTTGTACTGGTTGCACTTGTACAGGCTGTGGTTGCACATAGACCGGTTGCACAGCATAACCACCACCACCGCCACCTCCACCGATACTGATACCTCCACCTCCTTTCTTTTTAAAAGATGGTGTAGCAAGGGAACTTGCAATAAATAAAACGAAAATAATACCAAATTTTATATCCATTGCGACTGTTTTAGGTGAAGTGACATCTTCTTAATCCCGTATAAAACTAATTGGCTTAGATCGCTGTGAAATGGCTTTTATATATTTTCTCCACTCAATTATTCATTCACTTAATTGGTATTCGATTCGATAATTGTATAATTATTTGAATATATTGATAATTTCTTAATAAGTTGCACTTCTAATTCTAAAGTTTTAATATATGCATGTATGACAGTATGCATATTGGTTGTAGTAAAAAGAAATTCATTATTTTTGCTTAAACGCAAATTAATCAAATATTCTGCATTTTGTGCAATAATTTGTTGACATTATGAAAGTAATTATATTAAGCTTCTGTCATAAAATGCCTTGTTCTAATCGAAAGAAACCAGTGTTCATTCGGTTACAGAAATTGGCGAACAAGCAAATTTTCCAGATGACAGATTTTAGCTACAAAGTGTATGGCAATGTGTTCCAACTAGGTAAGCGAAGCTTTAGGCTTGTTCCCATAGAGGCCAAAGCAAGATGCTTGTGCGAATTTATACAGTATACTTGTGTTCGAATTAAGCACTTGGCTGTAAGAAAGCTTTTCTGGATAAATGATTTCCTTTAATAGACAGTACGATAAATTGTGAGTGTAGGAATTGTGGCTTTAATTCCCCCTTAAGCCTTAGATCTATTATACTTTTCAAATTTGTAGAGCTAAAAATTTAACTCTCATTTTAAAATGCTAATGCAATACCTGCTTGGTTAGATGCCATCATCTGAGTGTTAACTTTAGTAAAAATAAAGAAAACTTGATGCTATTTAACTCAGCTTCATTACTATGCCGCACCGCTATTCTATCACGGTGGCTTGAAGTTAAATGAGACATAAATGTTTCACTTCTCAATCGCCATCCGCTTTAGAATTTTACCACTGTTTTGTGATTAGACTGATATTCTTGAGTAAAAATTCTATTCGAAATCTATTCTATTCGAACGTCCCCGGCCTCACATTAACCCATCCTCAACCGACTGCGGAGGGCTCGTCCCAATTACGTAGGGATACGTACACAGTACAGTCCGGACTGTAGCGGGTAAGTGGCAAGTAATGGCAACGAGAACATAAAACAGCTACAGAATTTAATCACAAGCTGAATAAGGTAACAATAGAAAGGAACTACCTAAGACAAGAACGAAAATTAATTTTTAAATAATAATTTATAAATTAATTCCAGCTTTATATTACAACCAGTTTTATATTACAAATACTACAATTAAAATCAATAAAATCATAATGTAAGTTAAAATCATTACATAATATACGAAAAGGAAAATTACATCCATAATTCATTCTATAAAAATTTAAAGAAAGAAGACGATAGTGCCTTGAAAATCTTGCTGGAATACTGAAATTCAGGTTACAAAACAAAAACTCAGAATTGATATCACCTTTAAATAGATTAAAAATAAAACAAACCCCTTAAACAACCCTTCTACGTTCCAAAGTTGGAACTTTTATCAAACCTAATCTAGCCTCATATGACGGAAGCCCATTGGCACAATCCCATCCGAAGCCACGTACACAGAATAATAAAAATTGCTTCTGCACAGATTCTATTGAATCACAATGATAACGATAGTATCGATTTCAAATAACAGACGCATACTCCAGCATAGGTCCTAACAAGTGAAATGTACAGTAGTTTCTTTATATAAGGATCAATGAATTCCCAAGCCCATCTTTTCAAAAAACCAAGAACAGCCCGGGCCTTGCCAATCATCATGCTAATATGATTAATAAAAGATAATCTCATATCCAATAATACTCCTAAATCAAAAAATGTAGTCACAATTTCCAAAGGGCGAGGAATTAATCACATAAGTGAACGAAATTACACCCCCGCGAGAGAAAACCATGCGTTTACATTTTCTCAAGTTAAGATCCATTAAATTAATCCTGCCACCAAGTTACAAACAAATCAATATTTCGCTGAAGCACAGCCCTGACCATGATCATCATCAAGAGTATAAAATAATTGAATCGTCGTCAGCATACATCAGAATATTACAATCAAAATTAGGTTAGGTTTCTTACGTTAACTTTTATGGGAGCAAATATATCGAAATTACTTTTGTATTCGTACTTATTTAAGTAGTACCATAAATGATTTTCCGATTTTGGTTTTCCAGGGAATGATATATTATTGAAGTAAAATTTTTTAAAACCGAATTGAGGATATAAGAACGATAAATACTATTGCGCTTTCAACTTTATCTAAGACACACTACAAACACGACCTAGTTCCTTTTAGATCATGTCCATTTTTGTCTCATTTCACTTTTTAAAGCCTCCTGGCATGTGCTAAACATCCTTATAAAACGTCAGATAAAAATAACTAAAGTCCTATTAATCGAAAATAATGGTTTTCTATTTACTACACCTTATTTAATAATCAATTTTGTATACAAAATATTTATTTCAAATTATTGTTTTTTTTTTTTTTTTTGGCTTGTATATATTAAATAAGCCCACAAAATGAAAATAAAACGTGAATTAGAATTTATTATTCATGAAAAAATATCACTTTGATGCGGTAATTCCCAAATCAAAATTTTCTACTACGTCAACTAACTTTAAAAGAAAATTAATTTCTTTCGTATTGAATTTAATAAAAAAAAATATCAAATGCTTTAGCTAGTTTCTTTCAAGACAACATATTATTTTATAATTACTACGGACTAATTTCATTGCTTTTTTTTTTAAGTCTATTTAATATTTTCTCATATTTGTTTAATTATGTGCCTAGAATATTAAAAACATTTGTTTGCAAAAATTTTTTTTTATTCACAAATAAATATTATTCCATTTTCTAATTTGCTTATCATAACCGCTGGGATGACATAATTCTCTCTATGGGTGTGTGATACTGTTTACAACTTTCCATTTCGTAGACAAAACAAATTGGCCTAAAGGCATTAAATACAAGTTTTTTTAAGCGATCAGTATGGCATATTAATGAAGTGACACGCGTCTTAATTTTGAATAGTTTACAATACTATTAACAATCGTCTAAGTTGATAAATTTATTAAATACTTCAGAATTGTAACAAATTAACAACTTGATCTTAAAAACAAAATAGAAAAAAAAGCAATTTAAACTTTTTGGCGCTAAATCTAAATGGAAATTATTTTTTTTTTCATAATTGATTTGTTATAAAAAATGTGCGCTAGTGATTTAATAATTTTGTTAAACAATAAAAAGAAATTTTAAATTAAACTTAATCATCAGTTATAATAGAAACAAAGTAATTTATTTTTATTAAAGCAAAAGTATTTCCTTTAATTATTATTTTTTTTAGGTTAGGTTACTGAAGAAGCACACTCAAATACCAGAAAAGGTCCAATGAGGGTGTCTTCAGATCATCTTCTTACTCTCTCAAAAAAAAGAAGAAACAACAAGGAAAAGAAATAAACAAAATTAAAGTTAAGCTCGTTTCGGAATCAAAGAAGAGAGAATCGGACTGAAAAAAGGGGAAAAGTTAGAGTCGCCGTAGTCTAGTAGGTAGTATATTGGCTTTTTAGACCAAATGCCCGAGTTCAAATCCCAAGTCAGACATCAAAACGAAAATATGAAAATATTTCTTTGGCGACTTCCTCTCAGCAGATCTCGGGCAAAACTCTGGGAGTAAAAATTGCCAAGAAAAGTTTCTAAAACAAAATCTGTTGTTCGGAGTCGACTTTAAACTGTAGGTTCCACCACTCATGTATAAAAATTAAGACACACAACACGAGTAGTGTGAGAAGCTAGGACGTTGTACAATGGGTCAATTGGACCTCCGGGCGCTGTACTTGCCACTTTTGACAAGTACACGTCCTCTAACCTAACCTAATCTAGAGAAGTAAAATATGAAACAGAGTCACCTTAGCCTGCCTTCTTATCATACACCATAACAGAGTCCAAGCGTTCCAAGTCCTTTAAAAAATGCTTGGCCTCAAAATATAAGGCAAAGAATACGCGATACGGTTTCAGAGTCCCTTACATTATCGCAAGCCTAGCCTATTTCGTTTCGCAAACTGGTCCTTGCTCTTTAAAGACAATGCCCCTTAAAAACCTAGAAAGGATCCGAATATATTTCCCCTATTTAGATTCAATACCAATTCAGTTCTAGAACCATCAAGCCTGCATTACAATTACTTTGAAATTCTACAACTTTACAATTTGTCACACCGCGCCAAGAATTCACTTCCCAACTGATCGATCAGCCACAAAAAAAAAAATTAATAAACAAAAAGAGTTCTAAGAAAGCCTTAACCAACTGCTTTATCAAGTACACGTACTTCTAAGTTTTATTTCTTTCCAGTTTTTCTGCAATCTTGTTGTCCCTTATGCTACAATGCCGAAATCCAGTACAGAACAGCCCTAAACTTTTCCATGAGCCTTGTGAGGATCTCCCTGTAAACAGAAATCAGTCTCGAGCTGAGATGACAAGCAATTCAAGTAGTCTGACTATCTAATCTATCTGTATATAACTGCTCTATCACCCGGCGTAATCTGTCCTCAGCCTATCTTCGCTGCCTTAGCGATAGAGAGAACCTATATGACAGCTTCACACCATTCCTGAAGTCCCTATTCCTATCTATTCTCAAACGATTTGAAAAGATACCATGACTGCCTAGCAAATATCTCACTGTCCGGAAACACCTATGAGGGCAAACTGATTTAGATTCATTATGCCTAAATCAGCAACAATCATCCAAACTTTTCCTTCTTAGTAAGGATAAAAAAATATAAACGACAATTTGAAAATACTGTATTATGCCAAGATTTTTATTAAAAATATATTTTTTATATTTCAACATAACATGGACATCATTCATGCGGCCTTCTTTCAATATAGCCAACGTAGTCTCCTTTAGAGGTTCACCAAATGTAATTTTAACTTTGGATGTTTGACCAAACGTGCCTTCAATGCGACCACATTCTCCTGTAGAAAGTTCAATTTGTTTGCCGAGATACAATTGACGATTAGATTCCTTTTTGAATAGATTTTGTACAATAATCTCCTGTGCATTAACCAAACGTTGAACTGTGCCTTCTTTTTGCTTATGTTTGTAAATTTTCCAAAATGTCAGCTGATCCTTGCGATAACTGTTCGCTGTTGTGTGCCACTGTATTTTACCCCAAAATGCTAAACGACATGTATTAGCATGAATATCTAAATCCAATTTGGAAGCAATTAAAATCGAATCTGGTGACGATAAAATGGGTGTTTCAAATTCTAAAAGGCACCAGATTATGTTATTTCCTTCAATGTTACTTTTAGTCGTCCAATTCCTCAATATATTCATATTCCTTTTGCATATTAAAACTTCCATCAGTTTCCAAATCTTTAAAAAGAGTAATTTGTGCCATAACAGTCTCATGTCCTACACTTATATGTAGTTTTGTTTTCGATTTTATGGCATATTTGTAATACTGTATATGTTTTAGGTTTACTACAGCAGCATAGATTGGCTGTAAATAGCCTACCTGGCAGATGACACCTCTTTCCATAAGTTTAGCATTGAATTGGGTTACACAAACACCCACACGATCACCCATGTTAGCACTTTGTACTGGTTTGCGAAACATTTGCAGGGATTTTATTTTACGCTGTTCTTTTATAAGCGGCAATTCAATGTTATCGTTACGTTTACACTTCCTTGCACTATAGTACCAGTACAAATTGTACCTAATCAAATAAGTATATTTCTTTTCTTTAGATTTAATTAGTATCAGTACATACATATATGGTATACGAAACGATATTATGAGTTTCATGGTTATGGCGGTAGTGATATTTGGTAAGGTTGTGAACTTATGGAGAATTTTTAAAATATTAGCATGTTATTGGTACCTAAGAGGTTTCGTTTATATGAAATCAAATTTTGATTTAAAATATAAACGCGAATCAATAGGTTTACACTCATTCAATAAAACCCTTACTTGCAAAATAACCAAATTATCCCCCCACGTAATAGTTTTTATTTGATTTTGAGAGTCTAAAGATATTGTAAGGTATGTGGCGAAGGCTGTTGTAAATGCAACAGCCCAGACCATTGAAAAATATACCCTCAAGAATGCTAGATATTCCTATGCATTCCAGGGCAGAGAGGCACAATGTTCTCGAGAGCTTCAGACTCCCACAATACCACAAAAATTGCCGCAGAAAGTGGTATCTTCAGCAAGTTGGTGCTTTCCCTTTAAAAAGCCTATTAGGATCCTGTCAGGTTCCGTACGTAGATTCAATACTAGTGAATGGACGAGCATGGGTAATAATAGAAGATTTTTGTCGCATTGTCGCCGTGGTCTAGTAGATAGTGTGCTGGCTTATTAGACTTAAAACCAGGGTCGAACCCGGCCAGACATCGGCGATTTCCTCATGTATAAATGTATAAAATTAACACACACAACATAAGTAGTGTGAGAAACTAGGTTAATAATCCTGAGTGAAGGGTTGTAATGACCAATTAGGTATGTGTGTTTTGTCACATTACTTTTTGCCAACTCACTATATACTTTTCCAATACCCTTGTGAATTCCTTCCTGCAGTAAGAAATCAATCTCGATTTAACAAAATGTTCAATTAGGGTCCTTTAAGATAGCTTGACTACCTCTAAAGCTACCCTATTGCACACTACGCAAAACGTTTCCAGGCCAGCGCCGTTGTCCTAAAAATCAAAAACGAGATAAACCTGCAAAGAACTATACTCATAAGAGAGCATTACGGTGGCAGCAGCTCTGCAATGACTATACACTCAGCTGTTTGAGTTTGTATGCCTTTCTGAGCATCTATAACCAGAATCACCGCACTATCCCTATAGTAGACTCCTGTACCAATACCGGGATTCATTATTAACCCATCTGAAAAGGTCGTTTGACCGTCCAGTAAACTTACACAACGGCATTGATCCCTATCCGGAAATACTTCCGCGGACTTCTTGTCAAAATTATCTACCCAGAGCGTATAATACGTAAATCTGGTCTCATTTCTTTGAATACAGGAATTATAAAACGTAATCGATTGCGCTTATATTAAAATTGTTCTAATTTGCCTAAGATAAACTAAATAGTTTACTAAATATGAATACAATGTGACATTATTTAGAAAAAGAATGTATGTGTTCACTTTTCTTGGAATGTAAGCATGTGATATCTTTGCCTTAGGCATTATTATGAATGATTTATGTACATTAGAATTAGTAATGTAATGATAATAATAAAAAAAAATTAATTAACGTACCTTGGCCTTTAATAGAAAAACAATGATCGACGTACATTAGTAAAGGTTTATCCACAATACGATGTGGAAGAAATGCATTCGATTTAATGCCTTCCAATAGTTCTGTAATGCCATCACCATTTAATGCGGATACTGGAAACAAAGGAAATTTGTCTCCAAAACTAGTGGTTGATAGTGTTTTACGTAATTTCGTTTCCAACTTTTTGAGCAGCATATCTTTTTCATTGGCACTCAATAAATCTATTTTATTTACAGCAACTATCAGTTTACGTTGCAACAGCTCTCCAATGACTATACACTCAGCTGTTTGAGTTTGTATGCCTTTTTGAGCATCTATAACCAGAATCATAAGATCTATGATTTGGGCACCTGCAAAATGGTTGTTTAATGGATTAGTTCATTTTACAATATTTTTATTTTTTTTTTTTTTGTAATTGAATACCTCCTATTATTGTTCTTATCAAGCTGGCATGTCCCGGACAATCAACAAATGTAAATTGCAGCTGTTCTATGCTGGAATTTTCTGCTTTAATATGTGCCGGTGCCTGCACCTGCAATGCACTAAAACCCAAGTCAAGTGTAATGCCTCTTTCTTTCGATTGCGGATTCTTATCGAAAGCCGCTGTACTAGAAATGGTACTCAAGACTTTGGCCAATGAGGTTTTACCAGAATCAACATGCCCTAAAAGGCCAATATTAAAATTTACGATCATTTTATAAAAAAAAACACGACTCAGACGCTAAAATTTTCTGTTTTCTGCACTGCAATTTACCGCTAAAAGTAGAAAGAGTTGCCAGCTTTCTATTTTTTTTTCTTTTTTCAAAAGATGCCACTATAATTTAAAATTATAATTAATGGGGCCAATATAAAACATTAAAAAGAAAAATTAAATAGAGTTTAAACGAATAATAACGTTCCAAGGAAAAATTAAACAAAAGATTTGAAAACAATCCAAAGAGTTTAGTTTGTGCTATGAAATATTCAATAAAAAAGTAATCAAAGTAAAAAAGCATGCAATTCTTCCTAATAATGCCATATTTTATTACTTGACAGTTTTTAACATCTCTGTTTCTTTTTTCCTTAAACAGTTTAAAATGTTTTGCTGAAATTGACATTAACTTGTGGTCAGTAAAGAATTATCAAACAAAAAAATTTCCTCATTTTCAAGGGCGGCTAATACATTTTTTTGCTTTTGGTTGTAGGAAATCCTTTAAATTTATAATTATAAATTAAATTATTTATAAAATTACATTACCTATATATTAATTTAAATACCTAGATAAAATGACTAGGTAAGTGTGAGCAGCAACCATCTTTGTTTTGTTTAGAAAACTAACCTAGAAATTTTTTGTATGACAGGGCCAGTATCGAATTGGGTGATGTTACTCCACACAATATAAAACAACTAAAGAAATTAAACACAGTGGTCTTTCCCGTATCCTATAATGATAAATTCTATGTGGATGTTTTAGAAGCTGGCGAACTAGCAAAATTAGCCTATTACAATGACATAGTGGTGGGCGCTGTATGTTGCCGCATTGATACTTCGGAAAACCAGAGACGTTTATACATTATGACATTGGGTTGTTTATCGCCCTATCGTAGATTGGGTATTGGCACAGTTATGTTCCAGCATATCTTAAACTATGTAGAAAAGGATGGTAATTTCGATAGTATTTTTTTGTAAGTTTATCCGTGTTAAACATAAATGTCCTTAAACAATAACATTTATTTCGGTTTTTGCAATTGACAGGCATGTTCAGGTTAACAATGAAGGCGCTATAGAATTTTACAAAAAATTTGGTTTTGAAATTGTGGAAACCAAAGAGCAATACTACAAACGTATTGAACCCGCTGATGCACATGTTTTACAAAAGAATCTACATCTGAATGCTGCCCATCAGTGTAATGGCCAAACAGAGAAGCGTGATAAAAAGGCTGCCTAATGTTATTGTTGTACAATTACTTAACTTACTTACATGCTTGTCCCTACGTTTGCTAGCAAACGTTTCCTTCTTTCATTTTTTTACTTCCCTTATAATGTTTATTTTTTAACATGTTTAATTAAATTAGTTTCCCTAAAGAAACAGAAACAAAAAACGAATAACTTGTAAAACCTCATCTGTTTGCGCCTGGACTGTTTTGAAAAATTGTGTAGTTGATACTCTTATATTCTTAATTTAAAAAATAGACTAAAGAAAATAAAAAAAAAAATACAAATTAATTTGTAGAAATGTTTTATTTACTATTAATAATAACTAAATATTTATATGTTAAATCATTTTTATTCACAATAAATTAACACAATAATCATTATGAATATGCAATTTGTTTGGATACGCAGTAAACGCAAAGAAATTTATGGCCAACGAATACAGTCCCAAGCGTAGCTAGTAATATGTTAAACTTTTTTGTTTAAAAAGGCTTGACACTGAAGTTTGGCCACTGTCCACAACTACCTTTTACTTGATTAACGCAGATAGAGGGTTAAAGCTTTATGCTAAAGTATGTTTTTCAATTTTACTTTTGTAACTATCAGAACCTATTACCAGTCCCCTTCATATTTACTGCAACCAATTGATAATTAATAATCCTTATCAGTGTAATTTTCCACTTGTGAAAGGAAATTGATGTTTAATTAATAAAGTGCGTGTAAAATAAATACTAAAAGATTATCACAGGCTTTGGGTATAAAAACCCTTTTGTAACATTAAACTATCTACAGTTGCACTTCAAACCCACAATATTCCTAATGGCTGACAAATCAAATAAAACATTTTTTTCCGGCAAAAGCATACACCAATGCTTTCAATGGATATATTCGCTATTATATCATACCGGCTTTTTGGGTTTAAAAATTAGAAATGGCACAGAGTTATATTGCGATCATTGGTCTAAGACTTATTGCTATTTGTGTCGCTTTGCACTTTTGCTGGGTCTAGCTGCCGGTTTTTTGTTTAAACTCAGCGATAAGGAATCCTATGAGGCTGCAACCCAACAATTAACACCCGTGGTCAAGGTCATCTTAACGTTTGAATGTGTTATAAGCCCTTTAATATACTTAGAAGTCACTTTTTATCTGGATAAAGTTCGCGATAAATACATCAAACTTGCTAATACCTTTCAAAATTTAGATGGGGAATTACAAAAGGATTTTCCTTGCATACAATGGAACTATTATAAAAGTGCTCTTAAATATAATCCAATGACAGTGGTCCTGTATGTTTTTTATACGGTCATATCGTTTTTTTATATATTTCGTATAGCTCATTGTAGCTGTGGTATAATGAGTTCCACAGTTATATCCTGGTCTTATGCTTGTGTAACCGCTGGTCCTGGTTTTGCGGGCTTTCTATTCGTAGGTAATATGGATATGTTGCGTTTACGTTTTCGCTTGTTACGTAAATTAATGCAACAATGCTTACTGCAAACGAAAAATAATCAAAGTCCAGAAAGTGATATTAGAAAATTCAAAATTTTAGAAAATTATTTCAAAGAGTATTCCTGTTTGATAACCTTACTAAATGAGGTATTTGGTGTTATCAGTGCCAGTGGCTTGTTTCATGATTTTGCTTTAATAACAAGTATGACTTATTTACTATGCTCCAAGGCCATAGATGCAAATGCCAAAGTATACGAATACGTATTCGTTGTATTGTTTATGACACCAAGAATATATAAAGTAATATCGCTTTCCATTTATGGCTATGCAGCTCAAAAGGAGGTATAGAGAAAGCTAGTTTATAAAACAAGAAACTTTTAATTGAATATACTTTTTTAGCGAAGAAATTGCTTCCAAGAAATTATTAAAATGGATTACAATTTAAAGGAGTCGCTTTATGTACGCAAATCTGTGGATGCATTTCTTCATTGGCGCATGCATAATAACTACAATTTAGAAGTGGGTAAATTCATTAATTGCAATTTGGGTGTCCTGTTTGTGGTAAGTAAACCTTAAATACAGAAAGCCTATTCTGGTGTTATGGGCTGTAAGAAAACTGAAGGAATTTACTAAATTCTTTTTATTCTTAGACTTTAAACAGCGTTGTTAATTATGTTATGATCCTTATACAATTACAATATCAACAAAATGACATTGTAAAACGGTTTTCAAACGATGTTGAATTAATAAGTTAGACTCCCTATGCTGGGAACCACTAAAAAACATACAAAGGCTTATGGCAGTAAAATAATCACTTCTTAAATATAATCAAAGTTCATTGATATTCAAAAATAAAATGCTTTAATTGTACAATATATGCTTTATACACTATTGGAGGGTTGGTTGTAAAGTTTTCGATTTAAGAAGTACATTTAAATAATCTTTTACATCATTGCAATACTTGGACCTTGCCAAACCGATCCTTTTGAGGTAGCCTTTCAACCACTTTGTCACACATTTCTCTGCTGGGACTCAGGTCATGTTGGAATTCGCGAATAAGAGCTTGAGAGGCAAAAGCCGTCGGTCTTTGGACCGGGCACTGTAGGCTCAAAGTGAACGTGTTCAGAATGGAGATCGCCCCGAATCCAATATTAGATTCTGTAATGATTAATTGTATCTCTGAAAAATTTATCTCAGAAGAATATACCTGGGTCCATATCAGGTTCTGAACAAGGAGTTGCCTTTGTTCATATGGAGAGCCAGCGTCCTTTTGCCAATTTAAGACTTGAGATATTATAGAAATACCCAATAAAGTTGGGTGGGAATATAATAGATTGTATGGTTACAGTACTATGGAGCACTTCTTCACAATAAACAATAAGATCCGAACGTTACGTGTCCCGAATCCTTCAGATTCTTATCGAAAACACGACTTTTGTTTGTTATTTTCGTTTTCTGCAATGCAAAATTTAGCGCAAAATTAGAAAGAGTTGCCATATTTTTTGGCTTTCAAATGCTTAACAAAGTGTACAATAAAGTCCGGACTCCCACCTACCGTTATAAATAGAGAACAGAGAAAGAAGAATATAAAAAATTATTTTACGTTAGATATATTTCGAATATCATTTTATTATTATTATTATTTATAAATTTATTTTTATTATTTTATATTTATTCTAGCCGTTTTGCCATATTAATTAAATATTTTCATCAATACTGAGTTGATTTGAGATGTACAAACTCAGCATCGCATAGAGTTGTATTTATGTTAATTCGAACACTTCCTAAAAAATTATTGTTCATTGGCTGAATGAAAAATGTGTACTAAAATGATACTACAGCTGTCAACTCTCTTTCCGTTTCCTTTTTCGTGAACGCTGCCAAAATGAAAGCTAAGGGACAGGTAATTTTCCCGAAAAATTAATGAAAATTTACAAAAAATTTATTGCAAATTAAAGCAATTGACAACTTAAACTAAAGTGCAGTGTGTGAACAATAAATACAAACAAATTTGGAACAATTTAATGCAGGAAAATGCAGAAATTCAATAAAAGAATTGAACATGTGCCAGAAGAATGCGTTTTTTTTGTGTGTGTGCTAAACTCAGACTAAAGAACTGTCAAAATGCCGCAGTGTCAAAATGAGTTAGAAATTATTTCTTTTAATTAAAATTGTTCAAATTCTAATTAAATATGTGATAAAACGCAAGTAATGAAAATTTAAAATGAATATATTCCAAGATTTTTCTTATGTTTACATACTGCCTTTAAGTTGGTTGTGTTATTGTTTTTGTTTGTATGGGTTTCTTCTTGTGTTACCAACATGGAACTAATATGTGTTGTTTTATGTGTCATTTTAGTTGAAGGAATACGAGGTTATCGGCCGTAAAGTGCCCACCGAGAAGGAACCTCAAACTCCTCTCTACAAGATGAGAATCTTTGCCCCCGACAACATTGTTGCCAAATCCCGTTTCTGGTATTTCTTGCGTCAATTGCAGAAATTCAAGAAGACCACCGGTGAAATCGTCTCCATCAAACAGGTGTACGAAACCTCACCCATCAAAATTAAGAACTTCGGTATCTGGTTGCGTTACGATTCCCGTTCCGGTACCCACAACATGTACCGTGAATACCGTGACTTGACTGTTGGTGGTGCTGTCACACAATGTTACCGTGATATGGGTGCCCGTCATCGTGCTCGTGCCCACTCTATCCAAATCATCAAGGTTGAAGCTATTCCCGCTAGCAAGACCCGTCGTACTCACGTCAAACAATTCCACGACTCCAAGATCAAGTTCCCCTTGGTACAACGTGTCCACCACAAGGGCAACAGGAAATTGTTCTCTTACAGAAAACCAAGAACCTACTTCTTGTAAATTACTTTGTTTTTGTAGTTTTATGGAAACAGATGATGTGGGTTTTACTACAATTTCTTCGTTTTTTTTAATCTATTGTAAGACTTTGTAAGCTGAATTAAAAACAAAGCGTGAAACACATCCTATAAAGTGTTTTTGTTTTGGAGAAATAAATTGGAAAAAAAAAATGAAGAACCAAGTGGTGTTAAATTAAAAGGAATACCGAAGTCAACAGGTAATGTTTCAAAATTGACTTGAAATTTCGGAAGTAGAAGTAGATGTTAATTGTACAAGTTTGATTGGTGTCCTACACTATACTCTGAAAATTGGTCATTGCTGGTCTATGGACAAATGTTTGCAAAAGAGAAACATTTACTTTCTATATGTCTTGTCGGTATGCAATACTTTTTAGGGATGATTTCCGTACAAGAGTAAAATATGAAACTAAGAAACCTATGCAAGCGTAAGATAGGAGTGAAAATCTAATTCAAAAATAGCTCAATCATCAATCAGTAGAGTCTGAATTTGGGCTTCCAATAGAGTTCAAACTGTTGATGAATCTCTAGATATTATTTTCTCTGCTGCCATGAACTTGACATTTGGGATCTTTAACTCCCCTTAAACTAAACAGATACGGTATGAGTTGGATAAAAGTGAAGGCTTTGGCTCAAACCATGGAAACGTTCGATACTCTATTAAGGTTTAATGCTCCTTTTAGGTTCAAACTGGACGTATTAATAATTTTTGTGATAAACCGATAATGTTTCACACTCAGTGTACAATTTGGTTTTTCCGTTTTTGTGGTATAGAGGCTGTACTTTCTTATCTATTTGATCAAATAGCATTTGAAACATGCAATTTATATTGTATATAATACAGAGTATAATGTATGTATATATAGTGCTGTACAACTGCAATATTGTAATTTAAATTAATTTAAATTTATAATCTACGTAGCAAAGATCATTAAATAAAATGTACTACTTCCACTACAAGTTTTCTTTCATAGCCTACGTTTTTATAGCATTCCAGTATAATTGTGCATTAGCCGAATTCATTTGCTATAAACGTCCGCCCGAAGTAGTAAGTTTTTGATAATCCAACATCATCCCTCATCATTAAGAAATTCTATTTCAAAATTCTAATTTAAAGTCCCACCACAAATGCTGTCCTTTACCACAGTTTTATAAAGAGGAAATTAAAGAAAAATGCAATTCTAATAAGGACCACTTTAAAATAGAGGCCACAAGCGAACATCATGTACGTATTAGAGAATATTTTTGTAATTAGAAATCTTTATATTAAGAATTCAATAAGAATTTACTTTCCAGTGTTTCATATCTTGTGCTGTAGATGCAATTGGTTTCCTAAACAGTGATAGCTTTGAAGAGCACATTTTAAATTCTTATTTAGATACAGCTTTAGAGGCCACACCTGA
This sequence comes from Sarcophaga peregrina, assembly GCA_014635995.1. NCBI lineage: Eukaryota > Metazoa > Arthropoda > Insecta > Diptera > Sarcophagidae > Sarcophaga > Sarcophaga peregrina. The sequence goes on from CM025793.1 coordinate 39,041,673, forward strand.
TGTTGTGCCAATTGTTAAAGAAGCATTCAAGCAGTGTTTAAACAAATATGAGATTATGTTTCAAGTTATAAGTACAAAAGGTCCCTGTGCTTTCTATCATGTTTTACTAATGGATTGTGTTGTTGTTGAAACTTTTAAGAAATGTCCGGAATCATTGTGGCTAAATACGAATGAATGTAATGAGGCACGCAACTATTGGAGTATTTGTATGGAAAATAATTTATAACACAGCATACAAATGAAACTATAAAATTAACAAATTATTTAAATTATATGTCCATTAAGTTTAAAAACAAAACTTGTTTAAGTATAGTTAATTGAGCCGATCGTTCGAAAGCTTCTCCATACCAAGTGTTTATTTCGAGAAATGTGGACTATTTTTTTCTTCTTCCATTTTCACTTTTCTACTCCCTTTTAATCAATACAAGACATTACATGTTACTGTTTGAAATTTTAATCATATTTCTTAGTCGTATCTATCATGAGTTGGTTTGGATAAAGGATTGTACTTTTGTATCTGGTGGTGGAAGTGAAAGTTTTTACAACAAAGGTTTATGGTTTAAACTGGGCATGGAGAACAATCCATGAGGCTTTATAGTCCTAATGGGAACAAATTCTACCAGGTTGAATTAAAAAGCCTCCTGTAAACTTCGTTGTCAGAACGTAAGAACCAAAGTTTCCCAGTTGAAGTATAATTTTGCCTGGTTTTCAATTCTTTTAGAGTCAACCAGCAGTTAAATTTTAACCTTTTATTGGAGGATTTACTTTCATAAGACAATTGTTTTTATTTTTACCACTTCACTGATCAAATTTAGTTGTTTTGAATGGTAAAAGAAATAAAAATATTCTAAACTGTTATGATATCCAGAAAGACATTAATTGCATATCAGATGTGTCACCTGAAGAATAGAACAATAGTTGGGCAACCAATCGACTTGAGTTCTGATTCTGCACACCTTTGAAGGAGTAACCAGCACCAATTACTAAATATATCTTCCGCGAAGGCTACAACAATTTTTTCAGTAACGGCAGACTTAGGTAGCGCAATACAGTAGTTTCTGCGCCTTAACGGCAAAGTTATTGGAAATAAAATATCAGTTTATATTTGAATAATTGCTCATTTTACTAAATATTCTAGATACATATGAATTTAGTTAGCAATTTATATCCTATTCCTGTTCCGTATATAAAAACTTTGGATAACATTTATCTGTGTATTCTCTAGCATCATTACATATCTCGTCATTGGACCAGGACGTTTCAGTACAGAACATAAATATTCTTATATGTAAACATTCCATTATAGAAGTATTTCCAAATGGGCAGCTAGCATCAGGTGGATTATATTTTCGTATGGAATCGGTGGTACGAAAACATATCCTAAAGGATTCTTCAACTATGGGTATCATGTCAGGTGTATCCGCAAAGACACTATTAACATGGGTCAACATAGCCTCTTCATTCAATTCACCGTTAGCTTCCAAGATTTTAGTCTCATTTAAAACGCAGTTAACAAAACACTGAAAAGTAATTACGACAACCAAACTATTTAAAATATCGATCAAAAAAACTACTCTTTACTTACATCCTCAAACACGGTGATGCGAAAGTCAATGTTGGTATAGGTGCCTTCGATTAAATCTCCACATTTTTCTATTAATTCTTCCGTATAAATATTTGCAGTCAAACAGCAATCCTGTTCATCAGGCTGAAGGATACTATGGCCATTTAGCATTTAAAGTTATTTAACAGACCTACACTTACCATATATGTTGTACGATTGCACTCAAGATTAGCAAGTGGACTATACTGCAAGGTAGTCCAGGCAAGGCAGAATAAAATGATAAAAATAATTTTTAAATCGTAATACATTTTGTATGTTCCACCTGGAAAATAACCGAATGCATTCTGTATAGCCATGAGATGTGTTTAAATAGTTTTTGTTTATTTGTTTATTCATGAGTTGCATGTGCAAGTATACTAATTCTGTTGAATTCAAAAAAAGGTGGGTGATATAACAGATCTTTACAAAAGGCTTTCGATAATTCGTTATTTATGTTGTTAATTATTGTTATTAATACTGTTTGTTTCAAAAATGCTTTTCACTTTACCTTTCACGGTATACTTTTCTCTTAATACCAGCGTAGGGTTTGCGTTATTGCGCCCGAGATTTTTATTTCACATGGAATATACCCTTGCAATCGAAACATACAATCCTTGAGCAGCATGCTGTGAAAAATCATTCACAACACAATAGTGACATGTAGTAGTATCTTCGTCCAATACAGTATCAACAACACTCAATTTTTTGGTAAAGAAATCTCTCTTCTTTAAGGCTCTAAACTTTTTTGCTTTCCTGATAGGTTCTATTGGAACTTTGACACCTTTCTTCAAGAGATGTTGGGTTGTTTTGTTTGTTTTTGGCAAATACTTATTATTCTACATGGGTTTTTGTCCTTTCTTTTCTCTACTTACACCCAAGAGGATGGAGAAACAACACTTAGGCCACGTATGGTGCATGGTTATACCACAATTTTTCAATTCCACAAACTCTATCTTTAGATTGTGATGAAACCATTTACGCTCCTTTGCTTGTCACTGAGGTTAACTGCATAGTAGAATATTTGGTGATTCCCTCGGTATAACACTGATCGTGTACTTTAGAGGTGAAGAATATTTCGTTACTTTGTCCCTGCACCTCCTGCAGAAGATTTAGGCCAAATGGATATCATCAATGCGTCTTGCATAGATTCTCAATTCCTAATAATGACAATTCTTTGGAGTTTAAGCATACTTTCTGTGCGCCTTTCACCACGTATTCTAAGTCATCTACTTAGCGTCAATAGAATTCATGACAGCATGATTAATTTTGAACTGGCAGATTCACAATGGATGCGTTCTTGGGCAGCTAGTTCCGTTTCTCCATATGGTATATCTATTGGAATACGGCACTAGCGTCTTAACTTTAATACTTACTTACTTAATTGACCATTAACAACCCGATTAACGGATTTCGGCCAGCCGCAACACATTCCTTCCAGACGCTTCTGCTTCTTGCGCGTCTACGCCAGGTGGTCACACCAATCGATGACAGGGCTTTCTCGACTTGGTCCTTCCAACGGATACAAGATCGTTCTCTTCGCCGACTTTCGCAGATCCCCGCATCAAATACCCGTCTCGCTGGAGCATTCTCCTCCATTCGAACGACATGGCCGAGCCAGCGCAGCCGCTGGATATTAATACGCTGCATAACGTCTATGTCGGAGAGGACAGCACACTATTGGATCGGATGCGGAAACCATCGCCAACTCGCACATGACCGAAGATCTTACGTAGGACTTTCCTCTCGAACACTCTCAAGGCTGCTGCATCAGTTCTTAATAGGGTCCATGCCTCTGCGCCATAAGGAAGCACGGGAAGGATGAGCGTCTTGTAGAGCATTAGTTTTGTGGCACGAGAGAGGTCTCTGCTACTCAATTGCCTATTGAGACCTTAGTAGCAGCTGTTGGCAAGAGTAATCTTCCCTTTGATCTCCAAACTGACATCATTTTTGGTGGTAACGGCGGTAACGTAAAGATAAAAAATTTCCTTGACTGTATCAAAAGTATAGTTATCAGCCGTCATCTGAGAATCAATACGCCGCACGTCTCTACTTTTCGATAACATATACTTTGTTTTGCCCTCATTTAATGAAAGACCCATCTTCTTAGAATCGCGTTAAAGGCAGCAGTTACATCTCGCTTGGTACGCCCTATGATGTCGCAAGTAATTGGACACTTTTTTGAAGAATAGTGCCATTGCGATGCACTCCCGTCTTTCGCAGAAGACTCTCCATGACGAAGTTGAAGAGTACCAAAAGGTTCGGTGAGGTCCATTCCTACCTTGACAATTGCTCAACATCATTCTGCATAGCCTTATTAGCTTCGCAGATATTCCGAGCTCAGACATTGTGGCAAAAACACGATCCCTAATGGGGCTATCGAAGGCTGCCTTATAGTCGACAAAAAGATGGTGTGTGTCGACTTGTTTTTCGTGGGCCTTTTCCATGATTTGGCGCAGTGTGAAGATCTGGTCGATGGTGGATTTGTCAGGCCTGAAGTGTTTTGACGAGTGTCATCAGTCGTTTACACAATTCGCCTGTAAGAACCTTATATGCGATAAGGAGAAGGCTTATACCCCTGTAGTTGGCGCATATTGTGGGGTCTCCCTTTTTCTTTAAAAAAGCTTAAATTTTAATTTCTTATTGGTGTTAATAAGCAGTTTAAGATTCTTTTCAGAAAGGAAACTTTTAAGCGTTGAAGGACCTACAAACGACAAATCTATAAAATTCCGCATTTGGTGTAGAAATTTAAAAAATGTCGATCGATTAAATAAATTTTATTGCTTTAAGGAATTTACATGTTTAATGAGATTAAATTAATACGTTTCAGTAATATTCGTTTCTTCTTTTTGAACAGTTTAAATGTCTTCTTCGGCTTGGTCCTCATCAATGTATTCTTCTTCTTCTATATCTGCAATATCTTCATGTGGTCCATGATGATGCGGTGGCTTACATTGTTTGAAATGTTCACGTAATTCATTGCATTCATCTGTATTGGTCCAAACGGAATCGGGGCATTCTTTAAAAGCGTGAATAAAAGTACAGAAACCTAACATGCCCACATTGTTGTAAGGACACTGAAAAGGGCCATGTCTATTTATGGGTTTCCTCATTGGATGATTTTGACGTTTTTCATCACATTTGTGGACTATTCCATTAATGAAATCAATCATTTCGGAATCATCATAAATTTCATTTAAATAATCATTCAGATTGTCTTCCTGTAATTCGCCATCGACTAAAATGCCAGTCTTATTAAGAACGCACGACATAAGGCACTGGAATTGTGAAAGATAATGGCGGATAATATAAGGTTTAGTTTTATATAACAAAACAAAGACAAAAGAATTACATGATGTGCTTGGTGATGCCCATGATGATGACCTCCAGGTGGTCCTCGATGATGTCCTCCAGGTGGTGGACCCTGTCCTTCGAACATTTTGGAAAACATTTCTTGCATTTCGTTCATGCATTCCGTTTTAATATCTTCTGTTATAAAATCCGGTAATTGGCAACAATTTTCGCCACTCTAAAGAAATTTATTGTATATAATTTACCAAGTCCATTTTAAGTTTTTAAATTTAACTTACGATGGGTGGAGGAGGTTTACTACAATCCACATCTCCTTTGGATAGGGTTAACTATACACAAATGAAAAGTTTAATTTGCTTTTTATTTCACATTTAAAAACAATTTATACTTACCCCTGCCAATATTGTTAGAATACCCAAAAAATACATTCCGGCGACTTTCAGTTGGAAGGTCAATAAGCGACTAGCACTGATCAGTGAATATTTTCCTTTTATATTTCACTGAAAACTCGATCAAAACTTTAATTCAAATGAGTTTGTTTTTCTTTTTCCACAATGAAATGCAATTAAATTGCATGTTTAATTATTATTATTATTATTAAATTATTATCGAGTAGAGAAATGGGGATTTATAATTATCTAAATCCATATATAAATATACTATATATCTATACGAGGGTGGTTATTTAGTTTGAGCATATATTTTAATATCGAAAAATTCTTTATCCAGAACCATATCACTTTAAATGAAAGCAAGCTATCACAGTTCTGCAAATCCAAAATCGTTTCAAAACCGTTAAGGCTGTTACAACAAATCTACTTAAATTCCAATTAAACACGCCCAGTTTGGCTGTTGGGGTCAGCATACGCGGCGCATTGGTTGTGGCCACCTTGCTAATGATTTCTGCTGAAGATACAGAGATGAAGAAAAAGAAGAGACTTTCTTGGAAGAAAAAGACACTTGTGTCCCAACTATATAGATAATCTAATGGAACTGACTGAAGGAAGGTCTGAGTGGTTTCGAAATTGGGAGAGTAACGGTAAAGTGTGGTGATAAACGAGGCTATCATTATCACGTTATTATTCTGCGATACAGGAGTGTTTGAGCATAAATTTTAACACCGAAAAATTCTTTATCCAGGATCATGTCACTTTAAACGAAATCAAGGTATCCTAGTTCTGCAAATCCGAAATAGTTCTGGAACCGCTAATGATGCTGTTACAACAAATATACCAAAATTCCAATTAAACACGTCCAGTTTGGCTGCTGTGGTCAGCATACGCGACGCATTGGTTGTGGCCACCTTGCTAATGATTTCTGCTGAAGATACAGAGATGAGGAAGAAGAGGAGACTGTCTTGGAAGAAAAAGACGCATGGGTGCCTACTTTATAGATAGTCTGAAGAAAGGTCTGAGTGGTTCCGAGATTGGGAGAGTAACGGTAAACTGTGGTGATAAACGAGGCTATCATTATCACGCCATTATTCTGCGATACAGGAGTGTCATATTAGTTTAGGAAGTTACATATAATTGGCAGCTGCCTTATACATAACAGACTTGGTTCCTATCAAAGATCTCATTGTAATACCATCATGGCCATTTTATCATATGTCTACAGTTCTTGATTTTATAAAAATTAAAATTGTTGCCGAACTACCAACACAATCATCCCAGGCTCGAATACAGCAAAAGATAACAAAAGAATCAGTCTTACATGTCGTTCATGAAAATTTGGCTATGCGAGAGCTTTATTCAAATAAATGTAATGCGAGCTCATAATCGACCAAAAGTAACAACGAACTGATGATTTTGAGTAGTATTTGAAGGCTTCCTCCATGAAACTTCATATTTATCTGTAATTTGTGGCAATTGAAGTCGCCGTACGTAGTACATACATACATACATAATTGGCCATTACAACCCTTGAGTCAGGATTACGACCTAGCTTCTCACACGACTTATGTTGTGTGCGTTAATTTTATACATGAGTGGCGGGACCTACAGTTTAAAGTCGACCCCGAACGACATATTTTGGCAATTTTTACTCTCAGAGTCTTTGCCAGAAATCTGCTGAGAGGAAGTCGCCGAAGAAATATTTTTTCGTTTTGATGTCTGACCTGGGATTCGAACCCGGGCCTTTTGTCTAATAAGCCAACACACTACCTACTAGACCACGGCGACGTCGTCGTACGTAGTGCGTTGGTTTATTCGATGAGAATTCATGGTTCAAACACTAACTCAGATATCTCGAAGGAAACTAGGTTAGGTTTGGTTAGAGGACGTGTACTTGTCAATTAAGACAAGTACAGTACCCGGAGGTCGAATTGACCCATTGTACTCGTATGAAAAAATATTACTTTCGTTAACTTCCTGCCAGTACTCTTCTGGCAAGAACTCGGAGAGTTTCGCAAAAATCTGGCATTTGTTGTCACCTTTGAACTGAGAGGCCCATCATACATAATTGGTCCATTACAACCCTTCAGTCAGGATTATTGATCTAGTTTCTGACACCATTTATGTTGTGTGAGTGTTAATTTTATACACAAGTCGTGGGACCTACAGTTTAAAGTTGACTCTGAACGACAGATTTTTGAGGAATTTTTTCATGGCATGTTTTTATTTACTCTCAGAGATTTTGCCAGAAATCTGCTGAGAGGAAAAGGGCGAAAAAATATTTTGTGTATTTTGTTTTGATGTCTGGTCTAGGGCTCGAACCAAGGCTTTACGTCTAATAAGCCAGCACACTACCTACTGGACTGCGGCGACTGCGGCCTATCACACACAGAACATGGGTCGTGTAAGGAGTTAGATTATAATACTGACTTAAGGCTTATAAAAATTAACTACGATTATTTTCGCTTTCAGGTGGTGATTTGACAGTTGGTCCTGACCCCCCAATCTGCCACCTCTATGGCCTTATCGATGGATGGGTCAGGAGGGAAGAGCAGAGGCGTTAGGGGAACGGATCGGGTTATTCTGTTTCTAGGCGTCTATGGCCTGCTGTGGACAGCAAGAGGACAGAGTGGCTACTGGGCTTGATTAAGGCCAGCTTAAGGTTGGTTGTCGGTTTTATCACGGGGCACTGCGAGATTAGGTCGCTTACGCTGTTCCAGATCCTAGCCGGACTATTGTAGGGTATGTTGCGATGTGGAGGAGTTGGAGACTGTCGAACATCTCCTCTGCAACTGCCCAGCCCTTGGTAGGTTGAGGTTGAGGACCCTTGGCAGGGTCTTCTTTGAGAGCTTGAGTTCTGTGTCGAGAGCCGACATCAAGGCTCTCCACAGATTCATTAGCAGCTTGGGCTGGTTGAGAGGTGCTAGGGTTTCATAAGTGTAGTCGCACTTTCAACCTCTTTTGTTTTTGTGTCTGTTTCTTTACATGTAATTCTCCCTCCCCTTCCCTACATTCCTATATCCTCTATTTCCTTCCTACCCTAAGGACAATGTACAATGGGTCAATTTTGACCTCCGGGTACTGTGCTTGTCTTGACTTCTAACCTAACCTATTGGAATGGCAATTAATCAAACAAGACTCCTTCATTTCACACCATAATGAAAATAATCGTCATCTGAGGGGGCTGCACCGATACCAAAGCAAGCAAAGACCTAACAGTCGAACTGGCAAGAGATTATTGCTTTAGTACTTAGGGATGAGCAGATTCATCGACTGTCGTAAAAAGGAGACACCATTATCATCTAATGATCTAAAATTTCATGAGGTTTACAATATCATTACAAGTTTTGTGTGGGCAAACATATTTTTCCCACAATTTTCTGATGCAAGAATTTTTTTGGGTAACTTTTTTTCAATTTCATGGTTTCAGTTTCATTTCGAAACTGGTAGTGGTTCCATAAACTAGTATTACGTTTTGCAATAATCATTAGTAGAAATTTTAGTGTGGTTTTAATTAATGAGGAGTAACTTACCTCTTAATTTTATGGTTTTTAGTGAATTGTTTTTGTATGATGCCATGGCATTAAATTCTCTGTCGAAGAAATAAAAAATTAAGAAATGAATCATAATGTTATTCCCCTTTAAATCCAATATACTCGTATATTCGAAAAATAATTTTCACAATTTTGTTTTTTTTTTTTTGTTGCTGCTCTATTTATGCAAATTATCTGATTAAATTGATTGTTCGTATAAAAAAATTTAATAAAATTAATTTCTCTTATAACAACAGAAAAAAAACTAATTATTTTAATTAAATTTTTTGTTAATTTATTGTATAATAACGCTATTATAACGCCAGAGCTATTGCGAGCCAAATAAATTACTGGTGCGTAGAGTTGATTTTTAATATTTTTGGTTAACCAAGAACATTGGAAAAATTATTATAAATTAAGCAAATTTTACGCAAAGTTGTAATAGTATCCGCTGGCTTGAGTATAGAATTGGTTTAAACGGTATCACATCATAATGGCCAAGGGAATCTTAATATTTGGCATCTTAGCGGTGATGATGGTACTAACGTTTCGATCTATTTTACCTCTTGAATATTAAATTGTAACAAATTTCATTTTCTACATTTCAGCAATACAGTTTGGCAGCCGATTGTAACAAAGGGCCACCCAGAATTGTAATTTGAAATACTTGTTATCCATTCCACTCAGTTTTTATTAATAATTTCTTTTTTTCCCCCAGAACCCCAATACTTGTTGTCCCATACCAGAAGTGATTACCGAAGAAAATACTGATAAATGTAAAGAATTTTTAATGCAGGGTCCTCCTACACCCACCTTTGTGCCTATGAGTAATGAAAATCCTCCCACAGCAAAGGGCGTTACACCTTCGCCCACACCAGCCGCTGTACAAAGGCATAGACCTGATATGCATTGGGTAAGTAAATTTTTTAAATAGAATAGGAAGACGGGTCACAAATAGTTTCAGATTAAAAGATTTCACGGTTTTTGCGCCAAAGCAGAATCTGTTTCACTTCCACGGAAATTTCAAATTATTGGCAGTATACTGAGTATACTTCGACAACCAATTTGCAGCGTAAATTTTAATAGAATGACAGCACCTAAACCGAAGGACCATAATGAAAATTATTGTATTTAGTCTTTCCTACTGAAACGAAAAGGGAATATTTTTATTATCTCTTTTCAGTGTTTCTTGGAATGTACCCTTAATGATACGGGCATAATGGAAAATCGGAAACTGCACGAAGCCAATCTATCCGCTGTCTTGAAGAAAGTCCTAAAAGATACACCCGATTTCATACCAGAATTGGAAAAATCTTTTAAAACTTGCTCAGCAAAGTTTGAAAAATATCACATGAAAATGCAAGAAAAAATGAAAAATAGAAACACTAAAGCCTTAAATCCGGTAGCGAATAATCGTATGTACCAGCCGCCGCCTTGCTCTCCGAAAATTAGCCATTTAATGGCTTGTGTTTTCACGGAGACGTTTGTAAATTGTCCAGCCGCGTATTGGAATAAATCGAAAGATTGCAACGAATTACGTGATCACATGAAGGACTGTGGCCCAAAGTCGGACACCAGTAATGAGGATTCTTCGTCCCAAGAGGGAATGTAAAATGTTTAGAAAACATTTTAAAAGAATAGTGAAATCTTTCTTAACGGCGATTATATAAGGAAATAAAATACAAGCACTTAATTTTTATTGGCATTTAAGCATTAAGGGTTTTTTCTTTTCTTCACAAAAACAAAAAAAAGGTGTTTGAAAAGGGAAAATTGATTGAATTTATTTCCCATTTTTTTTCCATTTGCATTGAAATTATAAACAATTGAAGTGTAAAATTTGATTATATAGCAGACACAGAAATTATTATCTTTTGCCAGCCACACTTCTATTAAAGGCGCATGTCCTTTCTGAAGCTATTCACAAACACAATTGCCTTGAGAACACTTTCTAATCATCATTCAAAACCTAATCGCGTAACTGTTAAGTCCATTTATCCGGTAACATGTCATCTGCGCCTATAGAACAAGATTTCGAAAATTTCTTTGCTTCGCTAAAAAAACAACAATTTTCAAATTCCCAAATGTTGGAAATTTGTAAACCCTTACGGAATTATTATCGTTTACAAAAATTGAAATTGTTATCGTTAATCGGTTTAACCATAGCTATTCTATGGGCTCTGGTAATATGGTGTGATACGGTGAATTGGTTTCTAAGTGCTTTGGGTCGCCTGATTCTGATACAATTGCTGCCCTATTGGAATTGGTCTGATTTGTATAATGCCAAGTGTTTAATTGAAAAGCCTTTAAAGGAGGATAATAATCGGATTTCGTCTACAAAATTGGGCCGTTATGAAACAGAAAAAGAAAATTGCTTACTCTGCGATACAATTGGTGGGTATTAAAGATTTTTTAAAGTTAAAATTAGTGCTTGGCATCCCAGGTTCGATTGCTGCAACAGACAATGAACTTTTCAATCGCTTTCTTAATAATCCATTTAGGATGCTTTGAGCCCCCAGACTAGACAATAATCAGGTATTAACATCATAGGGTAGCCACCCAAAGCCGCTTCTGATGAAAGAGTAGCACATTCCTAATATAAAATTAACTTAATATTGTGATAATAAAAGTTGGCAACTCTATTGTTCCAGCACCAAAGGAAGTCCAAGAAATAATAGCAACAAAAGGGAAATACTTTGTGGCAGCACAATTTTCTTTTAAGGAATGAAAGGTTAGGTTAGAGGACGTGCCCAGTCGGTCAAGACAAGCACAGTACCCGGAGGTCGAAATTGACCCATTGTACATTGTCCTTAGAGGAGGAAGGAAATAGAGGATATAAGAATGTAGGTAAGGGGAGGGAGAATGGGAATGAAAAGTATGTAAATAAATTGATCGAAGTTCCAATGGATTGTGGATTTCGTTGGCTAGGGAATGTACAACCGCCATCGAGGAATGGATCCACTTCTCTATTAGTGTCGTGACTATAGCTAATATACTATAATCAGACTCTCTTGATATTTATTATAGGATTCCCTTGGCTAAGGAATGTACAACAGCAATCAGTGAAAGTAATCCCCTTCCCTATGGGTCCCATGACTATATCAAGTATTGCCAAACATGTCATCCTGTCTATTATTATCCCATTTATTATTTATTTAGTTCTGCTTAGTTTTATGAATCAGTTTTTCCAGCTAAGCAATTGATAATTGGTCTTATGCAGCAGATTCTAGGATGACAGGGTTGCCAACTCTAAAAATAAATTTCTCTGCCTACATGTATTAAGTGTAGTGGGGAATAAGTTCCACTCCTTCACAGAACGTAGCATTAGTAACGTCATGGTCTAGACGGGGGGTTTCGTGGGTGAATGAATTTTGAAAACGATTAAAATTGAGTAGGAACCATGTATATTTTTAGAATAACTTTCTTCTTATTTTCCTTTTAATTTCAGATTACATACCATCTCTAGCAAATACAACTTTTGCATTTGTGGAATCCAACTATTTGGAAAGATCTTATCCGGTGATTATAACAGATTCCCATGAACCCATGTCTACCACAGATCTTTATGAATTGATTTTTAATAAATCTTTGGATTTTCTGAAAAGCAACCCCTGTGATGTATCCACCAATCTAATGTTGAATAAATTTTTCGATATCGAATTGGCATTGCGTAAGGCATGGAATTTATATAATCCCGCGGATAAATGGTTTCTGCAAATACGAAACTGTCAATTTAAGGCAGTAAAATCATCGAGAAATTTTATTAAACGGCCCTACTATTATCCGGTACACCTGGAACCATTCTACTCCAGCTGGCTACTAATGGCTCATAACTATGAGCAGAAGTTTAAACAGGAAATATATTTACAGGGTCTTGTAATTGTACAACAGTTGTGGGGTAGCATGGAACTGAGTTTAAATGCTAAAGAACCTTGCGAGAACTGTCCCCACATTAATGTTGTACTAAAGGAGGGAGAAGGTTTAATATTTTCAACAGACTTGTGGCGTCTTAGTTATAAGTTTGTAAACGGTGAAGGTGAAAATATTGCCACCATAATGGAAATTGATTGGAATATTTAAAAATTGTATGGGAAAATAAAAAGAGATTTATTTAATATCGTATGTTATTAAGGTATTTATTTTCTTAATTTCTTTTATATTTAACTTCTACTAATTTTTGTAAAGTACTGGTTAAACTATTTATGGCTTCAATTTTAATACGTTCGATTTTCTCTTGCTGCAGCAAGGACATCTTATTGAATTGCATCAATTCGCGATGCATTTCTTTTTGCAATTCAATTTTATCACGTTCCACTTGCAGTTTACGCTCAAAATAATCTTGCCACCAACCATCAGTATTGTTGCCACAGACACCATGATGAGCTATATCTACACCACCCGCCGCATACATGACTGCTTGGTTGTCTTTGCCAAACGTTTTCGGAAAATCATTTGTTACATCCTCTACCACTTTGGCATTGGATTGTGTATAGTTGTTAGAGTCCATAATTTCCAAAGGATATTCATAATTATGCCGGTGATCATCATTTAATTCTAATTTCGGTTTCTTTAAATCCGTTAAACTAGTACTATCCTCCTCATCATAATCATCATTGGATTTTGAATCCAATTCAACTTGTGGTGTTTCCGTTTCCTCTTGCTTGGTATTTACAAACTGTACATTGAAATTATCTGTTGCGGTTTTCACTTGTATGCCACCTCCTGGTGTTTTTGACTTGATTTTAGAAACCTCGAAATTGGCTCGCTTTCCTTGCAGATATTTAAACATTTCCTCAAAGAATTCCCAGTGCACATAACCGGATGTGTATTTCTTGCACAGATTCTTATTGTAGGTAATCAAAATATTGTGCCATTTCTTTTGCACTTTGGCAGCACTATAACGAAAACCCATTTTTTGTAATTGACGCGTACAATGTAACCAGAGAGCGGTGCGTTTCTGTCTGCCCTCAGTGAAACGATGTTCCATGGGTCCGCGTATATGTATAAGAGCTCTGGTGGCTTCAGTTGTCCAAGCCCGTTCATAGGGACCACGATGGCCATTGAGATTCGACAAACTAGAGGACGATGCTCCATTTGCACCATCTGCAGCATCGATTAAACAATCATCTGGCAGATCCTCGCAGTCGTCTAAGTCATCGTCGCTAATTTGATAGAAATCTGAAAAGAAAGGAAATTTCGATTCAAAATTCTGAATCTGGCAAGTTAAAAAAGAAATAATAAAAAAAAACCTCTTTTTCTAAATCGCTTGGTTAATCTATCGCACTTTGGGTATATTTGAGGAGGTATGGACTTTTAGCATACTCTCGAATAAGTACTGCAGAAGCTAAACTCTTGCTACGGAGAGACGTAGGAGTTTAACTAGCCTAAATAAGTGGGACTTTACCCTTCAAGAAAGATCCGCCGCCTAAAATATAAATAATATAAAAACAAATCTCTAGAAAACTCTATATATAAGGAACAGCAGATATTATGAATATATTGTTACTCGGACTAAAATAAACTAAATGAAAATAAGCAAACAAGACAACAACAAAATATACACATCGTACGGTAAATATGAATTACACAAACAAATGCATAGGAATTTACAATTTACAGAACAAAACAAAGATTATAAATCTAACAACAATGATCGTGTTATCTGTTAAAGTGTGTTGCTATTTAAAAAATAAAGGATTTATTAAAATAAAGGAGTAAATAACGATCAAAATTAAAGAATTCATTTTACTTTACTTCCAATCAACGAATCAATGATAAATAAATGTTTTACAAAATTAAAAAAACGTAACAATAATAAAGGCTAATAGAATTAACAGGGTTAGAGTATCGTATAGAATTGTAATAGCTTTAGAACAAACTTATTCACGGTTTTTTAAGAAGGACTACATTTTAAATTCCAAATTTCTCTGTCTTGCCTGCATGCCAAACACAATATTTTCGTTTTAAAATACAAGAGAAGCTGGAAAATTTTAGTTTCCTAACTAAGCTTAAGTTCATATTGCGAATTTAATCTTTAATAATCCATTTTTAAAAATATTAAATAATTTTGTCAATAATTTCGGTTCTAAATTCAAAATAAAGTAACCGTTTTCTTTATATCCTTGTTGTGCACTCTCTACCACATGATTTTTTGTTTGTTTACATTTGTACATATTCAACACAGATCAAATTTCACCACCTTGAATAGTAAAAACAACGGTTAGTTATATGTGAAGTATACACGTTTTAGCAATTTCGACGTCACAGAAAGAGAAAAGTAAAAACTAAAATTTTGCAAGCACTGCTTACAGGCGAAACATCATGTGCATGTGTGAGTATGGGTGGGTAAGTGTGTGGTAAACAGGACTAACTAAATATAAAAACATCATCTACTATACAGCTTAAGCATCCATTATAAGATAACCCCCTTGCTAAATTTCTAAGGGAATTACGATTATGCACAAACACACTTGTATTAAAATACATATTAAATAACTTTTTCTCACACACACTCTGTTACTCTCTCTTTGTGACTATTATAATCAATTAAATAACTGTATTATTAAAATCAAGGTGTACATATAACAAGCAAATTGTACACACACACACACTTACACTTACGCACGTATGTATGCATACAAGCTCTTGTTTAAAATAAGAAAGAAGAAAAAAAAATTGTTTTATTTATTGTTAAATAAGCACACTTACTATCACATTCCAAATTTGTTGTTGTATTATTATTATTTTCTGTCATTATTTTTATTTTATTTATTGTAAAGCACTGATATAAACGAAATTATTGTTTTATTTTTGTGTGTGTGCGAGTGTGTATGGGTTAAAGAAAAAACAAACAAAAAGAAAATTTAGATCTTTGTTGCAGCAATAGTTTTTTCTTACTAATCACACAAGTTTTGTGAACAGCATCTATAACCTGTTTATTTGTTTGCCCGTTTCCTTTTAACTGCTGCTTTCATTATTTAGCAAGAGAGCCTCGATAATAGAAAAAAATCCTTTATTTTGTGTACTCTTTTAGATCTAACAAGTATAGTGTATGATGCTACTTGCACACATATAAAAAAAAACATACAAAGTATGAGAGTCTGCAGAAGAGGGCTGTCTGTTGGGTGACCAATATACACAACGTATGTACGTACGTATACATTAGTATTGAGTGGCAGAAAAAAAAGGTAAGCGTATGTGTATGTATTGGTGCTGTGCTAAATTCTAGTTAGTTAAAGTGTGTCTGCGCGTTAGCAGCATCACTCACTAGACAACAAAACCGAAACACAAACAGCGTCGCCAGCATTGTCAACATCTTTTTTTAAGCAGCAGCATCGCAACTTAAAAGGAAGGCTAAATGAATGAGCGAGAGCGCGAGAGTAAATTTAAAATAGGACAAAAATACAAAGAATTAAAAACAAAACAAGAAAACCACCCCATGGTTAAATATTACATTAAATATTTTTGTATGTGTGTGTGCTTACTACATGTGTCTAAAGGTGAATTTCTTGCTTAAATGTAATATTTTTGTATGAAAAAATACGAAAAGAAAGATTTTTCAATAATTATTTCAAATAGCTTAACGTAAAAAAAAAATTTAAATTAAAATGTTTTAAATAAATATAAAAAAAACTTTAAAAATTATATTAAATGAACATTAATATTTTGCAAATTTGGGAAATTCTAAAAACATTTGCAATAAAAAATATTTAAAGTTTAAAACCGTATAACTAATGCAACGGAATATAATAAAATTTTCAAAATTTTACATACGTTATGTATTTCTTCACTGTATAACAGTAATTGTGGTGAAATTCAAAAAATGCAATTCACAGCTTACATAAAACACACCCCGCTATTAATTAAAAAAAAAAATTACGGCATATAAAACGGGTGGATGTCATAGCTATTATACGAACTACTAAAAAATAAAACAGAGATGTTATACTACAATGCTGAACAGCTGAGCACTTTGACAATTACAACTAAACGAAATGTCAAAGTGACAAAATAGTGTGGAAATCAAAACAAGCTAAAAATTAAATAAAACAGGCGGGCTGGTGATTTTTATAGAAGAAGTTTAACAATTCTCAATTAAAAAAAGTTTAAAAATTAAAAACGACGATGGCCAGCTCGGCAAGTAATGTCATGTAAGTTTTTTTGTTGTTAAAAGAAGTGAATACTTTACAAATCTTGTCTAATTGGCTTTAGAACGGATTGGAAGCGTTTGTGGCAATTGGTATCGGGCATACACTATGAGACACCTGAATCTACGGTAAAGGAAGAGCTTTTAAAAGTTTCAAAAGAGTTGCAGGATGGTTTGTTGCAATTTAAACCGGCAAATTCTACAAAAAACAATTTGGAAAAGTTATTGAAAGAGAAAAAGCAAGAGAAATTGTTGGCTTTTACTTTGAGGCTGCAGGAGTTGTTGGTAAGTACTCATTAAGGTTGATGCAGACAATGATTTCAAATTGTTGATTAATTGGCTTCTATTTAAGGATTTGGAAACCTTACAATGCTGGGAGATCCTATGCTATTATTTGACCAATGAGTATCGTGGTTCCGCCAGCTCTTTAACCACTTTCATATCCACGGAAAACAATATGACCCAACTGTTGGATGACATATGGGGCTATTATACTTTGGAGCGTATGATTGTTTTGAAAATTGTCAAGAATCTCTTAATCTTCTACAAAGTACCGCATCATCCATATCACAAGGAATACAAAGAGATTGTAGACAAAATAGATTTAGACAAGCTCAGAGAATCTTATCTCAAGCAATTGGAGCATTTGATTAATGAACAGCCTCCGCATAAACTAACTGCACGAGAGTTTTTCAACTATCAAGCCAAATTGGTGAATTGGTCCGAGAGAAATGCACGGGAAATCATAGAAGTTACACAAATCCTATTGATTTTATGTGATCACAAGCATTTAAATGTTGAGGAAATTAAACGGGTATTCCAGTGTTTTAGACAGCATTCTTTTGGTAGGCAACAGGCCTATTTCAGTACCACAAATCCTTTACATGCGGAATTGTCTTTGCGTTTGGCTTATGCTGAGGTAGCAATTTTCCTGAAATGTTTAGATTTTACCGGTGGAGAAGCAGATACCAAAACCTGCATGGAGTTGTACAAAAGCTTGGATCGTGATGTGGCACGCATGTGGCATCATCCCGAAAATGGTCCAATCCTTTTGGCCTGGATGATTATGCAAATACGTTGCTGTAATGCTGCCGACAATGATCAACAGCTTTTACGTTGCCGCCAAATGGGCAAAAGGGCAGTGGACTTGAACTGTTTTAAATATATGCACGATTTAGTATCAAGTGCTTTGTTTATGGTAGGTTTTGCTTTTTAAATAATTTGTTTTTATATTTTCTTTAATAATTGTTTTGTCTTAAACAGGATGATTCCTTGGTGTCTCGGATTGTACGTAAAAGCGTATATAATTTGTTGTCTCATTTATGTGACTTCTTTGATGGTGATGGCTCATGTGCCAGACATCCGTTTATTTATGAACTGTTGTGTGCTTTGATAAGTTGGTCAAGTTTGGCTAAAGAATTTTGTAGCAATGAAGGTAAACATATAATTTTAAATTGAATTTCTCAATTTTAATTAAATAAATTGAATTTCTTTTACAGATATTGGTGTTCGTTCTCTGTATAATACACTTTTGGAAACATTTCCCATAGATTTTCAGCATTTATCAATGCTGGCTAGTGCTTTAACTAAGGCCGGCATGGGCAATTATGTAAGCTTACGCTGTAAATAGTTGTCCTAAGTTATTTAATTATAAAACAAACATTTCTCTTCAATTACAGATACGTTCCCAATTAGAATCTTTGCCCATATTGTCTGATTATTATGATGAAAATAAATATTTTCTCAAATCAGTGGGAGAAGATGAATATATCTTAACGCAGGCAGTGAAACCGTTTACTGGCATTGATTTCATTATACCCGAGGGAACTTCAGCTGCTGTTTTGGCCAGGCCAGAGGGTTACTGTGTACATTTTCGCTGTAATGTAAACTATTTTAATGTGTTGCATTATGAAATTAATTGTTTGCTGGTAGAAACCCAGCAATATTATGGCGAATATGAAAATATCGAACGAGTGCAACGTGTTAACGAGGGTCTGAAATATTTAAATGAGGCCTTAAAGAAAACCAAGTCTTTGATTAATATCAGCACTGAAATGGTTCATCCCACAGAAATGTGTATTGATTTGCTAAACAAATTTAAAGCAGTACAATTGCCTCCCATTGAACTAATGGCCAGTTGTTTGAATGTCTGTACGGCCTTATTGCCTTTGGCTGATGCTGAAATCTTTATACGTGTCATCAACTTAACCATTTTGCCAGTCATAACAAATGATTCGTTGAATGATTATAAGAAATATGCAAGTGGCTTATGCTTTGATTCCAGCCTAGTTGGCTCTTACTTGGTGAATGTGGAAAAAACAAAAGAAAAATTTGATTTTCTTCAAGCCTACATAGCATTTCTGCGTTGCTATACCAAATTGCAAAGAAGAAAATATTTTCAAGTGGAAATTCCTGGCCTAATATTTTTACTCAGAGATGTTTTTCCCCATCTGCAGGTTTGGCGTTTTCAAAGCCAAACGGTAAAGCATAAAATTTATGCCGAAATTATGGGCTTTATATGTGACATACTGGATGAGTTTACATCGCTTGAGAAAGATGTTGAAATGCCCAAAAACCATTTGCTTTTAAGGGATATTTGTGTTTACTCTTTGCTATCCATGGAAAATGGCCAGATTCTATTAAGATTTGTGGCTTTGGGTAATGCCTATTTGCAGCATTGCATGGAAATGGAATCAAATTGGCTAACACAACATACCCATGCTTTGGGATTTCTGGTACGCTTAGCCATGCGCATATTAATGCAGGTTTTAAAGCTTAAAAGTAATATCTTTAAGATCTCTGAACTATCGCCTCTGGAAGCCATGATTTATACACAACCCAAGCAAAGAGATACCTTAAGAATAATACCCGTGGTAACCAGTTACATGAGCAATATATTTGATCGTTGGCTGCCTATATTGTCGTGTCGTTTGTTGAAAAGAATTGCTTTGGAATTTAATATGTCTTTGCTGGCCTGTTTGGATATGGAACCGGATCAAATTCGTTTGATGTTTCTACAAAAATTACCCGATGAACTGGAAAGTGATTCCATAAAAATTGCCATTTTAGAATTGATAGAAGCCTGTATTGAGAAACAGCCTGGTGTTACAGAAGCCTTTTTCAAAGTCAATTACAGCCATGAAAAGCGTATATTTGGCAAAGAACAAGATGCCCAAATATCCGATAGCATAGTCACGTATATGGAAGATTATTTGGAAGCTTTGGCCAAAGATCCTCAAGTCGTTGAGCAGATTTTGCCCAGTAAAATTATGAATCTGTTTCATATGCTGTGGAAACAAAACATGCAATTGTTGGTGAATTCTTTGCAGCAGAAACCCAATTTTTGGGACAACTTTTGCCAAGCCTTTATTCGGCAACTTTAAAACCAACATCAAGGCTTATACCCAACTTTTGAATATTCTGGCAATAGAAGTGTTTTGTACCAATTCCAAAACGAATAATGGCTTGAAAAAAGTTCTTGTCAAATTCTTTGAACCTGAACATTTCGAAAAATGGCTACAATTTGTTTTCGATTTGCCCAAAACATCAATACACAAAATGGCCGAATTCAATCCAGAAGAAATGCCTGAATGGTTGTGTCGTCTGCAGGCATTTAAAAGTTTTCTTTTAATTTTATTAAAAAAGCAGCCCGCCTTTATGGAAATACCACGCAGAGAATTTAAAATCTTGGCTGAGAAATGTTTAAGCATTTTAGTAGATCGTGCTGAATATGTGGAGGACTTGAGACCTTTAATAATACTTTCGGAATTGTATCTTGTGATCATTTCAAGCTTTAAACATGTCTACACAGAATGCTCCAGTGAACACAAAAACTTGCTTACACAATTGAATCAATTGCTTAGCCGTGTGGCTTCTTGTTACACTGACTTACATGTAAGAGCCAAGGAGGCTTGTCTTTCCATAACTATAAAACTGGCTGACTTACTAGCCGAAGAACTGATAGATGATTCTTCTCTTTCCTTAGGATTTTTAAATTCTGTCGTTTATATTATTTGTTCTGAATTGCAAAATTTGGAAAACTGCATTAAAATTGAGATACAAACAAAGAAATCCTCTGTGGAAGAGGACACTAAGAAGCAATCTTCGAATTCATTGGTATTATGTTTAAATCTTTTAAAAACTGTGGCCTCTATATATCATACAGAAGGCTTTGGTAATTGGGATTTACCGTTTATAAGCAATAAAGTCTTTCAGCGTTTATTAAGCTGTACAGGTGCCATTTTGCAATTGAATAGCAAGCAACAGTTATCTGTGGAATTACTGGATGTGCTGATTGTCTTTGCTAAAGGCAATTGCTCTGCTGAGTTCTTGCACTGTGATGTGGGCGATTATTTGTGGTTGAAACTATTGCCACCCAAAGAGCTCTTAGAGGCCAACTACGTTTTACAGCAACCAACAAACGTTGAGTGGACTGTACAAAAATGGTGGCCTATTTATCATCGTGGCATTGATCTGGTATGCATACTGCTTAAAAAGCATATGCATTACTTCCTTAAAGATGCTCTACAATTTGTGGGCATACATGAAGAATATTTGGTAGACTCTTTGCTGTTAAGCAAACAATCGTTAGAACCTTCAGCTATGCTTTTAATCAAAAGCACTGTTTCCTTACTTTCATCTCTAGTGCAATTCGAAAAGCAATGGCGCTTGGAGCACTCACAATCTTTATTTAATTTGATGGTGAGTAGTTGTAAGCAGTTTAACTTTTGCCATTTAAATATCTGTTTTGGTTTTTATTTTAGCGTTCTGTACAAGTACTTTTGGGCCATTCCATTTCAATGTTCCATCAGCCGAAATGCTTAAAACTTTTATTAGCCGGCCGCCGTTCCCAGTTGGATATTTTAAGAGACACCGATAATGTTGACATGGTGGATGAAGTGATAACAACATTTAATGAGTAAGTAAATGAATTTAAATTGATTTTCTATTCAATAACAATTCATATCTTTTGTTTCAGTTTAACTGAAGTGATTATCTTGTGCGTGAAATGCCTGCAAGCCTTCTCACCCAATCTAATCGATTTAATATGTGCCCCAGAATTTTTAACCAGCGAATGGGAACCCATTTTTGAAATATGCTTCGGAGCTCCCAAACTTATTGAAAGTGAATTGCATTTGACATTTGGCACGGTTCTCAGCATAGTGTCTGTCTATACGAAAGTCTTAAGTTTTGTAAATATTAAAAATATTCTCTTTTAACTTAGAAAATAACTTTTCATTTCCCATACAGCAAAATTATGGTTTCCATGAGGTGCCTTTGAATGTATTGCCCGACATTGGAGATAGCGAGGGTTCTAAAGATACCCCAAATACTTCAGTTAATATTACCAAGTCGCCACAGGCTGGTAATACCACATTGCAGAGACCATTTTCCAAGTCCTTGTCAGTGGCTTCAGTATCCTCAGTTAATTGTCCACCCAACGAACTTTTGGCAAATCTAGATGGTGAACTGTGTCTAATGGCTTTGGAGCATATACTGACCTTGGCCGCCTCGCAATGTATGTTGGCTTTGAAGAATCCCAATCTACCGGCCCGAGAAAAAAATTTAATTCGCAGAGAAATTTCAAGTGAATTACTGTCCTATCAGGAGTTTGTACGACGCAAAGTTCTAGTAGACTACAGAGAACACAATAAAATCTGGCACCGGCGTAAACATGGTCAGGTATTAATGCAACAAATAGAGGAAAAGGAAACACCCTCTACTTCTGCTGGCACGGCTGCACAACGTTCAGGCTTAGAGGTCAGTAGAAAGCCTTCCTCAGACTTAAGAGTCAATGTAGTAAGACGTTTGCATTTGCAACAACAGCAGCAGCAGCAAACAGCCCCGGGTACAACGGCTAATTTTGAAATGTCACGCGTTATATCACCCATCGTTTCCAAGACACAAAAGCAACAACAAGAGTCACAATCACAACAAAGTCAACAGCCAACTGCTTCCACACCGGCATTGGCTCGGCCAGCTTTACGCTGTTCCCTTGAAACTACAAATACTGACACCACAAAACGTGTTCATATCTCTGACAATGTAACTGAAATAGAGAACGAACCCCTGGAAGAAGAATCAGAAGAGATAGTTTATTTTGCTCCCGAAGAGCCTAAGTATAGTCCCTTATCTTATGTACAGTTCGTCGAGGAGGATTATCTACATTTCATGTCAAATCTTTTCTTTATTATTTGTCAACATGATTAATTTCATTTCATTCTTTCGTTTTTATTTTATATTGGCCCTCATAAAAGTGAATAAAATCTCTAAAGATTAAGAAAAATTTCCACGAAATAAGAGTAATTCGTTGAAATTGTTTCTCTTTTTTTATAAAAACTTAAATTTTATCTTTTGTCTTTATTATATTGCATGGTTTGGACAACTTAAGAACTCACTTAATGACGTCATTTACTGGCTAAGCCTTCTTCATTTACAGTCAATCGCAGCCATACGTCAATTAGGCGTTTTAATTCAATTTAAATGACACGATTTGGCGTTTTCGGAAAAGTTATTCAAAAGCAAGAATGCATCTTTAAGAAATGATATAAGGCACTGGCTTCAAATACAAAAAAGTCGGAAGGTGCAAAAGGTCTTTGGATTTGGGCACAGATTGTTACTAATTTAATCGTAAATTTGAGGTAAGTCATTTAGGAATCGATCTTTATGTTTAAAAAGTAGTATGTGGATATCAAAATCAATTTAACTTGACTGTCCTTGGGAGCCATAAGGACGGGAGAGCGTTATCGGTGGTCTACCATTGGAATATTTGAGATATTTGTGACCTATATATAGGCCGAATGGTTAAGCGCATTAAATCACTGGATATTAACTTAATCTCGAGTTTAAACTTGCATTCAAAAACTCGCCCTTAGTAATTAAAGAAGAATCGTATCATCCCTATTCGGGTCTAATAGAAAACTGGCGATTTATTTTATTTCTCGAATCTAGTAGATCTCAAATTAATTGGATATAGTTTTGTTTACAGTTAATCTGGATGATAAAGAATGGGTACTCAAGATCGTTTAGAAATGCTGGGTATCTCTGGAGGAGAAATCGAGATGTTCGAGGGTTATTCTCCTGTGGATTCCGGAACACGGGGACATAGAAGAAAACAACGAAGCAAAATTTTAGTAATTTGCAAAGAAAAGATCGAAGAATGAACTGTTTTACATATATTCTAGACAAATGGAAACCGTTATGTACCTTATTTTACTCTATAGCATGACACTATGCTCTCGGAATGCTTACCGGAGTCTGGGATTAGGTCACAACAACTTCTAAAAAAGCTGTAATTGAGTGGTAGAACAGGCGACCCGGTACTTGGGAACAAACGGAAAGGTTTCTTATACTAGATTTGATAATAGAAGGCCTTGAGGGCTAAGTGATTGGCATGGAATCCAGATTTTCCAAAAACTATCAAAAAACTTGAGGAATACCAGCCAGGAGTTGTGGTTGAATGGTGGAAAAGGGACCATAGTCTTTGGGTGGGATATCCATTTAACCTAAATTCAGCTACTGGCTTTACATATCCAAATTCAATCGAAAATTTTTAAGAATATACATTGAAACGTTTATTTTTTAATTCTTTTCATTTAAGCGATTTCTTTTTATATCATTGACAGCACTGTGTATGTTGTTCCTTCCGTTCAAGTAGCAAAACATTGATAAAAAATCTCTACCATTGAAATCACATAACATGTGCCATTTGTTGTTGTTAAATGTTTGCCAATATGGCTAACGTATAGCGAGTGAGAGAACACGTAACAAGAATGTGTGCAAAAAAAAAAAATATTTTCAAGTATTTATACAACAAGCAAACGAGCCCCCTAAAAACAACAATAAATTCTATGGCCACACACCTACCCCTACACATGCTTATTTATGTGTACTCACACACAAGCATACATTGTGGCATTTAAAATAAATGCTGTGTTGTATGGATTTTGAAACTCAGCAATTGAGCGTTTACTTTTGTTTACACTCAGAGAATGATTTTATGCTGATTCTACTATACAGTTGTGTTTAAAATTATATTGTGTTAAATTTTTTTTTTCATTCTCTTATGACGGTTAAAGAGAAAGGGAGAAAGACGTATGATATGGAATTTTATTTTTAAAAATAGAATAGAAAAGTGAATTAAATTGTTATGGTTCAATAATTTTTGGCGAAAACAAGTAATATTTGTTTAAGACGTGTTGGGAATACAAAAAAAAGAAAGATTTTTAAATTCTATTTATTATCATTAGAAACAAATTATTTTATAAATTCATGGTTTGGTTTTTGTGTTGTCAAGCGTGTGTATAATTGCAATATAGGCGATTATACCTTTTGTTTTCAGCAATTTGACCTAACTTGCGACCCATTATGGCGTGTTTATCATTTGAAGACTTCGACTTTTTTATTATTATTAAACCTGCACTCAGGGGATGATCCCTACTCATGCAGTGCATTGTGCAGGTTTAGGAAAGTTGGAAAGAGGGAAGATGCATGAAAAGTTTCCAGAAAGACTAATTTCCCATTTCGGTGACAGTAGTTGGCTACCAATATTATGGAATTCGGTTCCATTACGCTTTTTTGTGGTACATGCGGATATTTTCCTAGCTTTGGAGCAATTAAAAAATTATGTTCTGAAGTTCTCGCAATGATAGTGCGTGGATTGTATGGAAAAATTATCTGGACTATTGGACTTTAAAAGTTAAAAGCAAAGAAATTATAAAAAATATTTAGAATCTCCTTGTCCTTGACCTACTATAAAGAATAACATCAACAACAACCATCATTTAAAGGTGAAGCAGAACCTTCTTTTAAGGAAAGAGTTGGACTTAATGATTCAAATTTGTAACTACTACAGCCAATATAACAAATTAAATACATTTTCTCAAAGGATTCTATGTATAGGCTTCTACAAATGGCAACCCTATCAACCTAGATCCTACTATAGTAAACCAGTTATCTGTTTAGCTAGAAAAACTTGACTAATGTTCCTTGTGATAGCTCTATGTTTCTTTAAAGCAATGAAACATAAAGTAAAACGGTTAAAATTGCTATTTTAATAGACTGTTTAAAGACTTTTTCTATAAAAATAACATTTTTAAGTGAAAACAAATTAAGAAGCTTAAGAAAGTAAAAAAATTGATTGTATCACGACATTTTTTAATACAATTAAAACTACAATTAAAAATATACTTTCCTAGGTATTAAATTGCTATTGTTTAATTAAATTCTATGCTATCTAATGCCAGTTTTGGAATGCATTCCCCATTTAAACAGCTTTTAAAGCAGAAGTTGAATAAACCTTTCTTTTTATTGAGCCAACCAGTGTATAGTGTGTTTCGTGGCACTAAATATCTGTGAAACAAAAGTTCTAGCAAAAGTAGAAAATGAACAATAAACAGCACTAAATCACACAAATACCTGGACAAACATGCATGTACACATATCTGTGGTATTAAATCATAATAGCTTATGTCGAAATTTCGTGTTTAGGTATGTATTGAGGTTTTTGTCAAAAATAAATAGTGTTTAAATAAAGTTAAGATATAAATGCGTATAGTTTTATTAATAATAGAACTTTATACATGAAATTTGGCTAGGAGATAGATCTGGAAGAAGAGATTAAGAATATGTAATAAAATTAAAAAAAACCACTTATGTGAACTTAAGCCATTATCATTTATTACCACAGATATGTATTAACTATTAAATAAACGTATTTATTGTAGTTGTTTTAGCTAAACGAAAGCATTTAGTACAATTTTGTTTAAATAATAGACTTTGAAACGTTTTTCGAACATTTTAAGCTTATACGCTTCATTAATTCATTATTTGTTATGCCACCACCACAAGAGAAATAAAGAAGAAAAAATAATGTAAGTACATATAGTTTTTTTGAGTGTACATAGGGTACGTATATATGTGGTTAAAAATAAAAACTGTATAGGAGAGAAAAAAAAATATTTAGAAATACATAAGCAATTCAAATTTTTATAAGAATTTTACTTAGAAGTGGTAAAAAGATGTTAATTCCTTATACATTTGCAATAAATAATGAACATTTTTCAAATTGTTTCTATTATTTAAGCCATTGCTGTTAATGCTTAGAAGTGCATTAATATTTACAATGTAAACTTTACATTAATGCTTTTGCTTATCTGACTTTTCCGTTAAAATTATGAAAAAATCCATAGTTTGCCTTAACAGTCTCATGTACATCAGTTAGAAATTATGAGAGAGAGAGAGTACAAACGGTAAAAACTCCTTAAGAGTTTACACTCAGTTGATAAGCCTCTTTTTTTATTGAGCGTAATTAACCACCCCCTGAATACGTAATACAGACGAGCACTAGTAAAAAATATTAAAGATAAGCCATAAAATCACGTTTTTTTTCTGTTTGTGTTTTTTCTTATGGCTCTCTTTGCTAATGAGTAATAATGAGAGTAAAATATTTAATTATTATGTATGTTTTGTGTTTTGTGTTGGTTTATTTGCTTCTGATAAGTAATGCAAAGCAAAAGCAAAAAATTGAAAAAAGAAACAAATAAAAGACAGAACAAGAAAATTAACACTCAGTAGTAAATTATACATACAAACGCATACACTCTCATATCTGTTGTGAAGAGATGATGGAAATATTGTTTTTTACTGTTTAAACTAAAATAGAACAACAAAAACAACATGGTTTCTTCTAACTTAGCCATGTGTTTATAGGAAAGTGTGTATATGTGTATGGTGGGAACATATGTATGTATATTAAAAATTTTTTGGGTGTACCAACACATGCATACATAGAAAGGCATGTGTGTACACTGTATAGCGTACATAAAACAAGAACAAAATTTCTACTCGTTTGGTAGTAAAAAATATATTCAAGAAGAGACTTATGAGTTGCTTTCGTTTACCTTTAAATTTTAGTTGACTGTGAGAAATCGGCAAAAACGTTTGCAAATTGGAATTTGGAATTGAAAATACTTTTGGCAGGCGGTGAAGAAAACAAAAAAAAAACTGTGTTTTTTATTAAAGAAAAAAAAAAACAAAAGAAGAAGCATAATATTCTTACCAAATTTAAGAAAAGAATAATAAAAAAAGAAACTATTTAAATCGTAATCAAAGAAAATAATTTCATTTTTATTGCTGTTTGTGTTAAGAAAATAATGTTTAAAAGTTCTTCTACATCGTCAATTAAACAATTGTTGTTGTTCGGCAGCTCTGGCACAAAATCATTAAAAAATTTAAAGACTTTTAATGGCTCCAGTTGCTTTGTATTGTCTCAACGTTTTAAGGCTACCGCTTTAAGTATTGCTGAAGCAAAAACGGACGATAACAATAAAACGAATAATTATGTACCCACTTTAGATCAGCGTGCGAAATTTGGTCATACCGGTAAACAAGTACAAGAAAAAATTGCTTTAGAGGTAAGTACATACCGTGAAATTTTCTATTTTTCATTTCCTTTTCATCATTACTTTAATTAATGCTGTTTACACGTGTAAAACAAAAAACAGCAGCAAGAGTATAAAACAATAACAGAGAGATAGAGAGAGAAAGAAAGAGAGCGTTCATTACATTGCATTTTTTTTTTAAAGACTCTCCTTTTTTTTTTGTATGATGCGTAGGGATTTAATTATTATTCTTATTGTTGTTGTTATTGTTTCTGTTATTGAGTTAGTCATTTATATCATGTGGGAGTTTTATTGATTTTTTGTTTTCGTATGTGTTACATATACATGCTCGGCACTAACAACCGTTAGTTTTGTTTCTTTTTCGATTTTTATTTCTGTTTAAAGAGCACAACATCATGCTTAAATTTGATAAGGAAGTGTTACCCAGGCAACAATTTTGTTATTAATGATAGGCAAATTATTTAATAAATTCAATTGTTTGTATATATGTATTTATGTAAATTGTATTACAGTGGGTTTAAAAATTAATGGTACAAAACTAGAGTTACACGTTATAGTAATTATAACAACAATTAATTAAAATAAAAAACACTTTATTAGGCTTAAGCTAAGGTAGATATGTAGGAAAGTGATCACTTAGGCAAAATATAACCTACAGTCATCATTTCCTGTAGCCCTTGAAACATATGGAGCTTCTTCACAAGCCACATAGACTCACAATGCCCATTTTCGTAGTGTCTTTGAGATTATATGCATAATAGAAGACCAGATTCTA
The DNA here is from genome assembly GCA_014635995.1 of Sarcophaga peregrina. Classification (NCBI taxonomy): domain Eukaryota; kingdom Metazoa; phylum Arthropoda; class Insecta; order Diptera; family Sarcophagidae; genus Sarcophaga; species Sarcophaga peregrina. The sequence continues at coordinate 39,070,830 of CM025793.1, forward strand.
ACTACTCCTAACAACATAATGTTAGACATGCACCCATCATATAAAAAATGATAATGACCATGACCATATGATTCAGTCATATTAAGCAAATATTTGATGAAAACAAAGGTTAATGCGTAAATCGCAATAATCGACATTATTGATCTCAATATTTCATATGAAATTTCAATTAATTATTAATCAATAAATTCATAAATTGTTATAATATTGATTAAAATTTTAAAAACACTGTCATAATATTCCGAACACTTTCTATTGATATTTGACAACTCAAATGTAAACAACGACAAACAAAAGATAAAAGGTCAACCGAAAGGTTTGTATTTTATTTATCTGCTGTCAAACCAATTTTCAAATATTATATGTCTGAACGCTAATAATATTGTTCTCAATAAAACGAATATTGATTTAATAAAAGTGCATGTCTGAACATAGTATAAAGTTGAAATAAAAGGCAATTAAAGTTTTGACCTCTATAAATGTTTCATTTCATTCTAATTCTTGGACCTTGCCATGGATCTGGATTGCTTGTTACAGTCGATCTTTCTGCATGCAATAAAGCTAAAATCGAATCCACCATTATCGTCTATACTACAGAGGCATTCATTGACACGACTAAAGAATTGCCGTTTGAGTCCAGTTTCATACGATTGGATTTCTTGTGGGGGATCGGTTTTTTCAGACAGTCGAATCGTTAGTACTCGGTACGAGAATACGTCTTAATAGATAATTTCTTGATAATCTATGAACTAAACTACTGATAGGCAATCCTGGTTAGCTAGTCCGGAGTTTGCTTGGGTTAATTGCAATTCTACAACTTTTCATCCACCGCTTTTGTTGACTTAAAACTGTAACTACGATGTTTCTGTGCGCATCTGACCCTTAAATTGAACTTACTTTTGTATTCTGTCCTATTTAAGTAATTCCAAATGGTCTTTTGTACTTCTGGGATGTATATTTGCAGCAATTCCATTTTCTTAATCTTCTTCTTACCCCATTTTCTAAATATTTCATCGCTTTGTTTGAATTTTATTAATCACGGTCTTCTAGCTAAGTTGAAGGTTGTTGATCTAGTGTAATAGGTTCTATAATGTAAGGGTTGCCAACTGTCTTTGCAAATCCGAAATGTAAAACCGCATTTCCTTTACTTTTTTTTAACGGAAATTTAAATATTGTCTGCTACATTACAATCGTTCATTTTCATAAAAATCCTATTTGAAATTTAGACGATAAAAGCAATGAATTCGTCCTTTATCGGGTCTTAAAAATATCCTGTCATTGATTTTCTTCTCTTAAATGCCTGTTGGGTTGTTGGTCAATTAGCTGGGCGACAATTGGCAACAGAATTATTTAAAGGAAAAGCCCATGTTTGATGTTTTATTTAGTAATTCTATACACTTTGTAAATAAAAAGACACAAATATGGACTCGTATGACATCAATATCTTCTGCAAATACAGGCGCTAATGACTAAATTCAACAACGTAATGGAAAATAAATTTAATTTAATCAAGTAATTAGGCTTCCAGCACAATAAGCCAAAATAGTTGACATCATGACTGTATTAACGTGTTTGTTAGTGTAAAAATGATTTAATTTAACTGTACACCTGACCATTATGTGGTAATATCTTGTGATTTCATTAAAGATGAACGGTATTGAATGGAATTTTTTCGCGTGAGTCCATTGTATGAGAGAAAAAGGGACAAACATAAAAGGGAGATCAATTGGGGACTATTTCCTTTTATGCGGTGCATTTGATAATCTTCACTGCCTCCATAGGTAGCTGTCGGCGCCCGGTTTGTGGTTTGGACGTCTCCTTCTACATCTGCCTTGTAGATTCCGGTCAACTATAGGCAATAATCAGACAGTAATCAGAGCAAAAGATGCCTGATCCATCTCCGTCTATGAATCTCGCTTTAACTCGGCCTATGCCTGGTTTGTGCGAATGGTGTTTGGGTAGAAAATCCTTGTGATTCGTTCTAGGCACTGGTTGACGACAATCTTAATTATCTTGAGATCACTATGAATTCCATTCCATGATTTTTATCCGTACAAGACAACTGACTACAGTCATCTGTTAGAAGTATTGGGTTTTGTACATCATGCAATGTGTGTTAAGGGGTTCAACATCATCTCTAGAGCCACCATTCGCCGTAATAATGCTCTCCATATAGCAAAATTATCGTCCCTTTGCAATCTAATACTGTTGCAATGTGAAGTCGGTGGTATTTCTCATATTACATCTTACGGCCTTAATTTTGCCTCTTCAGCCTTCAATTTATTAGTTTCTACTGCATAGTTTTGATTTTCCAGACGAAAGTCTATGTCATCGACTCATGTGCTAGTGTGTCTGTGCAATAGTTCGTGTATTCCCGGTACTTTAGTATCTCTACACGAGAATACAAGTACATATATTGACATCTAACCTCTAAAAATATAATGTCAACAACGAACGCCATAAGAAGGTCAGGTAAACAGCTTTTGAGGAAGAGTAAGAGTGAATGAGTAAAGTTGCTCATCATTACATATACTATTACAACCCAATACAACGACATATGGCAACCCTATCATCCCAGAACCTGCTAATGTACACCAAAAACCTTGAAATTTGAATTCAAACTGAAATAAAAAAAAAATATAATAATAATAATTAATTAATTTATAATAATAATAATTAATTGTTCCTTAATTACTTTAAGGAACAAAAACGATATTGTGGCTGCCCACGCCAATTATGCAATACTCCACACTGTTAACCATGACCATCTATTGATATATAAAAATATTTATTTTAACTACACCCTAAATATAGTATTTATAGATTAAAATACTTACGAAAGTTATTGATGCATTCAAAACTTGCACATTTAAACTTTTGGACTTTGGCAAAGTTAAAGTTTTTTATATTAAATCAATAAATCATTAAAAAAATTCTATTATGGGCAAAACCTTTCCAATTCATTGAATAATAGTAGCCACTGCAATTTATTATTTGCAAAATAAATGCCGGAAATTTCGGCAATTCATCATTATTTAGATTATATCGTTAGAGCGTTATAAAATAATAAATTTTTTGTACGCTAATAATAACCAGATTGATTGGTAATCAAAACTTGTTGACCACAAATACGTTGTTGAGGCTTATCAATATTGGACGTCATTTTTTTGGGATTATTTTTGGAAATATTAATCAGTTATTACCAGATAAAATCTAGACAAAATGTTATAATTTTTAATTAAAAAACAGCACAGATGAAATATGTATTTTGGCAATAAAATTTGTTTTTTTTTCAACGATAATAGATTAAGTTTTTGGTTTTTTTTTAACAAAATTTCAATGCGTTTTTTTTAAATTATTTTCAAGGTTAACAATTATAAGAAAGAAATAAAAATAAAAGGCTAAGGAAATTTCTTTATTTTTTAAAGATGATCTTTAAAAATAAACTACAATACATTAAAAAACGAGTACATTGAAGAAGAATTCATAGGAAAGAAAAAACACTAAAATATTCGAAATTCAGTAACAAAGTTCAGTTTTTTTTCTAGAAAAAAAAAAAATAACATAAAAAATCATGAAGAAACGCAAAAAAACCGCAAATTTAATGGATTTTTTGTCTAGCTACAGTTCGTTTTTTATTTTTCCCATGTTTCTGTCAATGTAGTAGTGATAAACGAATTTATTTTTATTTCTCTGCATTATAGTTTTGCTCTTTCGTTACAGAGAGAGAGAAAAAAAGAATGCCGAAAAATATGTCCGGCTCTTAGGCAATAATGCCAACTAAGCCCCTTTTTAATTTAATCCACACAAAACAAACTGTATAAGCAATACGTATGATGACTCAGTTATAATAATAATAACAACTACAATAACAACAACAAATAAAGCATACTTCTTCAAAATGTTTCAAACGGTATCATTCTCTCTCTTCTAAATGTATGAGAGAGTGATATAAAAAAAAATGTTGCAGACGCCATCATTTGTTTCTCTTCTAAATGCTGCAATGATCTTTGTATACAAGATAAATGAAATTTTTCTCATTGTTGCTATTGTATTAGTGTTAGTGTGTTATGTGTGTATGTAAAAATACGTTTCCAGTGCGTTTTATTTATTCATTCGCATATGAATTTGCGTTTTGCGTTATTCTAAATATAAACTCAAGATCTACAAAAAAAATAGAGCATATGGATGTGTTAGTGCCGGTGTTTGAGTTTAAGGGAAACGTGCATATTTGCCAATGTGTTTCATTTACATATGGCTACTGATAGTTAAACAGTTGGTGGCAAAAAAATTGCTGCTTTAATTCAAAAAAAGTTTAACTTCAGGCATTATTTCACATTGAATTTCATAATGAATTGAAATATTTTTAAATTTCATGCAAAATTAAAGGAAATTTATTGATTTTTTCAGTTGGTAGATGTTTATTTAACGTGAATTTTGATCTCATAGGAAGGTAGGAAGAACAGGCTTTCAACCCAAGAGGTGAAATACACTTAGACGACATGTGATCCATTGCGATACCACAGTTTTCCATGTTCCCTTTACTCTGGCACATTCAAGAGAAGCCATTTATATTACTAATGTGATGTTATTTGATACTAGAACTACATGTACTCTCTTCTCCTATATATAATGCTTGGCATATACCCAAGAGATGAAGAACAATCTCCTCCTAGTCCTTGGTTGTAAAGATCCTGTAGATTTGCATTCGCATTAGTACCCAGAACTCATAGTAACTGTTCTTAACACATTAAGTGCCAAGAGAAAAAGTGAAAACCTTTCGAGGAGGAAAAATGTTTATTTTTTTTTTTTCAATAACGGAGTATATTAATGATAAACACCGATTCCTGAGATATGCTTTATCTATTCTGCGTTTTGATATTTATACTATGTGTACGCTTTTTTGTGGCGGACACGGAATAGGAGTCGAACGAAAAGGTACGACGTGGCATTTAATCTGCTAAAGAGTAATTTTTAAAAAACTATGGCCCAATAAAGCCCTCAGGCCATAGTGCGGGTCAAACTGTCACTTTTACCGAGCGATATAGGCGACAATTTCGCTAGCTAAAGTTGATTAAATATTTTTTCCCAAGTCTGTAGTTGTAATACCCAATCATTATATTGCCTTTTAGACATCTTTAATTGTTTGAAATCTAAATAAAAAATAAACCATAATGAACCTTAGATTCAACAGCTGAGAATGTCGTGGAGGCATTCAATAATGATTATCCACCCAGTAACAACAGCGATTATCGGTTTGGTCTATGGTCAAGACTATTGCATGAGTGCCTAGAATGCAATATTACGGCAACTGCGTTAAATATGCTTCCTTGGATTGTAAACAGACCTTTCGTGCTCGAAGCTATTCAAGAGTCGTTTACTTAACCTACGACTGCGTTATTACTCAAAATTTTGATGGTAGTACCATATCTAACCATAGGTACCTTGCGCTTCTCAGCATTGCAAAACCTTTGTCTTCTCGTGAGATGCTAAATTGAAACCTTTGTCTTCTCGTGGGTTGTCCTAAAGGTTGTTATGTTAGAAGCCAGTGTCCTTAAAGTCACCAGGTTAACAAAAAGTCCGGTAATATATTTTTCAAAGTCATTGTGATTCTAAATTATCAATGCCGCAGTCCATATGGTCGACACTTTCGCTTCGAAATACGCTGCCTTACCGAATTAGCTAATACTTACCGAATCCGAAACGTGTATCTATGTATGTACAGTTCTTGTCAGTTTCACATCATCAGGGATGATTTATATTGTATTTTTGAGGCTTAATTTTTATGAGACTCCATTTTGCATTCTCTTCCAGTCGAAATGTTCGTTTTGATATTCCTCGAGAAGTCGTAAGTTATAATATAAATGTTCCTTTTACTCCTCCAGGGAGCATAGAGCCTCTTGGTTTCGGTAATAATGGTTATTTAAGAGGTACAGCTTATTAGGCTATAATGTCCGATCCTGGTGTTGTGGTTGCCAACATCGCCACCAGGCCTGCAAAGTGCCGGGATTTACCGCGCAAGTATTTAGGTTATACCGCCCATGGTCGGTCGTCAGAGCCTCGTTAGCGTGACAGGTAACACCAAGGCCTTGAAGGACAGTGGGTGAGGTTGACATTTGGAAAGGATTGGCTATGTGAAAAAGTACGTGTCTTTTGTACGTTTCACTTTCCCATTAATCCCCCTAAAGTATCATGGAGTCATGTAATCCATATTGCTGAAGGTTCCCAATCAAGTTTGCCATCGAGTTTCGAATCATTCGTGGAGGTTTTTATGGAGTTGTTGACACCATTTGCTTTATTCTCCTCTATATAGAATTGGCGTTCAGAGTTTCCTTAGGAAACCATAGAGTAGTATTACGTAATTTTTATTCCTGAAGGCTTCTAGTTCTGTTTGTGTTCAATCGTCCATAGATGCGTACCATTTGCTGAAGCCTTACAGTAGAGGTGTAGCGGAGATAGGACCTTATCTTAGTCTTTCGTATTTGTTTTAAATAATTATAGAAAAAGTTATTTTCGAAACTTCAATTGTTAATGCAATAGTGCAAGCGACACCAATTCACCTGTGGATTGTTTAATTGTCACGAGTTGTTTTCTTACGGAGGGTGTGTATGTTAATCACTAGAAATTATATAAAATTTTCGTGTATATTTCTTGTGTATACAATTTCATTTCAATTTGTTTTAACGGAAAGTGTTTTCATAATGCCATGACGCATTTCCAAATAACGTGACTTCTTTCCATTACGCATTCATTCATTTCATCTTTTTAAATTTAAATTTAAAAAAGAAAAAAGCAAACAATTTCTTTTTAAATAAAATAATAAATGAATACCTATACATACACGTATATATACATATTTGCATATCGTTGGTCTCATGTAGAAAGGCCCTAACTCGCATATTTTTTTTTATTAAATTTTATGAGGAGGTGTATGAATTTGTATTAAAGGTATTCGAATCACAAAATAAATTTCGAAAAAAGTTTGAGTTAGGGCCTTTTTACATGAGACCAACGATATATACTTTTGTATATATTTTGTAGAATTGTCTTCGTTCCACTGTTATTTTTTTAGCCTAAGTATTCTTAAAAGATTGTTTAAAAAATTTCATGATTTTTTTTTGGTAACTTTTTTCTTCTTCTTATCTTATCTTTAAACAAAATCATGGTAATAAAAATAAATTTATTAAATGAAGAAACCCGTGCAAAAATATGTTTATTTTTTATAATAATTTTATAAAAACATTATAATCTTTTGATTTCATTAGGATTTTATTATTTTTATTTTGCTTCAGTAGCCTGAGTTAATTTGTTTTAAAAATAGCTTCCAAATCAAAATCTGTTCTCCCCCAAAAAAATATCATAAAAATTTATAAAAAAAATAAATAAATTTTGTAGACGGTTTTTTATCAGTTGTTTTGCTATTTGAAATTTAAAAAAGAAAAAAAAAACAGAAAAATTTCCATAAAAATCGAAAATATAAACAAACAAATTGTTAAAAATAAATGCAAGATTTCATTTGATTTGAATTGATTGAATGACAGATTGAATGATTAAAAAATTTCATTGGAATGTTTAATTACAAAATAAGTTACAAAGTGAGGTTATGTTTTCGATCCAATTTTATATCATGATAACGCTTGGACCTTCCCATTATGCATGAACTGCAATAACATTTAAATAATCTCCTCTGGATTAATCTTTTTGAGATAGGCTTGGACAACTACTTTGTGCATTTTGGGGCTATATCATCTATTGATATCTTGTGGTTTTTTTTTAGAGGAAACAGTCTAAAGCCTCAAAATGAATGTGAGTGAAGTTAGCAGCGAAAGTTATATTCCATTCTCTACAGCGAATATTATGTTAACAGAAGCTTTAGAGTTAACAAGCATGTTTACCGAATACATCCTCCATAGTTAGGGCAAAATTAAATAAAATATATACATGTTTGGCTTTCGAACCTAGTGGGCTTTATAGCCATTGTGTCAAGGATTTTAAAACAGGTTTTCTTTCGATCGTGTGTCTCTTGGAAGCGGAGATATAGGCAACGAAACACACTTTCTATTTTCAAACAAACCAAAAAAGTCCTTTATATAAATCGGATCAAGTCAAATAAAAAATGGACTTATGGGAGAAATGGACCTAGTATGCTGGATAGCCAGGGCATTAAGGATTTTAAAACAGGTTTTCTTTCGATCGTGTGTCACTTGGAAGCGGAGATATAGGCAACGAACCAAACTTTCTTTTTTGAAATAAACCAAAATAATCAAAGCCTCTATATAAATCGGATCAAATCAAATAAAAAATGGACTCATGGGAAAAATGGATCTAACAGGCTGGATAGCCATGGCATTAAGGATTTTAAAACAGGTTACCTTATGGCCAAGCGTTACTTTGGACCAGAGATATATGCAACGACGCAAAAACTTTTTGCGGAATTAGAAAAAAAAACAAAAAAGTGCTCTATATAAATCAGTAAAAATCGTATAAAAATTGGACTTGCGGGCGAAGTGGACCTAGTAGGCTGGATAGATCTGATATTAAGGATTCCAAAACAGGTTTCCTTAGAATCGAGCTTTACTTGGAACCGGAGATATAGGAAAAAGTTCTCTATATAAATCGATCAAAATAGGATAAAAAATTAAATTGTATGAAAATGAACATAAAAATTTTAATAATTCTCATTTAGTTAATATGCATTTATGTATATATAGCCAACAAAATATCGTATTTTTCGCAAGTTGAATTTCTTCGGTAGATGACTTGCACCTTTTTGGGTGGATGACTTGCGTTTTTTTTTGGTAGATGACTTGCATGTTTTAGTAGATGACTTGCATTTTTTAGGTCGATGACTTGCATGTTTTTAGTAAATGACTTGCATTTTTTGGCTCGATGACTTGCATGTTTTTGGTAGATGACTTGCATTTTTTAGGTCGATGACTTGCATGTTTTTGGTGGATGAGTTGCATTTTTTTACTCGATGACTTGCATGTTTTTGGTGGATGACTTGCATTTTTTGGGTCGATGACTTGCATGTTTAGGGTGGCTGAGTTGCATTTTTTGACTCGATGACTTGCATTTTTTTGGTGAATGACTTGCATTTTTTGACTCGATGACTTGCATTTTTTTGATTGATGACTTGCATATTTTTGGGTCGATGACTAGCATTTTTTTGAGTACATGACTTGCATTTTTTGGGTGGATGACTTGCATGTTTTTGGTAGATTTCTTGCATTTTTTAGGTCGATGACTTGCATGTTTTTGGTGGATGAGTTGCATTTTTTTACTCGATGACTTACATATTTTTGGTGGATGACTTGTATTTTTTAAGTCGATGACTTGTATGTTTAGGGTGGCTGAGTTGCATTTTTTTAATCAATGACTCGCATGTTTTTGGTTGATGACTTGCATTTTTTTGGGTCGATGACTTGCATTTCTTTTGGTAGATATCTTGTATATTTTTGGGTCGATGACTTGCAGTTTTTGGCCGATGACTAGCATCTTTTTGGTTGATGACTTGCATTTCTTTTGGTAGATGACTTGCATATTTTTGGGTCGATGACTTGCGTTTTTTTGAGTCGATGACTTCCGTTTTTTTGGGTCGATGACTTGCAGTTTTTAGTCAATGATTTGCATTTTTTTTTGATTAATGATTGCATTTTTTGGCCGATGACTTGTATGTTTTTGGTTTACGACTTGCATTATTTATCGATGACTTAAATTTTTTGCCTTGATGACTTGTTGTTTTTTGTTGATGACTTGCATTATTTGGGTCGGTGACTTGCATTTGTTGGCTGATGACTTGCATTTTTTGGTCGTTTAAGCAGCCGTACTTAAATGGTTGTGCAAACATAACAGGTGCATATTGTAATCCTGAGTTTTGTTATTTTTGAGAGCCATTGTTTAAGCCTGAATACGTTTAAGATGACAGATAAGGTTTGAAAGTAGATTTTCAAACAGTTTATGTGAAATATTGGTATGCACTAGACTATCCCATGGGGTGGAGATTACGTATTTGAATATGGCCTTAGACGATACGTGTTCTACTTTCTAAATCTGTTTTCCTGTTCGATATAAAATATGGTTTAGCCGCCAATGGGCGGTGAACTTGAATTACAGGGTCAGGGTGAAGGTTTTTAAATTAAAAACAAATTATTATTATTCGGCTATAGATAGGTAAAATGTTTCTTTTTGTTGTTTAGTAAGCAATTAAGATTATAATTGTCTGAAATTGAGTATTAAAGTAATACGTATATCAAGGTCTTTAGTCTAGTCTGAAGTAATAAAACAAAAGCCAGACGTTAAAAAAAAATTCATAATAAAACCCAGAAGAAAATTATTTTTAAAATATTTTGTTTTTTTTTTGTTTCCAAAAATATCATAAAACAAGACCCTGATTTTCGAGTTTTCGTCGTGCATCATGTGAATGAGTTGTTTTTATTGTTTTTTTTTTTTTGCATCAAATTTAAAAAATGTTTTTTTAAAAATATCGTTTATATTTTGTTTTTCTTAAAAACACAGAAAAGAAATTAATAAATATTCATGTGTTTGAAAAGGTGGCGTTAATATTTGTTTAAAAACAAGTTTGAAAAAAAAAACGAAAAGTAAACAAAAAAATGTTGGTCAATAACCAAATTTTATTAATTTAGTTTTAAAAAAAAACTTAATTTTTTAATATTTAACGGTTTTATGGCTATTTTTAAATGCCATCTTTGCACGACGAAACTATTTTTGAAATTTGAATTTAATTTTAACAAACGGAAATGGGATAACAAGTAATGGACAAAGAATTTAAAAAACAACATTTTAATCCCTGCTCGGGCGCCAAAATGTTTTTCCTTAATAGTTTTTAAGGAAGTAATTAAATTAAATAAATTATAATTTAATTGCTTATAATCGGGCACTTAAACACTGACCGCGATAGACCAAACTTTGCCGAAATTAAAAGGACCGTTCTAGTTAGATTGTATTCTTCAACTGAACTTATTTTTATTTAATATTTTCTTACTTCTAACATTTTGACTGGATTTATACAGTTAAGGATATTCAGCAACTCCGTTGGCTGTTTAACCTTGTATCCTATGTGGTTATTCAACTTAATATTAACTTATTATTTACTTATTATTAGGGTAGTTCATAAAAATAAAAATTCATTGTTAATTTAAAATTCATCTTAAATATAATATTAGAAATAATATTAGAAATAAATATAATATTAGGAAATGACCCAACACCCTTATTGAAGTGAATGGAATTCTTCTAAAAGAAGAATATACAGTGTTGGAAGAAATAATAGGGAATAGAGAAATAAATATAAAAACAGTTAAAACTGATCACAAAAATAGTGAATCAAACATGATTACAGTTGTTGTGCTGCAATAAAGATTTTAAAGAATTTTAGAAGATATTAGAAGCGCTGATAATGGTGTTGAGTCTGTACATGAACGTAATGTTAAGTTAGATTAAGTCAAAGTGGTTCCTTTGATCAACAAAGCTCACTTAAGCATGCATTGCGGCCCGTTGTGAGGCCACGGGTATGCCTAGTTCATGTATTGACCGAATTCCACCAAACTAGGGAAGAAGTTGGTCAGTGCAAGGGCTGCACATCATCGTAACGTGTCCACTGCCAAAAATATCGCTATTGTTAGTGAAAGTGTGATTTTGAAAACCCTAGACGCAAACCAACGTTTTTAGCAGGGGCACTCATACTGCTAAGCAGTTAATATTGCTCTGCTAACGCCTAGCTCTACAGAAACTCGAAATAGCCAATTGCAATGCCTTCAATCATTTTGATAGCTCATTATGATGTATTACGCATTTGTATTGTGTATCTCCATACATCTATAGAGGTTAATACAGGCAAGATTTAATCCATTTTGACTCAATAAAGTCAGAGCTTATCATTCATAATGCCCTAGATATGCATAGCAATGCCTATGCAATGTTGATTTTTTGAACAAAATTTCTATTAGTCATGAAGTTCATTTCTTACACGGTGCTTACGTCAACCTGTAAGATTGTGTCTTACGTGTCGCGGAGATTTAGAAGAGATTGTGCTCAAATTATGGTTGGCTTTTTGGTGGGCATTATGATTTGGAAGGTATTATTGGGCTATACTTTGTCTAGAAATTATTATGGAAGAATCATTAGTGCAAATTACAAGCTCTATGATGGTATAATAAGCGATTTCTTTTTGATTTGTATTTGAAAATTCTCGAACAGAAGGTATCTTTGTAAGTCTGGTAGATAGTACATACATAATTGGCCATTACAACCCTTAAGTCAGGATTACGACCTAGCTTCTCACACCACTTATGTTGTGTGCGTTAATTTTATACATGAGTGGCGGGACCTACAGCTTAAAGTCGACTCCGAACGACAGGTTTTTGAGAAGCTTTTCATGGCAATTTTTACTCTCAGAATCTTTGCCAGAAATCTGCTGAGAGGTAGTCGCCGAAGAAATATTTTTCGTTTTGATGTCTGACCTGGGATACGAACCCGGGCCTTTCGTCTAATAAGCCAACACACTAGACCACGGCGGCTTCACACATAATAATACTAAGATTTTAAAGAATTTTTAAATGAAAAACAGACTGAAGTGTTGGTTTCATCATTAAGTAGTGGGTAGTGATATCAATTTAAAACATAAAGGGTTAACCATTTTTCGGTTTCATAAGTCGACTTTAAACTGTAGGTCCCGCCACTCATGTATAAAATTAACGCACACAACTTAAGTGGTGTAAGAAGCTAGGTCGTAATCCTGATTGAAGGGTTGTAATGGCCAATTATGTATGTATTATTATGTGTTAAAGCGGAATTTAGACGATTACATTAGTCTTACGACTAGGTAAACACTTATCGTGTAAATTGGCCATAAGTTTAATGTTTAATTTGGGTTTTTTCATACATATTTGCTTTTGCCTTACATGGTAAATATTTTTTTCAGTGTATTTGTTTGGTTGTGTTTTTTGACTTAATAGACTCTCTCACACATATGCAAACGCATTTATTAAATTCTTGCTCTTTTTTGTTCATGTTCCTGTTCTCTCATCACAAGACCCAATCACAATTGCAAATTGTGGGGGCTTGTTGAGGTTGCTCTCTCTTCTTTTAATACTAAATACATACACATTTCACTACACATAATAAGACAATACATATGCATACATAAAGTGTACACTCTGCGATCATTATCGCCATTGCTAATCATATGCTTAAGGAAAATTTATTAAATTCGCATTGTTTTATAAAATAAATAAAATAAAATGAAATAAATAAGAAAAAACAAAAAAACAAAATAAATAATAAAGAAAAACATATTTTCGTAGGTGTTTTGTATTTAGCACCACTTTGTCATTGTTGTTATTGTTGTTCTCATATTATTTGCGTGGGTTTAGAATTTCCCTTAAAGTCTTGTTATTTTGTTATTGTTTTACTCACGCTCTTACAGTGTTGTCACTTTGTTTGTGCTAAAAAAAACAAATAAGAGACTTTTGCACATATTGCCATAAGCTACAGGGAATTTATGTCATAATAAATTTAAAATTGTTTGTGACGTTTAGTTACCATGGCTAAATGGCATTAAGAAATGAGAATGTTTTTTAAAATACCTATTCTGTGATAGAGATTAATTCTTTTTTTTTTGTTTTCCTATAAATCTGTGATAATATGTGGTTTTGCTTTAGTGATAAGCGTTGTTAATTAAAAAAAAAGCGTTTTTGATAAAACTGGGATTGTTTTATGAATTGAAAGAATACAATTTATGGTGTCCTATGGAATTATTTATGATAATTAATTGGAAATAATAAATAATAGATTTGTTAGTTATTTAAAACTGTATTTGTTTGCAGTATTTGATGATTTTTACATTAATTCAGTAGATTATCAGCTATTTTACATTACTGCAGCCATAATTGTGTCCCCAGATAAAGGATAATACAATCGTGGCTTATAATTCGTAATAATTATATAATAAAAGACAATTATTAATAATAGGCCTCAGGTAATTTGGTTTAAATTGGACAATGTAGGACAAGATTGAGAACATTAGAGTATTTTCCGCCAATGAATATTTAAAACACAAAACTGATTAGGAAATGCTGTTTTCAATGATTTAATGAATCACTTGCAAGGGCATATTTGTTCCTGTTATTCCTCCGGAAAGCATAGCTTTATACAACTGAAGTATACATATTGTCTGCACGCTACCTAACTTCTTTGAATTTAGTCGCGCATTCAGCAGTTCTTTTACAATTTGGCGTTTTAAAATACATAGTGCAGGTACCCCTGCTCACCTAATTACCTTCTTCGCAATATAACCTTATGCCCTGTAGTGTAACCAATCCAGTTCTACTTAAACTTTCATCGATTGTTGATTTGCTATTCTGCAATTGGTGTGGGGTTCAGCACTATCGTTGAAACTAAGATGCATGAAATTATCCACAGACATTTGCATATCGATACATGGATTGTGTTTAAAACACATGATTCACAGCAGAATAGATTTTATGGTGGAAATAAACATTCTGAATTTAGTCTTATGCGACAAATTTGATGAAAATCAACACATTTTACTGAGCGAATGTGTTACTTCCATTATTGTATTGTTCCGATTGCATACGTTAGATGATGTGCCATCTAATTTGCCGGTGAGACTGCCCAGATGACAACGGTGTTGGCTTGCCTTGTCAATTTTCAATTTACTTGATTGCTTAGCTGCTTCCTGTACTGCCTGTAGCTTAGCAAATATTTTTGAAAATGCGTGATAAGCAAATATCATTTGCGTTGTCAAGATATTTGTAATGTAATCGATTTTGTGGATCCTACATATTCTATCAACTGTGCAATTAGGCTTCAAAACCCTACATCAAGTACGCAATGGGACATAGCCTTACCGAATATTTTTGAAAGCTATTATCCAGCAGGTTTCCATGTAAACCATGACATGTTTCATTCCTATATAAAGTTTGGAGTACTGTTTACACTGCAGGGGATCGGTCTAAAATGCCATTATTCGTTGTTAAATTTTGATTTGTATTTTTAATTTTTAGCCCCCAAATAAGTTTTTAAGTTTCTTTAATCAATTCAGAAGTTTTTGACTGCTTTCCATGTAGTAAATTAGATAAATTAGAATTTGAAAACCCATGACGCAAACCAACGTATTTAGCGGGGACTTATATATGCTACTATTTACAAATAGAATACGACATCCTGCTGGTGGTATACATATCTAAATAAATAATATGGGTACTGCTAAGCAGTTAACATTGCTCTGCTAATGCCTAGCTTTACGCTGTTAACGCCTAGCTTTGCTCTGTTAACACTAAAAGTGGCAAAATTTTAAAGTTACTTTTCATGTGGCAAATTAGAAAAATTAGAATTTGAAAACCCAAGACGCAAATCAATTGTTTTTAGGAGGGGCACATATATGCTACTATTTACAAATATAATACGAGGCCGCACTACTGGCATAGTTATCTAAATAAATAAGACGGGTACTGCTAAGCAGTTAATATTGCTCTGTTAATGGCTAGTTTTATGCTGTTAACGTCTAGCTTTACTCTGTTAACGCCAGCTTTACTCTGTTAACGCCTAGCTTTACTCTGTTCACGCCTAGCTTTACTCTGTTAACGCCTAGTTTTGCACTGTTAACGCCAAAATTGCCAAAATTTTAAAGTTAGACACATTTTACAAACATATTTGTTAAAATTAGTTACCTTGAATTTTTCTAAGTGTTTTCTTACTTCTTTTCCTGTAGGTGTGTAAATAAAATCCTACGTTTACAATATTTATGCAATAAAAGCAAACGGTCGGTCCCACACCCGTTTTTCTTTAAGATTTTAAAAGCGACATCAGTCAAGTGCCTTATAAACAATGGCAAAATACAATAAAAAAATTAAAAAAAAAATAATAATGAATGAAGAAATGTTGCGCATTTGTTGGCATTGAAAAATTTGGGATTTTTTTTTTGCTAAAAAATTATTTAAATTTTTGCATCTGCTTAACGTATATAAATTTTGTTTTTTTTTTATAAAAAAAGTACTTAAATTCTTATTATTTTGTTTTTTATTTTATTTCTATTTTTTGTTTGTGTTTTTATTGAAATAATTTTATGTATCATCTTTAAACGATTTTTGTCCGTCTGCTTAATGTATGATAAATCGTTTTCTATATACAACAAAATGATAAAGAGCAAAACAAAAACAAAACCAAAAAAAAAAACAACAAAAATTAAAAAAAACGTAAAAAGTAAATATCACGTGTGAGGTGTTAATGAATAACATGTTGATTCTTTTTTTCTTTTCAAGATTTTCTGTTATTTTATTGCCGAGATTATTGTATTCACTGTTACGATATGTATTAAACTCGTGCTGTATTTACCTACTCAGCTGCTGCTAAGGTTGCAGTTGTTATTGCTAAAAAAAAAAACTTGTGGTTTTTACACAAACAATAAATAACACACAATAAGTCTTTGACCGTTTCTATTTAAAATTTCTTTTAATTTGCCATTTGGTACCCCATACACTTACACATCTGTCTGATTATCTTGTTCTTTCTTTACAATGTAAACGTTTCTGTTCGTGTTTCTGTAAATGAAAGCCTTTGTCAACAACAATAATATTGTGTAAACATTAAATTTTAATTAATCTCTCTCTCTCTCTAATAGTTTACATGTGTATAAGTGTGTGATTATATTTGCTCATTTAATAACTGTTGTAAATTCATTTCTCTTCTGAGACTCTTTTCTTATCATTTTGATGGCGTTGTTGTTAAATAAGATTTATTGTTTGTGTAACAAATTAATTATTTATATTTAGGCATGTATTTATTGTTTGTTATTGTTGTAATAATTTATTTATAAACAGTTTTATTTTTGTTTAAATAAATATTTTTTTTTACATTAGAAGATCAAATGGTCAAACATTTCATAGATTATTTTTGTTTCTCTCTGAAGCCTAATACAAGTAAATAGAGAGTCAAATATTTCATAGATTATTTTTGTTTCTCTCTGGAGACTAATACAAGTAAACAGAGTGAGAAAACTGTTGTTTTGTTTACATCAAGTCATGATATTCAATTGCATAGAAGCAGTAACAATAAATTTTTGTTTTTAAAGGAAACGAATGAAATTGAAACAGGAATTAATAAATAATTCAGGAATGTGGAATTTAAAAATAGAGAGAGAGAGAAAGAGAGAAAAAGTGTTTAAAGCGTTAGCATTGAAATAGTTTTGTTATAATTAGTAATGAGATTTTGTACAAGATTTGAGGTTATGTTTTGTTAACACAAAAGCATTTTCAGTCCTTCTTTGAACACTTTTTTGAAGATATCGAAGAAATGTTCTGGATGAAATGATATCCATTTATTGTAGCATTTAAAAATTAAGAGAAAGTGTTTACATACATAATTGGTCATTACAACCCTTCTCACACTACTTATGTTGTGTGCGCTAATTTTATACATAAGTGGCGGGACCTACAGTTTAAAGTCGACTCAGAACAACAGATTTTTGAGAAACTTATCAAGGCAACTTTATTTACTCTCAGAGTTTTTGCTAGAAATCTGCTGAGAGGAAATCGCCGAAAAAATATTTTTGTATTTTTTATTATGATGTCTGGCCTGGGACTCGAACCCTGGCTTTACGTCTAATAAGCTAGCACACTACCTACTAGACCACGGCGACTTCATTTTGAATTGGAATAGTTTTGTTGAAATTTGTGATGAGATTTTGTACAAAATTTGAGGTTATGTATTGTTTACATGGCAAAGTAAGCATTTTCAGGCCATCTTTGAACTTTTTTGGAGATATCAAAGAAGTGTTCAGAAGGGAATTGTATCCATTTATTGGTTCTTAACGTATGTAGCATTTAAAAATTAAGAGAAAGTGTTTAGAGCATTAATAAAATTAGTGATAGATTTTGTATAAGACTTGAGGTTATGTTTCGTTCCAAAGCATGGCAAAGAAAGCTTTTTGGGGTAATCAGGGAAAAGTGAAAATTTTTGTGGCATTTTGGAATGGAATTGCATTCATTAGCAACTTTTATAGGTTCTTTATAGCTGAGAAAGCGAATCAGGAGTTGTGATGGAACAGGTAATAACCGCTTAACAGCTGGACTTTACAAGACTCAAGTACGCCTTGCTCATCGAGACGGCTGCTAATATCAACCCCTCCATTCTGTAGCGTTTTAAGTGTTTTAATGTTCTTGCAATTTATAAATTCTACGTTCTCTAACTTAAATACTATTAAAATTTGGTTAAGATGCCCCCACCCTTTCCGAAGTTATAGGGAAAAATCTATTTAGAATACTCATCTAGTCTTATGGCGCGTGAAAACTTTCAGAGCTCATAACTCAAAACGCACTTTTTCTACTTAGAATGTTATAGAAGGGAGGCGTCGATATCAGAGATCCGCAACGAGTATTCAAAACGATGAGTAGATTCGAGTCATACTTATAATTCTGGTACTTATTTTAATATGATACTCATACTACTCATACTCAAAGTTGGAAGTACTCGTCGTATTCATACTTAACAATAAGCATAATGTTATTGACTTCGACTCGTCTCTACTTAACATTTACACGAAGCACAAAATAAGTATGATTCGCTTACGAACACTATTATACTCACAAGAAGATTGCTGTGTATGCTTTGCTTGTTGTCTTTGTCTTTCCTTTCTTCTTTGTTTGTATATGCAACAATAACAAAGACTGTAAATTTTGATGTGTGATTCGAATCACTTATAAGTATTATAAGTATTTCTCTAAATTTATGATTCAGAATGAGCAGGCGTATGAATCAAACATATTTCGAATGTTGTGAGTTTGATGTCAACGTTGTACTCATACTCATTGTTACTTATACTTATAAATCAATGTTGTAGCGAGTACGAATGAATCAGAGTAGTTGAATTTCAATTCTGTTGATTTTCCCATACTCAAAATTGCATGAGTGCTTATGAGTAGCGGAAAAACGATTCATTGTTGATCTCTGGTCGATATAAGGTAACCTAATAGAATGGAACATTGTGCTTTGGGAACAAGGTCCAGTTTATGCTACATAAGCAATCGTTTTTTCTGCATGCTTTTCGGTAATGTAACGAATCGCTTAGATATGCAAAGGCGAAGGCTCTTGCTGCAATAATCTTACAGAGTGGGCCTGCGCTAGGAATCCGGTGGTGATGAGAGTTTCATTTCTTGTTTAGTTGGAGCATGATATGAATCAATTTCTTATTTTTCTCATTTATCCTTTCCAGTTTTTCCTTTTATCTACACTTCTTTGACCTGAATCTTAGGCTTTTATATTTTCTTCTATTTTTGAGATAGGTTTTCTACATTTTGTTCTTTTGATGTAATTGCAAGGCAACCATAATGCACCTTTTTCGGGTTCTAAGTTTAAGCTTCCTTGTTCATATCTGTGTTTGTAGCATTAACTAACATCTAGATCTGCTTTAAACGTACAGCAGGCATACAAAGGAATTATTAAGCAAATAATTGTTTTTGAATACAACTTTAAGTTGTTTTAATTCTTTTTTTTAATAAAACTGTTAATAATAATAAAAAGCTAATATTATTGATTTTATTTATATTTACAGAAAAAATTGAGAGCAGCTCCTTTATTAAATTTAGTCTTTGCCAATAGAAAATTATCCTTTTATGATACCAGCAGCCATGCACCCACAGTCGAGGAGAGCA
This sequence comes from Sarcophaga peregrina, assembly GCA_014635995.1. NCBI lineage: Eukaryota > Metazoa > Arthropoda > Insecta > Diptera > Sarcophagidae > Sarcophaga > Sarcophaga peregrina. The sequence goes on from CM025793.1 coordinate 39,090,521, forward strand.
AAATGTAAGTTTTATAATTTAAGTTTACTTAACTCATTATTAATTTGTAATTATACAAAAAAAAAAGAAATAGTTAAAGATTAAGGTCCTTTAAGGTTGTTTTAATTAAGTCTCCTTAAAGTATTTTATTAGGTGATATAGTTTAATAGAAATTTACATATAAACATACATAATTAAGGTGTTAATTGTTCATGTAATTTGTGAAAATTATGAAAAATATTTACATTTAAGCACACGGCAAATTCTAGATCACGATCTAGTTTAAAACTGCATTCAATTAGTGTGATTTAGAATTCAATAAGAAAATAGTAAGAAATTAAATTGTTTTTTTATTTTAATTTCTCGCACTAAATTAGTATTTGAACACTAAATAAAAAACAATTTGCACAATATTTTTATTTTACAGTATGTATGTATAAGGTCTAATGAAAAGAAATTTATTATTTATTTACAATAAGAAAAATTCTGGATTCCATTTTCTTACACCTAATAATAGCAAAAATTAATGGTGTTTTCTTTTCTACAAAGAAAATGTAACCCTCTTACAAGGTGCATTAAAAAATTTTTGACCAACCCTGTTGTAATGTTATTTTTTATTTGAGAAGAACATAACACAAATATTTAAAAAAGGGTATGCCCTGTGTTTGCCACGGCGGCTGTTGATTATGTATGTAATAAATTCAGTAATTCTTCTTTTTCTTATTTTGCAAATAAAATAGATGCAGTAATATCCATATTTAGATTTTTTTCATAAAAAAGGGTTTAGATCTAAAAATATGTTGTATTTTGATGTTTCAATAATAATGTAATAGAAAAAAATGTTGCAGTAATTCACACTTTAAATTGGAGAAAATTACTTCAATTGGATAACTACTGGCGCCTTTTTCAAATATCATCTGTGCCCTATGAATAACAAAGTCATCTTCTTTATTACACTCTCGTTTATACTAAATGCAAGCCTCCACCATTGGAAGTGCAAATATATGTTTTCTTTTCTACAAAGAACAGTCACCCACTACAAGTGCATAAAAATTTTGATAAACTGTCGTAATTCATTTTTTATTGAGAAGACATAACCAAAAAAAAAAAGGGTACGCCCTGTGTTTACAACTTATAAAGAAAATGTAGACTACGTTGAAATAAACTGAGTAATTCTTCTGCATCAGATGACGAAGATGAATCTAATAACATATTTATTTAAATTTTCGCAAATAAAATAGATGCACCAATAGCCATATTAATATTTTTTTTTTTTCAATAAAAAATGTAAATATGAAAAAGGTGTTGCCAGGCGCTAATTTTTCAACTTTATTTATTGAGAGCTTCTTTTCATAACAAAAAAAAAAATATATGTTTTAACACTGTTCTATAATTTTTTATATTACTGACCATGTAGCTTTAGTAATATAATGTTTCCTTAAGGTTACTCAACAAAACAATGAAAAAATTAATTTCAAATTGGATAACAATACCAGGCGACTTATTTTAAATATCATCTGATAGTCCTATGAATAAACAAAAGTCATCTGCTTTACAGGGCATTATCAGCACTCTCGATTTATACAGGGCATAAAGTGCAATGCCCTCCACCATTGACAAGGGCAAATTATTTAGAATAAAACATATCATCCTTTTAGAGGGCGAAACATTTTTAAGAAACAAACGCAAAATTGTATTTTGCCTTAAAAAATGCACATTTTTTGATAGAAAAGAAAACACCATTAGAATGAAACATACCATACATTTAGAAGACGAAACATTTTTAAGAAACAAACGCAAAATTGCATTTTGCCTTAATAAAATGCACATTTTTTGGTAGAAAAGAAAACATCATAACAGTAATTTGTTGTCAAATTGAATTTTACAAAAACTGTTACAGTGTAACTAACAGGGTGTGAATTAATTTAAACCATAAAAAAAGGAAAAATAAAATATTTTTAAATAAAAAATAAAATCAATAAATAAATATCAACAATAAAATCTAAAATTATAACTTTAAACAAAAAAATAATAATAATGGGCGACTGTATTAAATAATCTGAAAAATATTTGTTTTAACAGCTTTTTAAGAAAAAATAAAACAAAAAATAATTTTTTTGTATAAATATTTTTAAACAATAACAGTATTTATTTGCTTATTTTAAAATATTTTAAAATAGTTATAAAAAAAAAACCATAAAACCACATAAACCATAAAATTAACAATTTTTTTTTGGTAAAAGCGAACTTTTGCAAATATTTCTGCAAATTGATTTTCTATGAAACTGTTAAATATTATGACCGTATTTAAATTTTAAATAGTATATTTAAATATTTATTTTGCATTTGGTACACTTAAGTTATTTGTTAGCACTTAGTCATACAAATTTTTGGATGACAAATGGTACTTCAGTTGAAAAGAAAACCATGAAGAATTTTATGAATGATAATTACATTTCCGATTTAAAAGCTTAATAAATTAATTGAAGATTAATTTATTCATATTATAAAGGGTGATTTTTTAAGAGCTATACGAAAATTTAAAAAAAAGACACATAAAATTCAGAAAAATCCTTGAAATCTTTATTAGAATCGATAGTGCGAACCCTATAATTTAATATATGAAGATTATTTCATGCAAATGTTGACCGCGACTAAGCCTCAAATGGTCCATCCGCTTATAGTCCAATTTTGGCATACTCTTTCCAACATTTCGGCCGGTATCTCACAAATAAATGCTTCAATGTTGTCCTTCCAATTGCAATTGAAGCGGGCTTGTCTGTATAGGTTTGAGCTTTAACATAGTCCCACAAAAAATAATCTAAAGGCGTTAAATCGCACGATCTAGGGGGCCAATTGACCGGTCCCGAACGTGAAATAAAATGTTCACCGAAAGTGGCTCTCAATAAGTCCATTATGTACGCGTGCTGTGTGGCATTTGGCACCGTCTTGTTGAAACCACATGTCATAAAAGTCAAGTTCTTGCATTTTGGCTAAAAAAAGTTGAATATCATCTCACGGTAGCGCTCACCATTCACAGTTACTTTACGATTTGCAGTATCTTTGAAGAAGTACGGTCCAATGATGCCACCAGCCCGTGAACTATGACTCTTTCTGAATGCATTGAAAGCTTTTGTAATGCTTCTGCCTAATCTCCACTTCAAAATCGACAATTCTGCTTATTTACGCATTTATTAAGGCAAAAGAGAGCTTTGTCGCTGAACACAATTTTTCGATAAAGAATTGGATCTTAGGCCAACTTTCCAAAACCCTATTCATCAAAAATCCTGCGTTGCGGTAGGTCGTTCGGCTTCAATTCTTGCACTAGCACTAAAAGGCTTCACACCTAAATCCTTCCGCAAAATTTTCCACGTTGTTAAGTAACAAAGGCCCAATTGCTGCGAAGGGCGACGAATCGATAATTGATGGTCATCATTAACACAGGTCGAAACAGTTGCGATATTTTCTTCACTTCGCACTCTACGTAAGCAAGTTGATGGTTTAATGTCCAACAATGTAAATTTGGCATGAAATTTAGTCACAATAGCCCCAATAGTAAGTAAGTACGATTAAACTGACCAAAAAATTAAAGCAGCGCGCGATGAACTTGTTTAATTGGGCACGCATTTTGATAATAAAATTCAATGATTTTCAATAGTTTCGTTTGTAAGACGATTCATTGTTAAATTATAAACAAAACTGAAGATGTTTGACGGTGAAACCAAACACGAAACCAGTGTTGCCTAAAAGATACATACATACATAATACATAATTGGTCATTAAAACCTTTCAGTCAGAGTTATGGACCTAGTTTCTCACACTACTTATGTTGTGTGTGTTAATTTTATACATAAGTGGGACCTACAGTTTAAAGTCGACTCCAAACGACAGATTTTTGAGAAACTTTTCATGGCAATTTTATTTTTACTCTCAGAGTTGTTGCCAGAAATCTGCTGAGAAGAAATCGCCGAAGAAATACTTTTCGGATTTTATTTTGATGTCTGGCCTGGGACTCCAACCCTGGCCTTTCGTCTAATAAGCCAGCACACTACCTACTAGACCACGGCGACCACCAAAAATCACCTGTTACATTATTTATTTTCGGTATGGCAACTTCTAGAAGTTTACTGTTGATTTGTTATTGTTTTTACTTAGTTGTTGTTCTTAAAGTTTCCTTATCTTTATTGGTATTCTTATTAGTATAGACCACTGGACTAAGGGGATTACATTTACTAATTAATTGTTGTTTATTCCGCTAATATTTAAAAGAATACATTCTGAATACATTTTTCTAAAGAAAATAAAAATCTTAATTGGTAGTCTAAAGCGCATTTACAAAATCTCTTTCTGCCGCTGTTAATTTATTGCATTTGTAGCATTTTTATGCAAAATTAATTGTTTTTTAAAAATAGAAACAACAAAAATAATTATTTTTGAAAATTCTTTGCATTTGAGGGCAGGCATTTTGTAACTGCACAAAAAAAATAGAGGGTTCTTATGGGATCTTGAACTTGTTATTCATTATGACGTCTATGAAAAACACGTTCCATATGGTTAAGTTTTGAGGCCAAAAAAGACAAATAGAAAAATGAAATTTTAAAAATTAAAAAATTAAACTAAAATGATAATATTTTGTTAAAAAAAACTAATAAGGGAGGACAAAATGTGTAAATTAATGTAAACATTTTGGTAATATTTAATAAAATATTATCATTTATTTCATATTGCCATGTACAGGCCATACGTATGTACGTCTGTATGTATATTATAGAAACGAAAATATTTGTATATACATGTGTATGTATTTAAAAAAAGGTATATAATATAAAGCATTTTATCTTTATTTACCACATAATATTTATGGCATATACAAAGAGAGAGAGATAGGGGCAAAAAGAACCCAACATTTCGTGTTAATTGAAAATTAGCACTTTAGTTTTCGGCCAACCCACCAAAAAAAAAAATTAAATAAAAGCCAATATTCGTTAATCAAAATTTTTGTTAATATTTCTCTTGTTCTTGTTGTTGTTGTTGCTGTTGTTTTGTGTTATATTTTTCTAATACATATTCGCTTATAAATATGGGAACTGCAAAAATATGTCTCTTAATGTTGGCCAAAAGGTCGTTGTATACACGTTAACTAACGGTTACGGTTGTGCCAAAAATTTTAATTGAATTTCTTTATCTCGTAACGCTTTTTAAATGTCTACAAAAAATTTCGATTTATTGGCCTTAACCGATGATTTGGTCTTACCAAAAATCCATACACAAAATGATCCTTCGATTGTGTTAAGTGCTCAAGAGAAATTGGTACATGATTTGGAATTAATGACCACCGATGAATTGAATGAAATTTTAAAAAGTTCATCCGAAGACAATGATGAACAAACATCGGAACCGGATTTAACGCCCGACGAACAGGTTATCAATGAAATGGTCCAAGGTTTATGTACGAAAAAACAAAAGACAACGTTTGTAAAAATTATCGCACGATATATAAGGTAACGTACTCAAAAAGTAGAAGTGGAAAGAGGAAAATAAAAAAAGTGCATAAAAAATTTTAAATTATTTAATTATCATATGGTTATATAGACAAAGAGGAAAAACAATTTGAATATTTTTAAAGAAAAAAAAAATTCCTAATTTTTTAGACTTTTTGAAAAGTTTTTTAAAAATTTACAGAATTTTTTTCGAAATAAAGTGGCTTGAAATGTAAAAAAAAAAAATATTAAAAATTTAATTTAAAATCATTAAAAGTTTATAAAAAAATAAAAAGAATTGCTAGTTACTAACTGATCAATATTCTCGTATGAATTTAAAAAATTTCACGATTTTGTGTTAATTTTTTGTGATCTCGTGATTTAAAAAAAAAAATTTTAATAAAATCAAGAAAGGCATATTTAATACATATTAAATAATGCATTAAAAAGTAATAAATAAATAAATTATTTAATTAATTATTTATTTAATTATTTAATAATTTATCTCCCACGTTAAATTCCAAATTTATTTTTTAAGTGTAAAAAATAAAAAAAATTCATTTAAGCTGCAATTATTACTGTACTAAACTAATAATTGGACTCTAGAAACTGTTTAGTTATCTTCCAATTGCGTTCAAGCAAGTCCTTACCTGCTTGCATTCTTTGTGTCAATCCTGGCTTGTCCTTGGACTACCTCGAAACAATTGTTAATCTGAGAACGTAAGCTTCAGGCTACATAGGCGATGCATTAAAACTATTCAATTAAGCTTACCAAATTTCTTCCAGCTCTTTCCTCTTGATTAATTTTGGTTGTTTTTATTGAATTGCTTACCTGGCAACCCTAGTAGAAACACAGCATTGGCATTCTTAGTGTCAGTCCTGGCTTTGCCTTGGACTACCTCGAAACAATTGGTAATCTGAGAACGTAAGGTTCAGGTTTTATAGCGGATGCATTACCCAAGCTTTTTTTTATTGAGTTGTTTCCATGTCAATCCTAGGAGAATCAGAGATTTATTGGGATTCTTAGTGTCAATCCTGGCTTTGTCTTGGACTACCTCGTAACAATTGGCAATCTGAGAACGTAAGGTTGAGGTTTTATGGTGGATGCATTAACTAAGCTTTTTTTTATTGAGTTGTTTCCATGTCAATCCTAGGAGAATCAGAGGTTTATTGGGATTCTTAGTATCAATCCTGGCTTTGCCTTGGACTACCTCGAAACAATTTGTAATCTGAGAACGTAAGGTTCAGGTTATATGGTGGATGCATCAACTAAGCTTTTTTATTGAATTGTTGTTTCCCTGTCAATCCTAAGAGAAACAGAGGTTTATTAGCATTCTTAGTATCAATCCTTGCTTTGCCTATGCCCGCGAAACTTCACCTTGCTTTGTCCATAAGCATTGTTATGCTTAGTGCCAACCCTGGCTATATCTTGCTTCGTCCATCAGCTTCTTTTGCACATTATTGTTGTACGTTAACCATTTTTCCTTACGAGTTATCATATGCTTCAGAAATACTTCCATTTCCGAAAATGAAAACACTGACTTGTTCGCAGTCATTTTAATTCAAATATCGAGCTTCTTGGTCTATCAAACTTACTTCAAATGGTTGATTGCTGTTTGATAATGAATGCTTATGTCCCTAGCATTCAACACTGCTTATGCTACTCAATATTTGCTATGATTTTATTGACTTTAGAGGGACTGGTACATGTTTTCCTAATTACAGTGTAGCCTTCAAAAATAACGCATACTTTTTCAGCAGCCTGCTCTTTATTTTTGCAATATAAAGTACTATATAACGGTAAATAAAACTTTGTGATGCCGTCGTAGTCTAATAGGGTTCGCACCCCTGGCCAGACATCAAAACAAAATACAAAAAGTATTTCTTCGGCGATTTCCTCTCAGCAGATTTCTGAAAGTAAATAAAATTGCCATAAAAGATGCCTCAAAAAGTTGACGTTCGGTGTCGACTTTAAACTGTAGGTGTCTCCGCTAATGTATAAAATTAACACACAAAACATAAATGGTGGGAGAAACTATGTCAATAATCTTGACTGAGGGGTTGTTACGACCAATTATGTATATATGATTCGCCGTAATCGAGTAGGTGGTAGGTTAGCCACAGTCCAAACCCCAGGTCAGTCATTTGGAATCGATTTAAAACTGTATTTCCTATTACTCATGCATAAAATTAACACACACAACATAAGCGGTTTGGAAAACTAGGTTGTAATCTTGACTAAGTGGTAATCCGGACGTAATGACCAAGGGTGCAACTGTCTAAATAAGTAAATAAAATTGCATGAGTAAATAAAATGCCATGAAAAGTTATGAAAAGATCTGTCTAGGATCATGAATTCAACATAGGTGGTGGGAGCAGCTAAATTGTAAACCTAGCTAAATGGTTTAGTGGCGTTAAAAGCAAGATTGTAATCCAAACTATATGGTTTGAATGATCAATTAAGTAAGCGAGTCCCTAAGCATTGTAGTTCTTTAAGATACTCTGCTTTCTGAGGCATTCATTTTCTTTCCGCCTACGTGTCGAATAATTTACATGAGAGTTTGCGTTTGAAATCTTCTTAGCTTTCCATGCTATACATATAGGATCACTTGCCCATCGATATTCTTTATATCGTATTGTTAATTACGAGGAGAAAATAGACAATTATGTTCTACTTCCGAGATATCATGTTAAATAACTTTAAAATTCTTGCCTAGTTCCGTTCCAAACACTGGAAATCATCATAAATCTTTAGCGAAATAGTTTTTTTTTTTATATTTTTTCATTATCTGATGAAATTATTTTTAAAATTCTAAAAGATAAGATTAAAATAAAATTTATTTCCCTGAAAGAAAAAGGGAAAGTTTTATTTTCTATTTCTTTGAAAATGAAAAGTCATGCACGTCACTAAAATACCAGACATCATTAAGCGTTACTCATATCCAGCCAATTACCTATACTTACTCGCCCATTCATGGGTATGAGTACGAAGTTTAAAGGAAAAAAATTAAATTTTTTGTGCAAAATGATTGACGTGTTTTCTGTTGATAACAAAAACGGCGCTCTATTTATAAAAAAAAAATGCAAAAAAAATAAATATGGGGGCTCGTATATTACCAATTTTGATAATTTAGCCCGTTTCTATATTTCCCTGCAGGCAAATGATAAAAATAAATTATGGTCTCGGTTCTGGTACGCGGTATGGTATGCTTGATTGGTAATGACGATGTCATGCATACTCTTCGCTATTTTTTTATCTAATCAGCTGCTGTTTGATTAGATGTTGGCGGTTAAATTATCATAATCATAATGCGTTAGTAAAAGTGAGTAAGACCAGTAGAAATTGGCAATAAATTGTTTATGCATTATTACCAGCAAATATTTTATGGCCAATTCAATAAAAAAAAAAATATAATAAATTGAAATGAATTGAATTGAATTCATGGCATTAATCAATAAATTATTTTGTCTATCAGTCTACACAGCCTGGTATCAGCTGCATGATCTAATCATTGATGGTAAAATTGTTATCGATTTTAGCCATAATTTGCAAACTTGATATCAATTTTATCTATGTAATGGCAAATGTTTGCTTATGGCTGGGTTTGAAGAATAAACTATGCTCGGGTTTTTATTGGTGACTGTCTAAATAAACGTAAATTTCCTTAAAATTATGACAGTTTTAGATAAATTGCTTGCCATCACGTGCGTTTTTGTTGAAGGCATATGTTTTAGTTTAATAAAGTTATGAAATTAATTAATTAGGCAAGTGTAATGAGACAATAGAAGGTCATTGGCTTTTCTAGGTTGCGTCATTTTGTGTTATTATTATCTAAAAAAAATTTACAAAAGAGGACCATGTGCTTTATTCATAAGTAAGGCAAAATGAGTTAACCAAAAAAGGTAAAATTTCAATGAAAATTTTATTCCATTAAAGCGCTTGGCCATTAGCTATGAATATAAAGGCGTTTAAATCACTGCCTCTGGATGTGTTTGCAACAAAATCATTCCTTTTCTGGTAGTTTAAAGTACTTGTTCAGCCAAATTGTATGGCATTTCGGCGCTAACTTCACAAATATTGGTTTTCAAATGTTTCAGCGCTAGGCGACTATTCCCGTAAACACGGTCTTTGATATTGCCCCACATAAAAGTCTAAAGGCGTCATATTGCATTGTCTTGGTAGCTAATTGCTGTTGCCAAAATGTGAAATTACGCTTTTTTTGAAAACCTTCCATTGGAATGAAACCAAAGATAGGTTGTGTTTTCCGGTTCCTGGTACCGTATCTTCATAGGGCCACAAAGCTTTTAATTGATGATAACGATTATTCTAATAAAAATCAAATACTGCACAATGACGCCTCCTGATCATAATACGCATCAAACGTTCGCTTTTACGGATATTGCCCGATTCCCGATTGAAGTCGCCGTGGTCTAGTAGGTTGGCTTCTTAGACGTAAAGCCAACGTTCGAGTTTCAGGCCAGACATCAAAACAAAATACAAAAAAAAAAAAATATTTCTTCAGCGATTTCCTCTCAGCAGATTTCTGCTATAAACTCTGAAAGTAAATAAACCTGCCCTGAAAAGTTTCTCAAAAAAATCTGTCGTTCCGCACCTTATGTGTATAAAATTAACACCCACAACATAAGTGGTGTGATAAGAAATTACGTCAATAATCCTGACTGAAGGGTTGTAATGACCAATTATGTATGTATGCCCGATTCCCCAAACTGTACTATTTTCTCCAAGACCAAAATGGAACAAATTTGTTTGTTCCAGTGGGAAATAAGCATTTTCTTATTAAAAATCAACATTGAAGTGGTGTTGTTTTAACATCCAATAAGCATATCTATGACATTCTGAATGGCTAGTCGGTGGTAATATAGGCCAAGAATGATAAACTAAAGATTACGCCATCACGCACACAAAATTAAAACTTTCTGCGCATGTTGAATCAATGACGTCACGCAAATTGTGTTCCTATTGGCTAATGACAATGTATGTTATATTGCAGGGCTGCCAATTACTTTCACGTAGTATACACACTTTTCAGAAGAAATGTTAATTTCCACATATGAAAAAGACTTGGTAACCTTTAAAATAGCCCAACTATGTCATCTAATGGGAAATCATGCGCAAGGCGTAATCTTTAGTTTATCATTCTTGATATAGGCCATAGTTTAATTGCAGAGAGCACCATGGGATGTACACTGATGCGGAGGCCTGACAACTTTGTAGACAGTAAGCCATTCGTCTGGTAAGCCAACACCCTAGTTGCTAGACTACGGTGGCCACAAACATTTTTGATTATCCATCACGCTTTTCAGAACAGAAGCGATATTTTCACCAGTGCGTACATTGGATGATTCTCAGATCTGATTAGATCTGATTCCAACCTGTTTTTTTTAAATTTACTTATAAGCGATCCTAAGCGCTCTATAACTCTCGAAAAAACGAATAAAATTGCCATGAACATTTGCTTAAATTTGTTGTTTGGTGTTGACATTAAACTGGAGGCCTCTCTTTTTATGGATACAACTAATACGCACAATGTAAGTGGTGCAAGAAGTTAGGTTGTAGTCCTGGCTAAAATATTCCTTGCGACTACTTCCTCTCATTAGTCTTCTGGCAAAAAACTCTGGTAGTAAAGTAAAATTGCCACGAGCTTATATGTAACATTTGGAGACGACATTAAACTGAAGGCCCCTCTTTTTATGGATACAATTAATACGCACAATGTAAGTGCTATAAGAAGCTAGGTTGTAGTCCTGACTAATATATTCCTTTCGATGACTTTCTCTCATTAGTCTTCGGGCAAAAAAAAAACTCTGGTAGTAAAGCAAAACTGTTATGAAAATTTTCCCAAATTTGTTGTTTGCAGTCCACATTAAACTGGAAGCCCCTCTTTTTATGGATACAATTAATACGCACAATGAAAGTGGTGCAAGAAGCTAGGTTGTAGTCCTGACTAATTTATTCCTTTCGACGACTTTATGTCATTAGTCTTCGGGAAAAAGAATTCTGGTAAAAATTAAAAGTAAAATTGCCACGAGAAGTTGCTTATATCTAACGTTTGGAGTCGACAGTAAACTGTAGGCCCATTTTTCTCATGGGCAAAATTAATATGCACAATGTAAGTAAGAAGTTAGGTTGTAATCTTGACTAAAAGGTTATTGTTATGATTAATGACGTAAAGTCAGTAAGTTCATACATAACATAATTGATTATTACAATCCTTCAGTCAAGATTATTGATCTAGTTTCTCACACTACTTATGTTGTGTGTGTTAATTTCTATACATAAGTGGCAGTTTAAAGTCGACTTCGAACGACAGACTTTTGAGAAACATTTCATGGCAGTTTTATTTACTCTCAGAGTTTTTGGCAGAAATCTGCTGAAGGGAAATCGCAGAAGAAATACTTTTTTGTATTTTCTTTTGATGTCTGGCCTGGGACTCGAACCCTGGCTTTTCGTCTAATAAGCCAGCACACTACCTACTAGACCATGGCGACTTCAGTAAGTTAGTAGAACTAAAAATCTTAAACAAATTAACTGGTATTGCGGAAATTATTTTGCAAGATAAATGGAAGGGGGCGTGGCAGTTTATTTATTTTATATAAAAATATGTAATAGAAGGATATAAAAGATCTGAAAAAAAATTCATATTGGGTAATCCCAGTAGTTTTTTTTTTGATCTACATGTTCTAGAATGAAATACAAAGGCAAGGAGAAAGGTGGGAAGAGGTGTTGTTTTTCGAAGAAAGTGTTGATGACTATACGAATGAACGATTGTATACAAAAGGGGGGCGTGTGTATATAAAGAAAGAAAGAAATCCTAATGAATCTTTAATGAAAAAAAAGAGCGTTTAACAGTAACATGATCGTTAAAAATTAGCACCTTTTTTATATCGTCTGAAATACAATACAATGATAAATAAATAAATGATAAATATTTAATTGTTAAAAATAAAATGAATTTAATAATAAAAAAAAAAACAAAAATCTTGTATAACATTGCAATACAAATACAAATATAAGGGAGAGGGGGGGGTTAATATTTAGCACAATTTTTTTTTTTTTTTAAATATTAAATTAAGAAAATAAAAAACAAAAACAACAAATAATTTATTGCAAAAACTTAACTCACATGCTTGAATATAAAAAAAAAACCGGCTAATAAAACTGCCAAAGTATGGGTTACCAAAAATCGAAAATAAAATTTTTCTATAAATTCCTACAACCATTTAACGATTCTTGACAGTCGTTAAACCAACGCCTTTCAGTGAAATTAACAAAAAAAATAAAAATAAAAAAGAAAGAAAAACGTTAATAAAAAAAAACAAAAGAAAATATAAAAAAAATTAAAAAAAATTAAAAAAAAATTTTAAAAAATTAAAAAAAAAATTAAAAAAATTAAACAACACTTATACGCAATATGGTTTTAAGCTCTGAAATTGAACAATTAAAACAACAACAACAATTAGAACAATTAAAAACAGTGCCATTAGCAACAATCGATCACAATCACAACAAGTTAAATAGGTCGGAAAGCCCTAAACCGGCTGTACTATTGCATCGCCATATAGAAAATTTAAAAATAGAAGAGGGTGTTGCTGCCACGCAACGTAATCACGAACAGGATAAGGAAGACGCTACCCAAAGTCGTCGTGGTTCAACAAATTCTGAAACTGCCCATATTATTGAAGAGATAATCGAGGGTATTGCTTTAAAAGGTCGTAGAGGTACTCTAGTACGTACTATATCAGCTGTTTTAAGGTAAAACTTGAATTTCTTTTCATTCCTCCTATTTATATTTGTTTTTTCGGGCTTTAAACTGATAACAGTTGCAAGATTTATGATGGATTTTCAAATTCTATTTGTCTTAAATCGCCTGAGGCGAAAAAGTTTGTGTTAAAAAATTTGTTTCAAATTTTTCTTACTTGTCGCCATGGTCCAAGACACGTTCCTTATACGGGCAGCTAGGCTTATCAGTTGTTTTTGAAAATTTTAAGCTAATTTGTGTGCGGTTATCTGTTTGTTTTATTTTGAAAAAAATTTGTTTTTTTTGGTAAAAGGTGGTCTTATTTGTGTAGACTTTTGTTTTAAATTTATTTGTTTTAAATTTATTTTTAATTGCCGCTAATAAATGATGAAAATCTTTAAAAATATAAAATAATACAAAAAAAAAATAAAATTTCATCAGTGACTAGAATTTAAAGGAAAAATACCGCCTCACAAATAAATAAATAAGCATGAGCTTAAGCTTGATCTTAAGGGTCAAGAAATTAATTTAAAAAATAATTCTCATTTTATTGTTGAGCTTATTTAAAGCATGCCTTAGTTGGAATGCAAAAATTTCATTAAAAATATTTTATTCGCAAGTGCTTTAGGTAACACTAAATACAGTTTTCTATGAATTGCATTTTTCGAAAAAACAATACAGTTACGAAAGCAATTTTATGTTTTGTTGAAATGATGGGGAACAAGCAAATAATAAGAGAAGCAATTAAAAAATAATTTTTCAACTATTAAAGCCGATTTGTTTAACGTGGGTATCTGTCCGCATGGACTCTACGCACAGGGTGAAATACAATGCGTCCATCAACGCCCGTAGATCTAACAGACTCTTACACGTGGGTACCAATCCAAAGCCATGTATTTGAACATGACTTCTCCCTTGGTTTCCTAACCAGAGCCTATCTAAAACTCCTTCCGATCTTTGGGTCACGGCACCCGGTTGAAAAAATGCAACTCCACTCCCAGCCCATTAACTAGACTCTTCCCGCGATTTGAGTCCAAAAATCTGTCGTTCGGAGTCGACTTCAAACTGTAGGTCCTGGCACTTCTGCATAAAATTAATACACACACACAACATAAGTTTTGTGAGAAACGCTTGTTGTAGACTATCTAATAGTGAAGTTATAGCACTGGCCATTTTATAGTCACCAGTAGCAACTCATTTCCTTACCATTCGCATCTTCCGTCTCTCTTTCCACCTTTCCTAAAAATCTGCACAATACACTGCATGAGTAGGGGTCATCCCCTGAGTGCTGGTTTTATAAAAAAAAAGAGATACCCAGCATTCCTAGACGATCTTGAGTACGCATTCTTTGTTATCCGGATTAATCAAAACTAGTAGGGGTCATCCTCTGAGTGCAAGTTTTATAAAAAAAAAAAAATAAAATATGAAGCCTTTTTATTCGGGAGTGCTTTAGGTGAACACCTGAACAGTTTTCTTTGTAACTTCCATTAAACTCCTTTGGGGGTCTTAAAAAATGTATGAATATATTTGAGAAAAGTCCATTATGTATAAAGGTTGGCAGGTATAAGAATGGTAGATTGTGTTTCCACAGGCAAAGATCCATTTTGCAACTATAATGGAGGGAAATTTATCTCCTCCTCATTTAATACTTTTCTGAGTCTTGCACATTTTGACTACAACATTTTTATTGTAGTGAAAAGTCTCCAAAAGAATGCTGCATCCAATTGCAATGTATGCTAGCCTATTAGTACAAGCACATGAGCTTCCCAAGTTCATTTCCTACAGTTACGAAACAATTTTATGTTTTGTTAAAGTGATGGGAAGCAAGCACATAATATTGAAGCAATTAAAAATTATTTTTCAACTATTAACGCCGATTTACGACGATTTAACGTGGGTACCTGTCCGCATGGACCTAATCCCACGGTGCTCTTCGCATAGGGTGAAATACAATGCGTCTACCAATGCCCCTAGATGTAACAGACTGTTACACCTGAGGACCAATTCGAAGCCATGTATTTGAACATGACTTCTCCCTTGGTTTCCTAACCAGAGCCTATCTAAAACTCCTTCCGATCTTTGGATCCCGGAACCCAGTTGAAAAAATGCGACTTCACACCGAGCCCATTAACTACACTCTTCCCGTGATTTGAGTGCAAAAATCTGTCGTTCGGAGTCGACTTTAAACTGTAGGTCCTGGCACTTCTGCATAAAATTAACACACACAACATAAGTGGTGTGAGAAACTTCGATCTTCTTGGGGACGATTGTTGTAGACTGTCTAATGGTGAAGGCATAGCACTGGCCATTTTATAGTTACCAGCAGCAACTCGTTTCCTTACTGTTCCCATTTTCCCTCTCTCTTTCCTCCTTTCCTAAAAAACCTGCACAATGCACTGCATGAGTAGGGGTCATCCCCTGAGTGCTGGTTTTATATAAAAAAAAGATACCCAGCATTCCTAGACGATCTTGAGTACGCATTCTTTGTTATCCGGATTAACCAAAACTAGTAGGGATCATCCCCTGAGTGCTGGTTTTATAAAAAAAAAAATTCAACTATTACGTAAGTAAGTTATAGACCAAAGTCCGAAACGGAGATCGATTGTTATTATAAGCCTTTAGTCGAAATTACAACCTACCCTACAGTTTAAGAAACTTTTCATAAGAATTTTATTTACCCTAAGAGAGTTTTTACCAGAAGACTGCTGAAAGAAAGTCTTTGAAGAAAAATATTTCCTGTTGTTCCAGATGGTTGGACTGGGATTTGAACTACGGGCACTCGTCTAATAGAGCAACACACTATTAAAGAATCAATTTTTCTCCTTTTTAGAACTGTTTTTAGTACTTTTTAGAATTTTTAATATAGTGTATTACACTGAGCGCCAAAAGTGAGTAAACACCACTGAAATAATTCATTTTCTTAGGATAGCGAGAAAAGTAAATGAGAATAGTCGAATAAATTTCCAAAAATAAAATGTTAAAACAAAAATAAAAAACAAAATTATTTTTGTGCTACAAGCATATTTTTTATAATAGAAAATTTAAGATTTAAGTGGGTGTTGACTCACTTATGGCGCTCAGTGTATATTGGACTACTACGACTTAAAACAAAAATAAAAAATAAAATTATTGTTGTGCTACAAGCAATTTTTTATAATAGAAAATTTAAAATTATAGTGGGTGTTGACTCACTTATGGCGCTTACTGTATATTGGGACTTCTAGAAAGTAACTTATAGGAGGAAAGAAATAGGGAGTAGCGTGTTTCAAACTGATTTTGAATTTATTTTTTGTTTTATAATCATTGTTTTACATTCGTGACCGTTTTTATATTAAATAACTCACACCAAAGTTCTTTTAGGAAAATGTAAATGACGAGGATTCCGACATAATTAATTACGAAATTTTTACTTGTAATTATTGTTAACTAATTAATTAATATTTTTTTTTCTAGAATAAAATTGCTTAACACTCCTTTAACTAACTCTTGATTTGCGAAAAACGCACGTGATGGTAAACAAAAATTGGCCACAAAATTTTTATGGCCAATATTGTATTTTATTTCTTATCTCGAATGGTGAATATGGTTACCATTAATGATTAACGCCTTTATTTATTAAAATAATAAATTAAAATTAAAAAATTAATATTTAATATTTATTATGGGTAAAAATCACACACCCTCTATTCGTTTGTTAAAGATTGAAAATGAAAAATATAAGCGTACTTTTATTTGAATATGTATTCTAAAAAGTACTTTAAAAAAGTACTTTTTTTATTTACTTATTAATTACAATAGAATTACAAATTATAGTTCAGCAATATGCTCGGTGTCTGTGGTGGAAATCCAACCCACGACCCTAACGCTAATAGTCTACCACACTACTCACTAAACTGCCAGGGCACCGCCAAAAAGTACTTTTTTATTTTTCGCATTAATTCGTAATCATGCCTGAAACTTGTATTCGCGACTTTGCATCTGAGACAAAGCATTAGTGGAAGCAGAAGGTAGAGAACAGAGTTCGAAGAGCCTGCTAATTTGGTACTATAGGGGTACCATACAATTAAGAAAATAAGAGAAAAGACCACAGTGGAGGAAAAATAATAACGATAATGCATCAGTTTATTTAAAGGGTCCGCCAAAAGACTTTCTTTTATTTTCAAAATGCTTTAGAAAAAAAACTACTGAATATTTTCTTAAATTTCTTTTTTTTATTTGAAAGTTTAATGCTTCAGGTTAATAATGGAAAATAATTTCATTTAAATGAATGCCTCGGCTGGCCATGCAGTAGCCTACACGATCGGTCCAATTTTTAAGCACATTATCGATTGTATGCAGTTGTATTTCACCAATGGCTTCACGAATATTGTCCTTTAAAGCGTCAATTGTCTCTGGCTTGTCTTATTAATACTTGTCTTTGACGGCACCCCATAAATAATAGTCCAGCGGTGTCAAATCGCAGCTTGGAGGTGGCCAAACTACATTAGCTCTAGGGCTGAAAATGCGATCTTCAAAAACAGGGCGCAAAACATCGAGTGTAGCTTCAGCTGTGTGGCACGTAGCGCCGTCCTGTTGAAACCACATGTTTCTTGTGAACAAAAATTCGTTCAACATGGTCCGATAACGATCGCCATTGTTTATAACGGCCACTCCTTGCTTATTTTGGAAGAAAAATGGCCCAATTATGCCTCTGGACCTAAATCCGCACCAAACAGTGACTCGTTTTGTATGCGTCGGCTTTTCAATGTATGCGTGCGGGTTTTCTGTGCCTCAAATGCGACAATTTTGCTTGTTTACGTACACCCGTCAAGATCAAAATCAGTTTCATCTGAAAAGCTGATTTTTTTTGTCAAAATGGGCCTTTTTTTGTAAGCCGATCGCAGGCCTACTTAGCGAAGCAAAAACGCGTATACACAATGAAGGATAATACTAATTACCTGTCAAATCAGACATGAGCTAAGTGTTACCATTCACGAAATAAGCACTCGTTGAAAAGAAAAAAAAAAACGTTAGAAGGCGGACCCGATATATCGTTTACAACGAAGGCAATAAGAATACCGTTTTTACGTGATTTTGTTTCCTTTTAGCATTCTTAAGCAAACTTGGAAAACGATAATAGTAAAGAGGTACAGTTTCCGCTTAACTGATATGAAGCTGGGATTACGACCTAGCTTCTCACATCATTTATGTTGTGTGTGTTAATTTTATACAAAAGTGGCGGGACTTACAGTTTGAATTCGACTTTAAACGACAGATTTTCAAGAAACTTTTTAATGGTAATTTTTGCTAGAAAACTGCTGAGAGGAAATGGCCGTTGTATTTTTCCATATTTCCTTCTTCCTGACCTGGGGTTTGAACCGTGGTCTCACGTCTAATATGCCAACACACTATCTGCTAGACTAAGTCTATAACACAATGCACCACTTCATACATCGTTTAACACGTTCACGCCGCCGCCTACTAGCGGTGGCCCGCACTAGACTGCCTTATCGGACGGTGTGTACCACTGGTGGCCCGCACAAGAATGCAATTGATCAAGTTATTAGACGATCCGTAATGTCAAATATTTAGATCTTTAACACTTCGGTTACCGAAGAAAAATACCTGGGATTTACTTTATATTTCATCGGGTGCGTGCTCGAGTGAGCTTTGTGATATCAGAGCTACCACTACGACCTAACCTAACCTAACCTACGTTATTTTTAATAACAATTATAATTAATAACGTCTTATAAATATAACAGCCAACAAGCATGAATTAAAGCGCTGACGTGAACGTGTTAATCCGTTTTACTAGGTATAAAATTTGTTGACAATGAAGAGGGGGGCTTTCCGCTTGATTAAGATGAAACTAAGTTTGTTTTGAAGGCATTGAATGCTGCATTGACTTCAGAGGAGTTTATGTTCAGCAATTAAGAATAATGGTAACAAATTACACGTAATTTCTTTGCTAAATTGGCGTATAATAAGATGTAATTGGTTTTAAGCGAAGCTTACTAATTAGGGTTGTAATATTAACTAAGTATTGCCACACTTCGATTGTGGTTTAATTGTAAACTAAAGCTGCCTGAAACTGCTTTAAATTATAAATTTCGTTGCTTATTAATTATAAAATCACGTACACTTCTCTAATTATAGTGTAAAGTGTGTTAATTAATAATTTATTTATTTATTTATTGATAAATTTACAAAAAAAAAAATATGTTTTTTTTTAAATTTAAGTTTCTAATAAAATAAAAATAAATTTTTCGTTGTTAATTAAGAACAAAATACTCGTATTACTCCAATAATTTATGGACCAAAAATAGCTTACAGAAGCGTTACTACTCCATAAGACCGTGAGTAATATTGGTTTGAAATTTTGTGATTTTTTTTTCTCCCCCTTCCCTCCTTCTTTTAATTTATTTATTGAAAATAAATTTTACATTTTTATTATCGTAAAATATTTTTTTTTTTAAATTTATTTAAACGTAATTTTTTTTCTTTATAAAAAAGAAAACTGGTTTTATTGTTTTCAATTTAATTTGTTTTTTTTTTTATTAATTGTATTAATTATAATAATTTTTTTTTAATATAATATTTAATAATTACTCAAATATGTATTTGTTTTTAACAATCACATTCATACACGAGCTATTTTAAGACCCTCTTGTACGTTGCCCCGTATAATTCGAAAATAATATTTATTTTTAATAATTTTTTTTTTTTATATTTTATTGACACCTTTTTTTTTAATATTTATTTTTTTTTATATTCAAAATGAAAAAACAAAAATTTATAAACTCATGCCATCAATTCATTTAAGATTATTGAAAGTCTCTAGTCGGAAAGAGAAAAAAAATATTGATTTAATTGCGTCATGCATGTGCGGTTTAAAGTCCATTTTTCTAAATTTAAATTTAAAAAAATCTGTTGGAAATTTTCCTTAAAAAGTGTTTTTGTCTTCCCCCATTTATGACCTTTATGACATCACACTTTGCGACCAGAGATCAGCCACGAGTATTCAAAACGATGAGTAGATTCGAGTCATACTTATAATTTCTGAAACTTATACGCATTCATACTATTTACTACTCATACTGAAAGTTGGAAGTACTCATCGTATTCATACTTAATAATACGCATGATGTTATTGACTTCGACTTGTCTCTTCTTAACACTTACACGAATCACAAAATAAGTATGATTCGCCTACGAGTACTGCAATACTCACAACAAGATTGTGTGTAGGCTTTCCTTGTTGTCTTTATCTTTCCTTTATACTTTGTTTGCATATACAACAACAACAAAGCCTGTAAATTTTGATGAATGATTCGAGCCACTCGAATCATTTATAAGTATTATAAGTATTTTTCTAAATTTATGAATCAGAATGTGTAGGCATATGAATCAAACATATTTCGAATGTCGTGAGTTTGATGTTAACATTGTACTCATACTCATTGTAACTTTATTGTAACGAGTACAAATGAATCAGAGTAGTTGAATTTCAATTCTGTTGATTCACTCATACTCAAAATTGTATGAATACTTATAAGTAGCTGAAAAACGATTCATTACTGATCTCTGTTTGCGAAATCACTTTTGAGGTTGTAAGCTCTTCAGATTCTAAACAGGTTTTGCATATCAGGAGGATTGAAATGAAAGTTTATTTGATTCCTGAAGCCACAAAACCCTCCTCTATATGGCAGCCTTTTTAATTCCTGTGTAAAGGAATTTCAGGCAAAATGGAGGCAATTTATCTTAAACTAGTAATGAGAAGGAAACTGTCGTGAAAGGCTCTCATAGAGACCAACTCGAAAATAATGCATACCAGGAGATATTAGTTAACTATGACTTTCGGGAATTTCAACTGGATAGGCATGAAAAATTTGAAAAAATCTCGGTAGGAGTTAGATAAGACTTAACTTAACCAACAACGGTGCTAGAAGCCCTACTGTATGGTATATAGATTCGTCAGCCGGCATTGGACCAAATTGGACAAGTGGCTGACAGCTCTTCCTGACTGAAAAAAAAACAACTGAAGAAATTAGAAAGCCACCTACTCCTTTAATATAGAGTACGGGTCCTAGGGCCTTTGGTGGGACGGCTGAAGAAGAGTTAGAAGATAGAATATGGATGGGTCGTAGGGCCTATGGTAAGACATCTCCCGGGTATTTTTTAAATGGAAGTGAACGCCTTCGGAACATGTGTTCAATTCCATTTAATCAGAATTTACGGCAGACAGTAATACTATTTGAAAGTCATATGGGGCTAACTCGAGGTTAGAATGTTATTGTCTGAGTAAGTTGAACCAGTTAGGCAGGGGAAATAGGGACACAATTTATTTGATTGCATATCATGTTGGAATTCAGGGCAATAAGTAGACCGATGACTTCGCCAGAAAGAAATCCTCCACAACCACTGATCATGTTAAAATCTTTCCATGAAATGGGAAAACTGGTTTCGAAAGGCATACTCGGCAAAATTGTCGGTAGATGAGGTATTTTTGGGAATTGTACCCTTGAATTGCCATGATTAACTCAAAAATAGTAAGAGAGGGCCTAGAATTTCCCAACACATTATGGAACTTGAATACGTATTAGACTAGGTCCCTACACTTTTGGCTTATAAAAATCATTCCGTGGACTTAATACAAGTCGCCAATTAGCCACCTGTTCCTTAGCCCTAGTAAAGAATATTGGCCACGCTGCTTTAGATAGACGCAAAGTGAAATACTTCGCCAAAGAGCAATTGGCCACCAGTTCCTAAATCCTAATAAAGGATATCGGCCACGCTGCTTTGGATAAACAGAAAGCACTTAACCATTGGGTATACTTTAAGTACGACTGCAGTCTGAGATATAACTTTAACGGTGAAATGGGTTTCACAACATCTCCCGAACAAATCTTTGGATTATGTGAAAACGACAAGCTGACAATATGGAACTCATTTTATGTGATTATTCTACTTCTGATAAACTTTCTTATAGACCTTGGCTTGAGAGGTTAATGCTGAATAATAATAACATTTAGGGGCCATTGTGCTAATACGACCGGTGTTAGCTTCTTAACTGCAATTCATGTTTAGGTCTGATCCCGATAAAAATGAGTGCATTTTCTTATCTTTCCTCTTTCATTTTGAAACGAGAGATGCCTGTGAAAGGTTATTTATTTGGCTTTCAGGTCTGAATTTGGTGCTTGTTATGGGTGCTTGCGATTACATACGATTTTAAGCAACTGCTGGAATTCCTTTCGTATATTCAAAACTTTCCAAACTATTAAGCCCTTAACTTAATTTTTAAAACGCTTTTTAACTTAATTATTGCTTGTCAAATAAAAATATCTTGTTTTTTTTGCGAATAATTTAATTTAAATCAACCAATCTGTATGCTATTCCTGGAAGCGTGTCAATTACGAATGTTTTCATATGGTTTTGTCGTACAACAGTTTAATTAATTTAGGCACGCCGCTACAAGATTCTATTCCTTTATCAAAATTCTGATTTTTTTTGCGTCTATTTCTTAATGGAATTCTTTAAATTTTAGGCGTCCAACTATTTTTAAATTCAGTTAAATTGATTTGTAAACGAACGAACGACGGGCAATTGATTTTAATTGGCAGTGATTTTTCTTTTTCACTGGCAAACACTATACGAAAACGACGTAACGCTATTATTTATAACAGTTGAACAAATAGCGTCAAAGAAGACGGTTTAGAAACAAAAAAGAGGAATTTTAAATTCGAAAGGAAAAAAAGAGATTTTAATAGTCCTTTTTCATCATTATGTTCGAGCATTATTGTTTACGTTGTCTACCCCTAGTGAATCGGTAGGAATTGGCTAAAAAAAACCCTTTTTACAATTTTTATTTAATTTTTAAATAATTTTTTTTTCATATTTTTTTTCTTTAAATTTGTAAATTTCAAAAGCATGTAAATTTAAATTTTTTTTATTTAAAAAATATTTTTTTTTTTTAATTTTAAAAATTTATTAAAAAATTTCTTATGTTTTAAATTTTAGCCATCGCGAGCAAGAGCAACGCAATGCCGAGGATGTTTTATTTGATATGTTCTACAATGAGGAGACCGGTCTCATATCCATGGGCAAATTCTTGGCAGCCCTTAAGACCACTGGCATTAGACGCAGCGATCCCAGGATCAAGGAGCTTATGGATAACCTAAAGAAAGTGCACAAATTATCCAATTATGAATCTGGTTCCTCGGCTGAAACACAAAATCTTAATAGGGAAACATTTAAAGCGTAAGTTTAAATATCAGTCAGAAAGAATTTTCAGAATTAAAAATTTTCATTTT
This sequence comes from Sarcophaga peregrina, assembly GCA_014635995.1. NCBI lineage: Eukaryota > Metazoa > Arthropoda > Insecta > Diptera > Sarcophagidae > Sarcophaga > Sarcophaga peregrina. The sequence continues at coordinate 39,114,033 of CM025793.1, forward strand.
TCTGTTCTTTCCCTAACAGTGTGGTGGCCCAAAATATTGTGCTGATAGCCAAAGCCTTCCGCCAGCAATTTGTTATACCCGATTTTGTTGGTTTTGTCAAGGATGTCGAGGAGATTTATTGGAAGTGTAAAAGTAATACCGCTGGCAAAGTAGCCGACTATATACCTCAATTGGCCCGCTATAGTCCTGAGTCCTGGGGCGTTAGTATTTGTACCATTGATGGCCAACGTTACTCCATTGGCGATGTGGAGGTACCCTTCACTTTGCAAAGTTGCAGGTAAATATTCTTTTAATTAAAATTAAAAAAATCCTTTTTCAATCATTGTATCACCTCCACTCAGGTTTGTTTGTTATGTTATAGCATTTTAAGAATTCCTTTCACTAATTGAAATTATTACAGTGGTCGCTAGACACAAGCTAGATGTGAAATAGCAAAAGTAAAATAGAAGAGTTATCTTTAAGGAAAACTAGATCTCACCTAGAAACTTAGATTTTCACTCTCTCTCTCTCTCTCTTCTTTTGTGCATTTGAACAAGCATTGAAACTCATTTTATATAAAAGGTCTGTTCGCTTTACTAATTGAAAATAAATTTTATTTTTTTCTTCTTCTAACTTTTCTTCCCCTCCCTAAAAACCATGCAAACTAAAACCCTTAGCAAACCTTTAACCTATGCCATTGCCTTGGAGAAATTGGGTGCTAAAGTTGTACACTCTTATGTGGGCCAGGAGCCTAGTGGCCGTAATTTCAATGAATTGGTTTTGGATTACAACAGTAAGTATATCATCCTCCTCCTCTTCCTCCCCCCTCCTCCTCTTCCTGCATAATATATTAAATTATTAAAATTTTTATTTTCAGATAAACCCCATAATCCAATGATTAATGCTGGTGCCATATTGACCTGCTCTTTGATTCATGCATTAATTAAACCCGAAATGACAGCAGCCGAAAAGTTTGATTATGTTATGCAATGGTTTAAACGTTTATCGGGTGGCGATAATATTGGCTTTAATAATGCCGTCTTTTTATCGGAACGTGAGGCTGCTGATCGTAATTATGCTTTAGGCTTTTATATGCGCGAAAATAAATGCTTCCCCAAACGCACAAATTTAAAGGAATGTATGGACTTTTATTTCCAGGTAAGTTAATAAAAAAATTGATGATGCTAAGTCCTTGATATCCTTTAATATAAATCATACTGACCAACTGACTCATTCATTCCATAATCCTGAAATAAGATTCACACACGGTCCATAGACAAGTCTTCGATTAGTAATTCCAATTTCCGGATAATTCAATGAAAACTTATCCATACTTTTGTGAAGAGTCCCTAGGTATGTGGGTTAACAACGAAATGGTGCAGACGAAAACCGATTTAATCCTCAAGAGAGCAGTTTATTACTGAAGACTTTAGGCAGATGCAACGACAATCAGGCTCAGGGCTTAACAAAAGCTTTATCCGTTAAAAATATTAAAGAAGAGACTAATCATGAGAATTCGAAAACCGAATTTTTACTAGAATGATGAATATATCGTTTAGCATTGTTATGGTCTTTCGAACATCAAACTGAACGATAATGTCCGTGGAAAACGCGAGCACCTATATTAATTAAAAGCACGATCTACAGGAAACTGTTCGGTATAAAGGCATGGAGACATTTATCGTTTTTAAAAACTTCTGTATTCTAGCGCTTCTAGAGCTGCTGCTCTTCATTTCATTCTTTTGGAATGACTTATTCGTGCGTGCTGATGAAGATATCTGTTCGGTATGGAGTCCGTATCGTCTTTAAAAACTTGTATATTCTATTAGACGGTAGCTTATACCCTAGAAATGTGGGCTACTGTAAAATCTGGCATTTTTTCGAAATGATTTAACCGGGCGTAATGTTTCTTCGCCGTTTTCTAGTAGGTAGTGTGCTGGCTTATTAGACGTAAAGCCAGGGTTCGAGTCCCAGGCCAGACATCAAAACAAAATACAAAAAGCGGCGGCTTCCTCTCAGCAGATTTCTGGCAAAAACTCTGAGAGTAAATAAAATTACCATGCAAAAGTTTCTCACTCGACTTCTCGTTCGGAGTCGACTTTAAACTATAGGTACCGCCACTTATATATAAAATTAACACACACAATATAAGTGGTGTGAAAAACTAGGTCAATAATACTGACTGAAGGGTCATACATAATTGTGTGAAGACTTTAGATAAGTTCAACGGTCATCGGGCTCTAATACGAGAACTTAACGAACCTCTAATCCGTTAAGATACGAAAGGCAAGACTTTATAGGGAAATAGGACAGAAACTAGGAAGCCTAGGGAGGAAAACTGTTGCTTCGTATTTGCCCGAGCATCGTAATGTCTATGGAGAACGAGTTGCTGAATTAATTAAAAGCTCAAACAACTTATCATGAGAATTTATAGGGAAATAGGGCAGAAACTAGGAAGCCTAGGGAGGAAAACTGTTGCTTCGTATTTGCCCGAGCATCGTAATGTCTATGGAGAACGAGTTGCTGTAGTAATTAAAAGCTCAAACAAGCAGGATTGCTGGCTAAGGTATCTGTCCTGTATGAAGGCACGAAAACCTTTATCGTCTTTACTTCTCTATTCTAGTAGACCGTAGATTAATGTGAGTTACTGCCTTAACTTAAATTTTTTCGGAGTGGTTTGATCGCGCGTAATGTCTTTCTGTTGCGATTAGAATATCCCATGATAATTAAAATCGGGTTGAGTTCTGACGAATGAATCTAAATGGATATCGGAAGTCGGTGAAGGTTTCTATATCACGGCTGAAGCTAATATTCTTGTCCATTCCAGTTCAAAGTTTCCTTAATCTATTGATTTCCCAGCTGGCAACACTATGGGGAAGTGATATTTGGGCAATAAGGGATACCAAAGCAACTCTAAAGGCACTTTCTGCCTTACTTTTAGTAAAAACAGACATTTTTTAATGAGATGGTGCGACATTCTAACGATCTCATTGCTAGGATGAACGATAATGCGAGGAATAAATGAAACCTAGCCCTTTCGGCAGTTATGCGGGTATTCCCGTCATTCATTATTCTCTAATTAAACTAATGACGGGAATTCCCGCTCACATTTAAACTATAAGAGCTGATTTGTGTTATCCTTTGTACAAAGTGAGAGTTGCTATTGTGGTAAAATATTTAATCCCTTCATGGCGGGAATTCCCGTCATTTGATCCACAGTTAAAAGCCATAATTTAACGATAAAAAGGCGAAAATACCCGCTCTTCATTTTTGTATGGAAAAAATAAGTGATCCTCTTGGTAGCAACAGTTAAATTTAAATGCGGACGAAAGGGCGTGTCCGTGATAAGATTACTAAGACAGACATTAATCTGCCATTCCAGTACATTACAATGTTAGAAGGAATAGATAACCTATCTGTGCTGTAATGCTTTGATCTGAATTTACAAAGCGACATGCTTTTTATGGTAGTGATGACTATTGTCTTGTGAAGGCTTATATAAGAAGAGTAACCTTTCAAATCGTAAACTTTTAGGGGCTACAGTAATGTGCAAAAGTATGAGGCTATTAGTCTGGGTAGAAACTCTTTGTAGAACTTTGCTGAATGGAGCCTATAGTTTTTGTACCATCCTATTGGATTGGAAAGCCTTCTGTATAAAGCAACACTTTTGTGACAAATGACGTCATCATTTTTAAAATTTGTAATTAATTTTGTGTTTATTTTTGTTTTTTTTTATTTTATTTTCTATAAAATCTTAATATTTTGCATATATTTTTAGTGCTGTTCCATGGAAACAACCTGTGAAGCCATGTCCGTTATTGCTGCCACCTTAGCAAATGGTGGTATTTGTCCCTACCACCGAAGAAAAAGTATTCCAACCCGAAGTTGTACGTGATGTCTTGTCAATTATGCACTCCTGCGGTACTTACGATTATTCTGGTCAATTTGCTTTCAAAGTTGGTCTGCCAGCCAAGTCCGGTGTAAGTGGTGGCATGATGTTGGTCATACCCAATGTTATGGGCATATTTGCCTGGTCACCGCCACTCGATCAATTGGGCAACTCGGTGAGAGGTGTACAATTCTGTGAGGAATTGGTGAATGTTTTCAATTTCCATCGTTATGATAATTTGAAACATGCTTCGAATAAAAAGGATCCACGTAAACATCGTTATGAAACGAAGGGTTTAAGTATAGTTAACTTATTATTCTCGGCTGCTAGTGGTGATGTAACTGCATTGAGAAGACATCGTTTATCGGGCATGGATATTACTTTGGCTGATTATGATGGTCGTACCGCTTTGCATTTGGCTGCCTCTGAGGGTCATTTGGATTGTGTGAAATTCTTATTGGAACAGTGTCATGTGCCACATAATCCCAAGGATAGATGGGGTAATATGCCTGTTGATGAGGCTGAAAATTTTGGCCATCAAACGATTGTTGAGTATTTGAAACAGTGGGCTGAAAAGGCACAAACTACAGAGGAACCCAAAACTGAGGCTGTGCTTAAGAATACCGAAGCCGATGAGGTAAGTAATAAGATGAAGAAGATTTTCTTTTTAATATAAGATTTTTTTCATTGTTTTTTAGGAAATTGTACCCGATGAAGTTAAATCGGAATATGATCGCAGTGCTACTGCTAGTCCTATGCCTTCTGAAGCTAGTACCAGCAGTGGCCCTGACGATACCACCCGTCCGGGCTTGTAAAGACTTAAATAGATGATTAATAAATAACAAAAGGAATCTCTGACTAGCTTACATAAACAACACAAACATTTGATTTAATTTTTAACCATTTTTAAGTTTAGTAATTTAAAGTTTTAGAATGGATTTGTAGTTGCGAAAACTTTTTTCTTTTGGGAAGTTTGAATTATAATTTAAAGCTTGTTGGGAAAACAAAAGGAAAAAGTTTTTAAATATACTATGAAAGCATTCCTAATGCTTAAAATTAAGAAAATTAAACAAAAAAAAACAAACATATTTTCTATACTCCAAAGATATTGAAAACCCAGTGTTAATAAAATAAAGTGATCGTACATACAGACATAAATGCATATATTTTATGAAACAATTTAATGAAATGACAATAATAATAATATGTATCGTATCGTAACGTATTTATTATAAACTATAAAAACTTATTTTATTTAAAAATATTGATTATAAACGTAGTAAATCTAGTAAACATAGAAAACATTCTTTGAATTCATAAACTTTCCAATATTTTGCTTCCATAAACAAGTTTCAAGTTTATTTAGAGAAATTAAATAAAAAGATTCACGTGATTCATATGATTAAAATAAATCCTTCTACCTCTGTTTGTCTTTAAAAAAAAATATCTCTTTTTTTCCATTTAAAATATTAAGAAATTAAAAAAAAAACTTAAAAAATTAAAAAAAAAATTCAATTCTTCATTAATCAGTTTCATTATAAATTTTGTTTAAAAAAAAAAAATAAATAAAATTTTTTTTTTAAAACACCTGTGATTATTCGAAATTTTTTTTGTATTTACTTTAAATATTATTTTTATTTTTAATAAATTATTAAAAAAATTTTTTTTTTTTCAATACGATATTTTTGTAGTTTTTAATTTTGTATTATTGTGTTTTAGAACTTCGAACTGGTTTTTGATTCCTTTTTTCCTTTTTTTTTATTTTTTAATTAGTAATAGTTTATTAGTAATTAAATTTATTTTTAAATACTTTAAGTTATTATTTGCTTAAGTCTTTATTTTAGCTGACTATGTTATGGAAAAATTGTATACTTAAACTCTATTATTTACAATAATATTGTATTTAGACAAAAAAAAAAAATATTTAATATTCTTAAATAAGTTTGTATTGATGTATCCTATATAATATGTATGTATGTGTATCAATATGTTACAAACAAAAAATTGAATAAAACAAATAAAAAAAACTTTCAAATCAAATTGGATGCAAATCCACATTCAAAAGAAATTCAAATTTTTTTATTAAAAATTGTATTAAGTGTCGCACAGTGTTACCAAAAGCCAATCTAGCTGGAAAAAAAGGCAATTTTTTGATGTATTAAAATTGATTTGATTTGTTTGGTATTCGATAGATAAATGTCCACTCTTTATAACTGTATATCAGTTTTTTTTATTTTTTTCTTATTTGGTTTGTAATGTTGATCCAAATATGAGCAATTGCATTATGGCAGTTTTTATAGAAGTGCAGTCTATTTTTAGCATCATATTTGAACGGATCGTATTATCAAACTATTAAACATTTTTAATTTATTTTTTTTTACAGCATTATGTCGGGTATGTATTATCTACTGTGCAAATATCTGTTGATTTGAAACATTTTTTAATGTGTAAAAATGGTGATAGATAGTAAGATATTTGTGTAGTAAATATTTTATATTGTTAGATATTCAGTGTAACTTTTAAATAGGATTCCCGTCGATTCCCGTGAAAAGTGTTATTGTCTATTAATCTGTGAAATGTCCATTTTAGAAATCAAAAAAAATTTGCCGCTAATACTTGCAAATGAGCTTTTAAATACATATACAGATTACATACCTATAACCCGAAAAGAGCTTTGTAACGCTTGGGTCACTGAAAGGGAAAGCAAAGAAAGAGCAAACGCTGTCATTAATTATTTTTTTCTTAAGAGTCGGTTGCAAAAAAGCCGTTCTGAAGATTATTGCAATAAAGTTAAGTCATCTTTACGAAGATTAACGTATTCAATTAATGAAAAGTGGATGAAAGCTAATCGGATTAATAAAGCTTTTGAAATCGCTAATGAAATTTGGTTAGATGGATTCTTTTGTATACCTTCTGAAAATTCATTTAAAATTCCAAAAGAATTTAATCAAAAGATTAGCAGTACTTTTGAAAACCATGTCATGTGGCTATGCAGTTAATGTGAAAACCTTCCGAGAGTATGCGATGGATACTGCGAAATTATACATAGAATTGTATCCATGGTACTGCATGCCATCAAGTGTCCACAAAATTTTAATTCATGGCGCAGACATAATTCAAAATGCTGCGCTTCCAATTGGAATGATGTCAGAGCAAGCACTTGATTTCGAAACAAAGATTTTAGATTTATTCGAGAACATCATACAAGAAAAATTTCAAGAGAAAAAACAATGGAAGATCTTTTTCATTTTCTACTTTTATCATCTGATCCATTAATTTCAACAAAACCAGCTCTTGGATCTCTCTGGACCCTTTAATACAGGAAGATGAAGATTAATTTGAATAAAAGTATTTTTTTTTATTCAATAATATAATAATGTGAAACAATGTTTTAATTTTTTTAAGTTGTTTTTGTAATGAATTTTTCTAAAAAAGTGAAATAAAAACACTTAACTGTCTTTTACAATGAGTGGGGGGCTCTCCATAGTACCCTAGAAGGGTCCTTCTGCGGAAATTTTGGACTTAAATGAGTTTAGGGCCCCATAAATGTAGAAATCCGTTAAATTTTAAAAAATTGAAAAAACTATACATTAATTGCTTCTATGAGAAATGCCACGCCCACTCCACCTATAACTCCCATTTTTGGCACATAAACCTTTCGATAAGAAATACAAAATTCCAAAATTTCATGCTTCTAGCTACTTCCAAAGAGAAATTATGACTTTTTTCCAGCTAGATTGGCTTTTGGCAACACTGTGTGTCGGTTTAAAACCCAGTTCAGGCATCTACACCAAAACGAAATATAGGAACCACCAAATATCTTTTTTTTTCTAGAAAATGCTTTAAAAAAAACCTACTGAAGATTTTCTCAAATTTCTTTTTTTATTTGAAAGTACAATCCTTCCGGTTAATAACGGAAAATAATTTCATTAAAATGAATGCCTCGGCTGGTTATGCAGTAGCCTACACGATCGTTTCCAATTTTTAAGCACATTATCGATTGTGTACAGCTGCATTTCACCAATGGCTTCACGAATATTGTCCCTTAAAGCGTCTGGCTTGTTAGCGTATCACTTATCTTTAACGGCATCCCACAAAAAATAGTCCAACGGTGTCAAATTGCAGCTTGGAGGTGGCCAAACGACATTAGCTCTGCGGCTGATAATGCCATCTTCAAAAACAGGGCACAAAACATCGAGTGTAGCTTCGGCTGTGTGGCACGTAGCGCCGTCCTGTTGAAACCAAATGTTGCCAATATCCTCCTCTGCAATTTTTGTGAACAAAAATTCGTTAAAAATAGTCCGATAACGATCGCCATTGACTGTAACAGCCACTCCTTGCTCATTTTTGAAGAAAAACAGCCCAATTATGCCTCTGGACCAAAATCCGCATCAAACAGTGACTCGTTTTGGGTGCGTCGGCTTTTCAATGTGTGCGTGTGGGTTTTCTGTGCCACAAATGCGATAATTTTGTTTGTCTATATACCCGCCAAGATCAAAATGAGTTTCATCTGAAAAGATGATTTTTTTTTTGTCAAAATCGGCTTCTTCTGTAAGTCAATCGCAGGCCCACTTAGAAAAGCGAAAACGCGTATAAACAAGGAAGGATAAAACTAATTACCTGTCAAATCAGACGTGAGCTAAGTGTTACCATTCACGAAATAACCACTAGTTGAAAAAAAAGTTCGATGGCGGACCTGATATTTTAAATATTCCTTCGGCGACTTTCTTTCATAAAATTACCATGAAAAAGTTTCTCAAGAGTCTGTCGTTCGGAATAGACTTTAAACTGTAGGTCTCGAGAAGCAGTGACAGTGACCCACACTTTCCTGATAACATTATCGAAGTATTCACTGATAGAATAAAATTATATGTCAAAGCAAATGTTATATGGAATTCTTTCGGATCGGTTAAATCTTAGATCCTCCCTTAAATTGCCTGATTCTTGTATCCCGTTTGAAATAGTGAAACAAAGACACTTTGAAACCATATTATATAGGGTAGGAGGTAGTGAAAACTCAAGCTCCATTACGGATGCCTCATAGATTAACTGAGAAAACTAAAAACCAGCCTGAGAGTGATTACTTCTATATCAACAAAGCCATCGCTCTGTACTGACGTCAATAATTGGAACGATCACGGCCGCTAACATCGTCAGGGTTATGATTGCAAGTGGAGAGATTTGGGCCTCAGTGGCGATTCGCGTGGATCGCATTCTAAGACAAAGAGATATCTTTAGGCTGCAGAACATGTAGGCACGCTGGCATAGATGACACTGGCACAAGTGTTCATCGAAATTCCAAACAGGGACCTGGACGAAGGTGGAATAATGGAGACGCTTAGATGTCTCCGCAATTTTCGATACGCAGACCGAGTGCGGATAGGAGCACGCAGCAAAAGAACTCCACTTCGAAGTAATGGGCACAACGAGTCCACGAGGCTAGGGTGAGGGCCACACACACGAAGGATGTGTATTGGCTTTGTAGATCCCAGTGGTTTGTGGCTTATTCGCATACACCTGCGCCTTAAGAAAACTGCACTAGCAAAAGTCTAACCGTATCAACTCGTTTGATATCGGTTTGCTTCTCATCTTAACGTGAGATGGCCATGCCCTCAAATCCCTTGTGTAGGGTGTCAAATGTGTTATGGAATGTATGACACGTAGTGTCGTAGATCATCCAATTCAGGCGAAAAGCACTTAAGAATGACCAACGAATAGTGCTCTCAATTTGGCGAACCCACGACGTTGTCTACATGAAGTCGCCGTAGTCTAGTGTGTTGCCTTATTAGACATGCGTTCTCGGTTCAAATCCCAGGTCAGAAAAAATATCTATCTTCGAATGTGCACGCTGGCAGAGCTGTCGCTCTGCACTGACGTCGATTATCGGAACGATAATGTCCACTAACATTTGCGAGATGATGATTGCGAGCAGGGAGAATTGGGCCTCAGTGGCAAATTACGTGGAGCGCATACTGAGACTGAAGAAGAGAGATCTGGAGGCTGCAGATCATAGATGACACTAGCTCACGTATCAAACGAAGTTCCAGTCGGGAACCTGAACGAAAGGAATAGTGGAGACACTTAGAACTCTCCTCAATCTTCAATACGCACTTCGGACGCGGATGTGAGCATGAAGGCGGCCAAAGAGCCAAAAGGACTCCACTCCGAAGTAATACCACCGTAGTTCCGGAATGGGCACAATAGTCGACGAAACGAGGGGGGGATTTAGTGGGTGAGGGCCCCACACACGGAAGACATGGCGACTTCCTCTTTGCTGCGGTTAGGTACATTTGCCCCTCATCGGCGTAAAAAAAAAGATCAAAGTTAAGACACAAAATTTGTCAGGTAGTGATGTGCGAAAGGCCAAGTTCTTGTGAGCACCACAAGATCGATTATCCCGAACCCTTCTGTACACTCTTACGAACAGCTACGATGTTTTGAACATTTGCACATTTATTGAACCAGTGAATTTTTCCACAATAGAGCTCTCTCGGTTAGGCGAGTGGTATGTTGCTGAGCAGATCTCCCATTTCGATGAAATAATTTTATTATTTGCAGGCCATGTGAGCTACCGCTTCGACCTAACCTAACCCAACGCCATGTCCACGTTAATATTGAAAACATACATACATAATTGGCCATTACAACCCTTCAGTCAGGATTACAACCTAGCTTCTCACATCACTTATGTTGTGTGCGTTAATTTAATACATGAGTTGCGGGACCTACAGTTTAAAGTCGACTTCGAACGACAGATTTTTGAGAAGCTTTTCATGGCAATTTTTACTCTCAGAGTCTTTGCCAGAAATCTGTTGAGAGGAAGTCGCCGAAGAAATATTTTTCGTTTTGATGTCTGACCTGGGATTCGAACCCGGGCCTTTCGTCTAATAAGCTAACACACTACCCACTAGACCACGGCGACTAATATGGAAAAACAGAGTAAATAAAAGGCAACCCGTTTGACAAACATAGCTTCAAATGTCAAAGGTCAGAAGTCCCTTTTAGAAGACTGTTAGGTGAATGCTGGGATAGGTATTATTGATATTTGAAACAAATCACAGATGGCGAAGAGGACCATGAAACAAATTGGGGGATGATTTGTTTTTAAATCTCCTTTAGATCTCTTTTAAGAGAAGAGATCTATAGGAGATGTTAATTATAATTACTCGTGAGTAATTATAATTGTGGTGACGCGTGGAAGAAAAAAAAGGGAAATAAGTATAATTAACTCAATTGCAAGAATTAAGAAAGCGAGAGAGAGAGTGAGAGAGAGAGAGAGCGAGAGCGAGATGCTTACCTTTTTTCCTTTATTTATTTGTTTTTGTGTACTTCCAATAATGCACTCAAGTAATACACTTTAAGTAAGTTTAATATGTATAAGTCAACACTTTTAATATTTCAGGTAAGTAAATTTTTAATAATTTAGGTAAGTAAACTTTAATAATTTAAGTAAGTAAACTTTAAGTAATTCAGGTAGGTAAATTTTTTATAATTTAAGTAAGTAAACCTTAAGTAATTCGGGTAGGTAAATTTTTAATAATTTATAATTTTAAATATATATGTATTTAATTACAATTTAGAATTTTTTTTTTTTTTTATAAACACAATTCACCATAATATTATTTTTTCTTGATTTTTTTTATTTGTATAACAAATTTTAGTTGTAGCACTTGATGGTTTATCCAGTGTAAGATAAGCAGAAGAAGTTAGTTATTATAATGCAAGATGAGAAGAAGAAGTGAGAAGTGGTTATTTTTTTAACTTCCATCTAATCTCGGTTTCTCTTAAGAATTGAGATTAGCGGAGACATTCCATTGGAATGTCTTATTTTTAGCGATGGAGACATTCTTTTGTTGATGGAGACATTCTTTTGTTGATGGAGACATTCTTTTGTTGGTGGAGACATTCCTTTGTTGATGTTCGTATAGGGTTTAGATTGTTCAAACCTCGTTTGAACAATATTAGAAGGTGATTTTATAGGACCTAAGGAAACAACTTAAGCGGACCTAGGAAAACTACTTTTTCCTACACCTTCAGTCAAATATTATTCCAAATAACAAGAAATTACTTTTTCTACCACCTGGTTTCCTTTAGTTCAGTTCTTTACCTTACCTGTATGGGGTTTAAATCTTGACTACGAAAAGCTTTTCTTGGTACTGTTAACGTTTGAAACTGTAAAAGTTTTTACGAACTCTTTAACTAAACTAAAGGTTGGGTACTCTTCGGCTCTTATCGTTTTTTACAGTAATAATTGCAATCACAGCCATTTCTATGCTATGCAAACTAACACTAAAAAAAAAGCTACAATTACTTGAAAAACTTAATATGCGTTATTTGGGGGGAGGGGGGAGGGGGCATAGGAGCCAGCCGGTATAAACATAGAGTCGCAGTCAAACACAGATTTTCGGACTTTTAGTTTGACTGTATCTGTATAAGATTTTGTGGTTTCTATACAAAATGAAACAGTCGTCGAACGTTGTGATTGCGATAAACAACACGGTTAAGTGATAAGAGCGGGCTTTAAAACGAGTTGAGATAGAAAGGGGGAAGCAAAAAAAGAAATACGTTAGTAAAGATTGAAAAAAAAATGGAAATAAAATTTAGAAACACGGAAATTTAATTCGTTTTTTTTTTTGTAATTATTTAAACAGCAAAGGGAGTTACTTACTTTGTTTATTGGAAGTTTTTTAGTTTGTGTTGTTTGGTGTAAGGAAGGGAAAGGAAAATTAAAAAGATTTTGGTGTTGGGGTAGGTTATGGTTACGTTGTTAATTCGTATGTTGCAAGTAAACGTACAGCAAGCAGCATCTCTATCGTTAAGCAATTGTTGTATATCCTTTACATGGGCAAAACAGGATTTTTGGTTCTGAAATAAAGTTCTTTCTGCCAATATATTTGACTTGTACATGCATGCTTGCATATGGAAGTACGTATGTATGTAGCTACGTAAGGGTGTCATCAACGGTATAGATACTTGCAACACGATTTTTCCTTGCATGCAACCCAAAACCGACATTAAAACAAAATACTTGCAATATAATAGCAAATGAAGAAAAACGAGAAAAGAAAAATCAGTGAGAAATTATTACAACTTTAAACGGATGTTGGAAAAGTTCTAAAGCCTTAAACAGAAATCGTAATTGGAAAAGTGTTGAAAAGTTGACAAATAACAGCTACAACGACCAAATACAACGAAAAATAAAAAAAAAAAAATTTTTAAAAAAGGATACAAAAAAATATATTTAAACCGGAAACAAAAACTATCAAGTGTTAAAGGAGTTAAAGTGTCCTACAAAATTTTTTTAAAAGTTAAAAAAATAAGAAAAAAAAATTTTTTTAAGAAATTTTTTATAAAATATTGTGCAAAAAAAATATCCTTTTCTTAGTGCCAAAAATTAAAATTAAAATACATACTAAAATACATAAAAAAAAACAAACAAAGTTGCCGCCTATTTTTTTAATCTACCCACCGTTAAAAAGTAGAGAAAAAAACTCTTCTTAAAGGGTGAGTATTATTTTCGTTATCTCCTCATCACCCTTATAATCACTCTATTCTCCTCTCTTTTCTAATAATTAATAAAAAATTTGTTTATAAATATTTTTGTTGTTATTGTTTTCTGTTTAATTACAAAAAAAAAAAAAAGAAAAAATTCACCTTAAAATACCGCATATGACCGTTCCATTCATTTGTGGCTGTACGTACAATACATCCGTTACCACCATTTTGTTTATTTATTTAAATGTCTGTCTGTCTATCTATCTGTCTGTCTGTCTCACTGTCTATCTGTTATATTCGAATTCATTTGTAATGAATTAAATGGAGAATGTCCACTTTAAATTTCCTGGGAATGTGTCACATGTCAATGTAGTGGTAGTTTTTTTTTTTAATACGTTTGTATACACTTACACATATACACACACATGGCTCACTTGGACATTTTTAACGGTTTTGGAAGGAAATTAAACCAAGGATTACAAAAACAAATTGAAATAATTGGTCACTAAACATTTAAGTTTCGAAATAATTTCACTTCGTGTTTAAAACTGTATCTGAGTTTCCCGATTAGATTCGTGAAACAGTGAGTTTTTTTTTGTTCGAAAATTATTTTTAGTAACCGGTTTTTTTTGGCTAGCTAAACCGGTTTTAAATTCAATAACCCGATAAACCGGTTTTTAGTTTAGTAATTCAAATAAGATTGGCCATTACAACCCATTAGTCAGGATTACGACCTAGGTTCTCACACCACCTCTAGTGTGTGTGCTAATTTTATACATGAGTGGCGCGAGCTACAGTCTAAAGTCAATTTCGAACGACAAATTTTTCTGGGAAAATTTTCATGGTTATTTTATTTACTCTCAGAGTTTTTGACAGAAATCTGCTGAGATTTCTTTGTTGTTCGAGGTGCTTGACCTCGGGTTTGAATCTAGGCCTTATGTCTAATTAGACAACACATTAGCTACTAGAAACTTTAATTACCAGTTTTTTGGCTAACTAAACCTATTTTAATTCAATAAAATGATAAACCGGTTCTTAGTTTATCAATACAAATAAGATGAAGTCGCCGTGGTCTTGTAGGTAGTGTGTTGGCTTATTAGACGTAAGGCCACGGTTTAAACCCCAGGTCAGACATCAAAACGTAATACAAAAAGTATTTCTTTGGCGATTTCTTCTCAGCAGATTTCTGGCAAAAACTCTGAGAGTAAATAAAATTGCCATGAAAAGTTTCTCAAAAATCTGTCGTTCGGAGTCGACTTTAAACTGTAGGTCCCGCCACTTATGTATAAAATTAACCATAAGTAGTGTGAGCAACTAGGTCAATAATCCTGACTGAAGGGTTGTAATGATGACCAATTATGTATGTAACGGGACCTACAGTTTAAGGTGACTATGGGCGACAGATTTTTGATATACTTTTCGTGGCAATTTTATTTATTCTCAGAGTTTTTGCCAGAAATCTGTCGAGAGAAAGTCGCCGAAGAAATATTTTTCATATTTTCGTTTTGATGTCTGACCTAGGATTTGAACCTGGGCCTTTCGTCTAAAAAGCCAACATACTACTTACTAGACTACGGGGACTTTCAGGCCATATTTTATATTCTGCAGGGCCATTACATGCGATTCGACCCGGTTACATTTTTTCTTAAGTCGCCCAGAGGAATAATGGTTACTATAACCCTTCAGTTAGGATTACAACCTAGTTTCTCACAACACCTACATATCGTGTGGCTAATTTATCATGGTTGCGAAGCTGTCTAAAGTCGATTCTCCATTTTCTGAGAAACTTTCTGGATATTTATTTCAATCAGAGTTTTTCAGAAATCTGCTGAGATTCTTTTTGGTCGAGGTACGACTTCGGTGATCAAGGCCTATGTCTATAAGAACACTTACCTTAGAGAACACTTTAAATAAAAAAAAACATGTTTTTTGGCTATCTAAACGATTTTATTCGAAAATGATAAACCAGTTTTTAGTTATCAATACAATAAGATTGGATTGAAGAATTCTACAGAATCACTTCACGTGAAGATAATTGCAACTGGAAGATCGATTTCTCCTTAGTTTTTTTTATTTTCTTTAAATGCCCAGAGGTTCAAACTAACATTTTAACACCATAAAACCCTAGAAAATAGTAGGCGGACAGCACGTTTTTCCACTGACCTAGAGTATCGAGACCAAGAGTAAAGTTGATAAGGAAAACATTTTATATCTGATAAGAAACATGAAGAAGAAGTGCTGAATATTCTGCTGGTTATTCTATAGCACCGAGATCGTACGATTTGATCGTTAACACAGAAATCTGAGGGAAGTGCCGAGAGATTATTTTCTTTGATGTTCCTGGGGACGAACCCGGGGTTTAATAAGCCAAACACTACACTAGGATCGAGGATGAAATAGCCAATAATCTGAGATATTCCAGTCAGTCGCTAAGAGAACTTAATCGCTAATTATGGTACAAAACTTTGCCTGAAGACATTACTGATATGTTCTGAATCCAATTCATCGCTATACACTCCACACCACATTTTTATATCGAGCATCCAGCGCTCTGTATATATTCCAAAAAATATTACAGATAATCTGCATTCTTCGAGGATCTTTTGAGAAAGCTTTACAACCATAGTCTTAACAGATTTCTTTCTCATTTTTTGGGTCCATACACAATCGTTTTAACTAGCCTCCGAGCCTTTAGATTTATTGGTTTTCTAAACAGTTTCTGATATATATTTACTCACTAAGATTTTCGACTTGGCAGCTCTCACGGTTACAAGTGGCGGTGTAGGTGTTTAAAGTCGACTCCGAACGAGAAACTTTTCATGGCAGGCTTTTTTTTACTCTTAGAGTTTTTGCCAGAAATCCGCTGAGAGGAAATTGCCAAAGATTTTATTTTGATATCTGGCCTGGGGCTCGAACCCTAGCTTTAAGTCTAATAAGCCAGCACACTACCTATTAGACAATGGCGACTTCAAATCTATATACTATCTATATAATTCAACAAAAGCATTGGTTCTAGAAAATAATTAATGGCAACTCTGTCATTCTAGAACCAGTAAAACTAGAACAATGAACTGCTTAGCTGGTAAAGGATTAATAATGAAATTAAAACTAGCTAATGGAATAGCAATAAGATAAGGGAGAGCTCTATATTTCTATTAATTTTTAAACTGCCCTCGTATTTTTCGAAAATATTATCGTAATGTATCATTAACTGTACTTTATGGATTGTAAATAACTTTTGCCTGTTTGCCATAAATCATGACTTTTATTTCCGCGATTTAAAACACCATCCCTTAGCATAAGTAATCGAATAATTAGTGTCACTAAATGGTTTAATTACTATTTTTTGTTGTTATTGTCCTGTTCGTAATTTTATTTTACATTATTTTTGTTGTGATACAGTTTTTTTGTCGGTAAATGTTGTTGTTGTTGTTTGTATATTTCGTTTATTGACCTCACCCAGGTATTTACATTGACTGAGTGAGTGACTTCTTTACTAAACGTACTATACGTACGTACGTACATACCATACGTTATGAAATTACAAAAATAAATAAAAACAACAACAACATCAACAACATACTCGTATTCGCATAATTTTTAGTTTTGCGTTAAAGTTTTTGAAAAACAGCAGAACTTTTTTTGTTCATGTTTTCCTTCTTTTTTTTTTGCAACAAAGTTGAAAATAACAACAACAACTGCAACAAAAACAACAAAAAAAAGCAACCAACAAAACAACAACAATGTTGGCAGTGGCATCAGCCTTTGGCAAAGTGTCCCTGTCAGCAGGAAAATTGTATGAAAAACAGAAAAATGGGAAAGAAAAAATTTAAAAAAAAAATTCAAAATGAATTAAAATTCAAAATTTATTACCAAGAAATCTGAACAAATACACCGAAACACAAATATTCACACGTGCCACTGTGCATACATACATGCGAAAACCATAAATTCGTAAAAATATACTCCCGTAACACATTTGCGCCAATGCCGCCGACTCACACATAATGTTGGCGGAATAAAAAGTTATTTTTTTGCGAAACGAATGCAACCGGGAGTTTCAAATGTCGTGCAAATGGAAATCACAACAAATGCTTGATACCCTACCCCATACACAATATTATGGTCGGTCAGTGTACGTGCACTTCATCCTTCCACCGAAACAAATTGAGGTGAATACACAAGTTTTGACCAGTTTTGACCTGTTTTGACCAGTTTTGACCTGTTTTGACCAGTTTTGACCTGTTTTGACCAGTTTTGACCAGTTTTGACCGCCTTAACATACACTGCCTTATTGGGAATCCACTATACGATAGCCACAAAGATTTCGCTACGGCCATCGACACCATTTAACACGATGTGTATGTCTTCGAAGTCTAGTAGTAGTAGTATGTTGGCTTATTAGACGTCAAGCCTCGGTTTAAATCCCAGGTCAGACGTCTTCAACTAAATGAAATATGGAAAAAAGCTCTGAGAGTAAATAATAATTGCCATGAAAAGTTTCTCAAAAATCTGTCGGCTTTAAACTGCAGGTCCCGCCACTCGTGTGTAAAATAAACACATCATAGAGGAAGTCGTCATATACTCCGTGTGTAGGGCCCTAACCCACTAAATCCCCCCTCGTCTCGTGGACTGTTGTGCCCACTCCGGAACTACGGTGGTATTACTTCAGAGTGGAGTCCTTTTGGTCCTTTGACCCCTGCGTGCTTATATCCGCGTCCGGATTTTATATCGAAAGTTGAGGAGACATCTAAGTATCTCCAGTATTCCTTTCGTCCAGGTCCCTGTTTACATGTTCATGCAGCCTCAAGATCTCTCTTCTTCAGTCTTAGAATGCGCTCCACGTAATTCGCCACTGAGGCCCATTGTCTCTACTCGCAATCATAACTTCTACAATGTTAGCGGCCGTGATCGCTCCAATTATTGACGTCAGTACAGAGCCAGCGTGTACATTCGAAAACAGTGTGTTCTGCATCATCAATTACTTCCTTGTCCATTCTGTGCAAATATTTCCTAAAATATCCGTGACCCAATAGCATCTGTGTAACGTAGTAATTTATCTCTCCAAATTTCCCACAAATCCATGGCATTATGTCCGGAATAAGTCAATATGTTCACTGCATCAGTCATTTGAACATGTTAAGCTGTTTGTGTGTTTGGGATATTTGGTTTACAAGTCCTTTCTGAAGAATTTGATTGTAAATAATTTTTGTACTCACCCTGCCCTATTAAGAATTAAGGCTGGGATTAGAGTGTAGGTTCATCTATCATTAGAACTGTTCGTTTACCTTTTCTTCGAGATCTTTTTCTCTCTAGTTTACGTTTCCCTTAACCCGATGGTATAACTCGGTTATTTCCTTTGCAGCAATATTGTGTTATGCAATACGTACTCTTAAGTAGTTCCTCTTAAAAATATTTTTGGTTGTATTGTTCAGGATCTAATTTATTTTCCAATTATTAGTGAAATAAAAGACTGGGTGAGTTATCCTTGGAAATATTAGCCTTTTACTTTGCTTAGGCGTCTACACCATTCTGAATAATGCTTTGAGACTTTCGATTCTTCCTTCAAGCATAGTTCACAACCTTAGCTTCCAGATTTGACGATTTATCGTCATTTTGACGATTTTGTGCACCCTTCTGCACGAAGGGACTTCCATATATGAATAGTTCGACTAAAGAATAAATTTTGTCTGTAATACAGTGCGAAATCCACTGGCCAATCGAACAAATACCTATGTATTCACCGAGAAAGGTCAGTGATATGGAGGAACAAGTCCCTGGTGAAGTAAAATAAAGACCACGTTGCAACGATGTTCCAATGAATCAATGAAGTTCTCTTCTATGCGATCGAGAAGTCTCAAAATAGACGTCGGGGCCATGTATATGCTATGAGAGTTGTGATTCATTCTCTTTTGAATATAAGTGGTGTAAATAGCAGGAAGAAGGCGCCGTGGTCTAGTGGGTAGTGTGTTGACTTATTAGACGAAAGGCCCGGGTTCGAATCCCAGGTCAGACATCGAAACGAAAAATATTCCTTCGGCGACTTCCTCTCAGCAGATTTCTGGCAAAGACTCTGAGAGTAAAAATTGCCATGAAAAGCTTCTCAAAAATCTGTCGTTCGGAGTCGACTTTAAACTGCAGGTCCCGCCACTCATGTATAAAATTAACGCACACAATATAAGTGGTGTGAGAAGCTAGGTCGTAATCCTGACTGAAGGGTTGTAATGGCCAATTATGTATGTAAATAGCAGGAAGATCAGGTGAAGTGAAGTATTTCTTGCACTCTCATTTCCATGAACGTCTTTGACGATTTTGACGATTTTTTTCCAATATTTGACGATTTGTTGCTTAATTTATCTGGCAGCTATGATCACAGCAGCTAGTCTTTTAAGCGCTATCCGCTTCTGATATTAGTTTCGTTCTTCTGTTCTGTCGGCTTGAAGTTCATTGGCCGCATTCAGGCATTAATAACCTCATTTAATCATTTTCAGTACTATCACTATATCGTTTGTGAATACACCTATGGACACTTCATCCGAAATATTAATATGGATCGTATTGCCATACATCACGTTCTACTATTGTTGTCTTATTATAGTCCCCTTAACACGTCTTTTACGTGATGACGTAAAACTTAACGTTCAACAGTCATGACATACGTAACACATACTTGGAATACAAGAAACAGTTCTTGATTGTCCTAACTACTATCCTATCACCAGTTTTACGTCAATCAATCCTGAATTCAAAATTAAATTGAATTTGGATTTTGCATTGCACATAGTGATGTTGCTATAAAGACAAAGTACGGTATTATCTTGGCCCTTAAAACGAACCAAAATCGAAATAAAGAAAGACGTAACACCATGACAAATTTAAATTTACATTTGGGGCAATCAATCATCAATCAAATTAAACGCCAAATAGGAAAAGTTTTATTTCTTTGACAATCAATTTTCCCCTATCCGCGTTTATTTTGACAGAAAACTCTATTTACGTTCGATATAGCCTGCCATTTGGGCCATTAATGCGGTCAGTAGTCATTAGTTTTAGTTCATATCGAAGTAATAAGCCAACTACCTGTCTATTTGTCTGTCTGTCTATCTGTTTAATAATCAATTCTTATAAGGAAATTATAGGTTTCATTCGGTCAATGCAATAATGCTTTGGCTAGAGTTGAGGTCGTTTTTCTTTGAAGGGGGTAGAGGCCTATAGTGCGTAACAAAAGTGAGTACATGCACAATTTTTTTCTTTACCAAATTGGCAATTGTTGCAATGGGAGCATTAGTTAATGTTGTTGTTGTTACTGTTGTTGCTGTTACAATGAGTATGTGGATATCACAGTTGTCTAGTGGTAGGTAGCATACTCTGCACTCTGTTGGTGTTATTGGTAGTAATACTCGACTGGTAAGTAATGTTCATTGCCAAAAATTAATTAATTGTGCAGCCAGTCATTTATGAAATAATTGCCATTTTATTCAAGACGTTGTTTCGCTTTTTCAATTTCATTTTCAATTCAAAACGTTTTCAGTTTGAATTTCAATTTTTTTTTATTTGCTGCTGCTCTTCATTGCTTGTCGTTTGCGTGTTAATTGCTTAAATATTTCTTGTATTACTTTTAATGTTTTTTCATAGTGTTGTTGTAGTTGTTGTTGTATTTGTTTTACTTCATTTCATTCATATTCAAGTTTGGCATGTACAATAATAAAATCTAATTATACAACAATAAAAACAAAAACAAAAACATAAAATTACAGAAATAGTAACATCAACTCAAAATAATTGAAAGAAAAAAACAAAAAGAATGAAAGAAAATCGAATTGTACTAGTATTTAGTAATAACCCAGCAAACATTTTACCCAACAAAACATATAAAACAATTGGTAATTTTAAAACATGGGGTGTGACACTGAACTGGTTTGAAAATTGGATAAGGTTCTGAAATGTATTTCAAAAATGCACCATAGATAGCTAGGTTGAAGGGTGGGCTATGTAATCTATATCACTTCCACTTCTGTATAAAATAAACACACACAACATAAGTGGTGTGATAAACTGCGGGCTTCTTAGGGACGATTGCTGTAGACTGTCTAATGGTGAAGGTATAGCACTGGTCATTTTATAGTCCCCAGTAGCAACTCGTTTCCTTACCGTTCGCATCTTCCCTCTTCCCACCTTTCTTAAAAACCTGCACAATGCACTGCATGAGTAGGGGTCATCCCCTGAGTGCTGGTTTATTAAAAAAAAAAAATCATCATTCAAATAAAGCATCGGGTTGAATTATTGTATCTCCACCAATCTGATTTAAAAATAATGAAAAATTCATAGAAAGCCCGTATAGTTTCTTCCAATATACTCTCTTAGATAAGCAATGTCTGGAAAGTGCTGGCCGTAATCTGCATCCAAAGTTGGACATGCATCCAAAAGTTGAACAATGAAAGTTGACCATCGTTTCAATGTCCTCTATATTTGGTCCTGCATTCGTTGCTGCTCTTCCTCGTACCTATGCGGTTCAAATACATTTGTAAAGACGAATTTCTCATAAATAAGCCCGTCAGGCTGCTCTGTTTACTCTTACATGCATACATAATTGGCCATTACAACCCTTCAGTCAGGATTACGGCCTAGCTTCTCAATACCACTCATGTTGTGTGTGTTAATTTTTATACATGAGTGACGGGATCTACAGTTTAAAGTCGACTCCGAATGAAAGATTTTTGATAAACTTTTCACGGCAATTTTTTGACTTCCCCAGAGTTTTTGCCAGAAATCTGCTGAGAGGAAAATCGCCGAAGAAATATTTTTCGTATTTTGTTTTGATGTCTGCCCTAGGACTCGAAACCTGCCTTTACATCCAACACACTACCTACCAAACTACGGCGACTTCATACAGTGCACCGCTTTTGGTTAATGCATGGCCGTTTCATTTGCGACCGCGTAATATTGAAACAGTGTAAAGCGGGGCCGGTTTAAGCGAGGTCTTACATATTCTAAAAACATAGTGTTGCCATCTTTCATTGCTTAGAAAGAATAATTTAATTGAAAATCTCTTGAGTTGTGCAGACTGTATCTACTATTATTACGTCTAATAAGCCAACACACTACTTACTAGACTATGGCGACTTCATGTCTGGTAAATAAAATAATGGGGTTTCATGCATCCAAAAGTTGGACAATAAAAGTTGTCCAATCGTTTCGATGTCCTTCATATTTGGTCCTGCATTCGTTGTTACTTTTCGTCATACCTATGCGGTTTAAGTACGAATGCCTCATAATGAAGCCCTTCAGGCGGCTCTATTTACTCTTATTCAGACTTAGTAGGCTCATGATCTTGTTCCTATAGAGTCCGGATCACCATGTACTTGTAATTTTGCCTTCAATGGCATCTCAGACTATCGCTGTAGCTCTAAGATTACCTCCCGTAAACTATATTTTGCTAAGTAGCCAAATAATAGACGAGCGTACGTCTTTACATCACTTCACATAGGATTACGCCGTAGCTTCTCACACCACCTATTTTGTCTGTGTGTTATTTTTATATATGACTGGCGTGCAATTCAATTTAAAGTCTACTCTGAACAACAGATTTTGTTTGAGAAACTTTTCATGGCAATTTCTCATTTTGCTCTCCGAGTTTTTGTCAGAAATCTGCTGAGAGGACGTTGCCGAAAGAAATATTTTTTTTTGTATTTGAGATGTCTGACTGTGAGGTTTTGAACCCTAGCCTCTTGGCAAATAAGTCAACACACTACTACTACTAGACTACTGCGACTTCAACACTGACTTTTATTGGGACTCAATAGGTTTCATCTTGTGCACATATCGGTCGGGACAGGGTGGGCTTGAAATTTTGTCTACAGTGTCGTTACTCCATATTATCTTATGCTACATTTTAGACCATCCCTGTAGCTCTAAACTTATATCCTGTGGGCTATATTTGGCTAAGAAACCAAATAATATTCACCATGTCATGCTGGAGACACTGTTAACTGCCTCCTAAATTTTGTGTCCCTTGACGCTAAGGCTCTAACTCCTAGCTGTCGGTTAGTAATAAATTTAAAATCCATTCAGCAATTGTCTTTGACAAATTATGCGGTTTGCTGACATTATTAAAGCTTCTTTTCATGTGGGACTTTAGTTTTTTTTAACTATAAAAAGTCTCTAGGAGTTTTTTGATTAACTTCTTGAGCTTTGAGGATCTGACTCTGGCGTCCTGCTTCTGATATTCTCAATCTGCCTATTGATAACATTGCCAGTTAAGATGTTAGAGAATATCTTTTACGTACTCCAGCACTGTTATAAAATTTATTTGAGATTTCACAGGAAATTCCGATTTTCATTGTTTATGATCTTTATTTCGCATAGATCGTAATGATCGTAATCATGAAATGAAAACAGAGATACCCTACTTCTTTCAGTTGCTTATGATCTTTGGCCTTTAAATATTGTTGTGTTCAGATCGTGGTTTTTTAGATCGGTCTGAGTGCACAAGACATTCTTTGTTTTGAACAGTTGGAAAGGGAAATTCCGTTTTACATCGCTTACATCGAATCGATCGTAATTAGATGAAAACTGATAGGGTAACTCCCTTCGACTTCTTATCATATTTGATCTTCTGAGCGATATTCGTAACTGTGAAGTAATAGCAAATGAGTAGCTTTAACTCAGAAAATAACGTATAGAGGCCTTCGATTTATTGTTCCAGTAGTTTTCAGTGGTCTCACAGCTATTTCCTGTTAGCTAGCTGAGCGATACGTTATATTTACTTTACCGCCTAGTTCATGCCAATCAGTTGTAATGGAAAACAAGGAGCTAAGTCATGTATATTGTTAGCCATCATAGTTAGTTTACTCCGTTATGCGTTATTTTTGTCTTTCCCTATCACTATTTTATTATTCCGTTATTATGTATTTGTAAAGTCAAGTAAATTGTTCACTGGGTTATGCTAAAAAAAAAAGAAAAATTAAGACAAATATTGTGTCTTTTTATAGTCAAGTTATTCTCATGGTGCTTAGTTTAATTATACTTTGGAATAGTAAAGGAAAAAAAAACGGGGGCGTGTTAACCGTGCAATATGTTACTTCTCCCCCTACCCCCTCTCATTCATAATACATTCATCAAATAAAAACTCTATTTATTGTTATTGTTTTTGCAAGAATTTCCTTTTTTTCCTGTAATGGTCTCAAGGAAAGCCAATAAAATGGATAATTAGAGAAGAAGAAGAAGAAAAGTAGAATAGAATAGAAAATAGGAGTTGCAAATAATTATAATGGAAGAACCAATTTTATTAACAAATAAATCTTTAATGGCTTACGAAGGATATAGGAAAGACAGGTGAAGCATGGACATAAGTGGAGAATAAGTTTAAGTGCCTTAAAAATTAGGTCAAATGGAAATCTAAGTAAAGTAAGGTGTGGTGCTTTAATACTTCATAGTACTTAACGATGGGAAATCGAAGATGTTTTTACGTTTTTGCAGTGTTTCCAAAACGTTTATTTCTTGTGAATATACATACGAGGATTGCAGTTGTTAAATAAAAAAAAATGTGGTGTTGGCGGCAAGTATGAGCTTGATGGACTTGTCGCTTGTAGCATTAAAGCCTACTTTGGCAAGGATATATCCTCTGAATAAGTGTAAGATCCAATGGAAAGATTTACCCGGTTTGTAATCGAGGGAAAGCACACAAAGGTTAGGTTAGGTTAGAGGACGTGCACCTGTCGGTCAAGACAAGCACAGTACCCGGAGGTCGAAATTGACCCATTGTACATTGTCCTTAGGGGAGGAAAGAAATGGAGGATATAGGAATGTAGGGAAGGGGAGGGAGAATGGGAAAACGGAGGAATTACATATAAAGAAACAGACACAAAACAAAAGAGGTTGAGAGTGCGACTACACTTATGAAGCCCTAGCACCTCTCAACCAGCCCAAGCTGCTAATGAATCTGTGGAGCGCCTTAATATCGGCTCTCGACGCAGAACTCAAGTTCTCAAAGATGGCCCTGCCAAGAGTCCTCAACCTACCAATGGCTGGGCAGTTGCAGAGAAGATGTTCGACAGTCTCCAACTCCTCCTCATCGCAACATACCCTGCAATAGTCCGGCTGGGAACTGTTATAGATCACCGTCAGCTACCTAATCTCGCTATCACCCGTGATAAAACCGACAACCAACCTTAAACTGGCCTTAACCAAGCCCAAGCAGCCACTCTGTCCTCTTGCTGTCCACAGCAGGCCATAGACGTCTAGAAACAGAACAACCCGATCCATTCCCCCAACGCCTCTGCTCTTCCCTCCTGACCCATCCATCGATGAGGCCATAGAGGTGGCAGACTGGGGGGTCAGGACCAACTGTCAAATCGCCACCTGAAAGCGAAAGCATACAAAAATATGATCGGAACTTAGATTATAAGATCAGGTTGAAGATGGTCTTTCAAAAGTTCATGTTTGAAATTGGATCGATGCTCTTGACTTTCAAAATCTACGTTGGCTAGGACATTTATAGTGAATGAGTGAGAAATACTCCGGCGTAAGGATCTATCTAGTTTGCGCTCGAGGTAAGGATGATGGGAGCTCAGATTGTAAGCTCAGATTGAAGATGGTTTTTAAAAAATTATCGTAAGAAATTGTATCGAGGCATTTGGCATTCAAAATTTAAGTTGGCTAGGACGTTTACTGTGAATGAGCATGGCACACTCCGGATATATCTATTTGCACTCGAGGAAAAGGGTAATCCAAGCTCAGATTGGAAGGTCGAGGGAAAACGCAGAAAAGGATAATCGAAACTTGGACCGTCGGATCAGGTTGAAGATGGGTGGTTCAAGAATTGACGTAAGAGATTAGAAAAAAGTACAATCGAGGCACTTGGCATTCTAGTTTTACTCATGTTCAAGTCATGCAGACTTAGGTACCCATAAAGGCCCATGAAGCTAAGGCTTCGAACTAACTGATAACCATTCTTGGTAACCAGCATCAGGACTTCGTATTTTAAGTATGACTACCTTAAAACCAAATGGTATACCAGACTGAAAGTTTAATGAATTTAGGGATCGCTTTACTTAGAGAAATTTAAGCCAAACTAGAAAAGTCTGCTTCAAGGCAGAGATAGACAAATTGGCAAATAAAGTGCCCGGTAATCTAGTTCACCTTAAAGGCTCTACAACCTCTGCAGAAATGACTTTCTCCTCTCTGACTCTCCATCAGTTTATCAATATTTATACCAGAAGATTGCTTACAGGAAGTCGCCAAAAGAAATATTTTCTTCGAATTTTGAATTACATGAGAAGTTTTAGCTGGGGTTTGAACTACGGACTCTCGTCTAATAAGATTACTCAATACCTACTAGACCACGACGAGGTTTTTATTTCAATTTTTATTGTGGACTATCCACCAAAAGATAATTCCATAAAGAAAATTATGTGCGATAACCGTCAAGCAACACAAAATTCCGAACCCCGATATTTTTAAAAGCTTGTCCCGGGATTTTTCGGGATTTTCGGGATTCTGAATTCATATGTGTTTGGACCCTACAAAAGGTCATGGAAAAAGTTCTGTATCACTTGACTTCGATAATAGCATCTCAGATAAGGAAAACCCAGTGATAAAAATTATTTTATAGCATCGAAGAATGCAAAAGCCCTATAAAACGAATTAAAAGGGTAACTGATTTAGATACTTAAATGTCCAAAGAAATAGATTTATTTACATCAGGAGGTGGTAGAGGTGAATATTTTTATTATTAAGAGAAAATCGCGATTTTTCCCTTGATTTTTCGGGATTTTTGGATCTCGAATTATTCCGAAATATCCCGGGATTTTGGGATCCGGAATTTTTAAAAATCGATCCTGTTTGGTATCCCTAGTTTGAACTGAGACCTTACGTCTTTAATAAGCCAATACACTACCTACTAGACTACGGACACTATACGACTTTAAAACTTAAGGCATCCTTAATCTTTTAGGACCATTATTGCAACTTGCCATTAACTAAAGGAAGGATTTTAACGGAGAGATAAAATGTTTTTCAATATTATGAGTACTCAATAAGATAGAAGTGATCGTTAAGCTAAATGGATGATCATCCCACCTTTAAAGTTCACTTTATGTTTGAACTTGCCATATGATATACTATTTTCGATATGGCAACTTCAAATTTAAACTAAATAAGCATATACATACAACAAAAACACGAAGTCAGCTATTTTTGTATAATTGAGCAGTTTTATCGACTTTTCTCCGGCACTACCATATTTTAAATTTATTTTATAGCAAGTTGTAATAACGAAAATCAGTTAAGGGTAACTTTATAGTTCCCTTTAGCTAAAGGTACCTTTAACTAAACCCAATTTTAATGGCAAGTTGTAGTAATGGCCCTTAATCTAGTACTAAGTCTGCATTATCGACTTGTCAACATAAAAGTGCATTCAACTCTTGAAATCTTATTTGAAATTCATTAGATTTTTTTCCTACTCATTTTCAATTGCAGCATCAAATGATGCAAAAGACGAATAAATCAAAATCGTCTAAAGACGAAATTCATGAATTTATGAATTTCTGCTAATTACATTACAATAACTACAACTACAACAATAACTGCAATCTATAAAGAAATGCATAATGAGAAAAATCTGTAAAATTGTAACAGATTTAACGTGCATGGGAAGAGGGACGAGAGAGAGAGAGGGAGAGAGTAGGAAGCAGAGGGTCGTTAAATATTATGTAAAGCTTCAGATAAAAAATAATGACATGTTTTACCAATAAAAATGAAAAAAATCGGGTTTTTTTTATATTTTCTCCTCTCTTTTAATTTGAAATACATTTTCCATACAGTTTCATACTGGAAAAACTCGCTAAAGAGAGTTTAATGTACTCCTTGTGTTGTGTATACGTATCGATAGGCATGGCATGGGATAGACAGACAAGTGGAAAATGCTCATTTTATGAGTGGCATGGTGAACTCCATTTCTTTTTTTTCATTCCATTTATTGGATCACACAAAATATTTTACACAGCGAAGCAGGGAACAGGAAAAAGGATGTGGGTGTATAGCATGTCATGGTGTACGTAGAAGATAAGTTTGCATTAAAAAGAAGGATACAAAAAAAATCAATCAATACCCACCAATACCAAGCATGTCATTCATATGGAAAAATGACAAACAATTTTGATGAACTTTTCGTACATGATTTTAAAAAGAGACAAAGAGAAAACAGAAACAGAAAAAAAGAGAAAAAAAAACAAAAGGATATTTGCAAAACATATTAAACTGTTGGTTAGACAAGCTATTAAATAGTTTATACAGATACATATACGAGGGTGGTTAAGAAAAAATAAGTTTGAACAAAATGTTAAGTCATTTGGAAGTCGCTGAAGTCTAGTAGTTGGCAAGAAGTGGGTTTGTAGTCCAAAGGTTAACACAAGGCATCATCTCTCTCATACTTCTTATTATTTGTTTTTTGATTGCTCTACTAAAGCAGCTTCTAGGATGACTAGGTTGCCATCTATCTTTGTGTAGAAATAACGACCCTTATGTACATGTACATTGCTGACCCAAACTTCTCGTACTGTGTTATGGTCAGAGTTAATTTGTTTTGTTTTTCCTCCGAGGAAGGGTAAATGAACCTAACCGCACCATAGAGGAAGTCGTCACATCCTCCGTGTGAGGGGCCCTCACCCTCTAAATCCCCCCTCTTCTAGTGGACTGTCGTCACCACTCCGAAACTACTGTGGTATTACTTCGGAGTGGAGTCCTTTTGATTCTTGGGCCCCTGCACCCTCATATCCGCGTCCGAATTACGTATCGAAAGTTGAGAAGACATCTAAGTGTCTCCACTATTCCTTTCTGATTGGTTACTGATTGGAGTTTCGTTTGGCACGTGTGCCAGTGTCATCTATGCCGACATGCCTACATGTTCTGCAGCCTCAAGATCTCTGTTCTTCAGTCTTAGAATGCGATCCACGTAATTCTACACTGAGGCCAAATTCCCCCTACTCGCAATCATAACCCCGACAATGCTAGCGGACGTGATCGTTCCAATCAACGACGTCAGTACAGAGCAATAGCTCTGCCAGCGTGCATATTCGAAAACAGTGTGTTCTGCATCATCAATTACTTCCCCTTCCTCGTAATGACAGTAAGGGGAGGCGGTCTTGCTCATTCTGTGCAGATATTTCCTAAAATATCCGTGACCCAATAGCATCTGCGTAACATAGTAATTTACCTCTCCAAATTTCCGAACAGTCTATGGTTTTATGTCCGGAATAAGTCTTGCCGTCCACTTTCCTCTATCTTCATTGTTCCCCAGTCGTTGCCTTTCTGAAATAGTGTTTTCCTTGAAGTGACCGGTTATTCGATTTCCAGCCGATTTCGCTTTATAAATCTTTATCCGCTCTGCTGCCAACAGATCCACAGGGATTGTACCTGCTATCACAAGTAAGGCTGGGG
The DNA here is from genome assembly GCA_014635995.1 of Sarcophaga peregrina. Lineage (NCBI taxonomy): Eukaryota > Metazoa > Arthropoda > Insecta > Diptera > Sarcophagidae > Sarcophaga > Sarcophaga peregrina. The sequence goes on from CM025793.1 coordinate 39,143,833, forward strand.
CGGACACTTTACGATATGCCGACACAATACGCAATGCAGCCGTCCTCTCTACCGATACAAGTGAGTTTACCCGCTTATGGTCCGAGCTAATAGAAGCTGTTGAATTGTTCTTTACCTTGTTCGGGATTTGATCTGAGATTGCTTGCTTTTCGATGGAGTTATGGTCAAAGGTAATGGAACTTCTTAGTTTTTGAATTTTTTAAAATTCGCATAAAATGTTGAAAGTTTTTCCTTTGTTCTGGATTCGAACTTGGACTGCTTGTTTTTGTACTCAAGCACTTTAAACTTCTAAATCACGTCTCTTTCCATCATCATAGAATTATTTTTTCTTGTTGTAAGTGCTTTTAATCCAGGATAAAGAAACGATTTTGGTTGGTCGGCTGATCGGTTCAGTAAAGATGTCAAGCGCTGTTGTTGTCCGTTCCTTATTTCCAGTTCATCGGATGGAGAATTCTGAAAATTCTGTATTAACACTCGAGCATATTCGGAATGTTCATTCTAGATAGACGGAAATGGAAATGAGTAGTTTTAAACTACAACTCTATCAAGGTTCTGTGGATTGAGATATCTTTTCGGAGTTAACGAGTATCAGGAGAAGTTTAGAATATATGGGTCCATATGGATGATTATTATTGCAGAAGGCATTCTTCCCGTCATATTGGTACAGGTGTGATATCCCAAGAAACTGCAGATCGGTTGAATTGGATAGATAAGGCACAAATGTTGAACTTTTGGTTGAGTTTTCGCCTTTGCGGAGAATAATGAGAATAATGCATTGGTTATTACAACCCTTTAGTCAGGATTCTGACCTAGCTTCCCATTTGTATGTAAGCGGGACCTTCAAGCCGTATAAGACCGTTAGATTTTTAAGAAACGTTTTCTTAGCATTTTTAATAATTTTTTCTGGGTTTTGCCCGAAATGAACATGTGAAACAAATATTTTTCATATTACAGTTGGCTGGAGAGGTCTGACCTGAGATGTGAACCTAGGCCTCCTATCTAATAAGCCAACTCACTACCTACTAAAATTCGGCAACTTCAGACAATGGAGTAACAGATATCGTAAATGCAAGATTGCATGGCAATTTTGGTTAATGTTTGATCGAGGGTGTACTTAAACTAGCGCGCTTATGTAATGCATTCTCGATCGCTTTATTGGCTTTGGCACGCTTGCACGTTGTTGAAGAGGCGAGTAGGAAAAGGAAGTTATTCTTTTCTCTATTAAGAACACCGCCAGCATTATGACTTAGGTGAAGGAAATACCTCGACCACTATTGTGATCTTTCGAAGATGGAAAAAAACGAAATACTGTTGGCTCTCAATGGGTCATGTGTGGCCTACTAACCTATTTGCATTTTACTTCCGATAATAAACCCATAAAAAAACAACAATCTCTTCAAATTTTAGATATAAAACAACAACAATAAAAACAAATAAAAATGACTTTTGCTTTTTTGGCCATTAAAAGTTACTGCCGCCTTTGTTGGGCTTGAACGCTTGGCATTTGATTCGCTTTTTAAAAACCCCTTCACATCTTGAAAGTGTGTTAATTTTATTGTTTTAATAGTAAATCTTTTTTTAATGGCACTCTTTAGATGTTTTAATTAAAAATTTTCAACATTTTTAAGGTGCCTGCACAGTTATTGGCAAATTACCAGTTCAACCACATACTACCGCACAGTGAATGACACAAATTATGCATTTTATTATGAGAGATCGGACCATCACTTACGACACTTACTAATAATACTCGTAGATTGTGTTTTAATTTCTGTCAGAAAGACGCATTCGATATGGAAATAAATTTATGATGCGGTATGACAAGAGAGTGCATTGGCATTCAAACTTATTTATCTCATCAATAGTTCCACAAAATGCTGATACAAGTGGGATTTGATTTCCTGTCACTTCTGTCATCATTGCTGTTCAATGTACTTTTGGATACGATCCCTGAGAGACCTTGTTTTAAAGACAGTGCAGGACATGGAAAATACAAATCCAGCAAAATAACCTCGATTGTGTAGATGACATTCAGTTTCTAGAATGTTGCAACAACTTTACGTAACGTAGCGTTGGCAGATGATTAGTGGGTGATGTCTTCCTAGACGTGATGCAGAAGAATAAAGGGCCAGTACTGGTATATCATACAAGGTTATGGCAAGTTAGTAACGTTTGAACAGGGATTTCCCGGATCTCGTAAGATGTTGTAACAACCTTACGTAACGTATCGCTGGCCGATTAGTAGGAGACGCCATATTAGATAGGGGATGTCTTCCTAGACCTGATGCAGGCGAATCCAGGACTAGTACTGCTATATCAGACAAGGGCATGGCAAGTTAGTAACGTTTGAACAGGGATTTCCCGGATCTCGTAAGATGTTGTAACAACTTTACGTAACGTATCGCTTGCAGATTAGTAGGAGACGCCGTATTAGATAGGGGATGTCTTCCTAGACCTGATGCAGGCGAATCCAGGACTAGTACTGCTATATCTGACAAGGGTACGGCAAGTTAGTAACGTTTGGACAGGGATATCCCGGATTTCGTAAGATGTTGTAACAACTTTACGTAACGTATCGCTTACAGATTAGTAGGAGACGCCATATAAAATAGGGGATGTCTTCCTAGGCATGATGCAGGAGAATCTAGGACCAGTAAGTACTGGTTTATCAGACAAGGGTAGCGCATGTTAGTAACGTTTGAACAAGGATTTCCCGGATCTCATAAGATATTGTAACAAACGTACGTAACGTATCGGTGGCAGATTAATAGGACACGCCATATTAGATAGGGAATGACTTTCTAGACATGATGCAGGAGAATCCAGAACCAGTACTGGTTTATCAGACAAAGGTACGGCAAGTTAGTAACGCTTAAACGGGGATTTCCCCGATCTCGTTAGATGTTGTAACAATTTTACGTAACGTATCGCTGGCAGATTAGTGCAGGAGATGCCTTTCTAGGATACGTTTAGACGTGATGCAGGAGAATCCAGGACCAGTACTGGTTTATCAGACAAGGGTACGGCAAGTTAGTAACGTTTGAACAGGAATTTCTCGGATATCGAAGATGTTGTAACAACTTTACGTAACGTAACGCTGACAGATTAGTACAGGAGTTACCTTTCTAGGATACGTGATGCAGGAGAATCCAGGACCAGTTTTGGTTTATAAGATAAGGGTACGGCAAATTAGTAACGTTTGAACAGGAATTTCCTGGATCTTGGAAGATGTTGTAACAACTTTACGTAACGTATCGCTGGCAGATCAGTAGGAGAAGCCAAATTAGTGGGGGATATCTTTCTAGACGTGATGCAGGAGAATCCGGGGCCAGTACTGCTGTATCAGAAAAGGGTACGGCAAGTTGGTAATATTTGCCCAGGGAATATTCTGGATCTCCACTGCCATATCGAGAAAGGGGGAGATCAGGACCGGCCTGCTATGGGGACCATAGTTACTTTGAATTACACGATAAGTGATCATGTTTGATTCCCTACTTTGGCAGTCAGTTTTATTAGTTTTTCACTAATAGGATGAGACTCAGGAGTAAGTTATTTGGCAGCAAGACAGCCTTGCCAGATCGGCAAATCTGAAACCACTATATGGACAACCATATATTTTTAATTGCTTAATTATGAATCATTCAATTAATCTCCCTACCAATGTTGTTTAACTGAAAGTACAGAAAATTGTGGTTATGGAAACAGAGTTGTTGGAAAGAAATTCCTTTCGTTAAAGTTTTCCCCACCACAGGCACGTTTTTTTTTCAGGCAAAAAAGGAACCTTTTGTTGTAATGTACCCAGTTATTAAATGTTTATGCTTCTCAAGTAGTAATAAAAAAAAGGAAAGAAAAAAGCTCATCAAAAACGTTGAAATATTTTCTTTTTCTCCTTTTCTTTTCTTTATTTTCCTTTAAAGGCTCCATCCAACACAACAAAAACTTCAAAGGCTTTGAAGTGCAGTGGGCGAAAATTTATCATTTTTGTCCCATAATATTCTCTTTTTGTAGAAAAAAAAATTGGCAACGTTTGAACTCATTCACTACAGTTCAACACCATCTAATGCTGTAAATAGACAGATAAAATGGGGAGACCGACATAGAGGCAGACCGACAGACAGACAACTTTTATGAATTAAATTATTTTTTATAATAAAGACTCTGATTTTTATGCACACACATTATACAGGGTACTGTTATTACGGCTTTATTATAATTTTTTTTGAATAAACACTACAGTAAAGTTGTATATAAATTTGGTTAAACGATTTGTACAATAGCATATAGGCCAGATGACAGTTTCATATGTGGCTTAAAGTGTTCATTTAACAGTTTTTCCAATAGAAATAGTGCCTTATGTGTGTTCAAAATTGATGACGGAAAACTAACGATAACGATAACTAACTAACGAGGTCGCCGTGGTCTAGTGGGTAGTGTGTTGGCTTATTAGACGAAAGACCCGAGTTCGAATCCCATGTCAGACATCAAAACGAAAATTTTAAAATAATTTTTCGGTGACTTCCTCTCAGCAGATTTCTGGCAAAAAACTCTGAGAGTAAAAATTGCCATGGAATGCTTCTCAAGAAATGTGACGTTCGGAGTCGACTTTAAACTGTAGATCCCGCCACTCATGTATAAAATTAACGCACACAATATAAGTGGTGTGAGAAGCCAGGACATAGTACAATGTAGTCGAATTGACCGACCACCGAGTACTGTACTTGTCAGAATTGACAAGTACACGTGCTCTAACCTAACCTAACCTAACGATAAACTGGAGCTTCTTATCCAGTCAAAAAAGTTTTAACATAAAAGAAAAATCTAGGACTAGGTCTACAACAATTAGACACCAGCAATATTATTAACTAATTCTCATGTTTCCAACGGAAAGGCCTATTTACATGGAGTTAAAGTCACTTTTTTCCAGAAATGAACTAAGAATTGCCGTCCCAAATGGCCCACCCTCTGAGGATTCTGCAGAGGTTTGGAATCCACACTGTAGTCCTTCCTAGTGATCAAAGAGTAATAGTTGCGAGTATATAGTTCTTAAGAGTCGAAATCGTAGAAGAGCTTGGAAAGCACAATCTAATGACTAGGTTATGTTCACATACATACATACATACATAATTGGTCGTTACAACCCTTCAGTCAGGATTATTAACCTAGTTTCTCACACTTGTGTGTATTAATTTTATACATAAGTAGCGAGATCTACAGTTTAAAGTCGACTCCGAACGACAGATTTTTTTGAGAAACTTTTCATGGCAATTTTTATTTACTCTCAGAGTTTTTGTCAGAGAGGAAATCGCCGAAGAAATACATTTGGATTTTGTTTTGATGTCTGGCTTGGGGCTCGAACCCTGGCTTTACGTCTAATAAGCCAACACACTACCTACTAGACTACAGCTACTTCAACATTATTTTATTTACGATCGACACTAGGAGGATGGCTCCTACTCATGCAGTGCTTTGCATCAGAAAGGAGGGAAAAAGGAAGTTAAGTTTATGTATATTAGACTTGAAACTATTAATATCGTAAGTGATAGGAAAAGCTTCAGCAGGGTGAGTCAATGAGAAGACGAAACTGAATAATATTTTTGATCATTTTGATAAAATTGTGTACAACTGAAATTCAATTCGGTGGTGCTTAAGAAAATTCCCAGGATTAATACATGTTAGACCGGCAGGTCTAAAAGGCCTAACAGCCACAAAGGAAGTGATCAACTAATTGTTTTCTCTTCTTCTACAGTTCCACAGTTATGAGAGTGGCTAAACCCAGTAGAAATGAGCTGGACCTGACAAGTGCCGTGAAAAGATAGATAAAACTCACATATCGTAACCTGCTGGTGAACTTGTGGGTGATGTTCCAAGTATATGTCTCTATTATACCCTTCTTTGTCCATGCCAAATAATAATTGAGAAAACCTCAATTAATCGGGGTCATCGATTACGCCAACGAGGCCCGGAAAGTTTTCCCACGTTTTATATCTTCATTATCATGTAAACATAAATTCCCCGGGCCTCACATAAGCATCATCCGTGAAAAAACTCTGAGGATGTTTCATTCATTCCTTTTAACAGCTGACAGTTATTATGTGCCATTGAATAGCAAGAACTACAGACTGGTAGTCAATACAAATATAGATACGTCTACGCGCATCGATCCGAGATAGTAGCAAATATGCATTTTTAATGGACTCCGAATGAAAGACAATGTAAAGATATAGGATTGACCGAGAGACAAATATAGTGGCCTAGCTGAACATCAACGTTAAAATAAAAGAAGAAAATATGGCTTGGGGTGACACACCCCATATTCCTCGCAACTGGAACTTACAGTGTGTGTGGCATTTAAGATTGAAGTTATTAAATAAACTGGCAAATCATTTAACCAACAAAGATTAATGGCACAGACCAGATATGATTCCAAATTTTTAGTGAAAGTCCTAAGCTGTTAGCATAGAACAGAACGTTTAATAATAATTTTCCTAAAAAAATCCGGGAAATTCCCTAACTATTGAGCCACAAAAAAAGGATAACACGTTTTTATTATACTTGTACTTATACTTGTATTATACAAAAGACATTGTTTCTAGGCAGCTGAAGGTGGTAACCCTATAATTCTAGTACTTGCTATGATAAATCAGTAACAGGCTTAATTAAAAAAATTCAATGAAAATAAGAAGCTGAAATAACAAACAGCTCTATTCTTAAAAGGACTAAAGATTAAATATTTAAAATAGAAAGACTTGGAATGGAAACCAATAGAGCTAAAAAGGTTGCTAGAAAATTGGTAGGGTCATTGGAAAAACAAACGCACCTCGTACATGAAAATCGTTTAAATAATAAATGATAAGCTAGGCTTTCGTATAACCCACACTAAAGGTCACAGTAAGCCTATCTAGATGTTTTCTTACTTTTCTTACACAGTGTTGTTATCCTTATAGGGTGGAAATTAGTCAGTTTTGCCATATTTTCCATGGTCTTTTATGATGACTGTTTTAGGTTTCTTTGAAGAAAGACAAAATTTAGAAAAACGTTTTTAAAACCTTAAAAAGCTTTAAAAGTTTTTGTTTTTTTTGTTGTCCTTAAAAAGGAGTTTTTCAAACACTTTGCTTGCATACATACGTACCTACACATGTGAGAAAAGGAAGAATTTTTGTTTTTTGTTTGCTTTTAAAAGGAATCCTGTTTAGAAGTTCATTACACGCTTCTCTCATCCTTTTTATATATTTTGGCTCTCTTTTTCATTCCTTAATAGGATTTTCATTTCCTCCTCTCTCTTTGTCTCTTTCCAGCATTTATACACTTAAAAAACCGTTATATTTTTGGTCTAAAATTCTCAAAGAATAAACAGAATTTACTGCTTTAAAATGGATACGAATTCAGTGAGTCCTTTGCCGGATGCCCCCTTGGCTATGATGGAAAATGAAAAAACACCACCGGGTACACCTTCAGCCAATGATATGATGCCGCCACCGCCCGATGAAAAGTAAGTAAAGAAAGAAAGAATCGTTTTTTTTTTGTTTTTCCATAAAAAATTTTTTTTTTATTCAAATTTCCTGTCTTTCGCTGAACTAAATATATGCTGTGTACGTACAAATGCTGTGTGACGATATTTTTACAAATTCCCTGTGGCCGCCCTAAATTAAAACAAATTGAAGAGTTTTACTCGCTCATTTTCAATGTTTGCTTCATTTCAATTTCAATTTCCATTTCAATTCACTTCATTTCGAAATAAATTACAAAATCACTTTTAGAAAATGTAATCGTTTACATTAACAAGTGTTTGTTTAAAATTATTACACTGTGCTACAGTATAAATAATCAGTGGTTCTCATACAGAAAATGGTAATCGAAAGACTGTGCATTTTCTTAATGTGGTATCCATAAATTTTTTTTTACAGAATCGAAGAATCATCCCTTTAGAAATTTTGTATGCCCAAAAAAATAATCATTTTGGGAACCTCTGCACTTTGTTATCTCTTTAGTTTTCTCTTGATTTTTGTATTCCAGTGTTATTCAAGTCTGTCTGTGAATGTTTTTTTCTTCATCTTCGTAGTAAAAAAAAAAGATACAAATTTATGACAGATTTGTTGTTGTTTACTTAACTGTGTTTAAATTTTATTAAAAATTCTGATAAAAAAAAAAACGTAGAAAAAATTTGCACCCAAATTGCAGTATTTTTTTCCAGATACAGACACAGACACTCTTATCACCACACAGCACCGAGCATTTTTATGAGCTTTAAGACAATAAATGGTTGAGATGGTTGTGATGGTTGCGATGGATGGATGGCTTTAATGGCAGGTTCGTTTAAAAATTAATTTAAATGATGATTAAAGATAAACAGCGATAAAATAAAATAAAAAAACAAAACAGAGACACAGTGACAAACAATTTATATTAAATTGTTTAAACTATTCTAAAAAAAAAACAAATGCACAGAGATAAAAAAATCTCTTAAACTTTATCAATGTGTGCCGGGTAGTAACCAAAGTGTTAAAATTATTAGGGTGGTAACCAACAGTGTTTTCAAAACATAAGACAGTTGATTCTTTTTAAGCTAGCTTAGTGGTTGTGTACTAGGCATTTAAAATAAGTAAAATACCTGGAAGTCAAATTGATCCATTGCATTAAGTCCTAAATCAGAGAGAAAGGATAATAAAGGACATAAGGAAAAGGAAAGGAGGTAGAAAAAGGGTATAAGAAAATGGAGGGAAAGCACAGACCACAAACACACAGAAAGCGACTACACCATTGAAGCTCTAACACTTCTTAACCACCTCAAATTATTAATGAATCTATGGAGAAACTTAATGTCTGCACTCAACAAAGAGATCAAACCAGGGTCCCAAACCCCAACCGACTAAGAGCTAGACAGTTACAGAGGAGGTGTTCGATACTTTTTAACTCCTCCTCGTCGCAATGTAACCTGCAACAGTCCACCTGGGATCTGTTCCAGATACTTGTCAGCGATCTAATCTCACAGTGCCCTGTAATAAAACCAATAACTAACCACAGACTAGTCTTATCTAAACCCAGTAACAAACCTGTTCTATCGCTGTTTATAGCAGGCCATTGACAACTAGACACATAACATCCCGATTCATTCCCCAAACGACTCCGATCTCCCTCCCTGACGCACTGGACATGACTTCCAATAATGAAACAGCATATTAAAACCCAGCAAACAACCTATATCAGCAAAATCCTGCAATGTTGTACTTGGTGCAATTGCATTTAATAAAGCCAAACGGAAAACCTGTTTTTCATTACGTATTGAAGATTATGAGTCATAAAAAAAAGTTGCTATCGAAAATTTTCTATAATAAAAATTTGTTATCGAAAATTTTCTATAATAAAAATTTGTTATCGAAAATGTTCTATATAAAAAAATTTGTTATCGAAAATGTTCTATATAAAGAATTTTATTATCGAAAATGTTCTATATAAAAAAATTTGTTATCGAAAATGTTCTATATAAATAAATTTGTTATCGAAAATGTTCTATATAAAAAAATTTGTTATCGAAAATTTTCCATGCACAAAATTTGTTATTGAAAATTTTCTATGTATAAAATTATTTATCCAAAAATTTTCTATGTATAAAATTATTTTTCGAAAATTTTCTATATAAAAAAATTTGTTATCGGAAATTTTCTATATGAAAAAATTTGTTATCGAAAATGTTCTATATAAAAAAATTTGTTATCGAAAATTATCCATATACAAAATTTGTTATTGAAAATTTTCTGTATAAAAAAAATTGTTATCGAAAAGTTTCTATATAAAAAAATCTGTTTTCGAAAAGTTTCTATATAAAAAAAATCTGTTATCGAAAATTTTCTATATAAAAAAATTTGTTATTGAAAATTTTCTATATAAAAAAATTTGATATCGAAAATGTTCTATATAAAAAAAATTGTTATCGAAAATTTTCTATATAAAAAAGTTTGTTATTGAAAATTTTCTATATAAAAAAATTTGTTATTGAAAATTTTCTATATAAAAAAATTTGTTATCGATAATAATATTGTTTAATAATTAATTTTCCAATTTATTTTAACAAATAAGTCTTTGATTTGTACATTAAATAACCTCTGGCCCCTAGGGAAAAACACCTGCTACAATAAATGAAATCCCCTCGTCCGACAAAGCTGTTACAATTTGTAAATCGTTTTGATCTGATTTTTTTTCCCCAACCTAAAAATGCTGTCTGTCCTCTTTTTATTTCTGTTGCCGTGTTCCATATGAACTTTGAGGAGGGGTTACAAACAAATATAATTTCCTGTTTCCTTAAGACCTTATTTATGTTACTGTTTTAGTCACTTACAATTTGTTTTTTGTTTGTAGAAGGTAAAGAGGGGACAGTAGGGGTTGCGAATCTAAATTACAAGAAGAAAATGTTGAAGTTGTTTGCCTTTTTCACTTCGTGTGTGCCTTCGACAATATTTGAACATTTTTCTCAACACTTCCTTTATTACCTTGTTACCTTCTGCTCTCCTTAGTTGCCATAACTGGCTGGGTTACCAGGTAAATGCTATCGGCCGGATTCAACAGTTTATCGCGTGTCAGGCTGTCTATGGCTTTCACCAAAAAGAAAAAAAGAAAATTATAAGGGAAGTAGGAAAAGGTTTATTTTGTGGTTTAGTTTTGGCTTTGATTTGCTTGAGTTTCTTTCCCCCTTCCTTCCTCCTCGATTTTGTTTTTTATGAGTCTGGTTTATTATACTGGATATCAGGGACATCCTTCACGATATAAAAGCAGGATATGCTGCCAGGTGTATATACACGTACATTTATATGTATGTAGGTAACGTTCAAATTGTTAAACAAACTTAAGAGAATTATTTGAAATCAATTTTTAGTGTAGTCTTTGCTCTTTCCCTTCTCTCCCTCTCCCTCTCTCTTTTTCTCTGTTTGTTTTTATTTCATGAATTTCTTAAGGATTTAAAATATGGCCATTCAGTCAGTCAGTCAGTCAGTTAGTCAAGCAGCCAATTGTTATTATTTGCCCTGTCCAAACATTATTTGTATTTGACTGAAAATAAATCAAATGTTATCGAATAAATTGAAATTGTATATGAGTAGGGATAGGATAGGGGGATTGAAAGTGTCTGAAGAAACATTTTGTAGTTGAAGATGGGAAAAAAGTCATTAAAACTTTTAATTGAACTGGGACACACAGGCACAATTCAATACAATTTTAATTTTCCTATAAAAATTTAATTAATTTGCTGTAATTGATGGACTAAGATTGGAAATAAGGAGAGTAACAGAGAAGGACTATGTACATGTTGAAAGAGAGCATTTGTTGTGATCCAAGGAAAACTCTTAAAAGTGATATTTCGAGAGATTTTTAAAAAAATTTTTAATTGCAAATTTATTTGCTCTCAAAGTTTTATTCAGAAGTCTGTGAGAAAAAGTTGTCGATGACATATTCTTTCGTTTTGTTGTAGATATCTGATCTGAGGCTTGAATCGAGGTCTCGCGCCTAATAAACAACACCTACCTACCTGACTACGACGACAACGTTGTCTAAATTCCATTAATCAAGCTTATCCAGTTAATTAGGGTGTTTGTCTAGTGATTCAAGTGCTAGCATAACAGTTTTGCCTCTTTTTATTTCTGTTGCCGTGTTCCATATGAACTTTGAGGAGGGGTTACAAACAAATATAATTTCCTGTTTCCTTAAGACCTTATTTATGTTACTGTTTTAGTCACTTACAATTTGTTTTTTGTTTGTAGAAGGTAAAGAGGGGACAGTAGGGGTTGCGAATCTAAATTACAAGAAGAAAATGTTGAAGTTGTTTGCCTTTTTCACTTCGTGTGTGCCTTCGACAATATTTGAACATTTTTCTCAACACTTCCTTTATTACCTTGTTACCTTCTGCTCTCCTTAGTTGCCATAACTGGCTGGGTTACCAGGTAAATGCTATCGGCCGGATTCAACAGTTTATCGCGTGTCAGGCTGTCTATGGCTTTCACCAAAAAGAAAAAAAGAAAATTATAAGGGAAGTAGGAAAAGGTTTATTTTGTGGTTTAGTTTTGGCTTTGATTTGCTTGAGTTTTTTTCCCTTCCTTCCTCCTCTATTTTGTTTTTTATGAGTCTGGTTTATTATATTGGATATCAGGTACATCCTTAACGATATAAAAGCAGGATATGCTGCCAGGTGTATATACACGTACATATGTATGTATGTATGTAGGTAACGTTCAAATTGTTAAACAAACATAAGAGAATTATTTGAAATCAATTTTTAGTGTGGTCTTTGCTTTTTCCCTTCCCTCTCTGTCTTTCTCTCTGTTTGTTTTTATTTCAAGAATTTCTTAAGGATTTAAAAGATGGCCATTCAGTCAGTCAGTCAGTCAGTTAGTCAAGCAGCCAATTGTTATTATTTGCCCTGTCCAAACATTATTTGTATTTGACTGAAAATAAATCAAATGTTATCGAATAAATTGAAATTGTATATGAGTAGGGAAAGGGATAGGGGATTGAAAGTGTCTGAAGAAACATTTTGTAGTTGAAGATGGGAAAAAAGTCATTAAAACTTTTAATTGAACTGGGACACACAGGCACAATTCAATACAATTTTAATTTTCCCATAAAAATTTAATTAATTTGCTGTAATCGATGGACTGAGACTGGCAATAAGGAGAGTAACAGAGAAGGATTATGTACATGTTTAAAGAGAGCATTTGTTGTGATCCAAGGAAAACTCTTAAAAGTGATATTTCGAGAGATTTTTTAAATAGCTTTTTAATGGCAATTTTATTTCCTCTCAGAGTTTTGGCCAGATGTCTGCTGAAAGAAAATTGCCGATGAAATATTTCGTTTTGGTGTAGATATCTGACCTGGGATTAGAACCGAGACCTCACGCCTAATTAACTAACAACCTACCTACTCGAATACGACGGCTACGTTGTCTAAGTTCTATTAATCAATCTTATCCAGTTAATTAGGTTGTTTGTCTAATGATTCAAGTGCTAGCATAACAGCTTTGCCTTGAAATTGGGTTGTTGAATTGGATGTAGTCCTCCTTATCGTCGAGTGATTGCTCAGGATTGCAGCCAAGCACATACACCAGTACGCCAGGCGTTTTTATTCATTTAAATTATTGAATATGATTGCTGAAAGTGCAAAGGTGTGGTAGAGAGGAATCTATTGTTTTTCCATAAAAAGGTTTTAATAGAAGTTTCAAGAAAGGTAAGGTTCTATGCTAAAAAAAACAGATATTGATGGTTTTATAATAGTTTCTGAAATGTCAGCTTGGTACTCTCTTAAGAGCTTAGATTTGGCTCAAGCTAAACTTTGAATTTGTGAGACTATTTATCAATCTGCTATAGCTTCCACTATATTTTCCATTCCTTAAAATCATTTACATTTTACGGTATGCCTAACAACATATTATTCAAGACACCAACCACATAATATACTTGCTGTTATTAAGGCTTTCTGTTAAATTTACTATAACGGTTAACATGGCTCTGTTAAGTTGCAACATTTATGATCGTGTAAAGCATGAAAAGTTTTTAAATCTTTTTACTTAACAAACTAAAGCTGGGATATTAAAGCCCGACTTCTCAAAAGAAAAATCTGTGATAGAAAACTGAAAACTGCGTTCAAATCAATTAAACCAACGAGTAAAAAAATACAACGAGACATAGTCACTGAATGCATGATCAGTCAGTCACCAGCAAACGATCACTGTTAACAAGTGCTTTAACCACCAGCAACGGCAATCTCCATCTGTTCAGTTGTTTACAGAAGTTTGTGCGGTAATGAGCGTTTAGCGGCAATTGTCAGGCGTTACGTGTTACGGGTTCATAGAATTATAAACAAAAGTAAAAAGATCGATCGGTGCATTGCGGTGTTTCGTACAAAATTTTGTTTTTACTTTCGTTACGTTGCGGTTTATTTTCGAATTTTTTTTTTTAATTTTTATGTGAAAATTAATCGTCTGGAAAGCAAAAATCAAAATAAAAAATTATAAACGTAAACAAATCATTTAAAAATTTAAATAAATTCTCATTACTATTGAGGAAGTATATGTGAGTGTGTAAATCGTGTGTGTGTGTATAAATGCGTTGTGTCTGGCTAAGTGCGGACCTATTTTTTTGCTTTTCTTTGCTAAAACATAAATAAACCTGTGGAATCAGGTGTTTCTTTTGTTTATTTTTATTTTTTTTTTATTTTTCTAAATAAACTTCTCGTTTTTCTTTGATACAATAAATTACTGAGAAACTGTTGTTGTTGTTGTTAAAAATCGGTGGGGTTAAAAAATTTGGGAGGTGGGGAAAGGACAACTTCATCTGATATTTTGTTATATAAAACCCGGTAATTGAAGTCAAAGTTTTACTTGAAACCGTTCCTGTTTATCTTTTTAATTCTTTTAGATTCTGTGTATGTGGGTGTTAGACATTCCTTTATAGAATATTTGATATTTTTTAGATCTGAAATACACCGCTCTTTTGTTTGTTATCGAAAGTTTTGTTTTATAATATTTTTGTTTTCAAAATTTTTATATAAAACATCTGTAATCGAAAATTTCCTACAAAAAAAATTGTTATCGGAAAATTCCTACATAAAAAAATTGTTATCGGAAATTTCCTATATAAAAAATTGTTATCGGAAATTTCCTATATAAAAAAATTGTTATCGAAATTTTTCTATATAAAAGATTTGATATCGAAATTTTTCTATATAAAAGATTTGTAACTGGAATTTTCTACCTAAATATGTTTGTAATCGAAAGTTCTGTTTATAAAAAATTTATTATCGAAAATTTTCTATATAAATATGTTTGTTATCGAACATTTTTTTTTAAAAAATTATTATCGAAAATTTTGTTTTATAAAATTTTTGTTATCGAAAAATTTGTTTTATAAAATTTTTGTTATCGAAAAATTTGTTTTATAAAATTTTTGTTATAAAAATTTTCTATATAGAAATGTTTGTTATCGGAAATTTTCTATTCAAAACATCTGTAAATGGAAATTTCATTTATAAAAATTGTTATCGGAAATTTCCTATATAAAAAATTGTTATCGAAATTTTTCTATATAAAAGATTTGTTACGCAATTTTCTACATAAATATGTTTGTTATCGATAGTTCTCTTTATAAAAAATTTGTTATCGAAAATTTTGTATGTAAATATATTTGTTATTGAAAGTTTTCTTTTTAAAAAATTATTATCCAAAGTATAATTTAATAAATTTTTGTTTTCTAAAGTTTTGTTCCTATATAAAAAATTGTTATCGAAAAATATTAGTATAAAAAATTTGTTTAAAAAAAAATTTTCTTTCTTTAAAAAAAAATTGTTATCGAAAAGTTTCCTTATATAAAATTTGTTATTGAAAATTTTCTGTATAGTAATATTTCTTATCAAAAATTTTCTATATAAAAATGTTTGATATCGAAAGTTTTGTTTATAAAAAACTATTATCATAAGTTTTCTTTATTAAAATATTGTCATCGAAAGTTTTGTTTTTAAAAAATTTTATCGAAAATTATCCAAATAAAAAATTTTTATTGCAAATTTTCTATATAAAAAATTTGTTATCGAAAGCTTTTTTTAAAGTAAAAAATTTGTTATCGAAAAGTTTCTTTATACAAAATTTTTAATCGAAAGTTTTTTTTGAAAAAAATTTATCAAAAATTTTCTATATAAACATGTTTGATATCGAAAGTTTTCTTTATAAAAAATGTTATCGAAAGTTGTCTTTAAAAAAATATTAGTGAAAATTTGCTTTCGAAAATTTTCTATATAAAAAATTTGTTATTATAATCTTAATTTTCTCTGTAAAAAAGTTGTTATCGAAATTTTTTATAAGAAAATTGTTATCGAAAATTTTGTCTTTGATATATGAAGTATTTGTTATCGAAAAAATAAACATTTTAAAAATAATGTAGAAAAATGGAAGAGAAAGAGTTGGAAGAGGTTCCTGAAAACAAGTTTTAGCTTTAGATTCTATTGATATTTTGGGGGTATATGAGTTCCTAAAATCTTCAGAGTAGTTTGAAAACGTTTGAATTCTATTGCTCAGTGGCTTAGTAACTAATTCTCTTGATGCATACTAGTTCTTTTGCATATGATTGTTATGTTTTATTTGCTCTATTTAAATTGCAAGTGATAATTTATTAGTTCAACTTTAGAAGAGTAAAATAAATTAAAATTCTTAATTTCTTGTTCAGACAAAGAAAAAATTTAATTTTATCGCTTGTTGTTGAAGAAAAAAAAAAAAACGAAAAGATACAAAAACAATCTGAGTTGTTTTAAAATTGTATCTGAAAATGAAAGAAATTTACATAAAGACAAATAAGAAGTAATTAATGGTGAAGCGAAAAAGTGGTTTCGTATACTCTAGATATAATATAAGGATTTCTGAAGTGTGAAGTATAGAACAATATCAGTTTATTATTTACACCGATTAGAATAGACCTTTTGATAACGAATTAACTTATGCCCCCTTCTAACTAATGTTCTGGGGTTTTAAGTAATGTGTGCATGTGTGTACAGTACCCAGCCACTAAAATGTATGTATTCTCATCAACGTCATCAAATCATCAAAATCATGATTATCATCTATGTTATCGATTAATATTGTCTCATTGTATTGTATTCTATGTATCAATTGTTATTGTAGGCGCGCCTACAATTTATTTTCGTTTTATTTTCCCAATTGAATTTGAATTTATTTTTTTTTTGCTACAATGAACCTTAAGTAACTCAATTTTTGTCTGCCCACCACTTGTCGTCTATCACCTCTTGGGTTCTCAATAAAATAGAATCATGATTATCATCATCATCACTATCAGTAGCTGCAACAATAAAATGAACAATTATTTGTACAACAATAATAATAAAAAAAAAGAACAGAAAAAAAATCGAAAAAGTACATGAAATTGTTTATAATTGTTCTCATCTCATCCCTAATACAGATACACAAATAGCAGAGCTAGAGATACAAATACGAATACAGAAACAAGTGCAGATAAAAATGTATCTTTAATGATACATTTTAATAATTCTACACAATTTTATTCGTTTATTTTTTTTTAATATTTTTTATTATTATTTGTTGTATTAAACCGCACTTAGACCAAGACACACACGATATGAAATTTATTTTTAAATGCTGGTGAAAAACAAAAAAAATTATTCATAAAAAAATTTTTAATTCGTAAGAAAAAAAAATTTTGTTAATTAAGGTTAGAAAATATTCTAACGGAAATTAATAGTTAACAGAAGCTACAAAATTAATTTCAATAAAGTTTAACGAAAAATAAAAAATTTTTTTTTTGTACTAGCAGAGAAGAAAATAGTGATAAAAATTTGTGTTTAAAAGTTTGGAATTTCCTTTTTGAAAATACAAAAAAAACAAAATGAATGAACATTTAACTACATGCAAAAGATATTATTAAACATTAAATATAGCTTCTCGGTGCTCTTTCCCTGTCATAAACATTCTAATCAACTGTCTCTTCAACAGCCTGCCTGCCAGCCAGCCAGCCAACCAACCCGCATCTTTTCAAATTGATGACGTCGTCTTGAAAATTATATTTTTTGCGCTTTTGCCAAAAAATTTTTCGCTTGTCTTTTAAAAACAAACAAAGAAAGAGTGGAAATTAAATAAAAACAAATTAAAATAAAATATTTTTAAATAAATAACAAAACCAACATAAATAGAATTTTTGTTTTTTCGTGTAAATGCGCGATCGTCATTTAAATAAAATGCCGCGTGGTGGTTCATCAACAGCGTAAGTTTCTCAAACAACAATAAAAAATTAAAACCAAAAATATTTTAAAATTGTTTCTTAGCAGTTTTATTTAAGCCTTTAAGAAATAAACATTTTATTTTTTGTAAAAAACTCTTATAAAAATATTAAAAAAAAATCGTTTTCTTATCAATATTTAAACCGATTGTATAGTGAAGACTTTAAATAAACAAAAGTTTTATAAAAGTTTTTAAAAGAATTTCAAGAATAAAAGGAAAACATTAAAATAAAAAAAAGAATTAATTTTACATCTTAAGAAAAAACATCTAAAGTTGGAAAATAAAATCACTTGAAACGATGATTACTTATAGCAATGCAATAATGTATGTATGTAAGCATGTGTTTTAAATTTAGTATCTGAAATTCATAATCGATATACGTAAATTCCGTAAATAAATTGCTAAGAAACTTTGTTATCGAAAATTTTTATGAAAAAACTTTGTTATCGAAAATTTCCTTAATGAAAAACATTGTTATCGAAAAGTTTCTATGTAGAACTCTCTGTTATCGAATATATTCTATATAAAAAATTTTGTTATCGAATATTTACTATATAGAAAATTTTATTATAGAATATTCTCTATATAGAAAATTTTGTTATAGAATATTTTCTATATAAAAAATGTTGTTATCGAATATTTTCTATATAAAAAAATTTTGTTATCGAATTTATTCTATATAAAAAATTTTGTTATCTAATATTTTCTATATAGAAAATTTTGTTATCGGATATTTTCTATATAGAAAATTTTGTTATTGAATATTTTTTATAAAAAAATCTTGTTATCGAATATTTTCTCTATAGAAAATATTGTTATAGAAAATTTTGTTATCGAATATTTTCCATATAGAAAATCTTTTTATCGAATATTTTCTTTATTGAAAATCTTTTTATCGAATATTTTCTTTATTGAAAATCGTTTTATCGAATATTTTCTTTATTGAAAATCTTTTTATCGAATATTTTCTATATGGAAAATTTTTTTATTGGAATATTTTGTTATCGAATATTTTCTACATAGAAAATTTGTTATCGAATATTTTCTACATAGAAAAATTTGTTATCGAATATTTTCTACATAGAAATTAGTTATCGAATATTTTCTACATAGGAAACTTTGTTATCGAACATTTTCTATATAGAAAACTTTATTATCGAACATTTTCTACATAGAAAACTTTGTTATCGAAACATTTTCTACATAGAAAACTTTGTTATCGAAACATTTTCTATATTAAAATATTTGTTATCGATATTTTCTTTATAAAAAATTTGTTATCGAAAAATTTCTTTATAAAAAATTTGTTATTGAAATTAATCAATAACTATTAATTCAACAAGAAAGCCGTTATCAACTGCGAAAGCTCGGGAAGACAATCAATTAACAATCCACAGGTACCTAAAATCTCTGTTGAGAATCGGACCCACGACCTTTATGCCAACTAGACTTTCGGTTTCTACTTGTGTGGTATCGAATTTCGTTGGTCATAGATAAATCGTACTGTTTAAGTAGGTCATAATGATCTTGCAAGTTCGTCCTTGGTGTAAAGCTTTACACAAAAATTCCGTTGTCTAGTGTAAACCCATATCTATGTTAAATGTTGTTGTTGCATGATGTTCAATAGACTTTTTTCATCCAAAGTAGCATCATTAATCACTTGTTTTCATGTTTTTCATTCAATAACGGCAATGAAAAAAGCAGTCATTAGACCGTAGGGCTACATGATGACTTTCATTTTCGTTTAAGGGTTAATTTCTTTACAAATATTTTTTCATTAATTGATAGAGGCGAACATAATTTAAACATTATTTATCGGTGATCATGTAAAAATTAAAATGAATTTCAATATAGAGAATTAATAGCTATGTTCGGGTAAAAACATGTAATTTTTTTTAATAAATTTATAATAGAGAGAGAGAGAGAGAGAGTAAAAACCTTTTGAATTTCGTTGAAAAAAACGAGAAAAGCTTGATAAAAATACAACAAAATAATATGACGTGTTGAAAAAAGTTAATGTAGAATATAGCGTGCTTGCTTATGATCAAATGAAACGAATTTAATTAAAAAAAGGTTCTTTCTATACAATAAAAATTTGTTTTTCAAATTAAATTGTATACGAGTTTAATCGAAATATTAATAAAGATATTGCATTGACCAGTTTTAACCTCTAGGGCAATTCAAGTATTGTGTATCAACGGGAGTAATACATACTTACTTAGCCTGTGTCCAAACCAATATGTTAGGATTTCGGTGTACAAAGTTGTAATGGCCTTACAATATAATATAGGAACTCAGATCTGCCACGAAGATCTCATAAAATTCGATTTTTATTTCCGTTGCCTACTCAAAAATATCGAAAATATCGAAATGATGTAAGTTAGCAGAATATAACGGCCGATTTGGAGCATTACGGAAAGTAGATACAGCAACAAATTCAAATATATATTAAGGAAGGACAGATATCAGTTTCCTTTGGGACAAAACACATTCGCAAAGGAATAGAGAGACCTTTATCTGGTCTTTTATGGATATACAGAGAATATGATTTGTATCCACATAGCCGTAGTCTGATAGTGGCTTATTATACAAAATATCTTGGTTCAAACCAGAGATCAGCAATGAATCGTTTTTCCGCTTCTTATAAGCACTAATGAATTTTGAGTATGAATCAACAGAATTGAAATTCAACTACTCTGATTCATTCGTACTCGCTACAACATTGATTTATAAGTCTAGGTTACAATAAGTATGAGTACAACGTTGACATCAAACTCAGAACATTCGAAATGTGTTTGATTCATATACACCTACTCATTCTGATGCATAAAATTAGGAAAATACTTATAATACTTATAGGTGATTCGAATCATTCATCAAAATTTACAGCCTTTGTTGTTGTTGCATGTACAAACAAACAAAAGAAAGGAAAGACAAAGACAACAAGCAAAGCATATACACAATCTTCTTGTGAGTATAATAGTGTTCGTACTCGAATCATATTTATTTTGTGCTTCGTGTAAATGTTAAGAGTCGAAGTCAAGAACATCATGTGTATTTTTAAGTATGAATACGAGGAGTACTTCAAACTTTGAGTATGAGTAGTATGAGTATCATATTAAAATAAGTATGAATGCGTATGAGTATCAGAAATTATAAGTATGACTCGTATGTACTCATCGTTTTGAATACTCGTTGCTGATCTCTGGTTCAAACCCTAACTCAGACATCTCAAACAAAACGAAACATGAAAAAGAAATATTTTTTCGAGGACTTTCTTCTGGTGCCATGAAAAGTTTCTCAAAAATCTAACGTTCGCAGAAGAAGTTTAAATGTATGTCCCTCTACTCGCGGATAAAATTAACTCATGCAAAATGGGTTATAATATCGACTAAAGGTTTGCAATGAACAATTAAAAAAGTATGATTTATGTTCGATTTGCCTAGAATTCATTTTAGAGCGTTCTATAACTTGATAATGGCCATTAGACAAAGGTTCTAATACTGGAAATACCTTACAAGGGAGTCATCCTGGTTTATGGAACTGAATGTAACCTGGTATGGCTAATAGCCCTAACTTCCCTAATAGTTATCAAGATCTAAAGTCCCTCTAATGTCTATATAAGATATTCTTAAGGGGTAGCAAAGGAACGCCTCAACCAACGGTCGATTGGTTTTAGACTGGCCTAAGCATTAGAATGTATTTTATACAGAAAGCCCAAACGAGGCTTTTGTCTCAAAACAACTTTAAAGTTCTTTTTAGATTTGTCCACAGAGACCGGATATACCGGATACTAAAGATGTTTTTAAACGAGGATAGGCGGAAGCCTGTCATCCAAGTTTAAATAGACAGCTTCTCAGTTTGTCATTATAAAGGTGAAGTCATAAAAAGTTTCTTTAGTAAGCAAGTAGCGTACAGTAAAACCCCGCTTAACGCGGCGGGTAACGTTCCAGCAGCGATGTAACTTAACACGTATAATAATAACGTTAATGACAACTAATAACTCAGCTGTTACTCAGGAAAAATGATTTCAACTTCGGAAAATACAGTTGGAATCTTTGTTTTGGACAGGCCAACGAATTAGCGTTGAATACATCGTCACTATATAGTGCACCTCATACATACATAAATAATTGATCATTACAACAGTTTAGCCAGAATTATTACCCTAGTTTCTCACACCACTTATGTTGTGTGCGTTAATTTTATTCATAACTGGCGGGACCTACAGTTTAAAGTCGACTCCGAAAGACAGATTTTTTTTTGAGAAACTTTTCATGGCAGGTTTATTTACTCTCTGAGTTTTTACCAGAACTTTTTTGTACTTGGTTTTGATGTCTGGCCGGGGACTCGAAACCTGCCTTTACATCTAATAAGCCAACGCACTACCTACCAGACTACGGCGACTTCATATAGTGCACCGGTTTTTGGTTAATGCGTGGCCGTTTCATTTGCGACCGTGTAATATTGAAACAGTGTTAAGCGGGGCAGCGTTTAGCGGGGTCTTACTGTATTCTAGAAACATAGTGTTGCCATATTTCATTGCTTAGAAAGAATAATTTGATTGAAAATCTTTTGAGTTGTACAGACTGTATGTACTATTATGTTCGCTGTTAATCTTAAGATCTCTGGGGAGTCAGGGCTCAGAGGTCATGGGTCAGGATTATTTGAAGAGCAACTACAGTCTTTTAATTTACAAAAATTTAACTTAAGAATTTAAGTTGTTTAGTAAATCATTTCACTTTTTAAAAGCAAATGTAAAGTTATAACCTAATAAGTGGAGACATATCACGAAGACTTTGGGAATTTGACATGTCATGAAGACAATTTTGGAATTCTAAAAAATGTTTTAGATAAGTAGGTAGAAGTAGTTATCCCCCCAAAAGAATCATGAGCGGACACACTTAGGCCGCTTACAGGGCCCTTTGGGATACCAGAGTTTCTCATTCTCCCCTATTCCAGGCAGCACTTGGAGCATCCGATGAAGTGACTGCCAATATACATGCAAGATAGTTCATCTAGGTCCTCCATGTAGTACTGAACTTTTATTTTTAGAGAAAGTATTTATAGTAAGATATTATACAGCATGTGCAAACAATTAGTAATAAATAAATAGGCCTCTTATTCAAATTATTCTATTTCGAAAGTTATGTTAAATGTTTATGTTAAAACATCAAAGAGCAGAAAGAAGCCTATGGAAAATGTTTTAATTTTTACGGTTTTATGAGCGAAGCATTTCCCATGTATTGTGGTCACTTAGCAAAACGCTTACAGTACCGAGGTACAACTGATGTTTCACAAGTGATGATGATGAAACATTAAGTAGAAATCCAGACAGACAGTAATTTTCTGTTTTTTTTTATTGTTTTCCTTACAATGCAAGTGTTACTCGTATGCCATGCATTGCCAATGGAACTGTTGTGGCATGTAGTTTCACCTTATTGGGCTGAATGAAAACATAACGAGGAAAAATTTCTCCGAAGATGACTTTTTAGTTATTAAACTACTTAAACAAAAAAAAAAAACTTATTACAACAACAATAATACAAAAAAAAAATATTAAATAAATACTTACGATTTGTTTTGTTTAAAACAAAAAAAATACAAACAAACCAGTTACTTGAAAGTACTTCTGCTTAACAAAAGTGATCATCATGATGGCCAGGCCTTTAGAAAGAAAACACATTCACACAGAGCATACCATACCACACCAGAAGATTGATAATCACTTGGACAACTCCATACACCCGACAAGATGGACTCTTCTTTTTTGTTTTGTTTTGTTTTCTTTCATTTCGAAATTGATTTTGCCTTCTTTCACTTTTATTGTTGCAAGTCGTTAGCAAATGATAACTTCAACAACAAATTATATTCACTCACAGTCAATACGTACTTGAATAATTTTACGAGTATCTTCTCTTCATGTTCACTTTTGTTGCAAGCAATTTGGAAAAAATTTCCTTTTTTTTTCATTTTTATTACATTTGAGAACATGTTTGTTTGCAAATCTTGCAATAATACTGTTTGTTGAAATATTTATTATTTACAGATCATTTTGCCATCTTTTGCAAATAAATTTTTGAATTTTATTTCCAAGATGGTACAAGAAGTTACGTGGGTGATTTTAAAATTAACCAGCAATATAATCAAGTCTGTGATTCGACTGTGGACACGTTCACAAACAATTCCCAATAAATAAAACACGAACAATTTTAGGCAGAGTTTTTAGTATGATAACCTTTCCCAGGCGATATTTTTTTTATTTTATTTTTTTATTATTAAACCTGCACTCATGGGATGACCCCTACTCATGCAGTGCATTGTGCAGGTTTAGGAAAGCTGGTAAGAGGGAAGATGCGGTAAGGAAACGAGTTGCTAGCGATATTCAATAGCTTCGATAATAACACGGTGAGGCAGTGAAAATACACCCGAGTAACTACATAGTCCCCGTTGTTCTTTTCAGATGAAACCTATTTTGATCTTTACGGGTATGTAAACAAGTAAGATTGTCGCATTTGGGGCACAGAAAACCTGGCACGCATACATTCAAAAGCCGACGGACCCAAAACGAGTCACTGTTTGGTGCGGATTTAGGTCCAGAGGCATAATTGGGTCATATTTTCTTCGAAAATTAGCAAGAAGTGGCCGTTACAGGTCAATGGCGATTATTATCGGGCTATTTTGAAAGAAGCTACACACGATGTTTTGCACCCTGGTTTTGAAGATTGCATTATCTGCCGCAGAGCTGATGCCGTTTGGCTACCCCGAAGATGCGGTTTGACACGTTGGACCATTATTTGTGGTGTGCCGTCAAAGATAAGTGTTACGCCGACGAGCTAGAGACAATTGACGCTTTAAGGAACACAATTCGTGAAGCTGTTGGTGAAATACAGCTGCCCAACATCGATAATGTGCTTAAAAATTGGACCGATCGTTTAGGTTACTGTATGGCCAGCCGAGGCAACCATTTGAATTAAATTATTTTCCATTATTAACCGGAAGTATTGTACTTTTAAATAAAAAAAAGAAATTAAGAATTTTTTTAGAGCATTTAAAAAAAAGTTATTTGGCGGACCCTTTACATATTATTTGAGTCCACAGTGGCTGCTTACTATCCTTAGACGAGTTTTGGCTAGCGTTAGCCAGTACTCTTCTGCTCCATCTTTCCTTTCTTTGAGTGCTCTCTAGATTATGGGCTTATTAGCGGCAAGCAAGCTCCTTTTTCAGAAACCTTATCTGCCTATTTATCATCGTAAAAATTAGGAATTTTGTTGTGGGCCACCGTATTTGATTATACTATGACCGTAGTATTGGTCTGATTGTCAAATAGTATGGCTATGGCTCTTTATTTATACTTGCCATCCAAGGTAAATTAAGAATATCTTTAGATGGCATAAACTTCTGCTTGAAAGATAGCCCCATGTTTGCCTAGGAGTACCGATTATTTTGTGAGGGGACTGAAAACTTTCAATGGCGTAAATTTATGTTTGGAAAATAATAGCATGTTTCCTTAAGGGTATCGAAAACTTCACGATGCGATGGATAGCCCTAGTTTCTGGCCCGTTAATAGTCCATGACCCATTTGTATATCCAGTACCCATTGCTGCCTCTAACGCCATTCACTTTTCTAAAATCATAGAGTTTACTTGTTTTGTTCAGGGAAGAGTTAAGAAGCGCAACAGACATTCCATTTGCCAGATCACATCGCTACTTGATGATTCTAATTTCTAAGCATATACCACGGGCTTACATTCAACAGAGCCTTTAGCGCCCCTGAAGGATAGCTTTACATTGCTCGGAATATACCAACACAAGCGTGGTTAGACAAACACAACAGGATGGCATATTTTATAGTTCATCTCGCTTCTTCATAGCCAATCTAGAGATTGAAAAGTTCACAGTCCTAAGAGTAGGCAATGAAAGATGGCAACCCTAGCATTCTAGATGTGCTGCACTATACGAAACATGTGCTTAGCGGGAAAAGTTTAATTATTGAAACTGAAAGAAAGCAGGAAAAGGGGAATAGTTCCTGAAAGAAACGAAAAGGATTGGAGTAGAATAATAAACAAAATTTAATTTGGATTAAATATTCTTTGAACTGAAATCTTAAAACGATGAGCAATTATTTTTCTGTTTACCAGTTCACTGAGTTCGTTAGATTTTTTTTGATGGCTCCATTTTATTTGAACTAAACTTACATGCCTGCTTTCTTAAATTACTTTCTTATTTATTTATCAAGTGAACTAATTTTCTAACTGCCCTCGTATGTATACAGATGTTCTTTTTAGAATATTTTGTTTTCTATATTAAAATCTATAGCAGCCTTATAAGGATTTAAAAGTTGAAATAAATATTTATAAAGCTTAGCTCATGTTTATTATTAGTTTTGAAACTACATGCATATCTGTCGATAACTTAATATTTCATTCATGTTTTCTGTTTTCTATTTTCTTTCTCATACCAAAACGATACTCCACCCTTTTATGTAAAATAGTAACGATTATCTTCCCCCTTTTTTTCTCAGTGCATTAAACAATTGCATTCGCAAGATATTGTACGTGTTCGCCGTGTAATGATTACAAATAAATTTTCAATCGTAAGTCGGAATTTCTCTTAAAATTCTAAAGAAGGAAAGTATTTCGTTTTATTATTACTACTGTACTGTACAGAATATTAGAAATAATAGAATCTAGTATATAAAATACCTGAGCCACGGAGTGGTTAAACTCCTCTGAAATGGATCGACCGATTTTCTTGAAATTTTGTATGCATATCGGGTTGATATATGAACCGGACAACATCTATTTTCCACATCCCTAAATGTTAAGAGGGTGTGGCAAATTGTTAAAATATTAGGTACATATTGATCGTAGACGTATAAAATTTGTTGGGTAAGATCGTAGAGTCGATATCGAAAATCCCACTAAAAATGGGCGTGACAATCCTCCCTCTTCAAGTGATAATTCTTATAACTCTTAAACTTCCGAACCGATTTCAGCCATTCTTTTTTTGTTCGAAACCTTATCAGGTGTAGATGGTTAAAAAAAATTCGATATAACAAAAAGTAGGCGTAGCAAACCTTTAAAATTGAATATTTTGGGACTTAATGATCGTAGACGAATGCAATTTGGTGGGTAAGTTCGTAGAGTCGATATCGACAAACTGTCTGTTAGTTTTTGTTTTGGAGCGAGTATAACAACTACAACTTCTTCAGCGCTAGCCATGATTCGGACCTCTTATTGTTATTCTTTGTATGCCTTACCTAAATAACGAACCGACTTCGATTAAATTTTGAACTGGATATAACTGCATACCGGGCGAGACGAAGTTCGCCGGATCACTTAGTAATTTTATAAAATTTAAGAAAACACTTTTAATTATAAAAGAAAAGCAAGAACTTTCGTTTGGGTGCCTCTCTTAGTAATCTCCAGAGTTGCGTCAGTGGTTGGTTTGTATTTTGCACGAAACGTTGAATTTTTACTGAATAAAATATCTTCATCATCAGCACCACACCCAGCGTTACCGTTGAGCGACTAAAGTCGCAATCTGACACTTTTTCAGCAACCTCGCCACTTTTTGTGCCCCCTTACTAAAATGAACTAAATCTGACACTTTTTAAGATTTTTGACCCTTTTTTTCCCCTTTTTTTAGACTATATACTAGACTATAGACTAGACTATAAACTGGACTATAGACTAGGTTATATACTAGACTATAGACTTGACTATAGACTGGATTGTATACTAGACTAGACTATAGACTAGATTATATACTAGATTATAGACTAGATTATATACTAGATTATATACTAGACTATAGATAGCTGCCGATGCCATTTTGAAAATCTCGAAAAGAGCGCCACTATATTCTCAAGAACAAGATATGCTGCGCAGGTATCTCATTAGCTGTGACTTTATCGCTTTTTATCGCTGCCAATGTATTGTCTTGGATCTAGTAAAATAGATTGTGAGAGAGAGTAGTATTTATTGATGTTAGTTTTGAACCCATCTATGTTGAATGAAAGCGAAAACATTTCTGCACGAAGAGCGTTTCCAATAGGGATAGTGCACTTGAAAAACGAACTCTCTCTGCAGAGCATTGTGCGTCCAGGAATACTACGTAAAAGTATGACTAGGGACCAAATTTTTTTATTTCGCTAGAGCACAGTCCGTGGAAGTGGTGATAGAGTAGTGCAACAAAAGCCACGTGCGAACCTATAGCCATTAAAAAGCATTTTAAAATCCTTCCTTCCGTAAGCAGTTGAGACTCCTCGAAACAGACTTCTAGGCAACGTTCCCTACCTCACAGTTGTATTTCGCGTATATTTGCAGTAAATACACTGTAATCGCTGTAGTCTAGCAAGTAGTGTCTTAGATTATTAGACGTGATCCCAGGTCAGACACCTCGAACAAAAATGAAATGTGAAAAGAATATTTCTACCGCAACTTCCTCTCAGCAGATGTCTGTCAAAAACTCGGGGCGTAAATAAAAATTGTCATGAAAAGTTTCTCAAAAAATCTGGCGTTTGGAATCGACTTTAAATTACAGGATACACCACTCCTGTCTGAAAATAAGAAACACAACATAAGTAGTGTGAGAAGCTAGGTTGTAATGTGAAATTATGTCTGTACATATGAAAATAGTAAGGAGATCAGATAAAAAGAAACCTTTTGATTTTCATTAAAGACTGTGTTTTATTACTGCACATAGTATCGTGTATACTGTACCGTGGTCTAGTAATTAGTATAACGAGCTTGTGGTTCAAACACTAGCTAAGACAACTCGAACTAAGCGAAATCTGAAAAAAATTATCTTTCTGAGAGGAAGTCGCCCATTTTTCTGAAAGTAAAAAAAAAATTGATATAAGTTCCTCAAATCTTTCTTTCTAAGTAGAAATTAAATTGTACCTCCCACTACTCATGGACAAAATAAACACGCACAAAATGAATGATGTTAGGGGCTAGGTTGTAATCCTGACTAAAGTATTGTAGTGATCAATTAAGTAAGTAAGTAAGTAGCAACTAAGCAAAGCATTACATTTTTTGTGGTTATCGGAAATATATAATCTTAAGCGAACTTGAGAAGGGCTAAGAGGGCTTTATCCAACAAAATTTTTTGTTCAAAAATTAGCCTGCTACGCCAGTCTGGGGTTGTAATAGAAAATACATTCAGGGAGAAAAGAAGAGGGCCTATTCACCTAGATTTTAAAGATTTCAGATCTTTTCTTATCTTAAATTACCCTTTTTAAATATGTAAGTTGATAGACTTCTTCAATTAAGCTTTTGAATTTCAACAAACCAGTTTTTAATTGTTAAAACCAACGAGGGGCG
The DNA here is from genome assembly GCA_014635995.1 of Sarcophaga peregrina. Classification (NCBI taxonomy): domain Eukaryota; kingdom Metazoa; phylum Arthropoda; class Insecta; order Diptera; family Sarcophagidae; genus Sarcophaga; species Sarcophaga peregrina. The sequence goes on from CM025793.1 coordinate 39,172,942, forward strand.
TGGTCATATCAATTAGCTCTGCGGTTATTATGCGTTCCTCTAATTTTATGCAATAAAATTATGAAAATCTACGCATTTTTTCTACGCTGATTCTTTAAATTGATTTGATTTATTTAAAATGTTTACTCAGAATTACAAAATTTACACAAAAAACGAAAAAAAAAAATTCAAATTCATTTAATTTTCTAAATTATGTACTCGCATAGACAAACGCACAGACAGCCCATATCCATCCATTCAACCAGCCAGCCACAGGCAAAACAAAAGAACTCGTAAAGAGCCTTTTTCTATAGAGCTGCGTAGGAGCTAAGAGCTATTGTTACAAATGATTGCGTGCCATACAGTTCATCGGTTGGGGGTATTAGGATGCAGGAGGAGGAGGAGGCGGAGTAGAGTAAATCAAATAAATGTATCTTTAAGATACAAAATCAAATAAAAAAATTACATACAAAAAATCATTTGCTATTGTTGTTGTTAGTTTCAATTGTTGTGGCGTTTTTTCTGTGAAAATACAACAACAACAAATACTCAGTAACGCTCATGTTGTTGAAGTGAGTATAGCGTTTAAGTAGTCTCATATGGGTACGCAAAGATACAAAAGATTTCTTTTCTTTTACAGGCGAGTTTGTATACGAGGGACATTTGAAAATTACCCTCCCAGTTTCAATAAGAATTTTGTGATGAAACAGGGTAACCTTATAAGGCATGTGGTTTAAATTTTATGGAGTCACACTGTTTGTGCATCCCTTGCGCTGAGCAATTTGTTCCCAAGTTTGCTGGAACTCGATCCGTACAGGGACTGGGTTTACATGTGGCGTCACAACAATCCGCTATGCGTGTTCATGTAAGCTTTGGTAGTCGAGCTATAGAGACGTTGTTTTGAATATTTTTACGGGGTTTTCAACCAAATCAAAATGCGAGTACTTTGCCAGTTTAATGCAGGGAAATTAAAGAAAACAAGTAACCTTATTAGGTGGTTTGTGCAGCCCTTGCATTGACCCACTTCTTCTCTAATTTGGTGGCTCAGTACAGGGACTGCGTTCATCTGTGGCGTTACAACGGGCCCCTATGCGTGGTCGCTTGACCTGTGGTAGTCAAAACTATCACTTCGACCTATCGAGACGTTGTTTGGAATATTTTTAGAAGCAAATCAAAGGCGAGTACTTTGCCAATTTAGTGCAGCGAAATTACAGAAAACAAGTGAAGCTGAAACAGGAGAAGACACTTCAGCACTTCTTAACTTTGTTATCCTGTTTATGCCAAACATTATGGAGGTATGGTACATAGCTTCGGATGACAAGCTTAAATACCTGAACGTGTGATACGATGAACACAAAATGACCTGAGGTGACATAGTATTTACTAAGTCGCCATGGTCTAGTTGGTAGTTCTTTAGCTTAGTAGACATAAGCCCACGGTTCAAACTCCAAGTCAGATATCTAGAACGAAATATGAAAAAAAAAAATATTTCTTCGTCTATTTCTTCTCAGTGGATTTCTGGCAAAAACTCTTTGAAAAGTTTCTCAAATATCCCTCGTTCAGAGTTGACTTTTTTTTATAAAAATCAGCTTTCAGGGGATGGCCCCTACTCATAGGTTACAGGAAGGTGGAAAGAGGGAGTAGTGTTTGTGGACATTTGATTTAAACTTACCAATATCGTAACTGACGGAAAAAACTTCCACAAGAAGATCATTCCACAAGCAAGCAGTGCGGGTAAAAATGAATTCTTCCTGTAATGCATTCTGCGGTTCACTGGAGAATCAACCACAAAAGGATGTGCTCTGCGAGAAGTACGAGTACCACGTAAAAATATGTGATTATCGGGAACCAAGTCCCTTATCTCTGGAGAACACCACCCATTACAATACCGATAGAAACAACACACGCCACATTGCGACGATGCTTCAACGAATCAATAGAGTTGGATACCCTACTGTCATTAATAAGCATCATAAGCGATCGAGAAGCTTCAAAATAGATTTTGAAGCACCGGCGCATATATGAGAGTTGCGAGGTCGGATAAAGGTCTTGTAAATAGTAAGAAGGTCGGATAGATTGAAGTATTTTCTGCACCGTTTTAAAAATCAAGACACTTGAATGCTTCCTTCTACACTCGAAAAATGTGATCGTTCCAACGAGCATCATAACTAATTCTCATCCCCAGAACATCAAAAGCATCCGCCTTTAGATACAGATGACAGAACACCAGCACCAGCATTACGCCGGTGTGTCAAAAAAAATTTAATTGCAGGTCCCAATACTCTTGCAGAGAAATTAACAGGCCCTCAACATAAGTGGTGTGAGAAGCTAGGTCGTTTCTATCTGAAAGGTAGTAATAAACAATTATATTTGGCATTGCATTTATCAGAACCGTGTCTCTCGACATTATTTGAATCCACTAGTCAGCTCCTTTGTATAATTTTCTCTTTCCTAACTCGTATAACTGGTTTGGTGAGATAGATAGGGTATCGAAGCTATTGCTTGCCGCTGAAAGTATAATTGAAGTAGTAAAGTCTTCGTAATCTAGTAGCTAGTGTGTTGGCTTATTAGATACATGTCCGTATTTCAAATCCCAGCTCAGACATCTGAAACAAAGCGAAATATGAAGAAATATTTCTTAGGCGACTTCCTCTCAGCAGTCTTGTGGCAAAAACTCTGAGGTGAAATAAAATTGCCATAAAAAGTTTATCAAGAATCTGTGTCGTTCGGAGTAGGCTTTATACTATAGGTTTCTCCCAGCTTAGACATCTCATACAAAGCGAAATATGAAGAAATATTTCTTAGGCGGCTTCCTCTCAGCAGTCTTATGGCAAAAACTCTGAGATTAAATAAAATTGCCATGAAAAGTTTCTCAAGAATCTGTGTCGTTCGGAGTAGACTTTATACTAGAGGTCTCTCCCATATTTCTTAGGCGACTTCCTCTCAGCAGTGTTATGGCAAAAACTCTGAGATTAAATAAAATTGCCATGAAAAGTTTCTCAAGAATCTGTGTCGTTCGGAGTCGACTTTATACTATAGGTCTTGCCACGCATTTAGAGAAATTAACACAGGCAACATAGGTGAAGTGAGAAGCTAGGTTGTAAGCCTGACTAAAGGGTTGTAATGAGCAATTAAGCAACTACTATTGCGTTCAGAAATGTAGAATTTTTTTTCTTGAACCACCCTCGTAACTCAGTCGTTTGAAATTTATTTTCTTGTCTTTTTTTTGGTTTTATTTTGTTTTTTTTTTTTTCGTCGATTCCCTATTTAAATTTTGCAATTTATTCATTGAATTTAATTTTTTTCAATTTTATTTACATTCTGATGATTGTAAATTAACTCTGACGACAAGTTTATAAAGAAGAAGAGAACAACGATCAGTCAGTCAGCCATCCAAGCATCTACCCATCCAAGCAGCCAGCATATGAAAATTGAAAATCTAGACAATGTGCGAAGGAGGAGGCATCTTCTCAACGCTACAAATCTTTTTAGACGAACACTCAGAGCACTTTAGGTTTGCAGACTTACTTAGTTTAGTTGTAGGAACGAGAAAATTATGAAATATTTTTGGAATTAAATTTTCTTTATTATTATTATTGTTGTTGTTGTTGATTAGTTTAAATTTAGTTGATCACTTTTTTTTCATTTTGTTGTTGTTCTTCAAATTAAACACTCGAACTTAATAAAGAATAATTGTAAGTGTCTGTAAATTAAGGCGTTTAAAATTTGCATTTTTTTTATTGTTTTTATTAAATAATTCATTAACAAACTTATTTAGTTGCTATTGTAGAAGAATATTCTTTTAATTCAAAGAATTTCGTAATCTTCAGCAGATTTTGGAAATTTTCAAACTAAAATTTGTATTAAAAGTCAGTTTAAAGCAGGTATGATCACATGTTAAGCGACTATATATTCAAATATTACAGATCCTCGTAGTCTACTGTGTTGGCTTATTAGTCATAAAACCCGAAATCGTATCCCAGGTCAGGCATCAAAAAGAAATATGAAAAAATATTCCTTTGGCGACTGGCTCTCAGCAGATTTCTGGCACAAACTCTAAGAGTAAATAAAATTGCCATGAAGAGCTTCTTAAAAAATCTGTCATTCGGAGTCGACTTTAAACTATAGGTCCCGCCACTCATTTATTAAAGTAACGCACACAACATAAGTGGTGTGAGAAGCTAGGTCGAATTTCTGACTGGAGGATTCTAAAGACCAATTATGTATGTATGTGTGAGCTGATGCTAGAAAAAAACAAACAAAAAAGAAATGAAAACGAAAGGAGAAGCGGAGAGAAATCAAAATTCGAAATGAAAATGAAAAAAAGTGCATCAACACAGCCAATGGTTCCAAAATTATTTTAAGCGCAACTTAGCTAGTAAAGGATAGGGCCTGCATAGTCAAAGGAGAATGTCCTGCAGGTATGGGATATAGAAGTGAACTATTTAGTCAGGTTATATAGGAAGTCAGATCACTTAGACAATAAATTTCAATTGTTCCTATCATCGTGGATTAGACTACGTTAGGTGGCCCTCCTTGCAACCTCCACTTAAAGCAAATGTTAGGCCTTTTGTAACATCGGAAGTCATTATTCAGCTTTAGAGTCAAATATTCCAGACAGGAAATGATATCTGATAGCGTGCCATTTGATTAATGAAAGAAAATGAAAAGTTGTGAACCACATCCCCCCTCATCATAGCTAGAGATAACAAATAGACTCTTTCCCATACTCAAATCCACAGTTCCTCCAGAAGTCATTCGCAGGAATGTCAAGTCTACAGACGTGCCAATGTGACAGTGGCGTGTGAGAACTGCGTGAAGTCGCCGTAATCTAGTGGTATTGTACAAAAAGTATTTCTTCGACGATTTCCTCTCAGCAGATTTCTGGCAAAAATTCTGCGAGTAAATAAACTTACCATGAAAAGTTTCTCAAAAATCTGTCGTTCGGAGTCGACTTTAAACTGTAGAACCCGCCACTTATGTATAAAATTAACGTACTCAACATAAGTGGTGAGAGAAACTAGGTCAATAATCCTGACTGAAGGGTTCTAAATACCAATTATCTATGTATGTGTGAGAGCCGTAACAGTAGATGGCCATGGGGTTTATTCATGTCAGTTCAGAAGATCTTAGTAATACTGCACCTGCGTCCACGCTGACAACGAAGATGAGTCTCGCTATACAGCAACCATGTAGTACACAGTTGAATCGAGACAATCGGTAGACCTATTCCATGCAAAATATCAAAGATAATAAGCTCTGTACCTGTGTCCTATAATAGTTATTTCTGAATAACCCCGAATGTTTCTGAAATATCCTCAGCACTCATAAAGTATAATGGATGTCAAGATGATATTCAAAAGGAGACTTGATCATAAAATGATTATCCAAGATATTCAGGGGAACTCTCATTACCCAAACAAGCTTTGCACTGCCAAAGGAATGTCATGGATATTCTGGAATTAAATGAATTTGAGAACTGACTTCACTAAAGTGATGGAATTATAAACTTCTTTTCAAAGCTTAAGAAGATGCCACCTAAAAACAATTTAGTTTTAAGGACTTTATTTAGTTTTTTTTTAAGATTCTTTGTTGCCCTCTGCTTGGGAATATTTAACTTGGTACACTTATTATGCTTTTACTAGCTTGAAAAACGTTTAAGAACCTCTGTTATAACAGCATAGTTTTGTGCGAATTGAAAATGAAAATGTATGCTCAACATTATTTTATTATTTTTTATTTTATTTTATAATCTAATCCTACAATTTGGTTGAAAATTATTTTTAATTTAAAAAGTAAAATTAATGAAAATATTGCAGCAGTTCATTGACTTTCTTTCACACAAAAAAACAATTTTTTTTTTAATTTCATTGTGATCAAAACATAAAACATAGACTGTCTGTCAGTCTGTTGGTTAAACATCACCATCAGCATCATCATTTACATTGTCGTGATCATCATCATTACCACCACACCATGATGTTATCGTTGATGACGACGACAATCATGCAAAATCATGATGTAAACAAAGAAATTTGTTTTCATTTTATTGGCGAAATTTATTGAAAACATTGCAGTGACTTGCTTGTGTTTTTTTTCGAAATTCGAAGTTTAAATTATATTAAGGCTTGGGATATGCGAAAAAGTGAAAAAGAAATCAATTAAATAAATTGCAATAAATTGTAGAAATTAAAGTTTATGATCTCATTTCATATCACTTTGTTTCATTTTGATCACTTATGATCAGTGATCACACTCTCTTTTCTATTCCTATTTCTATTTTTATTTTCTACTTGTAATAGGCCTTCTTGGAAATGTCATATTTCGAAAAGAGAAATATTCTTTGCAAAATAATTTCGAAATTAAAATAAAATCAAAACTTTTGTTTAGTTTGGATTGTACATTGTATTACTGAGACTACCGATCGTTCGTATGCCTTGAATAAAAAATGTTCATAAAATTCAAAATAGCACTCAAACCTATAATTAAAAGAAAATTTGTGAGAGGGCGTTGCTTACTGATTGCCAGAAATTTCAAAATCCAAAAAATCAAAAGACTTAAAGCAAATGCACACACATTAGCAGTTTGGGTTTACTTAAGACATTTTTTTCGTTCTGTGAAAATCATCATTTTAATATTCCTTAAAGGATCTTAACAAAAATATTTTTTTTAAATTTAATTTCTTTCCAAGAATATATCAGGTTACTCTGCTTGCAACTCAACAAATCTTTGCTATATTTTTGATGGGATTCGTCATCTTTGGTTATCTTAAGGCATCCATTTTTTAGGATGTCACCACATCAGTACCTTTTAGGGAATTAGGGCGCCTTAAAACAACTGAAGTAAAACTAGTTCTTTACATAAAACCCTCATCACTTTAGCGTCCACATTATTAAGATTAAATTGCTGTTCATTAAAGGAATATATCCTGAGAGTATACTGATTATATGAACAGCAAAGATGTCATGAGTTACCTTTCCATGAGATGTCTTTCGAACGGCTTTGATGCTCTTATTGAACGGCTAACTGAATCCACCAAACAGCTCCTTTGTATACTTTTCTCTTCCCTAACTCGTACACCTGCTTCGACGTGATAAATAGAGTATTGAAGCTATTGATTGTCGCTGAAAGTATAATTGAAGTAGTAAAGACATCGTAATCTAGTAGGTAGTGTATTAGCTTATTAGATACGTGCCCATAGTTCAAATCCTATATCAGACATCTCAAACAAAGCGAAATATGAAGAAACTGCAGCCTCTACCTCATTAAGATTAAATTGCTGTTCATTAAAGGAATATATCCTGAGAGTATACTGATTATATGAACAGCAAGGATGTCATGAGTTACCTTTCTATGAGGTACTAATCTGCTATCCTTTACGTTGCTTTATTATCTGTTGCATCGTGACCTACAGGTTACTCACTACTTGATATGCTATTAGCGGAGAATAATAAATCAATTTCACAAAGTCAAGGATTCCTAATCCTATGCCTAGTGAAGGGCAGATTGTACGTTGGCCTAGAACATTTTTATTGTATGGTAGGCATGAAAACATTGCCAAAGACAGCCATAATCCGATTTAAACATTATTAGAGCCACTTTTGCTGGAGTTAGTGCTCCCTAAGTAAATAAAAATTAAAATCAAGACTAATTTCTATCGGATTTAAAGCGTTATGTTGAAGGAATACATTCGAACAGCTGGGCTGCCATGAGGTATCTTTTGAATGCTATATCAGAATGTGATCTATTTTTACGAGAAATGAAGAATTATTTTATAGGGGACATACCCGACAACTATGTTCTATATGTACGAGGACAGAACTGAAAAACCATCATTATAGGGGTCCCTGTTATCCATTTAGCTTGGATGTAAGGATTTTTCTAGAACTTGATTAACATATCGTAGGTGACTAGGTAGAAAAAAAGACCATTTCGACAGCTAGGTTGAATGGCCCTATCTTAATCCAGAATTTTTCTATACTAACTTGGCATATATTATGTGGTCTCCGCCATAACGGGAGATTGACTAATAGGAAGTAAGGCATATCGGTAGAAGTCGCCGTGGTCTAGTGGGTAGTGTGTTGGCTTATTAGACGAAAGGCCCGGGTTCGAATCCCAGGTCAGACATCAAAACGAAAAATATTTCTTCGGCGACTTTCTCTCAGCAGATTTCTGGCAAAGTCTTCGAGAGTAAAAATTGCCATGATAAGCTTCTCAAAAATCTGTCGTTCGAAGTCGACTTTAAACTGTAGGTCCCGCCACTCATGTATAAAATTAACGCACACAACATAAGTAGTGTGAGAAGCTAGGTCGTAATCCTGACTGAAGGGTTGTAATGGCCAATTATGTATGGATGTAAGGCATATCGGTTGATTTGATGCCCGCTAGTATGATTTCTGCAGATGTTGCAACTCGAACGAAGAGAACATTATTGCGTTATATGCTCTGAAATGCTGGCCGCCACATTCCTCACATCCCTAACGGAAATGTCTGAATTTAGTATAACATTGCCTGATGTATTTGAGGCATCTGGGCTAGGATACACTTGCTAATAGTGTATGAAACGCGGTAACACAATGGGATTAATAAGAATATCGACCTACTGAACCCAAATATGAGTTTTTATTTTCTGATAATAATTTGTAGGGCTTATGACGTTCTTATTATACCCACTTTCATTTTTTGCATTACTTTAAGCAAATGTTGGCTTTTTTTTAAGAGTGACAGAATATATTTGCTTGGAATTTTATTTTTAATTGAGACTATAAATGATATCATGTGTGAGTTGAAGTTTAAATACCAAATGTTGCACATGTGCCTGGCCTATCTGTCTGCCAGCGAGTCAACCAGCCTGCCTGCCTGCCTGTAATAACTGCAATAACATTTATTATTACTATGACCATAATAGACCATAATTTAGAAGAAGAAAACAACAACAACCAAGAGGCAAATGTTCAGAGACAATTCAGTTCAGTTCAGTTTAGTTCATTTGACTGCAGGGGTTCCAATTGGGTGTTGCCATATGAATTAAAATTTCATATGCTTTTAATTGTTCCAAGAACCAAAACAAAAAAACCAATGAAATGAACAAAACCAACAAGTGTTGGGGTTTTGTTTTAATGAATTTGGCATTTTTGGTTTTTGTGGTTTAGGAAAAATGAAAAATTAAAAAAAGAAACATTTTCTTCGAGTCTTTTTTTTTTACTAGTTTTAGAATTGCATTTTTCACAGACAATAAAAAACAACTAACAGACACACACACATGTTTTGTTTAATTTGTTTATTCGTAGCAAATACTCTCAACAAAATGACAAAAAGTACACAATAAAACAAATTTATTTAAAATTTAAATAAAAAAAATACAATAAAAGCAACAACAACAACAACATTGTTTAACACTTTATCATTATCATTAACAATATCATTATCATTGTAATCATTGTTGTTGTGTTAATTATAATCAGCTCAATGATATATGAAATGGGGGGGAATAATATGTGGGGGATCATATGATCTGTTTTGAGAAAGAAAAAAAATTAAAAAAAAATTTTTCAAAAGCTTTGCATTCACTGTAGCGCCAAATAACAATTGAGAATGATAAACAACAACAACAACAATAGTAACAACAATTATTTCTAATTTGAATTGAAATTGAAAAATTAAAAAATTTTTAACAAATATTCCCCTTATAATAACAGCAGGGAGCTAATGCTTCTCTTCAGTTTTCAAGTGGATATCGGGTTACTGGCGTTGATTAATTTGTTTCAAAAACATATTTTGAATTCTGAACATTTTAATTTCAAAAAAAATTCTTTTAAAAATTTTTATTGTACATACACATGTATTCCTTCAATATAACCCTTTAAATTCGATAAAAATTAGTCTTGATTTTAATTTTTATTTACTTAGGGAGCACTAACTCCAGCAGCAGTGGTTTTAATAATGTTTAAATCGGATTAAGGCTGCCTTTGGCAATATTTTCATGCCTACCATACAATAAAAATGTTCTAGACCAACGTAAAGTCTACCCTTCACTAGGCATAGGATTAGGAATCCTTGACTTTGTGAAATTGTTTTATTATTCCCCGCTAATAGCATATCAAGTAGTGAGTAACCTATAGGTCACGATGCAACAGATAATAAAGCATCGTCAGAGATAACAGATTGGTATCTCATGGAAAGGTAACTCATGACATCATTTCTGTTCATATAATCAGTATACTCTCAGGATATATTCCTTTAATGAACAGCAATTTAACCTTAATGATGTGGACGCTGCAGTTTCTTCATATTTCGCTTTGTTTGAGATGTCTGAGCTAGGATTTGAACTATGGGTACGTATCTAATAAGCCAATACACTACCTACTAGATTACGAAGGCTTTACTACTTCATTATAATTATACTTTCAGCGACAATCAATAGCTTCAATACTCTATTTATCACGTCGAAGCAGTAGTACGAGTTAGGGAAGAGAAAATTATACAAAGGAGCTGTTTGGTGGATTCAGTTTGTCATTCAATAAGAGCATCAAACAATTTCGAAAGACATATCATAGAAAGATAACTCATGACATTCTTACTGTTCATATAATCAGTATACTCTCAGGATATATTCCTTTAATGAACAACAATTTAATCTTAATGAGGTAGACGCTGATATGGTGAGGGTTATATGTAAAGAATTAGTTTTACTTCAATTGATTTAAGGAGTGCTATGACACTAGAAGGGACCGATAGAATGATATCCTATAAAAATATATGCCTTAAGATAACCAAAGATGACGAATCCTATCAGAAACATAGCAAAGATTTGTTGAGTTGGAAGCAGTGCAACCTAATATATTCTTGGAAAGAAATTAAATTTAAAAAAAATATTTTTGTTAAGATCCTTTAAGGAATATTAAAATGATGATTTTCACAGAACGAAAGAAAAAAGTCTTAAGTAAACCCAAACTGCTAATTGTGTGCATTTGCTTTTAGTCTTTTGATTTTTTGGATTTTGAAATTTCTGGCAATCAGTAAGCAACGCCCTCTCACAAATTTTCTTTTAATTATAGGTTTGAGTGTTATTTTGAATTTTACGAACATTTTTTATTCAAGACATTGGAACGATCGGTAGTACCAGTAATACAATGTACAATCCAAACTAAACAAAATTTATGATTTTATTTTAATTTCGAAATTATTTTGCAAAGAATATTTCTCTTTTCGAAATATGACATTTCCAAGAAAGCCTATTACAAAGTAGATAATAAAAATAGAAATTGGAATAGAAAAGAGAGTGTGATCAGTGATCATAAGTGATCAAAATGAAACAAAGTGATATGAAATGAGATCATAAACTTTAATTTCTAGAATTTATTGCAATTTATTTAATTGATTTCTTTTTCGCTTTTTCGCATATCCGAAGCCTTAATATAATTTAAACTTCGAATTTCGAATAAAAACACAAGCAAGTCACTGCAATGTTTTCAAAAAATTTCGTCAATAAAATGAAAACAAATTTCTTTGTTTACATCATGATTTTGCATGATTATCGTCGTCATCAACGATAAGACAGAGAGACAGTCTATGTTTTATGTTTTGATCACAATGAAATTAAAAAAAAATTGTTTTTTTTTTTTGTGTGAAAGAAAGTCAATGAACTGCTGCAATATTTTCATTAATTTTACTTTTTAAATTAAAAATAATTTTCAACCAAATTGTAGGATTAGATTATAAAATAAAATAAGAAAATAATAAAATAATGTTGAGCGTACATTTTCATTTTCAATTCGCACAAAACTATGCTGTTATAACAGAGGCTCTTAAACATTTTTCAAGCTATAAAAGGATAATACGAGTAACAAGTTAAATATTCTTCAGCGGAATGGAACAAAACATCTTAAAAAAAAAACTAAATAAAGTCCTTAAAATTAAATTGTTTTTAAGTGGCATCTTCTTAAGCTTTGAAAAGAATGTCACCTTGACTTCCATTCTACTTTATGAGTGCTGAGGATATATCAGAAACCGTCTGGTTTATTCAGAAATAACTATTATATAACACAGGTACACACACGTATTATCTTTGATATTTTGCATGGAATAGGTATACCAATTGTCTCGATTCAACTGTGTACTACACGGTTGTTGTATAGCGAGACTCATCTTCATTGTCAGCGTGAAGGCAGGTGCAGTATTACTAAGATCTACTGAACTGACATGAATAAATCCCATGGACATCTACTGTTATGGCTCTCACACATACATACATAATTGGTCTTTAGAACTCTTCAGTTAGGATTATTGACCTAGTTTCTCTCACCACTTATGTTGAGTGTGTTAATTTTATACATAAGTGGATGGACCTACAGTTTAAAGTCGACTCTGAAGGACAGATTTTTTAGAGAGACTTTTCTTGGCATTTTATTTACTCTCAGAATTTTTTGCCAGAAATCTGCTGAGAGGAAATCGCCGAAGAAATATTTGTTGTATTTTGTTTTGAGGTCTGGGCTGGGGCTTGAACCCTAGCTTTACGTCTAATAAGCCAAAACACTACCTACTAGACTACGGCGACTTCACATGGTTCTTACACGCCACGTCTGCAGACTTGACATTCGTGCGAATGACTTCTGGAGGAACTGTGGACTTGAGCATGGGAAAGAGTCTATTTGTTATCTCTAGCTATAATGAGGAGGGATGTGGTTCACGACTTTTTATTTTCTTTCATTAATCAAATGGCACGCTGTCAGATATCATTTCCTATCTGGTATATTTGACTCTAGAACTAAATAATGACTTGCGATATCACAAAAGGCCTAACATCTGCTTTAAGTGCTAAGATTTGCTAAGATTTTCCGCGATGATAGGAACAATTGAAATTTATTGTCTAAGTGATCTGAATTCGTATATAACCTGAGTAAGTAGATCGCTTCCATATCCCATGCCTGCAAGACATTCTCGTTTGATTATGCAGGTCCTATCCTTTATTAGCTAAGTTAAGCTTAAAACCATTTGAGGACCACTGGGTGTGTTGATGCACTTTTTTCGTTTTCATTTCGAATTTTGCATTTTCCGCTTCTCCTTTCGTTTTCATTTCTTTTTTGTTTGTTTTTTTCTAGCATCAGCGAAAACAATGCCGCCTTTTCTTTCACTTTTTTTTTTTTGAACAAACAAGAGGGGCTCTCTAGCGACATCATCGTAATCGTCATCATCATCATCATCAGCAGCATCAGAAGCAGCATCATTGCCAGAAGCAACACTAGTATGTTGCATTGTAAGCATTGTGAGCAACATCATTGAACACGATGTTTTTTGGTTGGGTTTTGTGGTGATGGCTGGTGGTTGTTGAATGGTTGGTGGTGGCAGCAAGACTCGTGCGAAAATTAATCGCCAGTTTTCTTTATAACACAGGCTGTGTATTGACATGGCTGTTGGAATACGAGACTTTGGGGCTTTGTTTTTGATAGTTGGCAACAATAGCAACAGCAACAATTGCAATAAAAGTAGGTAGTTTTTTTCCTTCTTTCTCGAAGACAAAAGAAAGTATTCAGCAGCACATAATGATGGGGATTGGTGGTAATGCAGCCAAGCATTGGCTGGCTACAGAGGAACAGGTTTCGATTTTGGTGTTTTTTTTTTGATAGTTTCTTCGAAGAGGGGATTGCCATGGGAACTTCATATGTTAAGGTCAATACAGGTGGTTCCGTTATGGCTTTAAAGTAAAATGTTTTGAACTTCTTTCTTAGCCCCCCCCCCCCCTCTTCTTTTCTTCTGTGTTTCCAATTGTTTTCTCAAAAGTTCAAACGTTCAAGTGTTTACCCGCACTACAGCAAATTTCTTAGTCTTCATTTCGGTGGTTTTGTTGATTGCACTTGCAAATTATTTAAACAGTTTAAAACAGTTTTTGTTTTTGTTGTTGTTTCAACTGTCAATAAAAAGATTTATGGCCGATAAACATTTTCCTCAAAAAAAAGCAATTTTTTGTGTAAAAAGAAAGTGAAATTTTTACGGAAGCTTTTGCCATTCCATTCGATCTTTTTTTTGGTTTTTCTTCTTTATGTTTTTTTTTAACATTTAAATTGTTTTAAATAAAAACAAAAACAAATACTAAAGCTACGGAGTAGATAAACAAGGGGATATTAAAAAAAAAAAAACAAAAAAGAAACGAAAAATTGTGGGCAAATTAAGTGGTTAGTGAACCCAAATAGCTTCAAACTATTATAGCGAGAGGGGTCTTCATATAAAAAGTATGCACGTTTATTTATTTCTAACCTTTGAACTCCTATTTAAAAAAAAAAACAATTTTAATCCTTTCCAAGAAAGATCAGACATGCCATAATGATTACCTGCACTCAGGAGATGACCCCTACTCATGCAGTGCATTGTGCAGGTTTAGGAAAGGTGGAAGATGCGAACGGTAAGGAAACGAGTTGCTGCTGGTGACTATAAAATGGCCATTAGACAGTCTACAACAATCGTCCCCAAGAAGCCCGCAGTTTCTCACACCACTTGTGTGTGTTAATTTTATACATAATGATATAAAGAAGCCTTACAAAGATATCTTGGATCCACACTGTACAGTACATACATATTTGGTCATTACAAACTTTTAGTCAGACATACGATATGGCTTCTCACACCACAGATATTGTGTGTGTGTTAATTGTATATACATATCCATGGCGCGACCTACAGTTAAAGGTCGACTCCGAACAACAGATTTTTGAGAAGGTTAGAGAACGTGCACCTGTCGGTCAAGACAAGCACAGTACCCGGAGGTCGAAATTGACCCATTGTACAAAATCCAAATCAAAGATTTTTGAGGATCGTTCATAGCAATTTTATTGTCTTTCCAGAGTTTTTACCAGAAATCTGTTGAAAGGAAGTCACCTAAGAAATATTTGATTTTTCATATTTTCGTTTTGATGTCCTATTTGAACCGAGGCCTCACGTCTATTAAATCAACACACTATCTACTGGACTATGGCTACAGTAGTACAGTATAGTCCAAGTGTTATACACTGCATGTATGCAATGATGGTCAGGATAATATTGGCCTGTAGAGGTATTATTTGAATATGCAGACCGAATCTGAAAATAGTTACGATGGCATTGCGAAAGATACAGGCACTAACGTTTGTTGTTAGAAACAGGACAATGAGAAACAGTCCTACGGTCCTAGCAACGACTTAAAATTGTTATACGTGGTAGAGCTGTGATCCACATCTTATATAATTGGCCATTACAACTCTTCAGTCAGGATTACAACTTAGCTTCACATATGCACATCACCTATGTTGTGTGCGTTAATTTTGTCTATGAGTAGCGGGGTACCTACAGTTTAAAGTTGATTCTGAATGACCGGTTTTTGAGCAACATTTTTATGACAATTTTATTTACTCTCTGCGAGGGATCTCTGATCACATCTCCGAAAGCCATTTACCTGCTTATTAAATTGGTCTTGACAAGCCTTTAGTCAGGATTATAACCTAGATTCTCAAACTACCTATGTTGTGTGCGTTAGTGTTATACATGAGTAGCGGGGGACCTACAGTTTAAAGTCGATTCTGAATGATAGATTTTTTAAACAACGTTTTCATGACTTTTTTTATTTAATCTCTGAGAGGTTGTCGCCGAAGAAATATTTTTTCATATTTCGTTTTACTGAAGATCTCTAGTTACAATCGTGACCTAGAGACCACTTACTCTTGCTTATTAAATTGGTTATTGCAACTCTTAAGTAAGGATTACGCCCTTACATTACCTATGCCGAGTGCATTAATTTTACCCGTAATAAATGGAACCCACAATAGTTGAAGTGTGCTTTCATATTTTATTTTGATCGACATGACTAGGCCGGTGTTTAAATCACGGCCTCATGCCTAATAAGCCAATACACTACTTGCTAGGCTCCAATGACTTCCGAAAACAATGGTTAGGATAATGGTCAGGATATATTATGACCTAATTAATCAAGTGGCTTGCCAGCTTTCTCCTTTGCTGTCCAATTCAATTCTATGTTATTTAGAAGAAGGGTTTCGCAATCAGACTTCATAACAAGAGTGAATAGAGTAACCTAGGGGACTTTATACTCTTTTAATAGTAGACATCCATTCTGTATACGGAAAAGTTAATCCCGTGCAGTGCCACGTCGGCAGAATGGACTAGGAATATCATATCATCTTTTATCACTAATGCACTCAATTAACAAAAAGGAACAAAATTATTGGCTTCCTGGGAAGGTTTTCGCTAAAACCGCTTAACACTCAATGTGTTAAGGACGTTTTCTCTCTATCTTGTAAAGCATACGATTGTTCGATTTTGTTGGGGTTTATCCTCAAGCCTACTGACATGTGTGCATCATTAACTTATATAATCTCAAGACCTCTTTGAATGAAGTTGCAAATAATCTGTACAAATCCTTCTTTAGACATCAAGTCTAGGTAATTTGTAGTCAATGTGCGGCTTAGATTTGCACGCCTACTGTTGTACCATCAGCTTATAATCTCAAGACTACTTTTTGAATAAAGTCGCAAATAAACTCTTCAAATCCTCCATTAGCTGTCAAGACTAACATCATCTGCAGTAGATGTGCGAATCAGATAGTCAAGAGCTTATCCACAACTAAGATGCATTTTAGTTGCCATCTATTCTCGAGCCTATGAAGTTGAATACTTAGTATAGACATACCTAACAAGCCTTACGATATAAGCTAACCTAATAGTGCCACCTTGAAAACAGAAATGCAATATTTTAGTACCTAAAAAGACACATACATACATACATACATAATTGGTCATAACTACCCTTCAGTCAGGATTACGACCTAGCTTCTCACACCACTTATGTTGTGTGCGTTTATTTTATACATGAGTAATGGGACCTACAATTTAAAGTCGACTATGAACGACAGATTTTTGAAAAGCTCTTCATAGAAATTGTATTTACTCTCAGAGTTTTTACCAGAAATCTGCTGAAAGGCAGTCGCCTGATGTTTGAACCCTGGCCTTACATCTAATAAGCCGACACACTACTTACTAGACTACGGCGACTACAAAAAGGTACACAAGGTATAAATAAAGTCATGTATGACCGACTATAGCTCTCACCCCTGGTTTACAATTGCAAAACAGCGAAAAGTTCAAACTGATTTAATTTAATTAACGCTTTACAAGCATGAGTATGAGTATGGATGGCTATGCTTTAATGAATGGCTAGTGTAATGAATGATGGGCCATTATTTTTATTACTGCACACTACGAATGTTTATTATACACTGTAGATTATGGCATTTCTTTACTTCTTTTTCTACATAAATTGTATTATTTTAAATAAAGTTTGTAATTATTGTTTAAATAATTCAGTTTTATTGAATGTAAATGCATTTCTCTGTGCATAAATAAAAAATTTCTCTTCGAATTGAAAGTGAAATTACCATCACCATGACACTCGGTAATGAATTAATTTTGCAACTAAATTGTCGATTTGAAAAGAAAATGTGATGCCATTTACAATTTAAAAATGATAATTTTTAAGTAAATTATTATGGGGTGCATGAAACAAGAGAAGGTGCTTGAAAAATATTGAAGTATACGACGCGTTTTCGCGTCAAAGCGTTGCGTGCATTTCATACCTTCTTCGCATTCTACGCTTCAAGTTACATGCGACGCTTTTTACGCGCCACTGATCAGCTGTTATAATAAATAACATTTCGTACAAAAATGGCAAATGAAATTAAAAATTTTAAAGAATTTATAGAATTGAGTTTGTGAATAAAATATTTTGTGCTAGAAGCGGTGCTACATACCGCTCCAAAGGAACAACGACGATTTTCTGTGCGTCCCTTTGTACTTGAAAATCGATTATGTGATCTGACTTCTTTTTGACGCAACTTTCCGAAAGTTTAAAAACAGCGTCGGAACAGTTACGGAAACGGTCTCCAGACATCTTTGACCGTCTTTCACATTCTGCAGCTGCTGGCGGCTCTTTATAATTTATTTTTGTAAAGAAGTTAGCTTCTTTTAATATGAGAACTTCATTTTTTCACAGCTTCGCTTAATTGTTTCTCCCTTGGTCTTTAAAAAAATTTTAATAATTAAAATAAGACAACTTTTTCAAGTCAGCTGTTTTGTGCGAGCCGCTTGTGATGCCATACCAAAGTCGAAGTAATTTACTTTTCTCATTCTTGCGTCCAGTTATTCTATCTTTGTGCGTGCTACTTTTTTTATTTTATAAAAACCAACATCAGGGGATGGCCCCTAAATCAACGTGCATTTGTGCAGGTTTAGAAAATAGGTTTATATGAAAAGTGGAAAGAGGGAGTAGTGTTTGTGGACATTTGATTTAAACTCCAATAACGAATTGACGGGGAAACCTTCACAGGACGATCATTCCACCAAAAGCCCCGGAAACAGCGGGCAAAATGATCTCTCTGTAATCATTGTACGTTTCACTTGGCATCAACCACAAAAGGATGTGCTACTGCGAGAGCTCGCGTATCACTTAAAATAGTGATTATCGGAACCCAGCCCCTTATCTCTCGAGAACACCTCCCATTATAGTACCGATGAACAATGAAACACGTCGCCACCTTGAGGACACCCTACTGTTCCATTAATATGCACCTTCGCCCTCCCCTGTACGCGGTCGTGAAGCTTCAAATAGACTTTTAAGACGGCCCATACATGAGAGTTGTACTCGCATCCGGGCGGAAACAGGTCCTGTAATAGTAAGAAGGTCGAATGGAGTGTATTTTCTGCCCGTTTAAAAAAAATCAAGATACTTGAAACCTTACTTCGGAACACCGAAAATGAATCGCTTTCAACGACTCATACCTAATCTCATTCCCCAGAACATCAAGAGAATCCGCCTCCTCAATATTTAGATTACCCTTTAGATACAGATGACAGACGTCACACCAGCATTACGCCGGTGGTTCAAAATATACATTAATCTACCAATAAATCATAATTCTACTGACAGCCGCGTAGAATGCGAAACACGCATAGAAAGCGTGGTGTAGGACCTCCAGCTTAAGAAAAACCTATGCAAACCTATCTCAGCTGGAGCAAAAGTTATGTGGCAGGGCATATACCGTAAACTAAACATACAACTGATGTGGCCTGAACTTTTCTATTGAGTGGAAGGAAAAGTGTGGAGGTATATACCCGGTAAATGAGAGGCTACAACTCTCCTATCCCATAGCTCTTTCGTTAAATTTTAGAAACCTTTACTTTCATTCGGTTCACATTATAAAGAGCCCACTGTTGTTTACTAATCAACTTTAATATTGTCAAAGAAAAAAATAGAAAATATTGAGTCGCAAGAAATCGACATGACTTGCCTTAAGAAATGGAAAATATTTAGCAGACCTCCAGAGCAGAGCAACTACAGACACAGCATGTCCTCGTTCAATGAAGATTTTGTTAAAGAATTGAATACCGTAATGCGTCATGGTCATAGGCGTATTAGTCCTCTGTACGATTAATTGGAGAACTTAAAAAAAAAATACAGAACGAATGAAATAAAATTTATTTGAAATTAATTTTCTTTGTTTTTTTCTATTTACAGACGCTATGAGGAGGATCCAGAAAATGCCTGGCATTGTGGTTCATGGTTTGAATATCTTCTCATTGTCATCTTGTCCACTATACTGTTGGTGGGTGTATTGGTTTTAACATTGTTCTGGGTGATATTCTATCGTGGCGGTTTTGCCTGGTCAGAGAATCCGGAATTGCAATTTAATCTGCATCCGGTTTTAATGGTGGCTGGTTTTATAACCTTTTCAGGATTTTGTAAGTATTTCGTTATGTTTTTTTTGTTTGTTGTTGTTAATATTGTTGTTGTTGTTGTGTTTATTTCCAGCAATTCTTTTGTATCGTTTGTGTCGCTGTTTGAAGCACATTTATGTTAAGCTGGTTCACATGCTATTCCATGCCTGTGCCATACCATGTATTGCTTTGGGATTTTTGGCCGTCTTCGATTCGCACAATCTATCGGAGCCACCAAAACCAAATTTCTATAGTCTGCATACCTGGTTGGGTTTCGTGACAATGGGCATGTTTGTAATGCAATTTATTGTCGGTTTCTTTAGGTAAGTTAAGCACACACACAATTGTTGTTGTATTCTGTTGATGACAATGATGATCTTTATTAACGATATGATCCACATTATATTGGCTGGCTGGCAGGCAGGCATATGATAGATGATGTTGTCATCATTAGCATCATCATTATTCTTCTTCTTCAATTCTATTGCTATTGTATTACAATTTTATGATTGTTCACACATATTTGATTTTATTGTAATTATTGTAATTGTTGTTGTTGTTGTTATAATTATAGCTTTTTGATTTTATTATGCTGTGAGAATCGCACATACAATTGCCGTGCCGCTATGGTACCCATACATGCCAGTTTCGGTTTGGCCAATTTTATGATGGCTGTCGCCACCTGTGTTACTGGCCTAGTTGAGAAGGAACGTCAATTGGTGAGCGGTGATAATGGCGAAAATGCCTTAAGGTATGTATGCTGCATTGCATTGTATTGCTTATAATATTAAAAATACTTTGATTTCGACATTACTAGGGTACTAGTACTCGTAGAGTGCCATGGCTTACTATGGAAGAGCCAAATGTTAAAAAAAAATTATTCTAGAAATTGAAACTTGAAAAAGGCCATTAAAAGGTCATGGAAAGTAATTCCTTGACCCATACATATATACATAATTGGTCATTACAACCCTTCAAATCAGGATTACGACCTAGTTTCTCACTCCACTTAAACTGTGTGTGTTAATTTTAGTGTGGCGGGACATACAAATTGTGCGGGAAACTTTTCAGAGTGTTTGCCAGAGGTCTGGTGAGAGAAAGTCCCCGAAAGACAGATTTTTCCGTATTTCAGTTTGTTGGAGGTGACTGAACTGGGGTTTGAACCGTTACCTCTAATAAGCCAACACACTACCTATTACACAACGGCAAATTCTAAACCCTTGACACTTCCTTACGAAATTCGTTAACAGATTAAAACCAATCCCTGTACAGTGAAAGCAAAAAGTCAAACTTGTCTGTAGAAGCCAAGATAATACAACCCTTCAGTCAGGATTATTGACCCAGTTTCTCACACTACTCATGTTGTGTGTGTTAATTTTATACATAAGTAGGCGGGACCTAAAGTTTAAAGTCGACTCCGAACGACAGATTTTTTGAGAAACTTTTCATTACAATTTTATTTACTCTCAGAGTTTTTGCCAGAAATCTGCTGAGAAGGAAATCGTCCGAAAAAGTACTTTTTTATTTATTTGATGTCTGGCCTGGGACTCGAACCCTGGCTTTGCGTCTAATAAGCCAGCACACTAACCTACTAGACCACGGCGGCTACAAAGATAATACAGTGCAAACTAAATGTATTATGGAACCATAGAATTATACATACATACAAAATTGGCCATTACAACCCTTCAGTCAGGATTACGACCTAGCTTCTCACACCACTTATGTTGTGTGCGTTAATTTTATACATGAGTGGTGAGACCTACAGTTTAAAGTCGACTCCGAACGACTGATTTTTGCCAGAAATCTACTGAGAGGAAGTCGCCGAGAAATATTTTTTCGTTTTGATGTCTGACCTGGGATTCGAACCCGGGCTTTTGTCTAATAAGCCAACACACTACCCACTAGACCACGGCGACTTCTTATATGGATTTATTGGTGCGAATCGTAGTTTTTGAATTTTTTAAAATTCGCCTAAAATGTTGAAAATTCTTCCTTTGTTCGCTATTTGAACTTAGATTGCTTGCTCAACCACATTAAACTATTATATTACGCCTCTTCCCATCATGTTAGAATTCATTTTTCCTGTTGTAAGTGCTTTTAATCTAGGATAAAGAAACTGATTTTGGTTGATCGGACCAAAGAATTATTATAAAATAAAATAAGGCTTAGGTGATGTTACGAAGGCATTTGCGCATAAGTACACCTACATACAGAAATTCTTAGTAGGAACCTTTAATTTACAACGCTTAACTAATAGAGAATAAAAACTACTGCAGGATAAAGAGAAATTATTAAGAATATAATCGTGTTAGAGTCAAACATACAGAGAGAAAAAATAAGAAATAAAATCGTCTTACAAGCCAAGGTCAGAAATCCTTATAGAGGTCTACTTTTCAAAATCATTGAAGAAGATCTGCTGAGGTATCTTGTAAGACATATAATGCATTCAACTGTACCAGGCTCTATCATACAGAGCCAAAAAGGAAGTGGTACCTATGGCCTACAAGCTGATCGTTGCCATTAAGGCATAGTGCCTGTCTAAAAAACCTATCAACATTCTTGCAAAATCATAATACAGATTCCATTCCGATCTGGAATGATCAAACCTCTGAAACATAATCTTTAGATTATATAATCTCTCCTATACTACCTGATTGAACGTCACCGATATGTGTCACAGGGAGACATAACTCATCGTTCAACAAAGTTCACGCATTCTATCACTCCATTGGTTGCTAGCCTATCTGGAATATTGTTGTCCTATACAAAACAATATCTTGGAACTGAATAGAATTAATAAGAATTTCATATTTAAATTATTGTACTTCCCCTAGCCATTATTTTATTTCATTATTTTTTTTTTTAACTTTATTTTCAGCACCCGAAATTCAGAAATCGAACATTATATCATGAATTCATTGGGTATTGTTTTGGTAGCGTTAGGCATTATTGTTTCGGTAGCTGTAAGACGATCAAATGCACCAGCCACTGCCAAAGTTTATGTAACTGAACGGATTTAAGTTCAATTACAAAAACACAAACTACAATACAGATTTAGAAAACCGAAATTTCCTTTATCCACTAACCTACCTATTATACTTCTTATACCGCCATCACCGCCACGATCCATTGATTTCAAGGTAAAAAAATAAAAAAGGAAACTAAGGATTTCAACATTTAAATGAAAGAAAAAATAAAAAAAAACGATTTGTTGATTTTGATATTATTTTTAAAACAATAAAAAAAAAAACGAAATAATAAAAAAGAAACAAAAATATTAAAAAAAAAACATTTGTTATTAATTTTTGTTTTTTTTTTTGATTAATTAATAAAATGTATTTATAAATAATAATTGTATTGTATTGTACATCTTTATTGAACTGCTTTACCAGCCCCCTTTATTGAAAAATATTCAAAATTTCAAATAAAATCAAAAAAAAAAACATAACACATTGCATATCCCATAAAATATAGAAAAAAGGAATAAAAAATTATGCCAAAAAAGAAAGGAAAATTTATAAATAAATAAAAAAATATTTAAAATTTTTACATTAACTTATAATCAAAATATTATTAACAAATATACGATATTAAAAAATAAAAAAAATCGAAAAAAAAAAAATAAAATTATTATAGAAAATCAAAATCAAAAATCATTACATTTTTATTCTATTTGTTTAAAACATTCATGGTATTATTAAGTAATTTTTGTTTGATTTTTTTTTTTAATATAAGAAAATGTATGTGTTAAAATCAATGTCCTTTTCAGAATCCTTTTAAAAGTATAAAAAAAAAAAAATAAAATATTTACAAAAGAACCTAAATACGCCACAACATATTATTCTTATTATTATTGTTTACTAAACTTTAAGATTTATTATATAATTGTAGTTAATTTTTCTATTAAAAACCATTCTTTCCGCCCCCCCCCCGCAATTCCAAATCTTTTTGTATAACATGCAATATACACCAACAACAACAACAAAAAATAGTAGCTAAGACATGGTAAAATTTATTATACAATTATTATTATTAATAAAGAATAAAATAATAATAATAATAAACAATTTATTTATTTTAAATGGATACACAAAAATTATTTTATTTCATAGAAACAGTTTAACAGGTAAATAAAAATTTAAATCAGATGATTTCTTAAGAGCTTGATAGCTTAAAATGATAATATCAAGTAGTATTGAAAAATTGAAATTTTGACATGGCACTGAACTATCACTGAAAAGAACTTTTTACAGTAATGGTACTTTTGTAAACAAAATATTTTTACGTACATTAGAACCCTTCTATCAGGATTATAACCTATCTTCTCACACCACTTATGTTGTGTGCGTTATTTTCACACATAAGTGGCGGGACCGACAGTTTAAAGTCAACTCCACATGATAGATTTTTGAGAATTCTCGGAATTTTTGACTGAATGAGGTGGCCGAAGGAATATTTTTTTATTTTTCGTTATGTTGGAAATGTGACATGGGGTATGAAACGCGGGCTCACGTCTAGGGGAACGTGTTCAAGGATTCTATGTGAAGCAAACTGTTAAACATAGCGGTGAAAATGTAATGGTTTGGGTATGCTTAATATGGTGGCATGTTGGCCCTCTATATTTGGTAGATAGTATCATGCGAAAAAAGACATCTAAAGATTCTGCAAACCCATCTTCCGAATTTTACAGACAAATGTGCTTATCCCGAATAAGAAATTATTTTTCAACAGAATGGTGATCCGAAGGACACAGCAAAAATTCTAAAGATATGGGTTGGGAAACATAATTTTCAATTGATGGAATGGCCGGCACAAAGTCCCGACCTCAATCCGATTGAAAATCTTTGGCCATTTCGTGAAAATCCGGCTGGGACAGTACGAAACAGCGCCAACAAACCATGGTGCAAATTTAGGATCGTATAAATGCGAAATGGAATCGGAATTCCGAAAGGTGTTGTGATCATATTGGTAGAAAAGCATCTCAAACCGCGCGTAAATCAAGCTATTTCTAATAAGGGTCTAAGCTAGACTAGGGGCTAAAGACTAATTTCACCTAATCCATTAATAGTTGAAAAAAGCGGAAGACGTAAAATATGTAATAAAAAAGTACTGAAAGCGTCGCGGGGGTACTGCGGTATTTTTGAAGTGGAAAAGTAATGAAAAAAGTACTAAAGTACTGAATTTTTCGGCACAATTACGAATTTTATTTATTTAAGCAACAACAACAATAAATCAAAACACGGCTATGTGCCTTTCTCTTAATTTACAATTACAACAATCTAAATCCTTTGCCCTACAAATCTCAGTCAAACAAAATCAGGAAAATTTATATGTTCCCTGTTTTCAATACATATGTATTTACTTTGACACTATCACCTCACGTATGTAAATAAAGAAACATTATTTTTACTCACCCAATTTGCATTACACACGGAACTCCTTTACTCTGTGTTCTTAGTACGGCAAGCCATTCTACTTGATCGAAAATTTATATGAAAACACACTCAATTGCTTATGTATTGTTGCTTGAGTCATTTTCATACAAATTTCCAACTGACCAAAATCACTTGCCGTACAAAAACAATTTTTATGCACACAACAACACTTAAAATTTTAACGCACACACACACACACACACACACTTTTTTTGAGACACCATTTTTTTCTTTTCTTTTTTTCGGGAGCACCCTCTCATAAGCTTTATGAACTTTTTCTTTTTTGATTTTCATGGCTTTCTTTTAATTCTTTTCATTTAAAACTTACGATTTCTTATGCTTTATTAACTTAAATTAATTTCTAACACTAAACTTTGATAAAAACAGCGGAATTTAATAATAAATTTTTAATTTTCTTTTTAACTTGCGGAAGTAACATCCGACCTGTTGCACTTTTATCAAAAAAACTAAAAATCTCACCTTTTTATTTGACAATAAATGCCAGCAAATTACAACAAAAATCTTAACATTAATAACCACCAATAAACAACAACAACAAGAAGAAACACAACAGGTTGATTGCCTGTTACGTTTGTTCTCCATATTTTCATAAGAAGAGAGCAAAACATTTCATAAAAACTTCACGAAATTTTAACCACAGGTCAGCAACATGCCTGCTAAATTTATAAAGGCATTGTTGTTGTTGTAAATATGAAGAGTAAACAAATCAATGTTATTTTCATTTGTCACCAAACAATGTTAAGAAGATTTCTTGCATTATGCATTTCACAAAAGCAAACAACAAACATACTTTCCTCTCTCTTCATTACTTTTCAAATACATGCATAACACCGCCAAAAAAAAAAAAACAAAAACAAACAACAACGAATACAATCGTTTTATATTTCCGTTTCTCTTATTATGTCAATAAGAAACTAAAACAACCAAAAAAAAAAACATGCTTTTAGGATTCTTTCCTACAAACACTTGCTAAAAACACAAACAATGTAATGCAAGTGTGTATTAGTGTGTGTTATATAAATTCATCCTCATGTAAGTTTATTACCTCTCACATGGTAATGTGTACGCTACACACCAAATATTGTTGTTGTGTTGTTATTGTTGTAATAAGAACTATGCTGATCATTGAACTTTTCACCTCAGTTTAATTGTTTCTCTTTAGTGGTGTAGTGCGGTTCGTGATTTAGTGGAATTTGTAATAAATTTGTTCATTGAAAAATTGTTTATAAATTAGCAAAAATTCCAAAAAACTATAGTTACAGTGTATAATTAATTAATTTTCTATTTGTTTATTAAATTAAGAACTTAAAAGAACATATAATTGAGAAGAAAAATGTGTGTAAAGTTGTTGGCGTCTTCGTTTTTTTTTTGTTTGTTTGTGGCAAGTGAAGAAATGTAAAGCATCGAGAAGAAAAAAGAAAAAGAGGTGAGTTGGAAATTTTTACGCACCGTTGTTATTAAGGTTACCATACCAATTGAATAATTAATGAAAGGAATTAAATGATTAAAAATTGTAATTTAAGAAAAAATTTCAAATTGAATTTATTTTAATGAATGTGTGGTATTAATTTAATAGCTTATTATGACATTTTAAATTTTTAAAGAAATTATGGGAATGAAAATTTTAGTAGAAATAAACTCCTATTTATTTAACATTGTAATTATTAAAATTATAAATAATTTGATCTTAAGCGTATAATAAAACTTTGCATAGTATAATAGCTCTTGTATTCCTTGAATATTGAAATACTATTGTGGCTGCAATAAAGGCTTTCCGCTGTGTAAATCTGGCATCAGAGTATGTCAAGTAGGTTAGGTTAGTTCAGCGGTTAGGTTGACGTTCATATGCAAGTTCACTTGGTGAACTCAGTTACCCCATTGCATTACCCAGTGTGAGGTAAGACTCCTTATCATTATCCGTTAGTGGTGAGTGTGATCTTGAAATATTCTGTCACATCTGTCCGGAAGTGCAGGGCGTTCGTGCCAAACTTGATGCACCGATTCCATTTCCGCCACATCATGGCAGATTCTGCAGTAATACCGCTGGGCAAACCAAGCCTGTCTGCGAAGCTGGATATCTGTCACTTTCGCCTTGTTTAGCAAACTATTTCTTGAGTGTACCAAAAAAAAAAAATCCCTTAACACATCCATCACATCTTCTATTAGCGGTTTTTCGAATAAAGAAAATTAAATATGGGGTTATTACATATTACAGGACCGTTGTTTTCCATTTTAAGGATATCCTTATCCTTTGTTTCTTAAATAGATTTAAAAATATATTTCAAAATATAAATATACCGTTATTAGGACTTACCATAAAAATGTTATTGTAAAAAATTACCGTTAAAAGGGACACATATAATTATAGCAAGCACCTGGAGCATTGTCCACATAACATCCGTTAATTTTGAATAATTTTCCCTGGTATAAAGGGTGTAGGTTAGGACATGTGTCAACTGGAAAACGTCTTAAGCGTTTTCAAACTCTATGTTCGAGAGATTTGTGCTCTTTTCTATGGGATCTCAACTTTAGCGTTCTAACTAAAAGCCATGGAATACATGTGCTGCATCGACTTGCAATAAAAGCTGGAATTATTTCCTTGGTTCGGAGGCACTTGGTCAGTACGGAGACTGTGTTGACGTGAGGCGTCACAACGAGCTGCTATGCATGCTCAATTGAGCTTTGGTATCAAAGCTACCACACTAACCTAACCTAGGCTTGTATGCCTGGATAACTTTATCAGTTTCTGGACTTAATATTGAGAAGTTGACATATTCTATTTTTAAATTTTTAAATCCACCGGTTATTTGATAGCTGTGCTGCAAACCCTAGAAAGCTGTTTCTAGGCATCATCCTGTTTCCAAAATCCACTGACTACTAATAACTAGATGGCGCCACCACCAGAAAAATTAACAGGCAGACCCATATTCACCATATAAACGAAAAACTCACTAGATGTCTCTCCTAAGCAGTTGTAACGGATTGCGTCCATAATTAACAGTTAGATGAACTTTATATGACCTCAAATTAACTGTAATTTAACCGGCCATTTTGGGAAAAATTATTTTCCGCAAAATTTTGTTCCTTTTCATATCCTTGCACTTTTGAGTTTAGTTTTATAAGAATAAACTCACGTGTTATACTATCAAGATTAAAAAAATATAAAATGGTGCTCCAAATTGTTAAAAAATTCTGACTCACCAAATTATTGACAGGCAAAGAATGCTTTTGAAATAAAACTTCTTGTGGGAATAACTTTCTATATTTCACCATAACCTAGAACCATGCAGGATATTTTTAGTTTTCCATTTCAATCACCTATTAAATTGCCTAGTTCTTCCCTTTTTAACTAAAGCTAAATATCCCTTGGGATGCAAAATAAATCCCAAATTTTGGGGAATAATAAAAGGAATTTCCCTAAATAAAGGGTGTAAATAAAAGCCAAATTCCACTTGGGCCTAAATAAATTGGGATTGCATTATATGTAGCCTGGAAGGGATTTCCCTTGTAAGTAATGAAAATTTTCTAAGAAGATTTACAACAGTGGGAATTTTAAAAAATATTTTTGCCGTAAACAATATGACACTAAATACAGTTATAATCAAAGCCATAGAGGAAATCAAAACCAATCGCAATTCCATTGAAAAAGAGCAGACCATAAAACATTACCACGCAGGAGGAAAGTTGTGGCGCTGGATATTTGGGTGCCCAGGATTTATTGATAGAACTTGTGTACCCATTGGTGAATCAGACAGAATCAATCTGGTCAGGAGTTATAGTTGAAAACGTTTGAAACAGTTTCTAAAATTGAAACGATCAGACCATTCGAAAGTTTCATAGACCTTCACAAAAAAATTATCTTATCTCTTCCTCTCTCACTCGCTCACTTCTTCGTTAATCAATGGGCCACCATAACCATGCATCATCAATTGCACAGCTACTGCTGCCAGAAGTGTTAAGGAATGTGTTAACTCTGCTATGTTGGTCTCCTTAGCGTCCTGCAAATGATTTACTAGAAAGCTTATCTAGGTACAGTTTATCAACGACATGACGAATATTTCACCAAATAATGCATCAAATTCCTTGACCAAGTCCATTATACGATTGTGAAAACGTATATTCTTGATTATTCAGAATCTTTCAGTGTCTGAATTGCTTTCTTTGGCCAGGTTTTTTGAAACGTTTCCGAAGAATACGAAATTGTATCAGTATGCTGAGAATCAGTCATAGGAATAGTGTAACAATGGCTACTGAGGCATTGTGGAAATAGAAAGAAAATGGTGGGACCATAGCACTCCTAAATAAGGTTACATTTTTATGCTCTATAGGACTGTAGTTTACACCCCTGCCAACATTAATTACAGGTAGCCTACAGAAGATTAATGAACGAAAACTGAAATCAAAATACTCTCCCAAAGGAATACGCTTTGAAAGCGAAAAGACGTTGGCCCATAAGTAGGAGGAACTGTAGTTACACCTCTGCCAACATGAACTTCCAGTTGTATTGTGAGCATTAGTGGATAAAAAGTACAACCTGATTGTACTGGAAAGGATACAACAAGTTTGCATCAATGTTAACTAGGGCACTGAAAATGATTCTTTTTGTCCATAGATGTGGTTCTTCCTATCTATTGGATTATACGCAGAAATAAAGTAAATCACCAGAGTATTCTTGAGTAAAGTGAGAGATAAACGCATAAAGCCTAAACAATTCCCAGGACACCAATCATATCTACAAACATGCACGATGTGGATTTCCTATGATGCGCGGACTATATAGTGCGACGCACTAACTTATGTGTACACTGATAAGGCATTAGAAATTCCGATTAGATGATGGTCTCCTATCATCAAAACTATCATCTTCGGGGATGAGTTATGGATGCGTTTATTTCGAGTCAGGCAGTTAGTATCAGGAATGTTTACAACTTCGTTCAGTTTCGTTACTGCTAGCTGTGTTTAAGTCAAGGAACTACTCCCCCATACTGCTCCTCCTGTCAAGAGCAATGATAAGCAATTTAGGTGCCATTATCCTTGACTCGAAATTTATTGCATTTTGTAACCATCAGACTTTACATTATAAAGGTCAAAAGAACTGAGAAAGTTGAGCAGCTCCTCCTCATTGGCGTGAATTCGTAATCCAGTAGAGTATAACTCTCTATATCTCATGCCCAGTGGATTCAGTGGATTGTCTCCTACCGCTCCTCCTATCAAGGGCTACAATAAGCAGACTTTACATTATGAAGGTCAAAAGAACTGAAAAGTTGAGCAGCTCTTCCTCAATGCCGTGAATTCGCTACCACATAACCTGTGATCCAGTAGAGTATAATCCTATATATCTCATGCCCAGTGGATTCTCTCTCCCTCCTACCGCTCCTCCTATCAAGGGCTATGATAAGCAATTTAAGAGCCATCATTCTCAAGGTATGGACTCGAAATTTATTGCATTTTGTAGCCATCAGACTTTACATTATGAAGGTCAAAAGAACTGAGAAAGTTGAGCAGCTCCTCCTCATTGGCGTGAATTCGCTCCTACATGATCTGTGATCCAGTAGAGTATAATCCTATATCTCATGCCCAGTGGATTCAGTGGATTCTCTCTCCTACCACTCTCCTATTAAGGGCTATGATAAGCAATTTAGGAGCCATTATTCTCAATGTATGGATTCGTGAATTCGCTCCCATAAGACCTGTGATCCAGTATAATCTATATCTCATGCCCAATGGATTCATTGGATTCTCTATTATAAGCCTTTAATTCAAAAATAAAATGAAATTCTTCTGTCAATATTTTTTTTAATATCATCCTTCATTTCTTTTTTTTATTATTATCTGAGGAGTATCACAGAAACCTATTCTTTACACATTTACATTCTTATATGTATATCTACTACATATATACATATGTATGTATGTATATACCTTATAAATATGTATATACCTTTATAATATATAAAAACTTACAAAACAGACTTAAAATTAAGCAATAAAGTTACAACGATTCCCGAAACATGACTTCCTACAATGTCTTCGGACAATTTTTATTTTTACTTAAAACCAAACGATCCGGTTCCAAACCCAACTTCTTGAGGGCATCATAAATTTTCGTTCTTACATCAACGGAAAAATCACGATCTCTGCCAAATACCCATATTTGATCCGAGTAACCTAACGAACCTAAAGAGCCGCAAGACCATAAAATGGCAAAATTCTCATAGTCGGTGTATAAAACCTGATATTTGCCAGAGCCAGGCAAAAGGCGGGCTATAACATCGGGGAAACGTGAATTGAACTACAAAAAAAAAACAAAAGAAAATGTTTAAAGAAATTTTCATTTATTTTCAAGATTTTCATTTTCTTACCTTAAAATCCATTATGGAAGATTTTCGACTTTCTGGTGTAGCATAACCCAAATTAACGGTAGGATTTCCGGTTCTACAAATACAAATACAATCATATGACGGATATTAAATATTAGATTTCAGTTCCCTCCGAGGGTTAGAGTACTTACATTCTATTTATAGTTTTTATGGCCACTTCCAGTTTGAAATTATTAAAACGTGACACTTCTTCCTGGTGTAAAGGTTGAAACTCCAAACTGGTACAGCCCGATGCAATCTCGGGCAAATAAAAAGATCGCTCCACTTCATACCATTGGCCTAAAACCTGTAAAAGTAATACCATCATTAGTTCTTGTTTTAAATTAAAAAAAAAAATCAGTTGCTGTGAATTGAAATCGGACATGAAGCCTACAAAAGGCCTAGAGGGTCATTCTTAGGTTCATTTAAAAGTTAGGGCTCTAGGATGAAAGATTGCCAGCCACTGTAAGGGTTGAAAATTTATATACAATGTCTGATGTCATTACCATTTTATTACAATTGCCCTAGCCTAGCCAATCCTTTCGCTAGAGATTTCGGGAATCAGAGGCCCTTAAGTGAAAGAAGGGGCCTATTGAGGAAATCTGGTTGAATGATTTTTCTCAATCATCCACATAAGTTTAGAAAGAGGAGGTGCGATGTAAAATCTAAAACTATTGATAACAAACCCAAGCAACCTAAGTTCGAATCCGTGTAAGACGAAAAATTGTTCAAAAATTCCATTCCTCTCCAAATAATGCGAGAACCAAATGTGCAAAAGCCTGATACATGGACCTTCAAGTGAACAGCAGGGTACATTGAAAATTAACCCCAAAGTTAACATCATACCATATTCATAAGCTTAGGGGCCTCTAGATCAATGAAGCCGTCATGGAAAGTCATATTTAATAGAATGCCTCATTGATTTAGGGGCTGGTGGTTCCATGTATCTGTTGGCTTTAGTATAAGCACTACATGAATTTTTTTTTATCATCTGGAACAGTTCATGAGATCGAGAATATTAGGCCTGGCTTCAATCTAGTTTTCATTTACTCTAATTGCTGTATAAATTTGCTTACTTATCTGTGTAATCAGAACGCTTGCATAACTCATGGTGTAGGGTTCCATGTTATGATTGGTTTTTAGTCTATCACTAGTGTTTGCGTAGGCATAATGGTCTGCAGTTGAATGCCCTGGTAAAGCTGAGTTAAAGAATTCAATATAAAAAAACTATGCGAGTCCACAGAATGCAGACATGGCTCTACTATCCAAGACTCCATGTGTCTGCCTCAACACTAGATCAATGCTTTACTGGGTGACAGTAAGGCCTCGCTTATTGTCTGCAATTCTGTGGGGAATACGTTTCAATAAGTTGCAGCAGTAAAAGAAACAGCGTTAAACGAGGTGTACATAGTATACACCATCACTATATAGTGCACCATAAATATCAATACAATGCGCGATTTAGGGGAATCCCAATAATACCGCGTAATACAGACACAGCGTTAAGCGGGGTCTTACTGTACTGCCATTTGTTGACTCTAGTAATCATGGTTGTACTTATGCAAACAATTTTCTGCGAGTGGGAACGATTCATTGCTATTTCCAGATTGTGCCACAAGACAACACCACGTCAGACCAACATTGCGTTAATGGCCTTCTGTAACAGACAGTATTAGTTTCTTGTAGAGCTCTTTCATTTCATTGTTCAACATTTTTGCGAACGTATGTATATTTCCAATGGTGAGTGTTCCATTGAAACCTCTCTATCCCTCGAGACTGTTTAACATGGGATAGCGGTGCATTAGGGAAAAGTTTAAATCGAGAATTGCAGGAACAGCATCCTAGGCTTCAAATTTTCCGCGTATATAACAAGAATATTTAAATCTTCTTAGTCAGGCAGGGTTAAAGGTCTTAAATGAAGTCTTCAAGATGTTGAAATTGATCTGGGCTTTTTTCTAAACGTCTAGTGTTTATTAGTTATGTTTTACCAAATAAGCATTGCCATTCTTCTACAATAACACGTTCTAGAATAGTATGGTTGCCATGAGCGTTTCTAATAAACTATTGGATTTTAGAAAATCCGATTAGATGATGGTCTCCTATCCGTAAAACTATCCTCCTCGAGGATACGTTATGAATGCTTTATTTCGAGTCATTAAGTTAGCATCAGAAATATTTACAACTTTTTTTAGTGTCGTTACCCTAAGTTAATCCTTAAGTCAGAGAACTACACCCCCCTACCATTCCTACTATCAAAGGAGCCATCACTTTCAAGGTATCAAGTCAAAATTTATTGAATTTTGTAGCCATCAGACTTTACATTACGAAGGTCAAAAGAACTGCGAAAGAACTGCCCATAAGTAGGAGGAACTGTAGTTACACCTCTGCCAACATGAACTCCAGTTGTATTGTGAGCATTAGTGGATAAAAAGTACAACGTGATTGTACTGGAAAGGATTCAACAAGTTTGCATTAATGTTAACTAGGGCACTGAAAACGATTCTTTTTGTCCATAGACGTGGGTGGTTCTCCCTATCTATTGGATTATACGCAGAAATAAAGTAAATCACCAATGTATTCTTGAGTAAAGTGAGAGGTAGACGCATAATGCCTAAATAATTCACAGAACACCCAATCATATCTACAAACATGCACGATTTGGATTTCCTATGATGCGCGGACGATAGTGCGACGCACTAACTTAGGTGTATTCTGCTAAGGCATTAGAAAATCCGATTAGATGATGGTCTCCTATCATCAAAACTATCCTCCTCGGGGATGAGTTATGGATACGTTCATGTCGAGTCAGGAAATTAGTATCAGAAATATTTACGACTTCTTTCAGTGTCGTTACTCAAAGTCAATGCTTAACTCAGGAAGCTACACC
This sequence comes from Sarcophaga peregrina, assembly GCA_014635995.1. Taxonomy (NCBI): domain Eukaryota; kingdom Metazoa; phylum Arthropoda; class Insecta; order Diptera; family Sarcophagidae; genus Sarcophaga; species Sarcophaga peregrina. The sequence goes on from CM025793.1 coordinate 39,207,377, forward strand.
CCCCTACCACTCCTCCTATCAAAGGAGCCATCACTCTCAAGGTATTAACACGAAATTTATTGCATTTTGTACCCATCAGGGTTTACATTACAACGGTCAAAAGAACTGCAAAAGTTGAGCGGCTCCTCCTCATTGCCGTGAATTCTAGAATAGTATGGTTGCCATGAGTGTTTCTAATAAACTACACCTTCTTGCATTGTATGTAGTAGTGAAAAGTCCTGTTGTTTGGACTTTTTATGATATTTATTGTTCGTATCATCCTTTCTAGAGAGTTAGTTAGTTTCCAGGATTATTAAAATGATTTATTTTTATTAAAATTCCAAAATGTTGATAAACACTTGTTTGACGTTCTCTTGTATTCGAACCTGGATTGGTAAAGTTTGTCGTCAAGCAGCATAGTTACCATCCTTATCTCACTACCACTTGGAGGTTCTCTCGAACCTAAATTGTACATAATTGGTCATTACAACCTTTCAGTCAGGATTATTGACCTAGTTTCTCACACTACTTATGTTGTGTGTGTTAATTTTATACATAAGTGGCGGGACCTACAGTTTAAAAGTCGACTCCGAACGACAGATTTTTGAGAAACTTTTCTTGGGAATTTTATTTACTCTTAGAGTTTTTGTCAGAAATCTGCGGAGAAGAAATTGGCGAAGAAATATTTTTTGTATTTTATTTTGATGTCTGGCCTGGGACTTGAACCCTGGCTTTACGTCTAATAAGCCAGCACACTACCTACTAGACCACGGCGACACGGGTTTGTAGACAAACACTTTAATAACTACATCACGTCTCTGTTATGGTTACCACCCTCTTCTCACTGTTTTATTTGACCTAGATTAAGGCCTTAGGTCTGGAAATTGTTAGAGAACCTGTTTGCGATAGTTTTAAAACGGCTTTCTACAGTGTGTGGTAATTTAGTAATTTTTATACGTATGTATGTAACTCGGCCAAATTTTAATTTTAATAATCAAATTTACATTTTATAGCTCCTCTCGATTAAAAGGTGTAGGGGCTAATAGCATTTTAAGGTCATTTACACTTGAAAAAAAAAATAAAAAATAAAAAATGCAAAAAACTTTAATAAAAAACCAAATGCCGGTTATAAATAATATTAGCAGCTAGAAACCAGTTAAAGTTTTTAAATCAATAAATAAAATGACTAAACAAATTAAAAATCAAAAATATATGAAAAAAAAAATAAATCAATGAATAGAAAACAATACGTAAAAAACAATAAAAAAAAAATTGATAAAAATGTGGTTCAAAGTCATTATCAGACGACGTAAAGGCTTAGGTGAAGATCTACAACGAAAATGTCGATGAAAACAAAAAAAACCAAAAACCAAAATATCAAAAATATTAAAAAATAATTAAAATATTCATTAAAACATTCATTAAAAATTAAAAAACAAAAACAACTTTACACTCCCATCTCTGATCTTTAGCTTGGCATGATCTGTCTCAATGATTTCTTCTTCTTTAACTTTAATCAGAATGACCATATCACGCAGAGATAGATAGACAGACAGACAGATGGACAGACCATCACAAATTAAGTTCAATAAAAATAAATTAAACGATCTCCTCTATTTAATGGCAGTTACACGCACATAATTTATGCAAATTGTTTACAATGAATGTTATTCAAGTCCCCTTGCGCCCTGGACCCTCCTCATGCGGTTTGAAACCATTATGTGATAAACATTTTAAAATAAATTTGATAAATAAGTTGAGAAAAACAGGGGAAAAATTTTTTAAATTCTATAGAATGCAACCACAGTTCAGTTAATAATTTTAATATTCGTGTCACGTTTTCTTCTCTGTGGACCTATTATTGTCTCTGTCCTCTAGAACTGTAGAACTATAGAACTGTTATGTAAAGAATGTCATAAAAACCCTGCATTTATTGCACATCCGGTTGCCTTTGTAGAGGTTTTAAAAACGCTTTTTTGGCAAACCTGTGAGCTGTTACATAGCTTTCATTTAAAGTGTCTTTTTATTTCGGGACCGATTTGCCATTTTCTGACTACAGTTTTCAAGCTTCTGTCACGGATAATCTAAATTTTGCGATCCCATTGTGTTATTGAAGTCGCCGTAGTCTCGTATTATTAGACGTAAAGACCGGGTTCGTATACTAGGTCAAGCATCAAAAATACTTCTTCGTCAACTGCCTTTCAGCAGATTTTTGGAAAGAACTCTTACTCTCAGAGTTCTATGAAAAAGTTTTTCCTCAGAAATCTGTCGTTCGGAGTCGACGTTAAACTGTGGGTTCCGCCCCACTCACGTAGTCTAGTGGTCTAGTAGGTAGTGTGCTGGCTTATTAGACGTAAAGCCAGGGTTTGAGTCCCAGGCCAGACATCAAAAATTAAAAAAATATTTTTTAGGCGATTTCCTCTCCTTCTCTTTTTGCTTCTCAAAAATCTATCGTTCGGAGTCGACTTTAAACTGTAGGTCCCGCCACTTCTGAATAAAATTAACACACACAACATAAGTGGTGTGAGAAACAGCGGGCTTCTTGGAGACGATTGTTGTAGAGACTGTCTAATGTTGAAGGTATATTACTGGCCATTTTATAGTCACAAGCATCAACTCGTTTCCTTATCGTTCACATCTTCCGTCTCTCTTTCCACCTTTTCTAAAAACCTTCACAATGAAGTGCATGAGTAAGGGGGATTCCCTGAGCGCTGGTTTTATAAAAAAAAAACAAAAAAAAAATTAATTCACACATCATAAGTGGCGTGAGAAGCTAGGTCGTAATCCTGAATCAAGGATTGTAATGGCCAATTATGTATGTATTTATGGGTATTTATGACATATTTTGGATTTAGACTTATACTTCCATTTTCGAAGTTGCCTGCCAAGTTGCTTGTCGAGTTGCCTGTCAAGTTGCTTGTCGAGTTGCCTGTCAAGTTGCCTGTCAAGTTGCCTGCCAAGTTGCCTGTCAAGTTGTCTGCCAAATTGCCTGTCAAGTTGCCTGCCAAGTTGCCTGTCAAGTTGCCTGTCAAGTTGCCTGTCAAGTTGCCTGTCAAGTTGCCTGTCAAGTTGCCTGCCAAGTTGCCTTTCAAGTTGCCTGTCAAGTTGCCTGCCAAGTTGCCTGTCAAGTTGCCTGCCAAGTTGCCTGCCAAGTTGCCTGTAAAGTTGCCTGCCAAGTTGCCTGTCAAGTTGCCTGCCAAGTTGCCTGTCAAGTTGCCTGTCAAGTTGCCTGCCAAATTACCTGTCAAGTTGCCTGCCAAGTTGCCTACCAAGTTGCCTGTCAAGTTGCCTGCCAAGTTGCCTGCCAAGTTGCCTGTCAAGTTGCCTGTCAAGTTGCCTGCCAAGTTGCCTGCCAAGTTGCCTGCCAAGTGTAGGAAACTTAGCTTTATCTTGGTTTAACTTAAGTTTCCTTTGATACTGAAAACACTTTACTTAATTGATCATTGCAATCCGTTAGTCAGGATTACAACCTAGCTTCAAATGTGAGAAGCTTGCCAGAAAACTGCTGAGATTGTTTGATGACATTTGAACACGGGTTCTAATGCAATAAATCAAGCCACTACTAGGCTATGGCGACTGTTTCATAAGGGTGTACGTTTAGTTATTTCTATGACTGTGTGAAGCAAAAGGTCTGTAACAAAATACTACGTTTTCCTTCATGCAATAATACATTGCAATCTAAGACAAATCTCTAATAGATTAGTTTACCTGGCGGAAGATCTACTGTAACTGAACGTGAAAACGTTCTGATTTCTTTATTAGAATGATCAATTTAGGTATCGCTCTCTGATCATAGCCGCTCTTAAAGTTTGATTAGCTTGCAATTATTTTCCACATCACTATTGCAAGTACGTTAAGTGCTTCTGAAATATATTTCTTATAAAACATTTGCTTCTGTTCATATTTACGAAAGAAAAAAAAATAAAAACGATAAAAATAAAATAAAAATAAAAACCAACTGCAGCTGCAGCTGCACTTTAAAAACGCAACGCGATAAATACAGAACAAAAACCACTGCCAGTTCAAGGACCAAAAGTCAACGCAAAAAAAAAAAAATAACAACAGAATAGCATTCAATTTACTCTCAGTGCACTACAATAATTGTGTTACAAATTTTCCACTCAAATTATAAAAACTAGTTTTTCTAAAAATGCTATACAAACAGACAGACAGACAGATTTTTTATTATTTTGTTTTCGTTTTCAGAAAAATCTGAAGTTTGAACAGGTGGTAGTTCATATTGTACGCGTAGTACTACAGTAGGTATATTAAGTACAGTTTATAATAGTTTTGTCGAAAAATTAACTGATATTTCTGTTCTGTTCGGGAAACGCACCGCGAACTGCGGCTTCGTTGATTGAGTAAACGATCGACTAACACATGATTTGTATGTGTAAGAGAATCCGAGGCAGTCAATTTCGCTTTTCGAATATTGAATTTTCGAAAATCGTCAAATTTGGGACGAATGAATGCCGAAGAAGTCACTGTAGTCTAATAGCTAGAGATCAAACCCCCGGCTAGACATCAAAACAAAATACAAAAAGTATTTCTTCGGCGATTTCCTCGCAGTAGATTTCTGGCAAAAACTCTGAGAGTAAATAAAATTGCCATGAAAAGTTTCTCAAAAATTTGTCATTCGGAGTCGACTTTAAAATCTACGCTCCGACACTCATGTATAAAATTAATGCACACAACATAAGTGGTGTGAGAAGCTGGATCGCAATCCTAACTGAAGATTTGTAATCAATCACCACCTTGAATATCCCGCACTATCGATTTGAGGACATGGTCATCTCATGTGGAGGTGATATGACCTGTCCTTTGAGTTGGTACGATTTGACTCCGTTAGACTGTTTTTTGTGCGGTTTTCTTAGGTTGAAAGTACATGCGAATATGCCACAAACCATAGCGGTCTTCAAAACCAACATAATCCATATAATCAGATCCACTTACCCCCAATACAAATATCGTTTTATAATACGAAGGTTTATTCGTATAACTGTTTTAATCTGGCGACTGCCTCCCAGCAGATTTCGGGCAAAAACTCTGAGAGTAAAATAAAATTGCCCGGAAAATGATTCTCAAAAAAATCTATCGTTCGAAGTCGACTTTAAACTGTAGATTCCGGCACTCATACTAAGAAAATTAACACATATAAGCAAGGCCGTAATCCTGGCGAAAGGGTTCTAATGATCAGTTATGTAAGTAAGTACTTGTGTCCTAATCTGGTTTCAGCCATGCTAAAAACTTTTTACAGGCAATTGAACAATAATTTTAAATGTGTTTGCTTCTAGAACTTAGAGTTTCTAAAGTTTGGATTCCAGAACTTGCTTACTATAGAATAGAATAGAATACTATAGAATAGTATAGACTACCATAAAATAGTATTGAATAGTATAGAACAGCATAGAGTACGATAAAATAGTAAATGCTATAGAAAAGTATGGAATAGCACAGAATACTATAGAATATTATAGAATACTATAGAATAGCATAAATACTGTAAAATAGTACAGAATATCATAGAATAGTATAGAATAGTACCATAAAATACCATAAAATAGTATTGAATAGTATGGAATATCGTAGAATACTATAACATAGTATAGAATACTATAGAAAAGTATAGAATAGCATAGAATACTATAGAATAGTATAGAATACTATAAAAAAGCACAGAATACTATAGAATAGTATAGAATATTATAGAATACTATAGAATACTATAGAATAGCATAGAATACTATAGAATAGTATAGAATACTATAGAATACAATAGAATAGTACCATAAAATACTATAAAATAGTATTAAATAGTTTAGAATAGCATAGAATACTATAGGCTACTATATAATAGTATAGAATACTATAGAATAATATAGAATACTGTAGGAATAATCCTAGCATACTATACATCGTTACAGAATACTATAGAATAGCATAGAATCCTATAAAATAGCATAGAATTACTATAGAATAGCGTAAGTTTAGTCGTAGAATACTATAAAATAATACAGTATACTACTAGAATAGCATTAGAATACTATAAACTTAGTACAGATACTATAGAATATTCATAGAATACTATAAAATAGCATAGAATACTATAGAATAGCATAGAATACTACAGAATAGTATAGAATATTTAAGAATAGTATTTTTAGAATTACTATAGAAAGTACCTAACCTAGGAATAGCCATAGAATGCTATAGGGATAGCATAGAACACTATTAGAATAGTATAGTAACAAGTAAAGAATAGTGTCTGGATAAGTATGAGTATTTTTTAAGTAATTTAAATATTTGTTAACAACGTGTTACTTGTTGCCTTTACTTACTTACCCTACTCATATTGAATTTTGGCATCGAAGGATATTTAGGACAGCGACCAAAACCCACTGCTTCAGCATTGTCCATCAGTAGTAAAAATAAGCAAATGGCACTGAGACATGATTTTAAAATAATTGTCGATGATTTGCAAGAAAATGCTGAAGACATTGTTGCACTGGTGGTGATGGTGTTGTCACAGATAAAATTTATTTTCTTTGGAATTTTTTCTTTAAATTCTGTGGATATTTTTCACAAATTTAACACTTTAACGCTGAATTATTAAAGAAATTTTAATCTTTTAGTTGATTGCAGTTATTGTTAAATGATTTCTTTTTATTTTTTGTTTATAAATTTGTTTCTCTTTTTTTTTGCTGGTTTTTGAACTTTTTTAAGTTTTTTTTAGTGGCTGATCAAATAAAAAAAAAATCTCTTAAAAAATATTTTTTTTTATCGTTTAATTAATAATTCCAAGTGACAACTAAAGGCAACAGCAGCAACAACAACAACATTACCAATGTAAATATTTAAGTTTTTTTTTGTTGTTTCTTTTAATGTTTTTTCAATAAAAAAAAAGAAACAAACTACGTGAGTAGCCATATAAAGAAGAGGGTTTGGAAATTAATTTCAAACTATTTCCTCATACAGCCCATGCTGCAGTATATATATACACAGGCACACACAACAAGTGCGTAGTGATTGGGCCAGTTGGGTATTTTTTTTTTTAATTTTAATGAAATAATAATATTTTTATTATTGTTATTTAGTAAAAATTATTTATATTTCATTAAATCCCAAAAACCTATAAAATTATTCATAAGGAAGTATCTTTTTACTTCAATATTTGTTCATGGTTTTAATTTTTCTACACACTGTATTATGTAGTAAGTGAGCAATGCCTGTAGAGTTATGTAAAGCCGTAATAGTGAAAACTCATAAATTTAAGTACACTTTTTGCGCAAAAAAAGAGAGAAAATGTAAGCCCCTTTACGAAAATCAATTAATTCGAAGAGGAAGGCCATGTGAGGACTGAAATACCACCGAACTTGTATAAGAAAGTGAAAAAGTGTGTAAATCAATTAATAGTTGATTGTAAAGATCTTGCAAAATTCAGATTTATAAAGGGTTATAGCAACTATATCATTATCATTATCACCTCCGCCTTAGTCTAGTAGGTAGTGTGTTGGCTTATTAGACTGAAAGCCCGAGTTCAAACCTCAGATCACACATTAAAACGAAAATATAATAAAAAAAAAATATTTCTTCAGCAATTTCCTCTCAGCAGATTTCTGGCAAAAACTCTGAGAGTAAGTAAAAATTGCCATGAAAAGCTTCACAAACATCTGTCATTCGAGTAGATTTTAATTTACAAGTCCCGCCATTCGTGTATAAAATTAACGCACACAACATAAGTGGTGTGAGAAGCTAGGTCGTAATCCTAATTTAAGGGGTTATAATAACCAATTAAGTAAGTAAGTATAGCAGCTATAAACCACCTAGAGTTGTCAGTTTCATTTACAGCAGTCGTATGTACAATTCGAATTCTGACCACACAGCTTCTTCTCGCTAAACGCGGAAATAACCTACGTATCATTGAGCTCTTATTAAGCTATTATTACTTATTGAGCTATTATTACTATTTACTAGACTACGGCGACTGCAATTACGGACATGACATTTTTATATTACATCCAAACATACATACATAATTGGTCGTTATAACCAATGTCCCTCAGGGGAAGACAATCTTCGGCTTTTTACCCACATAGGACACGAACATCAACATTGTTCATTATAAACAGCATAAAAATGCATTCAGTAGCTTGTCAGCTTTCAATGAAGCAGGTTTTCGTCACTTCTTTTTGAAATTTTTTTGTATATGAATTATACACCCAAAGAAAAATTACAATAGGATCTACTATTTTCTAATGAGATTCACTAATAACAATGAGAAACGATCTCCATTTTTAGAAGAATATTTGTCATGTTAAATACGTAGTCTTTAGGGATTTAACGCTGTCCTTTTTCCATTTTCCTCTACATAAACATATTATTTGGTTACACTTGAATATATTACTAACCATTTTCCTCTGGGTTATACACATGCCTCCCACAAATACACACACATTTTTATCATGTTCTCTTTGTGGCGACGTCTGAATATAACCCTTCAGTCAGAATTACGACTTAGCTTCTTGCACCAGTTATGTTGTGTGTGTGTTAATTTTATCCATAAATGGCGGGACCTATATTTTAAAGTCTTTTCCGAACGATAGATTTCTGAGAAACTTTTTCATATCAATTTTATACACGATCAGAGTTTTTGCCAGAAATCTGCTGAGAAATATTTCTTCACATTTCGTTTCGTTAGAGATGTCTAATGTCAAGTGTAAGAAATTCTTTCTGGTCGCGGCTTCCTATGAAATTTGTAATTATAAGCCGCCATGGATAATATCCAGACCTTCTTAAAAATTTTGAACTAAAACTAGATGGGCACTCAGAAAACTGAAGAACCTACAGGGAGACAATAATTTTTTTTTGCTTTGTGCGCAACCAAGTTTAGCATTCAGATGATTAAGATTCTTTGGGACACCTTTCGTCAATTGTTTAGCGCAGCACACAAACCTTAAACCCCCGAGAATTGAACTTCAGTGGCGAATTGCGTGAAGCGCATTCTAATACTGAAGAAGAAAGATCTTGAGGCTGCAGAACATGTAGGCACTCCGACATAAATGACACTGGCACACGTGTCAAACGAAATTCCATTCAGTAACCAATGAAGAGAAAATAATGGTGACACTTAGATGTCTCCCCAACTTTCGATACGCAATCCGGACGTGGATATGAGCATGCAGGGGCCAAAGGGCTAAAATGACTCCACTCCGAAGTAAAACCACCATAGCTCCGGAGTGGTCTCAACAGTCCACGAGACGAGGGGGGATTTAGTGGGTGAGGGCCCCACACACAGGAGATGTGATGACTTCCTCTATGGTGCGGTTAGGTACATTTACCCCTCCTCGGCGTAAAAAAAATTTCCTGACCGTCTACATTTCCTTCCTTTCAAATCCTTAATACTTGGTGGGCTAATAGAACTTTCGTATATAAGCTGGCTAAGACTGCTTATGGCTGCAATAAATAAGATATTAGACTCCTTTAAGAGGCTTAACCAGTATGATGATATCCTTAGCCTATTACTGTAGGCATTATGGAACCGAACAAAACTGTTCTTTTAAATCTTTGCCTCATTTCGAAGAACTTCAAAGGGCATCCATAATCATAATCTCAATAGAAAGGTGGCTTACACTTGTCCTCTCTTACAAGGGGTTATCAAATCACTGCACAAACTTTTTTATTTCCTTTATTTAGCTCAAGTTCAATATTGTTCATGTAATTTTTTTCTTTTTGTTTATATTGTTGCAAATTGTTGCAACGTGATAATTATAAATACTTGCAACACTTGTAACACAAATTAATGAAGTGCAACGCCGGCATACTTTTGAACTAAAAAAAAAACAAAAAAAAATTTTGAAGAAAAAGCAGGAAGTAGTCGCATTAATAAATAATTCAACTTCGAAAAACAACAACAACTACAGCCACAGCAAAAATTAATACGATAAAAACGTAAAAAAAAGAAAAGAAATGTTGCGTGAATGAGGCGACGGCAACAAGTGCTGCATTTCTTCTTTACAGTCTGCTGTAACACTTTAGGCATACATTCGCATACTTAGTGCATACAAATGAACGATTATTCGGCTCAAGTTTATGTTCGATGGTGGGTGGTTTGTTTGAAAGTGTTAAGCAGGGGACTGAATCAAGAAGAACAAAATTTGGAATTCAAAAATTCAATTTTGAAAAGCTCCATTACCGATTTCCACAGACCCTCGATAATGGCAGATAGTTAGCTAGGTCCAAAGGGAGAAGATCTTAATAATTACCGATTTATTCAAGAACTTATGGATCATTATTACGTATTTTACCTTTCATATGAAAACTTTAAATTAAATTCGTCTGATCCTTCACAATTCTCGTATAGCAAGAGAATGGAATAATCTCTGATGCATGGATGGGATAATATCACAGAAATGAAGAGTAAGTATTTTGGAGAGTAATATGGTCCAGTAAACTAACGTGGAAAATGGAAAGCTCATATAGAGGACTATTCAGAACGACCAGGCATTTCATAATGACGATATACAGAAGGCGGGATAACAATACATAGGATAGAAACTGTAATCACCTAGCCATTGCAGGCCTACGAAGGGCATTGGTATATAATTGGTCATTACAACCTTTCAGTCAGTATTATTGATCTAGTTTCTCACACCATTTATGTTGGGTGTCTTAATTGAACATATAAGTGGCGGGACCGGACCTACAGTTTAAAGTCGACACCGAACGCCAGATTTTTTTGAGAAACTTTTCATGGCAGGTTTATTTACTCTTAGAGTTTTTGCCAGAAATCTTTTTGTATTTTGTTTTGATGTCTGGCCTGGGGCTTGAACCCTGGCTTTACGCCTAATAAGCCAAGATATACTTACTAGACTACGGCGACTTTCATTGCTATATACGTCACAAACAAACCTATTTTACAACGCCGTTATAGATTTTCATAGAATTTAACCCGTTGTAACCCATAAACACGAGTAACAGAGTTATGATTGCAATAACAGGACAGATAAGTCTAACTGCAGTCATCGTAACCTAACAAATCGAGGGGTTTTGACAGCTTTTTAGCTAACCTCAGGACTGATCCATTAAATACCTCGGTGCAATAGAAAATAGCTACACTTTCAGCTGGATCCTAGTCAGGTGGGAATTTATTGCAGTTAGCAGGTAAATAAGCTAGCGAGGCTGATTGTTTCAGAAACTTTCTATAAAATGGTAAGAGAAGTTTGGAGGAGTATTCGACAAAAATGAAGATATATAGAGAGAGGAGAGCGGCCTATACTCTTCTTAAGCTAAATAGGTTTGGAACAATTGATGGTAATGACAATATGGAGCCGCAGACTATCCAAAGGATGATATCTTAAGGATAACAACCCGCATTCTGACTGAGTAATATCGACTCAAAGAACGATTGTACGAAATATTGACCCTTTCTAGTTGATTTTGTGATGAGAAGAACATGACTGGAAACTGTGCGGACTAAATAAGTCTCAGGAGGAAACATTTGTGTGCATATCATGGATCAAAGTAGGAAGTGGCCGTCCCTCAAAATGAATTGGATGGACGCACTTAAGACTCATGGAGCCCATTATGATACCACAGCTCGAGCGAACTATCCCCTAATCCTTATCCTTACTGACGCTGAATTATATCCCTAAAGTTTGTCAGGGCAACAAAATTAAGGGCGAAGATTGAAGGCAGTATAATAGATCGATAAATGGACGTAGTAAAATAGCACTTTCCCACGGTAAAAATGAATGGAAAATACATCTATTCTGTAACAAATAAATTGTTAAAATGGAGTGGATTTCTCTGCACTCTCAACCGGAAGCCCGATAGTATCGTAAGGTTAACACTAGATTGGTATCCTCAGGCACAAGAAGTCAAATTCGTCTAGAGAAATCCTGTGAACACAAGTTGCTCCACTAATTATAATAAAACTAAGAACGAAAATTAACTGCACCCAACCGTATAAGATAAGAATGCTTTGGCAAAGCCAGTCTATGCTGCCACTTTAAATGTTTAAAGATTTCTGATTTAACCATGTAATGTTGTCTTTAGTGCTATGGAACGGGAGTCTAAGAAGATGGGTCTAGCAGTAAATAAGGGCAAAACAAAGTAAATATTATCGACAAGTATAAACGTGCGGCGTTTTGATTCTCAGATTAAGGTCGATAACTATATTTTTGATACAGTCAAGGAATTTATTTATCTTGGCTCTGCCGTTACCATCAAAACTACTGTCAGTCTAGAGATCAAACGCAGGAATAATTTTGCCAATAAGTGCTACTATGGTCTCAATAGGCAATTGAGTAGTAGAGACCTTTCTCGTAAGACAAAACTAATACTCTATAAGAAGCTTATCCAAGCCGTGTTTCTTTATGGCGCAGAAGCATGGACCCTATTAAGAACTGATTTAGCGGCCTTGAGAGTATTTGACAGAAAAATCCTACTTAAGATCTTTGATCCTAAGGGAGTTGGCGATGATTTCGGCATACGAACCAACAGTGAGGTGTATGAGCTTCTCAGCGACATAGAAGTTGTAGAGCGTATTAATATCCAGCGGCTGCGCTGGCTCGGCCATGTCGTTCGAATAGAGGAGGATGGTCCGGCGAGACGGCTATTTGATGCGGGGATCTACAGAAGTCGGCGAAGAGGACCGCCTTGTATCCGTTGGAAGGACCAAATCGAGCTATCCCTGTCATCTATTGGTGTGACCAATTGGCTTAGGCGCGCAAGAAGCAGAGGCGCCTGGAAGGATGTATTGCGGCAGGCCGAAATCCGTCAATCGGGTTGTTAATGGCCAATTAAGTAAGTATATTTCTAATAATTTATTCGATTAACCGAATCGATTACTCGATTAATGTATTTATTTTCCATATGAATAGTTTGTTGTTGGTATTTATTTACGTGAATGAATTGTATTTCCGTTTGGCAAAAGTTTTTTTTTTGGCTTTTTGGAAATTTTTTCTCTTAAGCAACCACACTAGACATGCGAGTGGTATGACTAACCAATCAATGGACCGACTGTCAAACCAACCATATACGTATGTACTTACGTTGGTCAATATTTTGAAATTATATTTGTTGTTGTTGTTGTTGTTGTTTACTTTTTAATATAAACAATTTCTTTCTTTCACGCTTAAAATTTTATTAAATTTTTATTTTTTTTCTTTGCAACTCCATAGAGTTTTTTTGTATTTTTTTTTATTTTTTTATTTAAGCAAGCAATTAGTGGGTCTTAGTTTAGCAAGAGTATTGATTTAAGAAGAAAATCTATGGTTTTGTTAATAAACCAAGTCCAAAACACCAAAACAATTTAAAGTCTTGTCTTGTTTTGTTAAGTTGTTTGTCTTGTAATAGAAAAAATTTAAAAAAAAATACACACACAAAATTTACTTCTTTTTTGCTTCTTTAACAATTATTTCGGTTTTTTACTTTAAACTGCTAAAACAATAATGATTTGAAAAAGAAAACAAAACAAAAAAAATCGGAAATTATTTTATTGCCGTTTGCGAAGTTACCAGTTTGAACGCTTAAAGAGTACTGACCAACCCATCGAACAAAAACCATCCATTTGAAAGCGTCTCAAATAGTGTAAGGCTAAGCTGTTATGCTCTCTCTCTCGGTTGGGATTTCAAAATCAAGATTCAAAAATAAAAACAAAAACAAAATTCAACGCCTTTAAACTACACAACAAGCTTTAACGATCATTTTATTTGTATCACACACATAACATTAGTAAACAAGGCTCTGGAACTTGTTATTAAAGAGGAAATGAAAAGTACTTTGATCGGCTTAAGGGCATACATCGTAGGCCGTATCAAATTTCTTTATCATAACGAAAAGTGCAAGTGATCGACCGCTAATTATCAGCGGAAGAAAGTAATAACAACTCTAACAAAGCCTTTTCATTTAAACTCTTTATGCTCTTTTTAAAATAGAGCACAAATCTTAAGAGATAAGTCCAACTCTTAATCAGACATCCGCACCAATGTCCCTCAGAAGAAGATCATCTTCGGCCTTTTACACACATAGGTAACGAATATCAATAATATTCGTTAAAAAGAGCATTAAACTGCATTCAGTTGGTTGTCGGTTGTCAAAGCTTCTTTTTGAAATTTTTTTTTGGATATCAATTATACACCAAAAGAAAAATTACAGTAGGATTCACTATTTTCTAATGAGATTCACTAATAAGAATAAGAAATACGTAGTCTTTAGGGAGTTGACGCGGTATATTTTCCATTTTCCACTAGATAAACATATTATTTGGTTGCACTTTAAAATATTACTAACAATTTTCCTTTGGGTTATACACACATGCCTCTCACAAATCCGCTCACATTTTTATTATGTTCTCTTTGTGTCGACGTCTGCTCTTAGACTACAGTAGAGAGTTCGATACACAAACTAAATTTCATACGAAACTTGCTATCGCTACAATGACAAAAAAAAATCACATTCATTTAGTAGGTTAAATGAAGAACCTAAGAAATTTATTGTCTGGTCATTGAACTACTTAATTGTACCATATAATCAGGTGTTGTAAAAAATAATTGAAGGTGGGCATGGTTTTGTTGGGCACCTTTTTACCATTTTGACTGGTATTCCACTAGGCCTCTCTCTAATGATTTTTTTTTTTATTTCGAGTGGCAAAAAATTGGCACAAACAATTTGATTCAGGGAACAGGCATTTTGAGCATTTCCTTTTTGCTCCTATAAAAAGATAGCGAGCCGACCATGACGAAAACTGTTTTGGAATTCTTGATCCAATTGCTATCCAGCCCAATAGGTTAGAAAACCGCACCTTCTTAAATTTTATCGAATTTTTCACGACTTATATAGAACATTTGGTTTGCTCGTATGAAAAATGTAGCTACGTTGACTATATCTTCAATCCAAAGCCTGACCCGACTATAACGAAAACTGTATTGGAATCCTTGATCCAATAGATATCCAGCCCAATAGGTTAGAAAACCGCACCTGTTTGAATTTGATTGCAATTTTCACAATTTATATAGACCATAACGAAAACTTTATTGGAATCCTTGATCCAATGGCTTTCCAGTCCACTAAGGCAGAAAACCGCACCTTTAGAGCTTCATCTTCATTTTCCTTTCATTTTTTCTCTAATTTATTCCCATTTTTACATTTTACAAAAAAAAAACTAAAATAATGAAATTTTTATTCTATGTACAGTGGAACTTCTATAAATTGAATCACCATTATCCAGAAAAAAACTTCAACTTATAGAAACTTCCAATTAAAGAAGTAAAACCTTCTAGAATTTCTCTCCAAGATGCTGTTGTTGTGCTTCAATTTGTAGAAAATTCACGAAATAGAAGGTCTACTGTATTGAATCTTTTAAAGAGGGAATTCCCCGGATTTTGTTTATAAACAACGTAAGGCGATGGAAATTGAAGGAAAGAAAATTTTTGACAACGTTAATCGAAACAGTCGCTGTGGTCTAGTAGGTAGTGTGTTGGCTTATTAGACTTAAAGCCAGGGTTCGAGCCCCAGGCTAGACATGAAAATAAAATACAAAAAGTATTTCTTCGGCGATTTCTTCTTAGCAGATTTCAGTTTCTCGAAAAACCTGTCGTTTGGAGTCGAATTTAAACTGTAGGTACCGCCACTTATGTATAAAATTAATACACACAACATAAGTAGTGTGAGAAGCTAGGTCAATAATCCTGACAAAAGGGTTTTAATGACCAATTAGGTATGTATTAGGGATGCCAAACTGGATTCGGGATTTTGTTAATCCCGATCCCGAAATCCCGGGATATTTCGGGATAATTCGAGATCCAAAAATCCCGATAAATCACGGGAAAAATTGCGATTTTCTCTTAATAATAAAAATGAAAAAAATATATTTTGTTAAAAAAAATCATTTATATTCCAATTATATCAGACAGCAAGACAAAATTTAACAAAAAAGTGTAAATTAACAAAAATAAAAATTATAGTTTTAAAAAAATTATTTGAATTCCAACAAATAGATTAATGCATCTAACACGTGATCTGATAGGCTTGAACGTATTTTGTTGTCAAGATAATCTGCCGTTGAAAAACACTTCTCGCAATCAACATTTGTTGATAAAATAGTTCCAAGATAACGGTATGCAGCTTGTAAATATTCACCTCTACTACCTCCTAATGTAAATAAATCTATTGCTTTGGACAGTTGAGTATCTAAATCAGTTATCCTTTTAATTCGTTTTATAGGGCTTTTGCATTCTTCGATGTCATTAAACAATTTTTTATCCATGGAAGTAGGGTTTTCCTTATCTGAGGTGGTATTTTTGAAGTCAAGTGATATAGAAATTTTTTTCAGAACTTTTTGTAGGGTCAAAATACATATGAATTAACAATCCCGAAAATCCCGGGACGAGTTTTTAGAAATCCCGGGATTCGTGACTTTGTGAATTCCGAAAATCCCGGGATTTCCCGATTGGCATCCCTAGTATGTATGTATGTTGATCGAAACAACGTAAATCAAGACAATGTAAATCGAGGGAATACTGCACAACTTTCGTTGCTAACTTCACACACACGTCATAATGGGCCACTACAAGTGCTCAAGTGAGCCTTTGGTATCAAAGCTACCACAGTAGCCTAAACCTAAAGCTCATGCGGTGCTTACAAATTGAACTTTGGAAACAAAACTATTTTAACTCCAGATTTTTGAAAATTATTTAACGGATGAGCTGTAAGGCTGTAATTACGGACTGATCAATTTGGAAGGCTAGTTTGGTACTGTCAGTATTTTTTTTTTAATGTTTAGAAATTTTGCCTTTTACATTTTTAATACGAAATCGAATAACATTGTAACTAAACATGCTAATACTATGTTCAGACATGAACTTATATTGAGAAAATCGCAATAAGCGGCATTATTGATCTCAATATTTCATATAAAATTTCAATTAATTATTGGTCAATAAGTTCATAAATTGTTATAATATTGATTAAAACTTCAAATACAACACTGTCATAAGTACGTTCAGTGAGCATATTACATTTTTTCGAACACTTTTGATATTTGACAACTCAAATGTAAACAACGATAGTGTCATAAGCCAAAACTTTCTTTTGTGCTAGCTATCCAATATTATAAAACTTTATTTCTCATCCTTCTGAGGAAAGCCACTTTGGAATCATTAGCAATATCTTTTCTAATGTTAAATTGTTTTCCATTTTTTCTAAAAAATATTTTAGGCACTAATTTTCGCGATTAAATTAAAAGCAATCAGCTGTTTTGTTTACTAGCTGTCAAATAAATTTTCGTATATGATATGTCTGAACGCTAAAAATATTGTTCTCAATAAACCGAATATTGATTTAATAAAAGTGCATGTCTGAATATAGTATTAGGAAAAGGAATTTTTCATTTCAACAAAGTTTTTACATGAAAATCTAAATTTTAGGAGTGCTAGAGATATCGTTTCATTTCATTTTGTATGCCAGTGAAAAAAAAAACATTTTTTGTTTTTTCATTTAAACTTTACACATTAATGGACTTTATTTTATTGTTTTAATATTTGTTTTTGTTTTTAGTAGATATTATTTTGTATATATAAATACATTTATTAGGGAAAAATGTCCTCTACTAAAAAATTGTTTTTTATTTGTTTAACTTACACTACAATTTTACATGCTAAAGATAAATAATTTTTTGTTTTTTATTTTTATTTTTGATTTCTTATCTTTTTTAATAGAAATATCGTAAATTTTGTAAATGCATTTTCGAGTTTTTGTTTGTTTTCGTTTTTCTTAAATTTCACAACGTTAAGAGTGTGGTATTAAAAATGTTTTCCTTTTCATTTAATTTTCAATTTTCTTTTGTCATT
The DNA here is from genome assembly GCA_014635995.1 of Sarcophaga peregrina. Classification (NCBI taxonomy): domain Eukaryota; kingdom Metazoa; phylum Arthropoda; class Insecta; order Diptera; family Sarcophagidae; genus Sarcophaga; species Sarcophaga peregrina. The sequence goes on from CM025793.1 coordinate 39,225,205, forward strand.
TTTAAAACATTTGATTTGATTTCATTTCAATTCTTAGAGACACATTTATTGTTACCGAGATTTTTTTTATTTTCGAATTAAAATTTCTGATTTCTTAGAGTTTCTCAAAAAAATTTCCAGGACTTTTGTTTTTTTTTTTGTTTTTCGAAAGAATAAAATCTTAATTGTATCTTAAAGTGATTATGTTCTATTCAGATTTTATGTTAATATAGTTAAATTAATTTTAGATTCATTTGTGTATATATAAATATATATATATGTATGTAGTATTGTATGTATGTATTGTTGTATGTATAAATATTTCGTTGACCAAATGTATATAAAGATTCCTTAGAAATGTTTAATATCTATTGGAAGCTTATATCCTATATTATATATTTAAATTGTATACATTTATCGGCGAAAAAAAAACCTAAATAATAAGGAACTACTACAATTTTACATGCTAAAGATAAATAATTTTTTGTTTTTTATTTTTATTTTTGATTTCTTATCTTTTTTAATAGAAATATCGTAAATTTTGTAAATGCATTTTCGAGTTTTTTTTTGTTTTCGTTTATGTTTTCGTTTTTCTTAAATTTCACAACGTTAAGAGTGTGGTATTAAATTTTAAATTTTCTCAATTTTCTTTTTTCATTTTTCTTTTTTAAAACATTTGCTTTGATTTCAATTCAATTCTTAGAGATACATTTATTGTTACCGAGATTTTTTTTATTAGTATTTAAACATTAATTGGAAGGGTTTATATTCCCTATAACGATTTATAAAGTGTTCTATTACTAACTTAAATTAACATTTTGCAGATACCTTTTTAGAAATTGAAAACTACAAAAAGTACTTTCTTAATCTAAAGGCCTTTAAAATGCCGTGATAAACAATTTCAAAATATTTCAGATTCGATTTATTTAAAAAGTACTTTTTTAAGGGTACTAAAATTCTCCATTGAAGGGAAAAAGTCATTAAAACGGTCTTGAAAACTATTTAAAAACGTTTCACAGATATAAGTTATGAAGAGTAAAAAAAAATGAATTTTTTCAAGTACAAAAAGTACTTTTTAAAGGAAATATACATTTTGCAGGTACCTTTTTGGAAATTGAAAACTCCAAAAAGTGCTTTCTTAATCTAAAGGCCACACACCGTGATAAACAATTTCAAAATATTTAAGATTCAATGAATCAAAAATTACTTTTTTTAAGGGTTCAAAAATTTTCCTTTTAAGTGAAGAAGTCACTAAAACGGCCTTGAAAACTATTTAAAAACGTTTCACAGATATAAGTTATGACGAGTAAAAAAGTCATCTTTTTTCAACTACAAAAAGTACTTTTTTTTAAGGGTACTAATATTCTCCTTTTAAGGGAAATGTCATTAAAACGCCCTTGAAAACTATTTAAAAACGTTTCAAAGGTATAAGTTATGACGAGTAAAAGAAGTCAATTTTTTTCAACTACAAAAAGTACTTTTTAAGGGAAATATACATTTTCCAGATACCTTTTTGAAAATTGAAAACTCCAAAAAGTGCTTTCTTAATCTAAAGGCCACACACCGTGATAAACAATTTCAAAATATTTCAGATTCGATTTATTTAAAAAGTACTTTTTAAGCGTAGAAAAAATCTCCAAAACGGCCTTAAAACGTTTCAAAGGTATAAGTTGTAACGAGTAAAAGAAGTCATCTTTTTTCAACTACAAAAAGTACTTTCTTAATCTAAAGGCCTTTAAAATACCGTGATAAACAATTTTAAAAGATTTAAGATTCGATGAATTTAAAAAGTACTTTTTAAAGGAAATATACATTTTGCAGGTACCTTTTTGGAAATTGAAAACTCCAAAAAGTGCTTTCTTAATCTAAAGGCCTTTAAAATGCCGTGATAAACAATTTCAAAATATTTCAGATTCGATTTATTTAAAAAGTACTTTTTAAAGGAAATATACATTTTGCAGGTACCTTTTTGGAAATTGAAAACTCCAAAAAGTACTTTCTGAATCTAAAGGCCTTTAAAATGCCGTGATAAACAATTTCAAAATATTTAAGATTCAATGAATCAAAAATTACTTTTTTTAAGGGTTCAAAAATTTTCCTTTTAAGTGAAGAAGTCACTAAAACGGCCTTGAAAACTATTTAAAAACGTTTCACAGATATAAGTTATGAAGAGTAAAAAAAAATGAATTTTTTCAAGTACAAAAAGTACTTTCTTAATCTAAAGGCCAAATACCGTGATAAACAATTTCAAAATATTTCAGATTCGATTTATTTAAAAAGTACTTTTTAAGGGAAATATACGTTTTGTAGATGCCTTTTTGGAAATTGAAAACTCCAAAAAGTACTTTCTGAATCTAAAGGCCTTTAAAATGCCGTGATAAACAATTTTAAAAGATTTAAGATTCGATGAATTTAAAAAGTACTTTTTTAAGGGTTCAAAAATTTTCCTTTTAAGTGAAGAAGTCACTAAAACGGCCTTGAAAACTATTTAAAAACGTTTCACAGATATAAGTTATGAAGAGTAAAAAAAAATGAATTTTTTCAAGTACAAAAAGTACTTTCTTAATCTAAAGGCCACACACCGTGATAAACAATTTCAAAATATTTCAGATTCGATTTATTTAAAAAGTACTTTTTAAGGGAAATATACGTTTTGTAGATGCCTTTTTGGAAATTGAAAACTCCAAAAAGTGCTTTCTTAATCTAAAGGCCTTTAAAATGCCGTGATAAACAATTTTAAAAGATTTAAGATTCGATGAATTTAAAAAGTACTTTTTAAAGGAAATATACATTTTGCAGGTACCTTTTTGGAAATTGAAAACTCCAAAAAGTGCTTTCTTAATCTAAAGGCCTTTAAAATGCCGTGATAAACAATTTCAAAATATTTCAGATTCGATTTATTTAAAAAGTACTTTTTTAAGGGTACTAAAATTCTCCATTGAAGGGAAAAATATAAAGTTATGCCGCGATGTAAAAAAAAGTCATTCTTTTTTCAACTAAAAAATAATTTTTAAGGGAAAATTACGTTTTGTAGATGCCTTTTGGAAATTGGAAAACTCCAAAAATTAATTTCTGAATCTAACGGCCTTTAAAATTGCCGTATAAACAATTTCAAAAGATTTAAGATTTGATGAATTTAAAAAGTACTTTTTTTTAAGGGTACTAATATTCTCCTTTTAAGGGAAATGTCATTAAAACGCCCTTGAAAACTATTTAAAAACGTTTCAAAGGTATAAGTTATGACGAGTAAAAAAAAATGAATTTTTTCAAGTACAAAAAGTACTTTTTAAGGGAAATATACATTTTCCAGATACCTTTTTGAAAATTGAAAACTCCAAAAAGTGCTTTCTTAATCTAAAGGCCACACACCGTGATAAACAATTTCAAAAAATTTAAGATTCGATAAATCTAAAAAGTACTTTTTTTAAGCGTAGAAAAAATCTCCAAAACGGCCTTAAAACGTTTCAAAGGTATAAGTTGTAACGAGTAAAAGAATTCAATTTTTTCCAACTACAAAAAGTACTTTTTAAGGGACACTTAAAAGAAACAAAAATTCCTTTTTTTATTTAAAAAAAAAATGATCGGAATGCCCTATCGAATTATTTAAATATGTTACAATGAATTTTTTAAAGCATTAAAAAGGATATTTTCCATACTAAGTTATAATGAATTATAGAAGTACCTTTTTCAGAATTTAAAAAGTACCATTTTTAATGGAACACAACACTAAACTGTTTACGAGCATATCAAGAACATTTTCGCATATTAAAACTCAGAAAAATAAAACTTTTTTGAGGATGATTTTAGAGCTCCTTTCCGTTATGCATGCATAATTGGTCCTTACAACCTTTAAGTCAGGATTACGGCCTAACTTCTCAGTTAGATTCTTGTGAAACCGAGTGGTTATTGAATTTCGTTCGGGAATCTATTATTCTTAACAGGGAATTGTGCTTTCTGGAAGAGGACTAGTTTGCGACACATTAGCATTCCTTCTTTCTGTAGGATTTGCGGTAATGTGGAGATACCTAAAGCAGTCGAAAATGTTCTGTGTTTCTGTCCTGGTATGCAGAGGCAAAGATTCATGATTCTAGACCGCAATTCTTCAATAGATTTAAAATAATTGACCTCGGTTAGGGTCTCTAATACGGAAAATTTCATCTCTAGTACGATGATTTTAGTTCTTATTTTTCTTCTCTATCTTTAGACATTTTTTCTCTCCCTCTCCCTTTATCTACATTCAGTCCAACTCAAACCTATTTTTAATCCTTTCTCTGTCATTTCTTCCTTTTTTTTGGAAATTTTTCTTTTTAAGTAATCTGCGGAATTTCAAGGCGTCCACAATGGACCACTTTTGGACCTAACCTATCTACAAACTTTTTCGCACTCTAAAACTCCTCTAATCAAAGCACATTTTTAAAGAAAATCCAAAGACTTCTTACCTGAAACACTCTTCCAAATGCTCCTTGGCCCAATGATCTTACATAGACAACATCACCACGTGGATATTCTAATTTTTCCAATTTCGTATTTAAAGCTGTCTTTGGTGGCGGCTCAATAACATTATGCACTGTAACGTTACTCTTAATAGTACCAAATTTACTAAGCGTAGCCGTCTGATGATGGGAACCCAATGTTTCGCGACTTGAAGAAAGATTTGTACAATCACCATTAACAGCATTATTAACAGCATGAGTACCCCGAACGGAAACATTGCAATCAGAGGTGGGATTTTGTGTTGATTGCTGTTGTTGTTGTTGTTGCTGCTGATGGAATTCTTTATTTTTGGAAATTTTATACAAAAGCAATATTAATAGATGTAATGCTACAATGGCTATGAAACCAAAACCGGATAGCATAAATATAACGTAGGGTGTAAAAAATGTTTCCATTTGTATGGGTTCTAAATCTTTTAAAGAGTGATCGATATAGTCGGCTAAAAAAGAAAGAAATTGTATTCTGTATAGGAAAGCTACAAAGATGTGTTAAAAGAAAAAAACTTACGGCACATGGGTATCTCACAGTGCTGCCAACGCACAGATTCATCGATGGTATAACACCAGGGATAGGGTTCTTCACCGCCAGCATTGCGACAATAGTTTTCACCATTTTGTATTTGTGGAAACACCAAAGGCGGTTGTATGTGTTTGTGGGGATGTTGGGTATCCCATCGTTGGCAGGGTATGCCAGATTTCGTATTATTTACGGTGCCTAGGTAATAACGGCCATTACCATTGCGACAGTCGTCTGATAAGCCATTAAGATTAATATTTTCTTTCTTTTTGTAATAAAAACTTTTCATTGATTTCTTTACTTACAACTAATTTCCTGTTCATTAAGTTCCGCTAGACCCACATAGGAGCAGTTGGGTCTTTTGGCAGTGCTGTTGTATTTGGGCAAAATGGAACAATTGGGCAAACGAAAATGTCCACGACTTTTAATAAAAATGTTGCGTTCTTTCTTTTCCTCAATTAAAACCCAATCGTTGTAACAATATTGTAAATGGATGGCAGTGCAATCTTCATAGCATAAGGGTAATTTAATGGTTAGGCCATTCTCCATTAGACATCTTGGAAAGGCATAAGCACACAATAGTTTCTAAAAAAACGAAATTCATATGAGAGAAATGAAATGGTAAAAAAATAATTTCATTAGAACAACATACCTCAGCTGCATTACGGCACAGACCGTTTAGGTCGCCAATAAGTTCTTCCCACAAGGCAGTGGTAATTTGTTCATTTTTCCAACCACCGGTGGGATCTTCACGACTATACCATACCTGATGGTTTATGAAATTCTTACAGATTTTACCATTATACGGGGCACAATAACCCTTCTCGGCAATTGCACCACTTAAACCAGTTTCTCTCTGTTGTCTGGGCTGGCGACTTAAAAGCAACTGATGCTGATGCTGCTGCTGCTGCTGTTGTTTGGTGTGGTAATGATGGCGGACGGTATTTAAATCCTGACTTTTAAGATATGTCTTGGCTGAGTTGGCCTTTAACGGCCATATAATAACCGCCAAGTATAAAAAATGTATAACAAAGTCCTTTTATTAAAAACATTTATAAACTCCTTTACGATAAAATTCCTTAAAGTCCTTTTACGCCGCCCGCTATACAAAACATTTGCGAACATTTTTTTTCTTTCGTCTTGGCGTTTAAAGGATTTTCTCGAATTCACTCATGTATATACACAACCCTTGTTTTATTATTATTTTTAATGCAAATGCAAGAATAAATATTTTCGATTTTCTTTAAAAACTTTACATTTTTCTTTAAAAGAAAACGTGTTTGCATGTTCTCTCTCTTGTGGTTAAAATAAAACTTTTTTTACATTTTTAAAATCCAAAACTCTTTCACACTCTTATTCCCTTTACAAAAGCAAACGTAAAAAGCGTTTCAATTCAACCGACGCCTTTTGTTGTATGTTTTTAGTGTATTTGTTATCGCAAAACTGTCATTATTTTCCATGTCAAAAGCGGCGATAGCAGTAGCAACAGCAGCAGCAGCAGCAGTAGTAGTTGGAAGTAGTAGGAGCATAATAGCTCCACATTATTTATACCACCTAAATAACATTCTTTGCATAAGGGTGGTTTATTCGGTCTCTAGTGCCCGCTCTGTCTTATGCCTTTTGCCTATAAAAGTAACGTTACTACAACTACGTAAATAATAATCATGATGATAAAGGATAATGCTAAACAAAATCAGGGTTGTTTTTGTTGTAACACATATTTCTAATGTACAGGACTTCAAAGGATTTATAAATACATTCGTAAAGGAAACCATATCTTTATTAAGTAACTAAACTGCTCTAACAAAATTTCAAATCTTCAGATCTAATAAGAGTTTCGATTTCGAAATATATTCCATGGTCTTGCCTATTGCATGTTTCGAAACTCCATTTTAAGAATACAAGATTTATGACTTACAACCACATTTTATTTTATTTTCGTATATCTTCAGTATACTTGTTCTTTATCTATCTCTTCTTATATTCCGATTCGATTTTCGAAACTCTATGTAATCGTTTTATAGAGAGCATACCGTCTAAAGCCTTACAGTATATTTCAATTCGATTTTCGAAACTCTATGTAATCGTTTTATAGAAAGCATATCGTCTAAAGCCATACTATATATTCCGATTCGATTTTCGAAACTCTATGTAATCGTTTTATAGAAAGCATATCGTCTAAAGCCTTACCGTATATTTCAATTCGATTTTCGAAACTCTATGTAATCGTTTTATAGAAAGCATATCGTCTAAAGCCTTACCGTATATTTTAATTCGATTTTCGAAACTCTATGTAATCGTTTTATAGAAAGCATATCGTCTAAAGCCATACTATATATTCCGATTCGATATTCGAAACTCTATGTATTCGTTTTACAGAAAGCATATCGTCTAAAGCCTTACCGAATATTTCAATTCGATTTTCGAAACTCTATGTAATCGTTTTATAGAAAGCATATCGTCTAAAACCTTACTGTATATTTTAATTCGATTTTCGAAACTCTATGTATTCGATTTACAGACGCATAACGTCTTTATTCGAATCGAAATAGATAGCACATCTAGAATATTGATTTTGAAAATATTTTCTGAAGCTCTACTATATATTTTGATTCGATTTTCGAAATGCTATATATTTATACAATATTCAATGACTTTCTTTTAACATTGAAATACAACGTAAGTATCTGAAAATTTCTTTATTAAAGTTTTACTAAAGCTCTTCTGTGTTACTTGTTACGAAAAAAAAAATCTTTTTTTTCGAAAACCCTTATAAAATTGAACGAGTTTCCTTTTCCACCTTTATACTGCTTTTCTGAAGACTGGAGATTTTTACATATTTCGTTTCATTTCTAAATTTTTTCAGTGGACCATGAAGCACTATCGGTAGGACACACAAATTCGAATGATTTTATATTAGAAACGAGCTCTTTGATACGATTTTCGAAATGCTAAGTATTTATACATTATTCAACGACTTTATTTCTAAGTTGAAATACAACGTAAGACTCTGAATATTTCCTTATTATAGTCCGTCCTACTAAGGCTCTTCTGTGTTACTTGTTACGAAATAAAATCTTTTTTTCGAAAACCCATATAAAATCGAATGATTTTTCTTTTCCACCTTTATACTGCGTTTTTTAAAGTCTGGAGATTTTTGTATATTTCGATTTAAAAGAAAACAGTTTTCAAATCACAATTTCTTTCCAAAGCATAAAACTCCTTGTGTATCATTTCTGAATTATTTTCAGTAGAATATGAGGCACTATCGGTAGGACATACAAGTTCGAATGATTTTGTATTCGAAAACGAGCTCTACTATATGTTTTGATTCGATTTTTGAAATGCTACGTATTTATACAATATTCAACAACTTTATTTCAGAGTTGAAATAGAAAGTTAAACTCTGAAATTTTCTTTATTGAAGTTTTACTAAGGCTCTTCCATTTTACTCGATTCGAAAAAAAATCCATTCTTGCGAAAATCCCATATAAACGATTCTCTTTTTCAATTTCTATACTCCTTTGCTGAATATTTTTCGAACCGTTTGTGTATATTTCAATTCAAAAGAAAACAGTTTTTAAAACACAATATTTAATCAAATACACACTAATTTCTCTGCCATAGGTAGGGCGCCTTGTGTATCATTTCTGAATTTTTTCACTGAACCTCTATATATTGTTTGGATTCGAAAGAAATCCATTTTCGAAGCGGTAGCAGTAGGAATAGAAATTCGAATGATTTTGTTTTCGAATCGATATACATAGTAGCCCTTTAATGTTCCTTCTAAGACGATTTTTCTGAAATTATTTTGGGTTTTGAGTCGAAAGCAATGAACCTTTAAAGGTTCAAAAAGAAAATCGTTCAACTTTATATGGGTTTTCGAAAAAAGGATTTTTTTTTCGAATCAAGTAACACGGAAGAGCCTTAATAAATACAGCATAGGAGACATGCCAAACGCAATGTAAAAGGCATACACATTTGATTTGCAGAGTAGACACCACTTTATTCTATTTCTAAACGAAAGGAATCGATTTTCGTAATACCCTACACAATACATACAAATTATATTTCGAAATGAAACAAGACTTACAAATTCGAATTTTTTCTTTTCGATTTGATATACACGGCATATAAGCTGTGTAAGTGTATTGTCCTTCGAAATGAAAGAAATACATTTTCGAATCCTCTGATATAAAACGTACAAACTGGAACAACGGCATGTTTAAACTCCTTTAAAGTTCTGTAATTTCATTTTGGCATGTTTTCAATGTTTGCAAACAACAAAGTCATACGTATTTCATTTTATATGTTAGTTTTCATATGTTTATTATGGAATTTCTTTTTATTATTTAATTTCTTCCTTTTTTTTATTAATGTGACTAACATACATTCTTTTTATCGTATTTCACTACTTTTATGTTAAGTTTACCAAATTGTTAATGGCCTGAAAAAGATATCCTTAATTCTCATCGGGAATTTGATCCAAACCCTAAAAAAGAAAACAGAAAAGTTACATTTAAATTAGTTGATAACATAAATAATAGTCTCTAATAGTAAATTGTATAAGCGACAATGTGTATTAAACTTGGAATATTATTATCTTTAATAGATTTGTTATGGTTTTGCAACTCTAGTAAGTAAAGTGTTTAATATTATTTGATTTATACGTAGACTTGTATAGTTGGAATGATAAAAACTTAGCTTAAATAACGACAGATCCATAATAGTTGTATTGTAAATGTGTCTTAATTTTACTTTCAACGTCCCCGTTGTTATGAAACCATATTAGGCAACCAGTGAATAGCTGACAACATTCCACTTATGTAGTCCTAAGCAATATATTTTGATATTAAATTGATATAGCGGCTGTAATTATGCTGTCGCAATCAGATAGCCTAATTATCGCAGAGGGTTAGTTTCATGTTCTAGAATTGGGAACGTAGTAGCAGAGCCTCCCTAAAAAACATTTTCATATCATATTGGCCCTAATATGTGTTTTATACTAATAAGGTATGGGTATAGCAATAGTTTTTTGGTTCTCCTGTAGAATTGCCTAACAAAATTCCAAGAAACTAATAAAATTCTTTTTTATCGCCGTTTCAACTTCTCTCTTTGGCATGCCGATCTTTACAATTTATTTTTGTAGCCCACGTTTATTTTTTTTTTTTTAATAAAAACCAACACTCAGGGGAGGGCCCCTACTCATGCAGTGCATTGTGCAGGTTTAGGAAAATAGGTTATAGAAAGGTGAAAAGAGGGAGTAGTGTTTGTGGACATTTGATTTAAACTTTCCAATATCGTAATTGACGGGAAAAACCTTCACAGGAAGATCATTCCACAAGCGAGTAGTGCGGGCAAAAAATGAATTCTCCCTGTAATGTATTGTGCGGGTCACTGGACAATCAACCACAAAAGGATGTGCTCTGCGAAAAGTACGAGTATCACGTAAAAATATTTGGTTATCGGGAACCAAGCCCCTTATCTCTCGAGAACACCTCCCATTATAGTACCGATAGAACAATGAAACACTCGCCACATTGCGACGATGCTCCAACGAATCAATATAGTTGGATACCCTACTGTCATTAATAAGCATCTTCGCCCTCTTCTATACGCGGTCCAGAAGCTTCAAAATAGACTTTGAAGCACCGGCGCATACATGAGAGTTGTATTCCATCCGAGGTCGGATAAAGATCCCGTAAATAGTAAGAAGGTCGGATGGAGTGAAGTATTTTCTGCACCGTTTTAAAAAATCAAGACACTTGAATACTTCCTTCGACACTCGAAAAATGTGATCGTTCCAACGAGCATCACAACTAATTCTCATGCCCAGAACATCAAGAGCATCCGCCTCCTCAATATTTACATTAACCATAGATACAGATGACAGAACACCAGAGCCAGCATCACGGCGGTGTGTCAAAAAACAACATTGAGTCTTGCGCGCATTGAAATCGATCCTGTTCGCGCGGCCCTTGGTTTATGAATTCTAATTTTACATAAGACCACGGCGAAAAGCAAAGAATTTTCAATCTGATTTGGGGCACTAGTGCTATGATTTTTTGTTGTTAGCCTAGGATATAGGTGGGGAATTATAACTGATAAAAGGCGACATGTGAGCGTGTCTGTTGGGTAATATTGTTAGCAGCGGAAAGCCTGTTTCTCTTGCTACCTTGAATATTTTATCCGATATTTAAGCTGAGCTGTGATATTCCGCTGTCTGAGAGTTATAGCTCAATTCTAATGCAGCTATTCGTGCGTTTTTATGTTTTTAGGATGCTATCCCGCTATTCTTCCTCTTCACTTTCTTCCTTTTTCTATTTATTTTTTTTTTTTCTAGGATGAAACAATGAACATGATGTTCGACAGTATTGTACTGTCATCTAATCTGCCTTCCACAGCAGCAGTTTTTAGTAGATTATTTTTCTACAATTTAGAGGAATTTGTTCTATGGTTTGACGGTTTTTTTTATTCGTATTATTCATAGGGGAGCGTTTACACCACATCTAAACTTTATTTTAGAATGGGTATCGTCTAAAGCTTAATATTTAGATTCTGTGATGATAAGAACAAATCACCAAAACACGCACTTCAAACGGTATTAATGTATTCCTAAAGGAAATACCAGTGTGTACATCAGATGCTAGGCAGGGAGTCGTCTTTGGTGACAATGAACAGCATTCTGAAGTCTGCCAAGACACATTATAGAGATAGAGGTATAGAATTGAGGGTAATATCTACAATACATGGTAGAATGCAGCACTATTGGACCTCTACACGAAAACAGTATTATATAGCTGGTACAGTACGTTATTTGATTTCTTGTATTGTGATTTAGCTTCTCTTAAATTTTGATTTATAAGAACGGAAAGTATGCATTAAACTAAAGAAATATTTATTTCAACAGGCCAGGAAATATGGCCTGGAATTCGTTTTAAGTTCTAATTTTAAATCATTAGCATACAAGAAGGTAGTACAGTCATAGGTATTTAGATTGGTTTTCAAATCTCAATTATGAAGTATCGGCATATGATCGCTATTCTAAACTTATCACTTCAAGCATTTTAAACTATTCAATGCTGCGTACTGATCGCTTAGAACTATCGTTGTTGTACTATTTTGTGTATGTAAACAAAAGTTTCATTAATACTCACATTCATTATGTAGGGATTGTCGGTCAGTCTTCTGTCGCGCAAATACATAACACGATCGAAACGCTCATCCAAGTTACGGCGGTAGGCCTATAAGAAACGTAAAAACCAATTATTAAAAGAAAACACAGTTTATTTGTCATATGATTTTTAAAATTATTTCAATTTTTTGTTAAAAATCTTTTGTTTTCACTTGAAAATTATGTTAAAACAGAGCACAAATGTTCACTATAATATTGGCAGGTTATATAAGAATTTTGGAATATGCCAGCAAGAGATTTTGTTAAGAAAACTTACGTTGCCCAAAGTTAATTTGTGTATGCCATACATGGCATATGTGGGTATGGACAAGGCCACAGTGATGATGACTGCAGAGGGTAAGACTTCGAACCACATTTTCTCTTAATTTAGATTTCCTTGGACTGACGACAAAAGAAAAAAAAATCCAATGGCCAAAAACAATAGAGCGGCTGAACAAAACTATACAAATTGACAGACAATTCAAATGTCAAATACAACAGCTGTAAAAGCAATAACAAAATTACAAATCCATTACTTTCAGCTTTTATATATGTGAACAGCACCTACGATTTGTTACGTTTTCATAAATAACAGCTAACGCTTAGGTTTAAAATTAAACAAAAACAATTCTTATTGACAATTGCATTAATTCCGCTTGTCATCACAGTTGTTGGACAATTTTTATTATTTCAAGTGAAATATTAGTCCGTGGAATTTGTTTAATTAACTCTTATTAGCAGTTGCAACTACAATACTCTCTACCTGAATATTTCAGCTCTTCCTCAACGTCTGAAAAGTACATTTTGCGCACAAATCCAACAACCAGTTCTACGTTTAGAAGAATTTACAAACAATTCACAGAAAACTAAGCAATCGAAATCTTTAACAATGACCATCAATCAATTGTCCGATGGCGGTATTGTGGAAAATAATTTTCCAACTGGCGCCTTAGTACCTAAAGCCGAGACTGCAGTTTTGAGTTTCTTGCAAAAATATCCTGACTTTGATGGCCGTGATGTGACCATTGCTATCTTTGATTCTGGTGTAGACCCCCGAGCAACCGGTCTTGAGGTTAGAATTTTTTTTTCATTTCATTGCCATGATGTTATTGTTGTTGTTGTGGTGCTTTAATTAATTGCTTTGCTAAGTTGTTTTATTTGCATAAAACGCATTTTAATTTGTTCTCTCATTTTTATTCCAGACTCTTTGCGATGGCAAAACTGTAAAGGTAGTGGAACGTTTCGATTGTACCGGCTGTGGCGATGTTAATGTCACTAAGAAAGTAGTGGCCGATAATAAGGGCTTCGTTACCGGCCTCTCCGGAAGGCAATTAAAGGTAAGAAATTTGCATTTTCATTGTAGTTTAGTGTGTTTATCTTTTATCAGCTTGTGTTTATCTTTTCTATATTATTTGTTTATTTGAATATATTTGTAATTTGGCGTGCACAAGTGAAATAAAATGTTTATTAGGTTAGGGTGACCAGATATCCCCCCTTAATTTGAAAAAGAAAATAATTTCTATTGTAAAAATATAATATAATATAGGTTTTAACACGTTATCTGCCGACTACGAGATAACTTGTAGATTGAGTTTCCTTCTAGGAAGCCAAACAACGAGTTATCTCGTACACACTAATGTGAAAAAATCAACCGCTCGTTTCTTGAGTAGATTTCTGAAAATTGCCGCAGCAGTCAACGTGTTAATGGGATTTGTTTGTCCAAATTAGAGTTATAGATTTTACAAGAAGTATTTATTGATAGGTTAAATTAGGCTTATATTATAACTTCAAGTGTTTAACACCATTATTATGTCTGTCTTGTGATCCTCAGGAAGGCATATAAAGAAATGTGACTTATAAAGTTCTTGCTGATGTTCTAATTCATGAACTTTACCATCTGGCGGCTGCAATTAATGCTTTTCACTCTATCGGACGATATTCTTCTTCAGCATATAAAGTGTTAAAGATCTATCTATTTGGAATTACAAACACGCCGCCCTATAAGGTAGTTAAAGCGTATCACCAGGGTTACGCATTGCTATGTAAGACAGTCTAGGCCGGGTGATATCCATTCAAAGATGAGGTAGGCTCGTGCGGTTAATTGAAAGAGGCTGTCTTTACAATGTATATGAACTCTATACAACGTAGGTACAACAATAATTGATAGTCCACTACAAAGCATTGACCAGTTAATGGGGTTTAAGCAGGCAGGTACTCTTTAAATAATCCAATAGGTGCAAATAAAACAGTTGCAGAACAAAACTTTCTATTCCATATTGATGATAGTTAAGTTAGTGTTCGATTTTATTAATACATTCGCGGAAAAGACGGCATTTGCCGCCAATTTTAGTTCAAAATTAAGAGACATGATAACAGTTAAGTTAGCGTTCGATTTTATTAATACATTCGCGGAAAAGACGGCATTTGCCGCCAATTTTAGTTCAAAATTATGGGACAGGATGGCATATACCATCATATACCATGATATTATCTCTGGGAAAAGACGGCATTACCCGTTGAATAAAATTATTAAAAAATTTGACTAAATATGACTATATTCTTAATCCAATCCCCGATTGAATATCTCCAGTTAATCGAAAGATATAGACTATGCCCCATAATGAGACAACACTGAATTTAACTGTCGGCGAATGTGTTAAGCTATAGTGCAATATGAAACACGTTAATATCTCACGGAGTATTGCCAATATTAATAAACCCCAGTCCTATTTCCCCAGATCAGATCCAGATGAAGTCGCCGTGGTCTAGTGGGTAGTGTGTTGGCTTATTAGACAAAAGGCCCGAGTTCGAATCCCAGGTCAGACATCAAAACGAAAAATATTTCTTCGGCGACTTCCTCTCAGCAGATTTCTGGCAAAGACTCTGAGAGTACAAATTGCCATGAAAAGCTTCTCAAAAATCTGTCGTTCGGAGTCGACTTTAAACTGTAGGTCCCGCCACTCATGTATAAAATTAACACACACAACATAAGTGGTGTGAGAAGCTAGGTCGTAATCCTGACTGAAGGGTTGTAATGGCCAATTATGTATGTATGTATGTAATAAACCCCAGTCCTATTTCTCCAGATCAATTATTAGGGGGATCAGCAAGAAATCCACGATCCACTAGGCTTGTTCATTTTTCCGTAGTATCTCTTTATCAGTTCATCTGCATTGTCATTGTCCCCAACGTCACAATGCAATGTATCTTTGCAAGAACCTTATGAAATTTTGCCATACAGCAGACATATTCGCCAGTTCATGCCTTCAAGGCAGTCTGACTATCACTCAGTGCAATTCACTCACATTATAGCTCTGCTATCCTGGAGTTCAGGAACACATTAGTTTTAAAAATATTACACACCAGAGAATCTTTAGTATAGCTTTGCATCAACTTCCAAATTAACTTGTGCATCAGTGCCAGTCTCCATTTTCATAGCGTATGTAAAGATCGCATGACCATCTAGCAAACTTGATGCTGATTATATAGTCAGAAAAGACTGCTACAGCTAAAACCGTGTACTCAGACAAATTTGTCTACAAGGGTACCTCAAGAGATTTTGTCTAGGACCCATCCATTTTTACGAAATTACTCATGACTCTATGACCCTTAGATATAACTCACTAGAACACCAGTAGTTCTTGGACATCCTAGCTCTCTTAATGCTTTCCTTTTGCCTATTGGAGGAAGCCTGAAGGTCTTTGTCCTAAAAATATCTCGTGTTCTACACATTTCAAGAAAATTCTCTAACAAGAAAAATAAACAAAAATACAAAAACAGTAGCGAAAGAAAGCTAACAACTTTAAAATATAATGAATAATATGTTATGAATACAATGCATAGTTGTTTTAAATAAGTTTCTAATTGTTCAATATTTTCTTTACGCAATTGCATTACAGGTTACTCAAGAAATGCTCGATGGTAATACTGCCCCTAATAAGGAATTCCGTTTGGGCTTAAAAAGATTCTTCGATTTGTGCCCATCCAAAGTACGTGAGAATGTAACTACTGCCCGTAAGCTTAAGGAGTGGGATGGCCCACATAAAACGGCTATAGCTGACGTCACAAGAAAACTTATTGAATTTGAAACACAAAATCCAGGTGACTATAATTAATCAAAAACAAAGAAAAAACTTAAAAAACTAATTTTTCAAATTAATTTCCTATGGCAGATAATTCGAAATTAAGTTGGGATAAAAAGCTTATTAAAGAGGACTTAGACAATACCTTGGAATTACTCAATGCTTATGAAAAATATTATCCCGATATTAAAACTGCTTACGATTGTCTACTTTACCCAACGGAAAATGGTTGGCAAGCTGTTATTGATATAACCGAAAAGGTAAATTCTTTATAACAAATTCAAGAAATTATGAAGAAGTAAATTTTTCTTTTTTACTTATCCAGGGTGATTTAGAGAAAGCTTTACATATTGGCGAATATAGTAAAACTTATGAAATCAAAAATGTTGATGACTATCTATCCATATCAGTCAATGTCCATGATGAAGGCAACGTTTTGGAAATCGTTGGCATGTGTTGTAAGTATGAGTTCGGTTTTAAATGCAAAATTTGAAACTAAAACTAAGCCAATAAATTAAATGAAGGGTATATTTAAAGGCCCAGTAAGCTATTAAGCCGTCTTTGTGACAAAATTACCGGTATTTTCGAAATCGTGATATGTCCTTAAAACTATTTGTCATGGAAAAGATATTCATTAAGATGCCAAAACCAAGTTTTCTTATTCTAACAGCTCCTAGCATATCAATGATATAGGTAAACTTCTTTCAATACGTTAGGATTATAGCTCACCTTCTCCCAACAATTTTATTCAGGAGTGGCGGAACTTACAGTAGTAATTACTCTCAGAACCCTTCCCAGAACACTTACTAGGAACACTCTGAACTAAGGTTTGAACTCGTAGCTCTCATATACGTTCGCCCTTGTAATGTCCAATAATTATGCTAAAAGGTTAAGACAGTTTGAGTTCTGCCCAAAAGAACAAATAATTTGCCAAAATTTATGATCGGTAAGATGTAATTCGCAAGCGTAGCCTGGGTAAGTTTCATAGAAGCTTTTAGAGCTTTAGACAAATTACTACGAAAGTGTGGGGCTTGGCGTTGTCCAGTTGGATATATGTTTTCTCCTTCTGGTTAAATATTTTCTTAAGACATTTTTTATTCTTTTGTTATTTTTAACTGTCAGTAGAGCGTAGGACTTCATTCATCCTTTTATATCGTATTCGATTGTGTGCTGCTTGCAGCTCTCCATCACTCAATTTTCTCCACACGTTTTAGCAGGTGCAATAACCAGCCGACTTTACTCTTTTGGAGTTTATCAATGTTAGTTGCCCTTCGAACTGTTTACCTTATTTATAGGCAATTCCCTTGACCTGTGTCCACATGAGCAGAGATTTGTGGTCTGTAAATCAACGTTTCTTATGCCATTTGACCTCCATTTATTTAGCATTCACTGCCGGCATTTGTTTATAAACGTTTCTATGTACATTTGTAAGTTTTCGTTGTTATCATAGATCAGTCGAAGTCAATAGAAATTCGGTTCATGAAGGTTTTATTTGCTTTAAGCCGTCTTTGATTTGTTCATTGAACTTCTTTCTATCCGCAACCTTCACGAAGTGATTTCAAATGGTGTTTTGTATAATATTTAGCTCCTAGGCAAACGAATGTATTGAAAACATTTCAGAAAGAAGAAAACGACTATGGATTATAATTTCGTTGCTGGTACCAGATAAATCGTCGAGAAATGCAGCTTCGAATACTCCACACAGACTCAGCAAAACGAAAGCAGGGCACTAAAAAACAAACTGTAGTAATGACAAAAGTTAGGGTGTTGTTGATTAGAATCTCCCTACTGACTGGATGAGGCTTCTTCTTTCTCTATCCTTGTTTTATAACCAAACCAGATAAAATCCCTTAATGACAATGGCACAATAGCACATAATCTAAGTATTCTTTGACGAATTAAGATCGATTATTGTACCATAACTTAGGTTGAAAAATGGTTATACAGACAGTCTTGGAACACTAGCAGGATATATTGAATATGGATGATACACATTAGAGTATATGTACACTGCAACAAAGATTGTCCAAGAATACCGGAGAATATCTGAGTAGTAAGATATTTAACGCTTGCTCTGATGTAAGTTCCTGGAGACAAAGACGTAGAACGTAACAATATGTCTGATGTACATGTGAAAGCTGGTTCAATTTGTAATTCGAATAAAATCAGACGAGTTTAACACGGTATTCCTGTCTTGAAGAGTTAACAAATAACCTCAAACAGTCTTTTTTTCACTTATTCGCCAAAGTAAAATTCGAAAATGAAACCACAGAGGCCTTTTGTGGAAATACGATTTGTTTTAAGTTTATTCAAAAATTCCTATTTGAAACCTAATAGATGCCATAACGGGAGTCTGGCTATGGGCTCACACGCTCAAAATACCTTAAAACTAACTCTGCAACAGTTGTAATGATAAGGAAGGACAGAAGAGACCACTAAACACCTCTGTCAATCAGACTTAGGAACCAGAGGCGGATGATGTTTTAGGAATCAGATTTTATTGTGAGCCAGAGATGATTTGGATAAAATCCATACCTTCATAAAATTTTCAGGATAACTGAGAAATGAAAGCTGAGAATTGTAAGCATAAGAGATATCGGGTCCGCCATCTAACATTTTTTTCTTCAACTAGTGCTTATTTAGTGAATGGTAACACTTAGCTCATGTCTGATTTAACAGATAACTGGTTTTATCCTTCCGCTGAACAAATACGGTTGTGTATAAGCGTTTTCGCTTCGCTAAGTGGACCTGCGAAAGACTTACAGAAGATGCCGATTTTGGCAAAAAAAAATCATCTTTTCAGATGAAGCTAATTTTGATCTTGGCGGGTATGTAAGCAAGCAAAATTGTGGCATTTGGGGCACAGAAAACCCGCACACATACATTGAAAAGCCAATGCACCTAAAATGAGTCACTGTTTGGTGCGAATTTTGGTTCAGAGGCATAATTGGGTGATTTTTCTTCGAAAATGAGTAAGGAGTAGCCGTTACAGTCAATGGCGATCGTTATCGGACCATGTTGAACGAATTTTTGTTCACAATAATTGAAAAGGAAGATATTAGCATCATTTGGTTTCAATAGGACGACGCTACGTGCCACACAGCCAAAGCTACACTCGATGCTTTAGGCCCTGTTTTTGAAGATCACATTATCAGCCGCAGAGTTGATGTCGTTTGGCCACCTCCAAGCTGCAATTTGGCACCGTTGGACTATTATTTGTAGGATGTCGTCAAAGATAAATGTTATGCTGACAAACCAGAGACAATTGACGCTTTAAAGGATAATATTTGTAAAGCCATTGGTGAAATACTGCTAAACACAATCGACGATAATGTGCTTAAACTGCATGGCCAGCCGAGGTAGCCATTTGAATGAAATTATTTTCCATTATTAACCGGAAGGATTGTACTTTCAAATAAAAAAAAGAAATTTGAGAAAATATTCAATATTTAAAGCATTTTCAAAAGAAAAAAAGTTATTTGGCGGACCCTTTAGTATGAACCAATGGTATCTTATACGACTCAGCTATGGTTGGCTGTCTGTTTAGCCTTACAAAATATTTATTGCAGCGGTTAGGTTTTGTATTAATAAGGAAAAGGCAAACACAGGACTTTGTAAATAAGTTGGTTCCTTATTTATTTATTTATTGTTTTTATATTATGTATTATACTTTTATTATTTTTTTTTTTTATATTTTTCTTATTTCTTTTGTTTTTCTTTTTACAGCTTCTCATGGCACTCATGTGGCTTCCATTGCTAGTGGCAATCATAATTCTAAGGATATTGATGGCGTTGCGCCCAATGCTAAAATTGTCTCCATGACCATTGGTGACGGTCGTTTGGGTTCTATGGAAACGGGCACTGGCCTCGTTCGTGCAATGATGAAAGTTATGGAACTTTGTCGTTCTGGCCGCCAGGTTGATGTCATTAATATGAGCTATGGCGAACATTCCCATTGGTCAAATACTGGGTAAATTTACAAAAATTTATTTATTAGTTTCTGTTTCCTTTTTTCCTTTTGCTTTTTTGTTTTAATTTCAGTTGAAATAAGAAACAATGAAAAATACAAATAAGACAACAATAACAATACAAATAGAAATTGTTTTTAAACAATTTTGAAATTTCCTTTCCTTTGCTTGCTTATTGTGTGTGCATTGAATGAAACTTAAATAATAAAACAAAAACAAAAACAAACAAAAAAAATTGAAAATAAATCTTCTCTTAGATTTCCTGAAATCATTGAAAAGAAACGACGTAAAAAACGAAAACCTTATCTAAGGTAAATTGTTTTGTTTAGTGTTGTTTTAGTGTAACAAAAATAAAACTCAACTCCTTACCACTTAACAAGATCATACACAGAATCATATACTACAAGCCCCGTCCTCCCCCCATACTATCGTAACGTAAGTTAAGTCGTTTTTAATTGTTGTACTTAAGCTGTCTAATTGTATGTGTTTTTTTTTTGTAAATATTTTACAAACAATGTAAAGGAATACACGAAATACTTTTCTACATTTAGATACCAACTACAACAACAACAACAACAACCATAACAAAGGAAATTTCAAAAAAAATATTAAAAAAATAATTAGAATAGAAAACTGAAACTGAAACTAAAACAAAAACAAAAACCAAAAACAAAAACCGAAACAGAAGAACAAAACTTAATGTTTTTATCCTTTAATGTTTTGGTGTAGTAGACAGCCAGAGAAGATAATTTAATGTTTCCTTTAATTTTTATTTTCTCTTTTTTTTCTTGCTCGTTCCATTTGGATGCATTTGCTGCTTACTGTTGTGTTTCCTACAACCACATCCACACCCACAATCCACCACTTTAACGTCAATATATAGTCGTATTGGTGAACTAATGAGTGAAGTGGTTAACAAATACGGCGTTGTATGGGTTGCCTCGGCTGGCAATCATGGTCCTGCTTTGTGTACCGTGGGTACACCACCAGATATTGCACAGCCCAGTTGTATTGGCGTTGGTGCTTATGTCTCACCGCAAATGATGGAGGCAGAGTATGCTTTACGTGAAAAATTACCTGCTAATGTTTACACTTGGACATCAAGAGATCCCTGCATTGATGGCGGTCAGGGTGTAACAGTGTGTGCTCCCGGTGGCGCCATAACATCAGTACCTCAGTTTACCATGTCAAAATCAGCTCTTATGAATGGCACTTCCATGGCGGCTCCTCATGTTGCTGGAGCCATAGGTAAGTAGATAAAAATCCAAGCATCCATCTTTATACCTACATTTATTCTTGTTTCTTTTTGTTTCTTTTAGCTTTACTTATCTCGGGTTTGAAACAACGTAACATCTCATATTCACCCTTTAGTATTAAACGTGCCATTTGCGCCACTGCCACTAAATTAGGTTATGTTGATCCATTTGCCCAAGGCAGTGGTCTTTTAAATGTTGAAAAAGCTTTTGAACATTTGTTAGAACATGATAAAGCTGTCGAGAATATGTTAAGGTGAGTGTGTTTAAGAGTTCAAATTCATTTTTTGTATTTTTTTTTCCCAACTACTGCTACTACTTCTTGCTGTTGTTTTCCATTTTCCATCTTGTTAACGCTGCTTTTGTTAAATTCCAAGTTATGTTCATTGTAGTCGTCGTAGTAGTTGCAGCAGCAGCAGCAGTTGTTTTAAATTCAACTACATTTTGTTGCATGTAAAATTGTTGTTTTACAACGTTTTTCTTGTATTTTTCTCCCTTTTTTTTTCCTTTTTTTTATTATTTTATTTCTTTTTTTTTATTGTATTTAATTGTACATACATTTTTAATTACGTGTTTTTATTTTATTTTATTGTATACACTCCGGCTAAATGTTGAGAATTTCTTCTCGTTTTTTTGCTTTTCACCTTATTTTTATTGTATTAATTTAATACTCATTTCGTTTTATTTCTTTTCGTATTGTTTTTTGGCGTTATTGTAGATTTTCTGTGCGTTGTGGCCCTTCAAATGCCAAAGGTATTCACATCAGAGAGGGTGTTTTAAAGAAACCATTTGAATATCACATCAATATTGAGCCCATATTCTTTAATGATACTGAAGCCGGTAAGTAGAATTTCAATTTCAATTTTTTAAGGCGAATTTAATTCCATTTATTTAAGAAAAATTCTATAAAATTCTCTAAGAAAATCTAAACGAAAATGTAAATGAAATAAGATGTTAACATTATTCCCTCATTTTATCCAAACAAATATCCGCTATTGAGCATTATTGTTACACCTTTAAAAATAACAATTCAATGATCAGATGAGATGCTTTGGTAAAACTGAAGAATCATTCATAGTTTATTGATTATTGGCTAATCAATCTCCTTCATTCCATTCGTATGTATGCCCCGATATTAACAAACTTAACACTTTGAAAGTCTAGAGTACTTACTTACTTACTTAATTGGCCATAACAACCCGATTAATGGATTTCGGCCTGCCGCAACACATCCTTCCAGGCGCCTCTGCTTCTTGCGCGCCTACGCCAATTGGTCACAACAATCGATGACAACGGTACAACGGATACAAGGTCGTCCTCTTCGCCGACTTCCGCAGATCCCCGCATCAAACATTCGTCTCGCCGGAGCATCCTCCTCCATTCGAACGATATAACCGAGCCAGCGCAGCCGCTGGATATTAATACGCTGTACAACGTCCATGTCGTTGAGAAGCTCATACAGCTCACTGTTAAATCGGATGCGAAAATCATCGCCAACTCGCACTGGACCGAAGATCTTACTCTCGAAGGACTTTTCTCTCGAATACTCTCAAGGCAGCTGCATCAGTTCTTAATAGTGTCCATGCTTCTGCGCCATAGAGAAGCACGGGTAGGATGAGCGTCTTGTAGAGTATTAGTTTCGTCTTGCGAGAGAGGTCTCTGCTACTCAATTGCCTATTGAGACCATAATAGCACCTGTTGGCAAGAGTAATCCTGCGCTTGATCTCCAGACTGACATCATTTTTGGTGGTAACGGCGGAGCCAAGGTAAATTGAATTCCTTGACTGTATCAAAAGTATAGTTATCGGCCGTAATTTGAGAATCAATACGCCGCACGGCTCTACTTGTCGATAACATATACTTCGTTTTGCCCTCATTTACTGCCAGACCCATCTTCTTAGACTCCCGTTCAATAGCACTAAAGGCACCAGTGACATCTCGTTTGGTACGCCCTATGATGTCGATGTCGTCAGTGTACGCAAGCAACTGGACACTTTTTTAAAAAATAGTGCCATTACGATGCACTCCCGCCTTTCGCAGAACACTCTCCATGACGAAGTTGAAGAGGTCGCATTATAAGGGATCGCCTTGTCTAGAGTCTAGAGTACAATATTTCCAAATTTACATTGCCAAAGAATTGTCTGCTTCGAGTTAAAGCGTGACTTGTAGAGTTTCTATATTAAGGGTGTATACACAAAACAGGATTACAGGCCACGTAAATGGCTTGGGTCAAAAGATTACTAAACACAAATAGCACTGGTGTGGACATTTACTAATGTAAAGCTGCCCTATACGTTCTATGCAGCAAATCTGTGTCTGCCTTAAAGGATATCACATCATGTCGAGGTTGTCTTCTGTTTGCAGAAAGACACTTACAAGGCTCTTGTAAAGATGTAAAGGGTGTGACATTCTGGCGTGTGGTAAAGCGTTACTGCAGCTAAGCTGGCAGGGAATGGAACGGTGAAGTCCCCATGATCTAGTAGGTAGAGTGTTGACTTATTAGACGAAAGGACCGAGTTCGAATCCCACGTCAGACATCAAAACGAAAATATGAAAATATTTCCACGGCGACTTCCTCACAGCAGATTTCATGGCAAAAACTCTGAGTCGACTTTAAACTGTAGGTTAGGGTAGAGGACGTGTACTTGTCGGTTAAGACAGTTACTATACTCGGAGGTCGAAAATGACCCAATGTACAAGCTCCTTAGGGAAGGAAGGAAATAGAGGATATAGGATGAAAGGTGGGAATGTAGGTAAGGGGGGAATGGGAATCGAAAGTATTGCACTGAAAGAAACAGACACAAACAAAAAGAGAGTGAGAGCGCGACTACACTTATGAATCCCTAGCACCTCTCAACCAGCCCAAGCTGCTAATGAATCTGTAGAGAGCCTTGATGTCTGCTCTAGACACAGAACTCAAGGTCTCAAAGAAGGCTCTGCCAAGGGACTTTAACCTACCAAGGGCTGTGATAAAAAAAAACTGTAGGGCCCGCCACCCGTGTATAAAATTAGCGCACAAAACACGAGTGGTGCGAGAAGCTAGGTAAAACACCAGTGGTGGGAGAAGCTAGGACGTTGTACAATGGATCAATTCGAGCTCCAGGTACTGTACTTGTCACAGGTGGCGGTAGGCTTTCTGTGGGATAATTTTTTGTCCGATATATTGAAGGTTGTTAAATCTGTAACGTATTATGTTTCAGGGGTAAATGTCCTAGAACGAAAATGAGTGACATTTTGCTTGTAGGACAAGCAACAGTTTTGTGAGACTTTCTTTCTACAGATTTTGCGATAATATTGGTGAATTTGAAACTGTCGAGCACATCGAGCAAGATTACACCTTCCACATGATTTCCTGTTAGATGATGTAGTTGGGCTATTATAAAGGTTTCCGAGTCTTTTTCATATGTTAAAATTAACATTTCTTCTGAAAAGTGGGTACACTACGTGAAAGTAGTTGGCAACACTGCAATATAACTTACATTGTCATTAGCAAATAGGAACACAGTTTGTGTGACGTCATTGATTCAACATGAGCAGAAAGTTTTAATTTTGTGTACGTGATGGCGTAATCTTTAGTTTTTGATTCTTGATTTGAAGCTACATCAGAGACCGTTCTCTATGCGGATAATTCTCTAATGTTGGAGCATTCGAAAACCAACATGCAATAGGTGGTGATGTGTGAAAAAGAAGTCGAATACTAAGTCAGAAGGATAATGGACTACTGGAACTAATCCAGAGATGGTATTTCGTAAATAACGGCTTGGGTCAAATGAGCGTTATATTGAATAGCCTATATAGCCTAATGAGCGTTATATTGAACCTTACTTTTGAAATCGACCAATGGATAACCCTATAATATCTGTACTCACTTAAATTCCTATTCAATTATTTTCATTACACATTTCGTTTGATTTGATTTCATATTTCCTTGAAAGAATTGCTTTTAACTGGATTAAATTTTTCATAGATTTTTTTTTGTTATTTTCTTATTTTTCTGTTGTTGATATTGTTGTTGTGGTTGTTTTTTGCTTTTCGAACTTAAATTAATTTCTTTAATTGTGTATCGGAACTTTTGTTTCATGTTACTTACAATTGTTGTTATTGTTGTTGCTGTTGCTGTTGTTGTTAAGACCAAATATCTCTCGTCTGTTATTGACATGGACATATTGCAACAAGTAGTTTTCGAACAATTCTTGGTAATTTTCACCATAAAAAAAATGAGAAAGAAAGAAAATCTGTTTTCCTGCTTACTTTTTAAGGTTTTTTTTGTGTTTTGTTGTTTACGTTTTTTTTATTTTTTATAACTTTTCACTTTTAGTCGAAAAAAAAAACTATTCACACTGGCTGGCAAGCAAAGCAAATGAATGAAATCAGTTTCGTAAAGGAAAGGAAAAAAATTGGGAAAAAAAAACTTTTCAAGTTTCTTTCTTTCTATTATCCTGGCTAAAAAGTTTTAGACTCGATTTTTTTTGTTCCTTGTATTTTATTTGTGTTGTATTCCGTGTGTGTGTGTATCCTTGTTGATGATAATGATACACTTTGCAATTGTTGTATTTAAATAAAATAAAAGTTTCTTCTTTTTCGTTTTCGTCTGTCTGTCTGTCTGTCCGTACATCTGTTTATTTTTCCTTTTTCCTTGTTTTCCTTTAACACTTTAACTCTACTACTACTGCTGCTGTTGGCTGCATTTGTATTGTGCCATCATGGGTTTGTTGTATTATTTGACACCGAGGAGTGGGGGTTTTTTGTTTTCATATTGTTTTCAATTCCATTCGATTGTATATGGTTTTTGTCTATTTTCCATTTTCTATTGTCTATTGTTGTTGTATTTATTTATTTAATTCCTTTACAGTTTTTGTTTTCTCTTTTTCTGTTTGTTTTTGTTGTTCTGTTCCTATTGTTTTTTAATCATTTTGACTTGTTTTTGGCAAATTTGTTTTGTGTATCGTTATTATTGTTGCTTTTCACCTGTTATTTCTTTTGAATTATTCACAGGTATTTATTTTAATTGCTGTTGTTGTTGTTGTTTGTATCATTTACACAAATTTTAATTAAAATGTAATGCTGCTTCCTTTCCAACTTGTTTGTTTAAGAAAAAAAAAAAAAAAAAAATGAAGGACTTGATCTAATATTAATGGTGTTTTCTTTTCTACCAAAAAAATGTGCATTTTATTAAGGCAAAATGCAATTTTGCGTTTGTTTTTTAAAAATGTTTCGCCCTCTAAAAGGGTGGTATGTTTCATTCTAATGGTGTTTTCTTTTCTACCAAAAAAATGTGCATTTTATTAAAGCAAAATGCAATTTTGCGTTTGTTTTTTAAAAATGTTTCGCCCTCTAAAAGGGTGCTATGTTCCATTCTAATGGTGTTTTCTTTTCTACCAAAAAAATGTGCATTTTATTAAAGCAAAATGCAATTTTGCGTTTGTTTCTTAAAAATGTTTCGCCCTCTAAAAGGGTGGTATGTTTTATTCTAATTGTGTTTTCTTTTCTACCTAAAAATGTGCATTTTAGTAATGCAAAATGCAGTTTTGCGTTTTCGCCCTCTAAAAGGGTGGTATGTTTTATTCTAAATAATTCACACTTGCTAATGGTGAAGGGCATTGCATTTTATGCCCTGTATAAATCGAGAGTGCTCATAATGCCCTGTAAAGCAGATGACTTTTGTTTATTTATAGGGCTACCAGATGTTATTTAAAAAAGTAGCCTGGTATTGTTATTCAATTTGAAGTTAATCTTTACATTGTTTTGTTAAATAACCTTAAGAAAACATTACATTATTAAAGCTACATGGTCCGTAATATAAAAAATTGCATTCAATGGTTAGATTAGTGTTAAAATAATTCTTTTTTTTGTTATAAAAAAGCTCTAAAAAAAATAAAGTTGAAAAATTAGCGATCTGGCAACACCTTTTTCATATTTACATTTATTATTGAAAACAAATCAAAAAATACAACATATTTTTAAATTAAAACCCTTTTTATAAAATAAATATAAATATGGATATTGCCAATTCGCCCTGGTCTAGTGGGTAGTGTGTTGGCTTATTAGACAAAAGGCCCAGGTTCGAATCCCAGGTCAGACATCAAAACGAAAAAATATTTCTTCGGTGACTTCCTCTCAGCAGAGTTCTGGCTAAGACTCTGAGAGTAAAAAATTGCCATGAAAAGCTTCTCAAAAATCTGTCGTTTGGAGTCGACTTTAAACTGTCGGTCCCGCCACTCATGTTTAAAATTAACGCACACAACATTAGTGGTATGTGAAGCTAGGTCGTAGAAGGGTTGTAATGGCCAATTATGTATGTATGTATGGACATTGCCGCATCTATTTTATTTGCCAAAATTTAAATAAATCAGTTATTAGATTCACCTTCGTCATCTGATGAAGAAGAATTACTGAATTTATTACATACATAGTTAACAGCCGCCGTGGCAAACACAGGGCGGCATATCCTTTTTTAAATATTTGTGTTCTGTTTTTCTCAAATAAAAATGACATTACAACAGGGTTGGTCAAAAAATTTTTAATGCACCTTGTAAGAGGGTGACATTTTCTTTGTAGAAAAGAAAACACCATAAGAGATTAACACTGTTTTAGGAATTATTAATTGGAATAATTGTTTGATAGTCCTGGAAGGCATAACGACGCCTCCATTCTATAACGTTGTAAGTGTACTTAGAACGTTTTTAATGTTATTTTAATGCATTTTTAAATTCTACATTCTCTAATTTAAATACACTAGAGCCCCGACTTGCGTCGATCCGATCTGCGTCGTTTCGATTTGCCTCGCTTTTAAAAAATTTACAAAAATCAGCTTGCGTTGTTGCAATTTCAACTTGCGTCGATTAAATTTCATCGTTTCGGCCCCGATTTGACTCATTTGGATCCCAACTTGCGTCATTTAAATTTCGATTTGCGACGCTACATACGTTTAATTTTTTTCTTGCAGTAATGATTTAGAATTTTTTTTCTATAATAATTAAAAATACATTTACTGAACTAAATAAAATAATGAAAAATGTTTTCATACTTCTTTTTTAACAGAAATATTAAGTTTTTTGCTTTATTTTGAATTCTTAGTTCCAATAAATTAAATTTCAATGCATTTGTATAGGAAAAGTTGATTCGATTTGCGTCGTTTCGATTTGCGTCCCAATTCTTCGGTCCCCATTAACGATGCAAGTCGGGGCTCTAGTGTACTGTCAAAATTGAGTTAAGATGCGCCTATCCGTTCCGAAGTTATAGGGAAAAATCTACTTCGAATACTCATATATTCGTATGTCGCGTGAAGACTCATAACTCAAAACACAGTTTTTTCGACTTAGAATGTTATGGAACGGAGGCGTCGGCATAATCGGTCATGACAGGATCTACAGTCCGAATTTTATCAAATTTTACTTTACTCCCAAAGTTTTTGCCAGAAATTTTTTGTGAGGAAGTCGAAGAAATAATTTGTTCATATTTTCATTTTGATGTCTGACTTGTGGTTGGAACCGTGGTTTCACGTCTAATTAGCCAACATGCACCTAATAGACTACGGCGACTTCTCCTTAGGGAAATAATGATAACTCGTACAATAACATTCTTATTAATTCGGTAAAGTTAAAACTGGACATCACGGTTTATTAAGCGACGCGGAACAAGGATATCTTCTCTTACACCGCTTCTTTACATTATAGGCTCATACATATATATCAATCTCTAGATGACTTAGAATACGCTGAAGATGCAATAAGATCCCGCTTAATGCTGTTGCAGTATTATACGGTAGTATTGGAATTCCCCTAAATAGAGCATTGTATTGATACTGATGATGCAGTATATAACGACGGTGTCTACTATGTATCTTTTTCAACGCTCTTTTGTTACCCTGTCCAGAATAAAGATTCCAACTGTGTTTTCCGAAATTGCAATGTATTTCCACATGTACATACGTTTTAAGCTGCATCGTTTAACGTTGTTCTGTTTAGAGCTGCAACGTATCCCCCGCGTTAAGCGGGGTCTTACTGAATTGTTGATTGTGGCCACGAAAATTCAGATTATATTTATCAATCTAAACTTTCTCAAGTTTTTTTCTTTAATCAGAATTTTAATCAAGGCTGCGCTATGTACTTCAACTACTACAAATTTTTTTTTAAAATTTTTCTTCATGCTTTTGTGGTTTCTGGAGCTTCCAACATACCGCAGTGCTTTGTAAGAGCTTCTCTTTCAATGCTTATATGACTTCCAAGTCAGACCTTTAATCTCGAGCTTCCAACATACCACGGTGCTGTGTAAGAGTTTTTCTTTCACTTTTCTCTTCATGCTTATGTGGCTTCAAAGTCAGACTTTGGATTTCGAGTGTCCAACATTCCACAGTGCTGTGTAAGAGCTTTTCTTTCATTTTTCCTTTCTAGCTTTCCAACTTCGGCTTTTGATCTCGAGTTACCACCACATCACAGTGCTGTGTAAGAGTTTTTCTTTCAATTTTCCCTTCTATGCTTGTGTAATTTCCAAGTCAGACCTCTAATCTCGAGCTTCCAACATTCCACAGTGCTGTGTAAGAGCTTTTCTCTCACTTTTCTTTTCATGCTTATGTGGATTCCAAGTCAGACTTCTGAACAGATATAAGTCAAGTTATTTTATATGTAGTCGTCGTAGTCGTAGCCTAGATACTGTGTTGGCTTGTTAGACGTAAGGCCGAGATGCAAACTCCAGATCAGAAAAATCCAACAAAATTAATTAAAAAAAGAATATTTCTTAGGCGACTTCCTCTTAGAAGACTTCTAAACTCTGAGAGTAGAATAAAATTGTTATGAAAAGTTTCTCAAAAATCTTACATTCGTAGTCGACTTTAAACTGTAAGTCCCGGCACTTGTGGATCAAATACAAAGCTTAAGTGGTGGGAGAAGGTAGGTGATAATCCTGAGAGAAGGAATGTAATGTAATGTATATATGCATGTATTTTATATTGACGCACAACTTGGTTATTTATTCGAATCGGGCATCCTATTATCCTACGCACAACTAAAAGTAATACAAAAAAAACCAATGACTTGAGTTATGTTGACTTTAAGAACCTCTGTGATTTGTGGCTTACTCCTTTACACCTATGACTTAAAGAAACCTACAAGAAAAAATCCAATAGGGTCAAATCACACGATGTTGGTAGTAAGTTCACATCACTTTCACTTGAGATAACCATGCTTTCAAATCGCTTGTGAAAAATATCAAATTATGCATAAACTGAGACTCTTTTCTGTTGAAACCATCCACATTTATTTAATTCAGACCAAAAGAGCTTGGATGTATAATGATGTCCTGTATTTTATGGCGATTAAGCTATTGACTTTGCTCATGCTCATCCGATTCATCTAAAAATAGGTCTCATTGCTGAAGATGATTTTTCAATGAAAATTTGGATGTGTTTCCAACTCTATAAGAGCCCATTCAAAGAACACATGTTATGTCTTAGACCTGGCCACGCATAAAACGGAATTACTGCTGATCACTGGTCGCCGTATCCCTTTGCAGGTGAACATGAGTATTGGAAATGAGGTAATTAAGACCAAGAGCTTGGTAAGATACCTGGGATTAAGGCTGGATCCCAGACTGACATTTATATCGATCGTATGAAGTGAAATTGGAAGCCGAGCAGATTAGCGATATTGGAGCGGCAAGACGCTGTGATAAGTTAGCGCATAACTTTATGGGAGCGACTGATTGCCGTATCGCTCGAGTCGGCAATTCGGTACAGAGAACGGTACATGGTTCGCGTTATCGCCCCTGCCGGTACTTGTGCTAGCAATACAATCCCTGAGGATCTGCTGGCGCAGAGAGGATGGAGATTTATAAGGAGAAATCGGCTGGAAATCACATAACCGGCCACTTCAGCTAAAACACAATTTCAGAATAGCAACGACGATGGAACGATGAAGATAGAGGAAGGTGGACGGCGAGACTTATCCCGGACATAAAGCCATGGATTGGTCGGAAATTTGGAGAGGTAAATTTCTACGTTACACAGATGCTATCGGGTCACGGATATTTTAGGAAATATCTGCACAGAATGGGCAAGACCAACTCTCCTTACTGTCTTTACGAGGAAGGGGAAGTAATTGATGATGCGGAACACACTGTGTTCGAAAGTGCACGCTGGCGTCAACGATTGGAACGATCACGGCCGCTAACATTGTCGGAGTTATGATGGCGAGTAGGGAGAATTGGGCCTCTGTGGCGAATTACGTGGAGCGCATCCTGAGACTGAAGAAGGGAGATCTGGAGGCTGCAGAACATGTAGGGACGACGCCATAGATGGCACTAGCTCACGTGTCGAACGAAATCCCAATCGGGAACCTGAACGAAAGGAATAGTGGAGACCCTTAGAAGTCTCCTCAACCTTCAATACGCTCTCCGACGCAGATATAGCATTGTAGTTCCGGAGTTCTGGAGTGGGCACAACGGTCCACGCGACAAGGGGGGATTTAGTGGGTGAGGGCCCCATACAAAGAGGACGTGACGGCTTTCTCTATGGTGCGGTTAGGTACATTTGCCCCTCCTCGGCGTAAAAAAAAAATGTCTATTTGTCCATGTTGATTTGGCAGATGTGGCTTTAACAAAATGGCCGTTATTAACTGTCAAAATTCGGATATCTCAGTTTCCTAGAATGAGTTGGATAGTTTTTTTTTTTTTTTTTTTTTTTTTTTAAACCAGCACTCAGGGGATGACCCTTACTCATGCAGTGCATTGTGCAGGTTTAGGAAAGGTAGAAAGAGAAATCGCCGAAAAAATACTTTTTGTTGGGTAGTTACTGAAATATTGTAGAACGGGAGAAGGATTGAAGCTTATCAACACGTTGACTGTCGACTACGAGATAACTCGAAGATTGCGTTCTTTTTTAGGGTGCCAAACTACGAGTTATCATGTATTCACTAATATGGAAAAATCAAATAGTTGTTTTTTTTTTTTGGCGAGTTTACTGAAAATTGCCTGGCCAGTTAACGTTTTAAATTTATGAATTCGAAAACCATTATGAGAGAATTTCATCTTCTCTGGAGTTTAAACCAGAATTGTTTGAGCTTGAAGTAAAGCACTTGCACAATTATTGGGGGAAAAATGTATTTGAAAATTTCATTTCCCCACTGCAAACTTAGTTTGTCCTGAAAACTTTTATTAAATTGAAGAACTTTAAATCCTAACAACTGTGATACTAAACGTCCAGGGTATAGTCTTAGTCCTTAACTGATTACAATTCTTTTGATTAATTTAGTATCACTCTTGATGCCATAATTATTGCATAGACTGCTGCACCCTTTTGTGAAAGACTGACGCAAGTTATTATTCTTTTTATTTTTTTTCCTTTTATTTCTTGATTTAATAATAATTCATCTCCGGTACATTAAATAATTTCTGATTTGAATTATTTTTTTTCTCTCTCTTTTTTTGTATTTTTAATGTTTCTTTTTAATTATATTTCCTCGCGTAAGTTAAGTTGAGTTTTTCCTTTAATAAACGTGTAATTAATTAGTTCCGTTGTTTTATCACCATCTACACCATTTTTATCAGAGTATTGTTAGTGTCTGTCTGTCTGTCAGTCTGTTTGTCTATAAATATGTGTGTTTGGGTGTGTTAAATGGGGGAAAAACTATAGCATTTGCATGCTTTTAATCAACACCATAAAGTTGTCTCCTCTTTAACGCTTTTCTCCAGCACAGCTCAGCTCTTCGGTCCTCTTAAGCACTTAAAGTCCGTCTGTCTGTCTGTCTGTCTGTATGTTTTACCTTTTTAATGATTATTATAGTCGTCAGTCTTTATTGCAATTGTTGCAATTGCTATTGTATTTATTTATTTTGCATAGAGAATCAGCAACAACAACAGCAGCAGCATCAGTATCAGCAACAGCAACAGCAATACCAGGCAGCATTAGCAGCATAACGTGTCAGCAACAATAATGAAAATGAAATAAAAAAAAAATAAAAAATTTACAAAAAGGAAAGAGAGGAGAGAGAGAGAGCAGAGGAAAAATATTTCATTTTATTTCATTTCATTCCATTCAATTCAACTCAACTCAATTCCATTATATTGTACACATTTTCAAGTACTTACAGCAATTTATCTTCGCATACATATTAAATCAAGTGTAATCCATTAATTTTTGTTGTTTGGTTGCACAATGGAAAAGTTTTTCACTCTACTGCCATACGCCGCCCTCCACAATACAACATCTCTTGCTTTTTTAAACCTTTTCTCCTATCCATCATGGTTGAATTGAAAACTAAAAGTATGCATTCATTCAAGCCAAGCAAAACCAACCGACCAACCAACCAACTAACCAACCAGTCAGCCAGCCAACCATCCATCTATAGGTTGATATATCAGCAGTGGAACACTCAACCATTTATGCCCCTTTTCCATTCATTTTTCCATTCTTCTGTATGCATCAGTTAACCAGCCTCACACTACCATCTCATTCTGTCTTTTATTCATTTGCTTTCTCTATCTCCGCCCCTGCCCCCTTTCCCCATAATTTTTGTTTTGTGAAATGCTTTTTAACGTTTGTTGTTTGTTGTATTTGAATTACAACAATTTATTGCAGCTGTTTTAATGCGATTTATTCATATTAAGTTGAAAGTAATTCACACAGATGTGGCAGGCCATGATAGCAGTGCTGTAATGATAAGTAAATTTTGGCTTTTCTATTGAAATCCATATAGAAAAACCTTTAATGAGCTTTATTTTATAACCAGGCCCTTAGGTTATTAACATACCATTCGTCACTATAATGTTTATTGAGGTTTGTCTATCATTATTCATGAGAATAAATTATGTGGAGGTTATTTTAAACTGCAATAGGACACTTTACACCTCTCAAAGGGCCGTAAATAAGATTTGAGAGCTTTGGCCTATCATCACATATTGTCTCTATCGAGCGAAGTTCAAATGCCTTCGTTAGCGAAGTTCAAATGCCTTCGTTAGCGAAGGCAGAATGTCCAGGTTGTCAGCTAATTTGATTACCGGAATACCCTGTTAGCTGAATTTCTCGTCATATTTTTATTGAAACAGAGGGCCGAAGCAGTGGCAGTTAGGCTTACTGCAGTTAAAACGTGGTTTCTGTTACATTGGGATCAAATACGTGGTCCTCTATAATATTCGATTTTAGGTTTCCAACTGAAACTTTAGGGTCTGACGATCCGAAGGTTATTACTTTGAGGACATACGGATTTTCTTTTTTTTACGCCGGGGACGGGTAAATATACCTAACCGCCCCATAGAGGAAGTCGGCACATCCTCCGTATGTGGGGCCTTCACCCACTCCCACTGCGGAACTATGGTGGTATTACTTCGAAAAGGAGTACTTTTCGCCCTTTGGTCCCTGCATGCTCATAACCGCGTCCGGATTGCGTATCGAGAGATGAGGAGACATCTAAGTGTCTCCACTATTCCTGTCGCCCAGGTACCCCATTGAAATTTCTTTTGACATGTGTGCCAGTGCTATCTATGCCTGCGTACCTACATTTTCTGCAGGCTCAAGATCACTCTTCGCCACTGAGGCCTAATTCTCTCTACTCGCAATCATAACCCCGACAATGTTAGCGGCCGTGATCATTCCAATTGTTGACGTCAGTACAGAGCGATAGCTTTGCCAGCGTGCATATCCGAAAACAGTGTGTTCTCCATCATCAATTACTTCTCCTTCCTCGTAAAGACAGTAAGGGTAGGCGGTCTTGCCCATTCTGTGTAGATATTTTCCTAAAATATCCATGGCCCGATAGCACATGTGTAATGTAGTAATCTACCTCTCGAAATTTCCTTTATGTCCGGAATAAGTCTCTTTCTCGAGGGAGGACATACTGACGGCTCCAAACAACTAAACAGAGGTAGTCTGAAATATATTTTAAAAGTTTTGATTCGGCTAAGATTCGGCGTTTTTAACCTAGCTCTCTTCTTCACAGACAATGTTAGCCAAGAACTGGAATTTATCTTTAATTTCAAGCTTAATGTGTAGATCACATAGAGGGTTTTTAAATCTGGTTTTCCATTCTGACCACTAATTTCTCTGCATGGTACCCTTTGCCTAAGGGAAAGACACTTACATCGTTCAAACTGGCCATTGCGCTGAAATTTTCCAGGGATTCCAACCTATCCTGGATCAATGAGAAGCGCTGCTTTACCGCTAGGCTCACTTGGCCCTCATAGAAGGCGCAACAACCAGTTACTTGGACTTGGTGGTAACATCATCTCAATCACAGTGGCCATGCTTACAGGTCACTGTGCTATGAGTAGACAGGCAGAAAGAATGCGGCTCCCATTTAGTGATTTCTGGCGTGGATGCAGATCCGCTAAGGAAGAGGAAACTGTTATGCACTTTCTATGTCAATGCTACATCTCTTGTGAGGTCCCTATCAACCTGACGGAGCTATCGTCCATTAATGTTATGGATATAGTCTCGTTTATCAAACTTTCTGACTGGTTTTCTAGCGTAGGGTTGTCGTGCTTTAAATGTGCAGCCCTTGCGTTGACCAACTTCTCCCTCCTTGGCTCGGAGGAACTTGATCAGTCCAGGGACTGCGTTCACCTGTGGCGCCACAACGGGTTTGCTATGCGTGCTCAAGTGAGCTTTAGGTATAAAGCTATCACACCAACCTAACTTTATCTAACCCTATGCCCAAACAAGAAAAATCTTCAAAATTTCCTGGAGAAACAAGCGCTATTCTGGATAAACGACGACGTCAATGTGATGTTTGAAAGGAACTTCATAATAGTCTGACTGTACGATATCGTATATTCTCGGGGATTATTCTATGGCTTTCGTTTGAAAAACACTGCACTGAGTTTCTTCTAGAACTTGATACACATCATATCCCAGTTTACTAGCCAAAGGGTGGATATTTCCAGAGAAGTTGGAGAACGATCTCGGATCAATCGGAACTGGGATCTATGACCATGGAGTTCATAGCATATCATGTCTATGGAGTTGCTTGGGTCTACAGTTCATCCGTTTCACTATGATTACTGAAAGAGTTGTTTTTGCTTTAGGAGAAGCCTATGAAGAAGTAAATTTAGCATGGTATACAGTACTCTGAGTACTCTGGTTGGTGTAGACTTCAACGTACTAGAGTGTAATCACGAAATAGATTTTGGAGTAGATTTTACTTTTCTATAAGAAAATATAGAATAGTATAGTCTAGGTTAAGCAGGTTGTCCAATTTCAAAAACAATGAATATAAAAATGATAGGAGATATGACGTCACTGGTCCTAGTGTTTTTTTCTAATTGACACTCACACCCAAGAGACACCCTCTACTCAGCGTTGGAATTCCGAATTCATCACTGGTCTTTTGGGGTTTTTTCTAAGTGAGCCTTACATCCAAGAGATGTCCTCTAGTCAGCGCTGAAATTCCGATAGTAAGTTGTAGGAGTTCTTATCAAATCCGTAGTGTGCTATATTTTATTCCCCAGCTGTTGCAAAACATTTATTGTCACTCTGCACATACAATGCAAATCATGAAGTATGTAATGTATTCGTTTATTTATTACCGTTAATTACATTTTAATACAGTTTTATATGTTGTTGTACTGCTACAACAACACTAACACCAATAACGATAACTATCTACCTCTTCCCTCACTTTTCCAAAACCCCAATCTTAACTTTTAAATCACGCTTCACGTTCGTTTTTATTTTTTGTTCTGTTCAATGTAAATAATGTGTTCTCGTGACTAAATAAATAAAAGAAAAAAAAGAAAAAATAAATTCATTTGAATTGAGTTTTCAAAAGTCGATAAAAATCAAGTTGTAAAGCCACTATCACTATCACTGCCACTGCCACTGTCAGTAGCACCGCCACTGTATGCTTTTTTAATTAATATTTCAAATTAATTAGCTTGTTATGTGCCATTCTATTCTGTTGTGTACTGTACGCTAGTGTTCTGAGAAATTCAATTCAATTCAATTGTCAGTTTCGTTTACACAGATACAAGATACTCTCTTACAGTCAAACTTCCATAATATGAACTACAGCGAGTATTACTTGAATTTTCTATAAGTTGAAGCACAGCAGCAACAGCATCTTGGAGAGAAATTCTATCAGGTTTTGCTTCTTTAACTTGAAGTTTCTATAAGTTGAAGTTTTTTTTCTGGATAATGGTGATTCAATTTATAGAAGTTCTACTGTATTTGTTTTATACTTATGTATGATACTTTTTGTATTTGCTTTTGAATTTAACCCTTGAATGTTAACAGTAATTGTTATTCGGTGATAGGTCATGTTAAGTGGCTGTTGCCTTACAGAATTGGCGCACTTGAGTTTGATCGCTGGAATAGTGGAAAATCCGATGTTTCTTTCTCCTTCGACAGAACAATGCTTATTGACCACGTAATGCATCTCGCATGAGTAAATGTCCAGTAATGTCCAGAATGCAATGTCATATAGCCTTCACTAGATTTGTTGTGCTATCTTGTCCGTATTTGAAGTCACCCTCCGGCGGACATGTAACCGAATGTCATTACAATCCTTTAATCAGGATTACGACCTAGTTTCTAACACCAATTATGTTGTGTATGTTGAGTGGCGGGACCCACAATTTGAATTCCACACAGATTTTTGAGAAACTTTTTCATGGCAATTTTATTTACTCTCATAGTTTTTACCAGAAATCGTATTTCGTTTAGTTTGTGATGTCTGATTTGGGGTTTGAAGGCAACACACTTTCTACTAGACAACGTCGACTACCGAATATCAATTCTGAAACCGTAGAAATTCAGTGAGTTCGAATGAAAAATCGAAAATAACCCACATAAACTCAATTTTTCACGTTTCAAGAAAATTCAAGAAACTAACCCAATTTCAATATTTGGTCTATAGACCCTCATTAGAGATAGCTTGATGTACGCGGTTTGGCATGTTTTCTACCAAATTTTCAATAACATCTTTCGGAATTCGATTTTATTCCGCATTTATACGATTCCAAACTTTGTTCATGTTTGTTGGTGTTGTTTCGTACTGCCCAAGCCGGCTTTTCACAGATGACCAAAGATTTTCAATCGGATTGAGGTCGGGACTTTGTGCTGGACATTCCAACAATTAAGAATTTTGTTTTCCACTCCATGTCTTTACAATTTTTGCTGTGTGCTTCGGGTCACCTTATTCGGGATGACCTCATTTGTTCATAAAATTCGGAAGATGGGTTTGCAGAATCTGTAGATAGTCTTTTTCCGTATAATACCATCTACTAAATATAGACGGCCAAAATGCCACCATGTTGAGCATCCCCAAACCATTCTATTTTCGCCGTCATGTTCCACAGTTTGCTTCACATGGTATCTTTGAACACGTTCTCCAGGTCTGCGATAGCAGTACTGCTTCCCATCTGATTGGAAACGTGGTATCTGGTCTGATGAGTCTATATTTAACCACTTTCAGCAAGATGAAAAGCAGTACTGCTAGGTAAATTAATCCGCTCTGTACTTTGTTAGAATACCACAATGTTCCGATACCCATGCGTTATAAAAATTGTGTCGCTCTGCCATCTCTTAAAAAGCCTAGAGCAGCCGTAAACCATCCTTAAGGTGATTGTATTGGAATCTAACGCCCCCGCTGTATGACTATCGGAAAATATTTCCCTGCAATGCACTGCAATGATTTGGTGATCTTGTCAAGTGAGCTGTACCAGCCGACTATGAAAAGATGTCTCCACTAAAAGTTCCATGCTCAATGAAGACTTGCATGCGTTTATGAAAGCAAAGACAGTATATACTGGTTTAGACAAAAATTGGCTCTATCGATCCATGGTGTAACCAATCAGGCCATGAACTGAGTTCGAACTACAGTAAGGGAAAACCATGAACTTTGCCACTTGTTTCGTTATAATTTTTCCATGGGATATTTGAATTTAGGATTCCAGCTAGAAATTTCTGATTTGATGACTCAAAGGTAATGCTATACCGAAGGCTCTAAAAAGCTAGACATAATAGGCTCTGCGATATACATTCAGATTTTGACACTTCATTTTCGCATATGCTACCTTATCATTGCAGTGTTTTAAAGGTGAAGTTGGTGGTCATTTCGGAAGCAAGATAATGCTTGTCAAATTTAGGGATCCCCTCTGAAAATCTTTTAATTTAGACAGCCAGATTGTAATCATCTCGACCATCACCTCCACGTCAGTTCTGGTCCTTGTTACTGGGAATTTCATAGGAAATTATTCACTTATAATTGCCGTCATGCTATAAGGCTTCAGATGAATTGGGGGAAGTTCAGCTTCTTTGGGAATATGAGGGCACTTCAGTAGTCTATCTATACTCTGCCGTATTGATATGGTTCTGACTGTCCTCTATCCTTTGATCGCTTGGAGATCTATAGCCCTAGGGCGATTCCCAAAGGTCACTGCCTTAATGGATGGTATGCAGATAGACTTGGCATTTCTAGCGCTCACATCGTGTATTAGTGCCCGGTTCTTGCTATGAAGAGGCAGAGGTGCTTGACTCATTTTCTGTTATATATAATTGGTCACACCACTAATGTTGTGTGTGTTAATTTTATACATGAGTTGAGGAACCTACTGTTCAAAGTCGACTCCGAACGACAGATTTTTTTTGAAAAGCATTTCAAGGCAATTTTATTAACTCTGACTTGGGATTTGAACCGTGGACTCACGGCGTCTTACCACTAGTTTTGTTTTATCAAAGTGTTGCTTGCGGTTCTTTAAAATGGTCCACAAAATACAAATGGAATTATTAAGGGAATGCAAGACCGTCTAAACGACCTTAATTACGTAGATGACATTTTTTATTTCACTGAATTCTCCCAGAATAATGATTAATACAGTCTGACATTTAGTCCTAATGAAATATTATCCATCAAGGACGGCCCTCAATGGATATTGTACTTTTTTGATTAAGTCTCGTACCCAAGTTTTTATCCTAAATCCTTTATAACGTTATAGTAATAGGTTTGAGCAATTATTTAAAACAGAAAATTATTTACCGTTTTCGCCAAAGGGTTAACGTTTTACCGTTACCGTTACCATTACTGTTACATTTTCATTAACATCCGTTGCATGTCATATGCTTAAATACTTAGTTTTTTTTTCATTCTCACTTTTTTCTCTCCCCTGCTTTTCTGCTCTCCCCTATAATATTAAGTGAAAAGAATGAACGAAAGAAAGAAAGAAAGAAAGAAGAAAGAAGGCTTATTTTTTTAAGTATTATTTTAATTATTATTGTTTAATTATAATTGCATTGTTTCTTCCCTTTAATAATGTTTTTTTCCTTCCCTTATTATTTTCTTCTTCCTTTGTTGTTGCATTATTTAATTATTTCTTCCCCACCCCCCCTCACATTTAATTTTTTTTATTTCTTTCTCGTAATTTTGTTTCATTTATTAAACAATTCTTTTGGAGATTTTATTTTTGGTCTTTATCCGGTTATATTTCGTACTTAACTTTATCTCTGTCTCTCTCTCTCTCTCTTACATTTACAATATTTAATAATAATTTTTTGTATTGTTTCTTTCTCACTCTTTATCGTTTGTTTGTTTTTTTATCTCATTTGCAGCGCCAAAAGATAAATTCAATTTTAATGTCCGCTTAAATTTGATTTCCTCCCAGCCATTTGTGCAGTGTGGACAATTCTTGGATCTTTGCTATGCGTCACGTTCACTTACCGTTAAAGTTGATCCAACAGGGCTTCCGCCAGGCGTCCATACAGCTGTGTAAGTATCTCTATCTCTCTTCTCTCTCTCTCTCTCTATAAAACCAATTGTAAAACACAAACAAAAAAGAAAACAAAGAAAGAAAGAAAGAAATTAAAACACGACAAATAATTTTAATGACTACGACAACGATAACGTCAGGGACGACGGTAACAACGGTAAGGATGATGAACAAAAATTTATGATTGACAAAAAAAAAAAGGCAAGAAGAAGAAAACCATATTGGCTTGGTTAAGAAACCGGCAGACTGTTTAAATGTCTCACTGACTGCAACTATAAGGTGTAGTAAAATGCAATCGTTTATCATTGCCTGGCTAAGCATAGCTACTATTTTGGGCATTGATTTCTTTAATAATTTCTAGAGATTTTAAAGCGAATTTAATTCCAGCTCTTTCATTGAAACTTTAGCCATAAATTGAACAAAAACTAGGGCAACAGAATTACTTTCCATTGATGGTGCAAGATTTTCTTGTTCTTGTTCTTGTTTGTCTGTCTGTAATTTATTCATTGCTTTGACCATTCAACTTAACAGAATTCAACCCTTAAATGGATCCTAACAATTGGAACAGGCATCCGATATAGTGCCGTTTATCTCAGACCAACAAGAGTTCAACTTGACTTGTCTGTAAAGGTACGATGTCGTGCTGTCTGAACAACTGCCTATATATAGGAGCCCGCTATGTCTAGAGCTAACTTACATGGATTCTAGATATTGTTGGCTGTAAACCTCAAATCTGCGGAGTTTCTTATTGCAATTTTATGTTTCGTTTTTCCTTGAGATGTAAGAGTTGGGGTTTGCACGATGAGATCTCTTCTAATAATCCAACATTGAACCTACGAACCTAGGATTTTGGACGGTGTAAACAATGCTATTTCTCTGCCCAGCATTTGATCAACTCGGGTACTTCAACTGGTTGTTATATGGTATCTCCATTTGCCGTAACGAAGTCGTTCCAAATCTCTAATTTGTTTTTGAAATTGTAAGCAGTTCCAAGTGAGCTAAGTTTTTAAAGTGTTCATCGAAAGTTCATCACATTAGGATTGTAGATCGTGCAGATTTACTGAAGTAAAGGTATCAAATGTTGCAATTTTTAGATCGCATATGTGGCATAAACCACTGCTTACACTAAATACCGTTTATTCACTACTCTCCTCGGCAGGATTTACCTGATGGGATTTACCTTTTCTTGTTGTTAGAAATATAGCTGGCCAACAGAATTACTTACGCCGTTCCTTTTCATCTCATAACTAAAAACATAATTGGTAATTAAAACTCATCAGTTAGGATTAAAACCTAGCTTCTCACACCAATTATGTTATGTGTTTTAATATGTTATGTTATGTGTTCAGATATAACGAGTGTCTGGACCTAGAATTCAAACTCCAAGCCGAACGATAGATTTTTGAGAAATTTTTCCATGGGAATTTTGTGTACTCTCAGAGCTATTGCCAGAAATCTGCTGAGGGGAAGTCGCCGAACGACTATTTTTGCATATTTTCTTCTTTTGGAGATGACTGACCAGTGGTTTGAACCGTGGCCTCATGTCTTATAAGCCAGCACTCTACTTACTAGAAGACTACGGCGATTTCAATAACAAAATCTGCGCTAGTAATAACTTCTCGCGCCTTAGTATCTTACTACGCCTATGCCAATCTTATGATTGACCCACTATGTCTATGTCTTTATTTGATTTTGTCCAAATGCTGACGTGTTTCTTTTACTAGAAATCTGTTGAGAGGAAGTCGCCGAAGAAATATTTTCTCATATTTTGTTTCGTTGGAGATGTCTGACTTGGGGTGGGAACCCCAGCATTCTATATACTAGACTAAGGCGACTTCAATAACAAAATTCTTCTCTTTATTTAACTGTGGTAGTGATATATTTCCCGGGACTTGGTGTTATTGGTCCTACTACGTCATTGCTAATCTTATGACCGACCCTCTATTACTTTGTCTTTCCCTGATTTTATCTTGTTGGCATAGGGCAAATGCTGGCGTGTTTCTTTAACGATTGCTTGACTTTCATTCTGTCAGCCACCCAGTTACATATTTTCTTACATTATCCTTCGATCCATGGCTGTTTTATTAAACTGTATTCCAACTTCTTATTCTACTGGACTGTACCTGTATTTTCTATTGGCTGCACACTTACAGGTATTACTCCCCTCTTACTTATTTTACAGGTACTTTTAACCACACGGTTTCGATTTCCGTTGGTCCTATTAGTATTTTGTATTTTTCGCCTCTCATAATTATCTGATCACCATCTCTGCCTCTAAAGGATTTCTTTTAACTACACTTTCTTGTCTCGACTGAGTAATGTGAGAGAGGCTGAACACTCAAAGGGACTACTCCCCTTGTACTTATTTTACAGGTGCTTTTACCCACACGGTTTCGATTTCCGTTGGTCCTATTAGTATTTTTCACTTCTCATAATTGTCTGACCACCATCTCTCCCTCTTATGGATTTCTTTAAACTACACTTTCTTGTCTCGACTGAGGACTATAAGGGAGGCTTAACACTCACAGGGACTACTCCCCTTTTACTTATTTTACAGGTGCTTTTACCCACACGGTTTCGATTTCCGTTGGTCCTATTAGTGTCTTGTATTTTTCGCTTCTCATAATTGTCTGACCACCATCTCTCCCTCTTATGGATTTCTTTTAACTACTCTTTCTTGTCTTGACTGAGGGCTGTGGGGGAGGCTGAACACTCACAGGGGCTACTCCCCTTGTACTTATTTTAGAGGTGCTTTTACCCACACGGTTTCGATTTCCGCTGATCCTATT
Source organism: Sarcophaga peregrina (assembly GCA_014635995.1). Classification (NCBI taxonomy): domain Eukaryota; kingdom Metazoa; phylum Arthropoda; class Insecta; order Diptera; family Sarcophagidae; genus Sarcophaga; species Sarcophaga peregrina. The sequence continues at coordinate 39,269,149 of CM025793.1, forward strand.
AGTGTTTTGTATTTTTCGCTTCTCATAATTGTCTCCCTCTTATGGATTTCTTTTAACTACACTTTCTTGTCTCGACTGAGGGTTGTGAGGGAGGCGCCGCCCCATTGCATATTGGCAATGGGGGCACGAATTGCATTTAATTAATTATGAAACTTAAATATGAATTAAAACAAGCATTTTAAGAGAGTTAAACGTATTTAACCAACAGTATTAAGCAAAAAACAAAGACCAACAAAAAGAAACCAAAAAAAAAGGAAAAAGTAGAAGGAAAAGAAAGGAAAATGCTATGGATAAAGAAAGCCAAGGCAAAAGTACTTAATACCACTGTTCCTTTCTCTCTCTGTCTCTCATTCCAAGCATTATATTCATACGTCCCCTTCAATATATTTTTTCTTTGTTTCGACAATATTATGAATTTAAATTTTATTTTTGTATTGTTGTTGTCTTGACAAAACCACTCCAAGGTAGAGGGAGAAGGAAGTAGTGGGTAAAATACTTACAAGTGCACATTTATTGTCGCGTTTGGGTTTTGGTTTTTTGTTTTTGTATAAATTTTCCTTTTGCCATACAATGCGAGTTTGTTTGCTTCTTACAACAGTGAATTTATATTGAAAAGTCCTTACAATTACACTCAAGGCCAAAAGTCTTTCTCTCACTCTCTCTCTCTCTCTCTTATCACTTTCACAAACAACAATTTTCTCCCGCTTAAGTTAAGGAATTTTTAATTTTGATGGAAATCACATTTTTTTTGGTATTCATTTTCGCTTTTCTTTTTTCTTTTTATTTTTATTTGGTGGACTTTTGTTTCATTTTCGTTTATTGAAGGAAGCATCCTTATAACAGGAGACTTTATAAAATGCATGTGTTGGTTTGGGCTGGCTGGGGGTATGGTTGTTTTGGTGACAGTAAAACGGAAATAAAAATTAATTATAATTTTCCATTTGAAATTTTCATCCGATTTGTTAATGTCTTTAATTTGTTTTCTTAAATGTTTTATTGCTTTTTTTTTCCTTGTAATCACATTGCAAAGGAAATGAAATTAATTCATTGAATTCATATTAATTTCTCTATTTAACAGAGTATTTTAAATTGTTTCGAATTTTCTTTTTGCAAAATTAATTCATTAATTGTACTCCAGCCCTAAAGATTTTCAATTGCCGTAGCCTAGTAGCTAGTGTTTTCGCTTATTAGATGTAAGGCTACAAGTTCAATCCCCATGTCAGATATCTCCAACAAAATGAAATACGTTATGTGTGAAGATAAATTTAAATTTAACTAGCAAAGACAAAAATCAAACATTTTAACAGAGCTAATGATAAAGTTAACAGAGCAATGTTAAGTGGGTAACAGAAAATATTCAAGGAAGAAGTCCAAATATACAATATCAGTGAAAGGAACACCCAATCCATTCTATTAAAATTATGCTTCACACATTTTTGAGTGGAACAGCTGCTCTGGTAATTCGGTAATTCTTTTGAAAATTAAAAAACATCGACAAAAAATTTATCAGATTGTCTGGGTAGGATGATATCCCACATATCCCACTATATACAAATTGTAGCCTAAGGTGTCCCTAATAAAACGCAATAAGTCATATCTCCCAACTAATTTTGGAACTTGAGATATCGGGCTTCAAATATTGCCTACGTTAACAGAGTCTGGGTGGGATAAAGGATGATGGATATTGTGGAAATATGAGACTTGCTCCATATATCCCAATATATACAAAATGTAGCCTAAAGTGTCCCTAATAAAACGCAATAAGTCGTATCTTCCAAACAATTTTGGAACTTGAGATATCGGACTTCAAATATTGCCTATGTTAACAGAGTCTGGGTGGGATAAAGGATGATGGATATTGGGGAAAAATGGAACTTGCTGTACATATCCCACTATATACAAATTGTAGCCTAAGGTGTCCCTAATAAAACGCAATAAGTCGTATTTCCTAAATAATTTTGGAACTTGAGATATCGGGCTTCAAATATTGTCTATGTTAACACTGTCTGGGTGGGATGATAGATGAGGGATGATGGATGATGGATATTGTAAAAAAATGGGACTTGCTGCACATATCCCTCTATATACAAATGCCCCTTAATTTAAATGGCGAATACGGTGTCCTCCGTTCATGTTGCCTGAACAAACTTCAAGATGCTGACAAGTACAGGTAATTTTCTTCAGCCAGTTCCAATTCGTTTTTCTTATCGCAAAATCTAGATATGGGAGTTAAAGCGATTCCTTTTACTGATCTGATGCCGGACTGAGATCTATTTTACTACCCAAGATAAGAAAAGTTTCTGTCTGTCTCCTTTCTCCCTCTGGCAGTGTTTATTCTGACAAAAATATTTTCCTATACCACAGAAAGGTTTCCGGGTCCACCTGCAATATAATATAAAAGGTACTGTCTCCCTATTGTCGGGAATTTCCACAGCACATGAAAAGGTGTTCAGATTTCTCTCGCCTATCTGATTCTGTTTGCTCTAACAGATCCATGCTAACAATGGGACTACCTCATAGGCATTGAAAGCACTATTGTTATCCTGACTGTACATCCATTTCAAGTTGAATCAAGCAAAGGAAAATTTCCGCAAGTTTTCCCATGAGTTCCGAATATTTCACCTTATGGTTGCGAGCGTCCGCTCTTGTTCCCATAACCTATTCCTGATTCATCTAGCTTTTATAGAATGGTTTCTTTTAGAAAAAAAGATGTAGCAAAAGATGTGCTCTATTCAGTCTTACTACTTGGCCTTGTCGCGAAGTATTTCTCAAAATAATAGAGTTTGCCGGTTTTTTTTCAGAGAGATTTTTAGGGAGAAAACAGTTGATTTACTAGGTCATGGTGCCCCTACTATATCATGTGTTAGATTTATTTCCCATTACATACCTACATAATTGGTCATTACAACTCTGCGGTCAGGATTACGACCTAGCTTCTCACACCACTTATGTTGTGTGCGTTAATTTTATACAGCATGAATGGCGGTACCTACAGTTTAAAATCGACTCCGAACGACAGATTTTCGAGAAATTTTATTTACTCTCAGAGTTTTTGCCAGAAATCTGCTCAGAGGAAGTCCCCGAAGAAATATTTTTCCTACTTTCGTTTTGATGCCTGACCTGGGATACGAATCAGGGTCTTTAGTCTAATAAGCCAACACACTACCTGCTAGACTATTATCATTATTAAATTCTACTGGTCTTAAGTTCAACAGCCGTTGTGGAACAGATTTTCAGTGCTGTTGCTGTTTATGTGCTGAGCTGTTTTAAAATTCGTTCTGCTTGCCCAAACTGTGACGATAATGGTACATATTCAGTATATCATTCTTGGCTTACAGGCTCTATAAATCCCTATAAGACTTCTGCATATATTTGTGGCCTTGCGCTTTCACATGCTGGAAACGGATGCACGGTCCGTCACGTTGCGGTCCGTCACGTTCGACTAATTCTGGCGTAAAGAATAAATTTATATTCATCTGAAAAGACTGGGCATCTAACCTTATAGTTGCTTTCAAAAGCTGCTGCAATCTAGTCCTTCTTTAAATTTAAAGATTGGAATTCAATTTAAATTTGAACGCTTTAAATGAACGAAAACTTTTGTCACCCATTGTGCCTTCTGTGCCCCTCCCACACATATTCATAAATTCATCAACTAGTTTTACAATCGTATTCATGTTAAACATGCATGAATTGTGTACTTTTGTTCTCTACACATACATACATACATACTTACACGTACACACACATGCATATGAACGAATCGATTGTTGTTTGGCGAATGTTTTCTAAAGAACAGTGGATTAAATGTGAAAAAGTATGCAGAGCATCATAATTAACAGCAGCACAGCCCTTGCCAAGCCAGCCCAACTAGGTTTAGTTCAGTTACACTCAACACATGCCGCCTGCTGCCCAGGGACTTTTAATCCTTTAAGACTTCTTAGGAATTAAAATTTAAATGTGTGTGTGTGTGAATTTGTCATATTCACACACACACACGCCTAGAAATATGCAAACATTTTAATACTTATGTAACGTAATTGGCATTTTGTAAGATGCTTTTCTCTTCAAATTAATTTCTTTGGCTGCATTCATGTGAGTATGTGAGTTTGTGAGTATGTATGAATGTATGTACGTAAGCATATGTATGTATACGTATGCTTAGGAGTTATTTGTATGCAATTATTTTCCATAAAAGAGTTCATTTAAGTGAAAGTGACATCAATAAATAGTTTAAGAAGAGATTGAAATTTATTTGTTCTGTTCTCTAACAAATTTGACATTTGACAAGTGGCTGGGCTGGCTGGCTTGCTAGCAGTATTTCTTGGCAAACAGTTTTACACTCTTACACTCTTAAAGGGATTATTTTTATTGCTTTATCGTTAAATTCATAAGTATTTATTAGTGCAAATACTTGAAACGTATCAATAATTAATTTGTTTATATAAACGTTAATTACGAAAATCGAATCGAAGTGATTATAAGCCATGGTTGTGTAATAGCATTGCCGACAGGCAATTTGACACCTTAACAGCACTCACCATGTTAATTGGAAAAGAGATATGAATTCAGAGAGGTGGTGCTGCGTGGTCAATAAAATAATTCATTTCCACAGGAAAATAAATTTTGTAATCGAAAGTAAAATGAACAATTTTATGTCATCGGTTACGTAATTAAGGTTGAATGGCTATGAAGTTAGCTGCGAATCATTAAATTAGTAACGGGGTTTACTTTCTACCCATATTTACCGATAGCATTGCAGCCACCAGAACTCCGTGGAGTGTGAAAATCAAAGCGGATATGAATCTTCTTCATTCTTAGAATGCGCTTCACGTAATTCGCCACTGGGGCCCAGTTCTCTCTATTCGCAATCATAACCCTGACAATGTTGGCGGCCATGATCGTTCCAATTGTTGACATCAGTACAAACCGACAGTTCTGCCAGCGGGCACATTCAAAAACAGTGTGTGCACATTCAAAAACAGTGTTCCTCGTCAAGATAGTAAGGGGAGGGGGTCTTGCAGATATTTCATAAAATATCCGTGACCCGATAGGATCTGTGTCACTAACGTAGTAATTTACGTCTCCAAAATTTCCGAACAATCCATGACCTTAAGTCGAAGTCGCCGTAGTCTAATAGGTAGTGTGTTGGCTTATTTGGGGTAAATCCAGGGTTCGAGCCCCATGCCAGACATCAGAACAAAATTCAAAAAAAAAGTATTTCTTCGGCGATTTCCTATCACCAGATTTACTTTGAGAGTAAAAAAAAAACCTGCCATGAAAAGTTTCCCAAAAAAATCTGTCTTTCGGGGTCGACTTTAAAATGTAGGTCCCGGCAATTTTGGATAAAATTAACACACACAACATAAGTGGTGTAAGAAAGTAGGATAATAATGCAGATTGAAGGATTGTACTGACCAATTATGTATAAACCAGAGATCAGCAATGAGTATTCAAAACGATGAGTACATTCGAATCATACTTATAATTTCTGATAATTATACACATTCATACTTATTTTAATATGATACTCATACTACTCATACTCAAAGTTGGAAGTACTCATCGTATTTATACTTAACAATACGCATAATGTTATTGAATTCGACTCGTCTCTACTTAACCTTTACTCCAAGTACAAAATAAGTATGATTCGCGTACGAGTACTGCAATACTCACAAGAAGATTGTGTGTCTGCTTTGCTTCTTCTTTGTTTGTATATGCAACAACAACAAAGACTGTAAATTTTGATGAATGATTCGAATCACTTATAAGTATTATAAGTATTTTTTCTAAATTTATGAATTTGAATGTGTAGGCGTATGAATCAAACATATTTCGAATGTTGTGAGTTTGATGTCAACGCTGTACTGATACTCATTGCTACTTATACTTATAAATCAATGTTGTAGCGAGTACGAATGAATCAGAGAAGTTGAATTTCAATTCTGTTGATTCACTCATACTCAAAATTGCACTGAAGTGCTTATGAGTAGCGGAAAAACGATTCATTGCCTGATCTCTGGTATGAACCTAACTAACCAACCTTAGGCTAAGCCTATCTCGTAACTGCTAACCTCATACATACATAATTGGCCATTACAACCCTTCAGTCAGGATTACGACCTAGCTTCTCACACCACTTATGTTGTGTGCGTTAATTTTTATACATGAGTGGCGGGACCTACAGTTTAAAGTCGACTCCGAACGACAGATTTTTGAGAAACTTTTCATGGCAATTTTTACTCTCAGAGTCTTTGCCAGAAATCTGCTGAGAGGAAGTCGCCGAAGAAATATTTTTCGTTTTTGATGTCTGACCTGGGATTCGAACCCGGGCCTTTCGTCTAATAAGCCAACACACTACCCACTAGACCAACTGCTAATCACATGTTGGTGAAATCTAGCGTGTAATTGATCTTGAGCTCCCTCGTTAACGATTCTAATTTTACAATACAAACATATCGACTAGGTTGTGTTATGATAAATGATTTAACACCCCTCCAGTCATTTAAATCTAGCAGAGTTACGCTTTAATTTGAAATTAAACAAACGATTGGACTTTATTTTCTGTTCAATGGACTTAAAGTGTAACATTCAACTTTTATTAAATCACTCACTGTCACCACGTGCCTTATGAGGAGACTATTTTTCCCCAGAAGTTTTATAAGTTTTCCTTAACTTTTCCTTCATTACAAACTTGAACCTTTCAAGGCTTTAATTGCTTGTTGACTTTTCCATTTTCATTTTGATTTCTTGTTTTTTATTATAAAACAGTAGAGTATGCTTGTCGTTGTCGCTGTATTGGAAAATATTTTTTTTCCCCCCTTTTTACCTATCTACAGATTTGTTGTTGTTGTTATTGTTGTTCTTATAAATTTTTTTTTTTCATTTTCCTTTTCAGAATACGTGCATTTGATACGTCATGTGTACAAAAGGGCTCATTATTCGAAATCCCCGTAACAGTTGTACAACCAGCCACTATTGATTGCCAAGAGACGCGTCTCTATCAGCCCCTTTCACTTAATGGCAGTGCTGGCTGTATTGAATTTCAACCCAATACAATACAAAGAGACTTCATTTTGGTACCACCGCAAGCCACCTGGGCAGGTAAGTTTAACCCTTTCTCCATTCTTTCTTTTTTCCTTTTTTTTTGTATTTCCCCCATCAATTATAAATTTCATACACAATTCCTCGAAGATGGGTAAACACAGAAATGCTGAATTGAGGTAGTAAAGAGAGAGAGAGAGAAAAAAATGAAAAAAAAAAACCGTAGAGAGTAGAGATGTTAACAAATCAATGCAATAGACTTTTGATCTTGAGCTGCAGTGGTAGACGTAGTTGTGGTCATGCCACAGTGATATGCTCGTGGTCGTAAAGGTGACAAATTGTCAATTTGTCAAAAAAAAAATTTTTTTTTTTTAAAATCCCAAAGAAAAATAGAAAGAAAAAAACCTAAAATTCTTAGTATTTGTAAATCCAGAAATTTTTGTAATTTATAGTCCCACAAACAGTCGTATGGCAACGTATTCAATGCAAGTAGAAGTGAACGTTTGGATGTGTAGATGAATTGTTTGAGGTTCCTTCAACACTTTGCAAAAAATTTTTTCCACAATCTCAGCAATTTTTTTTGCTCATATGTGTGTATGTGCGTGTGTACTTTCATTTGGTCAGGGTTTTTGAAGTGTGTTCCTAACGACCCTGAGCTGCAGTTCACACCAACCTTATTTTGCCCGTTGGGAGGATTTGCAAAAAATCAAAAAAAAAAAAAACTTAAAGAACAAAAATCATCGGCTTTTGTTACTAATGACGTCTATAGTGGGAATATTGTGCTCATAGTAAAATTGGTTACAAAAATGGAATGCTTGCCTTAGCATTCATTGAATGTTTAAGGAAAGAAAATGCTGGACAAGGTTTTTTTGAATTTAAAAAATCTTCTGAAAAATTTCATGGAAATTTTCAATGTTGATTTGTAACTGGACATATCGACGCCTCCATTCTTTAACGTCCTAAGTGTTCTACGTTCTCTAACTTAACTTCTGTCAAAATTTGGTTAAGATTCACCGATCCATCCTGAAGTTATAGGAAAAAATCCACTTAGAATATTCATCTAGTCGTATGTCGCCTGAAAACTTTTGAGAACATACATACATAACATAATTGGCCATTACAACCCTTCAGTCAGGATTACGACCTAGCTTCTCACACCACTTATGTTGTGTGCGTTAATTTTATACATGAGTGACGGAACCTACAGTTTAAAGTCGACTCCTAACGACAGATTTTTGAGAAGCTTTTCATGGCAATTTTTACTCTCAGAAAATCTGCTGAGAGGAAGTCGCCGAAGTAATATTTTTCGTTTTGATGTCTGACCTGGGATTCGAACCCGGGCCTTTCGTCTAATAAGCCAACACACTACCCACTAGACCACGGCGACTTTACTCAAAACACACTTTTTCGATTTAGAATGTTATAGAACGGCAGTGTCGATATGTAGCTGTGGCTGTAGGAATCTCTTCAGAGTTGCCTTAAATAGCTTATTCGCTAAGGTTTCCCTCTGTATAACTACAGCGTCTTGCGAAAGTGTCCACCATACGGCCTTTGGTGACAACATCTCTGGAAGTGATATCTATACATCCCCCCAATTCTAGTTGATTATTATGACTTGGTGCTCATGCAATACCTTTTGGTCGGGGCTATGTGCCAATTGGTTATTAAAAAGCTAGAGATACGAGGAAGAGGAGGAATCCGCCGTAATCTAATAGATATTGTATGCGGTTCAAATCCTAGAGAAGACAAATTGCCAACAAAACGAATTTGAAAAACTATTTCTTCGACGACTTCCTCTCAGCTCAATGGATCCTCGTCAATGATGCTCCTTTCACTCGCGTCTCGGTCTTTTCTGATAGTCAGGCCGCGTTAAAGTCTCTCTATCGGGTTTTGTGAATAACTCTAGGATCATTAGGGAATGTTGCCGCTGTCTCGACTTACTTTCGTTGCGCTTCACCAGTTCCCGGGCACAGTGAAATTCCGGGAAACTGTATGGCCGACGAGCTCGCCAGAGCTAATGCTCTCCTTCCGAAATCCTCTTCTGTTGAATAGATTATGCCACTTGTCTCGCTTACATTGATCATTGCGCGGAAATTCTTTTGGGCATCAACCTATTCGGGCTCAAGGAGGAGTTCTGCTCCACCGCTAGACTCATCTGGCCCTTGATGGATAGAAGGCGTACCAACCAATTACTTGGTCTTGGTTGCGATGTCTTCTACACTATAGTTACCGTGCCTATGGTTAGACTCCCTTTTAACGACATTTGGTGTTCATGCAGTTCCGCTGAGGAAGTGGAGTCTGTTATCCACTTTCTTTGTCAGTGGCCATCTCTTGCTAGGGGTAGATACAGGTTATTTGGCTCCCCATTCCTTGTCAGCTTGACGGAGCTTTCATCTATTAACATCAACGTTCATCAAACTCTCTGGCTGGTTTTCCAGTGCGAGATACTAGTGCTTTTGTTGTGCAACCCTTGCCCTGACCAACTTTTTCCTCTTCCCTGAACTTGGTCAGTATAGGGACTGGTAAGTACAGCGACTGCCTTCACCCATGGCATCACAACGGACCGCTATGCGTGCTCAAGTAAGCTTTGCGATATCAGAGCTACCACTAAGACCTAACCTAACCAGGATATAGGTATAGATATAGCAAATTTCTAAGAGTTAATTAAATTGTCATGAAAAGTTTTCCAATAATCTAATGCTCGTAGTCCACTTAAAACTATAGATCCCAGCTGTTCATGTATTAAGTTAACACACACAATAGAAATGGCGTAAGAAGCTAGGTCGTAATCCAGACACCATGCGTGCTCAAGTGAGCTTTTTGATATCAGAGCTACCACTACGACCTAACCTATTATGTATGCCTGAAGACGAGAAACCTGTTCTGTACCTCTTTAGTACATTTTCTCCGCTTTATGCCGCATAAATCAATTGAGATTCAACTATACAGATAATCTCACTGATCTGTTACATACACAGAGATTCTAAATAGTACCGGATGGTTTTAGGACGACAAATTTCACAATTGAAATATTCCACAATTGACATATTTTTTCTTAAACTCTTTTTTTCCCCTACTCCTTCTATGTTGTCTTTTTTTTTCTTTGGAAGAAGAAGTAATTTAAAGTAATCCTCTTTTACCTTAAACTAAAAAAAAAAAAACAAATAAATCCTTGCCGCGGTTACTGATTTCAATCAATTTTCGTAAAATTGGAAATGTTTAGTTTCCAATTGCTATTCTATTCCAACGGGTTAATGGTATCAATAGCATCTGAGTAACAGAGCGTTAAAGGTTATTATGTGAAATTCAAGTCAATTTATCATCACTTTATACTCTCTCTCTCTTTCTCTCTCTCTATAGAAAATACTTCCTTCCTTTTCTCCTCTTTTTTTTATTGCACAACCTTTTTCGGGGGGGGTTTTTTTGTGTAGTATTTTTTGGGCGATGTGAGTGCATTGAAGTTGATGATGATACTTTAGATAAATTTTAACTAACCACTACAGGTACTATTACAACTACCACTGCAACCTGCAACTAGATAGAAATACTATTTACTACACTTGACTCTTCAACCTTTACTATTAGAGTTGGTCGTTTTGCTATTTCGTACTATTTCTAGTTCAGTGGTATTGGTTTGATAAGTTTACCTGTCTATAATTTACAGTGTATGCCAGTGGAAATCGTAAAAAGTCATACAAATGAAATAAAGTCACCATGAAGTTATGATTTTAATGAAATTTATATTTCATTATAATGCTTAAACCTTTCTATGCCAGTATAAATGGAATTTAATGTCGGTCTAGCATTTGACCATTTTTCCCCTACATTTCAAGCTATTACTTGACAATAATTTTACGATTGTTGGCTTTTAAATGGTCCAACGTTGGGGTATTAACCAAGTCGACATGGCCTTTGATGACCTTTTGAAAATACAGCAAAGATCGATGGTGTCCTGTGGCTCGTGGCTTCGCACTGCTGAAATCACCGTCCAGTTCATAATCTTTAATTTTAGACTAAAACATGGCCGCTTATCGTACGGCGGGATCATTTTCGCAAAGTGCCAGTGACACATCCAAGCGATAATGCTTGGCAAAACGACTGCTTTTTCACACAGAATTCTTTCCCTCCTACGCGACTATAACGAGAAAATCGCCAGCGGTTTTCAACAAGAAACTTAAAAAAGTTATATGAATTTACAGTAATCCCTCGATTTACGTCGCAGATGGTTCAAAAAAAAAGGCGACGTAAATCGAATGACCAAGCAAATTGATGTTAGAGGAAACACAAAATTTGACGCCTTAAATCGAAACACCGTTAATCGCGGCGATATAAATCGAAGGATTACTGTATTCCAACGTTCATTTCTGTGAGTTCATCTCTTTAACTTCAACTTCATTGTTTCCCTTTCCCACGACAGCTGGCTATGACTATTTCTCTCCCTAATCCTACTCATCTCTGTTCCTTCTGTAAAACCAAAATCTACCTTCCATCTTGGAATTTTGACCGCCTCACTAACATTTGTTTCGAAGACTCTAAAAAGTCTAGGTTATGTTAGGTTATGTGAGATAATATTAAAAATAAGTGCAGCATCGAAATTGTTGGCTTATTTGGGTCCTGTAAGGTAGGACAACTTCTGTGTGAGATTTTTCAATCATTTATGAAGGCTGGATTCCGTTCAAATCATCTTTAGCTAGACATGGCTAGTTGAAAAGTGCCAGCCAAAGACATAGAAGCAAAATTCATAGCTTATTAGGATCCTGTAAGGTAGAACAACTTTTGGTTGATATTTCTGAGTCATTCAGGAAGGCATGGATTCTGTCCAAATCACATTTGGCTAAACATGGCCATGGTTCAAAAGTGCCGGATAAAATTTGAGAGCAAATGTTTTGTGGTTTCCTCTTTTCTCTATCATTACAAATTCTGCCGTTGTAAGCTATACCCTGTTTCTGTAGGGCTTACATAGAGGGGCCTAGGCTCTGGCTGTTATGAGTTTCTAAAAATTCATGAATTCGATGTGTAGTGTGTTAGCTTATTATATGTGAGGCCAGGGTCCAAACCCCAGGTCAGACATCTCAAATAAAAATGAAATATGAAAACAAACATTTCTTAGGCGACTTCGCCTCAGCAAATTTCTGGCAAAAACTCTGAGAATAAGCAAAAATTGTTATGTAAAGTTTCTTAAAAAAATTTGAGTCGAAGTCAATAACATTATGCGTGTATGTTAAGCATGAGTACAACGAGTACTTCCAACTTTAAGTAGAGTAGTGTGAGTATCATAATTAAATAAGTATTAATGCGTATGAGTATCAGAAATTATAAGTATGACTCGAATCTACTCATCATTTTGAATACTCATTGCTGATCTCTGGTTTCATTATATCCTCCAAAAATAATAGGTACTCTTGAACAATTTATGGTATGATGTTTACACTTTCTAGGGGGTTATAATTGTTGTACGATTTTCATTGACTTTCACTGTATCTGGTTGACAACACTCTTTACCAATTTTTCACATCCTTTCCTATTTTTTTTTTGGTTATGTTTTGTTTTAGATAAAGAATATTTATTTTAGTTTAAGTAAATTTGTTTGTTTCCTTTTTTACATTTTTTTTCTTTTATTTTCTATTTCATTTCATGGTTCGTTTTAAACTTTCCCGGTTCTTCGTATATTTTTGGTTATGCTTCTGATGACGGTGCTGCTGTGTTCTAAAACAACAACAACAACAACAATAACAACCACTTGTACTCATTCCACTGGTACGTGTCCATATGTATGGATATGCGTGTGGCTTTTCCTTTTTGGTTGGTGATGATGTCAATTGCTGCTGGCTGGGGTATGCTGGATGGATGGATGTAACATACCAATCTCTTCTTCTTCTTCTTCCATTAAATTTCAACTCTTAAGTTTTACGTATGCGCTCAACCGATAAAAATCGTGACAAGGATGTTGGTAAATTTTTTGTACACACGGTACAATTGTTGCCCAAGTCATCGTGTCGTGTTTTGGAAACTATGAAGATTTTGTCTGTCAATTCAGAAAATGAAACCACATTGGCATTCAAGTGTCAGGTAAGTGCTTTTGAAGGTGTATTACAATGTGTACCATACATGCTTTACATTGTATGTGTGTGTGTGTGTGTGTAATATGTAATTACGTGTTTAAATAAGTATAAGTGTGTGTATGTGTGTTTACTATCCTATTCAGCTATCTTAGATTCATGCTTGTGTATACGAACATGCATGCATGCATACATCATGCATGGCTAATGGAGTCCCAAAGCTTACATTGTAAGGATAGTAAAACGATTTTGTACTTCGCATATTCAGCAAATGTGGTCTCTAATGATTTTGAATTTGTTGCAAAATTTTTGTAAAGTGGCGCGAATGAACTCTAAAAATCTCATTTAAAATTGAGCTTCAGAAATTCAATAGGAAGTTTCAACGAATTTCTAAAAAAAAAAAACTAATGACAGAGAAAGGAAATCACAGTCGTTAATGCTTAAGGAAATTTATACTTGTCAACTGAGATGCCACTTCTGCATAAAATTAACACACACAACATAAGTGGTGTGAGAAACTGCGGGTTTCTTGGGGACGATTGCTGTAGACTGTCTAATGGTGAAGGTATAGCACTGGCCATTTTATAGTCACCAGCAGCAACTCGTTTCCTTACCGTTCGCATCTTCCCTCTCTCTTTCCACCTTTCCTAAAAAAAACCTGCACAATGCACTGCATGAGTAGGAGTCATCCCCTGAGTGCTGGTTTTATAAAAAAGAACAAAAATTTCGATCCCTTACACTGCTGAACTTTGTGCGTTATTTTTTTCTATCATGTCCAGGCTATTCGTTCATTTCGCACATTAGTTGGGCTAGGTGGAGGACCGACTTTCCTTTAGACGAAGTCCATTATAATATCCAAATTAAACATCCAACTCACGGATCAAACATTCCCTATAGGCAACCCTACCGACATGTTATCGTATTAAATCTTATTTGAAGCCTTCATATAAAAATTAAAAGTCAAAAACCTTCAACTTTTGATAGCAAGAGCCTGTCTCTGATATGAAAGATGAAAAAGTGAGAGATTTTTAAGTCTATCGACATGCCATCCTATTGGACATCGGCCTTTCAGAACCCCAACAGTGCGAGGACCCTTATCTCCTATTGCAATTAAATTGCGACTCCTTCTAAAAAGACCAGGGAATATATCCAATTTAATACGGGCAATCGGAACAACTATACCTTGTAGCATGTCGGATATAGTGAGTATTCCTGATCACAGTTCAGTAGCAATATCATTTCTGACTGTGTATATCCCTAAGTGTGCAGCCCTTGTGCCGACCAACTTCTTCCTTTTCCCCGATTTTGGTGGAACTTGGTTAGTACAGGGACTGTTTTCACCCGTGGCATCACAACGGTCCGCTATGCGTGCTCAAGTGAGCTTTGTGATATCAGAGCTACCACTCTGACCTAACCTATCCCTAAGTCCTGGTATCCATAGAAGAGTTAACTCTGATTGATCTGAAATCAATATCTAACCGCTTAGAATTTATGGGCGCAACAAGCATTGTATCGTTTTCAATATGGCCCCGACTTTCCGTCTACAACACACTTCAGTGGTCAAGGCAGCCTATAAAAATGTCTAGTGAATCGGAATACTTATATATTCCACAATCTGCAATGTCCAGTATTTTGCGCATCAAGGGCTTCACCGATATTCTCTGGATAATCAGACCAGAAATCCCTACTACTTGAAATTAAATCTCCATTAAAATTTCCCATTGAAAACAGTATAAGGCAGCTTAAAGTCGGTCCAGGGTGGCTTCTCAGTATTGAAGTAAGTCCACTTTTAATTATTTATCGATCCTTACTGCTGGCAGCTCTCAGTTGTCTGTTTTAATGGAAGGTCAGAAGTTAGCCTAGCAAGTAATGCCATCAGGACAGCTGACTTATTACTAAATACGCTGCCTTTCTGGCGGTTTGGTGAAAAATCCCTTCTTACCCGACATGGAATGGCTGAGATCGTTTAAGCCTTGTTTATACCTTTTGTCTGTAGCATTTTTTACATTTCCAGCTGTAATCTATAGTAAGATGAAAGGAAATTGTCTTCTCAGAGACTTTTCTATCCATGTGGTACACCTAAATATTCAGAAATTGTTAGAATGTAGCACAAGCTAACACATACCTTTGTACACGTGTCCATTCATATGTACAGGCAGTTGATTTTAACTATTTAGAAACGTTGTAATAAGTCTTTGAAATGTCTGACGTTCACCTACAGGGCGAATTAGTCTACACAATTTGTCGTTTCTTTGAATTCAATGCAGCTACTTCCAGTCGATTTGTTAGCTTTCACTAGCTACCTTCCACATGTGTGCACTGGCTTGCCAGCATGTCTAGGATCTTGAAGATTACAATCGAGACAATTACTCGTCTTATTACTTTTATTCCTCTTTATTACTTTAAGAAATTTCTTCGCTGTTCTTTGGTTTCGTCAATCAAGAAGCTTTCTTTCTGTAGGTTGAACTAGTTGATGTTAGCTATCACGTACGACTTCCTTAGTCAGTTGCAACTGGCAGTTGTTTGGTTGGTTTCAGTTTTTAGGTTTAAATAGCTTAGTTTAGGTGGCTAACCCTCCTAGGAGTTAAGATCCCCAGTCAGACTTTAAGTCCATTGCAATACCACTACATTACTATCCAACCCAAGAATCGAAGATTCCATATAGAAAACCACTCCAGAAAATAAGATCTCAAACACCTCTCTTCCACTCTTTCCTTTTTCTCAGACCTAAAGCTTCTGAAATCATTCAAAAGATTGCCTCAAACCTATTAGTGTCTTTCAATAGGGCAGTATACTATGAGAACCGCAATACTGCTAATGGATGGCCATGCGATTTAAGGAAAAAAACAACAGGTCACCAGAATCTTTCACTTATTCTCATTCTCATACAGTCAATGATGTTATGCATGTGTTTGTAAAGACCGGAGAATATCCGGCTTAGCAAAGCCGATCGGGACCCCTTTGCTCTGTTGCACGTCAAAGATTTTGAAAGTGCTATTTTTTTTACGCCGAGAAGGGATAAATATACATAACCGCACCATAGAGGAAGTCGTCACATCCTCCGTGTGTGGGGCCTTCACCCAATAAATCCTTCCCCCCTCGTCTCGAGGACTGTTGTGCCCACTCCCGAACTATGTTGGTATCACTTCGGAGTGGCGTCCTTTTGGTCCTCTGGCCACTGCGTGCTTAGATCCACATCCGGATTGCGTATCAAAAGTTGAGGAGTTCTAAGTGTCTCCACTATTCTTTTCGTCTAGGTCCCCGTTCTGAATTTCGTTTGATACGTGTGCCAGTGTCATCTATGCCGAAGTGCCTACATGTTCTGCATCCTTAAAATCTCTCTTCTTCAGTCTTAGAATGCGCTTCACGTAATTCCTCACTGATGCCCAATTCGCTCTACTTGCAATCATTACACGGACAATGTTAGCGGCCGTGATTGTTTCAATTATTGACATCAGTACAGAGCGATAGCTCTGCCAGCGTGCACATTCGAAAACAGTGTGATCTGCATCATCAATTACTTCCGCTTCATCGTAAAGACAATAAGGGGAGGAGATGTTGCCCATTCTATGCAGATATTTTCTAAAATATTTGTGACTCCATGGCCTTATGTCCGCAATAATATTCGTCGTCCACCTTCCTCTATATTCATCGCTCCATCGTCGTTGACATTCTGAAATAGCGTTTTCCCTGAAGTGATTTCGAGTCGATTTGGCCTTATAAATCTCCATCCTCGCAAACCAGTAGATCCACAAGTATTGCACCTGCTATCACAAGTACGGCTGGGGCGGACACTGTACGATATGCCGATGTGATACGCAATGCAGCCGTTCTCTGTACCCGATACAAGTAAGTTTGGCCGCTTTTTAATATCTAGCGTTTCGGCCCAAATTTCGCTCCCATAGAGCATAATTCTGTTTCCAACCAGAGATCCAACCAGAGATCAGCAATGAATCGTTTTTCTGCTTCGCATAAACAGTCATGCAATTTTGAGTATGAGTGAATCAACAGAATTGAAATACCAATGCACTCGGAAAGGAAATACAAGACAACAAGCAAACCATACACCCACTCTTCTTGTGAGTATTGCAGTGCTCGCACGAGAATCATACTTATTTTGTGCTTCGTGTAAATGTTCAGTAGAGACGAGTCGAAGTCAATAATATTATACTTATGAGTACCATGAGTACTTCCAACTTTGAGTATGAGTAGTATGAGTATCATATTAAAATAAGTATGAATGCGTATAAGTATCAGAAATTATAAGTATGACCCAAATCTACTCATCGTTTTGAATACTCGTTGCTGAGCTCTGTTTCCAACCTCCATCAGGAGTCTCCGTCTAAGTGGAGCCGAAATGCTATGAGAAGCTAGGTTGTCATCCTGACTGAAGTGTTGTAATGATCAGTTATGTAGTTATGGAAGCACATGTCATCTGGGCAATTTAGATCATCCTTATCGAAGTTTCGCAATTAATGCTACCAAGAGCCTTAATTTTTTTTTTGTGTAACTATAGAATGAGACTGTTCGACCTTTTGACCTCTTATTGAAGTAGATTTGTGGACAATATTTTTTTTTGTTTGATTTCTTTTTTTTTATTTGTCAATTCATTCTTAAAATAAATAACACTTGCCATGTTGCCATGATTTATTGCTTTTGCAATGAACATATTTCGATAGATTGTGCCGTTTATACGAAAACTCACTACTAATTACCTCACCAGCACTTTATCTCTCTCTCTCTCTACTTTACAAATATCCAAAAACTAAAGGACACAGTAAAGCAAAGCAGAACCGTATAAAATAAGACAGGGCACCAGAGCAGCATAAAAACGTCTAACGACATAAGAGTGAAGAGTGAGCCAACCAAACATCATCTTCATCTCGGTAGTAAATTCATCAAGTATTCTTTATGATGAAAAATTTAGATGATAAATTTTCTTTTGGAAATTGAAAAAAATAAAACACACACTATGTAGAAAGAGAGAGAGAGAGAGAGAGAGAGAGCGAGAGAGAAACACAAGTGTATGTTAAAAAATAGAAAAAAGGACGGCTTCTCACTTGCATCGTTGTGCTGTTTTCGTCAATGGCGTTGACACACATGCACTCGTAAATTTTCTAAAAGTTAACAGACTATTTCCGCTTTCGAAAAAAGGACAGAAAAAAAAATAAGCCACGTAAAGAAAAGTGAAAAAGTTGAAAAAAAAAAATGAAAAACTAAAATAACACTTTTGTTGTTGTTGTTATAACAAATTTCAAATTAGGTTACCCATTACGACCCTCTACACATCTCATCGCATTGCATTGCTTCGCTTCGCATCGCTTCACAATGTAACATTCTCGTCCTCATGCTCATTCTCGTCCTCATCCCCATCACAATTTTTTTTCCTGACGCCGTCATCATCACTTTCATCGCCGTCGTACGTCAGCATAAGCATCAGTAACTGAAACTAATGACTTGCTGTTGTTGTTGTTTTAGTTGTTGTTTATAACGATAAATATTTTATTTAAATATGCAAGGAAAACTGACTGCTCTTTACGTTAAATTTCCCTTTTTTCCCTCTATTTTAACCGTCATTTTTGATGTTTTTTTCTCCTCTCCCTGTTTTTTTTTTTTGGTGTTAAAAACTTAAAACCGAAAATTTCATCAACAAATGGTATTTAATTAACAACTAAATCATGTGGTTAAATGTGATTAATAATTAATTTTCAAAGAAATTAAGCAATGGTTTTTACAATTAAAGAGAGAGGGAAGGGAGGGGGGTATGGCTAAGGATTGAAAATAAAAATCATGAATTACGTGGCATGAATTTTAATATATAATAAGTTTGCGTTGTATTTATTTTTGTAAAATAATTTCATCTTTAAAAAGAGGCAAATTTTAATCGGTGGGGGCCTATTCATTTTATAAAAAATGTCTGCAGAATTGTTAGTAATATTTTCGAGTGTAACCAAAAATGTATACATAGTGGAAAGTATATAAAAAAATTACAACGCCAAATCCCTAAAGTTTGCATATTTAATAGACAAATATTCTTCTAAAAATGAAGATAAATTTCTCATTGAATCTTATTGAATATTAGTCAATAATACTGTAAAATTTTTTTGGGTGTATATGATTGAAACTTGCAAAAAAGCTACATGACTCTTCCTCTTTGGAAGCTGACAAACAACTGAATGCAATTTTATGCTCTTTTTAACGAAAACTGTTGATGTTCGTGTCCTATGTGTGAAAAAAGCCGGAGATGTTCTTCCCCTGAGGGACATTGTCCATGTTGCTAACTAGCAGCCAAATGATAGTGCTCGTTCTACTGCTGATCTGTAAATATTACCGGGAAAATAAATCAAAAAACTCATAAGCAGCGTTACCGTTGAGCGACTAAAGTCACAATTCGACACTTTTTCAGCGACCTCGCCCTTACTAAAATGAACTAAGATTTTTGACCCTTTTTTCCCCTTTTACTAGACTATAGACTAGACAATAGACTAGACAATAGACTAGACTATAGACTAGACTATAGACTAGACTATAGACTAAACTATAGAATAGACTATAGACTAGACAATAGACTAGACTATAGACTAGACTATAGACTAGACTATAGACTAGACTATAGACTAAACTATAGACTAGACTATAGACTAGACTATAGACTAGACTATAGACTAGACTATAGACTAGACTAGACTAGACTATAGACTAGACTATAGACTAGACTATAGACTAGACTATAGACTAGACTATAGACTAGACTATAGACTAGACTATAGACTAGACTATAGACTAGACTATAGACTAGACAATAGACTAGACAATAGACTAGACTATAGACTAGACAATAGACTAGACTATAGACTAGACTATAGACTAGACTATAGACTAGACTATAAACTAGACTATAGACTAGACTATAGACTAGACTATAGACTAGACTATAGACTAGACAATAGACTAGACTATAGACTAGACTAGACTATAGACTAGACTATAAACTAGACAATAGACTAGACTATAGACTAGACAATAGACTAGACTATAAACTAGACAATAGACTAGACTATAAACTAGACAATAGACTAGACTATAGACTAGACTATAGACTAGACTATAGACTAGACTATAGACTAGACTATAGACTAGACTATAGACTAGACTATAGACTAGACTATAGACTAGACTATAGACTAGATTATATACTAAACTATAAACTAGACTATATACACATGCATAACATAATTGGCCATTACAACTCTTCAGTCAGGATTATGACCTAGCTTCTCACTTCACTTATGTTGTGTGTGTTAATTTTATACATCAGTGGCTGGATCTACAGTTTAAATTCGACTCCGAAAGGCAGATTTTTGAGAAGCTTTTCATGGCAATTTTTACTCTCAGAGTCTTTGCCAGAAATCTGCTGAGAGGAAGTCGCCGAAGAAATATTTTTCGTTTTGATGTCTGACCTGGGATTCAAACCCGGGCCTTTTGTCTAATAAGCCAACACACTACCCACTAGACCACGGTGACTACGTGCAACCACTTTGGATCTCTTAAATCCTAGATTGTCCCCTAAAATAACCAAATATTGTATGCAAGTTGAAATACACTATAAAAGCATACGGTTTAGGATAAGGAAGGATCGGAGGGAGTAGAAACTCACTTGAGTATACGTGGCGGCTCTTTTTGAAGCCACGTGAATCGATGAATCTTAAGTCCCTTAAAGTACTCAAATATTGTATGCAAGTTGAAATAGTGAAATACACTATAAAGGCATACGATTTAGGATTGGATAGGTTAGGAGGAAAGTAGAAACTCACTTGAGTATACGTGGCGGCCCTTTGTGATGCCACGTGAAGCGATAACCACATAGAATAACTGAGAAATCTTAATTAACCGGTTTTCACATTTACGATATAACTCCCTTAGGAAACTGAAAATCAGCCTAAAAGCGATCGCTTTTATATCAACAAGGCCAGCATTTAAGGGCTTCCTAATATTAAATTTAAATAAAATAAAATTCATTTGAAAGATTGATACTGTGTGTATGTGTGTGGAATATAACATCTTTCAAATGTCCGCTGGCATTGGTTATACTGGTTTTATTGGACCAACCCCTATGGTTTGTGGCTTATTCGCATACAAATGCGCCTTAAGAAATCTGCGCAAGAAAAAATCTAACCGGATCAATTCGCTCGATCTCAGTGGGCTCCTAACCTTTACGTGCGATGACCATGCCCACTAATCACTCGTGTAGGGTGTCCTATGTATGATGCGATGTATTGCACATAGTGCCGTTGATCATTTAATTCAGGCCAAAAGAATTTAAAAATGATCGACCTATTGTGCTCGCCATTTAGCGAACACACGTCGTTGTCTACATGCAGTCTTCTTTGTCTAGTAGGTAGTGTATTGGTTTAATAAACATGCAGCCTCGGTTCAAATCCCAGGTCAGACATTGAAATGAAAATAGAAAAAATATTTCTTTGCCGACTTCCTCTCAGACGATTTCTGGCAAAACCTCTGAGAGTTCGGAATCGACTGCGAGAAGTTAAGTCGTAATTCTGACTGCAGCGTCAGACTAACTATGTGGTCGATGTTCTTAATTGGCGGCTTAGTGCCAGCCATAGCCTATCAGCAAGATATTTATTTGAATGTCTCGTCATATGAAGAGAAGATTTTTGATATTCTTTGATCAGGTTGTTGTTATTATTTAAGTTAAATGATAGAGCTCGTTCTACTGCTGATCTGTAAATATTACCGGGAAAATAAATCAAAACTAGACAATAGACTAGACTATAGACTAGACAATAGACTAGACTATAAACTAGACAATAGACTAGACTATAAACTAGACAATAGACTAGACTAGACTAGACAATAGACTAGTCTATAGACTAGACTATAGACTAGACTATAGACTAGACTATAGACTAGACTATAGACTAGACTATAGACTAGACTATAGACTAGACTATAGACTAGACTATAGACTAGACAATAGACTATAAACTAGACTATATACACATGCATAACATAATTGGCCATTACAACTCTTCAGTCAGGATTACGACCTAGATTCTCACACCACTTATGTTGTGTACGTTAATTTTATACATCAGTGGCTGGATCTACAGTTTAAATTCGACTCCGAAAGGCAGATTTTTGAGAAGCTTTTCATGGCAATTTTTACTCTCAGAGTCTTTGCCAGAAATCTGCTGAGAGGAAGTCGCCGAAGAAATATTTTTCGTTTTGATGTCTGACCTGGGATTCAAACCCGGGCCTTTTGTCTAATAAGCCAACACACTACCCACTAGACCACGGTGACTACGTGCAACCACTTTGGATCTCTTAAATCCTAGATTGTCCCCTAAAATAACCAAATATTGTATGCAAGTTGAAATACACTATAAAAGCATACGGTTTAGGATAAGGAAGGATCGGAGGGAGTAGAAACTCACTTGAGTATACGTGGCGGCTCTTTTTGAAGCCACGTGAATCGATGAATCTTAAGTCCCTTAAAGTACTCAAATATTGTATGCAAGTTGAAATAGTGAAATACACTATAAAGGCATACGATTTAGGATTGGATAGGTTAGGAGGAAAGTAGAAACTCACTTGAGTATACGTGGCGGCCCTTTGTGATGCCACGTGAAGCGATACCACATAGAATAACTGAGAAATCTTAATTAACCGGTTTTCACATTTACGATATAACTCCCTTAGGAAACTGAAAATCAGCCTAAAAGCGATCGCTTTTATATCAACAAGGCCAGCATTTAAGGGCTTCCTAATATTAAATTTAAATAAAATAAAATTCATTTGAAAGATTGATACTGTGTGTATGTGTGTGGAATATAACATCTTTCAAATGTCCGCTGGCATTGGTTATACTGGTTTTATTGGACCAACCCCTATGGTTTGTGGCTTATTCGCATACAAATGCGCCTTAAGAAATCTGCGCAAGAAAAAATCTAACCGGATCAATTCGCTCGATCTCAGTGGGCTCCTAACCTTTACGTGCGATGACCATGCCCACTAATCACTCGTGTAGGGTGTCCTATGTATGATGCGATGTATTGCACATAGTGCCGTTGATCATTTAATTCAGGGGCCAAAAGAATTTAAAAATGATCGACCTATTGTGCTCGCCATTTAGCGAACACACGTCGTTGTCTACATGCAGTCTTCTTTGTCTAGTAGGTAGTGTATTGGTTTAATAAACATGCAGCCTCGGTTCAAATCCCAGGGTCAGACATTGAAATGAAAATTAGAAAAAAGAATTTCTTTGCCGACTTCCTCTCAGACCGATTTCTGGCAAAACCTCTGAAGAGTTCGGAATCGACTGCGAGAAGTTAAGTCGTAATTTCTGACTGCAGCGTCAGACGAACCTATGTGGTCGATGTTCTTAATTGGCGGCTTAGTGCCAGCCATAGCCTATCAGCAGATATTATATTGATGTCTCGTCATATGAAGAGAAGATTTTTGATATTCTTTGATCAGGTTGTTGTTATTATTTAAGTTATAGACTCTAGCAGTTTAGGGCTGATTCTATTTGGTACGGAAATAAACACAACAAAGCCTTGGTTAAGTGTAATATGGACAGATGTTTCAAATAATACCACTTAGTTCCTGAAGTCTTGTTTCCAAAGCAGATATTATAACGTGGTTAACGTTAACATCATAACAGGAAGACCACACTGTTTCCTTCCTTTAGTTAGAGTAGAACTCAAATGCTGCACTTCACATCCCAATAAAGCCGTTAGAGGGCGTTAGTTCTAGTTAACGGCAGATGGCAACCCTATCATTCTAGAAGCCCTACCACCTTTAACCTGCCTAGTTGGAAAAAACTTAATTTGGGAAATTGAAACAAAGACATACAAGTAATTGTATCGGGTCAGCCATCTAATGTTTTTTTTCAACTAGTGCTTATTTCGTGAATGTTAACACTTAGCTCATGTCTGATTTGACAGATAATTAGTTTTATCCTTCCGCTGAACGAATATGGTTGTGTATAAGCGTTTTCGCTTCGCTAAGTGGGCCTGCGCTCGACTTCTGTATTAAATTAACACACACAACCTATGTGTGTAAATAGCCGAAGACGTTCTTCCCCTGGGGGACATTGTCAATGTTAAGCCGTCTGTTCACCAGTAGTTAAATGATAGAGCTCGTTCTACTGCTGATCTGTAAATATTACCGGGAAAATAAATCAAAAAATTCATAAGCAGCGTTACCGTTGAGCGACTAAAGTCGCAATTCGACACTTTTTCAGCGACCTCGCCCCCTTACTAAAATGAACTAAGATTTTTGACCCTTTTTAAAAAGCATTTTTTCTAGACTATAGACTAGACTATAGACTAGACTATAGACTAGACTATAGACTAGACTATAGACTAGACTATAGACTAGACTATAGACTAGACTATAGACTAGACTATAGACTAGACTATAGACTAGACTATAGACTAGACTATAGACTAGACTATAGACTAGACTATAGACTAGACTATAGACTAGACTATAGACTAGACTATAGACTAGACTATAACTAGACTATAACTAGACTATAGACTAGACTATAACTAGACTATAGACTAGCAACAGACTAGACTATAGACTAGACTATAGACTAGACAATAGACTAGATAATAGACTATAAACTAGACTATAGACTAGACAATAGACTAGACTATAGACTAGACTATAGACTAGACTATAGACTAGACTATAGACTAGACTATAGACTAGACTATAGACTAGACTATAGACTAGACTATAGACTAGACTATAAACTAGACTATAGACTAGACTATAAACTAGACTATAGACTAGACAACAGACTAGACTATAGACTAGACTATAGACTAGACAATAGACTAGACAATAGACTATAAACTAGACTATAGACTAGACAATAGACTATAAACTAGACTATAGACTAGACAATAGACTATAAACTAGACTATAGACTAGACTGTAGACTAAACTATAGACTAGACTATAGACTAGACAATAGACTAGACTATAGACTAGACAATAGACTATAAACTAGACTATAGACTAGACTATAGACTAGACTATAGACTAGACTATAGACTAGACTATAGACTAGACAATAGACTAGACTATAGACTAGACTATAGACTAGACTATAGACTAGACTATAGACTAGACAATAGACTAGACTATAGACTAGACAATAGACTAGACAATAGACTAGACTATAGACTAGACAATAGACTAGACTATAGACTAGACTATAGACTAGACTATAGACTAGACTATAGACTAGACTATAGACTAGACTATAGACTAGACAATAGACTAGACAATAGACTAGACAATAGACTAGACAATAGACTAGACAATAGACTAGACTATAGACTAGACAATAGACTAGACTATAGACTAGACAATAGACTAGACTATAGACTAGACTATAGACTAGACTATAGACTAGACTATAGACTAGACTATAGACTAGACTATAGACTAGACTATATACACATACATAACATAATTGGCCATTACAACCCTTCAGTCAGGATTACGACCTAGATTCTCACACCACTTATGTTGTGTACGTTAATTTTATACATGAGTGGCGGGACCTACAGTTTAAAGTCGACTCCGAACGACACATTTTTTGAGAAGCATTCCATGGCAATTTTTTACTCTCAGAGTTTTTGCCAGAAATCTGCTGAGAAGAAGTTACCGAAAAATTATTTTCAAATTTTCGTTTTGATGTCTGACCTGGGATTCGAACTCGGGTCTTTCGTCTAATAAGCCAACACACTACCTACTAGACCACGGCGACTTCAAAAATATTCTGAAATACTGAATAAATATTCTCAAATTTCTTTTTTTATTTGAAAGTACAATCCTTCCAGTTAATGATGGAAAATAATTTTATTCAAATAAATGTTAGGGCTAGCCATGCAATAGCCTACACGATCGATTCAATTTTTAAGCACATTATCGTCGATTGTGTGCAGATGTATTTCACAAATGACTTCTCGAATACAGTCCTTTAAAGCGTCAATTGTCTCTGGCTTGTCGACGTAACACTTATCTATGACGACACTCCACAAATGGGTCAATTCGACCACCGAGTACTGCACTTGTCAGAATTGACAAGTACACGTCCTCTAACCTAACCAAACCTAACCTATTCAGTAGTTTGGTTTTAAAGCATTTTCAAAAAAAGAGTTATTTGGCGGCCCCTTTAGATAGAGGTGGTATATGTTTTATGGCAGCATGAACACGTTCGTTTATATGATCCTCATATTCAAAGATTTTTATATAAATTCGGACATTAAAATGTTTAAAACGGCCTTCAATAAACAAATAATAAAAAAAAAAATTTTTTTATATTCACATACACACAGATTCGTGATAAGAAGTCCTCGAATTTCAATTGTAATTGAAAACTTTTTCTTATTATTTTTGTTTCTTTTTTTTTTGAAAAAGGTTTCAAGTTTTCTAATATCTTTTGAGTACCATTCGAAATTTTATTTTCTTTTTTTTTTCTTCCATTTAACAAATAAAAAGTGTTTTTTTTTATTTCCTTATTTCCTTATTTTCATTTTTATTACTTTTTTTCCTTGTGGTTTTGCTACTTAAAATTCTTACGAAAAAAAGAGAAGCAAAAAATCCTTTTGTAATGATTTAGAGGAACTCGTTAATATCACAAAACGTTTCTATTTTTCGTCTTTTGAAATGTATTAAGTTTTCACAATCAAACATTATCTCTTGTTTATATTTTCCATTTCCCCTTATACTTCTGCTCTTGCTCCTGCTCCTACTCCTGCTCCTTCTATGGTTCTTCGCTTTAGCCCCTCTTATTTTTTGCTTGACTGGCGTTCTTGTTTAGTACTTGCTCTCGCTCTTGCTCTCTCCGTTGCTGTTGCTGGTTTGCTTTCGAAGAAGATTTATTTCATTTTGTATTGTTTCGTTTCATTTCGTTTAGTTTATTTATTACTTTTAAATCAGACTGTAATATATGTTTCCGTTTACAGTTCAATAGTATTTACTACCAATAAGTATAAGTATGTATGCATTACATTATTATTGGGTAAGGGAAAAAGTATGTTCTACCTTTTCTTACAATATTTGACACTTCCATTGCCGGGCTTGTAGTAGAAACTATTAACCCCAGCACCCCACATCTATATTGTTCGGGACTCATTTACTTCCGATCCATTTTGTTTGAAAGGGTGAAGTCGATTCTAGTGAATTCAAAGCATTTTAGGGCATTTTACTGATTTTACGGTGCCGCCTAGCATCTCGCTCATCTCATTTTTATTTTTGTTTCTTTCTTTGTTTCGGTTTAACTAAGAAAGGTTATTTGCCATCATTATTGCCGTGAAGCGGTGTCTTAGTCTACTTCTCTACAACTTTATAAGATCTCCCTATAATGTCTTCTCTAAGTCCATTGCTCTCACGAATTTGTTGGATGCAGTCCAGTGTCAACAATGACAATTTTTTCTGGAATGCATTAATCCCCCCACAGGTTCCAAACCGGCATTCTTGTCATTACAGAATCTCCATGTTAGGCTCAAACTAATCCTTATTTTTATTAAGGGTACTCTGGTCTTTAGTGCCCTGTCAAACGACAACTTAGCAACCTCAAGTTATTCCTACTTAGTCCAATGCAAAACTCAAAATTCCTCTCTTAATGTATTTTTATTAACAACCCTAACCTGGTTTGATTAGAGCCTTTGCCTCTCTATAACTTCTCTTTTATTGGGCATAACTTTCCAAATATCCGCTTCTACTCTACTTAAGGGTTCTAGCCCTATCAATGGCATAGTAGAGCTTACCTCTTTGCATGTTCATCTATTTGCTTAGTGCCGATAATTGCCTTATGATTTAGGGAATAGCAGATGATAACCGTATTTTGCCTCGCCGGACTTCCATACTATTTTCGATTTGGCCTTTTAAGAAACGAGTGCTTGTAGGGCGGTCCTCACTGTCCAGTAGTACTGTTAAGTCCTGGTTTTTATATATCCTTTCCAAGTGAATTAAACAAAATCTTTCGATGGCTTAGATTTCCACTTGGAAGATATCTGAGAGTCTCAGCATGGTCTTGGAATATTGCAATCTGGGACTAAAACTTTCTGTCCATTTACAAGGGGCCGTTCTTGGCTTATTTGTATACAAGAAAATAGTCTCTCCTTTAAGAAGGTACGCTGCTTTTGGATTATTTCATTAATTTTTGTTACTAACTCTTGTCGTAAATCACTTCTGAAAATCCTAGAACTTACTAGTGCTGTCCTGGAGGTAGTTTTCGTGGGAGGTGTCATTCAATCGATTCCTTAGGTCTCAAAATCCCCTAACGAGTTTCATGTTAAATTTTGGTCTTGTACAAAGGACTTAAATCTAACAAAGTTTCTAGTGCCGATGTTGGGACAGATTGTCTGCCCCTGTTACATCAACACAAGCTAGCCTCTGTTACTTGTCCAACGTACTTTTGAGCTGTTAGATTCGTTTAAATTTGTTGTGTTTGCTCAGGCGATTGCCCCTTAGGCCCTTATTGGTCTGGTTGTTATGGTGTGCACATACATACTTACATACATAATTGGTCATTACAACCCAGCTCCTTAGGATTACGAACCAATTCGTAAGTGTTAAATTTATACCTGAGTGGCGGCACCTACAGTTTAAAGTACACTCCGATCGTTAGATGTTTTTGGGAAACTTTTAGTGGAGATTGTATTATGCTCAGAGTTTTTGGCAGAAATCTGCTGAGAGGAAGTCGCCCTAGAATTATTTTTTTAATATGTCGATTAGATATCCGACCTGCGGGTCTGACCCTAGTAGTCTACCTACTAGACTACCTACTAGACTTCATTACATCCTAGCTTTTTAAATCACTTACAGCATGCATGTTGATTTTATACATGAGTGGCGGAATCTACGGTTTAAAATAGACTTCGAACTATAATTTTTGAAAAATTTTTACCATAGATCTGCTGAGAGGAAGTCGCCGTAGAAATATTTTTTAATATTTCAGTTTGTTGGAAATGTATAACCTGGTGTTTGTACCGCGAACTTACGTCTAATAAACCAAAACACACTACATACTAGACTACAACGACTCCACGGTGGACATCTTGTGCATAATGTCTGGATTACAACCCTAGGATTTTCCTGAAATCCTTCTGCATACTATTATGACATGTCGTTAGATTTTCAGCAGCCTAGGAAACATTTTTTCTATAAGAGTGAAGCACAAAAAGACGATAATATTCCGAATTAAGAGTCCTTTCTAAACGTGCCCTAATTCTAAAGGAATAATGTGATTTTAATAATGTATTCTAAGCAGAGATCAGCAATGAATCGTTTTTCCGCTACTCATAAAGCACTCATGCAATTTTGAGTATGAGTGAATCAACAGAATTGAAATTCAACTACTCTGATTCATTCGTACTCGCTACAACATTGATTTATAAGTATAAGTAGCAATGAGTATGAGTACAAAGTTGTCATCAAACTCACAACATTCGAAATATGTTTGATTCATATACGCCTACTCATTTTGATTCATAAATTTAGAAAAATATTTATAATGCTTATAAGTGATTCGAATCATTCATCAAAATTTACAGCCTTAATTGTTGTTGCATATACAAATAAAGAAGAAAGGAAAGACGAATACAACAAGCAAAGCATACACACAATCTTCTTGTGAGTATTGGGATGTTTTTACGCGAATCATAATTACTTTGTGTTTTGTGTAAATGTTAAGTAGAGACGACTTGAAGTCAATAACATCATGAGTACAATGAGTACTTCCAACTTTAAGTATGAGTAGTGTGGTGTGCACACATACATACATAATTGGTTATTACAGACCAGGTTCCCAAGATTACAACCCAGCTTCTCACACCACTTATGCCGTTTGTGTTAATTTTATACATGGGTGGCGTCACCTACAGTTTAAAGTCGACTCCGATCGCAAAGCATACTATATGATTCGAAATAAGTATGACTCGAATCCACTCATAGTTTTAAATACTCGTTACTGATCTCTGATTCTAATCAAGTGAAGTTTTAAAATCTTACCAGAGACATGATATTACCATGCAGCCTTTGCGCTGACCAAATTTTTCCTCATTAGGCTCGGAGGAACTTGGTCAGTTACAGGGACTGCATTTACCTGTGGTGAGATTTTGGTATAAAGCTACCACACTAACCTAACCTAACCTAACCTATGGTAGTACCTTTTCGGGACATTTGATGATAATTTGTAAACAAACTTTTTCGAACTATCCAATATTTTATTTTATAATTCTTAATATTTTTAAAAAGAGGATAATAGTGTGTCTCTCTTTATATCCTACTTTCCAATTTGATCTTCTTCATACATACATACATATGCTTATATTTGGTATGTGTGTGTGTGTGTGTGTGTATGTATAGATGTGTTCTCTTTCTTTTAAATATTTCTACTGCCATAATCTCATTTATAATAAAAATAGTTGTAATAACAATTTGTTGCCTTTGACTGAAAAACTAAAAAAGAAAAATAGAAAGAAAACAAATTCAATAGAATAGAATACAACAATAAAATAAAATAAAATAAAATAAAAATTTCCCCCAATGTAAAGTAATGTTTTCATATGGAAAAGTTCAAGTATACGATTGCATAGCCAAAATACCATCATCAAGTAGCATAACGAAAGCATCAGCATCGGTATCAACGTACTCAACATCAACAGCAACATCATCATCATTATCATGGTCCTCTCGATCTCTCTCTCTCTTCTCTTAGAGTGGAGTAGTCATTGTCTTCTGCTTTTGTTGCTGCTGCATCTCTGTCAGCAGCACTTCATCAAGTTTGAATGCATTTTTATAAACAAGATTGTGTTGTGCCAAGTTAAACATTGAATAATATTTGTTCATCCCCCCCTCCCAAAAACAACAATATTTTTGGACTCTTTTTTTTTTCTTGTTGTTTTTCTCTTTTTCTTTTTCGTTTTTGTTGTTTATGATTATTATCCTTAAGTAAAGCTTTTGCTTCTTGTACGTTTGCTCGCCTGTTTATTCTTAAAGTTGTTGCATTACCACTACACAGTGTAGTAAAGAGAACTCGAAGCAATACAAGAGGAATTTCTTCTTCTTCCTCTTCTTTTTCACATTTATTAGCAAAGTTATTCGTTTGTTTATGGACTTGTGCTTCTTCTTCTGCATGGTCTTACTCTTCTTCTGCCTTTAACAATTGAATTCTCTTCTTTATTTTATTATTTTGAAGGTAATTTTTTTCTCTCTCTCTCTCTCTGTCTCTCTCAAAATGTTTTCTTGTGTTTGCTTTGCTTCTTTGTATTTGTATTTGTTCTCTTCAAGCATATGTGTGTGTCTGTACATACGTGTGCATGAATGTATGTTCGTGTAATAGAGAGTTTAAGTGGAGATTTCTTTAAAAAGTATTTCTTGTTATTGTTGTTCTTGTTATTATTATTTTAAATTGTAATGGCCATCCTTACAAACACACACACACACACACACGTACACCCATATTCACATTTATTATGTGACAAGTATATCACCACTATACATTCTTTATTCTTTTCCTTATACACACACACACTCACTCATAATGGCTTTTTAAATAAACTTGAAAACTATTATTACTACTCCTGTCTCTTTCTCTCTCTCCTCTCTCTCTCCATCTTTTTCACTTTTATGGTCTTACTTACCCTACTAAGTTCTTTAACCCTCTTTTGTTATTTAAAAAGTAAAGAAAACGAAAAAAAAATAAAATTGTTTAGAAAGTGTTTTCCTTGAATTTAATTTTTTATTAAAAAATAAATGGAAACCCTGTATATGGTAGGGGGCAGAGGGGGATATTTATTCCCCTTAAAAGTTTTTTTTACAAATAAATTTCTTTGTGTTTGTATTTCTTGGAATTCGTGACTTGGCAGCAAGAATAAAAAAAACGTTGAATTTTATATTACACATTAAAAGAAAAATGTTAGGTTAGGTGCAAATTATTTAAAGGAAATTTTTTTTTGTTGGTTTTCGGCCCTAGACTGGAGCTAGCATAGAGCTTGCAATTTCCAGTCACTATTTCAATTGTCTTAGTTATGCTAGGTTATTTTACTAAGAAGCTCACCTTTAATGCAATTGAATCAGGCAAGGGGTTGATTGGCATCTTTCCGTAAATCGTATAGCCTTGACATGCCCTCAAATGATTTCTGTGGGAGCTGAGAATGTACATTTTCTAGGAAACCATGAGTTACTTTTATCTCCTATTCGAGTGTGTTCAATAAAATTTTTTCTACGGACGTGGCTCCTGAAACTCTGTCAGCTTGGTTGGACGTATTTTTATATCCATCTTATAGCGCTTTCTTTCTTTTTTAAGACGAGGAGGGGTAAATGTACCTAACCGCACCATAGAGGAAGTCGTCACATCCTCCGAGTGTGGGGCCCTCACCCATTAAATCCTTCCCCTTGTTTCGTGGACTGTTGTGCCCACTTCCGGAACTACGGTGGTATCATTTCGGAGTGGAGTCTTTTTGGCCCATTGGCTCCTACGTGTTCATATTCGCTTACGGTTTGCGTATCGAAAGTTGAGGAGACTTTCAAGTGTCTCCACTATTCCTTTCGTCCAGGTCCCTGTTTGGAATTTCGTTTGAAACGTGTGCCAGTTTTATCTATTCCGGCCGGCGTGCCTACATGTTCTGCAGCCTCAATATCTCTCTTCTTTATTCTTAGAATGTATTCCACGTAATTCGCCACTGAGGCCCATTTCTTACTACTCGCAATCATAACCCTGACAATGTTAGCGACCGTGATCGTAACAATTGTTGACGTCAGTAAAGAGCGATAGCTCTACCAGTGTGCACATTCGAGAACAATGTGCTCTGTATTATCAATAACTTCCCCTTCTTTGTAAAGACAGTGACCCGATAGCAGCTATGTAACGTAGTAATTTACATACATACATACATAATTGGCCATTACAACCCAGGAGTTACGTCCTGTTCTCACGTTCACTGCCATCTTATGTTGTTGGCATTATTTATTTCCAGCGATTCATTTATAAATCTTTATTGGCGGCCAGAAATCCATAGGAGTGACTGATCATAAGTACGACTGGGGCGAACGACGATATTTGAGCAAGATTTTCAATGGGCAATTTTTACTATCAGAGATCAGATGTGCCAGAAATCTCCTGAGAGACAGTCTTATTTCCGGAATATTTTCGCTTTTGATGTCTGACCGGTCGATTCGAACCGGTGTTTTTGAAGTCTTATATTCCAACCGATTTCACCTAATCTTTTCCCCTGACCAGCGCGGACTGTCACTCCATACAAGTAGGGTCCCTATTATAAAGACAGGGGATGTGATTTTTTTATTATTAAAAAATTGGAAGAGTTACACGTAGTAATTTACCTTTCCAAATTTCGACAATCTAGGCTTTATTTCGGAATAAGTCTTCCCTCGTCCAACTCTTTCCTACTTATCTTCATCGTTCCATCGCTGTTGCCATTATCAGTTATGTGATTTCCAGTCGATTTCGCTTTATTAATCTCTATCCGCTCAGCTGCCAGCAGATCCACAGGGCGGACACTGTACGATGTTCCGACGATTATGCTGCATTATCCATTACTTCCCATTCTCGTAAAGACAGTAAGGGGAGGCGGTCTAGCCCATTCTGTGCAGATATTTCCTTAAAATATCCTGTGACCCGTTAGCAGCTGTGTAACGTAGTACATTTACCTCTCCAAATTCCTGACCATCCCTGGCCTTTATGTCCGGAATAAGTCTCGCTGTCACTCCTTTATCTATCGTTCCATGTGGTTGCCACTGTACTGAAATGATGGGGTTTGCCTAAGTGACCGATTATGTAATTTCCAGCCGATTTGCTTATAAAATTCACCTCGCCATCGTCTCCGCCAGCAATCCCGGGGATTGTGATGTTGCTATACGCAAGTACACAGGGAGAACTGTATCCGACGGCTGGGTAGTGACACTGTACGATATTCGACAAGATAGCAATGCAGTCGTTCTCTGTACTGATACATCTAGCGTTTCAGTCCAATTTTCACTCTCAATAGGGCATAATGCTCCATCTCGCCGGTAGCGGGCCTCCAATATTCGCCATTAATCTGCTGAGCTGTCCAACGATCTTCTGGGCTTTGCCAGCCGACTACTGAATCTGATACGAAAATATCAGTCTGGGATCTTATAGCACTGGCTTGATATCTATTGACTATAACGCCTATTGCTTGTATTGTGGTCCTTATTTTTTTATATAAAGAACGTTAGTTTTTCTAAACGGAATAACGGTAAAGGGGAAAATATTTCAAAAGAACGACAACAAGAAAGAACAGCAAGGCTTAGTTGTTGACCAGTTTTCGATTTCATGCAAGCATAATGGATTGCTTTTCATTACACCTTACATGTGCATATCATTACTTTAAATTCAAATTTATTTCAGGTATCCTAACAGATTCTACGTTCCAAATAAATTATGTACGTGTGTCTTGCATTTATTGTCCTGGACGTATGGGGATATGTACTTGAATTAACCCCTTCTATCCTGCTTCACCGCTGGCCTCGTAACATGCCATACATAAATAAGGCTTAAGATTTTTATGTCTATTGTTATACAGATTTTTCCATTTTTTTTTTCAATTTTTATTTCATTTCATTTCGTATTTTGTTTTTTTTTGTGGATTTTTTCAATTCATTTTTCATTTTCAGAAGAGCAGCCAAACTAAAGTAAACCAAAGCACTTGAATATTATGAGAAGGATAACAACAGAGGAACGAAATTTCTCGGAATTCCATTAATCCTTTTGTGTGTCTCCAATTCTCTTGAGTTTTTGATCTCGTAGCCCTTTTTTTCTACCCCCCCCCCCTCTTGTATGCATCTGTTAATATCAATGCGGTCGTCGAGCACAGGACTTTTGTTGTACAGCGGGGGAATAAACTCCCCCTCTTACCTATCAAAAGTACTCGTGTTGAGCATTGGTACTTGCCATACTTAATCTCATGTGGGGAGTTATTTTTTCTTTCTCTTCTTTTTAAACCGTCCGTTATGGACCGTCGTCGTCTATTCATATTTCATTCCTTTTATGTGGATTTCTTTGGTTTTGGTTTTGCTTTTCCTTTTTTATATAATTTTTATGGAATGTTTTACTGATTTTTTCTTGTTTTGTTGCAGGAGAAGAACATACTCGAGTTGTGTATTGCAAAGTATTGGTCAAACTTCGGTAGCAGTCATCTCAAATATAGTTTGGAGTTCCATGGCATACAGGCAACCAACTTAAATGCATGTAAGTTCCCTATTTTTTAACTATTCTAATGTTTTTTTTTATTCCCTGCCCCTCTCCGTCCTTTAAAAACTCTTCTGTTGTGGTAATAGTAGTGGTAACCACCACTACACAATGACTACTACGTTGGCAGCAAACGACAATAGCTGCCACACTGCATTACCACAACTATAAGACACAACAATAGAAGAAAAATAAGGAGGGGAAAAATAAAAAAAATAAATTCCATAAAGAAAACCAAACTCAAATAAAATACGTTGAAAAAAAGAAAACAAAGAAAACACGAAATGAAAGAAGAAACCAAAAGAAATATTTTGTTTTTGCGTTTTTCAGTTTTCGAAATAAAATAATAATGGAACTGAAACCACCAACGTTTACACAAACTTTACGTATGAAATCTTCTATAGAATAAGAGAGAGAGAGAGAGAGCGAGAGAGCTTGAAAACGTAAAGAAATATTTATTCTATGTTAGGTCAACATAAAGAGAAGCTTTAAAAAATTGTTTAAAAAAAAAAAAATTAAAATACAGTGGGAAACAAAAGTTTGCTAACATCAATTATATGCCCAAAGTTTGTTTACTACTAGGGTTGCCAAACAGGATTGATATCTCGTTATTCGGCATTTCGAAAATCCCGGGATTTTAGAATACGGGGCTTCGCGATTGGCATCTCTTTATATACTGCTAAGTCTACTCAGGTCGCTGTAGTCTAGTAAGTAGTGTGTTGGCTTATTAGACGTTAAGCTAGGGTTCGAGCCCTAGGTAAGACATGAAAACAAAATTCAAAAAGTATTTCTTCAACGATTTCTTCTTAGCAGATTTCTGGCAAAAACTCCTGAGTGTCAAATAAAATTTAAAAAAAAAAACAATCCAGCGCTCAGAGTCGACTTCAAACTGTAGACCCCAACGCTCATGCAAAGAAATTAACACACCCAACATAACTGGTGTGAGACACTAGGTCCATAACAGATATCAGCAATGAATCGTTTTTCCGCTACTCATAAGTACTCATCCAACTTTGAGTATGTGTGATTCAACACAATTGAAATTCAACTACGCTGATTCATTCGTACTCGCTACAACATTGATTTATAAGTATAAGTAGCAATGAGTATAAGTACAACTCGACATCAAACTCACAATTTTCGAAATATGTTTGATTCATACGCCTATTAGACAAAAGGCCCGGGTTCGGATCCCAGGTCAGACATCGAAACGAAAAAATATTTCTTAGGCGACTTCCTCTCAGCAGATTTCTGGCAAAGACTCTGAGAGTAAAAATTGCCATAAAAAGCTTCTCAAAAATCTGTCGTTCGGAGTCGACTTTAAACTGTAGGTCCCGCCACTCATGTATAAAATTAACGCACACAACATAAGTGGTGTGAGAAGCTAGGTCGTAATCCTAACTGAAGGGTTGTAATGGCCAATTATGTATGTATGTTAATAGATCTGCATTGAAATGCTTTTAAATCCATAAGTAGGGTCCCTATTATACAGAAATGGTTTTTTTTTAATTTAAAAATTTAAGAGAGGAAACTTTTGTTTGCCACTGTATACATATACCATACAGCTTAACTAAAAACTTGTCTAAAATTTTATATTTTTTTTAACCTTTTTAGTTGGTTTTCATAGATTTTTTGTACATTTTTTTAATATTTTACAGCGTGTAAACTATTCTTTAATCTTCGCTCTCTCTCTCTCTCTCTCTCTCTCTCTCTCTCGTTCTCTCTCTCTATGAGTGTATTTTGTGTGTGTGTGTGTAAAACGTTATGGTATTAGAAAAAACCTTAAAAAGTTGTTAAAAATTTAACTTTTTTGTAACCCATTATTGCTGTTATTATTGTTCTTTTTGTTGTTTTTAATGCTTTTTACATTTATGGCCACCATGGCAACCACACTATTAGAGAGGGAGAGAGAAAGAAACATATTAACACACAGAAAAATAGAGCGAGAGAGACAGAGTGAAAGAAAATTCAAAAAAATTATTTTTGTTGATGATAATGCCACTGTTGGTTGGTGTTAGCCGCCTTTAAGAGTTATTGTTGCTGTTTCTATTGCGATTGTTGTTGCTATTATTGTTGCCATTATGTTGGTTACTTTCTACTCTTTCTACTCTGTGTTGTGTTGCTGCTCTGGTTGTTGCAAGTAGTGTTTGTTTTGCGTTTTGTACTAAGCAATTCCCACAATTGTTTGTTTGTTTGTTTGTTTGCTGTTTCCGAGGTCGATCTTAAGCTCATCTGTTTAGTGTCTGTGGTCCATTTGTAACGCTTGTTTGTTGTGTACATAAAGGGTGGACCATTTAAGAGTATAAATTTAAAAATGCAATCAAACCGCCGTAATTCAATAGGTAGTGCGTTGGTCGAATTAGACCCCCAACCCCAGGTCAGACATCTCGAACGTAGCGAAATATGAAAAATTTGTCGCTCGGAGTCGACCTTAAACTGCCCGCCACTTACACATAACACACAATTGGCCATTACAACCCTTCAGTCAGGATTACGACCTAGCTTCTCACACCACTTATGTTGTGTGCGTTAATTTTATACATGAGTGGTGGGACCTACAGTTTAAAGTCGACTCCGAACGACAGATTTTTGAGAACCTTTTCATAGCAATTTTTACTCTCAGAGTCTATGCCAGAAATCTGCTGAGAGGAAGTCGCCGAGGAAATATTTTTCGTTTTGATGCCTGACCTGGGATTCGAACCCAGGCCTTTTGTCTAATAAGCCAACACACTACCCACTAGACCACGGCGACTTCACAACTTATGTACGCCTAAATTTAGCATACACAACAAAGTGGTGTGATAAACTAGGTTGTAATCCTGACTGAAGGGTTGTAATTTATTCGGTATTCTGAAGTACAATTGTTCCGATTACAAAACGAATATTATTTCCTTCCCTATGGCTGCCGAGGCTTGCCTCACAGCACGTCATTCGTTCGAACCAATTTACGTATACTTTTTCAAGTGTATGGGTTTGTATCTCGGTAATGGCACCACGAATGTTGGGGCCCTTCAAATGCTCAATTGTCACTCTCGTTTGTCGGCAAAACACTTTGCTTTAACGAAGCCCCACAGAAAATAGTCCTACGGTGTCAAAATTGCAGCTTCTTGGCGTTCAATGGACTGCCACCATTTCGTCTAATTAAACAGCCATCAAGCGCTTGACATGCAATAAATTGAATGTGGCTTGAGATGTGTTCCGTCCTGTTGAAGAGCGGGTACAAAAAAATCGATCATAATCAGACGACGGCACAAAGAGTACATGATAAATCCAGAGGAAAATTGTTAGTAATATTTTCAAGTGTAACCCAATAATCTGTTTATGTAGTGGAAAATGGAAAATATACAGCGCCAAATCTCTAAAGACTGCGTATTTAACTTGACAAATATAACTTCCAAAAATGGAGCTCATTTCTCATTATTATTAGTGAATTTCATTAGAAAATAGTGAATCTGACTGTAATTTTTCTTTGGGTGTATAATTGATATACAAAAAAATTTCAAAAAGAAGAGACGAAGAATGCATTTTTACGCTCTTTTTAATGAACATTGTTGATGTTCGTGTGTCCTATGTGTGTAAAAAGCCGAAGATAATCATTCCCTGAGCAAGATTGGTGCGATAGGTGTGTCTTCATTGACCTTAATGGTTGCACTGTCCTCATTTTCAAAGAAATATGGGCTAGTGATGCTTCTACTCCACAAACTGCACCAAACAGTCACTCGTAATGGCTGTATTGGCTTCTGCAAGACCACTTATTGGTTTTCGGAGCATCAAACAC
Source organism: Sarcophaga peregrina (assembly GCA_014635995.1). Classification (NCBI taxonomy): domain Eukaryota; kingdom Metazoa; phylum Arthropoda; class Insecta; order Diptera; family Sarcophagidae; genus Sarcophaga; species Sarcophaga peregrina. The sequence goes on from CM025793.1 coordinate 39,308,312, forward strand.
AGCAATTTTGCTTGCTTAACGTACCCACCAAGATGAAAGTGAGATTCATTCGAAAAAAATCGTCATCATCGTACAGTTTCTCGTTGTTTCACTCTAGCGAAATGAAAACAAAGCGGATGGTTATGCAGCTTCTGTTTGAAGTCGCCGTGGTCTAGTAGGTAGTGTGTTGGCTTATTAGACGAAAGGCCCGAGTTCGAATTCCAGGTCAGACATCAAAACGAAAAATATTTCTCTCAGCAGTATTTCTGGCAAAAACTCTGAGAGTAAAAATTGCCATGGAAAGCTTCTCAGAAAAAAATCTTGCATTCGGAGTTTACCTTAAACTGCATGACTCCCGTTATGTATAAAAATTATAGCAAACAACACGAGTGATGTGAGAAGCTAGGACATTGTACAATCGGTAAATTCGACCTCCGGGTACTGTACTTGTCACAGTTGACGACCTAACCTAACCTAACCTAACCTATGCAGCTTTAACTCTTGAACTAATTGAAGTTTGTAAGACGTCATGCCGAGTTTTTTTTCGCGAAATTCAACGTAAACTGGTGCATGAAATGTTCAATTCTTGAGAACGATGACGAACGGATGTTGATGGATTCTCACGCACGCTCTCAACCACACCTTCGATATTTTCGAATGTATACACTGTACGTGTACGCTCAGGTCTTCGTACATCAATAATGAACCGAGTTTTACGAATTTAAGCAATAAACTTGCATATACCGGGCACTGTTCCATATTGATGTTGATGGATTCTCTGTCACGCACGCTCTCAGCCACAGCTTCGATATTTTCGAGTGTACGCACTGTACGAGCGCGCTGAGATTTCCGCGGATAATGAATCGAGTTTTAGGAACTTAAGCAATAAACTTGCATGTACCGGGCACTGTTCCATATTGATGTTGATGGATTCTCTGTCACAAACACTCTCAGCCACAGCTTCGATATTTTCGAGTGTACGCACTGTACGAGCGCGCTGAGGTTTTCGCGCATCAATAATGAACCGAGTTTTACGAACTTTAGCAATAAATTTCCATATACCGGGCACTGTTCCATATTGATGTTGATGGATTCTCTGTCACGCACACTCTCAGCCGCAGTTTCGATATTTTCTAGTGTACGCACTGTACGAGTACACTCAAATAGGTCTTCGCGCATCAATAATGAACCGAGTTTTACGAACTTTAGCAATAAACTTGCATATACCGGGCACTGTTCCATGTTGACGTTGATGGATTCTCTCGCAGTGGATTCTCTCGCATTGTAAGAGCGCGCTGTGGTTTTCGCGGATCAATAATGAACGGAGTTTTACGAACTTTAGCAATAAACTTGAATATACCGGGCACTGTTCCATGTTGATGTTGATGGATTCTCTGTCATGCACACTATCAGCCACAGCTTCGATATTTTCTAGTGTACACACTGTACGTGTATGCTCAGTTCTTCGTGAATCGATAATGAAACGAGTTTTACGAACTTTAGCAATAAATTTGCCTATACCGGGCACTGTTCCCCTACCTACTTTATGACCAAGTTTTGTACGAACTTTTTTTTTATTTTATAAAACCAGCACTCAGGGGATGGTCCCTACTCATGCAGTGCATTGTGCAGGTTTTAGGAAAGGTGGAAAGAGGGAAGATGCGAACGGTAAGGAAACGAGTTTTTAATAAATGCCAACATTAGCCCAACAACGTAACAGAATAGTATGGCATTGCCAGATTCGAAATAACCGATGCTTCAAATTTAAACCATTAGATGGCCCACCCATTACTGAGTGTATGTGTTTACAGTGCTGCACTGAGCGTGTTTCTTTTCTTTTCTATTGTTTGCAGCACTTTTCCTTAATGCAGAACACAACAGTGGTCAGTGCCATGACTTTGACCACCGGTACTTAGAATTGGCAGTGGTGGGGTGTCGGTGAAGGAATATTGAATTGAATTTCACTCTAGAAAACACTCATTAATGGAATACACTTAAAATGCTATTATTATTCCATGAATTGCATATGTGGGATGCTTTACACGTGTAAGGAAAATTGTTCATTTTTTTTTTTGGCTTTTTAGCTTCTTAGCCAAGTTATAAGCAAATGGAGCTTATAAACTTAAATTGAAAGGACGTTAGGTATTCAGTAGCAAGTATGAAGCCAAGTCAAGTCAAAATGAAGACTTTTATTGAAAAATAATAAGAATACCTGCCAGGAAAACCACTGTACTTCCCAGTTGCTGGTCTAGCTGCCTGCCAGTCCCTGCTGCTATGCGTGTGTCTTGACCAACTGACTTTTATTCATTATGCTTATCAGCATTATTTGCCTATTATGGTTGGTTTTTGCTGCTCTACCTTTTTGACTGACCGACCCTCTTTCTTTATTTCCCATTTCAATATCATTCAAGCGTTTACACAATACGATGTACTGGTCGAAAGTTTATTTTATTTTCTTTTCTCTTTCACTCTCTCTCTCTCTCTCTATGTCTCTCTCTCTCTTTCTCTCTTTAGAGATCTTTTTTTATGCAATTTAAAGTGAGTTTTTCATGTGAAAATTGTTTGGTTTGTAGTGGCTTAGAAGTGTGTTGAATGGTCAACAGCAGCAACTACTTGCCTTACTGGCCGTCCTGCTGTCCCAGGCACAATTTCTTAATGGTTCTTATTATAGTTGTTGTTGTTGTTGATGATGATGATGTTGCTGTTGTTGTTCATCTTACTTAAAAGTTCAAATGCCGTTACTCTCTTAGGGTGTCATCATTGGTGTCCAATGCACTCAACGCTTTCCAAAAAAAAAAGAACACAAAAGAAAAGCCAGAAGATGGAAAATCTTTTTAAGTTTTCTTTTCCTGTTTTTGTTTTTGTATTTTGGGGTCTTCCTTACTAGATGGACAGAGTTTTTTATTTTTTTTTTTTTTAAGCTGCTGTTGAGAGCCTATTCTGGTTCTCGGGGTACATACTCGTAATTCTTTCTTCATAAGATGCGTTGCATTTCTTTCTTCTGCACTTAAGTACGTATTTACATTTTCACTGCTGGGGTAGCGTAGCGTTGGGGAGTGGTGTGGTGTGGTGTGTTGGTAGGTAGTTTGTTGAAGGCTATTGCCATAGTCCTTGTGTAGGCCGGCACTGTGCTATTGCCACTGCCGATTGTTGCTGTTGGTGTTAAGTGTTTGGCCACTTAGAAATTTAATTTTTGGATTTATTTTGGGTTTTTCGTTGAACATTTTTAACAACTTTAAACTACCAGCCCTAGGGGTTTTGCTTGTCTATTCTGGACAAGTTTCTCTTGATTTTTTCACCCCCCTTCATTTCAGAACCTTTAATTTGTTGCTGCTACAAAATAGAGCAACAAAAAGTTGAAAGTTTTGTTAACAACAGAAAGAAGATAGAAAGAAAAACGACTGTTTAAGAAATGTAAGAAAAACTTTTTTTTTACAATTCCGTTTGGGGAATTGTATTTTATGTTCACTCTCTCTCTCTTGAATATAAAAAGAATGAAAAAAAAAACTTTCCAAGTTTTGTGGTTTATTGCTGAGCATTCCAACTACTCTTACCACTCATTCACTGCAACCAGTCATTCATTCATTCATACTTGCAGCCAGTTATTCATGCATTCACATTGCGTCTCTCCATTCACTGCAATTCAATTCAATTCAACGTTGTCGCCATCAACGTCTTCAACTTCATTTGCATTCTTCAACTTGCTTCTTGGGCTTCTTGTTCTTTTTTCTTTCTTTTTTCAAAACTGGCCAAGTGCATGTTGTATGTGCTCAAGTTTTTCCTGTTTCCTGTCGTTTTTAAATACCCTACACTTGCTGTCTTGAAGCATGTTGTGTTTAAGAAATTGTTTGTCTTATGACAGCCAAACTCATCTTTAGCTCTGGTAATGGCGGAAGTCTGTTGCTTTTGGACTAAAAACTCATATCAAAAGAAAAAGGCTGGAGTTGCTCTTCCTTTGCCTATAATTTTTTTGTATATTCGACCAGCAGGACTCATCTCGTAGCTCTATTCAGGCAGCCCTATATCATAACACAATAGTATGATAAGATTGGATAGGGACAGTGGTAACTTTATTGAAACTAAAGCTCACTTAAGCACATTTAGCAGGCCTCTGCGATACATTAATGGGAGTCAATGTAGTGAAATCTAGATTTATTGTGACCATCCAGCCCATGGTGTCAATCCAAACTTGTCTGATTCATCATCAATCAGAAAATTACGAAGAAAGATTCAAAATTGGCTTCTGGTGATTGAGTTCATAACTGATTACTGTCACATTTAGCAGGCCTCTGCGATACATTAAGGGGAGCCACTGCAGTGGAAATCTAGATTTATTGTGACCATCCAGTCCGTGGTGTCAATTCAAACTTGTCTGATTTATCATCAATCAGGAAATTACGAAGATAGATTCAAAATTGGCGGCTGGGTGATTGGGCTAATAACTAATTACTGTCACATTTAGCAGGCCTCTGCGATACATTAATGGGAGTCAATGTAGTGAAATCTAGATTTATTGTGACCATCCAGCCCATGGTGTCAATCCAAACTTGTCTGATTCATCATCAATCAGAAAATTACGAAGATAGATTCAAAATTGGCGGCTGGTGATTGGGCTAATAACTAATTACTGTCACATTGGTGCCCATGCAATATGTCTTCTGTATCACGGCTTTTTTCACGACTAAAAAGGCGTGTCATTGGAGGAGGCTGTCACTTGCTTCCTCTGCTACAAAAAATTTGTGTAAAAACTTTATGAATAATTGGGCTCACCTGCAATATGCCAACACCGTTGGACTTTTTGGGTGCATTAGAATCTCTTGAGCACATAAAAGCACAAAAATGGATCTCTTCAGAGATACTCAAAAAATTTCTTGCCGCCTGACCCTTCAATACTTTACTTCCCCAAAGAAGAAGCCACGAAAAAAGATAAAATAAATTGGGACTTAATAGTTTCCCCATTGATGCCCATGCAAGCAGGATAGACTTTCCGTATCACGGTTTTTTTCGCAACTGCAAAGGCATGTAATTGAATGATGCTGTTACTCACTTCCTCTATTACACGAAAATTTTGTGTGACCTGCAATATGCCAACACCAATGGACTTTTTGTGTTCATTAGAAACTCATGAGCACCTAGAGGCATAAAATAATGAATCTCTTCAGAGATACTCATAAAATTTCTTGCCGCCTGACCCTTCAATACTTTACTTCCCCAAAGAAGAAGCCACGAAAAAAGGTAAAATAAATTGGGACTTAATAGTTTGCCCATTGATGCCCGTGCAAGCAGGATAGACTTTCCGTATCAGGACTTTTTTCGCAACTGCAAAGGCATCTAATTGGATGATGGCATTACTCACTTGCTCTGTTACACAAAATGCCAACACCGGTAGACTTTTTGTGTGCCTTAGAATCTCATGAGCACCTAGAGGCAAAAACAAAAAATGTATCTCTTCAGAGATCCTTATAAAAATTTTTGCCGCCTGATCCTTCAATACGTCCGCTTGTGATGTAAACCTAGAAAGATTCTCAACGATGCCTGTAGAGTACTTTCAGAAGCAACTCATATGCCTAGAGAAACATTTTCGCATATAATCAAGAAGCTTCCACTAGCTTTCATTCTCCAAAACTGGCGAATATACCATGTAATCATTCCCCAGGATCAGCAAGGCTACGTGGCCATAAACGCCTTTTGCGGACGAAAATCGCATCTCTGATCAATCGTATCTCAACTTCACAAACCATTAACCTCAGTCGATATAGCTCCTTAAGGTCCCTATCAGATGACCAAGAGTAAATTGGAAAATAATTTTCCTTAAGAATGTTGTTAACCACAAGATTTTATAGGTTAAGGCTTCTAGGGATTTAGGTTAGGTGGCGAACCTCCTCAAGGGAAGGCGTGTTACTTAGACCAGCATTAAGACCCATTCTATGGATTTATCCTGAGATGTTTTTGGTGTTATTAGCCAAGGCTCACTCAGTTCTAAGTTGATAATTCTTCTCTTTATCATATTAACATGCTCTCAATGAAAAAATAAGCAATCAAAACACTCTCTTGGTGTCTGTAATGGGTTTAAGTACCTCAGAAGGAATTACACGGTAGGGAGCTATTCTTTTGACCTAAAACCTTGACCTTACCTACTTACTTACTTAATTGGCCATTAACAACCCGATTAACGGACTTCGGCCTGCCTTAATATATCCAGCCAGGCGCCTCTGCTTCTTGCACGTCTAATACAGTTGGTTGCACTCTTCTTCTCTACACGACAATTATATGTAAATCCAGTCAACAGGAAGTTCAATCACTGCCTTTATGAAATCTGTGTACCTGGTGTTCACTGCGTCTCTGCTTACCTTAAGCAAATCTTACGCCTTCTGAGTTGGTAATGTCGCTCTTTAATATGTTAACCGTGAATCCAACTAGGTAATGTTGGACTTGCAGTACAGCCACTGTATCTCTAAAATATCTCATAATGGTTTTAATCCATACTAAATTGGATTAGTACTCGGCTATTGTCGAAAGTTCTAAAAAGAGCGGTGCTGTTGAAAAAATATCAGCAACACATCCTGCTAGGCGACTCTGCTTCTTGCACGCCTACGCCCGTTGGTCACGGTCCTCTACATGACAATTATAAATCCTGTCAACAAAGAGTTCAACCACTGCCTTTAGGACATCAGTGTACCTGGTGTTCACCTCGACACTGCTTATCTTAGGCAAATCTCATCCCCTCTGAGTTGGTAATATCGCTCTTTAATATGTTAACCGTGAACCCAACTAGGAAATGCAGGATTTGCAGGACAACCAGTACGTCTCTAAAATATCTCATAATGGTTTTAATCCATGCTAAATTGGATTAGTACTCGGCTATTGTCGTAGAAAATTTCTAAACAGAGCAGTATTGTTGAACAAATATCAGTAACACATCCTGCCAGACGTCTTTGCTTCTTGCGCGCCTTCTCCAGTTGGTTACACTCCTCTACATGACAATTATAAATCCCGTCAACAAGGAGTTCAACCACTGCCTTTATGACATCAGTGTACCTGGTGTTCACCGCGACACTGCTTAATTGTTGGTAATATCGCACTTTAATATGTTAACCGTGAATCCAACTAGGAAATGCAGGATTTGCAGGACAACCAGTGTGTCTCTAAAATATCTCATAATGGTTTTAATCCATACTAAATTGGATTAGTACTCGGCTATTGTCGAAGGAAAGTTCTAAAAAGAGCGGTGCTGTTGAAAAAATATCAGCAACACATCCTGCCAGGCGTCCTCTTCCCTACATGACAATTATATGTCAATCCAGTCAACAGGGAGTTCAATTACTCCCTTTATGAAATCTGTGTACCTAGTGCTCACTGCGTTACTGCTTACCTTAAGCAAATCTTATTCCTACTGGGCGTGTAATATTGCTCTTTAATATGTTAATCGTGAATCCAACTAGGTACTGCTGGATTTGAAGTACAACCAGCGCTTCTCTAATATATCTCATAATGGTTTTAATCCATACTAAATGGGATTGGTACTCGACTATTGTCATAGGAAATATCTAAAAAGAGCAGTGCTGTTGAACAAATATCAGCAATGGATAGTAGAAGGATCGAAATGTTATAGAATGCTTCCTAGGATCTGTCTTTTTACCGTGAAAAAGAAGAATTCTCGTCTTTCATATTTCAAGGACTTATTCCGAAAGAGTATGGTGTGTAGGGTATTATCTAAAGCGTTTGCAACCAACAGAAACTGTTTGTCTTCCGTTTTTTTGTTGATGTTGTTGTTGTAAGGATCTGAGTGAATAGTGTTTTAACACATTATTTCCATGTGCATTGCTGCAGTGTTCATATAATCCTTTGGCATTAAACTTGTCTAAATTTAATGAAGCCATAAGGCTTCTTTACACTCCTATGCTGGGTCTTAAGAGAAGAGTTCTAACACTTAAACAAACGACTATTCAAATTGATAATAAAAGAAGAAACGAAAAGGAAAGGAAAGAATAGAAAAAAAGGGAAAGCAAGAAACGAAAAGAAGACTAATCAAGTCCTTAATTTTTCGTTTGGATATTTGTACGTGGGTGGTGTGGGTATGGCTTCTAATTTTTATTAAATGTTTTTTGTCTTGTTTTTGGGATGTAATTATCGAATTCATGCCCCCCCGTTCATGATGGGTGGGTATTAAGATATCAAGAGGAGTTTAAAACAATTTTTTTCGTTTTTCTGTGCTGTTTTGTAATCAAATAAAACTTTTGCCATGTAAAATAAAGTAAAGGATTTCGGTTTTTTTGTATTTTTTTTCATTTTCGTTTGTAAAAGTGAATTTAAAGTTTCCAGGTTTTTGTAAATTCTATAATAAATTCTCTTTAAAGAGAACAATGCAGCTTTCTCTCTAGTAAAACTTTATTAGTTTAACCGGTTATGGCGGCTACAGCGGCAACATTTCCGTTTTTCTTTCTCTCTCTCTCTCTCTCTCTCTTGTTTCCTTTGAAATTTTTTTTACCTGTTTTCCAAGGTATTTTTCTATGCTATTTGCCAGGGCATGGTTTGGCATGGCATGGCTTGGCTTGGCTGCCGTGCTATTAAAGGATATAAATGTTAATAACTTCATGCCAGTTTATGGGTTTCTTTTTTTGTTTTCTGTTTTTTTTTTGATGCTCTTCTCTCTCTCTCTCTTTGTCTCTCTTTCGCTTTTTTGTGTATGCTGCGTATATTTATTGCATTTTTATTCTGTTTTAATGTTGCTTCATTGTACTGTCGCCCATAGTTTTCCTTTAGCCTCCACATCCAAACTATTTCTCGTTTACAATAGAAGTTTTATAAACTAAAAATATTCTCTCTCTCTCTCTCTTTCTCTATTTTTTAAAAAAGGGAGATAATCTCACGTTTTTTTTTTGCTCTCCTTTTTCCATATCAAATACCTTTTGTAGTTTTTAATACCACATTTAACCAGGGGAGAGCGAGAAAAAGAGTGAGATAGTCAGAGCTAGGGATAGAGCGAAAGGGATAATATTCATAATAACTAAAGTTTAAAGACAAAGAAAAGTTTCCTTCTGTTTTTTTTTCTTTATCATATTAAAATATATTTTAAAACCATAAATGAAATAATCCTCAGAAAATTATATTTTCCAACTAATGCCTTTGCCTCAGCCACATAGCCATAACCATTCCAAAAAGCCAGCAAAAAGGCATTTCATCGAAATGGTACTCTTATTTTTTATTATCACACAATCGAAAAAAGAAGAAAATATTTAAAAAAGAGGAAGATAAGGAGGTGAAACAGCATATTGAATACGTTTTCGAAAACTGTGTGATGCCAGGGAATAGCTTACATCAGCATATTATTTTTCATACTTAGCCGAAGCAGGATAAGATAATAAAAAGGAATTTTAAACTAATTTAAAATGAGTTTTTTAAATGAAAAAAATTATATTTTTCAACAAGAGTCTTCTTAGAATTGTATACAGTTTATCCAAATTACTTACGCACTTCTGTAAGGATTATAGCCTAGCTTCTTACAACACTTGCGTTGACGGTGTTAATTTTATCTAGTAGTGAAGGGGGACCTACAGTTTAAAGTCGTCTCCGTACTGCAGATTTTTGTGAAACTGAGTGATACTTGAGTACTATCTCCATAATTAAATAAGCAATTACAGTTGGACTTACGTAATATCTCCATAAACGTCTGATGGCTCCTTAGCAATTGTATGTGGCCAGTGAGCACCATTCATTCAGTGAGCACCATTCAAAGACAATTTACTGACCAAAGAACTGCGGCCTCCTCATGTATTTATAATTCGCTGTTTAAAATAAACCCACAGTCTATGGAGTCTAAATTGCACATTGAGAAGCCTCATCAGAACTATCATATTGACAGAACTTGACTGTAACCCTTACGGCAGTCGCAGCAGAAGTTCAGTGGTGCACTAAATAGAAATACATGGATGCTCTTGTTGGAGTCGGAGACACGTGAATCTAGCAATAAGTGTAGGAGTGGTAGATTTGATACCAAAAGCTCACTTGAACTTGCATAGCGACCCGTTGTGACGTCACAATTACACGCAGTCCTTGTACTGCCCAAGTTGCTCCAAGCTAGGGAAGAATTTGATCAGCGCAAGGGAGAAAAATATGCCTGTAGATGGAATCAAATGGAATAAAATTTATTTTTGGCTGCCCTATATGATCCTTCTGGGGATCATAGGAGAACTAGCTGACCCGGCGAATTTCATCCCGCCCAAAATTGATGCCTTTTTTTTGCCCAAAACAGATCACATTATATATTTATTGTAATACATACATACATATTTGGCCATTACAACCCTTCAGTCAGGATTACGACCTAGCTTCTCACACCACTTATGTTGTGTGCGTTAATTTTATACATGAGTGGCGGGACCTACAGTTTAAAGTCGACTCCGAACGACAGATTTTTGAGAAGCTTTTCATGGCAATTTTTTACTCTCAGAGTCTTTGCCAGAAATATTTTGAAGAAATATTTTTTCGTTTTGATGTCTGACCTGGGATACGAACTCGGGCCTTTTTGTCTAATAAGCCAACACACTACCCACTAGACCACGGCGACTTCCCCCAAGAGAAATTTTTTTTTTCATAACTCCTTTTGTACGAACCATAGATTCTCGTCAAATAAGCCAATACCCTATCCACTATAGTACGGCGAATTCATTTGTGTTATTAATAGTAAGAAAAAAAAAGATTTGTGGTGGATTTCTTTGTTGCAGTTTAATCACTTTGTGACGATTTTCGAAACCAGAAATTGTCACATGAAGCTAGGGCAGATAGTATTAACAGTTATGTGACCCCCTTTATAACTTATTATACGCCGTTGATCAGTTTGTTCTTCTGTAAATAGAAATAAAAAAATCGCTTTAGCTTTATTAGCTAAGGATTGCTCCTTGGCTTGGCTTTCTTTGTAAGACCAACTGAAAGAGAAAAAAACATATTCAAATTTGCTCAGGAGACAGCCGGCGATTTCTTCTTTTTTCTTCTTGAAAAGTTTCTCAAAAATCTGTCATTCGGAGTCGACTTTAAACTGTAGGTCACGCCACTTCTGTATAAAATAAACAGGATCAGCTGGCGATTTCTTCTTTTTTCTTCTTGAAAAGTTTCTCAAAAATCTGTCATTCGGAGTCGACTTTAAACTGTAGGTTCCGATACTTTTGTATAAAATTAACACACACACAACATAAGTGGTGTGAGAAACTGCGGGCTTCTTGGGTACGATTGGTGTAGACCGTCTAATGGTGAAGGTATAGCACTGGCCGTTTTATAGTCACCAGTAGGAACTCGTTTCCTTACTGTTCGCATCTTCCCTCTTTCCACCTTTCATAAAAACCTGCACAATGCACTGCATGAGTAGGGGTCATCCCCTGAGTGCTGGTTTAATAAAAAAAAAAGATATTTGTTGATAAGGGCAGTCCTCAATGTTAGCTTCCATTAAAGAATTTTTAACTGCCTATAGGCCTGCTATTTATTTCATTTTAATTTCATTAATTACGTTCGTTTAATATGTTAAGCGTATCTGGAATGATAGGGTTACCATAGCAATTGAAATAGCATAGCGACTAGAAATAACGTTCTCTGTAGAAATGAATTGTAGTCGCCGTGGTCTAGTGGGTAGTGTGTTGGCTTATTAGACAAAAGGCCCGGGTTCGAATCCTATGTCAGACATCAAAACGAAAAATATTTCTTCGGCGACTTCCTCTCAGCAGATTTCTGGCAAAGACTCTGAGAGTAAAAATTGCAATGAAAAGCTTCTCAAAAATCTGTCGTTCGGAGTCGACTTTAAACTTTAGGTCCCGCTACTCATGTATAAAATTAACGTACACAACAGAAGTGGTGTGAGAAGCTAGGTCGTAATCCTGACTGAAGGTTTGTTATGGCCAATTATGTATGTATGCAGAAATGTATACATTTGTTGTAATAATGGCAACCTTTAAGTCTTATTTTTACCATTGGGTACCTCTTGAGGTATCGTTACCAAACTCCTTCGTTATTAATGTTGACCTAGTTCAGGGAGAGTTTTGAATTATTCGGCGGGGCAATAAATCTTCGTTTAGTCTTTCAAATTCAAAACAAACACAATATAAAGGGATTTGATTGCATTTTTTCATTTTAATCCTACACAGCCCTAAAATAATTAAACGCATTCGAAGAAAATTAAGAATTCCTGATTAGTTTACCTTTTGCAATTTGGAACTTTAATCTGTCATGGGAATAAATCTTATGTTCCGAAAAGGATTTTAAACTTGAAATTCTCGCTGTACCTACTGCTCTTTTGACGGTTTATATACGTGCCACGTACATAGACTTGATATTTATTTCGAGGAATCGCATTACAATTGATAACTTGAAAAATAGCTCACCAAGTGTATTATGTTACTAGCGACATAGATGCTAAATAGTTTCCTCTCTCCCAGTCCTCCTCATTAAGACATCATTTGCCTATGTTATACAGGAATCTCCATTTATTGTTCTGTGTATTGTACAGTAGGACCCCGTTTAATGATGCTTCGCTTAACGCTGATTCAGTATAACGCGATAGTATTGGGATTCCATGAAACGGCAATGCACCAACGTTTTTCAACATTCTTTTGTGAGCCTGCCCAGAATGGAGGCTTTAAATGTATTTTCAGAAGTCGCAATCACAATACGAACGCATCTTTTCTTGTTGCCTCGTTTAACCCCATTTCGTTTAGCGCTGGAACGTATTAGAGTGTAGCCCCCGAGATAACCGGGGTCTTACCGTATTGCAAAAGTTTATCAAAAACCATGGAAAGACGGGAATTGATATTCTAAAAAAATTAGATGGTTGCGTTTCCTAACCTGTCACATAAGCCCTCAATGACAGTAATTTTTCTGTTGAATATTCATAAGCCATGCAACCGCCTTCGGGATAATAGTGCCTAAGCTTCCACGCCATAGGGAAATACGGGGAAGCACGACATACCGTAGCACGAGAAAGGCCTGTCCTATTTACCTATATAAAATCGCCTGTTGACGACACTTGAAACTGATATCATTTTGGCTTGTACTGGTGGATCTAAGGTAAATAATCGCTTGAAAGGGTCTAACGTGTGATTATGGGCTGTATCCTGGAATACGAAATCCTGCACGTCCTTAATTATAGGGATATAGATATAACTCATCATGAAGTTAGTGATAGTACAAACATAATTGGCCATTACAACCCTTCAGACAGAATTACAGCCTAGCTTCGCACACCATTCATGTTGTGTGTGTTAATTTTATACATGAGTGGCGGTACCTAAAGTTTAAAGTCGACTTCTAACGACAGATTTTTGAGAAGCTTTTCATGGCAATTTCATTTACTCTCATGGTTTTTGCCAGAAATCTGATGAGAGGAAGTCACCGCTATTTCTTCTTTCAAATTTTTGTTTTAATGTCTGACCTGGAGGATTTGAAATCGGGCCTTTCGTCTAATAAGCCAACGCTCTACTTACTAGATTACGACGACTTGAACGAGTGATTCAACGTAATTTGGATTCCGATATTTCACACGTCCTTACTCATCTTAAAGGTAGTGATAGTACATTGCGCGGTGTTCTCCTGCCTTCGGTACAACACTTTCAATGACGATGTCGGAGAGAGCGCGTACTAAGTAGGTGCAGGAACCTCGCCCGGTATCAAATATATTGCTTGTTATGCCCAATGTACGCCTTCCGCACAACACTTTCAATGACGAAGTCGAAGAGAACGTCTGATAAGGAGCAGGACAACCTCTCACGATATTTGGTATCGCTTTGAACGCCAAATGTACGTCTTCCTCACAACACTTTCAATCATGAAGTCAAAGAGAACATCTGATAAGGAGGAGGAGAACCTCTCACGAACAGTGGGAGACTGCTTCCCGAATTCAGTAACATAATGGGCAAAATAACAATGAAAGTCTTTGACCTGAGTTGAGTTGTTTTACGGTTATCTTGCGCTAAGGTCAAATTAGCCGACCGTTCACAGAACATCGCGGAATGCCAAATGTACACCTTCCGCACAATACTTTGAATGACGTAGTCAAAAATCGATATCAAAATGCTCCGTGACGTTCATTTTTTCTTAATTTAGATGCAAATGCAGAAATATTGTTCAGTGATATCTATGCTGGAAATAAAAATTAATTAGGTCCGCTTGTCGTTGATAGTCTGCGTGATTACTACCAATACCCACTTGTTGCTTTAACCAGATAAGATTTAACTAATGTTAGTACCTCAAATAAAACCTAATTCCTCCAATTTAATCGGGTTTTAAATATTTTTTCTTTAAATTTTTTCAAAATATTTCGAAAAATTTTTGCGATAAATTTGAGAGGAGAGAGCCAGAGAGAGTGAGTTTCTGTCATTTCCCAAATAGTATTGTAAAGTTAAAGATTTTTCTTTTTTTTTGTTTATTTTAATGGCATAATTTTCCGAGGATATTAAAAAGGAAAACTTCCTTGTGTAGTAGTGGTGGTGTGCGTGCTGGCTGCTTATGTTCCATGTTTTTGTTTTCAGTTTATTATTGTAATTAAAAAAAAAACCGAATAGGAACATTAGCAGGCAATCCAGAGGGAGGGAGTAGGTAAAGGAATTAAAAAAAAAACGAAAGAAAACATTTGAAAATCACATCAAAACTTTTCCGTTCCCTATTAACCAAACATTACATAATTGTTGAAAACTATTAGCCAAGTTGTTGGTATATGGCAGCAGTTTGCATTACAGTTTCTAGTCAAAGGGAGCGGTAGGAGTGACGCGGGTGGTGTAGTGAGATGCAATGCGGTTTGGCAAGGCATGTGGTCAAACTAATTTGGCTTTTAATTAATTTTCTTTATGATTTTTCTTTTACTTTTCTCGTGTTTTTATCGTTTTTTTTTTTGGGAGTTTTTTCTTTTTTTTATCTGGTGAAAAACATTTTCAGAGGAGTATTTAAAAAAAAAAAACAACAACCAAATGGAAAATGGAAAAAAGTGCACATAAAAAGGAAAAATTCTAAAACAACATATGCCTTTTATGTGTATGTAGGTGATAAAATAGAAGGGAAAACTTTTTATCTCTTGTGCAACAGCAATACAGCAACGGCAAGAGCAAGAGCAAGAGCTACAGCAGCAGCATACATACAGTAAAGTAAAGCAAGCATGCACAAGCAAGCATTGATAAGAAAAATTGTTGCAGTTTGTCTTGTGTGTGAGAGAGTGTATGGAAAACTAATATTGCAACAAAACCGAAATTGTAAGAACCCACCACTATCACCACCACCACCATCATTCTCTTCTAATTTAAAAAACAGAAAAACTTACTTTTGCTTTACCATTTACACCAAACACACGCACACACACACACCTACCCATAAATAGTTTCACTAACAACATCATCTTAATGAAACTATAACGGGCAACAACTGTAACAACATTAGGCAACAACAAGAGCAACAACACAAGAAAAGTAACAACTTGTGTGAGTGTGTGTTTGGCATGAATATGAGAGCCTTCTATAGCCTCAGCCTCAACTTCAGTTTCTTTCTGTTTTCTTGTTTTTATTTTGGTGTGTTAGGTTTTGTTGCCTCTTTACCTACCTCTGTGGGGTAATGCTAAGAATGTAAAGACAGGGAGTTGAATTAGTTAGGTTAGCAGAATGTTGTTTTAGGGGGCATAAAGCCTCAAGTAGATGTTGTTGCAGCAGTCACTGTAAAAGAGAATGTCGAAAAAACCATGTTAATTACGATGCAAAAAAGTTTTTCCCTTTTTTACTCTCTCTCTCTCTCTCTCTCTTTCTCTCTGCAAGTTTGTTTCGTTTTTATAATTACGCTCAACTCAACTCAACTTAACTGTGCTTCTAGTAGTTGTAGAGTAGAACGAACATCAGCCAACATCGTACTCCAGTCTACTTTACTCTTCTGTACTCTATTGCGTACTGTATTGCGTTCTATTACTACAACACTACCACTGTACTACAGCGTTCACTGCTTTTACTTATTAGTACCGAATGTTGAAATATTTTGAGAAGCATAAGACAGTAAAACGATGAGAACAACAACAACGCAATACAAGATTTCCCAAAAGCTAAAATTGAGAAAAATTGGAAAAATAGAAGAAAAATGAATTCCAAAAAGGGGGCAAAAAAAAAACATTGCCAAGACGAAATGAAAGAAAAATTGGAAAACATCATCATTAAGGATGAACATCAAGTTTAGTTTTAGTTTTAGCTAAGCATAGGGTCTAACAAGCGTGGATTTCATATTGAAATGGTCATGTTCAATGGTTGATACGGAAATGTAGAACAGAATTTGTTTAGAACGTTGGCCATATTTAGAAAAGTTTCGGTTTTCACAGGGTTTCAGTTGTGCAATCCCTAGATTAAGTTATGTGAAGGGCTCTACTAGAATGCTAAGTTCCTAGGGGAGGGGAGATCCTTTGTTATCCCACAAATTAGTTTTAAACTTGGCAAACAAACAATCCCTTTAGGAAATCATTTTGATGCTAAAATCAAGTTCCCCATTCCTTTCCAGCTTAACGGAGCTATAATCTATTGATATCAAGAATATAGCTTCGTTCATTAAACTTTCTGGGTTTTTTGTCCAGTGGAGGTAGTCGTGCATTTGTTGTGCAGCCCTTGCGCTGACCAACTTCTTCTTCTTCCCTGATTTTGGTGGAACTTGGTCAGTACAGGAACTGCGTTCACCCGTGGCATCACAACGGGCCGCTTTGCATGCTCAAGTGAGCTTTGTGATATCAAAGCTACCACTTCGACCTAACCTATCCTATTCTAAAATCAAACCTGCTATTTCGATAATCCTAACTTTAGAGAACCTAGTCAAAGCGGAGAAGTTAGCTCAGTGTCTTCATGCCTTTCGGCATGTGTTGTAATATTCTTATAATAGAGAACCGCAATAGTGCATTGAACAATCAGGCGATTTAAGGAAAGCAGACAATTAGTTCTCTTCATATTCTGAATAGTCCAGCAGAGTCCGGCAATACTGCATGTGATGTCAAGCTGCCAACGAAGCAAAGCCCGGAATTACCGGAAAGTATTCGCTTTAACGGTCAGTTTAATTCGCCGTAGTCTAGTAGGTTGTGTGTGGCCCAGACATCTTAGAGAACAAAAATATGAAAAAATATTTTAGCCCAGAAGTCTTAAACAACAAAAATATGCAAAAATATTTCGGCGGCGACTTCCCCTCAATAGTCTTTTGGCAAAAACTTTGAGAGGAATAAGAAAATTGCCGTGGAAAGTTTCTAGTTGCTCCATAATTTAGGTTGTGTGTGGCCCAGACATCTTAGAGAACAAAAATATGAAAAAATATTTTAGCCCAGAAGTCTTAAACAACAAAAATCTTCAAAAATATTTTTGCGGCGACTTCCCCTCAATAGTCTTTTGGCAAAAACTCTGAGAGGAATAAGAAAATTGCCATGAAAAGTTTCTAGTTGCTCCATAATTTTCGATTTTAACTGTAGCTGCTGCCGCTCATGTATAAAATTAACACCCGCAATATGGGTTGTGTGAGAAACTAGGTTGGAATCCTAACTAAAGGGTTGTAATTTTCCATTAAGGAAGTAATAGAGATGAAGTCGTCATGGTTTAGTAGGTAATGTGTTGGCTTATTAGACATTAAGACCGAGTTCAAATCCCCCAGGTTAGACATCGAAACGAAAATCTGAAAGAAGAAATAGCGGTGACTTCCTCTCAGCAGATTTCTAGCAAAAACTCTGAGAGTAAATAAAATTGCTATGAAGAGCTTCAAAAAAGAGCTTTCTTTAAACTGTGGCTACCGCCTTTCATTGATGAAATTAACACCCACAGCAAGGGTAGTGTGAGAAGCTAGGTTGTAATCTTGACTAAAGGTTTGCATTTTTCAATTAAGCAAGTAATAGGGAAATGGAACAGCGGCTGGAAGTATTACAATGTTCCAAACGGCTATCAAGCTAATCTACAAATGGCGGTCTAACCATTTCATTTTTTAATTGAAAGCCTTAAGTAGGCGTGGCAGGTTATTTGTTAAAATTATCTTTACTTTTCTTGAAAATATGAATGCTTTGATGGTTTCACCCTATAGTTGAATGAGTGTTCCTAGACGAGAGAGTTTTTTCAAAACTTAAGCAATAGTTTTGTTGCTGCAGCATATTTGTGAAGCAGAGCAATAGTTGAAGAGGAGTAGAATTGCATCCTTGACTTATTCGTTGTTCGTATGTTCGTTCATTCGTTGTTACGTTAGGTTTATACGTTGATTCGTTCATTAATTCGTTCGTTTGTTGGATTATGGGAGCGTGAAATTGTTTTGCTGCAAAAATTTCTAAAGATCATCTCCCTGTACTTTATAAAAAAAAAAATAATTTTGATGTTGATGTTCATGTTCATGTTGATTTTTAAGTTGAAGAGATGAGATGATGATGATGAAAGCGAAAAAAAAAAAACTCGAAATGGTTGGCCAAACGCGCGGTTTACAGACAGATAGGCAGTCAGTTAGGCAATGGTGGTAGGGATGTGGATAAGTTATGGAATTAAAATGATGCTTGGTTACATGGTTGTTGGGTCGTTCGTTGTTGGGGTTTTACTGGCAAACAAACAAATAAAATCCCAAGTAACAACATTTCAAATAAAAGAGACAGTAGAAGCAACATTAAGTAAACAAACAAACATTTTAAATGTCTGTCTGTCTGTCTGTTTGTCTGTTAGTGAGCCATCTGAAATGCCACACAGTCAGTCAAAATACGACTATTCATTCATTCATTCTATTTCAGAAGGAAAAAAAACGCATATACAGTAAAACCCCGCTAAACGCTATTACAATATTACGCGGTTGCAAATGAAACGGTTGTGCTTTAACGAAAAGCGGTGCCCTAAATAGCGACGGTGTATACTATGAATCTTTTTCACTGCTTTTTTAGTAGTCTGGCCAGAAAAAAGGTTCCCACTGTATTTTCCGAAGTCGCATCCACAGTACGAACTCTTCTTTCCTGCGTCACAGTTGATTTATTAGTTGTCATCAACGTTACTAGGTGGATACATATGTTGGGATTAAGTTGCCTCGTTTAATGCTGTTTCGTTTTGCCCTGGAACTTATTGGAACGAATCCCCCGCGTTATGCGGGGTTTTACTGTACTTTTAGGGCATTTGAGTTTCTCTGTTGCAAGTTGCAACCACATACACAGTCTTTGCTAAGCTTCCACTGTTCATATTCAGTCATATGTGTGAATAAAATTTTAAATGAATGGATGGCTGGATGAATAGCTGACTGACTGACTGACTGAATGAATGAATGAACAAATGATTGAATGGATGAGTGACTGACAGAAGGAATGAATGAACGTATGATTCTTTTTTAGTTTCTGTTTGTGCAACATTTTATTTCAACTTTTAATATTAAAACAATATCATCATGCATCTCCATCCATCCACTCACTCACCATCACTCACCATTCGAATTTCGAATTACCCAACAACAACAGCAGCAAGCAACACGATTATCAAGCAATTGTGGTGTCAGCAGTTGGTTGCAGGTTACAAGTCGGTTTCAGCGCTAGGATGATGCTTGGCTGTGAATATTTTATAATTTGAAATTCTATTTGTTGGTTAGCCATTGACTCGCTAATGAGATTCATGCGCTACTAACTAACTAACTGTGCCAATAGCCCATGTTATGGCCCCCTCCCCCTTTAAATGTGTGTGTTTGCATATCCTATATTTGAAATAGTTTGGAATAGTTTTCCACTCCATCTCTCCATCGCTCGATGTCTGTGTTTGTTTGCAAATGTTCATGAAATGTTAATTAAGACTTTCATTACAAATTTAATTAAAGGAGCACAGCACTACACAGCATAGCACACAGTATCTGCTTATGGTATACACATGCCAACATGACTGGTGTTTTCAAAATTTTTTCTGCTCCAAACTTTTTATCGACAAATTTTTGGGTCATTGAGTTTGAAAAATTGCTTGCCGAATAGAAACAAAACTTTGTTTGAAATTCTTTCTTTCTGTTTCGCTAATTGATTGGGAGAGAGAGAGAGAGCGAGAGAGAGAGAGAGTGAGAGCTGGTATTATCATTTAACTGGCCATTCATTTTAAATAATTGTACAGAAACAGCATGTTTTCATATATCGAAATAAGAGAAAGGGGATGAGGCCTATTTATCACTTCAAATTTCTATTCTTCACAGAATCACTGGCTTGTGATTAGCTAGGGGGAAGAGAGGATCTCAATTTGTGTATATTGTAACCTAGTTATCCTATATTGAAGTTGTGTAGTGGGTGGCTAATGAATGAGACCATTTTTCTAATGATTCCCAAAGAACTTGTTTGAATTCCAGACAAAGTTATGGTTTTAATGGCAACCCAATACATACATACATAATTGGCCATAACAAACCTTCAGTTCAGACCTAGCTTCTCACACCACTTATGTTGTGCGCGTTAATTTTATACATGAGTGACGGAATCTACAGTTTAAAGTCGACTCCTAACGACAGATTTTTGAGAAGCTTTTCATGGCAATTTTTACTCTCAGAGTCTTTGCCAGAAATCTGGTGAGAGGAAGTCGCCGAAGAAATATTTTTCATTTTGATGTCTGATCTTTTGATGGCAACCCAATTATCTTATTTTATTAAAAGAAAACCATGAACTGAAGTCCTACATCACATTTTTTATCTAAAGAAGCCATGGTATCGACTGTTTTTAACAGGGAGGTTATTAAGCACTTCAAATCTTATTTCCAAGGCCTAAAAAGAGATTTCTCCGTAAAGATGTAGGTGCCGAGGTATGTAGGAGACGTCAATTCCTGTCCTTAACTTACTTTTTTTCTTTTCCAAAGTGCATCTCAACTACGGAGGCCATAGTTTAGTAGGTGGTGTGTTAGCCCAGGTTCGAACCCTTGGTGATCGGAAAAAAATATTTCTTCGGCGACTTCCGCTCACTAAAATTCTGGCAAAAATGCAGAAAGTAAATAAATATTTCTTTAAACTCTAGGTCCCGCCACTCATTTATAAAATTATGTACGACATAAGTGATGTGAGAAACTAGGTTGTAATCCTGACTGCAGAGTTGTAATGGCCAATTGGATAGTTAAAAAAAAAATTAACTGGGTAAGTGCAGGATACTCTAGGGTGTAGTTTACATTTAGAGATACAAAGAAGTCGGCGTGTTCTACTAGGTAGTGTAATGGCTTATTAGACAAAAGGCCCGCGTTCGAATCCCAGGTCTGGTATCAAAAGGAAATATGAAAAAATATTTCCTCGGTGACTTACTCTCAACAGATTTCTGGCAAAAACTCTGAGAGTAAATAAAATTGCCATGAAAAGCTTCTCAGAAAAATATCTGTCGTTCGAAGTCCACTTTAAACTGTAGGTCATGCCGAGTGGTGTGAGAAACTAGGGCGTTGTACATAGGGTCATTTCGACCACCGGGTACTCTACTTGTCATAGTTGACAAGTATACGTCCTCTAACCTAACCTCCTCTCTGCAAATTTCTGCCAAAAACTCTGGAGGTAAATAAAAATTGCCATGAAAAGTTTCTCAAAAATCTACCTTTGGAGTCCTCTTTAAACTGTAGGTCCCGCCACTTATTTATAAAATTAATATTTCGCAAACTGGCAACACTTAGAAATTCTCTATTGTCGATTGGCAAAAAAAAAAAAAAAAATATGTGGTAATTCAAAAGCCTGCATGTTATAATATATATTTAAAGTATGACGAGTATATTCGTCTTTGACAGTCTATGCCGCATTGTCAAGACGAGTTGGCAGCGAATGTGTTAAAAAAAAAATTGGGCATATTTCTACACGTCTTGTATCCAAGACAATGGGTGGTGTATGGTCATAATTCTCAACGAATCGTACTATTTCTAGCAGCCAAATGGTCACTTCGGTGTTATAAACGGTTTTCCTTAAAATTTTTGCATTTGCTGTATGCAAAATAAGGGGCGGTGTGTAGTACCATAATTCCTAAGGAATCGTGTTAATTTTAGCAGCCAAATAAAATGGTCACTTCGGTATTATGAACGTATTTTCCCCTGTAGTAGGAACCCGAATATATGGAACTACCATCTATATGGAGTACTTGGCAACTTGCATTTCGGATAGGTGAATAATTGCTAACGCGAATGAGTTCAAACCTTATAGAGACTCACACAGAGATATTAGCTTCTGTAAAGGCTCTTGAAGTTGCAGCTGATCCTGTTTCTACAAATGCGGATTCTTTGTGATTATTGTCTTTAATCAAGCTGTTCTTTAATCACATTTGTCTCTGTTGGATACCTAGGCATAGTGGGGAACATGATAGACTCTAGGATCCCATCCTTTGGATTATATGGTGATTACTGCTCATAAGAAGTCTTGGACTAGATCGGATCTGTCTTTATATATATTTATGTATTTAGAGTAGGACGCGTATACTCGTCTTGGCAGTGCGTGATAGCCTGAGATTTAAACCAGACCTTAGACATTTCAAACAAAACGTTCTGAAACAAACAAAACGTTCTTTCAAACAAAACGTTCTTCAAAACAAAACCGAATTTGGAAAAATATTATAAGGATGATTTTTCAAAAGCTATAGGAAAATTTTTCCAAAAAAAAAAAAAAATGCCTGAAATGTTTACTTGAATCGATACGGTATGGTCCATACAATTTAATGTTTGAAAATTATTTAATGCAAATGTTGACCGCTACAGTGCCTCAAAATGGTCAATCCGCTTAGTCCAATTTTGGCATACTTCCTTCCAACATTTCGTCCAAAATCTCACGGATAAATGCTTTAATGTTGTCCTTCCAATGTGTCAATTGAAGCGGGCTTGTCTGTATAGACAGGACCTTTAACATAGCCCCACAAAATAGTCTAAAGGCGTTAAATCGAACGATCTAGGCGGTCAATTGACCGGTCCCGAACGATAAATAAAATGTTCACCGAACTTCCCTCTCAATAAGTCTATTTTTACGCGTACTGTGTGGCATGTGGCACTGTTCAAACTACATGCCACGCAAGTCAAGCTGTTGCATTTTGGGCAAAAAAAAAAAGTTGGATATCATCTCATGGTAGCACTCACCATTCCCAGTTAGGATACGGTTCGTAGCATTTTTGAAGAAGTACGATCCAATGATGCCACCAGGACTAAACTGTGGCTTTATCTGGATGCATTTGGTAGCTTTTGCAATGCTTCTAGCTGATCTTCACTCCAAAATCGAGAATTCTGCTTATTCACGCATCCATTGAGCCAAAAATGAGCTTCGTCGCTGAACGCAATTTTTCGATGAAGAAGTGGCTCTTCGGCAAACTTTCCAAGACCACATTCATCAAAAATTCTGAGTTGCAGTAAGTCGTTTGGCTTTAAGTCTTGCATCAGCTGTATTTTGAAAGGCTTCACACCTAAATCCTTCCGTAAAATTTTCCACGTTGTTGGGTAACAGAGGCCCAATTGCTGCGTAGGGCAACGAATCGATAATTTTTGGTCGTCATTAACACTGGCCGATACTGTTGCGATATTTTCTTCAGTTTGCACTCTACGTAAGCGTGTTGATTAGGGATGCTAATCGGGAAATCCCGAATCGAATTGGCATCGAAGAATCCAAAAGCCCTATAAAACGAATTAGAATGGTAACTGATTTAGATACTCAACTGTCCAAAGAAATAGATTTATTTATACCAGGAGGTGGTAGAGGTTAATACTTAAAGCTGTATACAGCTATCTTGGAACTATTTTACCAACAAATGTTGATTGGGAGAAGTGTTTTTCAACGGCATTTGGAATACAAATGATCTTGTCAACAAAATATTTTTATTACTAAGAGAAAATCACGATTTTCCTATGATTTTTCGGGATTTTTGGATCCCGAATTATCCCAAAATATCCCGGGATTTCGGAATCGGGATTTACAAAATCCCGAATCCCGGGATTTTTAAAAATCGATCCCCTTTGGCATCCCTAGTGTTGATGGTTTAATGTCGAACAATGTAAATTTGGTGCGAAATTTACCCGAATTGCCGCTGTAGTGAGTCCATTAAACTGACCGTAAAATGAAAGAAGGGCGCAATGAACTTTCTCTCTTAACCGGGCACGCATTTTGGTAATAAAATTCAAATGATTTGCAAGCGTTGTTCGTTTGTAAGACGATTCGTGGTTAAATTATAGACCAAACTGAAGATGTTTGACGGTAAAACGTGCGTGAACTATTTAAACCAGTGTTGCCAAAAAGATAATCGCTAAAAAAAAATCACCCGTTATAAGTGCTGTATTTTTTACTCCCGAAAGACGGTGCTTTTTGATGATCCTTTGTGGAATCAAGACCGCAATACCGTCCTATTTTGGTACAGATTTTAAACATTTCTATCATGAAATGGACGTTGTCATCAGGTTAAAATTAGTCTCTTAAAATCCACTCCTCTCATGTGTAGTTTCCTGTTGATCACATATGTGAGCTCGCTTATGTCCAGGATGTTTAAGCAATCCTTAAAGCAAAAATAAATAAATTGTAATGGGAAGGTTAAGGAGATCATTATACGTATAAGGTGATACGTGACATGTTTTGAATGAAAAAAAAGATAACTTTTATTCGTGATTGATTTTCCTTTTGTCTTTTTTGTTTTTTTGCAACATTTTTACGCCATTGCCTGGCTTTACAATGCGATAAGATTGCAGAAAATAAAAAGCAATTCTGATGGAAACGAAATATTTTAATTTGGTTTTAACATTATCCGGATTTATAACCAACACTTGCCTGCCACTCCTCCCTCCCTCCGCCCCTTTTTTTCCTTCGTTTTGTTGCAGCATGAAGACAGTAGTAGAGACAAGACAGCCAATGAATGGATTGCCAGATTTCAAATTAAAATATTACTGTTGGCAGCTTGTTTTTGTTTTTGTTGTTGTTGTTGGCTGGTGCTGCTTAAAGATTTATTATCTCCACTTAAATCCTTTACGCTGCGGCATTTCTTTTTTCGCCGTTTCAGCTTTACAACAATCTAGGATTTGATTTAAAAAAAAAAAGAGAGAAAAAAAGAAGAAGAAAAGACGAATAGAAATGCGAAAAAATATTTATTTTTTGTGGCAATAATTTATGCTGCTGCTGCTGATGCTGATGATGTTGCAACAAAAATACAAAAAAAAGATCTCAATTTCATTCTTAACTACGACTGGTGCTGCTGCTGCTGCTTCTATTGTGCTGCTGGTGGTTGCTGTCTATAAAATTTAATTTCGTTTAAAACTGGCAATACTGTTGTTGCTGTTATTGTTGTTGTTTATCCTGTTGTTGGTTGCTGGTCCTTTTTAGGAGCGACTTTTTTTCTTTTTGTGACGTTAAAAATCCGATTTTTGAATGTATTATTGCAGCAGCAACAAAAATAAAATAAGAGGGGAGAGGAGAGAGAAGAGAAGAGAGAGTAAAAAATTGCAACCAATTGACAGCAAATAACAAAAAGTTGCAAACATTTGACAAGGAAACCTTTAAATGCTTAAAAGTGCCTTCACACAGGCAGATACCCTAGCCTGCCTTAAAAAAAACATTAAAAGGGGGAAAGGGAAATGGGAAAAAAAAGCAAAAAACCAATAGAACAAACGCGACCCATTTATCATGTGGTGTTTGCCGTTGTAAAGAGTTTAAAAGGGGTCAACCAGCTAAACTATGGGCGCACAATACACAGCCAGCCCCCATTGTAGCAATGACTGGCATTCGACATCAGTCTCAGCCACCAGCTTTAAATTCCAGCTTTACTACTCCACAAATCAGTTTATAATGTTGCCGGTTCGTCTTATTTTGTTTTTTTTTTATGCCTCAGCCCTTAGCTGAAAAGGAAGTAAAACATATCACATCACCAGGAAGGCTGGCTGGCTAACTGGCTGGTTGGTTGCCTATGACTGAGTGTGTATGGTTGTCGGTTTAAGTAGCCAAGGATTTGTAAGGTGGCTTCAGGCTTTCTCTCTCTCTCTCTCTCTTTTTTTTGATGAAATTTTTCTGAGTCCATTGCTTCTCGTTGCTTGCAGTTTTATTACGTTCATATAAAATTGAGATTGTCATCAAATGCAAATAAATCTTTTGTTGTTGAAGTGCGAAATGGAAAGTATTCACAGCCTCTGAACGTATAAGACAGCCAAGTGAACCAATTGTGAAATGTAATGGTGGCTGGTGGCAGCACAAGAGGATGAAGTAAATAAAATCTTGGCCTGGCCTGGCTATAAAAAAACCCCCCTTCCCAATCAAAAGCCATCCAATTCAGCACAAAAACACAAACATTGGCATACGAAAAAATAACAATTTCAATGAGAGGATAAAGGATAAGGATGCACAACAACAACAACAATAAAACTTATTAATATTGTCATCGTCCTGCATAGCATTTCTACTAACTCTGGTGACCATGTAAAAGACTCTCTGTTTTTTCGTTTTTTTTTTTTTTGTGTTCATATTGCCTTTCATTCCTTGAAAGTATGTCAGTCAGTCAGTCAGTCAGTCAGTCAGTCACCCAGTAAATAAAGGTTTTATTAGCCAAACTCTATACTAGAGAATTGACAATTTCTATGCTTTAAATATTCCGAAAATCGAAATTATTAGAGAAAGTCCTTTTTAAGGCTTTTGTTTTTAGACGTTGCATAGAAAAATTTGCTTAAACAGGGCATGAATACATTGTTAACTACAGGGTGGCTGATATATAATGGAACAAAGTAATTTTTTTTTTAATTTTATTGTTCAAAAGCAAAAAATGTTGAAAATAACATTAAAATTTAGAATCAGTTTAGATTTTTGTTCGAATTGGCCACCTTTAGTACGAATTATGGCCTTCAAACGGCCGATAAATTCATGACAGGCTGCTCTGCGTTATTTTGGCCTATTTCCGGCGAAGCGCCGTCTTCAGATGATCAACATTTTGGTATTTTTTTAGTGAGAACCTTACTCTCCAAAATGCCTTAGAAGCAAAAGTCCAACGGATTGAGATCTGGAGATTTTGGTGGCCATTGTGCGGTAGAAATGAAGCCATTCTTGGTTGACGCGTGCTGAGTGCGATGGTGCCGAGTCCTGTTGGAATGTCCATGGTCTGCGGCCGAAATGTTTCTCTGCTGAGGGCTTCAATACTGTCTTTAAGACATTTTCCCGATAATATTTGGCATTTATTTTGACCCCACGGTCGATGAATACGAGCGGGAAGCGACCATCGGCCGTTACGGCGGCCCACACCATTACCATCAGCGGCGCTTGAGTTCTGGTGGCCAATCGCCTTTTCAGTTGACCTCTTAATATTACATATTAATATTTTATTTGTTCACAACCGGATTGAAATCCGGAGATTTTGGTGGCCATTCTTGATTGACGCATGCCAAGTGCGGTGGTGCTGTGTCTTTTTGGAATATCCATGGTCTGCAGTCGAAATGCTTGTCTGCCCAGGGCTTCAATACTGTCTTTAAGACATTTTCCCGATAATATTTGGCATTTATTTTGACCCCACGGTCGATAAATACGAGCGACGAGCAACCATCGGCCATTACAGCGGCCCACACCGTTACCATCGGTGGAGTTTAGTTCTGGTGGCCAATCGCAGATGTAAATTTTCAGTTGACCTCTTTGGCAAGTAAACCCGATCATTTTGTTTGTTTTCACAAACAGCTCATATCGTTCTTGCGATATGTTCAGCTCACGAGCAATTTCTCTACCACTGCGGCGTGGATTTCGATCAAATCTCGCCTTCACTTTTCGGATAATTTCTGGTGTTGTTACCGTTTTTTTCGTCCACTTTTTGGATGCGATGCAACACGGCCAGTATCACGGTAATAGGCAATGGTACGAGAAACAAAAAATTTATTCACATTGAAATGCTTGAGGGTGCAGCCCTTGCGCTGATCAACTTCTTCCTTTCCCTGATTTGGCGGAACTTGGTTAGTACAGGGACTGCGTTTCACCCGTGGCATCACAACGGGCCGCCATGCGTGCTCAAGTGAGCTTTGTGATATCAGAGCTACCACTACGACCTAACCTAACCTAACCTAAATGCTGGAGGGCTCTAACGATAGTCACATGTGGTTTCCCTGCCAAATATAAAGCAAGCACACTATCACGCTTGAATTCCATCATGAATAACTTTTTTTTCTGAATGCAATAGATCAAAATGCTTTTGTAAGCTTGTAAATGATAAAATGAACTATCACTGGATGAAATCTGTCAGCTGTCAGAAGAGCGGTTTACAAATGATAACCAACCTGAAGTTGGTTGCAATACATATCAGCCACCCTGTATATACATATGTACATACTTAATTGGCCATTAAAACCTTAGCTGCCAGATGAACAAAGCAACAAATCGTCAAATATTAGAAAAAAAAAACAATAAATCGTCAGGTTAGGTAGATAGGCAGGCAGAGGCAGTTCTCTAGCCAAAGAAGTTGAATGTGGACACCCAGGCGTCATAGGGCGCATTTTGATATAGTCCTGGAACAACTCTGAGCATTTAGTGAAGCGATTCAACTGCCAATGCCAATCATGCATATATGATATCCATATCATCTATGTAAATAGTAGGCACCTTTTCTCCTCTGACAGAAAATATACCTAATTGATGAATGGACAATCGCGTTCCAGCAGTTTTAAGGCGCCGAAATCTAATGCATTTTGTATTCTTGCCTATAATGCAATGCTCTGTTATCGTTTAGCCGACCATACTAAATGTGTGCCTCTAAAGTTTAAACAAACTTATCCTCCTAAAAGCTCATGTAATGTAAAAAGTCCACTGTAGTTGGTATTGACCAAAGATCAGCAATGAATCGTTTTTCCGCTACTCATAAGCACTCATGCAATTTTGAGTATGATTGAATCAACAGAATTGAAATTCAACTACTCTGAGTCATTGGTACTCGCTACAACATTGATTTATAAGTATAAGTAGCAATGAGTATGAGTGTAAAATTGACATCAAACTCACAACATTCAAAATATGTTTGATTCATAAGCCTACTCATTCTGATTCTCATTCTAACAATTTAGAAAAATACTTATAAGTGATTCGAGTGATTCGAATCATTCAACAAAATTTACAGTCTTTGTTGTTGTTGCATATACAAACAAAGAAGAAGACAACAATCAAAGCATACACACAATCTTCTTGTGAGTATTGCAATGCTCATACGCGAATCATACTTATTTTGTGCTTCGTGTAAATGTTAAGTAGAGACGAGTCGAACGAAGTCAATAACATCATGCGAATTGTTAAGTATGAGTACGATAAGTACTTCCAACTTTGAGTATAAGTATTATGAGTATCATATTAAAATAAATATGAATGCGTATAAGTATCAGAAATTATAAGTATGACTCGAATCTACTCATCGTTTTGAATACTTGTTGCTGTTGTCTGGTATTGACTAACATCATATTGTCAGTATACTTTATATTGAATTCTATTTAAAACATATTACTCATACGCACCCATACTATCTCTCCTATACTAGAGTAATTACTCTGAAAAGTATGCAACAAAAAATAATTTTTAATTTTGTTGTATACGGTATTAATAGAATTTAATATCACTCATACGTTACGGTACATGCATTGATGTCAGATAAGTAAAAGCATCAAATCGTCAAAAATCGTTATTAAAAAAAACCTGAAAATATAACACTTACTCCTCTATATTACTAAACTAAATTTTTAAAAGAAATAATTGCAAAGCAAACACCAATAATCGTCAAAATAATGGCATAAATCGTGCTATCGTCAAAATGATATTTTTGGAGCTAAAAATCGTCAAAATGCTATCATTCTGCTATCCTGTCGAGATATCTGCGACAGCCGTACACCGTCTTGTAGTTCATTACGTTAGAACTTAGAGGCTTGATAGCCGCCTGGCTATCAGAAAGTATTGCGACATTCCACTTGGAGACCCTTCCGTCCCTAACAATTCTCGCCGCAGCCTGTATTGCGACATTCCACTTGTTGACCCTTCCGTCCCCAATAATTCTCGCCGCAGCCTGTATTGTGACATTCCACTTGGAGACCCTTCCGTCCCTAACAATTCTCGCCGCAGCCTGTATTGCGACATTCCGTTTGGAGAGCCTTCCGTCCCCAATAATTCTCGCCGCAGCCTGTATTGCCACCATCTCCGCCTGAAAGACACTGCCGTGGTCTGGCAGTCTTATAAACTGGGCTATGCCAACCGATTCCGAAAAAATTCCACTGCCAACAGCTTCATTCAGCTTCGAACCATCGGTGTAGATATGTACGGAGTCTAAAGTGACTTAAATCGACTTCAAAAAGATGCACTGTAATCTCTCTGTTTTTTTAAATCTAAAAAACGTTTGTGTTGGGTTTAAGACATGCTATCCATCCCCATAGTCTCACTCGCTCACTCACTCACTCACTGATCTATTCACTTCAGCATGTCTTGTTTTGCGTAAATATTGTTTGTTATTATTCTAGTTGTTGTTGTAATTGTTGTTGTTGTTCTCGTATATTATTATTGGAATAACAAGTTCATTGTGTCTGAGACATGCTCTAAAACCAAATTGAGTTAAGATGACAACAGCAACAACGATGCGTCGTTAATTCTCTTATGGATAACACCACCATCACCAACCCTGATACACTGACTGCTGGGGCGTATGTATATTGTCGATACAATGAATATTAAAAGAAAAGAAATATTTTGCTATCGTTCTTCCTCTGATATACTATAAATGCTGTTATTGCATGCATAAGAACAACTGCAACTACGTTTACAGCTCTGTAGCAGATGCATCAGCCACCCATCCCATCCTTGTCGAGTACAGCATCAATTGTGTTCAACATTCTTGAACGAAATTTTTGCAAAAAGTGCGTGAATGCATTTGCTATGCTAAAGTGAAGTGAAGAGGTCACCACTAGAGGGCTTAAGATGCAGGGGTTAGGATAAAAGTAATGTTTATCAACTTTAAATGGGGCAAGATATTTAAAATACTTAAATTCTTGTACAGTAAATGTCACAGATAATCGGACAAGTGCTGGCACGTTTACTATTTGCATTGAACTCCATTCTCAAATAGCTAAACATGTCAGATGGCATCAGAATTACCTTATCTGTGCTAAAATTTAGTACATATTGGCTCTTCCCTAGAAAACATATGTTCGCCCTTCTCCACATTAAGTATGGTGCAGCTGTTGATTGTAAAATTGCTTAAATAGTATCTCAATGTAATCGTTGAGTCATCAATTTAAAGTCATGGCTCTTAAGCCAGTCGCGTAAATAATTTAAAGGTTCACCTAAATTGGTCAAGGAAAACCTCCTCTCGCTGTCCTATAATGTGACTATGAACTGTCCAGCCATACTATTAAGGTATGATCGTGGAAAATCTCTCACTTATTGTCCTACGATGCGACAGTAAATTCCTAATGTTTACTTTGAGAGGAGGGTATTACTCCGGAAAAGTGTCCTATATTGTATTCAATCCCTCTCAATTCAAATTGTGTTAAAATCCTTTATGATGGTTACTATGATTGTAATTCCGTGCATCTCCTGTAAACTACCTCAAAACGTGGTTGATAAACACCGCATCTTAATGGGAAGTAGTACAGTAAGACGCCGCTTAACGCGAGGGAATACGTTCCAATAAGTTGCAAAGCTAAACGAGCAATACATATTATACACCATCGCTATATAGTGCACTATAAGCATCAATATAATAGGCGATTTAGGGGAGGGAATACCAATACACCGCGTAATACTGAAACAGCATTAAGCGGGGTCTTACTGTATGTCCACCTCTAAAATCAAATTAACAGAAACAGTTCACTATTGAAAATGGGTACAGCCACCGTATTGTGAGGCCTATTTTGAAAAGATTATTAAAATACCATCTTCAAGATCCAGTGATTAATAAATACCAATCACCTGAACTAAACTTACATATCGAAGGATCAATCCCCCATCTGGTTATTAATTTTCCCCATGAATTTTATTCCCTTTTCCATAAATGATTGTGTATAAATTTGAACTTTCCACTTTTCAATTATAAACAGTGTGTATTCACTTAGTTCTAATACCAGAAGTAGCTGTCATTGATACATTTTTCTGACCTTTGACGATTACTATTGGCATTCACTGTATATAAGTTTAAAAAATTTAATTTTACTGTACACTATAAAACTTTTATAAGAATTTTCAATCTTATGATACTTAAAATATACTTTACTTGGTCAGCCATGTTATACATATTATTTCAGTTGTGTATGTTGACTTTTCTTCCGCACTGTACACAAAATTAAATGCATAAAATTGAAAACTATTAGATATGCAATGATAATATTTGCATAATAGTTTATTATATGATGTTATATTATGCAATAACAAAAGAATTCTTATGTGGTTTTATAACAAATCTTAATACGAGGGTCGTTACAGGGAGTTAGCTATAATAAAATATAAAAAATAAAATGAAACATGATGTTTTATTGCCAGTCATTTAGACTGTTTGCAATGTTTTTCGTAAGTATTTACTTGCTAGACTTTAAATCCTACCCTCGTATATAGTAAACATGAAAATTTTATTGAGTTTTTTTTGTGGTTGTTCACACAGGTTTTAACTTCAATTTCTTTGATTTTTTTTCCGTTTTTTTTTTTAAAGAAACTTTACAATGCAATTTGTGGGCAATTAAAAACCAGAATTTTTTAAAACAAAAAAAAAAACGGACCAGAAAAAAATGAAATTCAATATTAAATTGTAAAATTTTTTAAAAAAAAAAACAAGAAAATTATCATTTAATTGTTGTTATTGTTGCAATTTAATGTCTAACAATTAAATATTTTTGTAAAATTCTTTTAATTCTTTATGTGAATATTTGTTTTTCTTTTTAATTTAAAAATTTTTTTATAAGAAAACTTAGGTTTTTTCTTTTGAAATCGTTTGTGGAAATAATAGTTTTTACGTTACTTGTTACTTATATGCCCTATCACCTATTTGGATAGTAATTTTCACTTTAAAAACTTTAAAATGTTATTTAAATTTGTAAATATTTAACCAAACTAATCGTCTGTTGTATAGAAAAGGTTATGCAAAGTAGTTGTAATAGGGCATGGCCACCCTATTGAGTGGAAGAGGAGAAACCCTCTATATACTCGTATCATCATAGTTTTTCGGGTTTCATGCAGTTCAGAGCTTTCATTCCCCTCCAAAATCATCCATACACAGGGCCCTAGCCTCAGAGGAAATAACCTCTCCAACGAACTGCTTAGGAGAGGCAGTTTTTTTTGGAAAAGAGTAGGGCAAGTATCAGAAAACGAATAAAATGCGGTAAGGGCCTTCATCGAAGTCGCCCTGGTTTAATAGGTAGTGTGTTGCCTTATTAGACGAAAGGCCCGGGTTCGTATCCCAGGTCAGACATCAAAACGAAAAATATTTCTTCGGCGACTTCCTCTCAGCAGATTTCTGGCAAAGACTCTGAGAGTAAAAATTGCCATGAAAAGCTTCTCAAAAATCTGCCGTTCGGAGTCGACTTTAAACTGTAGGTCCCGCCACTCATGTATAAAATTAACGCACGACATAGTGGTGTGAGGAAACTAGGACCGTAGTACAATGGGTCACATCTTCGACCACCGAGTATGTACTTGTCAGAATTGACAAGTACACGTCCTCTAACCTAACCTAACCTAGATCTTCTTTCAGCAGATTGCTGACAAAAACTCTGAGAGTAAAAAAACCTGCCATGAAAAGCTTCTCAAAAAATTTGTTGTTCTGAATCGACTTGAACTGTAGGTTCTGCTACTCGTGGATAAAATTACGCACACAACACGAGTAGTGTTAGAAGCTAGGACGTTGTACAATGGGTCATTTCGACCTCCGGGTACTGTACTTGTCACAGTTGATAAGTACACGTCCTCTAACCTAACCTAAGGCCCTTCATGAAGCACTTTGTATCTTTGAACTTGATTAAAACGAAAGTGTGTTTGATATCATATCATGCCATTGAAATTTTTTAATGAATTTGAATGACCTAAGTTGCCGTTATCTAGTAGGTACTGTGTTGGTTTAATAGGCCACACATCCCCCCAAAAAAACGGCAACTTTCTCTCTGCAGATTTCTGGTAAAAACAAAATTGCCCTGAAAAGTTTCTCAAAAATCTGTCGTTCGGTATCGACTTTAAACTGTAGGTTCCGCTACTCGTGGATAAAATTAACACACACAACATAAGTGGTGTGAGAAGCAGGGTTGTAATCCCGACTAAAGGAAATTTAAAATTTGAATACAATGTAAGACATCGTTGACATCTTTTATTAATTTGAAGGCCTCATCCGAAACGTTCAATTTTCCTTGAGTCTAGCACATAAAATAGGGGAAATTTTAGGCGATGGCATGGCTTACGTTATTTCTGGCGACCGCTGTGATTTATGGCTTACTTGCATGCATCTAGGGCGCAAGAAAACCTTACAAGGCAATCTCTAACAACGCCAAATTGCAACGATCTCGGTGGCTAGTTTAGATTACCTTCACGTGAAAGGACCATGCCCTCAAATCGCTCATACAAAATATTCAATGTGGCATTAGCTATGCGACATGTTGAAACTACATATCATTGGTGGCCTGATCGTTTAATCCATGCAAAAAAAAAAATTGGTTATAATCGACCTATAATGTTGGACCTCGACAGTGATGGTGTAGCTAGCTTCGCTCTTAAAGAAATTTGGACCAATGAATGCACCTGCCGAAAATCTACACCATACAGTGAATTTTTTGTTATATATTAGACCGTGTACCGTTCGATATGTGTATTTTGTTGTTGTCTATTTATTTCGTCTGCCTAACATTATTTAACGGAAGTAAGGCTGGAGTCGCCGTAGTTTAGTAGGTAGTGTGTTGGCTTATTAGACGTAAAGCCAGGGTTGGAGCCCCAGGCCAGACATCAAAACAAAAAATGTATTTCTTCGGCGATTTCCTGTTAGCAGATTGCTGGCAAAAACTCTGAGAGTAAATAAACCTGCTATGAAAAGTTTCTCAAAAATCGGAGTCTGTTTAAACTGTAGGTCCCGCCACTTGTGTATAAAATTTACACACACAACATAAGTGGTGTGAGAAACTAGGTCAATAATTATAAATTATTTAAAAAAAAAACCAAAAGTTTTCCATCAGGAATCGTACATTTTATAAGAATTTATAGGTGTTGAGGCCAAGAAGCCGGAATTATGGATTCTCTGACTCAAGAGCCCAAGAGCAGTAGGAGATCAAAGGCTGATTGCGATCTTACGCTTCTAGTACATCGTCACATTGGATTGCGAAATACTATGCTAAAATGCGACAGAGTCCAGCAAAGGCTTCTAAGACTGTAGCTTTTGGACAAGTACTTGGCCTAAAGCTTATTTGCAAATCCTAGCGTATAGAGTTCAGAAACTGAGCACGCGTGACGATTATTATGGTCAGGCGTTATAAAATTTTCAAAAACCAAAAGTTTTTCATCAGGATTTGAAGGTTGAGGCCAAGAACCCGGAATCATGGATTCTCTAACAGAAATTTGATCTCCATATGCATGCTTTGAAACACTCGCTAAAGCTTCATTATAGTACTCATTGGTGCTCTCTCTCTTTCTCTTTC
Source organism: Sarcophaga peregrina (assembly GCA_014635995.1). NCBI lineage: Eukaryota > Metazoa > Arthropoda > Insecta > Diptera > Sarcophagidae > Sarcophaga > Sarcophaga peregrina. The sequence goes on from CM025793.1 coordinate 39,343,798, forward strand.
TGTTTCTCTTTGTTCGCAGGAAAACATTTCCTTTTTACTAATTTTTTCATTGTTTTCCTCTTTACAAACGCTGTTTTCCGGCATCTACTGCTCACTTCACTCCACACTTTCTCTCTATCTCTCTCTCTCTCTCTCTCAAGCTTCCGCTGCCGTTAGTCTATTTGTGGGTTTGCATTTGTCGTCAAAAGGATAATGAAAGCGTATGCAAATCTATTTCCTGAGTTATTTCGTATTTTAATCTGCTCTCTCCCTCTTATCTTCTTCCTACTCCTCTCTGTCGTTAATCTTTGGTATTCGCTTCCATAATAATAATTTTTCTTTGTTGTTGTTGTTCTTGTTGTCGCCAGTGTTGTATTATTACTTTATCTCTTTATGTTGTTGCATTTCTTGTTGTCATTTATTTATACACTCACTCACTCACTCACTCCCTTTCATTCTCTCATTCATTCGCTCGTATTTTTGCTCCAGATATTCTTCTCAATTGCGACACATTTGAACTTCATGCAGCTATACAAGCGTAAAAGACAATCAAGCTACACAACTGTGAGGTATATGAGTATGAGTACGAGTATGAGATGATGATGGAGCCGAGATGTTTATTATTGTGTTGTGGGCATCCTGGTGCATGTCTATGTCCTGTCCTATGTATAGTTGGTGTGGGTGTTGAAAGAACACAGAATTACAATGAGACTATAAAGTGTGATGCTTTAAATTTTTATTAAGTCTCTCTTGTGAATAGTGGGTCAGTTAAATGGGTTTCTTTTCAAGTTTTCAGTTTCAGTTAACAAAAGTGAGAAATGAGGTCATAATTTTGAAGAGATTCAAACGAGATTGTTGTCCACTCCAAAAGCACAGATTAATATTTGTTTGTTTGTTTGTGCATGAAATGTTTGAAAGAGATTTAAAGAGTTTTTTGGGGTCGTTACATAGTGCTTGTTAAGGCTTCCGAAAATGCTGGCTTTGGTGGTGCTGCTCTATATATTTAACACATTCGCTGCTAAGGACGAGTATACTCGTCTTTGCATTTTGCTACTGCAAAAGCTTGCATGTTATAATATATTTAAAGTAGGACGAGTAAACTCGTCTTGGCAGCGCGGCAGGGTATCCCGTTACTTTAAATATATTATAACAGGGTATCCCACACTGCCAAAGCGAGAATACTCGTCCTACTTTAAATACTTTTAAATTAGCAAAATTATTTTTGCCAATCGACAATAGTGGATTTCTAAGTGTTGCCAATTTCCGCAATGTGTCTCGTTTTATTCTGTGTGTAAATTTTATACACAAGTGGCGGGACCTACAGTTAAAACAGACTCCGATTTTTAAGAATCTTATCATAGCAGAAACTTTTGCCAGAAACGTGCTGAGAAGAAATCCCCGAAGAAATACTTTTTTTTTGTATTTTGTTTTGATGTCTGGCCTGGGGCTCCAGCCCTGGCTTTACGTCTAATAAGCCAACACACTACCTACTAAACTACGGCTGCCAACAACGAGTATACTCGTCTTTGCATTTTGCTACTGCAAAAGCTTGCATGTTATAATATATTTAAAGTAGGACGAGTAAACTCGTCTTGGCAGCGCGGCAGGGTATCCCGTTACTTTAAATATATTATAACAGGGTATCCCGCACTGCCAAGACGAGTATACTCGTCCTACTTTAAATGCTTTTAAATTAGCAAAATTATTTTTGCCAATCGACAATAGTGGATTTCTAAGTGTTGCCAATTTTCGCAATGTGCCTCGTTTTATTCCATTTTCTTTATTTTATCCATCTGCGTGATTTATTATTTGTTTTCTAATAAAACGTACGCAAATACGAGATAGGATACCGAGTTCTTCTGCCTTCCTATTGCCAACGACGAGTATACTCGTCTTCAATAACACTCAATATATAAATGGCAATGGGAATGCCTTCATATAATTTAGGCTTAGCAACGAATGTGTTAATCGATTCCAGAATCAAGGGGATGCTTATCAAACTCATTCAGTAATTTCAGTGCTTGGCTTCAGAGCCCTTTGCCAGTTTCAGAATAATCTCCAATGACGCAGGCATTCAATACATTGGAAAAAGTCGCATGACGTAAACCAGCCTCTAATAATCTCCTCTCAACGAATCTCCAGTCGTCACCATTCATCTACTTCTTCAACTTCCTCCACAACAACCAATATGATGACCTGTGGATTATCACTTATCGCTACCAAGAAAACCTGTACAGTTAGCTTTAAAATTTTGCTGTATTTCCCTAGTCCTAGCCAGTGCTTCCATCTTCAGCTCAGACATTTCGAGCAAAACAAAAAATATACAAAAAGACTCGTGAGAGTAAATTAAATTTGCCATGAAAAGTTTTGTTCGGAATCGAAACTAAACTGTACGTCATGCATAAAATTAATGCACTTAAGTGGTGTGATAACCTACTTTGTAATCCTGACTGAAAGGACTTGGGGTCGTAAAACATCACCGCATCTCCTTATTATAAGCTTCTTGGCTTTGTTGCAGTTGAATTGATCAACTTTTCCAAGTTATTTTTAGGAAGTTCTTGAATAATAGGGTTGCCATATGTAGTCGCCGTGGTCTAGTGGGTAGTGTGTTAGCTTATTAGACAAAAGGCCCGGGTTCGTATCCCAGGTCAGACATCAAAACGAAAATTATTTCTTCAGCGACTTCCTCTCAGCAGATTTCTGGCAAAGACTCTGAGAGTAAAAATTGCCATGAAAAGCTTCTCAAAACTCTGTCGTTCGGAATCGACTTTAAACTGTAGGTCCCGCCACTCATGTATAAAATTAACGCACACAAGTGGTGTGAGAAGCTAGGTCGTAATCCTGACTGAAGGGTTGTAATGGCCAAATGTGTATGTATGTATGTAGTTGACTACCCCTATTGTATTGATCCCCAGTCTGAGTGAGTAGTTAACTAGCCATTCTATGACGTACGTTCGTTCATCAGCCATCTTCCTGGAGCTATTATTGGCGGGGTATATAAAAACCCTATAATTTTTAAAACCTGAAAAGCTTCAACTAGAATTTGGTTTGTTATGCTTTCAAGGTGTTTTCAATGTAAAATTTGTAGGACACTAGAGTCTTTCATTGACTGAATCTACTCTTTAGGGTCATGTTCACTAGCAGTGCATCATCTTCTCCTCATATTCATTACAACTTCTAGCTTTTCTTCTTATAGTTTTGCCAATTTTAATATTTTTAAGGTGATTTGCTGAAACTCTATTGCTTTTGAAACATTTTCCTTGGCTACACCCTTTTCTTGTACTCGTTTTTTTAAAGCTTTGAGAACAATTTCTGTGCTTTAGCAGTGATGGAATCGTTATCGTTATCACCGCTGTTGCAGTTGTTCCAATTGTTTGTTATTTAAATCTACTTACGAGCACAAGTTACGAGGGTGGTGTCAAAATTAATCAAAGGGAACAAAGCAATGCGAATATTGCTTTCCAGTCCAAGGGAACAAAGCGATGCAATATTGCCTTTCCTCAGTCCCCGCACATATTTCTCCTGCAGTCTCTCTCTCCATCCCTCCCCAGCCCTCTCTCTCTCACATCATCTCTCTCTCTCTCCCTTCCTCTCCTCTCTCTTCCCTCCCTCGCCTCGATCTCTTCTCCACCTCTCTCTCTCTCTCTCTCCCTCCTCTCCCTCCCCTTTCTCCTCTCACTCTCTCTCTCCCTCCCTCTCTCTCCCCCTATCTCTCACTCTCCCTTACCCTCTCTCTATCTCTCTCTCTCTCCTTCTCTCTCTCACTCTCCCTTACCCTCTCTCTCGCTCTCCCTTACCCTCTCTCTCTCTCTCCCTCCCTACCTCTCTCAGGTATTCTTCGCTATACGAAAATGTCTTTTTTGAAAAGACATGCGATTGATCAACAATATTGTCGGGGCATCTTGAGACACATCTGCTTTCCGGAGTGTTTCATTGGTTTTCCTTATTATTTTGCAGTTTTCCTTATCCTAGGCACGCTTCGTCCATTTCGTACTCTGTTACTTTCGTGACCGCTTAACAAGTGTGTCGGGAAGAACTTTCCTTTCAAGCCGTAAGTTGCAGTATAAATTAGTGGACCAATCTTCACTTTTAATCTTCTAATCCAGATGCCGTATTTCTAGGTGCTTTCATTCAGCCACATCATCTTCAAATTACAGAACGATTCAGTAATCTTATCCCCCTGTAGATTGCATTTGTTCCTATCCAATAAGTTTTCCTATTTAGAGCCTCGCCTAGTGGAGTCTGCACGCGTGAGCTGAGGCCAATCAATCAAATCTACAAAATACAAATTTTTTTTACTATTACTAGAGTTGTTCTTGAAACTCCCATTGCCTCTTTTAAGGGCAATAAATCGATTGCATATCAGAGATCAGCAACGAGTATTCAAAACGATGAATAGATTCGAATCATACTTATAATTTCTGATACTTATACGCATTCATACTTATTTTAATATGATACTCCTACTACTCATACTCAAAGTTGTAAGTACTCATACTTAACAATACGCATGATGTTATTGACTTCGTTTGACTCTTCTCTACTTAACATTTACACGAATCACAAAATAAGTATGATTCGCGTACGAGCACTGCAATACTCATAAGAAGAGAGTGTGTGTGCTTTGCTTGTTGTCTTTGTCTTTCTTTTCTTCTTTGTTTGTATATGCAACAACAACAAATGCTGTAAATTTTGATGAATGATTCGAATCACTCGAATCACTTATAAGTATTATAAGTATTTTTCTAAATTTATGAATCAGAATGAGTAGACATATGAATCAAACATATTTCGAATGTTGTGAGTTTGATGTCAACGTTGTACTCATACTCATTGTTACTTATACTTATAAATCAATCTTATAGCGAGTACGAAAGAATCAGAGTAGTTGAATTTCAATTCTGTTGAATCACTCATACTCAAAATTGCATGAGTGCTTATGAGTAGCGGAAAAACGATTCATTACTGATCTCTTCCTACTCGCTCGATTGTACTTTCTTTCAGCTTTCTGTTGTGCGGGATATTTGTGCGTGAATCAATCTTCATCCGTGAGCCGAGGATATCCTCTAATGCGGATCTTTTTTTTAACAATTTCTAAAGTGAATACGTCATTCGTTTAGGCAACACAGAGAATCGTAATCGGTTTTTCCTTTTGGTTAAACTGACTAGCCACTTTTTACCAGGATTCTACTACTCCAAAGGAAATCTAAGATCCCTTTAAGCTTTGAAGGTTTATTCGTATAACGTTGCCAAGGGTGGCTAAATTTTTAGGACTATCCTCGTAACGCCTTTCGCCTTTATAAAGCATGTATTTGCAAGTGCGAATGCTTGCTTTCTAGCTAAAGAGCTAAAAATCCATTTCGTTGATAGCAAAATGATGATGAAGATGCGAATGAGGATGATAAAGAACGTTGAATGATTTCTCTTTGTACGTCAGCTAGCTTTGAAGGATATAAATTCAGTAAATGAGTGTTGTTGGTGTTGGTGTTTGTATTTGTGCTGGTATTGGTGTTGATGTTGGCGTTGGTGTTCGTGTTTATGTTTTCAAAAAAAAAAGTGTACAGTAAAACCCCGCTTAATGCTGTTTCAGTAATACGCGGTGGTAGTAATGGGATTCCCCTAAATCGCGTATTGTGCACTATATAGCGACGGTGTATACTATGCATGCCTCGTTTAACGCTGTTTCGTTTAGCGGGGTCTTACTGTATGTTGTTTTGCCAATTCTGTATGCATTTGTATATTTAAGTGTGTGTTAAACTTTTTAAATGAGTGTGTTATTCTTTTCATTTTTTTTATGGGGGGTTTAAACAGGAGCTACACTCACCCACACAAGTAGAAACACTTACTGGAGAGGGGCATAGGAAAAGAAAAATAACGAAGCAAACAAAGATGTTGAGCAAGAAAAAGGAAAAAAGTTTCTTTGGAACTCTTGAATTCACAAGTAAAACAATCACGCATTCTTAACAATAAACAAAATGCAATATTGTTAACCACTGCTAACTCCCCCCTCCCCTTTAGTATTCATGGGCCGCCCCAGTTCTAGCAAGGGAACTAAATAATAAACACGTAACAACTACTACTACTACTACCACTTGCATAAGTGCATGTAAATGTAATTGTAGTTGTTATAGCGGTTGCTTGCTTTATTATATTAGAGATCCATTTGCATGGGTATCACGGAGACAGAGAGAGAGAGAGAGAGAGAGAGAGTGAGCGTAAGCTTGTGATACTCTATTATTCTTGTATATCACGCTTCATAGCAGCTATGTATGCTTCTGAGACTAGCTTTAACTGTATATTTCTATATTTGTGTGTGTATGTGTTTACGTGTACGTATACGTCTGTCTACTTGTACAAGTGACTGACTTTCTTTCTCTATTTTTTTTTGTTGTTCTTTCTCTATAAACAAAGTTTTTGAATGGGAATTCACTGTTCTGTTCTGTTCTGTTCGGTTCGCTTCTGTTCTTTTTATTTTTCTTTTTTTTTAATAACACAAGAAAGAGTGCAAATATGTCAAGAAAATTAAATGGGAAAATGAAATCAAATTGTTAAAAAAAAAAAAACAAAAAAAAAATATTTTATACTCGTTTGCTCCTACGTCTTATAAGAAATAGTTTTTTTTTTACTCTCTTGAAAAACTCGAAAAAGAAGAATAAACTAAAAAGTGTCTACTGTTCTATAGAGTGACTTGAGAATTTATTTCAAACCCATGGTTAATTAATTAGCAACCTAAGGGTGCAATTAATTATTTCATATGTACTCAATAGGCTTCAGAAACAGTGTCTATCGTGAACATAATATATTCGATTCGATGTTTTGTACCAAGTCACCTTAGTGCACTAAGTAGTTTGTAGGCTTATTTGACGAGATTCTATGGTTTCCACTCAAGCTCATATAAATGCTCTCTGTAGTACATACATAATTGGCAATTACAACCCTTCAGTCAGGATTACGACCTAGTTTCTCACACCACTTATGTTGTGTGCGTTGATTTTATACATGAGTACCTACGGCGGTACCTACAGTTTAAAGTCGACTCCGAACGATAGATTTTTGAGAAGCTTTTCATGGCAATTTTTACTCTCAGAGTCTTGCCAGAAATCTGCTGAGAGGAAGTCGCCGAAGAAATATTTTTCGTTTTGATGTCTGACCTGGATTCGAACCCGGGCCTTTCGTCTAATAAGCCAGCACACTACCCACTAGACCACGGCGACTTCATGCTCTCTGTAGTAGCAAATTGAAAATAGCCTTGGTCTAGTAGGTAGTGTGTGGTGTCTCGGTTCAAACCACAGGTCAGGCATCTCCAACTAAACTCAATATGAAAAATATATCTTCTACGACTTCCTCTTAGCAGATTTCGGGTAAAAACTGTGAGAGTAAAAAGTTGCCATGAAAAATTTCCCAAAAATCTATCGTTCAGCGTCGATTTTAAACAGTAGGTCCCGCCAATCATGCGTCTAGACATAATTGGTGTGAGAAGCTAGGTCGAAAATCTAACTAAAGGCTTGTAATGACCAATTATATATACATACATACGTACATAATTGGCCATTACAACCCTTCAGTCAGGATTATGACCTAGCTTCTCACACCACTTATGTTGTGTGCGTTAATTTTATACATGAGTGGCGGGACCTACAGTTTAAAGTCGACTCCGAACGACAGATTTTTGAGAAGCTTTTCATGGCAATTTTTACTCTCAGAGTCTTTGCCAGAAATCTGCTGAGAAGAAGTCGCCGAAGAAATATTTTTCGTTTTGATGTCTGACCTGGGATTCGAACCCGGGCCTTTAGTCTAATAAGCCAACACACTACCCACTAGACCACGGCGATTTCACCCAATTATATATGGATTTTGGCAAATAACTCTCAGAGTAACTTAAATTGCCACACGAAGTTAATGTAAAACTAAAGGTTCTTCATTCTGGATGTTGGAAGTCGCTGTAGGACATGATTCAAACCCGTGGTTAAACCTCTCAAACAAAATCTGAAAATGTGACCTCTGATTTCTGGGAAAAACTCTGACAGTAAATAAAAAAAAAGTGCCATTAAAATTTTCACAAAAAATCTGTTGTTTTAAGTTAAATTTAAACTACAGTACCCGTCAACTCATGTTTAAAACATGGGTGTTGTGAAAAACTAGGTTGTAATCTTGACTAAATAGTGCTGTAATGACCAATTATGATGTATGTATGTAGCATGGGTGTTGTGCGGAACTAGATTGTAATCCAGACTAAAGGATTGTAATAATTAATTAAGTCAGTACAGTAAGACCCCGCTTAACGCTGTTACAGTATTACGCGGTTGCAAATCCGGTGTATACTATGTATCTTTTTCAAAGCTTTTTTGTTAGTCTGTTCAGAATTCGCCCGTGGTCTAGTAGGTAGTGTGTTGGTGTATCCCAGGTCAGACATCAAAACGAAAATTTAAAAATATTTTTTCGGCGACTTCCTCTCAGCAGATTACTGGCAAAGACTCTGAGAGTAAAAATTGTCATGAAAAGCTTCTCAAAAATCTGTCATTCGGAATCAACTTTAAACTACAGGACCCGTCAACTCGTGTATAAAAATTAACGCACACAACATAAGTGGTGTGAGAAGCTAGGTCGTAATCCTGACTGAAGGGTTTATGTGATGTATGCTAGCATAGGTGTTGTGATAATGTCGGTATGACCATATGTGTATGTATGTAGCATGGTGTGTGCGGCACGATTGTAATCCAGACTAAAGGATTTTAATAATTAATTAAGTGTACAGTAAGACCCCGCTTAACGCTGTTTCAGTATTACGCGATTGCAAATCCGGTGTATACTATGTATCTTTTTCAAAGCTTTTTTGTTAGTCTGTTCAGAAGTCGCCGTGGTCTAGTAGGTAGTGTGTTGGCTAATTAGACGAAAGGCCGGGGTTCGTATCCCAGGTCAGACATCAAAACGAAAAATATTTCTTCGGCGACTTCCTTTAAGCAGATTTCTGGCAAAGACTCTGAGAGTAAAAATTGCCATGAAAAGCTTCTCAAAAATCTGTCGTTCGGAGTCGACTTTAAACTGTAGGTCCCGCCACTCATGTACAAAATTAACGCACACAACATGGGTGTTGTGAAAAGCTAGGTTGTAATCCTGACTAAATGGTGCTGTTATGAATGTATGTAGCAAGGGTGTTGTGTGGAACTAGATTGTAATCCAGTCTAAAGGATTGTAATAATTAATTAAGTCAGTACAGTAAGACCCCACTTAACCCTGTTTCAGTATTACGCGGTTGCAAATTTGTTAGTCTGTCCAGAAAAAAGTCTGCAAATGTATTTTCCAAAGTCGCAATCACAGTACTAACGCATCTTTCCTGCGTCACAGTTGATTTATTAGTTATCATCAACGTTACTAGGAGTATACATATCTATATACGTGTTAAGTTGCCTCGTTTAACACTGTTTCGTTTAGCGTAGGAACTTATTGGAACGTAACCCCCGCGTTAAGCGGGGTTTTACTGTATTCCAATTTGTTTCAAACCATTACCACACACTGTATGTTAGATTGGTTGATTTGGTAAGACCCTGCTTAACGCTGTTTCAATATTATAGTGGATTTGGGATTGAAACGGCAATTCAGAATCCAAAAGTGGTGCACTATATAGCGACGGTGTATACTATGCATCTTTTTTATACGATCTTTTGTTAGTCTGACCAGAAAAAAGATTCCAACTGTATTTTCCGAAGTCGCAATCACAGTACGAACGCATTGTTCCAATTGCCTCGTTTAGCGCTGTCTTTAGCGGGGTCTCACTGTATTTATATTGACCCCTTAGGGAACAATTGTTATCACTTCGCTTTAGATTTACTTCATAGCAGCAGTTTGAGCTTCAATCTGTCTTGTCCACGTGTGGGCTGGAGGTTTACTTCTTCTCTGGCTGCTTGTTTCATTATTTCCTTGGGAAATATACTCTCCGGAATAGTGTAGCTCACGTTTCATTATGTTCTGGTTTAGGGAACTAATTGTTGGATAACTGATGTTTGAGTTTTCTTCATAATGAGGAGTTTGATAACATTTGTGCAGTGCTGCTGGATGGCTAACTTCATTCCGGGGTTTATAATTTTGCTAGCTCAATTGTCAGAAATAGTCCTAGCTTATTCCTCTTTAGGAACATTGGAATGACTATTGGCTTCAAGACTTTAGTATGGATCACTAGACTATGTTTTGTCTATTCGAATGTTATGGAGCGGTACCTTTCCACCGCCTTTTAGTTTTGGGGTATAGCTTCTTGTGAGTTTCACTATTTTAGAGGATATAGCGGTATCAATCTGATTACTGTCCTCAATCCTTGTAAGGAATAAATTGGTGTTTTCCATTGCTGTCTACTTTCTTCTCCGGATTGCTTGCTTTCATTATTTCCTTGGGGAAACATACTCTCCGGGATAGAATTGATCACGCTTCATTGGGTTCTGGTTTGGAAATCTCAATTAGTGGATCACTAAGGAGTTTGTTTTGTCATTCAATATTTTATGGGAAGCGAAATAACTCATTATCGCTCAGTGGAACGCTACAAGATTTTAGTAATGGGGTAGGACTTCGAGAGTTGTGCATATGAATTTATAGGCTTAAATAGTCGGGGACGAAATCGCTTAACAAAAAAAAAAACCGATTTTCCGTCCTATCACCGATTAGGGGTATAGGGCCTCAATAATTACGTGAATATTTCCTTATCTCGGGATAACTACTTCATTTTGCTTCCGATTTTAAGCATGAGTATGCAGAAGTCGCCGTGATCTAGTGGCTAGTGTGCTGGCTTATTAGACGTAAAGCCAGGGTTCAAGACCCAGGCCATATCAGTCAAAAAATACAAAAGGTATTCTTCACGGCGATTTCCTCTCACAAGATTTCTGGCAAAATCTCCTGACGTAATAAAATTGCCATGAAAGTTGCATCATAAAATTCCTGTCTTCGGAGCCGACTTTAACTGTGGGTCCCGCCAGTTATGAATAAATTAACGCACACAACATAAGTAGTGTGAGAAAGCTAGGTCAATACATCCTGACTGAAGGATTGTAATGACCAACTATGTATGTATGTATGCAGAAAATGTATGCTGTCGTGCAAACTCACTTGGAGTTTTTCCATTTTCGATTTTTATTTCTAATTTCCTAACATCAACTGTAAAGCGTATGCATATAGACGGGGGCTTAATGCAAACGTTTGCATGTTTTCTTTGGAATTTTTTTTTATTTTCATTTCGAAACTGTGTTTTAAAAGCAAATCAACTTCAATTCATTTGGCATAAAAACGAAATCCATATTAAAAAATATTTTTCTTCTTCTTTTTAAGCAAATAAAAAAATAAAGAGACCAAAAAAAAAATGTCTCTCTTCTATATATTTTTGGTTGTTGTTTTTGTTTTTCTTGAATGATTTTGAGTGATTTACGATTAAGAAATGTCTTGTTCTACAATTTAAATGCAAAAGAATCAGTACTTCAGAGATGGAAAAGATTAATTGTCTGATGCTGATGCTGCTGTTGCTGTTGTTGCTGCTGCTTTAAATGTTTATTTAAAAATGTATTGATGTTGAGAAGACTTTACTTTTCTTAAAAATTATCCAACAATATCAAAAAAAATTTTTATTTTTATAAAATGAAATAAAATATTCATTTTAGTAGTTTTCGTTATGAAATATTTTCTTTTGAATTCAAAAAAAAAAATTATCGATAAATTTTTTATGAAATTTTTAACTATAAATACGGATACACAGATGCTGTGGTTGTTGTTCTTATTGTTGTTCTTGTTTAGATAAACAAAAATTGAAAACCAAAAAAGAATTGAATATAAAACCAAATATAAATAAATTAAAGATAAAGAAAAATTCATAAGAAAAATTCATAAAAAAAAAATTTCAATTAAAAATAAAAAAAAATTTTTAAAAATTTTATGCAAAAATCCAAAACTCATATTGAAACTCTAAAGAAATACGTGGTTCGTGCAGTTAAGGCAAAGGTGAAAGTAGACGTAATCTAGCCGACATGAAGGCACAGTTCAAAGCCCATGTTAAACATCTCCAGAAAAGCCAAATGTGAGCAAATATTTCTTCGGCGATTTCTTCTCTGCAGATTTCTGGCAAAAACTGTAAGAGTAAATAAAAAAAGTTTCTTAAAAAAATCTGTCGTTTGGAGTCGACTTTGAATTACAATTGCCGCCCCTCATGTATAAAATTAACACACACACACACACACAACATAAGTGCTGTGAGAAGCTAGGTCGTATTCCTAACTGAAAGTTTGTAATAACCAATTACAGGGTGGCTAATATATAATGCAACAAAGTAAAGCGAAATATATTTTTTTTAATTTTATTGTTAAAAAGCAAAAAATTTTTAAAATAACATCAAATTTTAAAATCAGTTTAGATTTGTTCGAATTCACCTTCAAACGACCGACAAAGCCATCACAGGCTGCACGAAAGTGGCTGTGCGGTATTTTGGCCCATTCCCGGCGAAGTCCCGTCTTGAGATGATCGCCAATTTGGTATTTTGTAGTGAGAATCTTATTCTCCAAAATGCCTTGGGAGCAAAAGTTCAACGGATTGAGATCCGGAGATTTTGGTGGCCATTGTGCGGTAGAAATGAAGCGACAAACCTCCTTTTTAAGCCATTCCTGATTGACGCGTGCTGAGTGCGGTGGTGCTGAGTCCTGTTGGAATGTCTGCGGCCGAAATGTTTTTCTGCTTAGGGCTTCAATACTGTCTTTAAGACATTTTCCCGATAGTATGCAGCATTTATTTAGACCCCATGGTCGATGAATACGAGCGGTGAGCGACCATCGGCCATTACGGCGGCCCACACCATTACCATCGGCGGCGCTTGAGTTCTGTTGGCCAATCGCTGGTGTAAATTTTCAGCTGACTTGTTTGCCAAGTAAACCCGATCATTTTCTTTGTTCACAAACTGCTTAATTTAAAATGGCTTCTTATCGGAGAAGCGAAGTAACTCCTTGGCTCTTTCCAGTCTAACTTTTTTTTTGTCAATCCGTAAGCTCTTACACTTTTCGGAACTTCAATGGCTTTAGTCCAAGCTCATTTTTCAATATGTGTTGCATCCGTTCTCGCGATATGTTCAGCTCACGAGCAATTTTTCTACCATTGCACCTTGGATTTCGATTAAATCTGGCCTTCACTTTTCGGATCATTTCTAGTGTTGTTAACGTTTTTTTTCATACACTTTTTGGACGCGATGCAACACTGCCAGTACCACGGTAACGAGGAATGGTACGAGAAATAAAAGTTTTATTCACATTTAAATGCTGGAGGGCTCCAACGATAGCCACCAACCAAATATAAAGCAATCACACTATCACGCTTGAATTCCATCTCGAAAGACTTTTTTCCGAATGCAATAGATCCAAATGCTTTTATATGCTTGTAAATAATAAAATGAACTGTCACTGGAATAAATCTGTCAGCTGTCAGACGAGCGGTTTACAAATGATAACAACCTGAAGTTGGTTGCAATACATATCAGCCACCCTGTATGTGTGCTATCGAAAGGTGTGCAGATTGAAAGATAGAGTGTGCATCAAAGCTACAGTCCCTTTGGCTACTTCAATTCAGATATTATTTGCTAAATAAACCAGTGGCATTAAGGCTCAAGGTTATTAAAACCTGCTCTTTAATATTGTGGTGAAGAAGTGCAACTGATCGTATGTTTGTACTCTCCTCATACTTTTTAGGGTATCCCAATAATGTCTTGCTTTTCAAGTGTTCCTTCAAGATACTGCTCAGTGTTAACAATGCCATTTCAACAATGTTAGCTTTTAGGGATGCATTAATGCTTTACAGATTCCAAGAATGTGTGACTGTAATTCATGGTCATCATGGTCACAGAATGTATATGTCGCAGTCGGGGCAACATCTATTCCGAATAAGTGCCCTGACAACAAACCGCTTATCAACATCCGATTAGTCCTGATCCTCTTGAATTCACTTGTCTGGAGAAAAGTCTTTGTCTCTGTTTATCTTTCCCATTTGTTGAGCTTACTTTTTCACTTTTTTGAACAGTTCTGGCCTTTGACTTTCGCTTGAAAGATATCCTTGAATTCCTCCATATGTTGGGAGTACTTGACCTGGGATCAAAAATTCCCATTCGGGCTCTAAGAGTAGTTCTTGACCGATCTGTATATCACAGAAAATATTTCCGCTTTTACAAGAGTGTGGATGTTCGAGATTAATCCACTCATTTGAAACCATTACCATATTAATAGCAGCGCCAAGTGATGGAAATTTTCCAGAAAATCTTTTATAATACTCTGACAGCTAGGGTGCGATCAATTCCTCTAACGAACTATACCTCAATGTCCGTTCTTGACAATGAATGACAAGACTTTCTTAAGAAAATTTCATTGAAAGTAATTCTTATGCGGGCTACAGAACATGGGGATATCGTTTGAAATTGCCTGTAAGGCTTGGTACTTTGTTGAGACTCATAATTTCTGAGGTGTTACAAGGTATAGGTGGTCGAATTGCTTAAGTTAAACTGAATTAAACTCATGGTTTTATGAAGAATTTCAACTTCGCTGGCACCAAAAGGGTACGTGTAAGATTGCTAAAGTCTGCTGAACAGATGAGGATTGGTTGCCAGATTTTTTCTTTACCGCATTACTGTAGTTCTCTCTGGCCACTGTCTTTTAGAAAGGCATGTCTGTAGTGCTTGCTGGCAATCTCTCAAGTAGCATCTGCAGGAGCTATGCCTTAGAGGATGAGCAAGAGCCTCCTCTCTGTTAGTGCACTTACAATTGAGAACATTTTTTCAATATTCGTTGCTATCACAAAGCTCTTCCATCAATAGAAAATTGCTTGCAACTGTGGTCCTTAAGACTCTCCTTAGCCAAAATTAACGCTTCAACTTCATAACAATGTTTTGTGTTTCGTTGTTGTTGTTTTTTTTTTTTAATTTTTTCTCGAAAGTTATTGAGTTTAAAACTTCTTCTTTATTTGTTTGCCACTTTTGCCAGGCAAAAGTTTGTCACAATATTGTTTTAATATTAAGAACGAAAGAAAGAAAGAACGATAGAAGGAAATATTTTCATTCATTCAATATCTGATGACAACTTAAGCTCCTTTTAGTGTCTCTTCATGTTCACCATTTTCATTTTCTGTTTTTTTTCGCTTCTGTTTGTTCATTCAATTTTTCTTTTTGATTACAAATCGTATTTGAGATCACTTTGGCTGTGTGCCTTTCAGTTTATTTTTTTTTATTGAAACTTGCTTTGCAATATTGTTGCAGGAATAAAATGTTTTGCTTGAGTTGTTTTTTTTCCTCTTTATAAGATTACAGTGATGGTGAAGAAAATAGCAGTTTATTGGGAAACTCAAACAAAATTTACCTTTTACGGAAATCAGTTAGAGGAATGATATCGCCATATAACTGGATAGAACTCATATTTTATATAAGATTTCATATTAGAATTCCAAACCAGGATTCTATAGAAGGCTCTGTGAACGGTTCTATACTCGAAAATAAGGTAGACAGTGAAATTTTCTTCCAAGGGCTTAATCGTAGAATTTAGAAAAAAAATAAGGTATGCTGGTGTGAAAGTTCGAAGGTTCCCAGTGGAACCCTCTGGCATATATGGCACCATCTCCGAAATATTGGATCTAGTGAGCTGCGGTGCATATATCACCGGTTCTGATATTAAATTTTCATTTAGGCTGCCTGACTACTGCAGTGGTTTTCATATGGATTTCGGGGCTATTTTGAAAGCGGTGCAATGCTAAGGAAAGTGAGTTCACTACATTGATTGCCTTTTGGCACGAATACTCTGTAAGCCATTTATCATACATAATTGATCATTACAAACCTTTAGTCAGGATTACAACCTAGTTCCTCTCGCTCCTATTGTTACGTGTTAATTTTATACATGAGTGGTGAGACCTACATAAAGTTTAAAGTCGATTCCGGACGACAGGAACTTTCTCATGTCAATTTTATATTTACGCTCAGAGTTTTTACCAAAAATCTGCTGAAAGGAAGTCACCTGAGAAATATTTTCAAGTATTTCCTTTTATTGGAAATGTCTGAACTGATATTTGAACCAAGACCTCACGTTTAATAAGGCACTATCATAGCACTACGACGACTATAAAGAATTTTTCCTTGAACATCTTTAATCATTACATAGATTCCTAGGCTGCCATAAAGAAGCTAACGTACGTCCCTTTTTGACGTTCATCATCGTTTATAAATTGCCGAGGATTACTATCCACCAGATTACGGCAACTATAAGGGATTTTTCCTTGAATTTAATTTACTTGGACAGCTAGGCTGCTATAAAAAACCTAACCTCGTTTATAAATTTCCCAAGATTCCTCCGTAAAAATTTTGGGTCATACAAGGGAAAAATTTAGATGGATTCCAGATTACAGCGATATGGTTGCAAATTGCATTGCTGAACCATCATCAGTACGGTGATAACAATCTTCGACAGGGCCTTAGTTAAACTAAGTTTTCTCCGCTCGTTTTATGGAGATGGTTTGCTTCGTTTTCTGTAGGAAAGTGGGTGGAATATTGCTAGACTCTGCTGAACTTGTATGGACCAAAAGAAATCACAGACATACTCATCCATTACACGATTGATGTTGCTTTCACACGCCACTGACATGCATAGATACTCATCCATCACACGATTCAGGTTGTCACTCGCCTCTAGCTTATTGGAATGCATACCGATATGGCTGGCATTCCATTGAATCTGAGTTCTGCACGAGCCCACTTCATATGTCAATGTCCGGCTTGTGTCGTGAAAAGACAGAGATTCTTAATATTTCAATTCTGGAGTTAATTTGGTTTCCTTTAGAGAATATTTGATCTCTAGACTGGCCTCAAGTCGCCGCAGTATAGTAGGCAGTATGTTGGCTTACTAGAGGTGCGGCCTCGGTTTCTGCTACTCATAAGTACTCATGCAATTTTGAGTATGAGTGAAACAACAGAATTGAAATTCAACTACTCTGATTCATTCGTACTCGCTACAACATTGATTTATAAGAATAGGTTACAATGAGTATGAGTACAACATTGACATTAAACTTACAACATTCGAAATATGTTTGATTCATATGCTACTCATTCTGAGTTATAAATTTAGAAAAATACTTATAATACTTATAAATGATTCGAGTGCTTCGTATTATTCATCAAAATTTACAGCCTTTGTTGTTGTTGCGTATAAAAACAAAGGAGGAAGAAATGACAAAGACAATAAGCAAAGCATACAGACAATCTTCTTGTGAGTATTCTGGTGTTCGTATGCGTCTCATACTTATTTTGTGGTTCGTGTAAATGTTAAATAGAGACGAGTCGAACGAAGTCAATAACATTATGCGTATTGTTAAGTATGAATACGACGAGTACTTCCAACTTTGAGTATGAGTAGTATGAGTATCATATTTAAATAAATATGAATGCGTATAAGTATCTGAAATTATAAGTATGACTCGAACCTACTCATCGTTTTGAATACTTATTGCTGATTTCTGGTTCGAACCTTAAGTCATACAGCGACTTTCTTGCAGCAGATTTCTTGCAAAATCTCTGAGAGTGAGAAAAAAATTGCCATGAAAAGTTCTTAAAGATCTGTTGTTCGGAATCGACAACATAAGTGGTGTGAGAAGCTAGGTCGTAATTGTGATTGTGTAAGTTGTTATCACCAATTATGTAGGTATGTACGTAATCCATAACAGATTGAAATTAAAATGGCGTATAGAATATTCGTGCCAAAAGGCATGACATAAATGGTGTGAGAAGCTAGGTTGAAGGGTTGTAATCACCAATTATGTATGTATGTATCTATGTAGGTATTGCAATGGTCTCAACACTGTAGCTTGTCCTTAAAGGAATAACGAACTCAACTAAACTTTAATAAAACTGCGCTAATTTTCTGCCCATAATTGTATGAATTTTGTTTAGTGGTGTTGCCTTCGGTTTGATTTGCTACTTTGTTTTATTAATTCTGTTTTTCGATTTTTTTTTTTTTCAGTTCTATTTTCTTTTTAATTTCATCATGAAGATAAAGAATAAAAAAAAGTAAACTTAAATCAACTATTTTCGTTTGTTTCTTTCGAAAATACTTGCACTCTTGTGCTCCTCTTCATCTTCTAAACTTGAGTGCATTTTCCACTTTTCCAGAATAAATTCTGGCTGCTGGTTTTAGTTAGTTTTTCTTGATTCTCTCTCTATCTCTCTCTCTCTCTCTTCGCTGTCTCTCTCTCCACTGTCTATTAAATTGTTTGACATCATTGTGAAGTTTTTTTTCCATTTCTACACGGAAAACTTTTCAAGCAGTTGCTCTAAGATGCTGAACTCTTGATGGTTTTTTTCTTTCCTTTTTTTCGGTTAGAAAATAAAACAAACTTTGATTAGCCTAGTTCCAGTCGCACTCTCCCCTCTTTCTTCTAAGAAAAAAAATTTTTTTTCAATACTTTTAAGAAAAAAAAACTTCGTTTGCTGTGTAATTGGAATTTCGGTTTTAAATTTCGGCAACTATTTTGGTTAAAAAAAAAAGTTAAAAAAAAGTCCATCAATTCAGGCAAACAACTGATGTTACTGCTGCCGCTGTCGATGTAATGTTTAAAACAAAAAAAGGGGGAGTCACCAGTTAGCAAGCACAACAAGCACGTGAAGAGGAGTACTTTGTGTTGTCATTTCATATGAAAACAAAGATAAGATACGCTGTGTTGCCTTCATTTTTCTTTTCTTTATTTTATTTTAATGGCCAAAAATCCTTTCTTTTATACGAAGTTTTTTTTGCTTTTTTTGTTCCTTTATTTAATCGATTTGCAATCAGTTTTGTTGGCCCAGGCCCTGCACCAAAAAACTGCATTGAAAAAACACAAAAAAAAAAAACGTTTGCAACCAAAACCATAAATTAAACGAACAGGAAACGATTTTAAGAGTTTTATGGTTCATCACGTAGACTTATGGTTGGCTTGATTGGATGCCGTAAAGGACGGAAAAGGATGTGAATGAAACTGGAGCATTGAGGCTTTTAAACACGAATTTTCCTTAACAGGTCTGTGTGTGGCGTACGTATTTCAAATAAAAATTAATTTCAGCATATATGAAGGCGGGTAAAAAAAGAACTCTGTTTTGGGCTCTGTACACTCTTGACCAACTCTTTTTCAAATTTTTTTTTATCACTTCAAAGGAATAAGATTTTGCGACACATCCTTAAAATGGTTTTATTTGTGAGACGTTTTCATCGTTGCAAGTCACATCTCTTTATTCCGAGATATTCTTAAAGGTTTTAAAAGCAAGCAAAAGTCGCTTGTGATTACATACTCTGAATATGGTGGGTTGGGAGAGCAGTTTCTGGTCTAATTAACGGATGAAAACTCCACTTTTGCAATGTCTTGGTGTAAAAATCATTTTTTCTTGACCACAAGTAGTCATTCCTTCAAGTACTCATAAGTAGTCATTCTGGCATAATATTCGCCGCTACTGTTTCACCCCCTCTTGCAGGTGGTCAAGTGGTTTACATACATAATTGGTCATTATAACCCTTCAGTCAGGATTATTGACCTAGTTTCTCACACCACTTAAGTTGTGTGCTTTAATTTTATACATAAGTGGTGGGACCTACAGTTTACAGTCGACTCCGAACGACAGATTTTTTTAGAGAAACTTGGCAATTTTATTAACTCTCAGAGTTTTTGCCAGAAATCTGCTGATATGGAGTCGCCGAAGAAATATTTTTCATATTTTCATTTTGATGTCTGACCTGGAATTTACACACGGGCCTATCGTCTAATAAGCCAATACATTACCTACTAGACTACGGTGACTTCAAGTGGATAACACGGTGTTTAATGTTTTATATTGGCTAACATTTCCACTCTGGGTCTCTGATTTGTTTGCTTGTTTGATCTCTGATGTGCTGTTGTTAGCGTACATTTGCCAAACGGCTCATGAAGTCGCCTTTATTGGAATTAAACCACGTTAGACGATCTTGCCAAATCTCAAGAATACGTTTTGAAGCAAATAACACACTCATCTTGCGAAAAGCCAAGTGACTGATCCATGTCAAGTCGAGTTTAGTCTAGTTGGTAGTGTGTTGGCTTATTAGACGAGAGGCCTCGGTTCAAGCCCTAAGTAAAACATCTTCAACAAAACGAAATATGAAAACAAATATATCTTACGGCGACTTCCTCTCAGCAGATTTTCCTAACTAAAACTCTCGAGAATAAATTAAATTGCCATGAAAAGTTTCTTTGAAATCTGTCGTTCGATATCGACTTTAAACTGTAGGTCCCGTCATAAATAAAATTGCCACATGGGTGGTGTGAGAAGCTAAGTTCTTTCTAATCCTAACCAATAATAAGTAAGAAAGCAAATAGGATCGTTTCAAAATTGAATCTATCAAACCATGTAAGAAGTCTATGCCCTTCACTATCTCAAAAATCTCTGTCTCATTTTCTTTATTGGAAGGGCAAGGCCCTAACGGGAATTTTTTTTTAAATGTTTTAAGCGCAAACAGCTTAACTACTTATACTTACAGATCAACAGTTTTTACTGTTCAAAATTTGAGGCCCTTAAAACTACTGCCCTCTTTCCACTGTTCTATAACAATACACTGTATGGGTAGGGGACATCCCCTATGGTATCAGCATAAGCTTTATTCGAGTGATGTTGTGTTTTTGCTTAAAGAGCCCATCCAAATACATTGGCGTCTACTAATGATGGAACTATAGACTATGAGAGGCTTTAGATTTAAATGCGTAAGACTTCTCAGTTAAGTGCCTTACACATACGAGAGATTTCGGCTAAAAATTTATAATTGTTTGAAAGCTTTGCTCTCTCAGGAACTTTCTGAAATTTGACTGGTTATTGCAAAGGCTTTTGCTATTTACATACACACATACATACATAGTTGGCCATTACAACCCTTCAGTCAGGCTACAGCTTAAACTCGACTCTGATTTTTGAGAAACTTTTCATGGCAATTTTATTTACTCTCAGAGTTTTTGCCAGACATCTGCTGATAGGAAATCGTCGAAGAAATATTTTTTTTATTTTGTTTTGATAAATGGCCTGGGGCTCGAACCCAACACACTACCTACTAGACTAAGGCGACTTCAATATGGCTTCATTTACCATCAAATGGTGGTCCACATAGTCTTCTTCCATATGCCCATTTCAGACTTTCAGCTTGAATGTAAGATAACTTCGGTTGACTTACTGCAACTAGTTGTGCAGCCTAAGTTCGGTTATTAAATTTTTCGTTGGAAGAAAAGTCCGCATTATTCCGGACCATCATCATGACTTACCAAAAAATTGATTCTAATGAGGAAGATAAAGTTGGGGGGCTAAAACGATAATACACGGAACCTGGAGATGAAACAGAATCTTGTGGTGGTGACCCTCAATTTGAACTTAGAGTGAGGCAACACAATAACAATAAAGATTTCTCAGAATTCCAGTAGAGTTACAAAAATAATGCGCGATCAAAACTATTTAATGAAGTGCTGGAAAAACTCTGTAATGAACCCTACATAGCTGCTAAATCAAAATAGGATCAAAATGTCAAATATTAGAAAAAAAAATCGCCAAAATCGTCAAAGACGGTCATGGAAATCGTAAAAATAATCGTCATAAATTCGTCGTGATAATTCTGTGGTGGTGTTCGCTAGAACCGATACATTTTTCAGTGCCTTAGCTTCTTAAGAGAGTGCAAGAAATACTTCACTTTGTCGGATCTTCTTGCAGGTCTTGAGGCCGATGCCTCAAAGTCTATTTAGAAGCTTCTCGCCTGCGTAAATGTGAGGGTGAAATTGCCCGTTCATGGCGGTAGGGCTCTGAACTCTATACATACATACTAGGGATGCCAAATGGGATCGATTTTTAAAAATCCCGGGATTCGGGATTTTGTAAATAAATCTCGATCCCGAAATATTTCCCGGGATATTTCGGGATAATTCGGGATCCAAAAATCCTGAAAAATCAAAGGAAAAATCGTGATTTTCTCTTAGTAATTAAAATATTTTGTTGACATGATCATTTGTAATCCAAATGTCGTTGAAAAACACTTCTCCCTATCAACATTTGTTGGCAAAATAGTTCTAAGATAGCTGTATGCAGCTTTAAGTATTAACCTCTACCACCTCGTACTATAAATAAATCAATTTCTTTGGGCCGTTGAGTATCTAAATCAGTTACCCTTCTAATTCGTTTTATAGGGCTTTTTACAGCCTTCGATGCCATCAAATAATTTTTTATCACTGGAAGTACGGTTTTCCTCATCTAAGATGCTATTATCGAAGTCAAGTGATATAAAATTTTTTTTCATGACCTTTTGTAGGGAAAATCCCGTAAAATCCCGGGACAAGTTTTTAAAAATCCCGGGATTCGGGATTTCGTGAATCCCGAAAATCCCGGGATTTCAGAATTCGGGATTTCCCGATTGGCATCCCTAATGCATACATACATAATTGGTCGTAGTTTCTCACACTACTTACGGTGTGTGTATTAATTTTATACGTAAGTGGCGGGACCTACAGTTTAAAGCGACTGCAAACAACATATTTTTTTGAGAAACTTTTCATGGCAAGTTTTTTTTTTACTCTCAAAGTTTTTGCCAGAAATCTGGTGAGAGGAAATCGCCTAAGAAATATTTTTTGTATTTTATTTTGATGTCTGGCCTGGGACTCGAACCCTGGCTTTACGTTTAATAAGCCAGCACACGACCTACTAGACCACGGCGACTCTTTTGAACTCCATTGATTCGTAAAATCTGGCTCCTATGGATCCCTAGGTTTCTGTTCTCTCCCTGGTGTCACTTGTTGGTTAAATTAGAATTTTTTTTTTAGTTTTCGTTTTCTGGCCTCTAGGAGAAATTACAGAATTTCTAAGAATTTTTCTATCAAATGGTTTAGAAACTACTAAACAAGCAAACAACAACAACAACAACAACAACAACACACTCTTTTAATTTCAACACTTTAAATCTCGTTTACCAAACAAACAAATTGAAAATCAACCTCCATCACATCTATTCTCTTGCCTGCCTGGAGTTCAATCCATAGAATGCATACTCATATGTAGATGGCCTCTGTGTGAGTGGCTTTTGAAACTCCCCCCTCCCCTCCCCTGCCCTTCTCAATCTCTGTATAACTTAATGAACTTGAATTCCAGGCGAAGTAAATCTCAGCAATAAGAAAACTCAAGTAAATCAAGTCTGTCCGTCTGTTTGTTTGTTTGTTTGTTTGTTTGTGTGTGTGTGTGCTGTAGGTAAAATTAAACTAATTTCAATCCGATTGAGTTTTCAAAAGAAAATTTTTTGTTGTTGTTGTTGTATGGTAAACCAACAACAATAACAAATAAAATAGAATTTAGACAACATTTATCGGTCCATACATTTCTCTTCCTTGTGTCTGTCTGTCTGTCCGTTCCTCTGCCTTTTTCTGTGTTGCATTCAGGCTCTGTATGTATGCATGAGCATGATATCGCCCCCCTCCCCCCCATTTATGCATTCGTTCGTTCCTTTATTCATACATTCGTTCATTCATTCACAGATTATTTGAGTGTTTTGGTTTTGTTTCTTTATCTTTGCTTGTATTACTGTTGTTGTTGTTGTTGTTTTATTTGGTTAAAAATCTAATTGTTGATTAAGTTTTCTTTTCTTATTGTTCTTGTTGTTGCTGTTGCTGTATGCGTGTGCAAAAGTGTGCAAATGTGTTAAGTTTTGTTCGGTAATTTAAATAAAAAAAACGAAATCGGAAAAGAATTCAATATGTTGCCGACATTTCTCGGATGCACTTATCCACAGACAATAATAATAACAACAACAACATCAACACCATCTACAACAAGAAATACAATTACAACAACAACAAAAAGCACAAAAACTGTATCAATTGTTTGTACAAATACCTGAAGGCATCTGTATGTACTAGTTTGCTTCAGTTTCCAACTGAAAGTAAGGTGTAAACATTATAAATGTCCATTATGCCACGCCCCCTATTTAGGAAATACTTTCCTAATTTGAAAATCACAAAAAAAAATTTTTTATTCTTCATTACAACCTTTCGTACTTTAAACGTAAGCCTCTTGTGGATTTAGGTAGATAGGTAGGGAAGTAGGTGGAAGTCCACTAAAACCTGAATAAACATACTTGGACCTTAAAGGCCCATTGTCATACCACAGTTTTTTATTTTTTTTTTACTAGACTTTTTGACATTGGCTTAGAATTTCTGATAAATCATTCATGACAGTTCGTTTTGGTCATCTACAGTGGAACTTCAATAAATTGAATCACTTTTATCCAGACAAAAAATTTCAAACTTCAAGTTAAAGAAGTAAAACCTCTCCAAGATGCTGTTGCAGTGCTTCAATTTATGGAAAATTCACTTAAAAGTTCAAATTATAAAAGTTCCACTGTATTTTCATTCCTACCACCTCTGACTACACAGTAGTAGATGAAGACAACGAGGGTTCACTGAGAAGTAAAAGGCCAATATTTAGTTTCTCTTTTTTTTTTAATTCTCATAGCATTGTAAGGCTTACAGAAGCCATAAGAGCATGTAAATGGGGGAAAAAGTAATGTAAATACTGAACAATTAAATTTTTTTAATGCCACGCCTACTTTAATCAAAAGTTTTCAATGTTATAAACAGACTGAAAGGTTCTTTTAAATTTCTATTTTATAATTTTTAAGTTTTAAGGACACTTATTTGATAATAATTTGTAAAGTTTATGAATAAACACTATAAAATGTTCATTATGCCACGCCCCCTTTTTAGGAAATTCTTTCTTAATTTGAAAACCACAAAATTTATTTTTCATTGCAATCTTCCAAACTTTAAACGTAAGCCTCTTGTGGATTTAGGTAGATAGGTAGGGAAGTAGGTGGAAGTCCACTAAAACCTGAATAAACATACTTGGGCCTTATAAGGCCCATTGGTATACCACAGTTTTCTATTTTGTTTTTTTACTAGATACATTGGCATTGCCATACGGAATTTCTGATAAACCAGCATCCCAGACTGCCATTCATGACAGTTTGTTTTGATCATCTACAGTGGAA
The DNA here is from genome assembly GCA_014635995.1 of Sarcophaga peregrina. Lineage (NCBI taxonomy): Eukaryota > Metazoa > Arthropoda > Insecta > Diptera > Sarcophagidae > Sarcophaga > Sarcophaga peregrina. The sequence goes on from CM025793.1 coordinate 39,368,820, forward strand.
CTTCGATAAATTGAATCACCATTATTCAGAAAAAAAACTTCAACTTTTAGAAAATTCAAGTAAAAGAAGTAAAACCTGATAGAAATACTCTCCAACATGCTGTTGCAGTGCTTCAATTTATAGAAAATTCAATTAAAAAGGTTCTAATTATAGAAGTTCCACTGTATTTTCATTCTTACCACCTCTGACTACACAGTAGTAGATGAAGAACAGCATCCTCCTTTTCCAAATAGCTCTACTGCTTGGGCAGAAATCTTTTCATATTTAAACGTTAATATCGGGATGGGCGTTAGCATTATCGAATAGATGGCTATCAGAATTGTTGCCAAACTGTACTTAGTAGATGCATTTTCTACTACAAACTAATATTGTGAATATTGTGCTTTTGTAGGCATTTTTAATTGCCATAGCGACCTAAATCGAGGAGTATATATGTCTAAGACTGTGCCAGGGCAACGATTATACTGCAGGATTTGATTGTGAGTGTTATTAGATTGAAAGTGTGTCAGTTAAAACTGCTCTGAAGCCATCACATTATGTATTTTCACTGCTAGCCTTGTCTTCTTTTGATATAGTCAACAGCATTGGTCATCTTTATGCGTACAGAGGCAGCCTGCAGCGCAATCCTAGCTTATGATTTTGGTTGATCCTTCCATTGTGTGTGTTTCGCTTAAGGAGTAGGTCCATTCTAAGCCAGTACAATTGAGTATCCCGATGTCGATTACCTCAAATGTAGGATAGATTTGCCTCCTTTGACTTGCCCCATGTCATAGCCTCTATATGGTCTTGTTTTTGTCTGTCTTTCGAAAGCGGGTTTGGGATACCATGTAGCAGAATAAAGTTTTCGGCATATTTCTGTCTCTGGGACTGCATATTTTCATGGCGTTTAATCCTACACATACATAGTTGGCCATCACAACCCTTCAGTCAGGATTATTGACCTAGTTTCTCACACCACTTAATGTTGTGTGTGTTAATTTTATACATAAATGGCGGGACCTACTGTTTAAAGTCGACTCCGAACGACAGGTTTTTTTTTGTGAAACTTTTCATAGCAGGTTTATTTACTCTCAGAGTTTTTGCCAGATATCTGCTAAGAGGAAATCGCCGAAGAAATATTTTGTGTATTTTATTTTGATGTCTGGTCTGGGGTTCAAGCGGCTAATAAGCCAACACACTACCTACTAAACTACGGCAACAACCACCCTTACTGCCGTTAAATAATGTTATGGAGATAAAACAAATAGACAACAACAAAATACACTTACCGAACGGTACACAGGATCAAACAATAGGTAGAAATTAACGAAAAAGGAAGATCAGAAACTCAGAAAAATAAAAACCGAATAGGAATACAGATCCGCTTTCAAACAGCCTTACTTCCATTAAATAATGTTAACAAATACAAACTAAAGAAAAATAAGTAAACAAAACAAATAGACAACAACAAAATACACATACCGAACGGTACACAGAATTGTACTAAACAAATACATAGGAATTAAGAAGACAATTCAATAACAATGTGTGTCTATAATTAGGTTTCGGTTAGAGTACAAGAAAGACAAGTACAGTACCCGGAGGTCAAGCTGAAACATTGTACAAACTTCCATAAGATGAGAGGATGATAGAGGGAAAGGGAGAGTTTGTTATTAATAAAGAGAGTTATTGGGAGTTACGGAGAGTGATATTGAACAACGAATGCTTGATTTTTCATGAATAACACACCTATAGCGTAGTGTTATCAATTAAATTGAAAGAAATCAGTAAATAACGATCAGAAATAATTTATTTTACTTCCATCGAATTGGAGATAAATAAAGGTTTTAAGATTTAAATTGATGGGAGTCAGAAGAAACCTAGAACAAAATTGTCCTAAGAAAAACTCTATTGTTTGGAGTCGTCCTTAAACTGTAATCCTCGGTACTCATGCATGAAATTAATACACACCCAACATAGGTAATGTGAGAAGCCTTACCGTAATCCTAGATAAAGATTTGCAATGAACAATTCAGTAAGCAAGTGGGTAAATAAATACGTCCTTAGGCATTGCAAATAAAATAAAATTTAAAAAAATATGCCCTTTAAAGCTGTCAAACGATTAAAAATCTTTTCTTGAAACAACCTATTTCTTTTCCCCAGTTTTCCTTAAAGAAATGTGTACGTCTTCAAAGACATTGATCAAAGGGGGAGGGACATGCCTTTCTGTACGTTCTCAAGATGTTTTTCTCCATGACAGAAATGAAAGGGAAATAAACTGGTTTTTAAAAGTCAAATGAATTGACATTTAAGTAAAACCGCCTACTTTTTTCTCTTTCAAAAAAAACAAGAACAACCCTCGTTTCAATTCAATGTCTTTTAATCATTGCACGCCTAAAAAAACAAAACAAAAAATAAACCAGTGTTGTACGACAGTATATATCGGGGTATGCATGTGATTGAAAGAAAACAAAAGATTGTGAATGTATTGAGGGAACAGGCAGCAGCAGTAAAAAAAAGGACAATTTCAAATGAAAATGTATGTCAGCGTGCATGCGGTTACTGTATCTCGACGCGTATAACCAAACAGACAAAACGAACAAATGAACGAACGAACGAACGAACATGTCGTTGATGACTGCCGCAACGTATCGTATCGTATTGCATTGCATTGCATCGCATCGGATCGCTTGTGTCGGCTGTCCTTTATACCGTTACACAAATTGCAATTGCTTTCCATTTTTCGCCATTTCACCATACTTTTCTCTGGCATTGTTCTGGTTATAGTTGGGTATTCTTCTGTTGCTGTTTCTGTTCTTTTTTTCTATAGAAAAATACACATACACCTACTAATACATGCATACACACCTCCACTGCACTGCATAATAGTACTCTCACGCTCAAATTCTCACATTTATTACCAGGTTGACATGCTAGTGTTGAAAGGCTTTAATGCGTGTTCGAAATATACGAATAATAGGCGAAAAAAACGAGAACAAAACACACTCATACCCTATAACCATACTATACACATACATACATACATACATACTACATAAATTTACACAAACAGTAACACTGTGTTTTTGTTTTGTGGGTATTGTTTTCCGTTGTCTTTGTTCTTCTCATAACTAAGTACTCTGAAGGAGAAGGCATATGATGTTTAGGCAAACGTTTGCAATTTCTATTACAGCAATATCTGTTATCTTCAAAATATATCTTTAAAATAGGACGAGTATACTCGTTTTTGACTGTCAACACATCTAAGCATCTATATTACAGCAAGACATTATCTCCAAAATATAGACTAAGCTACCTTAACACAATCGCCGAGAAGAGTATAATCGTCCTTGGCAGTGCGGGATACCCTCCCAAAGACAAGATACAGCGACAGCGATAACAGCGATTGTGTTAAAGTAGCTTAATCTATATTTTGGAGATAATGTGTAATACCCTATCAAAGCCGAGTATACTCGTCCTACTTTAAATTTATTACAATATGCAGGCTTTTGAATTACCACTTTTTTTGCCAATAGACAATAGAAAATTTTTAAGTGTTGCCAATTTTCACAATTTGTCTCGTTTTATTCCATTTTCTTTATTTTATCCATCTATCCATCTTATTTAAAAATAAATTTTTTAATAATTTTTAATTTTTTTATTTCTTTTCAGGTAAGTTTTTTGGAAAATTTTTAAAAAAAAATTCTTTTTCAATACGCTAAGGTAAGGTAGTTAGATTAACTTAAGCTAGTAAATTAAATATTTAAGAAATCGAAAGATCCTAAATCCCTCCCTTGTCTCGTTGACTATTGTAACAACTCCGGAACTACGGCAGTATTACTTCGGAGAGGAGTCCTTTTGGCCCTTTAGCCCCTGCATGCTCATATAGCGTCCAGATTGCGTATAGAAAGTTGAGAAGACATCTAAGTACATACATAATTGGTCATTACAACCCTTCAGTCAGGATTATTGACCCAGTTTCTCACACTACTTATGTTGTGTGCGTTAATTTTATACATAAGTGGCGGGACCTACAGTTTAAAGTCGAATCCGAACGACAGATTTTTGAGAACCCTGGCTCTACGTCTAATAAGTCAGCACACTACCTACTAGGCCACGGCGACTTCTACAGAGACATCTAAGTGTCTTCACTATTTCTTCCTGATTGGAATTCCATTTCACACGTGTGCCAGTGTCATCTATGCAGGCGTCCCTACATGTTCTGCAGCCTCAAGATCTCTTTTCGTCACTCTTAGTATGCGCTCCATGTATTTCGTCACTGAGACCCAATTCTCTCTACGCGCAATCATAATCCCGACAATGTTAGCGCTCGTGATCGTTCCAATTGTTGACATCAGTACAGAGCGATAGCGATAGTTGAGGGGACATCTAAGTGTCTCCACTATTTCTTCCGGATTGGAATTTTGTTAGACACATGTGCCCACCTATGCCGGCGTGCCTATATGTTCTGCAGCCTCAAGATCTCTCATCTTCAGTCTTAGAATGTGCTCCACATAATTCACCACTGAGGCCCAATTCCCTCTACGCGCAATCATAATCCCGACAATGTTAGCGGCCGTAATCGTTTCAATTATTGACGTCAGTCCAGAGCGATAGCGAAAGTTTAGGGGGACATCTAAGTGTCTCCACTATTTTTTCCTGATTGGAATTTCGTTAGACACGTGTGCCAGTGCCATCTATGCCGGCATGCCTATATGTTCTGCAGCCTTAAGATCTCTCTTCTTCAGTCTTAGAATGTGCTCCACGTAATTAGCCATTGAGGCCCAATTCTCTATACTCGCAATCAAAATCCCGAGAATAGTAGCGCCCTTGATCGTTCCAATTATTGGCGTTAGTACGGAGCGATAGCGAAAGTTGAGGGGGACATCTAAGTGTCTCCACTATTTTTTCCTGATTGGAATTTCGTTAGACACGTGTCCCAGTGCCATCTATGCCGGCGTGCCTATATGTTCTGCAGCCTCATGATCTCTCATCTTCAGTTTTGGAATGTGCTCCACATAATTCGCCATTGAGGCTCAATTCTCTCTACTCGCAATCATAACCTCGACAATGTTAGCGCTCGTGATCGTTCCAATTGTTGGCGTCAGTACAAAGCGATAGCTTTGCCAACGTGCCCATGCGAAAACAGTGTATTCTGGATCATCAATTACTTTGCCTTCCTTGGAAATACAGTAAGGGGAGGCGGTCTTGCCTATTCTGTGCAGAGATTTCTTAAATTATCCGTGTCCCGATAGGATCTGTGTAATGTAGGAATTTACATACATACGTAATTGGCCATTACAACCCTTCAGTCAGGATTATTGACCTAGCTTCTCACACCGTTTATGTTGTGAGCGTTAATTTTATACATGAGTGGTGGGGCCTCCAGTTTAAAGTCGACTCCGAACGACAGATTTTTGAGAAACATTTCCTGGCAATTTTGACTCTCAGAGTCTTTGCCAGAAATCTGCTGAGAGGAAGTCCCCAAAGAAATATTTTTCGTTTTGATGTCTGACCTGGGATTCGAACCCGGACCTTTTATCTAATAAGCCAACACACTACCCACTAGACTATGGCGACTCAATGTAGTAATTTACCTCTCCTAATTTTAGAGCAATCCATGGCTTTATGTCCGAAATAAGTCTCGCTGTCTACCCATTCTCTATCTTCATCGTTCCATTGTCGTTGCCATTCTGAAGTGGTGATGTTTTCCCTGAAGTGATCGATTATGTGATTTCCAGCCGATTTCGCCTTATAAATCTCTATCCGCTCTGCTGCCAGCAGAGTTTTAGGGTTTGTACCTCCTATCACATATACAGCTGGGCCCGATGCAATAACTAACACAGCAATTGTGTACAGTAAACATAGATTTAAATGGACGACGCTATGATTGTGTCTTTAATGGCCGACTAATCTCTTCTTCTTGTTGTATAAGCATGTGTGCGTGCGTGCTTGCCTGCCTGCCTGCCTGTCTTTAACTGTTTGTGCCTATTAGTGTATTGCATGCATTCATACATCAAAGCATAGAATGGGAGACGACTGGCTAGAAGTGTGATATTGTAATTGTAGTTGTTTTTCTTTGTTTCTTTGTTCTTTTTTTTTGTTTAACAATAACAACAATAAGAGCAACGAAAATTATAAAAAACAAAGAATGAATGCACATACACATACACATGCACATGTACATGAACAACACATATTAAAAAAAAAGAAAGAATATTTCTGCTCTGATAACTTTTTGCGTTTGTTGTCATTCATTGCAACAATAACAATCATACACACACACACACACACATACACACACACACACAGACACTTATACGCATTGGTTTCATGACAATTTCTGTTTTTTTGTTTTTCTTCTGTTTTTATTATCTTTTTTTTTCATTACGTTTCATAGACTATTTTCTGTTGTTGTTTTTTGTTTGTTTTTTTGGTTGCTGCAAGCTTTTTTTGTAACAGAATTTTTACCGGATGACATGGTCGTCTGGTTGGAAAATCTCTTGTCAAACTGCATTCGTATACATTCACAGCAAATAGCAACAGTAATAATCATAGCATAAAGACAACAACAATTACTATCAGTACTACAACTGCTACTACTACTCCAACAATACAGTCATAAAATGCAACACAACACAAGCAAACATTTTTAGGAATACGACGATATGAAATCGTATTGTTTTCCCTTCTCGGGCTTATCTTTTCATCCTGATACAAAATGTGAATGTGAATCCCTATTGGAAAGAAATTCTAAATGCACATATGGATCACTAAATCAGTACAATTCCTTAGTTATGCTCAAGTAAATCACCTCCCATACATCCCTAGTGCTACCCATCCCACCCACTCGATTACTTTTTAAAGATTTCCTTGAATGCTCGTCCTATTTTTAGAAACATTTTTTCTTTTTTAAATTTTCTTTAATAACTAGGACTAAAAAATAGGACTTTTCTGTAGCGAAAGTAATGAAACGTTTAAAAGAGAGCCTTATTAACAGGGAAATGGAAGTATCGTGGATGGTCTTAATGTCCTAACAAGGTTAACACAAAAAATTTGGTAAATTTTTCTTTATTTCGTGAAATAATCCCGCCTTACCTTTACACATAGTTAGGTAGGTAGGTTGGAGTGCTAGCTTTAACCCTAAAAGCACATTTCCACCAAACTGTAGAAGAAGTTGGTCAGCGCAAGGGCCACACATTGAAAACACGACTAACCAACGCTGGAAAACCAACCCGAAAGTTTGATAAGCAAAGCTAAATCCTTGACATCACTGCATTTTAGCTCCGTCAAGCTGAAAAGTATTGGAAGACCAAATTACTTACAGTGATGTGAAAAATAATAAGGACAGTGCCCACACAAACTTACATTAAATTTACAACCGAATAAAAAATCGAAAATTCTTTCTTATTTAAACGATTTATTTTTTCTTAAACGGTAGAGAAAAGATTAAAAACAAAATTTTTAGTATTTCTACAATAGATTTTAATTTTTTTGTTTTATTTTTATAGTTATAGTTTAACGTGTGCAAAAAAAATAAGGACACTTTATGAAATCTTAAAGCTTTAACTAACTTAGATGAAACTAAATAGATATTTATATTTGAATATTGTTGCATAAAGTCTTAGTGACATAACAGTACTTTGTTGTGGATATTTTGTTATCCAGAACAGCAGGACATCTTCTAGGCACAGAGTTGACCAAATTTTGAGAAGCATGTACCGGTATTGGGTTCCATGCATCCTCTATAATTTTCCAAAGCCCGTCGAAATTTACTGGACACTTCCCCTGGCTGCCCTTTTAACTTCGTTCCACAAATTTTCTATTGATTCATATCAGGGAACTGTGCTGGCCATTCTAAGACATTGTTTGCTTTTTGTCCTGGAATCACTTCTTTGTGTACTTTGCCGTATGCTTTGGGTTATCATCCTGCTGGAAAACCCATTTGATTGGCATATTTTCTTCGGCATTCGGCAGCATTGCATTTTGCAAAATTTCAGTTCAATTAGTCGATTTCATTATGTTTTGGATACGATATAGAGAACTCATACCGTAACGAGAGAATGTCTCTTATACCGTGATGATACCACCACCATGTTTGACCGTCCTTTAAAGTATATTTTGGATCGGATTCTTCTTCTCCACCATGTAAGAAAACCTATCCATTAAGAATTCGATTCAAAATATACTTTAAAGACGGTCAAACATGGAAAGTTAATCGACGGGCTTTGGAAAATTATAGAGGATGCATGGAACCCAATACCGGTACATGCTTGTCAAAATTTGGTCAACCCAGTGCCTAGAATGATGTCCTGCTGTTCTGGATAACAAAAGATCCGCAACAAAGTACTGTTATGTCACTAAGGCTTTATGCAACAATATTCAGTATAAATATCTATTTAGTTTTATCTAAGTTAGTTAAAGATTTAAGATTTCATAAGTGTCCTTATTTTTTTTTCACACGTATAAACTAATATAACTTCATAAAAAATAAACAAAAAAATTAAAATCTATTGTAGAAATACTAAAAATTCTGTTTTTAATCTTTTCTCTACCGTTTAAGAAAAAATAAATCGTTTAAATAAGAAAGAATTTTCGATTTTTTATTCGGTTGTAAATTTAATGTAAGTTCGGGTGGGCACTGTCCTTATTATTTTTCACATCACTGTATGTCTGCGCCTCGTAAGTAAATGGGCATTGACAAAGAAAGCGGATAATAGTCTCCTCTTCCTCAGCAGATTTGCATGCACTGCAGAAGGTGCATTCTTTCCGCATGTCTTCCCCCATAACACAATGACCCCTAAGCATTGCCACTCTAATCGAAATGATCTTTTGATCAAGTCCGTCTGTTCACATTTTTTAGCGATTGTAGTAGAATTTGTCTCCATAGCTTCTGGAAATAGCTATCAATCGCAGAATTTCGTTCATCGTTCTTGCAACATGTCTGCGTTTTCCTTGAACAGAATTCTTCCTATTCTATTGCTTGCAGTTAAGAAGTAACTGATCCGATCTCGTTTATGGTTATGAATCGAAAAATTTGCTTTTATTACAGTGGAATATCGTGGCTGTCCAACCAAGGACATACACTCGTTTTGATATATGCTGGGAAGGCCCATTGTAATGTCAAAGTTATTTATTTCTCCTACATACATACATACATAGTTGGCCATTACAACCGTTCAGTCAGGATTACGATCTAGCTTCTCACACCACTTATGTTGTGTGCGTTAATTGTATACATGAGTGGCGGGACCTACGGTTTAAAGTCGACTCCGAACGACAGATTTTTGAGAAGCTTTTCATGGCAATTTTTAGTCTCAGGGTCTTTGCCAGAAATCTGCTGAGAGGAAGTCGCCGAAGAAATATTTTTTATTGTATTTTGTTTTGATGTCTGACCTGGGATTCGAACCCGGGTCTTTCGTCTAATAAGCCAACACACTACCTACTAGACCTAGTGCCGGAAATATTCGAAGTCTCTAATAAAGAGTCCTAAAACCTAAAATCTGTAACTAATATCTCCATTGTAGATACCAAATTTGTTTTTTTCTCTTCTCCGAGATAGTGATGGGCATGTGCAGCAAAGTTTTCTTCTCTTCCTTGCCTCCTCAACAGTTTCTGCAGAAATTGTTGGCCTTGAGTCCAACACCAATGTTTTCTGCAACTTTACTGTGCGTACCGTTTTCGAGTTTAAGCTAACAATTCTTGTGCTATCTATCCAATTTCGGCCCCTTCTGTATTGTCAATTATAAGCTCGCAGGTCTTTAATAAGGTTCCCCTGAGAGTCTAATAATTGTGCCCCGCTTCTGTAATTCATTTACTGTACATTTATCTGGTACTTATACGATATGAAAGCTGCACCGTTCTACTGTCTTATTAAGAGACATGCTTTTGCTATAAACCGCCTCGGAGTTCCACAGTCTGTATTGCCGGCCCTACTTTAAATTTCTCTCACAAAAAACTAAGGCACCCTTAACACACTGGAATATACTTTTATTTGCACCTCCTTTGAACACGATTCGCCCATTCTGCGTGACTTTGTCTCATGTCATATCGGCGTAACGGCGTTGCCCATATTACTGCCAAATATCTTCAAACATTCAAAATTCTTAGGTTAGGTTAGGTTAGATGACGTGTATTTGTCAACTGTGACAAGTACAGTGACCCATTGTACAACGGACTAGCTTCTCATACCACTCGTGTTGTGCGCGTTAATTTTATTCATGAGTGGTGGGGGACCTACAGTTTAAAGTCGACTCCGAACGACAAATTTTTTTAGAAGTTTTTCATGGCAATTTTTACTTTCAGAGTTTTTGCCAGAAATCTGCTGAGAGGAAGTCGCCGAAATTCTTTCTTTTTGAAATTTTCAGCCAGTGTGCTATGTATTGAGCTGCAATTTTAGTCAGTTTAAGCCGAGCTGTATCCAATCACTTTGTGGTTTTTCTTAACCCATATTTAGCAGAGATAGAAAGCTTAATTGGTTGACCACTATCGATTCACATTCTAAAAAATTTGTTTACCCTAAAGACAGCAATTTTGTCACGAAATATACTGTCACGAGAACAACATGGTGTTCCTTTAATCTTCTGCACATCCAATTAAGGTACAAATTCTTTTCTCTTGTTAGTTAATGGAATGATTCGCGGGAGAGAGATCTGAAGAATCCTAGATTTAAGAGGGCTAGGTATGTTAATTCATAGGGCGGCGTATTCCCCTTTAGCTGCGAAATACTCACTTCACAGTAAGTGGAAGTGAGTAGATCTAATAGCACGTAAATTACAATACTTTTGAAGGAGACTGCATACTTCTAACTGAAGCATGAACTTAAGTACTTTGTGTAGACGAAGTGTATGTAAGTAAGTTTTTCATGAAGTAAGAGACCAGCAACTGAAAACCTCTGTAAGAAATTTCCATACACAAAAATCACTCTGGTGGCCGATGATGTCACTTTCCCAGACAGTGATTCAATATTACATCATTTTAAAGTTTCCTTAAATTCAATACGAATTTCCAATTGGGAATTAATTGTGTTGCCAAATCTCAACTTGAGTTTATTTTTCTAGTTTTTATTTTTTTTATTAATTTTTGATTTTGTCCTGTTTTTCATTCTCTGTTTTTAGTTTTATTTTATTTGATTTCATTTGTATTGTATGGCATTCTAACCAGAAGTCTTTAAATCTGTTCTATTTGTTGGTCTCCATTACACATAGAGATTCAAATTCTAATCCAAAATCTAAATGCATTGATACAGATATACAGTGGACACTCTTTAATGCCGAAACATTGAAATGAAAACTGTAAAGAAATTTTCAATGAAATGGTTTTTGAATTTGCTATTAGAATAGTCATATAGGAACACTGATTCTCTGATTTCAGCCTCTTTACCACATAGCAGTCAAATTTATTATTTGCAGGTTTTACTGTGAACAGACTACTGCTCTAATTTCAATTTAAAATACAAGAAAACCACAAAAAGAGAAAGAAAACGAGAGGTGCCTTGAGTGTACTCGGCTAACAGAAATTAAATCAGTTACTGCTTGTTACTGCAGGAGAAGAATGCAGAAGGCCAGACCACAGGTCAGGCAAGTAGATTTGTTGCCTACATTAGGCTCCATAATATCGTTACTTAAAATATAATTAAAGAGCAACTTACTTCGTTCATTCTAGTCCGTGTTGTCTTTTATATTATGAAGGGAGTTGAGATCCCATTCAATTATCGCATCAACTTTTTGTAGGCCTAAGACTATGCGCCATATATCTCTACAATACTGACTCCCATCGGTTTAAAACTTAAAACCTTTATTTATCTCCAATTCGATGGAAGTAAAATAAATTATTTCTGATCGTTATTTACTGATTTCTTTCAATTTAATTGATAACACTGCGCTATAGGTGTGTCATTCATGAAAAATCAAGCTTTCGTTGTTCAATACCACAGTCCTTAACGCAAGCTCTAATGAGTAACTCCCAATAACTCTCTTTATTAATTACAAACTCTCCCTTTCCCTCTATTATCCTCTCATCTTAAGGAAGTTTGTACAATGGTTCAACTTGACCTCCGGGTACTGTACTTGTCTTTCTTGTACTCTAACCGAAACCTAATTATAGACACACATTGTTATTGAATTGTCTTCTTAGTTCCTATGTAATTGTTTAGTAGAATTCTGTGTACCGTTCAGTATGTATATTTTGTTGTTGTCTATTTGTTTTATCTTCATAACCTTATTTAATGGCAATAAGGCTTGAGTGTTTAGGCCTTAGGTAGTGAGTTGGCTTATTAGACGTAAAGCCAGGGTTCCAGCCCCAGGCCAGACATCAAAACAAAATACAAAAATATTTCTTAGGCGATTTCCTCTCAAGCAGATTTCCGACAAAAACTGTGAGAGAAAAAAATACCTGCCATGAAAAGTTTCTCAAAAAAATCTGTCGCTCGGATTCGAATTTAAACTCTAGGTCCTGCTACTAATGTATAAAATTAATAGACACAACATAAATAGTGTGAGTGAAGAGTTGTAATGACCAATTATGTATATATGTAAGGCTGTTGCAAAGCAGATTTGTATTCCTATCTGATTTTCTGATATTCCCGTATCGTTACTTCCTACATATTTTTTTGATCCTGTGAACCGTTCGATGTGGGTATTTTAGTTGTTTCAAAGCAAATCAGTATTCCTATTCAGTTTTTATTTGTCTGATTTTCTCTTTCTTCTCGTTAATTCGTAGGTATTTGTTTGATCATGTGAACCGTTCGATATGTGTATTTTGTTGTTGTCTATTTGTCTTGTTTACTTATTCTCGTTTAGTATGTATTTGTCCACATAACAATATTTAATGGAAGTAAGGCTGTTTCAAAGCAGTTCTGTATTCCAATTCGGTTTTTATTTTTCTGATTTTCTGATATTCTCTTCTTCGTTAATTTCTACGTATTTGTTTGATCATGCCCTGAATCCAATTCACCAGTTTTGTCGACTATATTGGTGACGTTGTAATCAAAGCGTCAACAATTATTTAATTTGCCTTTGATGAGAATAAAAAATTGTCGATTTTCAAGAAATTATAAACGTTTAACATACAAAAAAAAAAAAAAACGATTAATGTTATGTGAACCGTTCGATATGTGTATTTTGTTGTTGTCTATTTGTCTTGTTTACTTATTTTCGTTTAGTATGTATTGGTCCACATAACAATATTTAATGGACAGTTCTGTTATTCTGTTGAAGTCGCCGTGGTCTAGTAGGTAGCGTGTTGGCTTATTAGACGTAAAGGCAGGGATCGAGTCCCAAGCCAGACATCAGAATAAAACGCAAAATGTATATCTTCGGGGATTTCCTCTCAGCAGATATCTGGCAAAAACTCTGAGAGTAAATATAATTGCCATGAAAAGTTTCTCAAAAATCTGTCGTTCGGAGTCGACTTTAAACTTTAGGTCCTGCCACTTATGTATAAAATTAACACACACAACATTAATTGGTGTGAGAAACTAGGTCAATAATCCTGACTGAAGGGTTGTAATGACCAATTATGTATATATATAAGGCTGTTTCAAAGTAGATCTGTATTCCTATTTGGTTTTTATTTTTCTGATTTTCTGATATTCCCTTCTCGTTAATTTCTACGTATTTGTTTGATCATGTGAACCGTTCGATATGTGTATTTTGTTGTTGTGTATTTATCTTGTTTACTTTTTCTCGTTTAGTATGTATTTGTCTACATAACAATATTTAATGGACAGTTCTGTTGTATTCCTATACGATTTTTGTTTTTCTGCTTTTGGAATATCTTAGGTGATTCGATTGTAACAGGTTCTAGAATGATAGGGTTGCCATTTATAGTTTCCTAACGACAAAATCTTAATTACAATTTATGGCATGTATTACATATTTTGCTGAGCACAAATTTAAACCACCAGCCAACAACGCCTGTTCGGAATGTCCTTTTTGAATAAAAAAAAATCTTTGTATTGTTTAGCTGCTTTTGATATCCTTATTTATTTAGTTTTATTGCTTTTGTTGGTTTCTAGTTTGAATTCTTTTTGTTTTTACAAAAGTGTTTCACTCTGTACTGTTCAATTCTTGCTTTTTATGTGTCAAAATTTTTTTCAAATTTTTTTTGTGAATAAAACAGTTGAGCTGAACTGGTTTAGAATGAAAGTACCAACCACCACCATCATGGCATCCTTTAAAAGGAATCAAAGCATGGCTTTAAATCTGTATGGAAATATGGAAATTTATCAAAATTTTTTTGTTATCCTTATCGGTATCAGTGTTGTTGTTGTTGTTGTTTTATATCTAACAAATCAAAAATAATTTGAATCCTGAATCCTGCTACTTGTTACGTTTTTTTTCCCCAATTTTTTTCGTTTTTGCTTTCTCTGTGTGCTCGCTACTCAATCATATTTTATCTGATTCTGGTTCTTTTCTTTATTTTCCTTTCCTTTTTTTTGTTTTGTTTAACATTCTGAACTCTAGTGATTTTGATTTTTAAAATTTTAATATCAAAAGCTTACAGCAAAGAGCTAAAAGGGAGCAAGCACACAAGGGCACCTTCTTTCTTTTTTTTTTCCTCTTCCTTTTCTTCCTCTTCTTCTTCTGCTATATGTATGTATGTATGTACGTATATATTAATATGACTTTATATGGATGCAATATTTTATACTGAACTATACGTTCAAAGCAAAAACAACATAAGCATTTACCATAAAGGATACAATTTATCCCAGAGAGAGAACACAAAGACCTCCTGCTGGGTACTGTTGAATATGAAAAAAGGTTTCAAAAACTCATAGAGAGAGAGCAAAAAAAAAACTGACAAAATTCCTATTTATGGGTGTTTAAGAAAGGATGATGAAGTTGCATGCACCACGTAGAAAAAGCACAAAAATTGATGGCCCAAAAAAAAAATGTTGCAACAAAATTGCAACACCATAGAGCAGCAGCATTTCTTTACATATGTACCATCACCACTTTGTATTTGTATTTTAAAGGAATGATAGCCTCTTAAGCACATTTCATTTATAAAGGAACTCTTCTTTTAAGTAGACAAGCAACTGAGTGAACACCATGTCATAGAGCAACAGGTTTCTCCAATCGTACATCCTAAATTGCTCATTACAATCCTTTAGTTAGAATTAAAATCCTAGTTTCTAACATTTTTAATCATTTTATTTTATTCCTTTCTCATCAATTTCTACGTATTTGTTTGTGTAATTCTGTGTACCGTTCGATGTGTGTATTTTGTTGTTATCCATTTGTCTTGCTTACCTCTTTTCGCCATAGTCTAATAGATAGTGTGTTGGCTTATTAGACAAGAGACCAAGGTTCAAATATCTAACACAACAGTGAAATATAAAAAAAAATAATCGCGTGTACTTCTAGGCCTTCTATCTGCAGCCATTCAAACTCAACAAAAATCCAGAAAGTAAAATAAAATTGTCATTAAAAGTTTCCTCAAATCCCATTCGTACGTAAACAAAATTAAACTGTAGATGCTGCCCACAATCCATCGGATATAAATTAGCATCCCATTCAACATGGTAGCGTGGCGAATCAGATAAATACATAATGGCCTTAAAAGAAAATTAAAACCCTTCAGTCGGATTTACGATCCTAGTTATCACCATTAATTCATTTGTGGGTACTTTTCTACATGATGGCGGAATCAAAAAGTTCAAAGTCGACTCCCAAACGAAGATTTTTGAGAAGCACCTTTTATGGCAATTTTTACTCGTCAGTGTGTTGGTCTTTTAGCCAAAAGGCGACCGGTTCGATCCCAGGTCAGACATCAAAAACGAAAAATATTTTTTCGGCGACTTCCTCTCAGCAGATTTCTGGCAAAGACTCTGACAGTCAAAATTGCCATGAAAAAAGCTTCTCAAAAATCTTTCGTTCGGAGTCGACTTTAAACTGTAGGTCCTGCCACTCATGTATAAAATTAACGCACACAACATAAGTGTTGTGAGAAGCTAGGTCGTAATCCTGACTGAAGGGTTGTAATGGCCAATTATGTATGTATGTTTGTATGTGACTGTGAGCAGGGACAACCAAGTTTACATAACAATAAGGAACTACACAAAAATATTGAAAGAATAACAATAACAAATCAAGAGTAAGTTCTAGAAGTTGCCAAACCGAAAATGTATCGAATTTAAATAGCACAAAAGAGGAGGAGGGGTGTACGTTGACAGGTTTGAATTACCACATCGTTAGGATAAATCAATTCCACATTGTCTTCTAGGTACATCTCTATCTTGTTCGCGGGGACTTGTTGTTCTCGTTGTCTAATATCTGTGATACCTGTTCTCTGATGTAAGTTCTAGAAGTTGCCAAACCGAAAATGTAGGATTTAAAAAGAACAAAGGGGGGACATTGGCATACAAAATGTTTACAAAATCATATCGTTAAGATAAATGAGTCTCACATCGCCTTCTAGGTAGTTCTCTATCCTGTCCATGGACTCGTTGTCCTCACTGTCTAGTATCTCTGATGCTTTAGTTTAGCATTGAATTTTATTGTTTGCATTTTTTCGTGCATGCGTTGTTTCCTTCTCATTCTAGACGTAGAGTTTCACATAGCCTTCTATGTACTCCCTTGTCTTGTTCGTGGAACCGTTCTCTTAGTTGTCTATTATATCTGACGTCTTTGTTTAGCACTGAATTTTATAGTTTCCATACATCCATGTGTCATGCCCATCCTAGACGTTGCGGTTTCATAAATGACACTATTTCCTCTTCTTCTTATAGCTCAGGAATTTCCGTCCTAGGCAGTTAGTATGTATTCTTCTACACATTTGGTGATTGCTGCCACCCTAGGCCTTATGGTTTTATAAATGCCACTATGTCCTTTCCTTAGCTTAGTTGGGGCACCTTGGCCCCTTGCAATTGTTCGAAAACTTGTTGTCTGCATTGTCTAGTACTGGTGCCTAATCATTGAATTTTATGAATTGAATTGCGGATGTGGCATGTCCTGCCATCCTAGATTTTTTGGTTTTATAAATGCCGCTAAGTCCTCTTTTTATCATTGTTTAGGAAGTTCCTTCCTAGGCACATTGAAAAAAAAATTGTTCAAGGCCTTCTTATCTTTATTGTCTAGTACCTCTGGTGTCTACCATTGGCAAATGTGATGAGTGTTGCCATCCTTGGCGTTGTGGTTTTATAAATGCTACTAAATGATCTTCTAATCATAGCTCAGAAAATTCTTTCCTTGGTACCTTGAAACTAAGAAAATTGTTCAACGCCTTGTCTTCATTGTCTATTACCTCTGACGTATATCATTGGCGGCTGGGGTGGGTCCTGCCATCCTAAGCATTGTGGTTTTATAAATTACACTAAACCTTCTTATCATAGCTCAGAATGTGCTTTCCTTAGCACATTGAAACTAAGAAAATTGTTCAAGGCCTTGTTATCTTCATTGTTTAGTATCTCTGGCGTATACCGTTGGCGGATAGGGTGGGTCCTGCCATCCTTAGCGTTGTGATTTTATAAATGCCACTAAATCTTCTTCTAATCATAGCTCAGAAAGTGCTTTCCTTGGCACCTTGAAGCTAAGACAATTTAATTTATTTATTACTTACAACACAATTACACATTCTATTCTTAATTCCTACGAGACTGAGTAACTTCGACCTATTTGCTCGGTGTAGTGTCACAGACACAGAGGCCTCTGGTGGGAATCGAACCCACGACCCTCACGCTAATAGTCTAGCACACTACCCACTAGACTACCAGGGCGCTCAACTAAGAAAATTGTTCAAAGGCTTGTTATCTTCATTGTCTATTACCTCTGGGGATTCCATTGGCGGATGTGGTAGGTCCCGTCATCCTAGGCGTTATATTTTTATAAATGTCACTATGTCCTTGCCCTGAAAAGTTTCTCAAAAATTAGTCGTTCGGAGTAGACTTTAAACTGTAGGTCCCGCCACTTCTGTATAAAATTAACACACACAACATAAGTAGTGTGAGAAACTAGGTTAATAATCCTGACTGAAAGGTTATAATGACCAAGTATGTATGTATGTACTATGTCCTCAACTTAACATAGTTCAGAAAGTTCATACAATGCTCTTTGGCGCCTGAAAGCTTACACAATTTTTTTTTATTTATGACTTCTACTGCCAACTTCATGGCATTACGTCTAATTATGGCTGAAAGCAAGGTAGCCACTTTGTGGCTAGTAGAGTAACTAGTGTAATAGTAGTTATCATTGCTGAAAAGGTTACAATAGCTCTCTCTCTCTCTCATACACGTACACTTACTCATATATTTGCACACGTTTATGGGAGAAAGAAAGAAGGAAAAACAAACTACAAAATTGGGAAAATAGTAAAAAATAGTAAAGAATAGTTGTTATACGGTTTATATGTTGCTATTTTGTTGTAAAAAGGGAACACATGGTGTTTTATATTATTACTGCTGCTGCTGAAATTCTTTTCATATTTTTCCATTCCTTTTTTTCTATGGCTGTTCTTTCTAAAGCATTTTGGCTGCATATAAACATTGTGTTGATTGTGTGAGTTCCAAGTAAAACTTGTTACAATTCCATACCCATAGCCATAGCCGTGTATACCCCCATGTCAATGCCCATGCCCGTACCCATATCACGAGATGAAAATTTTAGTTTTTTTCTGGGAATTTTTTTTCCTTCATTTCTTGCTTAAAATTAAATTGCGAAAGAATAATGCTCACACGATATATTTTTTAGTTTTTCTTTCTATTTTTCTTTCTTTCATTTTTTTTTTATATTTTTATTGTGCTTATTTTAGTTTCGTTTCATTTTTCCACTTTTTTCGTCTCTTTTTTTTTGTTGCCCCATAATTTAACAGTGGTTCCATGAAAATCCCACAAGTGTGGGTTGTGTTTGGCTGTTGTTCGTCGTTCGATTACGATAATAAACTAAAGATGACACATTTGAAATGGTTATGAAGGAAAAAAAAGAACACGAAAGAAATCGTTCCACAAAATTTATCACAATTATAAACTTTTCACAAGAAATTGCTGGAAAGCGTGCTCCACTGAAAACTGAATGAATTTGAAGAAAAATAAGTTTTGATGGAGGAGGGGCGGCCTCTCAGACCCTGTTCGAGAACAATAGAAATAAAATGTTGTGTTGATTGTTTTGGATAGTTAAGACCATCATCTCCTTATCATCGGCAAGGGATTAATTGAAATAAAGAAATAAAAATCCATTCGAAAGAATAAAATAAAGTGACCAATTTAAGACAAAATTATTTATTGCTTCGGTTGTCCTTTTTCATTAATTGTTAGCTCGAAATTGGAAGAAGATTTCTTCTCAGCAGTCTTTCAGCAAAAATTCTGTAGGAAATTAAAAATTGCCCTAAAAAGTTTCTGAAAAATCTATCGGTCCCGCCAGTCATCTACAAAATTAACACACACAACATCAATGGTGTGTCCCAGGCCAGACATCGAAAATAAAAATTCAAAAAGTATTTTTTTTTGGCGCTTTCTTCTCTTTCTCTTCTTGAAAAGTTTCTCAAATAAATATGTCGTTCGGAGTTGACTTTAAAATGTAGATCCCGCCACTTCTGTATAAAATTAACCCACACACAACACAAGTGGTGTGAGAAACTGCAGGCTTCTTGAGGACGATTGCTGTAGGCTGTCTAATGGTGAAGGTATAACACAGGCCTTTTTTAGTCACCAGCAGCAACTCGTTTCAGTTCGCATCTTCCCTCTTTCCACCTTTCCTACACAATGCACTGCATGGGTAGCGGTCATCCCCTGAGTGGAGGTTTAATAAAAAAAAAAAAAAAATGTTGTAATCCTGACTGAAGAATTGTAATGACCAATTACAAAAACGAAAACTAGCGCAATCATGTGTAGAAATCGTTATGAAATCAGAAATGTTCAGAATTGTATGGATAAGGCTGCCCTAAATTTCCCGCAAGCGGACACATCACGGTATTACTGATCTATTGATCACTACTTTACTGCCTTAATTCCGGCAAGTGAGAAAATAGTTTCATCCAAATTCAATTTCAAATAATTCTCTTTACACTTGCTTACTTAATTGGCCATCAACAACCCGATTAATGGCGCAATACTAAATCATTGTTCTTTAAACGTTTGCCGTGGTCGTCAACAACCTTTGAGGGGATCTTTTTAAGGTTTATTGTTGTGGTTTTCATTGGTTGAAGTTTTTCTACGCACAACCCAAATTTAACGTCCAGGGGGGAATGGACTTTGCTGCATGCATTAGTTAACATCTGGCGGGTGCTAGTATGAAATCCAGGAAGAGCCACGAGGAGGCTGCATGTCAACTTGAATACAGCAAGACAAGAATCGTCCTGGTGGTCGCCACGTTGAGCACAGTCAGAAACTTTACTTTATTTGGATGCATTCTAGTTCTCTTTACACTGTCAATACTAAAATTTTATTTAAACGTAGGGCCCTACCATTTAGGGCATACTAAGCCCTATCCTATTTTACAACATGACTTCAAAAAAACACCGTGCCATTGGTCAACTTTTGTTTTGTGGCAAATCGAGTATCATTTATTGGGACCCAAATAGACACTGGCAATCACTTGGAATCTGATCATTGGTTAATGTTGTCTAAACGAAAATTCCATTAGAAGTTGTGTTTTGACTTTTGACCTTAACATCTGATCTGCGAGTTTGGTGTGACTTATTTAATTTCTACTATTCATATGCTACTCTTTTAATACTATTCTTATAATACTATTACTCGTCTGATATTCTTTTACTATTTTTATGCTACAGTTTTATTATCTCCATGCTATTATTATGCTACTCTTTAACTATTTTTGTGCTATTATAATGCTACTCTTTTAAATTATTATGCTATTATTATGCAACGCTTTAACAATTCTTGTTCTACTAATATGCTACTCTTTTCCAATTCTTGTGGTACTAATACGCTTCTTTTTTACAATTATTGTATAAGTAGCACAAGCTATATAATACTATGACATCATTCTTTTACTAATTTTATGCTACAGTTCTACTATCCCCGTGCTATTATGCAACACTTTTACTATTCTTATGCTACTATAATGATACTCTCTTAAATTGATTATGCTATTATTACGCTACTCTTTTACAATTCTTGTGCTACTAATATGCTACTCTTTTTGAATTCTTGTACTACTAATACGCTTCTCTTTTACACTTCTTGTATTAGTAGGATAAGTGACTATTTAACTATCCTTATGCTACTATTATTCTACTCTTTTAAATTGATTATGCTATTATTATGCTACTCTTTTACTATTCTTATGCTACTAATATGCTACTCTTTTTCAATTCTTATGCTATTAATACGCTTCTCTTTTACAATTCTTGTATTAGTAGGATAAGTGACTATTTAGCTTACTATCCTTATGCTACTATTATTCTACTCTTTTAAATTGATTATGCTATTATTATGCTACTCTTTTACAATTCTTGTGCTACTAATATGCTACTCTTTTTCAATTCTTATGCTATTAATACGCTTCTCTTTTACAATTCTTGTGTTAGTAGGATAAGTCGACTATTTAACTATCCTTATGCTACTAATATGCTACTCTATGTCATCTGACGGTATTTCATCTAATAACTTTAGACAAATTGGATAAAGATACTTCACTAAAGGATGAAGAATCTCCGTAAGCATCCAATACGTTAGCGATTAACACCTTTTTTTGTTTTTAAAGGATTTCTTCGTGTTTATGGTAGACTCTGTCAAACACCTACTTTGACGTACAACAAACGGAGTTAAGTTGTAATGGAAAAATCCTGGATAGAATATCTTTCAGCATCTACAAATCCCAGATCGTTTTTAAGGTTCCATTAAATTTTCATTACAATTTTAAATGTAACGCGTAAACACCTTTCAAATCCTTTATTATTTAACAATCTACAACAACAACAACACCAACAACAAACATTGGTTTTTCTCTAAGCCCCTATTAGACATGTGTGGCAAGGCTTTATCCGTATTTAAAACCAAACCGAATCGATAAGAATCATGCGTTGCTCCTGTTTTTATTTAATTTTTTTTCTATTTTTTATTGGAGGCTGTAAATTTTTTTCAATTTTCCTTACGATTGATTTCACATTAAAGCAATTGGTAGCGGCGGCTTTCAATAGCTTCAGAAAGGGAGATGGAGTAGGTAGGAAATGGAGGGGGGAGGAAATGGCATCAATTGCGTTAAACAAACTGAAAGCATAACATTTTATTGTGTTTTCTTCTATTCACGGCATATTTTTGCCATAAAATTGTGGAACTTTTTTTTCTCACAACCTTTTTACAATTTTTTATTACTCTTATGAGATGGAGAGGGGGGGGGGGAGGGTAGGCTTTTAAGTCCCACTACCAGCCGCTTTTTGCATTTTTCACTTCTAATATATTATTTGTGGCTCACTGCACTGATAATCGTATTACATGTGATGTGAAGATTGTTAGTTGGTTCCCCCATTGCTGGCTGCTAGTAAAAGTGAAAGGGGAGGGAGGAGAGGGGTGGGCCCAGGGAAAACCGTTTAAAATAATTCGATTTAACAAAACAAGAAATATTATGCCGCGCTAATATTTTATCGATTATGGAGGCTTAAAAGATGTTGACATTGTTGACAATGACAGCAGCACCAGCCCCACCAGCAATACATAGCATCAGCAATGACGTTGTTGACGTTATCTGTGGTAGCTGTAGTGGTCGTGGTCGTGGTGATGGTGGCGGTGGTGATGCTGATGGTAAAACTGAATTTATTCTCAAATAATATTGATGTGAACAGCATTTGAAAAGTAGCTACAGCAGCTGCTTAAGCCAACTGATTGGTTGGGGCTGGCTGAATGCCTGGTAATGGCTGCTGCTCTCTGGTTAGACCTCATAAACCACTGTGCACATTTCAAATTTAAATACATGCAATCCTGCCGCTGTTGTAAATTGTATGTTTTTCTTTCGTTTCGTTTCGTTTTTTCGTTTTTTCTCATTTTCATTTCATTATTATAGAATGGAACATCAATTTTGCCAAAGTGCCTTGGCATATACCATGACACATACATACATACATACGTACATGCATGCATGCATTTAAACATGTCAGCCAGTAGAGTCACTCACACTTGCATATTTCCACTGTAAATGGCCTTGCATTTATCGGGATGTATGTGTATGTAGTTGGTTTGCTGTATATGCGTAAGTGCCTAAGCTTGATATTGCCAAGTCTGTTTCCGTTTCCCGTTTCTATATTAACAATAATATATATTATCCTGGATACACATACACATACATACACACAATCTATTATGTTTAGATTTCATTTTTTAAAATGCCAATCAAACACTCTTAACAACATAAAATATTAACTTCGTAATCCCTTGTTTCATGTAGTCGCCGTAGTCTAGTAGGTAATGTGTTGGCTTATTAGAGGAAAAGCCTGGGTTCGTATCCCAGGTCAGACATCAAAAACGAAAATATTTCTTCGGCGACTGCCTCTCAGCAGATTTGTGGGAAAAACTCTGAGGGTAAATAAAACTGCCATGAAAAGCTTCTCAAACATCTCTGTCATTCGGAGTCGACTTTAAACTGTAAGTCCCGCCCACTCCCATGTATAAAATTAACGCACACAACATAAGTGGTGTGAGAAGCTAGGTCAATAATTCTGACTGAAGGGTTCCAATAGCCAATTATGTATGTGTGTATGTAATCCCCTGTTTCATATTATCATATATTCATTCATATATATATTCATATATCCTTACCTTCTGTTGCTATAACGATCTCAAGTTGAGAGTTGTAATGATCTCATGTTGAGGGCTAAACTTCAAAACGATATGATTTGAATAGCGAATATTTTTTTTATTTGTACGCCGAGAAGAAGTAAATTTACCTAACCGCACCATAGAGAGGTCGACGTCACATCCTCCCTGTGTGGGGCTCTCGCCCACTAAATCTCCCTCTCGTCTCTCGGACTTGTTGTGCCCACTCCGGAACTACGGGATCCTTTTGGCCCCGGTGTGCTCATATCCGCGTCCGGATTGCGTATCGAAAGTTGAGGAGACTCCACTGTTCCTTTTGTCTAGGTCCCTGTTCGGAATTTCGTTTGCCAGTATCATCTATGCCGACGTGCCTACATGTTCTGCAGCCTCAAGATCTCTCTTTTTTATTCTTAGAATCTACTCCACGTAATTCGCCACTGAGGCCCAATTCTCTCTCTAATCGCAATCATAACACCGACAATGTTAGCTGCCGTGATCGTTCCAATTGTTGACGTTAGTACAGGGCGATAGCTCTGCCAGCGTACACATTCGAAAGCAGTGTGCTCTGCTTCATCAATTACTTCCCCTTCCTAGTAAAGACAGTAAGGAAAGGCGGTTTGACCATTCTGTGGAGATATTTCCTAAAATATCTGTAACTCGTTAGCATCTGTGAAATGTAGTAATTCAGCTCTCCAAATTTCCGCTCAATCCATGGCTTTATGTCCGGAATAAGTCCCGCTGTTCACCTTCCTCTATCTTAATCCTTCCATCGTCGTTGCCACTCTGAAATGATGTTCTTTCCTCTGAAGTGACCGGTTAGGTCATGTCCAGGCGATTTCGCCTTATAAATCCCCATTCGCTTTACTATCTACCCTCTCACAAGTACGGTTGTGGCGACCCTGTACGATATGAACAGCGGATATTAAATGTGGTGCAATGGCTTGACTTCTATGTAAGTGGTGTGCTCAACTGGTTGAACTAAGATTGCAGCGTTTAAAGGGTTAAACTAGTAAAGTTTTTACCGGACAAATATGAAGCTTTAAAACCCTTCCATGGAATCTAAACTCGTAGCAGAATCACTTATTTTTCTAACTAAGATAACGAGGCCTTACATTTTCCTCCATGTCTGGATGAAGTCATTTTAGGTTAGATGTGACGTGTGACGTCACAATACACTAGGAGATCAAACTCAGGCCGATATTAAAAATCCACAAGCCTATGTCATCTAGTAGCACTTATACACCAGTTAACGTTCCTTAAACTTAAACACTCCCGCTAAGGTTGTGTAGAATAATCTTCCCAGAATGCTTACACAGACTCATGCGAGTGCTGTTCCCTTTCTTCTCGTACGAGTTGCAACTTCTACACTCGAACTCGAACGAAGTTGCAACTTCTACAACTTCGTTTATCCCGAACATAAGATGAGACTGTCAGATTTAGCCAAATCGGAAATATAAAACCTTTCCGGTCATGGGAATTTACGACCATCACCAGTCAGATAAGTTTGAGAGGAAGGGAAGTTTTAGATGGTTTAACCGGGATTCTCGCTCTCGATCGCGGGCAGTGAGGCATCTGGTGTGGAGGACGGCAGTCAGATTACCAATCCTTTTAATAGTCGCCTTATGAAGCTTAATAGATCGGAGGTAGGAGCAGGCTACCAGTTTTATGTGACCTTGAAGCCACCCTACATTTCGACAACTGGGTGACGGGCCGGGGTTGGAGGCCATAGTCTCGCGGTAGACGTCCAAGAGGGCACGTTCCACCACTTCCACTTAGTGGCAGCGATAAAACTAACCAGGTTGCTTCGATCTGTAATCACCCAGGTAAGGCCCTCCTTTAACACCTTGCTGAGAGGTGGTTTGGAAGTCTTCCTGGGATCAGGACGTCTGGGCTGCGTGGACGAACGAGATTTCGTGGTGGTTGCCTTAGGGTTGGCCACCTTGAAGCGTTTGGGCGTTTAGCTTGGTCGATATTTGTCTCTTAGGCCGCAAAAGGGAAGATGGGGAGAGACGAAGGCTTCTCAAGTCATAACTACAAAGAGAAGAGGTTTGAGTCTTTCATCAAACTATCCAGTAGTGGGCTGAGGCCTTGTAACCGGCCTTTTATTCAGACAATCAATCATATATTGGACTGGTTCAAGATCAATTTGTTGATTCTGTAATGTTAACAACGCAACATCAGGTCGTATACAGGAACCCCCGTGTAAAGTTAAGGTGTTTTAGAGTCTATCAAGTTATAGGGCCAGGGGAGTTATTAAACTCCATGGGACAGTAATAACACACACATACACAGCCTTGCTAAATTAATGTGGCAACCGATATCGGCTAATTTGTAACATTATTTTACAAAATGACAAAAAAAAACTTGAACTTCTAAGACACTGTATAGACAGTAAAAGGCATTTAGTTGCATATTTCAAATAAAACTCTCTTCTCTCACACACACACACACACACTTACAT
The DNA here is from genome assembly GCA_014635995.1 of Sarcophaga peregrina. Lineage (NCBI taxonomy): Eukaryota > Metazoa > Arthropoda > Insecta > Diptera > Sarcophagidae > Sarcophaga > Sarcophaga peregrina. The sequence goes on from CM025793.1 coordinate 39,394,970, forward strand.
GCATACTCATACCAAGTCATGCATAATAAATACAAATAAACCATCAATATGATGAGAAGGGCATACCAGTCAGTCAGTCAGTCAGTCGTATGTACATGTCATCGCTGTTAAGAGGACTAAAGATGCTAGAATACATGTGTGTATGTATGTGTGTCTATGTGTGTGTGTTTGTATGATTGAAAAACGACTTGAAATGAGTTGAAAATATGTTGACTGTTCGTCTTATTCCAGTGGAGAGGATAATATTATCGTGAGTATCCCCTTAACTGCGATCCATATTGGCCCATAAGTTCAAGTATGTGACTGCTGTTGTCTTCTTCTTCAAAGACTGATTGACTGACTGTCACTCCATGAGTGACTTTCTCTCTCTCTCTGTGCAAGAGTTTGTGTGACTGTGTGAGTGTGTGTTTGCATGCTGCTTTAATAATTGCATGCATTGGCATTTGTAGTTGTCGTCGTCATCATCATTATTGTCGTTGTTGTTGTTGTTGCTTTTGTGTGCATATTTTTATCCTTATTATGGAAAACTTATTTTGCATAAAGTAGTAAATTATACAAGCTTAGCCATGGTCAACTAATTAGTAATGAAGTTACTTTACAGTTTTTGTTGTCCGGGTACTGTACTTGTCTTGATTGACAGGCTACAAGTCCTCTAACCTAACCTACTTTACAGTTAGTGGTCTTTGATTTAATTTTTATTATAATTCCAGGGATTATATGGGCAACTAAGCAGTGAAAAATAGGCCTTCTTATCAGAAGCTTTAGTGTATTAAAAGACAAAGAAAGAAAAAATTAGAAGCATAAAGAAAATAATTTGAAAAGAAAAAAGGTTCATGTCCAAGATGATTTTTATAATTTCCCTAGCATTTCTGAAGTGGACTTATTAGTCGTAAGACTACACTATAAACCCCTGGTTCGGACATCCCCAACTAAAGGAAATATGAAAACCAAAATATTTCTTCGGAAACTGCCTATCAGTAGATTTCTGGCAAAAACTTTGTTTCCCAAGAATCTGTCGTTTGAAGACGACTTTAAACTGTAGTTCCCGTCAACGCATGTATAAAATTAACACGCAAGCACAACATAAGTGGTGTGAGAAGCTAGGTTGTAATCCTAACTGAAGCGTTTTAATGACCAATTAAATACACCCGGCTAATGATATTGTGAGTTTTGTTGAGTAGATCTCAAAAGAATTTTTTTTTATATTTCTCGAACCCTTCAAACTGTTTTTATTTGACAAAAAACACTGTTTTTTAGACTTTATGCACAAATTCCTGGATTATTCCAACATTTCTCTCCAGATTTCCAAAATTTAAATCTTGTTGGAAAGGGGAGAGATGGAGCTTTAAACCGGTATACATACATCTATTATTTGACTTAATATGCTATAAGATTTGATGAGATAAACTTGGAAAAGGGGAATTTTTTTCATAGTTTTTTAAGTTTATCGGTTCATAGTAGCAAATTTTACTTAAAAAGTATGAAATAAGTGATGACATTCTGAAAGTTCATTATCTTGTGAAGAGTTTGACACTTTGTTTGATCAAATCGGACAGAAATTACTGCAGTTATTAAATAAATTGTATAACAGTCTTGTTATATTTTTCTTAATTATATGCCATCTCATCAAATGAACTTTTAGTTCAAAAATTTTTAGAATTTTTGATGGATCTTAATTGACATTCTGAAAGTGCATTATCTTGTGAAGAGTTTGACACTTTGTTTGATCAAATCGAAAAGAAATTACTGCAGTTATTATTTAAATAGTCTAACAGTCGAGTGATATTTTTATATATTTGATCTCATCAAATGAACTTTTAGTTCAAAAATTTTTAGAATTTTTGATGGATCTTAATTGTTTATTGGAAAATGTGTCAATTTCAAGTTTGAGCGACCATTAGAAAGAAAGAAATTCCGAAAGATTTTCCGATATCCAATCAAAATCCCTCAATTCTGAAAATTTTTGAACTAAAAGTTTGATGAGATGACATACACAGAAAATATAAAAGCACTGTTAAGCTCTTCAAATAATAATTACGGCAATTTTTGTCCGATTTGATCAAATGATGACTCAATCTCTTCTTAAGAGAACATACTTTAAGAATATTATCACTTCTCCCATATTTTTTTTATAAAAGTTTGCTCCTATGAATGCACAAACTTGAAATAATATGAAAAATAAATTGAATTTTCCCGGATTTGAAATTTGAAGTTTATTTGATCAAATCTTATAGAATATTAAGCCGAATAATTGACATACATATACCGTTTTAAAGGTCAATCTCTCACCTTTCCATCAAAATTTAAATTTTGAAAATCGGGTCAGAAATGTTTAAGAAATTCAGAAATTTGTGCGTAAAGTCGGAAAAAATTTTATAAATCTTATTTTTTTGTTTTAATAAAAACCAACACTTAGGGGATGGCCCCTATTCATGCAGTGCATTGTGCAGGTTTAGGAAAATAGGTTATAGGAAGGCGGAAAGAGGGAGTAGTGTGTGTGGACATTCGATTTAAACTCAACAATATCGTAATTGACGGGAAAAACTCTCGCAGGAAGATCATTCCACAAGCGAGCAGTGCGGGCAAAAAATTAATTCTCACTGGACAATCAACCACAAAAGGATGTGCTCTGTGAGAAGCTCGAGTACCACGTAAAAATATGTGATTATCGGGAACCAAGCCCCTTATCTCTAGAGAACACCTCCCAATAGAACCAATAGAACAATGAAACCCTCGCCACATTGCGACGATGCTCCAACGAATCAATAAAGTTGGATACCCTACTGTCATTAATAAACACCTTCACCCTCTCCTGTACGCGATTGAGAAGCTTCAAAATAGACTTTGGAGCACCGGCCCATACATGAGAGTTGTACTCCATCCGGTGTCGGATAAAGGTCTTGTAAATAGTAAGAAGGTCGAATGGAGTGAAGTATTGAATGCTTCCGTCGACACTCGAAAAATGTGATTGTTCCAACGGGCATCACAACTAATTCTCATGCCCAGAACATCAAGAGCATCCGCCTCCTCAATATTTACATTACCCATAAATACAGATGATAGAACACCAGAGCCAGCATCATGCCGGTGTGTCAAAACACAATATTGGGTCTTGCGCGTATTGAAATCGATCCTGTTCGCGCGGCCCCACTCAGAGATTGCTATCAAGTCACCTGTAAGTGCGTCATTCATATTTGTCAAATAAAACAAGTTTGAAGGGTTCGAGAAAAATAAAAAAAAGTACTTTTGAGTTCTACTCAATTAACTGAAGAACATGGACTAGGTAGTTATTCGAATGTATTTCCTCTATTGCACAGTGTTATGTTTCCTCAAGGTCCAGATATAGGATTATAAAAGAAAAACAATGTTTCTGATTAGGCCAAGGAGCAGATTACATCGTAATAAAGACGGAGGTTTAAACCTAGGTCTCATGTCTGAAAACAAATTTTTTGCCAGAAATCTGCTGAGAGGCAGTATTCGAAGAAATATTTTTATGTTCATATTTCGCTTAGTTGCGAATGTCCGAACCAGGGGCTTCAGAAATGCTAGGGAAATTATAAAAATCATCTCGGACATGAACCTATTTTAAATTATTTTCTTTATGCTCCTAATTTTTTCTTTCTTTGTCTTTTAATACACTAAAGCTCCTAATAAGAAGGCCTATTTTTCACTGCTTAGTTGCCCATATAATGAAGTCGCCGTTGTCTAGTGGGTAGTGTGTTGGCTTATTAGACGAAAGGCCCGGGTTCGATAACCAGGTCAGACATCAAAACGAAAAATATTTCTTCGGCGACTTCCTCTCAGCAGATTTCTGGCAAAGACACTGAGAGTCAAAATTGCCATGAAAAGCTTCTCAAAAATATGTCGTTCGGAGTCGACTTTAAACTGTAGGTCCCGCCACTCATGTATAAAATTAACGCACACAACATAAGTGGTGTGAGAAGCTAGGTCGTAATCCTGACTGAAGGGTTGTAAAGGCCAATTATGTATGTATGTATGTAGTTGCCCATATAATCCCTGGAATTATAATAAAAATTAAACCAAAGACCACTAACTGTAAAGTAGGTTCGGTTAGAAGACTTGTACCTGTCGATCAAGCCAAGTACAGTACTCGGAGGTCGAATTGATGCATTGTACAACAAAAACTGTAAAGTAACTTCAATACTAACACTGATAGGCACTCTATTTATTTATCAATTGAGCGCCCTGGTAGTCTAGTGGGTAGTGTGCTAGACTATTAGCATGAGGGTCGTGGGTTCGATTCCCACCAGAGGCTCTGGTCTGTGACACTACACCGGGCATATGGTCGAAGTTACTCAGCTCGTACATGATTATAATATTGTAATTCTTAAATAAAAAAAATATTTATCAATTACTAATTACCTGTCCCTTGCTGTCGTTTGTATGAAACGTGAGCATATGCATATTTTTGGTTCTTTATTTTCTCCATCATTTTCGTTCGTTCTATCTCTCTTTCTCTCTCTGTTATTAACTTATTTGTTTGTATTGGTGGTATGTGCATGTGTGTGTATATGTGTTCGTGATATATTAAAATAATATCTCGTATATTTAATAAAAGATTTTCTACGCTATGCATACAAATGCAGATTCTGATCTATAGATAGATGCTGTAGTAGTTAGATATGGATACGGATGCGGATGCGGCTACAACATGCTAACAAGAGTTTGTATTTCATTGTGTGTGTACGTTCGTGGGTTTATTTTGTTGTTTGCTGTAGAGGAGTCCTCTGTATCCAGTAATGCATATGCACGTACAAATTCATTCATATTTTCTCATAATGTTTTATGCATTTTTAAATGCCAACTCCTACAATTTATCTTCTGGATAGAATTCCTTTTCGTTTTCGCCCATACAATCTAATAAACAGCGTAATAAGAAACTTTCTTAAGGGAACAAAATATAAGAAGAAGAACAAGAAGAAGAATCTTCATTTTATATTAAGATTTATATGCTCTTTACCAGTGAGTTAGTCTGTCTGTCTGTCTGTTGTCTGCTCCATTTTATGGATCACATAGAATTATTTTCGTCTTTAGTCTCTAAGACCATTAAAATTCGTTGCCAATATTAACATTAAAACTGGGTTTTAATATTTAAAAAAAGATCAGATCATTAGAATATTAAATTTAAAGTGGGTACTAAAAGTGTGTGTGTGTGTAGTAAAAATAGTCCATGAAATTAAAGATTTTATTTTGGAATGTTAAAATACTAATTCTCTTGGGTAGAACTGCATTTCAATTTAAAATTTTATGGCATTTAAAATATTTATTATTAAAGAAACTAGGTCCATAACTATGACTGAATGGTTGTAATGACCAAATATGTACAGGGTGGCTGATATGTATTGCAGCCAACTTCAGGTTGTTATCATTTGTAAACCGCTCGTCTGACAGCTGACAGATTTATTCCAGTGACAGTTCATTTTATTATTTACAAGCTTACAAAAGCATTTTGATCTATTGCATTGAAAAAAAAAAAGTTATTCGTGATGGAATTCAAGCGTGATTGCTTTATATTTGGCTGGAAAACCACAGGTGGCTATCTCGTACCATTGCTCGTTACCGTGGTACTGGCAGTATTGCATCGCGTCCAAAAAATGGACGAAAAAAAAAAACGGTAACAACACCAGAAATAATCCGAAAAGTGAAGGTCAGATTTATTCGAAATCGACGGCGCAGTGGTAGAAAAATTGCTCATGAGCTGAACATATCGCGAGAACGCATACGTTCAAACATATTCAAAAATGAGCTTGAACTAAAGCCATTGAAGTTCCAAAAAGTGCAAGAACTCACCGATGGACAAAACAAAGTTAGATTGGAAAGAGCCAAGGAGTTACTTCGCTTGCACGAAAGTGGCCAGTTAACGAATATGGTTTTCTCCAAAGAGAAGCCTTGTGAATAAACAAAATGATCGTGTTTACTTGCCAAAGACGTCAGCTGAAAATTTACAGCAGCAGTTGGCCACCAGAACTCAAGCGCTGTCGATGGCAAGAGTGTGGGCCGCCGTAATGGCCGATGGTCGCTCCCCGCTCGTATTCATCGACCGTGGGGTCAAAATAAATGCCAAATATTAACGGGAAAATGTCTTAAAAATAGTATTGAAGCCCTAAGTAGACAAACATTACGGCCCCAGACCATGGACATTCCAACAGGTCTCAGCACCACCGCACTCGGCACACGTCAACCAAGAATGGCTTAAAAAGGAGGTTCATCACTTCATTTCTACCGCACAATGGCCACCAAAATCCTCGGATCTCAATCCGTTGGACTTTTACGCCTGCGGCATTTTGGAAAGTAAGGTACTCACTAAAAAAATACCAACGTGTCGCTCATCTCAAGACGGCGCTTCGCCGGGAACGGGCCAAAATAACGCAGAGCCACTTTCGTGCAGCCTGTGATGACTTTGTCAGCCATTTGAAGGCCATAATTCGTACCAAAGGTGGCCAATTCGAACAAATCTAAACTGATTCTAAAATTGTTTGCTTTTGAAAAATAAAATTAAAAAAAAAAAATTTTTTAAAATATAGCGCTTTACTTTGTTGCATTATATATCAGTCACCCTGTATGTATTATTTAAGAATTTAAAATCAATACGATATTTACTTAAAAAAAATCGATATTTTTAAATAATTTTCACTTTTTTTTATTTCTTTTTAGGTAAGTTTCATGGCAAAAATCTACATTTTTTATATTTAAATCTGCTTAAGATAAGGTAATTAAATTAACTTGAGTTTATTACGTAACTATCTTAAATTTCAAATGCTATTGTAAAGTATTATTTACTATTTTATTTCAAGAGCAAAGTTATGATTGCGATTAAATTTTTCGAAATACAAACCCTATTTACATGATCATCTCTGGATTCGATCCTTTTGAAAGCCCTCTTTCGCTCACTTTGTGCTTTATCCCGTTGAATAAGCCGATTTTTGGGTGTTAAACGTGGAGGCATGGTTTTTAAGTCGTTCTCGAAACTTCAGATGCATTAAAACTAAAATCGATCTTGAAGTCGGGCTCATGGTACCGTTTTGACGAAACCTAACTCCGTTCAGTTCATAGTCATCAATGGCAACACTTTTATACCATTTAACTTGGCGATTTCAGTCAATTTTCAATCATTTCTGGGTTCTACCATCCCTTCAGTCAACGTAGCTATAGACCACCATTCTCTATGGCACCTTCATTCTCATCAAAGTTCTTAATAATTTTGTGAATTTCCTGGCACCGCAGGACGATTATGTGTCTGCTGTTGTGCTTGAAAAGTGGTCTCTTTTGAATAACCACTTTGAGGATAGTTTCAATTATTTTCAAAGGCGTATCTTTTGTGAGGAATCCATTGAGTACATTCGGGGAACCCTGAATACTTGCTTGCAGATTCCTCGAGTAGTCTTAGTGAGTAGAATTCTACTAGGACTTTCGAATATTACGAATTTAAACTCTGTTATCAGCTAGCTAAGTCGTCGAAAGTCTGGTATCTAGTATGTAGGCGGTTCAAATCCCAAGTCAGGCATTTACAACAAAGCGAAGTATTTCTTCGACGCGTTCCTCTCAGCCGATTTCTGTTAAAAATTCACGGGTGTAAATAAAATTACTATGAAAAGTTTCTCGAGAATTTTAAACAGTAGGTCCCACCATATAAAATTACATAGGTGATGTGAAAAGCTAGTTTGTAATCTTAAATAAAGGGTTGTAATGACCAAATATTTATGTACTAGAGGTGTGCACAAGACATATAAAATTGCACGGAATTGCATTTTTCTCAAGAGCGAATATTGATTGTACCTGCAAATATAAATAAGTGTGAAGCAAAAATAGTGTACAAAAAAAACTGCACTCGTATACCATTGTACAACAGTATAAAAGAGAGTTGTGTGAAGAGCACAACAAAAATATTGTACTCTTCATAGAGTCACAACGTGCATTTCTTTTTTTTGCTCTCGGCAACCGAACATCTTCGTCGACGCCAGCATTGCCAGTAACTTTATTAAACTTTTTATTTCTGGGGAAATTTTTTTTTTGAGTTTATCGCGAAAGCAAAGGATGTTTTTGTTTTTTAACGCAATTTTATTTTCATTTTCCATAATAATTTTTTTTTATTTTTTGTTTTGCCACTGGAAAATTGTTTTTAAATTATTATATTTAAATCACCCGCGCACATAAAATCGTAACCTATTCACACCAATGAATAAGAAACGTCCGAATATTTAGCTCTTTGTTCGCCAGCATTGCCATTTAAACTTTTTATTTCTTGGGAAAAACTTTCTTAAACTACTACTTTTTTTGCACTACTAATATTCATATGGCAATACTGAAAATATAGCTTCAGTAGTAAAATATGCTCTTACAACACAAAGCATAGTTCCGTTACTTCACAGGCAAATGAATGCAGTCGGATACGTTGAATAAATGAGAAATACATATTTCAGTGCACTCGTCAAATCAAGAGCTACAGAAAAGGGTACACTACAGTATTTCATGGGTGAAGGGTAAGCTAGTAGAATGTCTTGTGGACACCTCTAGTATGTACATATGTTCTTTGATTACTAAAATCACCATTTTTGTTAATAATTTCTTCAATAAATAAAATCGACTTCAAATGGAAAAGATTTAAAGACTCTTAGCCTTGCCACAAACCCAATGTATTAATAAGAACGAAGAAGCCACAAATAATCATAAAATTTATAAAAAAAAAAATTCTAAAATCTGAAATGAAATGAAATGGTGAAGAGTTTGAAAAACCCTCTTTAAAAAACCTCTGTAAAAATAATTTTTTTTTTAAGTTTTTGTTTTGTGTTGCATTTTTTAATAGAAACGTAAAATCATAGTTTTTTTTAATCTTTAAATCTCTTTTCAAATTCCTATTAAAATGTAGAGATAAAAAATTCATAAAAAAACACGCTTTAAAAATTCTAAATAAATTGCATTTTATTTATGGAATATTTAAAATGAATATTGAAATTCTCATACAAAACAAAAAAAAAAAACTGCATTTCCTGTTGCCTAAAATTTAAGCGACGCCATTAATACACACACACACACACTTACACTAATAGTGTGGCTAGAGACTAGAGATTAAAATGCACAAGTTTTGTTAACACTTTCTCTTTTTCCTACTCACTATCTGACACTCTCTTTTTCCCCATCATCTCTCTCTCTCTCTCTGTAACTGTGCTTATTCAATGTAATATTAATGCAACAACATTATGATTATTTTCATAACAAAAACCAACAACAACAACCTCAACAATAACAACAGATCCAGTAATCCTTCATAACAGTTGCAATCAAAAGGCACGAGATAGAGAAAGAGAGAAAAGAGCAGTAGAGTAAAGTAAATAAAAACTAGAGGCAAAGAAAAATGAACATTTTATTTACAAAGAAAAGAAAAACAAACACACAGACACAGACATACTATTACACTGTCAGTAGTAGTTGTAAATATTATTAAAAGAGGAAAGAAAAAAATCAAAGGAAATATTTCTAAATCTCCCAAAGGATTCTCCAGTTTAGAAGGACTAAAAAAGGATAGAAAAACGAACAAATCGGCTCCATAAAATCTTTTAAACTAATGCAGATAGACTCATAATTTCTATGAATTCTATGCCAATAATGAGATCACCATTCGCAATTTCTTAATCCTTTAGTCAAGATTACAACCCAGCTTCTTACACCACTTTAGGTTAAGTGTGTTAATTTTATACATCACTGGCAGGCCGATTCTGAATGACCGATTTTTTTAAGAAACTTTTCATGGCAATTTTTTATTTACTCTTAAGCAAAGGGTTTTGCCAGATATCTCTCTGTCTGAGCAAGTCGCCAAAGAAATATATTTTCGTATTTCATTTGTTGGAGATATCTGACCTGGGCTTTGAACCCAGGCCACACGTTTAATAAGCCAACACACGACTTCTCTAATGTAAACTTTTTACGATTTTTGTATTTCTTGTGTTTATCAAAAGCTTTTCAAATGAAATTAAAGAAAAAAAACGCTCAAAACGAAACAATTTATTTCCTAGTATAGGGTTATCCATTTTGTGGTTTCAAAAGTAAACGTAAATAAAACTCATATAAAATAGTTTTCTTTCATGATATTTCTTCTTCATATTATAACGTTTGAACCTTGAGACTATATGTGAAACAGAGATCAACAACGGAGATCAGCAAAACGATGAATAGATTCGAGTCTTATTTAAAATTTCTGATACTTATAGGCATTCATACTTACTTTGATATCATACTCATACTACTCATACTCAAAGTTAGAAGTACTTGATGATGTTATTGACTTCGACTCGTCTCTACTTAACATTTGCACGAAGCGCAAAATAAGTATGATTCACGTACGAGCATTGCAATACTCACAAGAATTTTGTATGCATTCTTTGCTTGTTGTCTTTGTCTTTCCTTTCTTCTTTGTTTGTATATGCAACAACAAAGACTGTAAATTTTGATAAATGATTCGAATCACTTATAAGTATTATAAGTATTTTTCCAAATAAATCAGAATGAGTAGGTAAGTAATTTCTGATACTTATACACATTCATACTTATTTTCATATGATAATCGTACTCAAAGTTGGAAGTACTCGTCGTATTCATACTTAACAATACGCATGATGTTATTGACTTCGACTCATCTCTACTTAACATTTACACGAAGCACAAAATAAGTATGTATGCTTTGCTTGTGGTCTTTGTCTTTCCTTTCTTCTTTGTTTGTATATGCAACAATAACAAAGGCTGTAAATTTTGTTGAATGATTCGAATCACTCGAATTATAAGTATTTTTCTAAATTTATGAATCAGATTGAGTAGGCGTATGAATCAAACACATTTCGAATGTTGTGAGTTTGATGTCGACGGTGTATTCATACTCATTGCTACTTACACTTATAAATCAATATTGTAGCGAGTACAAATGAATCAGAGTAGTTGAATTTCAATTCTGTTGATTCACTCATACTCAAAATTAAATGAGTGCTTATGAGTAGCGAAAAAACGATTCATTGCTGAACTCTGGTGTGAAACACTACATTATTTAAATGACTTCCATGCGAAGTGTTGCAAGCATTGATGCTTTTGAGGTAATTTCGATCACTTTTTGATACATATTGGGCGGTATCTCAGCCATAACTTGATGAATGTTGGCTTTTAAGTGCTCAAGAGTTGAATATTTATCTGCATGAACACTGTCTTTCGCGTAGCCCTACAAAAAAGTCTATTGTGGTCAAATCGCCACGACAAGAAATTACACGGCCAGAAAATGTCTCTTGCAATAAAGCCATATTCGCTTGAGTTGTGTGGCATGTGGCACCGATCTTGTTGATTCTCCAAGTCGTATTCTTTAATAGCACGTAAACAGGTTAAAAAAAGATAGGCCTTCCATCGTCGTTTTCGAAGAAATAAGATCCAATCACACCTTCGGACCAGAGAGCGCATCAAACAGTGACTTTTTCGGGATATAATGACCTCTCTTTAATTACTTAAGGATCCTCAGAACACCACATACGACAAGACTAAATGAGTGTTTTGAGTGTTATTGTTTAGCAAACCGCTGTTATTTCTTGGTAAGAGCACATATATATTATCATACATAATCATTTACAAGCAGACGAGTATACTCGTCGTTGGCAAAAGGAAGGCAGAAGGACTCGATAATTTTTTTTCGTATTTGCGTACGTTTTAGTAGAAAAACAAAAAATAAATCACGCAATAAAATGAGACACATTGCGAAAATTGCCAACACTTAGAAATTCACGATTGTCGATTACCAAAAAAATTTTGCTTATTTAAAAGCCTGCATGTTATAATATATATAAAGTAGGACGAGTATACTCGTCTTGGCACTGCGCAATACTCTGTCAAAGACGAGTATACTCGTCTTGCCACTGCGTAATACTCTGTCAAAGACGAGTATATTCGTCTTGGCACTGCGTAATACTCTGTCAAAGACGAGTATATTCGTCTTGGCACTGCGTAATACTCTCTCAAAGACGAGTATACTCGTCCTTGACAACGAATGTGTTAACATACCCACAGAGTATGAAATGTGCTTCATCGCTGAAGAAAATTTTGTTTGAAAAATTGCCATTCGCCGCCTGTTGTTCAAGCACCCATTCCACGTATATACGACGTTGTGAATGGTCAACTGGCTTCAGTTGTTGCGTAAGCTGGACTTTATATGGATGTAGGTGTAGGTGATCTAAATGCAAAATACGCCATAATGTGCCGTAAGACAGTTCTAATTCCTGAGAACGACGAGGAATCAATACATTCGGGTCTTCGGCAACACTTTCCCTTACAATAGCGATATTTTCAGTGGAACGAGCGAAACGATGATGCACAGGCCTTTCAAATTCAAATTTCAAATTTCTTTACAATTTTGCCATATTGCTTGTGTAGTTAGACAATTATGTAAACCATAATCTCCTCTTAAACCACGATACGTGGCTTTGGCTGAATAATCATTTTCGTTGTAGGTTTTTATCATTTTTATGGGTTGCTTGTGATAGTTAAGTGATCCATTTTCGTCAATGTCAGACTTTCAACTGAGTTCACAACTTAGTTTGACAAAGATGTCGAATTCCAGAACCCATACTTTTGAAACCACGAAATGGATAGCCCTTTATATTATGGAACTCTTAAAAAAAGTTACGAATTCTGTTTCATTTTCTATTACTTTTCAATGGAATTTTTTTGCAGTTTTTTTTTTTGAATTTTTTCTAAGTTTAACAATTCTTTGTTCTCCATTTAACATTTGCCCTTTTTCGCTTGTTCCCATTTCATTTGAATGGTTTCCCTTCCATTTTTATATAAATTTGATATTTAAATAAATAATAAAATGAATTATACAAAAAAGAAAGAGAAAGAAAATCCCATTGAAAAAAATTTTTATTATTTGAATTCATACAAACATACACGCATACACACACACACAGCCACGCACAAAAAGTAATGGCTGATATTTTTATTTTTATTGCTGCTGTTTTTAGCACCTCAATTTTATGCTTTTGCTCTCCTTTTTTTTCTTGTTCTTTCGTATGTTACCCCCTTTAGCCCTCTCTCTCATTCTCTCGTAATCTGTGGCCTTTACTTTTACCTTAATACTGTAACTACAGTTACACTTATGCGAGTGTGAATGTTTATACTGCCATTTCAATGAGAGCCATTCATTCATGTTGGTTTTTTCATGGATTTTTTTCGTTCTCTTTTTAACGGAATTTTTGTATTTTTTTTTACCCCGTTTTGCAGCATATAAAAACTACAAACTCTGACACAAGCATTCTCACATTCATTTACTCCATTACTGGCAAACATTCACACACACAAACACACACATACGAGGTGAGTACACTCTATAAACTCTCAGTCTCCCATATTGTGTGCATATAACATAACATAACGTACTCCATTGCATTACACATTGCATTGCATTGCCTTGCTTTGCCTTGCATATGACGATGATGGCAAATTCACATGTGCGAGTATGTGTGTGTGTGCGTAACGTAACGTAACGTTATAAATTTATATGCACATTTAAAACGTGTGTAGTAGGTATTGCGTTGTTTTCGTGTGTTGTTGATCACACTTACTCTCGCTCTTTCTCTCTCTGCATTCATGTATGCATGCGTATGAGTGTGTTTATACATGTTTTCGTGTATTATTCGCAGGCTATTATGGACAATAAAATTATGTGCATGTGTGTGAGTGTAGTAAGTGTAAGGCATTACATGTATGTATGCGCTTCTCTACATCTGCATCATAAAAGTTAAAGAGTAAATCTATTGTATTTATATGTGTACGTACGTATGTACGTATGTGTTACTTGAATGTTTGCTTTTTAAGCTTGTGTGTGTGCATGTGTACACATATTTGTATTAAAAATTTACACGTATTTGACGTTGCAGTTTATTTTTATGCTCATTTTTTCGGTTTTTTCGTTTTATTTTTTACTCGTGTGCTCACTTTTAATTTACAACAGCAGAGATTTTTTTGTAGGCCATCTGCATGCATTTGAGCAAAAAAAAAAACAACAAATTTTGAATATTCAAAACTATTTAATTTGTTTGTTTGTTTGGTTTCTTTATTTATTTAAATAATTTGTTTTTTAAATTTCAAATTTATTTATTTAAATTGTAATATTTTTGACATTAGAAAATTAGTTTGATGGTCATTTAGTCCTTTTATCAGTCAATAACAATTGAATTCCAAAGACTATTAACTGCTGTCTTGAAAGCTGACTTATTTTGTAATTCCATTAGTGCTCTTTTGTCCCCTAGACACAATTTTTGCCTAGTCAAATCGTTATTAAATCACCCCATCAGTATAGTCGCCATTGTCTAGTAGGTAGTGCGTTTGCTACAGAGATCAGCAATAAGTATTCAAAACGATAAGTAGATTCGAGTCATACTTATAATTTCAGCTGCTTAAACGCATTCATACTTATTTTAATATGATACTCATACTACTCATACTTAAAGTTGGAAGTACTCATCGTATTCATACTTAACAATACGCATGATGTTATTGACTTCGTTCGACTCGTCTCTTACTTAACATTTACACGAAGCACAAAATAAGTATGATTCGCGTACGAACACCATAATACTCACAAGAAGATTGTGTCTACGCTTTGCTTGTTATCTTTATCTTTCCTTTCTTCTTTGTTTGTATATGCAACAACAACAAAGACTGTAAATTTAGATAAATGATTCGAATCACTTGAATCACTTATAATATTATAAAGTATTTTTCTAAATTTATGAATCAGAATGAGTAGGCGTATGAATCAAACATATTTCGAATATTGTGAGTCGTACTCATACTCATTGTAACCTATTCTTATAAATCAATATTGTAGCGAGTACATATGAATCAGAGTAGTTGAATTTCAATTTTGTTGATTCATTCCTACTCAAAATTGTATGAGTGCTTATGAGTAGCGGAAAAACGATTCATTGCTAATCTCTGGTTGGCAATTTAGACATGAGACCACACTTCAAACCATTGGTTAGACATCCTTCAATATAAAAATATTTCTTCGCCGGAAGTCGCCCAACAGATTTGGAACAAATACTTTGAAAGTAAATAAAATTGCCATGAAAAGTTTCTAAAAAATCTGTCGTTCGGAGTCGTCTCGCATGTATAGAATTAACCCACACTTCAGAAGTGGTGTGAGAACCTAGGGCGTAATCCTGACTGAAGGGTTGTAATGACGAATTATGTACAGTAGAACCCCGCTTAACGCTATTTCAGTATTACGTGATTGCAAATGAAATGGCTCTTTCAACGCTCTTTTGTTAGTCTGTTCCGAAAAAAGATTCCAACTGTATTTTCCCAAGTCGCAATCATAGTACGAACGCATCTTAGCTCCGATTTGGCACCGATTTACCCCGATAAATCCACTGTGGAATCATATTGTCGTAGTTCCAGGAAGCTACAAAGTGAACTATGTATGCCTATGGATTATACAATCTCTTGCACTTTCAATCTTTAATTGGCCCAACATCTTTTGCAATTCTTACGCGTATAGGGACCTGAACAGGGTAACCAGAACATCTACTGAGTTAGTGATTTGCAGAAAATTCCTTTTTTTAGTTTTCCCATCGCGATGATCTTTCAATATGAAACTATCTTAGCAGACCCGATTTGCTTAAATTTAGCCAACAGCCAGGTCCTTTTAAATCTGTATGTGGTAGCCTCCAAAAATGTCCCGTTTCTGTATCCCTTTTTAATTCAATAGTCAAGCATTGGAATCCATTTTTTTCCAAGGGGAACGAATCAACACATCAAACAATTTATTTAAGAAGCTCTTGAGGCGTACTTATAGAACACTGAAAACCGTGGAGTGTACTACAATGTCGCGAAGAGCATTTTGAATTAAGGCGACACACTTTGTGTTATGTTAAGACCATAAGCTTAAATGGCAAATAAATGAAAAAAGCAAACTGATCGAGTGATGATAGGTTTCTCTATGGAGCACTTGACTTTACATATGCATTTGAACCACATAGGTCGGTATTATATGTCGGCCATGTGAACAGTTTTCTATATAATCCGCCAAATAGCTCCTTTTATTTTGAAAATGTTTTTCTTAAATTTCTTTTTTTATTTGAAAGTACAATCCTTTCCGTTAATAATCGAAAATAATTTCATTTAAATGGCTGCCTCGGCTGGCTACTGCATGGCCTACACGATCGGTCCAATTTTTAAGCACATTATCGTCGATTGTGTGCAGCTTTAATTCACCAATGCCTTTATAAATATTGTCCTTTAAAGCTTCAATTGTATCTGGCTTCTCGGCGTAACACTTATTTTTGACGGCACGCCACAAATAATAATCCAGCAGCTCCGAGGTGGCCAAACGACATTAGCTCTGCGGCTGATAATGCGATTTTCAAAAACAGGGCAGCACAACATCGAGTGTAGCTTTGGTTGCGTGGTACTTAGCGCCGTCCTAATGGAAACCAATATTGCCATATCGTTCTCTTCAACTTTTGTGAACAAAAATTCGTTCAATATGGCCCCGATAACAATCGCCATTGACTGTAACGGCCAGTCCTTGTTTATTTTCGAAGAAAAATTGCCCAATTATGGCTCTGAACCAAAATTCGCACCAAACAGTGACTCGTTTTGGGTGTATCGGCTTTTCAAAGTATTTCTGCAGATTTTCTGTGCCCGAAATGCGACAATTTTGCTTGTTTACATACCCGCCAAGATCAAAATGAGCTTCATCGCAAAAGATGATTTTTTTTTATTCTGTAAGTCGATCACAGGCCCACTTAGCGAAGTGAAAGCGCATTGGCTGGTCAATTGGCTTCAACTTTTGAACCAATTGGACTTTGTATGGCATCATGCCAAGGTCTTTATGCAAAATTCATCTCAATGATGTCTCCGAAATGTTCAGTTGTTGAGAACGACGGTGAATGGATGTTGATGGGGCACACTTCTGCCACAGCAGCAATATTCTCAGGTGTACCCACTGTTTTTGGCTTTTCACGCTTTGATTTATCGTTTCACTTTTTCCCAACATAACGAACATACTGAGCTGACGGTGCTTCTCGTCTTCCAAAAGCCGTAAGCAATTTTCGCACACAGTCTGCAACATTACCGTGATTTTCAAAGTAATATCGCAATATTTCCCAGCGTTGTTCAACCGTATACACAACCATATTCGTTCTGCGGAAGAAGGCTACAACAAATTATCTGTCAATTCAGACATGAACTAAGTGTAATCATTCATGAAATAAGCATTAGTTGGACAAAAAAACGTTAGATGGTGGACCCTATGCTTATGCATTGCGCGGTTAAAGTACTACCACCCTCCACAATCCCTATTTGAAATCCAAACGAACTCTTTTCTTCCCTGCCGTACATTTCGTTGAAGTAGCGATAAAACTGTGTAACAGAAGTCTTGCTGGAAGGGCAATCTAATGTATCAGTAGGGTTAATACCCTACAAAATCCCCCTCTTGTGCACACATAAAGTGGCCTAAAATTGACTTGGTTTTTAGCGAACATTTCATTACAATTTCATATTCTAAGCCCTCAATGTTTACATCTCCTGCAGTTGCAGACGACGTCATATAAATGTCATGCTTAAGAGTTAACAAAACAACTTTGGGTTTTGTGGGCAATGGGATGAGTTGCCATTTGCATTATTCCATGCGAAAATTGGCTGTTAAGCGGTTGGTTGAGATTGAGTTATTCTTAATAATCCTTTTGGTCCTAGCTCTCCAAGGGACTTGGTCTACTATCAAACGAATACAAATGACAAAGTAGGGATAAGAGTGATCCAAGACAATATCATAGATAGGGTTGGCAACCCTATCATTCTAGAAAGTGTTGTATTAAATAAAAAAAAGCCGATTATGTGGAGTGGCATGGCAAATAAAAAGATGGTGATAATAAATTATTAATTCGCTGACCTGTGAAGTGCATAATTCAATATACAGTAGCGAGCACAAAAAATGCAACGTTGGGTAAAATTATCTTTAAGTGCGATAATTTTAAAAAATGGTGACCAGTTCAAAATATTTCTTTCGGTTATTAATCCCTACAGTTATAGATACCTATTATCAATAACATTATGTAAATATTTTAATTAATGATATATTATTTTGTCATTATTAAAAAGAGTGCGAATTTCATGGGAGCAATAAAAATGGAACAGCATAAATTTTAATGTTTTTATTTAAATTTAATAGTAATTCTTACAAAAAAATCTTAAATTTAATATTTAGTGGCGTAGCCCATATTTTTTATGACTTCTTGCAACCTAGAAGGCATAGAGTCGACTAAAGCTATTAATGTGTTAATGGATATTTTCTCCCATTCACTTTTCAAAATTTCTTCTAATTGCCTCTTATTTGACGGATGTTTCCTCTTAACTTCTCGATCTAATAGCTCCCATAGATTTTCTATGGGGTTTAGATTGGGAGACTGTGATGGCCAATCCAAACATTGACATCATAGTCGCTTAAAAAGTTTCGAGCTAAGCGACTTGAGTGCTTTGGATCGTTATCCTGTTGGAATATGCTACCAGGAGGCATTTTTTCCCGCAGATGAGGAAGCATGTGTTCTCCAAGGATTTCACAGTACTTCTTGGCGTCCATTTTTCCTTCGATTTGAGTTAAGGGACCTACTCCATCACGGGAAAACGCACCTGTAAATACGTGACGTAAAATCAATAATTTTTTTTAAACATATCGTTCCTTACCCCACACCATTATTGATCCACCGCCATGTTTTACGGTTGGAAGTTGATATCTTGGAGAATATCTCTGTCCAGGCGGTCTTCGAACAAAATTTATCCCATCGGAGCCAAACAAATTAAATTTGCTTTCATCGCTCCATAAGACTTTAGCCCATTGTTCATTTGACCAATCCTTGTAACGTTTTGCAAATTCCAGGCGCTTCTTTTTATTGATTGCACTGATGAGAGGTTTCTTTGCGGGTCGTCTCGCATGCAAATTAGCCTCTTTCAACCTACGGCGAACAGTGTGAACGCCTATAGAGACTCCCAGAAATTTTCAATTATAATTAAATAAATAACTTACTTTAACTATTTTTTTATTATGTTGCATTTTTTTTTTGCTCGCTAAAAATTTGCACTTTTTTCACTAATTCAAAAATATTTAACTTTTTAAAGCAGAATTTGGAATAAACTGTGGTTACTTTGAAAACTTATAATTGAAAGAATTAACAGCAAAAGAAAATAGATAAATTAGTTACCGTTATTTTGAAGCAGATCTTATTAAAGATCATATGGCACAGTGTTGCATTTTTTGTGCTCGCTACTGTAAATGTCATGCTTATGAGTTAACAAAACAACATTAGGTCTTGGGGACAATTGAATGAGTTGCCATTTGCATTATTCCATGCGAAAATTGACTGTTAAGCGGTTGTTCAGGGGGAATTTTTCTTATTAACCGTTTTCGGCCTAGTCTCCAAGGGACTTGGTCTACTATCAAACGAATACAAATGACAAAGTAGGGATAAGAGTGATCCAAGACAATATCATAGATAGGGTTGGCAACCCTATCATTCTAGAAAGTGTTGTATTAAATAAAAAAAAGCCGATTATGAGGAGTGTCATGGAAAATAAAAAGATGGTGATAATAAATTATTAATTTGCTGCCCTGGGATGTGCATAATTCAATATAGATGCCTTGAAACCTTTTCATAATTTATTGTCCCGCTTCTATTTTGCAGCAATTTCTTGAAAGCTTCTTCTTCTACCAGTTATTGCTAGTAGAAGCAATCATTTTGAATTGCTTTTTAGGCCATTAAATTTTATGGCATTTTTCTTAAACTAACTCGAACTCTGTCTCTCCTCTCTCTCGTTCATAATATTCTCCTTCAATTTGATTTTATTTTATAGGCGATGAGGATTTTTATTAACTTTTAATTTCATGCACTGGATTTTATGCCCTTTTAAGCCAAAATGCCAAAAAGATTTAATTCAGCCCGTTGAAATCGAATAAAGCGGTGGCGGCAGTAACACCTTTTTTCTCTTCTCTCTCTCTCCTTCACTTTTTGTTTTGTTTACTTGAGTGTAAATTGAAGGAAATTGAATTAAAACCGAGATTTTTTTTTTTTTTGGGGGGGGGCCAGACCAGGTTGTATTTATTTCGATGAATAAATTTTACGTAAAACTTAAAAAAAATTTGAATTTTTTTTTTTTTTGATATGAAAATTTAATAATAAAAATGCATTTATAAAAGGCTACAATTACGATTTATTTTTTCATTTTTTTTTATTATTTTTAATCAAAAGTTTTGTTTATTGGTGGAAGTTTAAGGTGGCGGTGTAACCATAAAACTATTTTTTTTTTTGTTATTTTCCAATTGAAAAATCCATGAATGAATTTGTTGTTGTTGTTGATGCATTTCCGTTTAATAGTTATTTTTTTCTTTTATTCCTTCTCTGTTTTTTCTGCCAAATTTATTTTATTTTAATTTTTTTTCCTTCCATTATTAACGCTTAAAGTGTTGATTGAAAGCGCTTCATAGTTTTGCTTAAAAAAAAAAAACGTTAAAATTACAGTGAACTCGCGCTAACGTGAACTAATTTTTACCAAAACAGTTCACATTTTCGGGTAACCGAATTTAAAACAAAAAATTACTCTATGTAATATCGACGCCTCCATTCTACAACATTCTAAATGTACTTCAAACATTTTTAATATTTTTGGATTTTTAAATTCTATGTTCTTTAACTTATATTACAACCCTTCAGTAAGGATTACGACCTACCTTCTCACACCACTTATGTTGTGTGCGTTAATTTTTATACATAAGTGGCGGGACCTACAGTTTAAAGTCGACTCCGAACGACAGATTTTTGGGAAGCTTTTCATAGCAATTTTTACTCTCAGAGTCTTTGCCAGAAATCTGCTGAGAGGAAGTCGCCGAAGAAATATTTTTCGTTTTGATATCTGACCTGGGATTCGAACCCGGGCCTTTTGTCTAATAAGCCAACACACTACCCACTAGACCACGGCGACTTCATCTCTATTACTTCCTTAATGAAAAATTGCAACCCTTTAGTCAGGATTACAACCTAGCTTCTCACACCACCCATGTTGTGAGTGTTATTCCTTTCAGAGTTTTTGCCAAAAGGCTATTGAGGGGATCTTTAACTTGACTTTTGTCAAAATTTGGTTAAGATGCACCCATCTGTTCTGAAGTTATAGGGAAAAATCTACTTAGAATACTCATCTAGTCGTATGTCGCGTGAAAACTTAGACTTAGGATGTTATAGAACGTAGGCGTCGATATGATAAATGATATTTTAATAAATAAAAAATCTTGAGGGTCATCTTTGTCCGAAACTAAATTTAGATTACTTTTCCATTAAAATTGTTTAAAATTTGTTGCGAAATTTTACTCCATGTTGAGTCCAAAAGACTCAACATCTTAATAGAATTTAGCAATTCTATTGGTTTTCCAGCCCCTAATCCCAGGAGACTGTTTCTTTAATACAATTTTGTTATTTTAAAAACATTCCGGTCCATAAGCTGAATTAACGATGTGACCTAGGTTGGCAAAAACATTGCACAAATGAATCTGTCATCAGAAATCAATTGGGATTCAATCGGATGTAAAGGGGCGTGTACCGGTAGCCCCTTTTTAAACAAGAACTCTATAACCTAACGACAAAAATTATAACAAAGTTTTCCGTTTTAAATTTTTCTTTTAAAATCTTCCATCTTTAACAAAATATTGATGAACCGAGTCATAGAAAAAATTTTAAATATCATCCCTGGTGACTTGAAGAATTTGTAATTCACTGGACAAGTAAAGTTGTTGAAACTTTGTGGACTTTTAGAGTTCCCAATTACCAATTAAGTCCCCGACACATTTAAACAGCCCATGAAAGTTAATCATTGTTTCTCCATCTTTGCGCCTCTAGAGCACTTTTCTCCAGTGGGTCGCCGTGGTCTAGTAGGTAGTGTGCTGGCTTATTAGACGTAAAGCCAGGATTCGGGTCCCAGGCCAGACATCAAAATAAAAAATACAAAAAAAAAGTATTTTTTACGCGATTTCTTCTTTTTCTCTTCTTGAAAAGTTTCTCAAGAAATTTGGCGTTCGGAATCGACTTTAAACTGTAGGTCCCGCCACTTCTGTATAAAATTAACACACACAACATAAGTGGTGTGAGAAATTATGGGCTTCTTGGGGACAATTGCTGTAGACTGTCTAATGGTGAAGGTATAGCACTGGCCATTTGATAGTTACCAGCAGCAACTCGTTTCCTTGCCATTCGCATCTTCCCTCTTTCCACCTTTCCTAAAAAACCTGCACAATGCACTGCATGAGTAGGGTTCATCCCCTGAGTGCTGCTTTCAAAAAAAAAAGAAAAAACAAAAAAAATTATAAGGCTGATCTTCACAAAGAGCGATTCCTTCCATTTTTTGCTTTTAACTTTTCCTTTTCAACATGTTGAGGCTGCTTAGAAGGCTTTTCTTCGGAAATTTTGCCAAGGCCATAAATTTTTGAAGCCATCCGTGACTGGTGTTTAAATCACAATAATTTTCTTTAATTTGATTGTGAATTTCTAAAGATTTCACAATTTCAAAACAGTTTAAGGGTCATTATTACAACTTCCTGTTAACTAAAGGGAGGATTTTATCGAAAAAATAAATTTTTTTTCATTATTACGAGTACCCAATAAGATCGAAGTGAGTGTTAAGCTAAAGAGGGAAGATCATCCTATCTTTAGCATTTAAAGTTCACTTTATATTTTGAACTTGCCATATCATAAATTATTTTCGATATGGCAACAACAAAAAAAAGTCCGCTGTTGCCACTGCGTTAAAAAAAAAAAACTTTTAATTGAGCAGTTTTATCGACTTTGCTCCGGTCCTGGGATATTTTTGAAAAAGTTAATTTTGTTTTAAGTCGTCGTGGTCTAGTAGGTAGTGTGTTGGCTTATTAGACGTAAAAGCCAGGGTTTGAGTCCCAGGCCAGACATCAAAACGAAATACAAAAATATTTTTTTCGGCGATTTCCTCCCAGCAGATTTCTGGCAAAAACTCTGAGTGTCGAGTAAAATTGCCATGAAAAGTTTCTCAAAAATCTGTCCTCCGGAGTTGACTTTAAACTGTAGGTCCCGCTACTCATTTATAAAATTAACACACACAACATAAGTGGTGTGAGAAACTAGGTCAATAATCCTGACTGATGGGTTCTAATGACCAATTATGTATGTATGTAATTTTAATTTATCCGTAAGTTGTAATAACCAAACTAAGTTAAAGGTAACTTTGCCGTTCACTTTAGCTAAAGGCAACTTTAACTATCGCCAACCTTAACGGGAAGTTGTAATAATGGCCCTAAAAGAACAAAATATAAAAAAAATTTAGTTCACGTCTTTCACTCTGTAAAAAAAAATCAATTTCTTCACATTTCTAAGACGTTCAGACTTTCAAGTGTTCACGTTCGCGTGAGTTCACTGTATTTTTGAATTTTTTTTCCGCCATTTTGTATGTTTTTTTTTGTTTGATTAAAATAATTAAAAATAATAATTTAAATAAATAAAAATAAACAAAAGTAAACTAAAAACAATTATTATTGCACTGGCTTATTTGCCGTGTTCACTCGCTACCGCTCTCTCTTCCTCTCCCTCTCTCTCTCTATCTCTCCGTATAAATACAATTAAATTTTATTTCGTTTTTGGCACATGGAAATGAAATTAAAAAATATGGCTGGCTATGCAAAACGTATACACATCCTGTATATAACGGCAAATGCTGTCTCTCTCTCTCTCTCTCTCTCGCTTTCATTTCATTTAAACAAACAACACATTCTAATGCTAAAATATTTCGTTACAAAACTTTGTTGTGTTCTGAACAGAGAGCAGAAAAAAAATTGCCAAAAATATTTTACAAAAAAAAATAAAAACAAAAAATTACCTGCAAATTTGTTCCAGCTCAGTTCCTTTACATACGGAAACTATAAAAGTTGGCCAGAAACATTAGCAAGTAATAACAACAACAATAATAAAATTAAAATAAAATTTTTTTTTTAATAAAATAAAATGTTCAGAGTGCTTAAATTAATGGCTTGGTTGGTTGGTTTGGTTATCATTTCAACAGAAACATGTTTGTTTCTCTTAAAAAACCAACAAAAAAAAGTATTCCAAAACCTATGCCAAACTCTTTTTAATGAAAAATAGTATTTATGCCGGTGAAAAACAAAAATTTTCTTTCGTTTCCTTAAGCTTTTTAAAAGGCTTTGAGTCCTAAGATGAAAAAACTTCCTTGCCTAGACCCTTTCAGATCAATTTACTCTTTTCTAAACACTGTATCCAGTTGCAATAACTAGTTTAGAGTCACCAGTTTGTACAGGGTAGCTTTCTTTAAACCCGTAATTGCTTAAAAATGTAGAAAGTATCTCGTCTTGTATTGGAAAATAATCAACCATGCTAGAACAGTCTTATTTGGAGGATACTATACTGGAATTTGTAATTTCTTTTATTTCCATAATGAAAACAAATTTTTCCTTAGATAATGGGTTTTGAGCAGCTAAAAGGTGTGTCCCCAGGAAATGTCTACTATACCATTCGTTTTTTTTTCGAACGTGTGCCTTTTCTTGGTTGGTTCAATGAAGTTTCATTGGCAATGAGCATTACAATGCCTCGGAAGAGGCTTTCTTTAAACCCTTAATTGTATGTATATAACGAGTATACTCGTCTTTGTTAGAAAATAATCAACCATGCTAGAATAGTCTTATCTGGAGCATACTATCCTGGAGATTTTGTAATTTCTTCTATTTCGGCATGAAAAACAAACTTTCCTTATGATAATCCGTTTGATCAGTCCAAAAAGGTGTCCCAGGAAAGGTCTAACCATTCGTTTTTCCACGTGTGCCTTTTCTGGTTTGTTCAATTGAAGTTTCATTGCAATGCTCATCATAATGTCTCGGAAGAGGCTTTCTTTAAACCCTTAATTGCTTATGACGAGTATACTCGCTTTTGTTGGAAAATAATCAACCATGCTAGAACAGTCTAATCTGGAGCATATACATATCCTGAAGATTTTGTAATTTCTTTTATTTCGGCATGAAGAACAAACTTTCCTTATGATTATCCGTTTGGTCAGTCCAAAAAGCTGTCCCAGGAAGGGTCTATCCATTTATTTTTCCAGGTGTGCGGCTTTTCTGGTTTGTTCAATTGAAGTTTCATTGCAATGCTTAACACAATGTCTCGGAAGAGACTTTCTTTAAACCCTTAATTGTATATGACGAGTATACTCGTCATTAAATTAAAGGAATGAGTTAAAAGTAACAAAAACAAGCCCATTCTTCGATGTATTTTTCAATAAATGGAAGTATTCAATTCCTAATGAAAGACACAGAAAACGAGTCGTATTTAAATACAAAACACCATGTACTTGTTGTTGGGAATACCATAGGCAATCCCAGTTTTGCTTCCAAGCAAAGTAAATTTCTTATTGCGTGTGTTGTTTTACGTTTTAAGTCTTCTTTATTGACAGCATATGAGGAAAACTGTTTTACTGTGTACAAACGCAACGCATCTTACTACAGTAACGCTAATAAACTATGGCTCGTTGATTTAAATTTTCTTCATTTTCTTAGTTTTAGTTTTCGAAACATTTGAGAAATTTTCTAATTACTTGGAATCGTAATGTACCCTCTTGCTATAGCAGCCTCTCTCTCTCTCTCTCTAACTCTCTCTCTCTTCTCTTTGCCTAACTGCTAAAGGAATTGGAAGTTATACAGATTCGAATCGAATCATCAAAGTTGTAAGAGAAGCAAAAGAAATGTTAAATTTCCGTAGCACAAACAGCACAAATTCCACATCACTTACTTTGTTTAATTAAATAAAATGTCAATGAAAACTTTTCCTCAAATTTTCATTTCCTTTTTTTTTCTCTTTTGCATCACGCTTTCACTCTATCGCTCGAATACTCGCTGTCTTGCACGCATATGATGCTGTTACTCGGTCTATGTATGTTTATATGGATGTGTGAGGGCTCTACATATACGTACCATACATATGATGACACAATTGTTGTTATTATTATTATAGTTGTTGTTGTTGTTGTTGTTGTTGTTGTTTTACATCACATCTCTCAATACAAAACTTATAATTGCAATTAATTCTTCGAGAAACTCTGACTTCAAAAACTATAAACACTGCAACGCTGTAAGCGAACACCCATACTTACTTCCATATGTACATACATGTATAGGAAGTGTATATGTGTGCTGTGTTGTGTTTGTGTTGGTTTGGTACAATGCTTGTTAACGTTATATTAAGGATGTGTAGGTGGCAATGAATAGTTAGGAAAACAGTATGGCATTCCCTTTCCGTCTTTCTTTCTGTCTTTCATTTTATTACGCTGCGTGAGGGCATACATACTCGTATGTGTTATGATTACTAAAGCACAAATACAATTAAAAATAAGCAAATGTGTTTCTGTATGTGTGTGTGTGTATTTGTAATGAATATATAAAATATATTTAGAATATCACGCACATGAATATGGGTTATTTCACATGCTGTTAATACAAATTCCTGCTACTCCATGTAAGGCATATCCCCTTCCATTTTCGATTTTCTAATTTTAGAATCTTCAGCTCGTTCCACGTACATATGTATGCAATTGGTTTACGATCAGAGATTAGCAATGAATCTTTTTTCCGCTACTCATAAGCACTCAAGCAATTTTGAGTATAAGTGAATCAACAGAATTCAAAGATTCAACTACTCTGATTCATTTGTACTCACTACAACATTGATTGAAATTCAACTACTCTGATTCATTTGTACTCGCTACAACATTGATTGAAATTCAACTACTCTGATTCATTTGTACTCGCTACAACATTGATTTATAAGTCTAGGTTACAATGAGTATGAGTACAACGTTGACATCAAACTCACAACATCCGAAATATATTTGCTTCATATGCCTACTCATTCTGATTCATAAATTTAGAAAATTACTTATAATACTTATAAGTGGTTCGAGTGATTCGAATCATTCATCAAAATTTACACTCTTTGTTATTGTTGCATGTACAAACAAAGAAGAAAGGAAAGACAGATAGCAAGCAAAGCATACACACAATCTACTTGTGAGTATTGCAGTGCTCGTATGCGAATCATACTTATTTTGTGCTTCGTGTAAATGTTAAGTAGAGACAAGTTAAAGTCAATAACATCATCCGTATGAGTACGACAAGTACTTCCATATCATATCAAAATAAGTATGAATGCGTATAAGTATGACTCGAATCTACTCATCGTTTTGAATACTTATTGCTGATCTCTGATTACGGTTTAGCTTCTCCCTTCACTGATCTTGTGTGTGTGTGTGTTAATTCTATACATGAAGGGGCAGAGGACCGTCCTACACAGTTTAAAGTCGACTCCGAACGTCCCGATTTTGTTCAAGACAATTTCCATTCCAATTTTATATTACGCTCAGAGTTTTTGCCAGTAACCTGATCCATCCAAATATCCTTGTGAATTTGAAAAAACTTGATTAATGTAACGAACTCATTCAAATAAATAATCAAAATACAGTAAGAAGAATCTTGTGTTCTCCATGCATAAATCCCTTAACTGCGTATGACGAGTATACTCGTCTTTATTGAAAAATACTTAAGCAGGTAGAAAACAGTTTTTGAAAACATAATTAACCCTGCGTGGCACACACTTTTAGTTTCACATTAGTACTATATTGGGTCTGGCCAAACCGCTTATAAATATTTGAACAAAAGAATCGAGTCTTTCTGCGAATATTTTCACTTCCCTTTGCGTATTCTACACAAGATTTCTTTACTTCCAGGGTATTAGCAACGCTTTTGCCAGTTAAAATTTTGTTTATCTGAAGTGAAAACAAAAATTCACTGGAGTGGATGTAGTAGAATCAAGATTTCGAGTTGAGAAAGTTCCAATAAAGTATTTCGAATAGGTGCAGCTTTGTCTTCGAGCAATTGAAATGAGCGTGTTTTTCCGTCGTCAAAGCGAATGTATCTAGTCAGGGAAATAAATTGATGAAGCGACATTGTATCCCGAAATATGCCGCCGTGGTCTAGTAGGTAGTGTGCTGGCTTATTAGACGTATAGCGCCAGGGTTCGAGTCCTAGGCCAGACATCAAAATAAAAAATACAAAAAAAAGTATTTTTACGCAATTTCTTCTTTTCTCTTCTTGTTTCTCAAAAATCTGTCGTTCGGAGTCGACTTCTTGGGGACTATTGCTGTAGACTGTCTAATGGGTGAAGGTATAGCACTTACCATTTTACCCATTTAGACCCCTGAGTGTGGTAGAGGGTTAGACACTAATCATTTTGTTCTATACAATTAGAGAGTTCTAGTTGCACGAAATTCTTTCTTTTTGAGATCCACCTAGAGATTATAACAAGTAAAAAAGTTATCAAAAAATACCTCTTACGATGCTGAGTTAGTGTCCATTTTATCAAGCAATTTGTTTACTACTCTTGACCCTAGGGGTGATCCGTAGAAATTTCCTTCGATTTTCTACAATAAAAATCGAAAGTGTAGGAATATCCAGATGAGCTAGCTGCTACCCAGTTCTTAAATTCAAATCGTTCTGGTTTTCCATGTATAAATTGCTTAGCAGGGTCTTTTTCTGTAAACACAACAGTGTTGCCATATTTTGTATATGGATTCCGCCGCTGTACTCAATTGAGTACAGTTGTGTTTAAATAAGCATAACTTTGTAAAGGTAAATTGTTTTTAGAAACAAAATTAAAAAAAAATTAACAAAACTGAAAAAGCTATAAAATGGTAAAGTTTGTGCGTATCTGGCAACACCATTTTGTGAGTAGGAATGAAAGAAAAAAGATGAAAACACAAGCCAGTTGTTGCTGAATTTTTCGATTCCTAATGAAATACTATTTTTGTTTGGTCCTTAATCACACGATTTAGACATAGAAAACGAGTCTTATTTAAATACACATAAACATACCATCCATATACGCGTTAGTTACTATCTCACTCTCTCTTTCTCTCTCTCTCTCTCTCTCTCTCACCGTGTTACATTCTCCGCATTCTAAGTGTGTACATTTAATTTTATTTGAAACGTTAAGTTTTCTATTTCATATGAAAAATACAACAAAAACAGAAATAAACGGCTTCCCTTTCTCTCAGACCTCACCCACAAGCAAACATGATTTGAAACGTTAAGTGTAAATGCTGTTGTTGTTGTTGTTAGTGTTGTATTTTATTGTTGTACTTATACTCTATAATAACGATGAGCATAAAAGTTTGCAATCAAGAGCAGCAGCAACATCAGTATCAAGCAGTCAGTAGTAGTAGCATTGAAATACGCAAATAAACATTTTACATATGCAAACACATACCATAGATACAGTCACACAGATAATTATAAGTACACTCCATAAAAATCAGTTTTTAGAAAAGCAATGAACTTTTAATCTAAAATTTCTATACAATTAGCATCTGTAATGACACATTTTGCTTAACCTTTTCATGGACGAAGGCCTTCCCGTGGGACACTTGCCGTATCTCTGTTATTTGGCAAGATTTTTTTTTTTTTTTCAAAACCAGCACTCAGGGGATGACCCTTACTCATGCAATGCATTGTGCAGGTTTTAGGAAAGGTGGAAAGACGTTAAGGAAACGAGTTGCTGCTGTTGACTATAAAATGACCAGTGCTATACCTTCACCATTAGACAGTCTACAGCAATCGTCCCCAAGAAGCCCGCAATTTCTCACACCACTTATGTGTGTCCTTATGAGTCGCCGTGGTCTAGTGGGTAGTGTGTTGGCTTATTAAACGAAAGGCCCGGGTTCGAATCCCAGGTCAGACATCAAAACGAAAAAATATTTCTTCGGCGACTTCCTCTCAGCAGATTTCTGACAAAGACTCTGAGAGTAAAAATTTGCAATGAAAAGTTTCTCAAAAATCTGTCGTTCGGAGTCGACTTTAAACTGTAGGTCCTACCACTCATGTATAAAATTAACGCACACAACATAAGTGGTGTGAGAAGCTAGGTCGTAATCCTGACTGAAGGGTTGTAATGGCCAATTATGTATGTATGTATGTTATGAGTGCTAATTTTATACAGAAGTGGCGGGATCTACAATTTAAAGTCGACTCCGAACGACATGTTTTTTTTTATTTTTTTGATGTCTGGCCTGGGACTCGAACCCTGGCTTTACGTCTAATAAGCCAGCACACTACCTACTAGACCACGGCTACCCCAAATACAATTTATGACGTATATACACGTTATGTCCCCTTCTCCAGAAACCCTTGTTATAACGTTTTTAGACGTCAGTGTCCGTCAAAGGGTTAACCAAAGAAAAAATTTTTCATAAAATCTAGGCATTTGTGACAGCAGTTTACATAAAACCGTTATGACTGCACCGAAAATTATACGTACGATGCTAGGAATAATTATATTTCGTACATTTTTACAAATAAAATGTACAGAAACTGGCAAAAGTATTTATTTTCCTTTTGATCAGAGAAGTTTTAAAGCGTTTTGAGGATAAAAAATGACACGAAAATCAAAGGATGTTGCTGTTAAAATACGTGAAGTCCACTGATTTTGGGCGAATGTAATATTTAGTGATGAGAACAAATGTAATTCGTTAGGCTGTGACGCAAAAATCAATAGACTTGGCCACATTGTATATTATTGGACAAATCCAATTGCTTTTTCCTGTTGTTTTCACTTTTTCTCGTCACTCGGCTGCGGAAATCATTCTTTCTCAAAACGCTTCATGGTGCTTCGGAATGCACAATACGATTGTCGTTACTTTCGAAGGTATTTCGTAGTCTTAGGATTTTTATCCACAATAACTTTTATATACTGGGTTACCATTGGCATTGGAAAAATTATTGGTGGACGACTAGTTTAGTTATAGGTGTGCTTATTGAAGTCGCCATGGTCTAGTAGATAAAGCCAGGATTCGAGCCACATGTCAGACATCAAAATAAACTACAAAAAGTATTTTTTCGGCAATGTCTTCTCAGCAGATTTCTTGCAACAACTCTGAGAGTAAATAAATAAAATTGCCATGAAAAGTTTTTCAAAAATCTGTCGTTGGGAGTCGACTTTAAACTGTAGGTCCCCCGCCACTTATATATAAAATTAAAACACACAACATAAGTAGTGTGAGAAACTAGGTCAATAATCCTGACTGAAGGCTTGTAATGATGTATTGAATGAATGTATGTACATATGTATTGGAGATCATTAACTTGGCACGCCTAACAGTTTTTTTTTTTTGCTATTAAATTCAAAGAATTTCCTTCTTTTCCCAACTTTACTATCAAAATTTACGTATTTTAACACTAACATCCATTGATTTTCGTGCCATTTTAAAGAAAATTCGTTCTTTTTTCTTCAAAACGCTTTAAAACTTCTCTGATCACCAGGAATATAAATACTTTTGCCAGTTTCTGTACATTTTTTTTGTAAAAATGTACGAAATATCATTATTCCCGGCATCGTACGTAGAATTTTCTGTGCAGTCATAATGGTTTTATGCAAACTGCAGTCACAAATGCTTAGATTTTATGAATAACCTTTTGACGGACACTGACGTCTATAGACATTATAACAAGGGTTTCTGTGGGGGGAACATAACGTATATATACGTCATAAATTGCCAAATAAAAGAGATACAGCACAAGTGTCCCACGTGAAGGGCCTCCTAAAATTTTATTGCCCGTCAAAGGGTTAAGCAAAATGTGTCATTACAGATGCTAATTGTATAGAAATTTTAGAATAAAAGTTCATTACTTTTCTAAAAAAAAAATGATTTTTTCCAGGGGGTACGTATAATTATCTTTGTGACTGTATGTATACAATTTACATAAATTTATAAATGTAAGAGTATATAAAATGTAATGTATATGTATGTATGTATGTATGTGTATGTACATTTGTTCATACAATAAATTTTAAATTATTTTATTTATTTTTTTTGTATAAAATGTCGGTTAGTCGGTTAGTTTTATAACCCACATATGTTCTCTTGCACACACACGCACATATACATACACACACACATACGCTTACATTTTTATACACAAACCTACTCATAAGTTCTAGTATTTTTCGATTCTTTTTTTCTTTATTTTATGCTCTCTTTTTACAAAAAAAAACAAAAAAAACATTTACAACTGACAGTAGGAAATCAACTTTAAATGCAAAACTATGAACACAATATCCACAAATGTATCACCAACAAAAAAAGAAAGAAAGAAAGAGCAAAAAAAAAGAATTAAAATAACGGGATATGAAGTAGATAAAACAGAGATACAAACTGTGTTACAAAAAAATAACAAAAAAATTTTTTTTAAAAAATAAACATTTTCGGTTTTTTTTAAGAGTTATTTCACTAAACAAAAATATGATACAATGACAACAACAACAAGAAGCAACAAAAGAAAAAAACAGTTTTTCAGTTTGTTTTCTGAATAACTCCAGGCTGACTGGCCACACAAATCGTTGCAATACTAAAAAGGAATTGCAACAACAACAACAACAAAAAAACGAAATCAATTCTATATACAGTTTGTCAAAAAAATCTTTGCACATAGAGAAAAATTAAGAAAACTAAGAAAAATTCATTGATTTCTAATGTAAATAATCAAAATTTTTAAATTTTTTCAAACAAGATTTTATAAAAACTAGATGACCCGTGCGAATATTTCGCACCGTTAGTTGTCATTTTTGTAACATAAAATGAAAATAATTAATAGAAATTTTATTAAAAGAATAAAAATATTAGAAATCATAATATACATACATACATAAATGGCCATTACAACCCTTCAGTCAGGATTACGACCTAGCTTCTCACACCACTCATATTGTGTGCGTTAATTTTATACATGAGTGGCGGGACCTACAGTTTAAAGTCGTCTCCGAATATACAATCATACATATTTACATACATAAATACATATCGCTCCTTTATTGCTACATAGTCATATCTCAAAAAAACTTGAACTTGGCAAAATGCGATTTAAGTTTTCAAGACATAAGTCCTATGATCTAATTACCGCAAACACTTTTTGCTATAACTTCTGTTCAGCTTGGGATATAAAACTGATTTTTTTTCCATCATATACAGAAGATGTAAAGAAGCAGTTTTGCTTAAGTAACTACAAATTTTTAATTTCCTGAGATCTGACTATGTTGCAATAAAGAAGCGATATGTTTAAATGCTTTTATAATACAATGTTAGAGGTAATGACATGATCATCGTTAACTTTTTGCCCGTACGAATCCTTAATACAAACAAAAATATCTTTAAACGTACGCACTCGAGAAAAAGCCACGTATAACTGCCCATATGAAAAGACCGGTTCTGGTAAATACAATCCTAGCTTTTGAAGAGTTTGACCTTGTGCTTTGTTTATCGTCACAGCAAAAGCAACTTTCACAGGGAATTGTTTTCATGTCATTTGGAAAGGCACAGTTGGATCAGAAGGTGTAAGGTTGATTCAGGGTATGAGTACAGTTTTATCGGTATGAATAATTTTTGCTGATATGATGTGCTCTCCCAAGTTTGTTACTGATTAGCCTGGTACCATTTATTAACCCCTATTTAGCATTAAGATTTCTGATTAACATTATAATTGCATTTGTCTTCTCAAATGCACATTATTTATATTCTTACGTTGCACGTTATTTTTATTCTTATTTTTCTTAAAACCTTTTTAACTGTTAAATATCAGCTGACACTATATATATGCATATATTAAAAGACACCGTATTACTACACTTTATAAAACAAACAATGCCATGACAATAACGGCATTACCAAAATGCCTTTTACAACTTTATATATTATTATGTGGAATAGCATTACAATTAAACGTCCCTGTATTAGCACACTTAAACAAAAACATATAATCATAATGACAACAGTATTATCTTGCAGTTCTATATAAAATATAATTTTTTATCAATGAAAATATTATTTTTTCAATTTCTAATTATTTTTCGTCATTAGTGTTAGACATAAGCTTTAAAATGAGATATCATTCATTAAATTTGATGCGGTGGTATGGGAGATATTTGCAACCGACAAAAAAAGTACTTTAGAAATAATATATATGATATGTTTTGTTAATATAATAATTAAAAAAAAAAAAATTTAATGACAATGACAATATTCTAATGAAAATACTAAAAAAACAAAAACAATTCAATTTTACTGCTGTCAAAAAAAATCTTTGCACAGACCAAAAAAATTAAAAATTTAATCTTCATTCAAGAATTCCAACAACAAAATCTTTAAATATTTTTTTTATTTTTGAACACATTCTATAACTGTACTTGTTTACGACCATAAGGCACCAATAGTTTTACATTGTCACTTATTAAATGTATGCTCATACACTGACCTATAAAAGTATAGGTACATACGATTAAAAAATTTCACAAATTTCTCTGAACCAATGCAAAAGACCGTCTTTAAATCGCGAAAAGTTGTCAAGCAATTATAAAGATTTTGAACGAAAACGAATTGGATTAAAAAAATTTCTGAAATTTGTTAACCATATGTATACTTTTGTGGTAGAGTGTATGTATGTAAAGCTTACTATAATAATTTATGCAATTATAGCATCTTTTTAAGCTACTTCGGCAAACGATAACACGTAGACTGTACAATTTGTGTCATACATACATACATACATAAATAAACATTAATAGCACGATATATGTATGTATGTATGTATGTACATATTATGTATTCACATACTAATTAAAACTCTCAAATTTCGGCGCTGTTTTGAAAAGTAAGCAAAATAAATTCATCCCTCATTGCTTGCATTTGTAAACAAAGAAAACTCAAAATGGCCAGACTTTTGAAAAATTTATTTCACAATTTATTTACGAACACATACGTATTTGCGTTTTGAATGTACAGAGCAGCGTTGCCATTTGCCAAGTTTTCCCCTTTTTTTTCCAAATTTTTGAGATGCGAAAAAGTTTTCATTAAATTTGTTTTCTAAGACAAATTTTTTCGACAAAATTAAATTAAAAAAAATTTTTTTTTTTTTTTCAATAAATTCAAAAAAATATTTCGTATTTTATTAGACCCGGACAAAAGAAGCCAGGAAACACAAATAGAGGGAATCGGTTCCCGGAGTTTCCTTTAAAAATGTTTGAATTTTTGTGGAAAAAAAGTTTTTTTAAAATAGTGGTGCACAGGCATGTTATTTGCTTACATGAATACATTTTTCAATATGGCAACACTGCAGTTGTTTTTGTTTTTAATTACGAAACAGGGAGTTTCCCCTTTTTAAAGAACAGTAATCTTTATATTACTTGCTCTACATAGATGTGTAGCATCAGTATTAAGGAAATTATTGCAAAGAACGGTTGCGGGTTTTAAAAAGTTATCCAATCGATAAGATGTCGCAAAAGGAAGGAATTTTTGGAGATGCTGAAGCAAACATTATTGAACTTAATAAAACGTATGAGCTTACAAAACAATCTTTGGAAGAGCTTAAAGAAAACCAAGAAACTTTAAAGGATGCTTTGAAAGAAAAGGATGAAATTATAAATAAATTAACAGATCGCATTGAAAAGTTTGAAAACTGTTTCCTGGCCATCAGCGAATTGAAAGATGAGGCAGCCACTGGAAACCACAACACAACTAAGAATCAGCAACAACAGCAGCCAAACAATGATTCTCAAGTATCGAATGGAGATAATATAAGCAATGATACTATATTCCCTCCGCCAAGCACTGGTATTTGGATAAAAAATTACGTAGTTCGTTGGAATTTGACCGGAACTGCTATGGATTATGTTCTTGCATTAATGAATAACACGGATCAGGAGAGGTTCCGTTCTCAAATCAAATATGTTGACATGTATCTTTTCAATGGAGTTGATTTTGTTTTCTATGTATGCTTTAGTACTGTACAAATAAAAGATGAATATCTAAAGTGTATTGAAATGTTAAAGGTGACATACGTATGAAATTTTTAACATTTTTAGATGAAACATTACATCACACGGTTTTAATTGAAGATTTTTACACTTTCGATGTGACCAAGGCTGACGGCATAACTAATGTTATTGAAATGGCAAAAGAAATGGGATTGTCGCTTACCCCGGAAAATATTTGCGAATTGGACGTGTTTTATGATGAAAAAAAAAAATTTGCGACTTATTTGGTTGAGTTTTGCGACAAGCAAACGAAAGATACATTCCTAACCAGGAGTTATATTTTAAAAAAATTGTCAAATCAAAATCGAGCCGTAAAAATATTTTAAAAATTTCTATTTTTTTTGTAATTAATTTATTTGATTACCAGTTGAATTCAATGTTTGTTTTTTTTTTTATTCTATTCATGCGTTTAATTTCTTATTTTTTTGTTTCTTATTAAATGAATTTGGATGTAAAATATAAAAAAAAAATAATTAAAAAATATTAAATAAATCGAATAAAAGTATTAATTTTTTTAATAAAACTCAGAATGTGTTTTTTTTTTTGTTTTGTATGACTAAGTACCAGATTTGTTCCTTCCGAGCTATTTATTGTATAACAACTTGTGTGGTTTGCTATCATAAAAGCTAATTTATTAGGCATGTTCTGAAAATCACTTTTTGTGAAAGTGATTTGAAATCACAAGAAAGCTGTTCTGGATACAAAACTTTTGTAATTTTTGTGATTTCAAACCGGTGAGCTAAGTGGCTGACGATTTAGAATCACTTGCTGATTTTTTCAACAATTTTATATTGAACTTTACAATAAATGAATTAAATGAATAGTTTTAAATGTTCTTTATTAATTTTTATGATAAAATGAACAAGTTTTGGACCAAAAAAAGTATAAAATTTTGATAAAATTAAAGACACTTCGAATTCCAAGAAATTTTATTAATTGGTTTGTGATTTTGAATTTACTTTTTAGTTGTCGGCTGTTTCAGAACTTCGAAAATACACCTGAGCTTGCCAGATTTCCAAAATATTTCAACTTAAGGCAAATGTAGTTGACTTTTTTTTTTAAATAAATGAACTATTTCCAATGAATCTTAATTATTTTTGTTAAGTAATATTTAATTTAGTAAAAAACTATCAATTGTTTGGCTATTTTTAAAAATATCTACATGCAAAGTAATAACAAATGGCAACAATAAGCAATTGCGAACAGTGGCAGCTTCGGAATTAAATGTGCCAACACTTCTTATGTTCGCCAAATTTATTTCATTTCTTAATAGTTTTCTGTTCAAATCTATTATCGATAATAACAAAACTCCTGACATTACAATGTTTTTAATTTTTGAAAAAAAAAACTAATTTTAGCTTATTTTTCCCTTGACATTTTTTTTTGACCAAAATACTGACAAATTTTCAACTCATAAAAAGTGTTACCAAATCTAAACAAAAAATCAGCTGTTTTCTTGTGTTTTCGAAAGGGTAAAATCATATCGAAAAGTTGAAAGTTTTGTGATTTTCAGAACATACCTGCAAATGCTAATAAGGGCGTTTACAAAGAATTCTAAAATCAAAATGGCATCTATTCGCTAGGAAATCTTAGTAAATCAATTACAAATTCCATGGTAATGTCCACAAAACTATTAGACAATTTCGAAATTGACTTTCAGCCTAGAGTTTCTCGGTTTTCTTTAATCATTTATGGCAACATTTACGACCTTGTGGGGGTCAGAAAGTATATAAAGGGTCCGTCAAATAACATTTTACTTTTTTGAAAATGCTTAAAAACGAAAAGAAATGCTGAATAGGTATTTTCTCAATTTTTTTGTTTTTATTTGAAAGTACAATCCTTCCGGTTAATAAAGGAAAATAATTTCATTCAAATAGCTGCTTCGGCTGGCCATGCAGTAGCC
This sequence comes from Sarcophaga peregrina, assembly GCA_014635995.1. Lineage (NCBI taxonomy): Eukaryota > Metazoa > Arthropoda > Insecta > Diptera > Sarcophagidae > Sarcophaga > Sarcophaga peregrina. The sequence continues at coordinate 39,432,839 of CM025793.1, forward strand.
TCTATACGATCGTTCCAATTTTTAAGCATATTAACGATTCGTCAGCATTACAACTTTTTCATTCATCGAAAAATCTAGCAAATACAATAGAAGCTCACAAATTAGAACCTCTAGTAATTAGAAATTCCAGAAATAATAATCAATGCTTGCTATACATTATACGCTCTAAAATTCGAATTTAAAATTCTAATTTCTGAGCGTTTTTTTTTTTTTGCTATTTTAGCACAAGAAATCTCCAAATTCTTTTTATTTTGTAAAACTAGAAAGGGGAATCACCAAATTATATACGTTTTTCCATATTTAATGTTTCTTTTTGTAGCATTTATGGATTTTGTAGCCAATTTATTTGGGAAATTTGTTACGAGTGTACAAAAAAAAATTACGACCTGAAATTAATATAGAAATTAGAGCAACTACTGTACTGGCTTGCTTTTTTCTTTTTGTTTGTTTCAAAGTTTTTATGTGAAATTTTTCCTAAAAAAATTAGTATTTTTGGATGATATTTTTGGAAAACGAATAATGAATTAGACCGTGTACCGTTCGATATGTGTATTTTGTTGTTGTCTATTTATTTTGTCTGCATAACATAATTTAACGGAAGTAAGGCTGCAGTCGCCGTGGTCTAGTAGGTATTGTGCTGGCTTATTAGACGTAAAGACAGGGTTCGAGTCAAATACAAAAAAAAAAGTATTTTTTCGGTGATTTCTTCTCAGCAGATTTCTGGCAAAAACTCTGAGAGTAAAAATAAAATTGACATGAAAAGTTTCTCAAAAATCTGTCGTTCGGAGTCGACTTTAAACTGTGGGTCCCGCCACTTATGTATAAAATTAAAACACACAACATTAAGTAGTGTGAGAAACTAGGTTAATAATCCTAACTAAATGACCAATTACGTATGTATGTATGTATAGTAAATTAGAATTTACGTCAATACACGACGTCCTATTAACTTTGATTAGGATTTTTACACCAGAATTACCGAGGGTGCGAAAACATGAAGAAAATGATGAAGATTATTTGCCATACGAAAATGACCCATCGGACGTTGAAAATGATTTGGTAATCGAACCAAAGTTATAGCATACTGCAAGTGGAAATAAGAACCAAGCGTTTGGAAGGATCTAATAGAAGGTGAATTATACGCTTTCATTGGCATTCTTCTAACAATGGGGGTTTCACATAATAACATGCAAAAGCCAGGAATAATTTACCCATATTTAGGGCCACAATGTCTCTTCATCAATTTATTTCCCTGACCAGATACATTCGCTTGAATGATGACGGAAGAACACAGTTATTTCGGTCGCTCGAAGACAAAGCTGCACCTATTCGAAATACTTTATTGGAACTTTCTTAACTCGAAATCTTGATTCTACTACATCCACTCCAATGAATTTTTGTTTTCACTTCAGATAAACAAAATTTTAACTGTCAAAAGCGTTGCTAATATCCTGAAGGTAAAGAAATCTTGTGTAGAATATGCAACGGAGAGTTAAAATATTCACAGAAAGACTCGATTCTTTTGTTCAAACATTTATAAGGGGTCTGGCCAGACCCAGTATCGTACTAATGTGTGAAAAACTAAAAGTGTATGTCACGGAGGGTTAACTATGTCTTCAGAAACTATTGCCTGCATGCTTAAGTATGCATAATAAATAAAGACGAGTATAATCGTCATAAACAGTTAAGGCTTTATGCGTGTAGAACACAAGATTCTTACAAAGCGTTTGCAGTCTTCACTGTCTTTTGATAAACTATTTGTCTGATTTCGTTACATTAATCAAGTTTTTTTTTTCAAATTCAGAAGCTGATTTAAGTAAATCAGATTGGCATTTGTTGTTGATTACATAAACAACGCCATCTGTTGAAATGTAATGCAAGGGGCAATAAGACACTTGGAATCAACAATATATTCAAAGTTCTGAGTTACTAGACTCTTAAGTAATATAACTAAGCTATCGAACCAAGCCGTAATAATAAATACTTCGAAAAAAGACCAATTAATTTGATCCCATTATGTTCAAATAGATAATACACGTACATACATATGTATGTATGGCCATAAATGACATTACAACCCTTCTGTTAGAATTAAAATCTAGCTTCTCACACCACTTTTATTTTATATGTGTTAATTTTCATACATGAGTGGCGGAGAACCCCTACAGTTTAAAAGTCCACTACGAACCAAAGATTTTCTTGAGATGATTTTTATGGAAATTTTTTTTATTTACTACCCGAGTTTTTGCAAGAAATCTGTTTTTTTATTTTTTCAGATTGCCATCGGGTTTAAATTGTAGCCTCACATCTAATAAGCCAAACAATACCTAACTCGACTACGGTGACTTTGTGAACCGTTATGAGTTATGGCTTATCCGCAAACACTTGCGACTTTTTGTTTGCATACATAATTGGTTATTACAACCCTTTAGTCAGGACCATTGACTTAGTTTAAAGTCGATACCGAACGACAGATTTCCTCTGCTGAGATGATCTCGCCGAAGAAATACTTTTTGTATGCATTTTGTTTTGATATCTGGCCTGGGGCTAGAACCCTAACCAACACATTACCTTTTAGACTAAGGCGTCCTCAAAATAGCTAACTTGATTAAGTCTTGTTGACGGGCCAGTTCATATTATTTCCTAAATAAGAATTTCCATGCTCAGCATCAGATATGCAAACATGGGTGTATATTTTTTTCCCGGCGGTATAAAAAATATGGCCTCTTGTCCTTTTGAAACTTCATTCAATTCAAATCAAAAAAGTTGTGGTTAATCGTTGGTCTATTGTGTTCGCTGTTGTCACTGAGAGCCTGGCCAATGTCATTCTCATCTAAAATATAAAAATTAATGCCACTTTTCATTGTCATTTTATAACTCAAGAACGGATTCACCTATTCAAACCAAATGTGTTTAGGCTTAGTTCGGACTATTTAGTAGATGCCCACTCCCACTTTTACGCCCACATTTTCTATTTATCCAAAAAAGCTTACTGTGACAATCTTTTAAGCTTCTTCGGCAAACGATAACATATAAACTGTACAATTTGGGTCATACATTTATAAACATTAATAGCACGATATATGTATATAGTAGGGATGCCAATCGGGAAATCCCGAAATCCCGGGATTTTTAAAAATTTTTCGGATTTTTCGGGATTTTCGGGATTGTGAATTCATATGTATTTTGACCCTACAAAAGGTCCTGAAAAAAATTCTATATCACTTGACTTCGATAATACCATCTCAGGGTAGGAAAAACCTACTTCCAGTGATAACAAATTATTTGATGGCATCGAAGAATGCAAAAGCCCTATAAAACGAATTAAAAGGGTAAATGAATTAGATACTCAACTGTTGAAAAAAAATCGATTTATTTACATCAGGGGGTGGAAGAAGTGAATATTTACAAGCAGCATACAACTATCTTGGAACTATTTTACCAACAAATGTTGAATGCGAGAAGTGTTTTTCAACGGCATTTGGAATACAAATGATCTTGTCAACAAAATATTTTTATTACTAAGCGAAAATCACGATTTTTCCTGTGATTTTTCGGGATTTTTGGATCCCGAATTATCCTAAAATATCCCGGAATTTCGGGATCGGGATTTACAAAATCCCGAATCCCGGGATTTTTAAAAATTATCCCGTTTGACATCCCTAGTATGTATGTATGTATGTACATATTATGGATACATATTAGTGAAGACCAAACACATCCCTGTAGGCAATCAAACTAATTTTAAAGTAACTTTAAACTAGTTTTTTTTTAATAAGCATATCTAGTGGATTAAGTGACTTTTTTCCTTGTCGCCAACTCATTATTTTAACATAGGCATGTCATAGGCTGTATGTAGTCAATTGGCCATATCTGCATGACTTTTAAGTTGACTTCAAATGCTTTTGTAATACTTCTTTGAATACAATACAAATCCTTAATACAAACAAAAATATCTTTAAATGTACGCACTCGAGAAAAAGCCACTTATAACTGCCCATGTGAAATGACCGGTTCTGGTAAATACAATCCTACCGCTTAATGGGTTTGACCTTGTGCATTGTTTATCGTCATAGCAAAAGCAACTTTCACAGGAAATTGTTTACCTGTCATTCGGAAAGGAACAGTTTGATCAGAAGATGTAAGATTGATTTGGGGTATGAGTAGAACAGTTTTATCGGTATTACTAATTTTTGTTGATATGATGTGCTCTCGCAAGTTTGTTACGATTAGCCTGGTACCATTTAACATTATAATTGCATTTGTCTTTTCAAATGCACGTTATTTATATTCTTACGTTGCATGTTATTTTTATTCTTATTTTTCTTTAAACCTTTTTAACTGTTAAATATCAGCTGACACTATATATATGTATACATTAAAAGACACCATATTACTACACTTCATAAAACAAATAATGCAATGACAATAATGACATTACCAAAATGTCTTTTACAACTTTACATATTATTATTTGGAATAGCATTACAATTAAGCGACCCTATTTATCCCAATTGATCTAATAATTACTGCAAAGTATTACCAAAACAGCTTTTTACAACTTAATTTGCATATTATACATAACTGACTTAGTAATAAACGGCATTATAGTAAATAGCGGTATTGCCAGAATGAATTTTAATACATAATAAATTATGTGGAACTACATTACTATTAAGCGACCCTGTATTACCACACTAGAATAAAAACATATAATCATAATGACAACAGTATTATCATGCAATTCTATATAAAATATAATTTTTATCAATAAAAATATTAATTTTTCAATTTCTAATTATTTTTCGCCATTAGTGTTAGATATAAGCTTTAAAATGAGATATCATTCATTAAATTTCATGCGGTGGTATGGGAGATATTTGCAACCGACAAAAAAAGTGCGTTAGAAATAATATATATGATATTCACAAATTCCTGAAACAAAAAGTTATGAGTATATGTTTTGTTATATTTTTATTTTTACATACTTTCTGTACACGGAACTTTTATCAATGTGAAGGGAAATTGCTAGGAGTTCGAAAAAGTGACAGAATTTTAACTTTTTCATTCAGGAATTTAATAAATACTGGTAATATACATAAAGTTCTACAAGAAAAATTTTTTGGAAGCAATATGTCTTAGCTTCTTACTTTCCTTTTGCCCAAGAAACTATATTCATTGCGACCAATAACAGCATACAAATCGATTAATAATTAAATATTTACATTTTTTTAACATTTTCATTGAAGAAATTAAAAAATACTCCAAATTTGCTCTTTTTTAACTCAAAATAAATGTTTGTTTACATTTAATTTTTCCACTTTATCCGCCAGTTTTCATTCTGTATATCTGTTGCTTCTAACACATTTGTTTCGCAAAAACTTTTAACATCTTTTTTCTCCCTCTACGGGGAGGGTTAAAACTGTTGATTTTAGCGTTTTTCAAATGTCATAATTGTCGCCACTGGTTATACTGTAATGCTGGCAATATAGTCTCATTTTGAATTATCTCTTTGGGCTCCTTAATTTCGGCTTGAAATATAAATATTTATCAGAAAATCGTCATATTTTGATAGACAAACTTCATCTTACCTGGATTTCTGATAATCAATCATTGTGTGAACATTAGCAATGCGCCTTATCATAAATTTTTTTTACGGTTATCTGTTAAAATCCTAATATATATTATAAATCTTTCTGTAAGTCTGTTTTTTTGTTTGTTAGTCAATCACGCCTGAACGCCTTGACTGATTTTCTTGAAATTTTGGATATAGAACGAGCTTTTGTCGGTGCAGGTTATAGGCTATAAATCTTTTCAAAAATTTTGACCAAAAGGGGAGAAAAAATGGGACAAAGGGAGAAAAAATGGTAAGAGGAAATTTTTTACAACTTAGCTGGATTAAGTTTCCCAAATAGCTGTTGGAGGTATTCCGTTTCTAAAGTTGAACCAAAAGGGGTCCAAAGAATAAAAGGGGCGAAAAAATAACCCGCGCAATGCCGGGTACAATCTGCTAGTACAATATAAATAATAAGAAATATTTCTTTAAAATTGTACAAGATACTTACAAGAAGTATTTAGATAAATGCGCTTCATAATTGCTAGTACAATTATAGAATTTTGTGTATACACATTTTTTTTTTTTTTATTTTGATTTTTAATAAACTATTTTCAACGTAATAATATCACTTTTATTAATTTTATTATAAATTTACAATATTTAATTGGGTTTTTCCCCTTTTTTTTTAATTTTTTAAAATTTTTTATAATGCAATATGTTTGGTTGATATCTGCATGAAATTTAAAGGAATTTGTTGCCATTTCCAAAATATTTAATTTATAATTTGCGTTTTTATCAACCGAATATTTTATTTACTACAGGGTTCATATCAGTGAAGCGCCAACACATACTATCATAGTTTTGGTTGTGTTGATAAAGCAGCAGCGGAGAACAAAATTCAACATAATTTTTGGTGAGTCGTACCCTGGGAAAATAATAAAAATTGGTTTATTGTGTTGAGCGTATGTTGTTAAGTGCGGTTTTAAATATTGTTTTTTTTTTTTTGTTTTTTGATTAATTATTGTTTACAAATGTTTATAAATTATAGTTTATTTTTTAATTCGGTTAATATTTTATTTAATAGGGACCTTAACATTGAATTCTTTCTTTATATTTTCTATTCATAATAGAATTTCAAGTGATAAAATGGAGGTACTTTACTAGAAAATATTATAAATTATTAAATAGCTTCCAAATTTAGTACGAAGTTGCTCCTCCATTATTATTTATGAATTCCCATAATCCTTAACGCAAGGTACTTGTAGGAATTGCCCTCCATTCACTTTGCATTTTATCACAAAATGTTTCAATATTTATGCTGGACTCCATCGCACGACATGCATTACCATCCATCTCTATAAAAAAAATCATATTCATTAAACATTTTGCTGCGTGTATTTGCAAAAAACAAAAATTCAGTCAAAAAAGTTGCGTAGCAAGATCTTGCTTCATCAAGTGCTAAACGTCAATTGAATTGATTTTGTTCTCTGGCATCAACACAAAACAACAAACAAAGCAGCATATACACGATCATTATACGAAACCACACGAGTAAGCTTATAGTTTAGGTATGTCAACGCAGCGTCGGCAGAAATTTTTTTTGCCTATCACATGTGATACGATATTTCGAATGTGATTCATTCACTATCCACACTCTCAAATTCCGGCGCTGTTTTGAAAAGTAAGCATAATAAGTCCATCATTGCAAGGCGTATTTATATAAGGTGGGATAAATATTACAGTAAGTACAACAATACAAAAACAACAGTTATTTTTTGTTATTGCGATTTCATCATCTTGTCAAAAACAACTGACTAAAGAATGACGATGGGAAGAAAAAATAAAAAATAAATACTTACCTGGCAATTAGAAAACACGAAAATGGTTTTAAAAGAAAAATATATAAACTTCTGACATAATAAGAAACAACGAAATTGATAATCAAAATAAAATACACAAAAAACAAATTTTTTGACATTATTATTTGCATCAGCTGGTCTAACGATCTCACCTTATATAAATACGCCATTCATCATTGCTTGCATTTGTAAACAAAGAAAACTCAAAAAGGCCACACTTTGCAAAAATTAATTTAACAATTTATTTACGAACACGAACAGATTTGCTATTTACATGTGGTATAGGCATGTTATTTGCGTACATGAATACATTTTTCAATATGGCAACACTGCAGTTGTTTTTAATTACGAAACAGGGAATTTCCCCTTTAAATAAAACAGTAATCTTTATATTACTTGCTCTACACCAGTGAAGGGCAAACACATACTATCATAGTTTTGGTTGTGTTGGTAAAGCAGCAGCGGAGAACAAAATTCAACGTAATTTTTAAAAGTCGTACACTGTGAAAATAAAAAAAATTGGTTTATTGTGTTGTTTGTATGTTGTTAAGTGTGATTTTAAATATTTTTTGTTTTTTGATTAATTATTGTTTACAAATAAATTATAAATTATAGTTTATTTTTTAATTCGGTTAATATTTTATCTAATAGGGACCTTAACATTGAATTCTTCCTTTATATTTTCTATTCATAATAGAATTTCAAGTGATAAAATGGAGTTACTTTACTATAAAATATTATAAATAATTAAATAACTTCAAAATTTAGTACGAAGTTGCTCCTCCATTATTATTTATGAATTCCCATAATCCTTAGCGCAAGGTACTTGTAGGAATTGTCCTCCATTCACTTTGCATTTTATCACAAAATGTTTCAATATTTATGCTGGACTCCATCGCATGACATAAAGTACGATAACACACTATACATTGTGCATTACCATCCATCTCTATAAAAAAAAAATCATATTCCCAATTTTCATTAAACATTTTGCTGCGTGTATTTCCAAAAAAAAATCATTCAAAAAAGTTGCGTAGCGAGATCCTGCTTCATCAAGTGCTAAACGTCAACTGAATTGATTTTGTTCTCTGGCATCAACACAAAACAACAAACCAGGGATGGGAAATTGGTCTAAACAAATTGTACTAACGTTCACAAAAAATTGTATTTTTTTTTTCATGCCGATTGTACTAAATTCACTTTTTTCTTTTTTCAACTTTTATATTATAAATTAATAAAAATATAAATGACAATTAATTTCATTGTGTATAGTGTTAATGTAAAAGAACAAAAATAATAGTAAATTTTTCAAATTGTTAGTGCAGTTTTGACTTCAGTATAAAAATTAAGGTTTTAAGTCTTTGTCTCATTTTTGTTCAATAAGAAGCTTTATTTACCAAAAATATTTATACTTAAAACTTAGTATACTCCCCTTATTAAAGTAAATATTCGATCTTTGATATTCTTATAAAGATTATTTAATATTTCTCCGTCTATTTTCACCCATTCTTCGATCATTTTTAATTTCAAATTTTCAGCACTGGTAAATTGTCTGTTATTTAGAATATAATCTTCGGACAAGAATGGGGGGAATTCGTTTGGGAAAGCGTTTTCAATAATATTCATATCAGGAGAGCAACCTGGCCACGATAAAACCTCAATAGATTGTTTACGGAACCATTCCATCCTCTGTCCGCTGACATAAATTCTGGCATTGTCCAGTTGTAAAAGAAGAGGAGCAAACTACAGCTAAGAACAGTAATGTACTCTGTACTATACATTCGCTTAGATGGAAACTGAAATTCGAGGCAACCAATTAAAGAAATAACCCCCCAACAATAGACTATATCCCCAAAATTTGAATTTCTGTGGTCACGACCGTAGTATCGATAGCCATCTGGTCTATCTAAGTTCCACTTTTTTTCATCAGAGAATATGACCTAAAGACAATTCATTATTTGTTATAATTGAAATGCTGGTGGTGCTATAATTACGAAAAGCACTTTATAATAGATAAACTTAACAACTTACTTTAATACTTAACTATAAAGGAATAAAAAAGTTTATGAAATCTCAATTTTAAATCACTATTTATGATAAATTTTGTATCAGCAAACGATTTGTTATTTCAAAATTCTAGCAACACTAATTAAATGACTTCAATAAATCCCTTGTTTGGATTAAATTAGAGACACTCAAAGGAAACAGTCCATTTGTCCTTTTGATTTTTATTAAATTTTGGTATGAAAATATCCTTTCTACATTTGCAGATGAATGTGGAACGAATAATATTCCTTTTATAACTCTTGATATGTCAAGTTAGCAACGAGTTGCCGTATGCAAATGAAACGAAAAAAAAATCTTATACTCTGATGAGACAGAATTTTTGAGTGATGTAATAAAGTAGAGAACATTTTTCAATAGTGCTAAATAAGTCATTGAGGTGCTATGGTGTTTTTGACTTCCCAATAGTGCTTAAAAAAGTACAATTGTACCAACTTTTCCATCCCTGCAACAAACAAAGCAACAAACACACGATCATTATACGAAACCACGAGTAAGCTTGTAGTGTAGATATGTCAACGCAGCGTCAGCAGAAATTTTTTTTTGCCTATCACACATGTGATACGATATTTCGAATGTGATTCATTCACTGCTCTACACATATGTGTAGCACCAGTATTAAGCAAATTATTGCAAAGAACGGTTGCGGGTTTTAAAAAGTTATCCAATCGATAAGATGTCGCAAAAGGAAGGAATTTTTGGAGATGCTGAAGCAAACATTATTGAACTTAATAAAACGTATGAGCTTACAAAACAATCTTTGGAACAGCTTAAAGAAAACCAAGAGACTTTAAAGGATGAAATTATAAATAAATTAACAGATCGCATTGAAAAGTTTGAAAACTGTTTCCTGGCCATCAGCGAATTGAAAGATGAGGCAGCCACTGGAAACCACAACACAACTAAGAATCAGCAACAACAGCAGCTAAACAAAGATTCTAAGGTATCGAATGGAGATAATATAAGCAATGATACTATATTCCCTCCGCCAAGCACTGGTATTTGGATAAAAAATTACGAATATCGTTGGAATTTGACTTCTGAAAAGGCTGTGGATTATGTTCTTGGATTAGTGAATAACACGGATCAACAGAGGTTCCGTTCTCAAATCAAATATGTTGACATGTATCTTTTCAATGGAGTTCATTTTGTTTTATATGTATGCTTTACTACTGTACAAATAAAAGATGAATATCTAAAGTGTATTGAAATGTTAAAAGGTGACATACGTATTACAAATTTCGCATTTTTAGATGAAACATTACATCACACGGTTTTAATTGAAGATTTTAACAGTTCCGATGCGACCAAGGCTGACGGCATAGCTAATGTTATTAAAATGGCAAAAGAAATGGGATTGTCGCTTACCCCGGAAAATATTTGCGATTTGGACGTGTTTTATTATACAAACAAAAAATCTGCGTGTTATTGCGTTGAGTTTTGCGACAAGCAAACGAAAGATACATTCCTGGCCAGGAGTTATATTTTAAAAAAAATCCCAAGTACTCGATCCGTAAAAATATCTTAAAAATTTCTAATTTTTTTTTAATTAAAAATCACTTTTTTTGTAATTAATTTATTTGATTACCAGTTGAATTCAATGTTTGTTTTTTTTTATTCTATTCATGCGTTTAATTTCTTATTTTTTGTTTCTTATTAAATGAATTTGGATGTAAAATATAAAAAAAAAAATAAAATATTAAATAAATCGAATAAAAGTTTTAATTTTTTTAATAAAACTCGGAATTAGTTTTTTTTTTGTTTTGTATGACTAAGTACCAGATTTGTTCCTTCCGAGCTATTTATTGTATAACAACTTATGTGGTTTGCTATCATAAAAGCTAATTTATATGCTAATAAGGGCGTTTACAAAGAATTCTAAAATCAAAATGGCATCTATTCGCTAGGAAATCTTAGTAAATCAATTACAAATTCCATGGTAATGTCCACAAAACTATGACAATTTCGAAATTGGCTTTCAGCCTAGAGTCTCTCGGTTTTCTTTAATCATTTATGGCAATATGTACGACATTGTAGGGGTCAGTAAGTATATAAAGGGTCCGCCAAGTAACATTTTACTTTTTTGAAAATGCTTAAAACGAAAAGAAATACTGAATAGGTATTTTCTCAATTTCTTGTTTTTATTTGAATGTACAATCCTTCCGGTTAATAATGGAAAATAATTTCATTCAAATAGCTGCTTCTGCTGGTCATGCAGTAGCCTATACGATTGGTCCAATTTTTAAGCATATTATCGATTACCCCGGAAAATATTTGCGATTTGGACTTGTTTTATGATGAAAAAACAAAATTTGCGACTTATTTGGTTGAGTTTTGCGACAAGCAAACGAAAGATACATTCCTAGCCAGGAGTTATATTTTAAAAAAATTGTCAAATCAAAATCGAGCCGTAAAAATATTTTAAAAATTTCTGTTTTTTTTTTTTTTTTTTGTAATTAATTTATTTGATTACCAGTTGAATTCAATGTTTGTTTTTTTTATTCTATTCATGCGTTTAATTTCTTATTTTTTTGTTTCTTTGTTTCATATTAAATGAATTTGGATGTAAAATATAATAAAAAAAATAAATAAAAAATATTAAATAAATCGAATAAAAGTATAATTTTTTTTATAAAACTCAGAATGTGTTTTTTTTTTTTGTTTTGTATGACTAAGTACCAGATTTGTTCCTTCCGAGCTATTTATTGTATAACAACTTGTGTGGTTTGCTATCATAAAAGCTAATTTATTAGGCATGTTCTGAAAATCACTTTTTGTGAAAGTGATTTGAAATCACAAGAAAGCTGTTCTGGATACAAAACTTTTGTAATTTTTGTGATTTCAAACCGGTGAGCTAAGTGGCTGACGATTTAGAATCACTTGCTGATTTTTTCAACAACCTAATGTTGTTATACACGACTAGCTTAATTCAAACTCCGAATACAACGTGCCGTCTGCACACACGACTGATTCAACTCAAACTCTGAACTCTGAATCGACTCTTGCTTGCTTCGGCTTGCCTTTTATATCACTGGATCATCAGTGTTATTGATGCCCTCGAAGGATGATCACGTCCTTCGGGAATATTCTAAAAATGTAAACAACCTATTCTTATTTTTGTTGTTTCTTGTTTACATTTGAGCAGGTAGATTAGTTGTTGTTGGTTATTTTCTGTTCGCTATTTTATACTGCACATTGTTGTTTCTTGTTTACTACTTTGTTTCCTTCATGTTGTTGTTGGTTATTTACGTCTTTTTATCCTTTATTCTTGTTGGTATATTTTCTACTCATTCATTGATCACGTGAACAGTGCGCTGTTTTGTTTTTGGAGCATTTGTTTATTATTTTAACAACACCATTTCCACTTTCGTAACAATATGAATGTATGGACATAAATGACATTACAAACCCTTCTGTTAAAATTAAAATCTAGCTTCTCACACCACTTTTATTTTGTGTGTGTTAATTTTTATACATGAGTGGCGGAGAACTCTTAAGGGACAAAGGGAGAAAAAATGGTAAGAGGAAATTTTTTACAACTTAGCTGGATTAAGTTTCCCAAATAGCTGTTGGAGGTATTCCGTTTCTAAAGTTGAACCAAAGGGCCCAAAGAATAAAAGAGGCGAAAAAATAACCCGCGCAACGCCGGGTACAATCTGCTAGTACAATATATATTTCTTTAAAATTTTACAAGATACTTACAAGAAGTATTAGATAAATGCGCTTCATAATTGCTAGTACAATTATAGAATTTGTGTCTACACATTTTTTTTTTTATTTTGTTTTTTAATAAACTATTTTGAACGTAATAATATCACTTTTATTAATTTTATTATAAATTTACAATATTTAATTGGGTTTTTCCCCTTTTTTTTTAATTTTTTAAAATTTTTTTTAATGCAATATGTTTGGTTGATATGTGCATGAAATTTAAAAGAATTTGATGCCATTTCCAAAATATTTAATTTATAATTTGCGTTTTTATCAACCGAATATTTTATTTACTACAGGGTTCATATCAGTGAACCACAAACACATACTATCATAGTTTTGGTTGTGTTGATAAAGCAGCAGCGGAGAACAAAATTCAACATAATTTTTGGAGAGTCGTACACTGGGAAAATAAAAAAATTGTTTTGAGCGTATGTTGTTAAGTGCGGTTTTAAATATTGTTTTTTTTTTTTTGTTTTTTGATTAAAGCATATTTTTTATTGTTTTCAAATGCTTATAAATTATAGTTTAATTTTTAATATTTTATCTAATAGGGACCTTAACATTGAGTTCTTTCTTTATATTTTCTATTTATAATGCAAACTATATGGCACATAAGGAATTTCAAGTATCACAATGAAGTTGCTTTTCCTTATTTTTAATTATTATATTTTATTAACATTTTGCTGCGTGTATTTGCAAAAAAAAAAAACAAAAAATTCAGTCAAAAAAGTTGCGTAGCAAGATCTTGCTTCATCAAGTGCTAAACGTCAATTGAATTGATTTTGTTCTCTGGCATCAACACAAAACAACAAACAAAGCAGCATATACACGATCATTATACGAAACCACACGAGTAAGCTTATAGTTTAGGTATGTCAACGCAGCGTCGGCAGAAATTTTTTTTGCCTATCACATGTGATACGATATTTCGAATGTGATTCATTCACTATCCACACTCTCAAATTCCGGCGCTGTTTTGAAAAGTAAGCAAAATAAATTCATCATTGCAAGGTGTATTATATAAGGTGGGATAAGTATTGCAATAAGTACAACAATACAAAAACAACAGTTATTTTTTGTTATTGCGATTTCATCATCTTGTCAAAAACAACTGACTAAAGAATGACGATGGGAAGAAAAAATAAAAAATAAATACTTACCTGGCAATTAGAAAACACGAAAATGGTTTTTAAAAGAAAAAGAAGAAAAATATATAAACTTCTGACATAATAAGAAACAACGAAATTGATAATCAAAATAAAATACACAAAAAACAAATTTTTTGACATTATTATTTGCATCAGCTGGTCTAACGATCTCACCTTATATAAATACGCCATTCATCATTGCTTGCATTTGTAAACAAAGAAAACTCAAAAAGGCCACACTTTGCAAAAATTAATTTCACAATTTATTTACGAACACGTACGTATTTGCCATTTACATCTGGCATAGGCATGTTATTTGCGTACATGAATACATTTTTCAATATGGCAACACTGCAGTTGTTTTTGTTTTTAATTACGAAACAGGGAATTTCCCCTTTAAATAAAACAGTAATCTTTATATTTACTTGCTCTACCCTTATTTACTTGTTCTACACAAACAACATACTATCATAGTTTTGGGTCGTGTTTGGTAAACCAGCAGCGGAGAACAAAATTCAACGTAATTTTTAAAAGTCGTACACTGGGAAAATAAATAAAATTGGGTTTATTGTGTTGTTTGTATGTTGTTAAGTGTGATTTTAAATTATTTTTGGTTTTTTGATTAATTATTGTGTTTACAAATGTTTTAAATTATAGTTTATTTGTGAATTCGGTTAATATTTTATTTAATAGGGGACCGTACATTGAATTCTTTATATTTTCTATTGCATGTAATAGAGTTTTCAAGTGATGATAAAATGGAGGTTACTTTTACTAGAAAAATATATCATATTAAATAGTTTCAAAATTAGTACGAGTTGCTCCTCCATTATGTATTTATGAATTCCCATAATCCTTAGGCGCAAGGTACTTGTAGGAATTTGTCCTCCATCACTTTGCATTTTATCACAAAATGTTTCATATTTGTTTCCTGGCTTCAAGCGCACGGAATCATAAAGTGCGATAACCACACTATACATTGGTGCATTACCATCCATCTCTATAAAACAAATCATATTCCCATTTCATTAACTTTTGCTGCGTGATTCCAAAAACCAAAATTCAGTCAAAAAAGTTGCGTAGCAGAGATTCTACTTCATCAAGTGCTAAACGTCAATTGAATTGATTTTGTTCTCTGGCATCAACACAAAACAACAAACAAAGCAGCAAACACACGATCATTATCCCGAAACCACACGAGTAAGCTTATAGTGTAGATGTGTCAACGCAGCGTCGGCAGAAAATTTTTTTTTTGCCTATCACATATGTGATGCGATATTTCGAATGTGATTCATTCACTGCTCTACACATATGTATGTGTAGCATCAGTATTAAGGAAATTATTGCAAAGAACGGTTGCGGGTTTTAAAAAGTTCTCCAATCGATAAGATGTCGCAAAAGGAAGGAATTTGTGGAGATGCTGAAGCAAACATAATTGAACTTAACAAAACGTATGAGCTTACAAAACAATCTTTGGAACAGCTTAAAGAAAACCAAGAGACTTTAAAGGATGAAATTATAAATAAATTAAAGGATTGCATCGAAAAGGTTGAAAACTGTTTCCTAGCCATCAGCGAATTGAAAGATGAGTCAGCCACTGGAAACCACAACACAACTAAGAATCAGCAACAACAGCAGCAGCCAAACAATGATTCTCAAGTATCGAATGGAGATAATATAAGCAATGACTCTATATTCCCTCCGCCAATCACTGGTATTTGGATAAAAAATTACGAATATCGTTGGATTTTGTTGTCCAAAGATGCTGCAAATCGTGTTGTTTCATTGGTGAATCAAACGGATCAGGAGAGGTTCCGTTCTGCAATCAAATATGTAAAGACGTATCGTTTATGTGAATACTGTTTAGTTTTCTATGTATGCTTTACTACTGTACAAATAAAAGATGAATATCTAAAGTGTATTGAGATGTTAAAAGGTGAAATGGCTCTAAGATTTTTAACATTTTTAGATGAAACATTACATCACACGGTTTTAATTGAAGAATGTAACAATTGCGATGCGACCAAGGCTGACGGCATAACTAATGTTATTAAAATAGCAAAAGAAATGGGATTGTCGCTTACCCCGGAAAATATTCGCGATATCGACGTGTTTTATGATGCAAAAAAAAATTCTGCAACTTATTTGGTTGAGTTTTGCGACAAGCAAACGAAAAATACATTCCTAACCAGGAGTTATATTTTAAAAAAATTCCCAAATGAAAATCGATCCGTAATAATATCTTAAAAATTTCCATTTGTGTTTTTTTTTTGTAAATTAATTTATTTGATTACCAGTTGAATTCAATGTTTGTTCTTTTTTTATTCTATTCATGCGTTTAATTTCTTATTTTTTTTTTGTTTCTTATTAAATGAATTTGGATGTAAAATATAAAAAAAAATAAATAAATCGAATAAAAGTATTAATTTTTTAATAAAACTCGGAATTAGTTTTTTTTTTGTTTTGTATGACTAAGTACCAGATTTGTTCATTCCGAGCTATTTATTGTATAACAACTTGTGTGGTTTGCTATCATGAAAGCTAATTTATATGCTAATAAGGGCGTTTACAAAGAATTCTAAAATCAAAATGTCATCTATTCGCTAGGAAATCTTAGTAAATCATTTATAAGAAAAAGGTATTGAAAGGTCTTAGATCTCATGTGAATTGGTATCGTATCAAAATGAACCAGTTTGTTCACGTAGCCATACCTCATTACTGAAGACGATATTTTAATGACAATTAAATTGACTTGCCAGTTTGTCCAGAGCCCTTTCGGCGAACATACATCGTTGCATGTAGTCGTTTGCCTTTAATTCCTTTGACAGTTAAACTGTGTACGAGTGACAGCTGGCGTATTGGGTAGGGTAAGTGTACCTAATGTCGGTATGTACCAGTAGTCGACAGTTTTTGTAAAAAAAAAAATGCAAATACATGAAAGCAAACTTTATTTACTAAAGTTAAAACTGATTTTAGTAGAAAAAATAGTTTTGTTGTCTTAGAAGTCGCCGTGATCTAGTGGGTAGTGTGTTGGCTTATTAGACTAAAGGCCCGAGTTCGAATCCCAGGTCAGACATCAAAACGAAAATATATTTCTTCGGCGACTTCCTCTCAGCAGATTTCTGGCAAAGACTCTGGGAGTAAATAAAATTGTCATGAAAAGCTTCTCAAAAATCTGTCATACGGAGTCGACTTTAAAACCGTAGGTCCCGCCACTCATGTATAAAATTAACGCACACAACATAAGTGGTGTGAGAAGCTAGGTCGTAATCCTGACTGAAGGGTTGTAATGGCCAATTATGTATGTATGTAGGGCATTAATGCATCCTCCGCGAGGGTATTAGGTACTAGGAGTGGAATTGCGATCAACAGATAGCAACGAATTGTGTTTCCAACAGAAGAATGCTACTCAGCTCATTGCTATCTTGGTATTCTGCAAGAGACACTTGGAGGCATAATCATCTCACGTGGAGGTGATGTGAAATGGTCAGCGAGGTTCGTCGGCATTTGACTTTTGAGCAGGCGAATACGCTACAAATCATAGCGGCTCTCCAAGCCAATATAATCCATGTTATTGGGCTGGTTCGGAAGCGCCGTGGTCTAGTACGTAGTGTGTTGGATTATTAGACGTGAGGCCACGGTTCAAACCCCAAGTCCGACATTTCGAACATAACGAAATATGGCAAAAACTCTGAGAGTAAATAAAATTGCCATCGAAAGTTTCTCAAACAAAATCTGTCATTGGGAATCCATTTTAAACTGCACGTCCCGATACTCACGTATGAAAATTAATACACATAACATAAGTGGTGTGAGAAGCTAGGTTGTAATGGCCAATTATGTATGTGTGTATGGCGAATTTTGCTGCCTTTATTTCTGTATTAATTTCATGTGCAATGGCCAATGCCAAGCATAGCTTTAAAACCTTTTTTCTTTAAACAAAAATTTTAATGCCGACAATAGGATCATTTTTTGCCGAAGTTAGGAACACATGTGTCGAGCATTGGAAAAATCGATAATGAATCGAAGCTCTTTTAATATTCAAAAACTAAACTGATTACAGAATTGTAACAACTAAACATCATCTGAACACTACTTTCCCACTTTTAATCAGACCAATTTGAAAAGGAGAAGAAAAAAAATAAAACTCCCGACTACTGGTACATTTACCCTATGTAAAGGAGGACGAACACCATTTAAAATAGATTTCTTTCACTCTGTCACGGAGTTTGTTTACATAGCCAGTAGACTAGCTAGTTTATTTTGCCAAATAATTTTATAAAAAAAAAATTCTTTGAATTGAATTTTCTTTGCATTATTAAAGCGTATGGAATCTTTAATGACATTGCCTAAGGCTTGTATTCGTTTAACAAGACCTTTTCGTCTTTCTTATATTCTAGACCAAGGTCATCACCTTATTGTTATTAAAAAGTATTTAACCTGCGTCATTTTAAGACACCTTTTTCTTTATATTTTTTCCTCTCTTTTTTTTGTCCTATTTTTCTTTGTCATTCATGTTGTTGGTGTTGTTGTTGTTGTTGTTCTATTTTAAAATTCATTGGAAAAAACTTGTTTGTGTCAATTCGAAGTAAGAATTTTCCTATAAAAATTCTTTTTCAAATATTATAGGCCTGGGCGGGCCTATGCTGTTATTGTAATACAATCTAACAAAAAAAATAAAACAAAAAAAAAGAAACGAAATATCCAAAGTGTTACAAACTATTTTACATTATATTGTAAGCCGTAATACTATTTTTCCTAAAGTTTGCTTAAATGTAACATACTTTTTAGAGGCTTTCTTACATGCTCTCTCTCTCGCTTTCTCTCCCTCTCTCTTACACTATGACACAAAGGAGCAGTACAAGAAAAAAAAACTGTGAAAATAATTGTGAATAGAGGCCCAGGCTCTCTGTTATATTGTATGATACTGAGGAGCAGGGATGGAAAAGTTGGTACAATTGTACTTTTTTTTAGCACTATTTGGAAGTCAAAAACACCATAGCACCTCAATGACTTATTTAGCACTATTGCAAAATGTTCTCTACTTTATTACATCACTCAAATATTCTATTCTGTCTTATCAGTTTCTAAGTTTTTTGTTTTCGTTTCATTTGCATATGGCAACTCGTTGCTAACTTGACATATCAAGAGTTATAATAGGAATATTATCCGTTCCAGATTCATCTGCAAATGTAGAAAGGATATTTTCATAACAAAATTTAATAAAAATCAAAGGGACAAATAGACTGTTTCCTTTGACTGCTGTCTCTAATTTATTTCAAACCAGGGATTTATTGAAGTCATTTAATTAGTGTTGCCATAATTTTGAAATAACAAATCGTTTGCTGATACAAAATTTATCATAAATAGTGATTTAAAATTTAGATCTCATAAATTTTTTTATTTCTTTATAGTTAAATATTAAAGTAAGTTATTAAGGTTCAATTAGTCGTGCCTTTACCATAACGCTGTAGTCGTAACACAATCCATAACTGTAAATTTACTATTAGCAGCAATCAGTGCTGACATGGCCATAAACAGCTGTTTACGTTAATTGCCCATATGTATTTTTCAAAATTACAAAATTAAACAAAGAGAAATGTGTATACATGTAAGTAAATTCAACAAACAGCTGTTTATGGTTATGGCAAAAACCAAAAATTCAATTGGTGCATATGGTTATCGTTATGACTATGGCATTATGGTAAGTCACCTATAATCGAAAACATTGATGTCCATAAAGTTGGTTAAAACAGCTGATTTATATGGTTATGGTTAAGTCACGACTAATTGAACCTTTATGTTTACCTATTATAAAGTGCTTTTCATAATTATAGCACCACCTGCATTTAAATAATAACAAACAATGAATTGTCTTCAGATCATATTCTCAGATAAAAAAAGTGGAACTTAGATAGACCAGATGGCTATCGATACTACTGTCGTGATATTCAAATTTTGGGGATATAGTTTATTGCTGGGAGGGTTATTTCTTTAAGTGGTTGCCTCGACTTTGAGTTTCCATCTACGCGAATGTATGGTATAGAGCATAATACTGTTCTTAGCTGTAGTTTGCTGCTCTTCTTGAGAGAAAATAATGAAAAAAATATATTTTACAACAGGACAATGCCAGAATTCATGTCAGCAGACAGAGGATGGAATGGTTCCGTAAACAATCTATTGAGGTTTTTTTTTGTTTTTGTTTAAACCAGCACTCAGGGGATGACCCCCACTCATGCAGTGCATTGTGCAGGTTTAGGAAAGGTAGAAAGAGGGAAGGTGCGAACGGTAAGGAAACGAGTTGCTGCTGGTGACTATAAAATGGCCAGTGCTATACCTTCATCATTAGCCAGTCTACAGCAATTGTCCCCAAGAAGCCCGCAGTTTCTCACAACCACTTATGTTGTGTGTGTTAATTTTATACAGAAGTGGCGGGACCTACAGTTTAAAGTCGACTCCGAACGACAGATTTTTGAGAAACAAGGGCTGGGACTCGAACCCTGGCTTTTACGTCTAATAAGCCAGCACACTACCTACTAGACCACGGCGACCCCTTATCGTGGCTAGCTTGCTCTCCTCGATATGAATATTATTGAAAATGTTTTCCCAAACGAATGTCCCATTCTTGTCCGAAGATTATATTCAAAATAACAGGCAATTTACCAGTGCTGAAAATTTGAAATTAAAAATGATCGAAGAGTGGATGGAAATAGATGGAGAAATATTAAATAATCTTTATAAGAATATCAAAGATCGAATATTTACTTTAATAAGGGGGGTTTAGTAAGTTTTAAGTATCAATATTTTTAGTAAATAAAGCTTCTTATTGATCAAAAATGAGACTGGTGCTATAAAAAAAGAAAAAAATGAATTTTTAGTACAATCGGTCTGAAAATAGTACAATTTTTTGTGAACGTTAGTGCAATATGTTAAGATCAATTTCCCATCCCTGCTGAGGAGTATGAAAAAATGCTTAAACTTTTCTTTTATTTGTTCTTTTTCCTTCTATAAAATATTAAAATGTATGCATGAGGAGTGCGCACAAAAAAAATGGGTCTACTTTTGAGCTTATAACTTTTATCAGAATTGAAAACAATGCATACCGTTACATTGTTTTTGTTCGTCATCTGTTTCAAAATCCACGGGCTAAATGTTATTGCAATAGCAAAAATAGTTTTTTGGAAATGGCCACCCATTTTCGTAAAAAATAATTGAAAAAGCGCGCCCCTTACAAAATACGATTGTTAGGCTAGCAAAAACACAATATAAGGAATCTTAAAGTATTAAGAGAAAGTGTGAAAGTGTACGAAAAAAAGGATTTGCCAATCAAAACAAAGCCTATAAAATAATACGTATTTTTCTAAAACACCCTAAACTGTGTGTGGAAGAAAAGTTGCTCAAAAATTTGGATGCTCTGGGACCTATGACAGAAAAAATTTCTATACACCAAAAGAATTCAAATATTATTGACTTTATTTGAAATTTAAAACGAAAAAAAATCCTCTACTTAGTTTTATTTCTATAATGAAAAGTGTAAGTCCAAAATTTTTTTGTGCGCACTCCTACGTACATACATATGTCTGTACAATGTGCAAGTGTATGGAATATTTTTTGCATTTTATTTTGTTTTGTATAGCATCAAAGTAATATTTTGGAATTTTTTTCTCTTGGTATTTTTCTTTACTTTTTTTTCCATATTTTGCCTGCTTGATTTATATAAAGGGTCCGCCAAATAACTTTTTTTTTTTTTGAAAATGCTTTAAAAAAAACGACTGGATATCTGCTCAATTTTCTTTTTTTTATTTGAAATTACAATCCTTCTGGTTAATAATGGAAAATAATTTCATTCAAATAAATGCCAAGGGTGGCCATGCAGTAGCCTACATGATCGTTTCAATTTTTAAGCACATTATCGTCAATTGTTTGGCTTCAAAAATATTGTCCTTTAAAGCGTCAATTGTCTTTGGCTTGTCGGCGTAACACTTATTTTTGACGGCCCCCCACAAATAATAGTCGAACGGTGTCAAATTGCAACTCAGAAGTGGCCAAAAGATATCAGCTCTGCAACGGATAATGTGATCTTCAGGGCATAAAATATCCGAGTGTAGCTTCGGCTGTGTGGCACGTAGGGCCCTTCTGTTGTAACCAAATGTTGCCAATATCCTTTTCTTCAATTTTTGTGAACAAAAATTCATTCAACTTAGCCCGATAACGATCGCCATTGACTATAACGGGCAGGCCTTGCTCATTTTCGAAAAAAAATTGACCAATTATGCCTCTGGATCAAAATCCACATCAAACAGTGACTCGTTGTGGATGTTTTTTTTTTTGCCTTGGGCCGGAAGTGGTAAATCTTCAAAGATACCTTTGTTCCAACAAAAGCATGCACGATTCATCATCACGTACTAACCCACCTCCTACACTCCGACCATTTTCCCCCCGCGGGACTGCCGTAAGGTATTACTTCGCTGGGGGCTGGTTAGCTCGAAAGGTTTATCACTTTATATCAAATTTCATCTTCCTTCCTCCAACCTATCTATAGTACTATCATTACTTCAGCCATTTTCTGACTGTATTGGCTTCATAGCATTCTAGAGTTCAACAGCTCCTCCATGAGTCGATTTAGTCCTAATCTAGTTTCTCCGGGCCATCTAAATCTGGGGCAGCATACTAGAATATGCTTCGCATCTTCCACTTCATCTACACAGTTTGGACATATAGGGGAAGTATCATGTCCAAATCTGTGCAGGTACTTTCTAAAACATCCATGACCAGTTAGGAACTGGGTCACGTAATAATTCAGCTCGCAATGTTTGTTCTCCTCCATCCATGGGGTTATAGAAGGGACAAGCTGAAATGTCCATCTTCCTTTTAAACTGCTCTCCCATCGTAACTGCCATTTGTCCATGGAAGTCCTTTTTTCCTCCGCTTTTATAGCCGCTGTACGTCTTGGAATCCCGAGACGGCGAAAGTATATCCGCCTCATCTCATCCGCTAATATGTCTATTATACTTCATCAGGCACTGTCCTGAAGCCACTTCTCCGTCTAATCGCGCTTAGACGATACACCGAGGACAGTATTCTCCTTGTCGACCCCACGGAGAGAGTCTCCGACCATATGGGGCAAGCATATAGCATTATAGACGTTACTACCTCTGAAATTATCCTCCTCTTGAATGGAACTGGTCCTCCAATATTTGACATCATCCTCGCCAGTACTCATTGTGGGTGCATCGGCTTTTCAATTTATGCGTGTGGGTTTTCTGTACCCCAAATGCGAAAATTTTGCTTGTTTACATACCCGCCAAGATCAAAATGAGCTTCATCTGAAAAGATGATTTTTTTTGCCACAATCGGCATCTTCAATAAGTCAATCGCAGGCTTACTTAGCGATGCGCAAATGCGTATACGCCAGAGATCAGCAATGAATCGTGCTTTCGCTACTTATAAGCACTCATGCAATTTTAAGTATGAGTGAATCAGCAGAATTGAAATTCAACTACTCAAATTCATTAGTACTCGCTACAACATTTATTTATAAGTATGAGTAGCAATGAATATGAGTACAACGTTGACATAAAACTCATAACATTCGAAATATGTTCATTCTGATTCATAAATTTAGAAAAATACTTATAAGTGATTCGAATCATTCATCAAAATTTACAGCCTTTGTTGATGTTGCATATACAAACAAAGGAGAAAGGAAAGACAAAGTCAACAAGCAAAGTATACATACAATCTTCTTGTGAGTATTGCAGTGCTTGTACGCGAATCATATTTATTTTGTGCGTGAGTAAATGTTAAGTAGAGACTAGTCGAAGTCAATAACATCATGCGTATTGTTAAGTATGAATATGAAGTATGAGTAGTTCCAACTTTGAGTATGAGTAGTATGATTTATGAGTATGAGTACATTGATTTATAAGTAGCAATGAGTATGAGTACAACGTTGACATTAAACTCACAACATTCGAAATATATTTGATTCATACGCCTACTCATTCTGATTCATAAATTTAGAAAAATACTTATAATACTTATAAGTGATTCGAGTCATTCAACAAAATTTACGGCTTTTGTTGTTGTTGCATATACAAACAAAGAAGAAAGGAAAGAGAAAGACAAGAAGCAAAGCATACATACAATTTTCTTGTGAGTATTGCAGTGCTCGTATGCGAATCGTACTTATTGTAAATGTTAAGTAGAGACAAGTCGAAGTCAATAACATCATGCCTATTGTTAAGTATGAATATGAAGTATGAGTAGTTCCAACTTTGAGTATGAGTTGTATGAGTAGTATGAGCATCATATTAAAATAAGTATGAATGCGTATGAGTATCAGAAATTATAAGTATGGTAAGATACGATGGATAACACTAATTGCCAGTCAAATCAGACATAAGCTAAGCTAAGCGCTAGTTGAAAAAAACCGTTAGATGGCGGACCCATTACATGCATGTATACATACACACACATATGCGTACATATACACTTATAAACTCCTTTTTTATGTTGTTTCTTTTTGTTTTGCAACAAACGGACAAAAAATAGCAGCAACACTTAGTATAGCAATCATGACACAAGAAAAAAAGAAGAAGAAAAATGAACAAAAAAAATCATAAAAAGATTTTTTTTTTTTTGTTTAAAACTATACACCCTGTATACATACATATTTACATAAAAAAAGACTCATACAAATGCAATAAACACATACACAGACAGACACACATTGTACGTACATATGTGTGTATGGATATGAGACAATTCACTCATCATTTATAACATATGTGGCCTATTTATTCTATGATTTGGAGTAGAAATTTGGCAAGTGTTTACAGAGATTTTTTATTAAAATTCGTTTAAAGAACTTTTGTTTCAGATTTATTTTCCAATTAAAGGGGGCCTATTTACATAATTTTTTTTTTTGTTTGTTTCTTTCTTATTATTTCTGCTTACAAAATTGATTCTTTTTTGTTGACTGATTTTCCATTTGACGGTGCCTAGCCCTATCCAACCGTACATTGCTGGCATCGTTCGTAAATGTACAAATTGTTACGTTTTCACCTTTTTAAAAAACGTTAAAAATATGAGTTCGTAGAATTCATGCCTACACTATCTTAAGGTTCAATTAGTCGTGCCTCTACCATAACGCTGTAGTCGTAACATAATCCATAACCGTAAATTTACTATTAGCAGCAATCAGTGCTGTCATAGCCATAAACAGCTGTTTGCGTTAATTGCCCATATGTATTTTTCAAAAGTACAAAATTAAACAAAGAAAAATGTGTATACATGTAAGTAAATTCAGCAAACAGCTGTTTATGGTTATGGCATAAAACCAAATTTCAATTGGTACATATAATTATCGTTATGACTATGGCATTATGGTAAGTAACCTATAATCGAAAACAGTGATGTCCATAAAGTTGTTTAAAACAGCTGATTTATATGGTTATGGTTAAGTCTCGACTAATTGAACCTTAATGTCCCACTGTTTCCGATTCCAACAAGCACAATGTGTGCTTTTTAGTTATATTTCTCTGCTTTACAACTTTTTTTGTAAGGAACAACACTTATTCGTTATTCTTCTCTGCCCGCAACCCTTTTGTAAGCACAACACTTCTGCTCGCGTAACACTAACAACTGTTTTCTTTACACGCAACTTGTCTGCGCACAAGACTGACTGAATTTACTACAAGATCTCGTGTCTTCACACACAACTGATTGAATTCTCACTGAATCCAATGTGATGTCTTCACACATGACTGATTTACATTACAACAGGCCTTTAGGTAATTCTATTTTTCATTTCATTTTTAAATGACCCTCATGTGTATAGGCCAACAAACCAGCAAACAAAGTTATGCGTATTAAAAAATAACATTTTTTTACGGGTTTTTCTTGTGTTTTTTGAGTTTGCAATAGAAACACAACGAAAAACAGAGTCATTTTCACCAACCAAACCTAACCTTAAAAAAAAAAGAAAACAAACGAATTGAAATTTTTCATAAACCGAGTGTTTAAAAAATTTTTTTTTTGTTAAAAAAAATTCCGAATTTTTTTCTGAATTTGTTTATAGGCGTACATAAATATGTATGTAAGTGTGTAAGAAAGTCAAGGGTGTGAGAGAACAATACAATATTATTTGTGGCTTAAACAAGGGATAATAGACGAGAGTGTAGGCTTAAATGTTTCTTATAATCTGATGGGCCCATAAAAAAAACTCGAAGAACTTTTTTTTTGCTCTCTCTTTCGGCCAACAGCAAAAAAAAACCTTGTAAAGGGTGATTTTTTTAAAGCTTTAGGAAAATTTTTCAAAAAAGAACACATAAAATTCTGAAAAATGGATGAAATCTTTATTTGAATCGATAGTATGGTCCATATGATTTAATGTTTGAAGATTATTTCATGCAAATATTGACTGCGACTGCGCCTCAAATGGTCCATCCGCTTTGTCCAATTTTGGAATACTCTTTCCAACATTTCGGCCGGTATCTCATGAATCAATGCTTCCATGTTGTCCTTTCAATTCGTCAATTAAAACGGGCTTGTCTGTATAGACTTGAGCTTTAACATAACCCCACAAAAAATAGTCTAAAGGCGCCAAATTGACTGGTGCCGAATGTGAAATAAAATGTTCAACGAACTCGCCTCTCAATAAGTCCATTGTTACGCATGCTGTGTGGCATGTGGTACCGTCTTGTTGAAACCACATGTCATGCAAGTCAAGTTCTTGTATTTTGGGCACAAGAAAAGTTGAATATCATCTCACGGTAGTGCTCAACATTCACACTTGCGTTACGCTTCGCAGCATCTTTGAAGAAGCACGATCCAATGATGCCACCAGCCCATAAACCTTACCAAACTATGACTTTTTCTGGATGCATTTGGTAGCTTTTGCAATGCTTCTGGCTGATCATTAGACCAAAATCGAAAATTCTGCTTATTTACGTAGACAAATTGAGCCAAAAATGAGCTTCCTCGCTGACCACAATTTTTCGTTAAAGAACTGGATCTTCGGCCAACTTTCCGAGAGCCCATTCACCAAAAATTCTAAGTTGCGGTAGGTCGTTCGGCTTCAATTTTTGCTTCAGCTTTATTTTGAAAGGCTGCACACCTAAATTCTCCGTTAAAATTTTCCACATTGTTGAGTAACAGTGGCCCAATTGCTGCGAACGGTGACGAATCGATAATTAATGGTCATCATAAGCACAGGCCGATATAGTTGCGATATTTTCTTCAGTTTGCACTCTTTTTTTTTTTACTCTCCGAGTTTTTGCCAGAAATCTGCAGAGAGGAAGTCACCCTGGGATTCGAACTCGGGTCTTTCGTCTAATAAGCCAATACACTACCTACTAGACCACAGCGACTTCCAATAGTTTAATATCCAACAATATAAATTTGATGCGAAATTTAGTCACAATAGCCCCAATAGCCGCTTCACTGGGTCGATTAAACTGACCATAACATGGAAGAAGCGCACGAAGAACTTTCTTTCTTAAACGGGCACGCATTTTGATAATAAAATTCAATGATTTGCAAGCCTTTTTCCTTTGTAAGTCCCGGTACTCATGTATAAAATTAAAACACACAACATAAGTGGTGTGAGAAACTAGGTCAATAATCCTGACTGATGTGGGTTCTAATGACCAATTATGGATGTTCCTTTGTAAGACGATTCATGGTGAAATTATAGACCAAACTGAAGATGTTTGACAGTGAAACAAAATAGGAAACGTAAGTGAGCTGATTAAACCAGTGTTGCCAAAAACTTAAAAGCTAAAAAATCACCCGTTAGAACCAAAAAATTTAAATCACCGCCTAAGAATATAATATTTTTGGGCACGCTATGGTGGTGGTGGTGGTATGGGTTAAGTTGGTTTGAGTTTCTTGAGAAGAGAAGAATATAATATGACCGTGTATGTAAAGGGCAGTCTGTATAGAGAATATGAAGGGTATTAATAAGGGATTGTGTTTTATTTTTTTTATTACTTTTTTTCGAAATATTTTTTGAAAACATTTTTAATTTAAAATTTTTGAAACTTGGTTTTTGCTGTCAATGGCTGAAGGCTATTGCCAAGAAGTTTCTTTTTTTTTAGGAAAAACATGAAACTAAACAAACCTATGTACATACAGGGTTAATAATATAACAGCAATTGAAGGAAATTTTTTTTAGGTCATTTCGTTTAAATTTTATTGAAGAAAAAACGTTTTTATTAACAACGATAGAATTTTGTTTTGTTTTTGATTTAAGAAATGTTTTCCATTTCTTTTCTGGCTCTCTCCATGATCGAGAACGTTTGTATTTGTTTTTTAATTTTTAATTAATGAAATTGAATATTTTTCTTTATATTTTAATTGCTTTGAAATGTTTTTTATTTATTCATTAGATTTAAATTTTTTTTTTTTTTCAAATTTAATTTGTTGTGCATTTTTAATTGTTAAAAGCTTTATTGAGTCATTAAATTAAATATTAAATCATCAATTAGAGATAAAATCCTTAAATTAGATGGGAAAAAAATAAATATTTAATGGCCAAACAAACACCAAAAATAAATAGTCTGAACCTTTTAGCTAGGATTACAACCAAACTTTACAAGCCTTCTATGCTGTTCGCGTCCATTTTATCCATGAGAACCTTTTCATGGCAATTTAATTTTATTTTCAGAGTTTTTATTTAACAAACTGCCACAAGGAAGTCACCGAAAGAATTATTTTTTCATATTTCATTTGATTCGAGAGATATCTTAGCTGGGTTTTAAACCACCGCCTCTCATATAAGAAGCCAACATACTAACTTCATTGTAGGTTAGGTTAAGTTAGGTTAGAGAACGTGTACTTGTCAATTTCTGACAAGTACAGTACTCAGTGGTCGAATTCACCCATTTTACTACATCCTAGTTTCTCATACCACTTATGTTGTGTGCGTTAATTTTATACATGAGTGGACCTACAGTTTAAAGTCGACTCCGAACGACACATTTTTTTTGAGAATTTTTTTTACTCTCAGAGTTTTTTTTTTGCCAGAAATCTGCTGAGAGGAAGTCACCGAAAAATTGTTTTCAAATTTTCATTTTGATGTCTGACCTTGGATTCGAACTCGGGTCTTTCGTCTAATAAGCCAACACACTGCCTACTAGACCACGGCGACCTCATCACTTCATTGTATCTTTATTGTAACGATAATCTTAACAGATGGCATGAGCTATGATAGCTTTGTGGACCTCTTTCATTGCGGCTTATCCGCATACACTATATAAAAAAGTTTAACGAGGTCAACACGCCCTCGATCTCGATCTCCAGTTCATATCACTTCCTCAATAAGAGTTTCCTGGTCAGCTTCAGCTTTGCAAGGAGATGCCTTTTTTTTTTTTTTTTTGTTTAATGCATTCACACAGATAACTATACCTTTAAATTGCTCTTACAGAGTATAAGCCCTGGCATGAGCTGTGTGACACCTAGCACCTAGTCCTATTGAAACCTCATTCAATTAAAGTCAAAAAACGTTGTGGTTAATCATTGACATATGATGGTCGCTGTTGCTATATGACTATGGCAGTTAATTCCACAAGCGGGATGTTAATATATAGTACTGCTCCTCAGTAACTTCATTTACTTTAGGGGGGATGGCCCCTACTCATGCAGTGCATTGTGCAGGTTTTTTAGGAAAGGTGGAAAGCGAGAGGGAAGATGCGAACGGCAAGAAAACAAGTTGCTGCTAAGTGACTATAAAATGGCCAGTGCCATACCTTCGCCATTAGACAGTCTACGGCAATCGTCCCCAAGAAGCCCGCAGTTTCTCACACTACTTATGTTGTTTGTGTTAATTTCATATAAAAGTGGCGGGGACCTACAGTTTAAAGTCGACTCAGAATGACAGATTTTTTTTTTGAGAAACTTTTAATTGCAATTTTGTTTATTTACTCTCAGAATTTTGGCCAAAAATCTGCTGAGAAGCAATCGCCGAATACTTTTTGTATTTTTTTTTTTTTCTATTTTTGATGTCTGGTCTGGGACTCGTTACCCTGGCTTTTCGTCTAATAAGCCAGCATACTACCTACTAGACCACGGCGATCCCGACTTACTTAATTGGCCATAACAACACGATTAACGAATTATTCCAGGCGCCTCTGCTTATTGCCCCCCTACGCAAGTTGGTCACACCAATCGATGACAGGGCTTCCCCGATTTGGTCCTTCCAATGGATACAAGGTCGTCCTCTTCGCCGAGTTCCACAGATCACCGCATCAAATACCCTCGCCTCTCCGGAGCGTCCTCCTCGATACGAACGACATGGCCGAGCCAGCGCAGAATTAATACGCTGCACAACGTCTATGTCGCTGAGGAGCTGCTCGTACAGCTCACTGTTGAATCGGTTGCGGAAATCATCGCCAACTCGCACTGGACCGAAAATCTTACGTAGAACTTTTCCTTCGAATGAGTATTTAAGGCTGCTGCATCAGTGCTTAAAAGTGTCCATGCCTCTGTGCCATAAAGCAGCACGGATAAGATGAATGTCTCATAGAGTATTAGTTTTGTCGTACGAGAGAGGTCTCTGCTACTCAATTCCCCATTGAAACATAGTAGCTCCTAATGGCAAGAGTAATCCTGCATTTGATCTCCAGACTGACGTCATTTTAGATTGTAACGGCGGACCCAAGATAAATAAATTCCTTGACTATACCGAATGTATAGTTATCGGCCGTAATCTGAGAATCAATATGCCGCACGTCTCAACTAGTCGGTAACATATACTTTGTTTTGCCCCTCAAGTAATCCTACTACTTTGTCTTTTCTTCTGTACTTCTCATCCAAGCTGATATGAGCACATATCTTAACGAGACATACATCCGCTTGCAAGATACTCTACTGGTTCCCGATAGGTTACCAATATTTCACTCCCATATTCCTTTATTTAAGAACCCTAATCGTTCGCTTGCCACAATAAATAATTTCGTTCGGGGTGTAGTTGTTAAAGTCTTCCAAACAATTTCTAGGGAATGTTATCACGAACTTTTTTTCAGTCCGACGTGGGGCAGTTCCATATCCCTCTATTTAAGAACACTAATCGCTTTCAACAATCATTTCATTCTGTTGCAGTGTAAAGGCCTTCCAAACAATTTCTAGGCAATGTTATCACGAACTTTTTTCCAGTCCCACTTGGGGCAGAGTGCTAAAGCCTATCTCTCTACTTTTTTTCTGTCCCGCTTAGGGCAATTCCATATCCTTCTATTTAAGAACCCTATTCGCTTTCAACAATCATTTCAGTCTATTGCAGTGTTAAGGCCTTCCAAACAATTTCTAGGCAATGTTATCACGAATTTTTTTCAGTCCCTCCTGACGTGGGGCAGTTCCATATCCCTCTATTTAAGAGATCTATTCGCTTTTAACAATCATTTCATTCTGTTGCAGTGTTAAGGCCTTCCAAGCAATTTCTAGGCAATGATATCACGAACTTTTTTTCAGTCGCGCATAGGGCAGTTCCAAACCCTATCTCTCACGTGCGTTTCCTTACTGTAGCAAATCCTATCATAATGGAGTTGTTTGTTGTCTGGCAAGTGAACACAGGCTTTCTGAAGGAGCCACGTAATTTTTTAAAATCATGATGAAAATTTGTAGGTCTTTACCCGAATTTGAACCTTGGTTGCTTGGGTTTGCAGTGCCGCTACTACGAATTTCAGAAAATCTTCAAAAACAAATTCTGATGGAAATATTCGTTCATGTTAAGGTAGCCCAAGTTATGGAACAGCTTGACAGTCAAAGCTGGCCAATAATTTTTTGGTTCAGCTGTCAGTTAGCTGGGGTTGTAGGGTATTTGTTTCCATAGTAGATGGTCACTTTATCGGTTTTTCATTTTCTCTATTAAAAATTCTCTTTTTTACGCTCACTCCCATCTCTAATATTTTACTTCCTTATCAAATTGCATCTGATTTTTCTTTTATGTTGGCAACACAATGCCGAAAACCAGAATTTTAAACAAAAGTAAACTTCGGAAATTAACATTTGTTAAGTTTATCAAAGAAAGAAAATGTTTTTTTCTCTTTCTTTTTTTAGAAGCAATTTTATCTGTTTTTGAAAGAATAATTTTATGAAATATTTACACCATTTCCAACACTACACATTAAGCAAAACAAAGCCCTCATTTAAGAATTTATCAATGGATTTGTGTGATGTAAAATGAAAATCCTTTATTTGCCCTGTGTTTGCACGATATTTTGTTATCGTTTTGCAAATAATTATTTAAATATCTCTCTGATGGAATCTATTTTACCCAAAAAATAGGGGCAATCACTTACAAAATTATTCGCCAAAGAAAATCATGCCACAGAGATTGGTCTTGTTGAAGTGATAGAAGACACCACTTCATGATTTCTCATTGTAATGGAAATTAAAGGGTTTCAGCCCCTTCCAAGTAATCCTAAATTGAAATCATGACCCCTATACCTTGAGAAAATATTATCAGCAACGAACTTCATTGCACAATGGGTCAATTTCGACCTCCGGGTACTGTGCTTGTCTTGACCGACAGGTGCACGTCCTCTAACCTAACGAACTTCATAGATTCTTTGGATTCTATCATGGCGACGGTCCATTTGTCACGGCCCAGTAAGAAATCTGTAAAAATTTATTCGTTTATTTTATTGGGTTGAAGTCATCCTAAGTCTAATACATAGTGTTTTGGCAAATTAAAGAAAGTCTGGGGTTCAAAACACAGCTTAGGCATCAAAACGAAATACGAAAAAAGATTTCTTCGGTGACTTCGTTTTCTCAGCACATTTCTGGCTTTGAAAGGAAATAAAATTGTTATGAAAAGTTTCTCAAAAATCTGGCTTTCGAAACCTACTTTAAACTGTTGGTCCCCCCGCCCCTCGTGTATGAAAATAACACACACAACATAAGTGATGTAAAAGTTAGGTCGTAATCCCAACTGAAGGGTTGTAATGGCCAATTACGTTCGTTACACAGATGTAGTCTAGTTACGTAATGGTTTGGCTTATTAAAATAGAGTACATGGTTCAAACCACAGCTCGGACATCACTTACAAAATGAAACTTGAAGAAATATTTCCTTTCAACAGTTTTCTGTTAAAAACTCAAAGTAAATAGAAAATTTGTTTTAAAAAGTTTCTCAGAAATCGAACTTTTGCATTCGCCTTCCTACAGTTGTAAAGGGTCCGCCAAATAATATTTTCTAAATATTTTCTCAAATTTCTTTTTTTATTTGAAATTACAATCCTTGCGGTTAATAATGGAAAATAATTTCATTCATGGCTGTCTCGGCTGGCCATGCAGTAGACTACACGATCGGTCCAATTTTTAACCACATTATCGTCGATTGTGTGTAGTGGTATTTCACCAATAGCTTCACGAATATTGTCCTTTAAGGCGTCAATTGTCTCTGGCTTGTCGACGTAACACTTATCTTTGACGGCACCCCACAAATAATAGTCCAACGGTGTCAAATCGCAGCTCTGAGGTAGCCAAACGATATCAGCTCTGCGACTGATAATGCAATCTTCAAAAATAGGGCGCAAAACATCGAGTATAGCTTCGGCTGTATGGCACGTAGCGCCGTCCTGTTGAAACCAAATGTTGCCAATATCCTCCTCTTTAATTTTTGTGAACAAAAATTCGTTCAACATGGGCCGATAACGATCGCCATTGACTGTAACGGTCACTTCTTGCTTATTTTCGAAGAAAAAATGGCCCAATAATGCCTCTGGACCAAAATCCGCACCAAACAGTGATTCGTTTTGGGTGCGTCGGCTTTTCAATGTATGCGTGCGTGTTTTCTGTGCCCCAAACGCGACAATTTTGCTTGTTTATACACCCGCCAAGATCAAAATGAGATTCATTTGAAATGATGATTTTTTTGCTAAAATCTGTATTATCTGTAAGTCGTTCGCAGGCCGACTTAGTGAAGCGAAAACGCGTATAGACAACCATATTCGTTCAGCGGAAGGATAAAACTAATTATCTGTCAAATCAGACATGCTACCATTCACGAAATTAGCACTAGTTGAAAAAAAAAAACGTTAGATGGTGGACCCGATAGATCCTCCCTTGCATGTTAGCCATTATAAATGATATCCAGTTTACGAATGCAAAAAAATATTTTTTTTAAAGTATTATGAATTATTTTTTGTAATTTTTTAATGAAACGTTTTCAAAATGCCTTAAAAATAGGCAAATATTGTTTTAAGCCTTAATGTATGCTTTAAAAATCTTTACACAAATATTATTATATTTGTTGTAAGCCTGAAAGTAAACAAAACAACACAAATATTTTTTTAATCCTTGAAGTATGCTTCAGAAACATTAATAACAGCAACAATATTTAAATGAAACAAAAAAATCTTTAAAAATTAAGAAAAAACTATTTTTTATTATTACAATTGCAACAAAAAAACAAAATTTAAATATATACAGTCAAACTTCTATAATTTGAACTTCTATTAATTGAATTTTACATAAGTTGAAGCACGGCAACAGCATCTTGGAGAGCAATTTTATCAGGTTTTTTTTTTCCTTAACTCGAAGTTTATATAAGTTGATGTTTTTTTATGTCTGGATAATGGTGATTTAATTTATAGAAGTTTGACTGTATTTTGTTTTGTTATATGCCTTAAAGTATGTTTCAAAATTTTTTTAAAATAAATTATTTTTAAGCCATTAGACAAATATATGTTTCAACACTTAAAACCTTTAAATTTTTTTTAATATTTTGCTTAAATCTCTACATTTTAGTTGTAAATATAAAAGTATGCAACATTTTTTTTGAAGCTTGAAAAGTATGCTTTAAAAAACAACTATTTTTCTGGACAAGAAGAAATTTGTTTTCATATTTTTTTATATTACAATGCAATACAATATTTGTGTTAAATATTTCCATTGTATGGATTCTAATAATAAATTTCCATTCACAATACATATTTTATTTATTATTTTAGCAAATGTTTCTATACGTTTTCCTCCCAAAAATATGCTTCAAATTTTTTTGTTTCTGTATGTAAAACAATATCTCCATATTTACCCCCAGAGGAAATCTAGTTATCGCATCTATCTCCTCATGCTCTCTCTCTCTCTGTCTCTCTCTTTATCTCGGTCTATCCTCAAATGCCTTAAATATTTTATATTGGCATCAGAAAAAAAATTTTTTGTTTATTTTTTAGAAATATTCCGATTTTTTTCGATTCTTTATTTTTTTTATCAAAAACAAAATGCAACACAACATTCGTTATCCGCAAATTATTTAAAATCCTTTCAATATTATTTTGTATACAAAGATCGGCGGCCATTCGTTAAGTTTTTTTTTTTGTTTTTTATATAAAAATACTACGTCTCTGTAAATCATCTGGTTAGTTATCATGCTAACATTGTTAACGTGACCACCATAGCCACGTTAACCGCTACACTGCAACAGTAGTAGCAGCAGCAGCAGCAGTAACCCACCAAAAAAACGGACAAAAAATGTCGAAAAAAGTTAGTGAAACAGAAGAAGAAAAAACACCAGCGTCAGCATCAGCATCATCAGCCTCAAATGCGAATACAAATAGAAAATTTCATTCACAGACAAATGTGTGTTGTGTTGTGTGTTAGAAAACACTGATTGCATTCAGTGTACACACACACACACCCATACACAATCATGCACATATGCAACCCATATAAGGGTCATTTTACATTGAAATACATCCACCACTTGGCATTGCAACAACTCCTAAAGAAAGCCAAGGAATAGGGGAAAAAAGAAAGAACAAAACTAAACTCGTTTCCAATTTTAGAAAGGGAAATACATTCTCATTTACCCTTTGGATCGGGCCTATCCTCACAATTATGGAACCCTACTGTAACTGAGAAGCTACTTTTCTATGTTCTATCTCTCGGGTACAGTTTCTCATTAGGAAACCAAACTTTTTTAAGCTGCCCAGTGCAGTTTTTTCTAGATAGAGAACAGTGGCAAGTCTTAGGTAATCTAAGTATCGGTCATGGGTTCTTTAAGGATAGCCAACAGGTGATGTCTGGTGCTTGGACTTAAGTCTACTATGGTAAGCACATAAAGCGCTTCTACAGACTCTGTGAGTGCTGTGTATTCCATGTTGAAGTATGTACTTATTTATTTACTTAATTGGCCATTAACAACCCGATTAACAGGTATCGACCTACCTTAACACATTCTTCCAGCTGCCTCGGCTTCTCTCTCGCCTACGCTAGTTGGTCACACTAATCAATGCCATGGCCTTTTCGATTTGGTCCTTTCAACGCAAACATGGTCGTCCTCTTTGCCGATTTCCGCAGATCCCCGCATGCAATAACCGTCTTCCCGGACCATCCTCCTCAATTCGAATGACATTGCCAAGCCAGCACTGCCACTGAATATTAATACGCCACACAATGCCCATGTCGTTGAGAAGCTCATACATCTCACTAGTGAAAGGTATGCGGAAATCATAGCCAACTCGCACTGAACCGAAGAACTTACATACATACATAATTGGCCATTACAACCCTTCAGTCAGGATTACAACCTAGCTTCTCACACCACTTATGTTGTGTGCGTTAATTTTATACATGAGTGGCGGGACCTACAGTTTAAAGTCGACTCCGAACGACAGATTTTTGAGAAGCTTTTCATGGCAATTTTTATTTACTTTACTCTCAGAGTCTTTGCCAGAAATCTGCCGGGGACGAGAGAGAGAAGGAAGTCGCCGAAGAAATATTTTTTCGTTTTGATGTCTGACCTGGGATACGAACCCGGGCCTTTTGTCTAATAAGCCAACACACTACCCACTACACCACGGCGACCGAAGATCTTAAGCATTCATGCTTATTTTAATATATACTCATACACAAAGTTGGAAGTACTCGTCGTATTCATACTTAACAATTCACATGATGTTATTGACTTCGACTCCTCTTTACCTAACATTTACACGAATCACAAAATAAGAATGATTCACATACGAACACCACAATACTCACAAGAAGATTGTATGTATGCTTTGCTTGTTGTCTTTATCTTTCCTATCTTCTTTATTTGTATATGCAACAACAACAAAGGCTGTAAATTTTGTTGAATGATTCGAATCACTCGAATCCCTTATAAGTATTAAAAGTATTTTTCTAAATTTATGAATCAGTATAAGTAGGCGTATGAATCAAACATATTACGAATGTTGTAAGTTTAATGTCAACGTTGTACTCATACTCATTGCTACTTATACTTATAAATTATGAGCATATGAGCTCTGCAATACTCACAAGAAGATTTTGTGTATGCTTTGCTTTCTTGTCTTTGTCTTTCCTTCCTTCTTTGTTTGTATATGCAACAACAACAAAGACTGTAAATTTTGTTGAATGATTCGAATCACTTATAAATATTATAAGTATTTTTCTAAATTTATGAATCAGTATAAGTAGGCGTATGAATCAAACATATTACGAATGTTGTGAGTTTGATGTCAAACGTTGTACTCATACTCATTGTAACCTAGACTTACAAATCAATGTTGTAGCGAGTACGAATGAATCAGAGTAGTTGAATTTCAATTCTGTCAATGCACTCATACTCAAAATTGCATGAGTGCTTATGAGTAGCGGAAAAATGATTCGTTGCTAATCTCTGGTCCATACCTTTGCGCCACAAAGAAGCACGGGGAGGATGTGCATCTTAGATTATTAGTTTTAGTTTTGCAATTATTAAGGCAAAAGAGTAAGTCCGGCAACGTATAAATAGTCACGCTGTCTTAAAGTCACTGCCCGAGCATTAACTGATCTCGAGATTGTTATCACGAACGAAGACAGAAATAGGAGGGTACCGTGATGGTTTTTAAGTTCCAAAGATGTATGAAACACTGAGAATACCGATGGACTAGCAAGAGAAGGTACACAAACCTACATATTGGACACTTCGTTCTAATAATAAATCAGATAATTAGGTGGAATAGAGATAGGGATAGGGTGTCAGTAACTGGAGACAAAATCTTCTAGCGTCCTTATAATTGTAGGAAAAGCGTGGGGGATAAAGGCATTAAAACTTTCTTTCGGATTTGTTCTGAAATTTATCCAACGGCCTCAATGAGTTGGTTTCTGCTAGGATTTCAAATATTGAGCGTTGTATCTCTGGCATTAGCTGGAGATGACCTTTACTTTTTCTTACATTTTTTTCTTTTACTTTTTAATCTACTGATCTGACTGTGACATGTCTGTCGACAATAAGGAAGTTTATTATCTAACGATTTATAAAAATAACTTGTTCCGTAAGTTTAATACGTGTTGTAGTGAGTTACGTTACGTTACCTGCCCCCTTCCTAGGCAATAAGGTTAAAAGTTGTTCTCGATCGTTGGTGTTTCTGAAGGTATTTGAAGGTTTGAAGTTTTTAAATTTGGAAAATCATGACAAAAATGTCAACCAAGATTACGACCTAGCTTCTCACACCACTTATGTTGTGTGTGTTAATTTTATACATGAGAGCTTGCCCACTTCCTAAGCAATAAAGGTTAGAAGTTGTTCTCGATCGTTGGTGTTGCTGAAGGTATTTGAAGGTTTGAAGTTTTTAAAATTGGAAAATCATGACAAAAATGTCAAGCAAGATTACGACCTAGCTTCTCACACCACTTATGTTGTGTATGTTAATTTTATACATGAGAGGAGGGACTTACAGCTCAAAATTGATTCTCAGTGACAGGTTTTTGGAGAAACTTTTCAAAACAATTTTATTTTCGATGAAATATTCTTTTTTTTTCCGTTTTGTTGGAGGTAACTGAACTGGCGCCATGGTTCAAGGCCTAAAGTCTTTTGGATTTCTTTTCTAATTTAAATTCATTTCCTTCAAAGTCGCTCATAGTCGATTCTGAATAAGAGAGAAATTTTTTTACAAAGCTTTCAAGGCAATTTTATTTATGATGAAATATTCTTTCGCTTTGTTGGAGAATGTTTGACCTTGGGATTGAACCATGGCCTCACGTCTAATAACACATCACCTACTAGAATGCGGTGACTTTACACATTTTGGATTTCTTTTCTAATTTAAATTCTTTTCGTTCTTTTTTTAAGAGTGTTTGTATTGAAGCGTCTCTTCTTTACTCCTCGAGAACTATTCTCTCTATAGAGATGGCATTTCCTGATCTTTCTTCGTACTTTTTGGGACGTTACGACTTTGGAAGCTTGGTTTTAACCTTGATTTAAAATTGTTTTCACATTGCATAAGCATTTAATCACTACGCCACACTATCTCTTTCATTATATTTCCAAATAAATAGGTCCTTAATAACAAACAAACAAAATATTCTTCTAAATCAATTAATTTTGCTTTAAATTTTTATTGCTTTATTGCTTTGCAGTTGTGCAGTTGTATTCTGTGTGTATGTGAAATAACCCAACTTCCTTCTATACACAATTGAGTTTGTATTCTCAAATATAAATTGTAAATACTCGCATGTGTGTGTCAGTGTGTTGTGTAAGTGAGTGCAAATGTTGGTGCATGCATGTCAGCGTGTCTGTCTGTCTGTCTGTCTGTATGTGTTGCAATATTGAATGGATAAATTTAAATTCTTAGTTTTTGTTTTTGTTTTTTTTTCCATCCTATTTCGGAAAAATTTGTTTTTTTTTCGGCACACATAACGAGCACTCTTTGCTGCTAACTTATGCATACATTCGCTCATCTTTTTATGTATGCAAAGCGAGAGAAAAAGAGAGAGAGAGAGAGAGATTCCTATAGCTATGACATGTGTATGAGTGTGGTGTGTGAGTGTGGTGTGCGTGTGTGTGTTTGAATTTGTTTTCATATTATATTTTTGATACACGATACTTTCCTGTTTGTTAGTTTGGCCAGCCAGCCATCCAGCCTGCTTGTGCTTGCTTGTTTGCCTGCCTGCCTTGTACTCTTCAATACAAGATTGGGAAATTTGTATTAGAAAATCGTGAACAAAACCAAAGAAAAAAAAACAGAGCGAGAGAGAGAGCGAGAACATAAGTAAGAGAGTACAGCGAATTTTTGCCTCTCTTGTTCCAATCATATTCATCTGCATGCATTGAACATTTTTATGCAATTTTCTATGGCAAGCAAATCCTCAAACACACATACCACACACACACTACACACTCACATTCTAATATAAACAACCAAAAATTAAATCTCTTCGTTTGGACACAACCCAACACACACACCCGAACATATGTACGTGTTTATACCCAGTAAACATTTCTTTCTTTTTTTCTAATTCGTTTACAATATTCGAGACTTTAATCTTTTCTATGGAAAAGGTAGCCAAGGCTCTTCTGTTTAATTCTTTTGTCCTTTGAGTGACTTTTCTTTTACTTTACAAGACGTTTACATGCCTTTTTCAAGCAGTCCATACATAGTAATTGAAGAAATAATAGGGACACAAGAATTTTTCATTGCATAAGTCCTTGACTTTTTCTCACTTCTTTAACCGTCCGAGGAGGGGCAAATGTACCTAACCGCACCATAGAGGAAGTCGTCACATCCTCTATGTGTTGGGCCCTCAACCACTAAATCATCCCTCGTCCTGTGGACTTGTTATACCCACTCCGGAACTACGGTCATAATACTTCGAAGTGAAGTCCTTTTGGCCCTTTGGCTCCATTATCATCTGCGTAATGCAACCACAAAAGTTCTCTCTGGCATATCTTCTCTTAGAATTCCATCGTAATTAACGTTTCATAGGTCGGGGCCGAGGATAGATCCTTGTGCTGTTGTTCCTGATGTTATATGTTGCACCGTTGATTCCAAGCTTGTGTCTCAGCTGTTTGTTACTCCGATAACTGCTTATCATGGCCAGGATGTAGTGTGGTGCTGAGAAATTGTATTCCAAAGCATTACACCAGCGCTGCTATAAGGCTCCCACAATCATCAATAACTTACAAGGCATAGAGGTTTCACTTGCCTTAGTTAAAATGGCTGCTTTACGGTCAATAATACTAGGAGAATACGGGCAATATTGCTAGGTTTTGTTGGACTTGTATGGATAACACTAGGAGGGACTTTTTGTTCTTAAAACACTTGGTCATCCATCACAGTAGTGGGGTTTATATAGGCCACCGCTCTACTGGAAGAAAACTGCTTGCTTTACGGTCAATGATAGCAGGCGAACACATGGAATAATGCTAGGCCGTGCTAGACTTGTATGGAAAAGGCGAGGACGGAATTTTTTCTTTAAAACGCATTGACATCCATCGCACTATTGGCTCTTTAATAGGCCACAGTTCCACTCGAAAGCATATCGATGGACTTAATATTTTCTCTAATGACTTATGAAACAGGAATGAATGTGGGAGGAGGAGGTAACTATCTTTCACCTCCTGCATCTAAGCCCCAATGTTATTATGAAGTGGACGAGGTTCTTTACTCTTCTGTTTCATTTTACCTTCGACTGAACTTTACAGCAGAAGTCGCCGTAGTCTAGTAGGTAGGGTGTTGGCTTATTAGACCCAAGATCAAGGTTCAAATCCCAGGTCAGACATCAAAAACGAAATATGAGAAAAATTTTGACGGCGACTTCCTCTCTGCAGAATTCTTTCAAAAACTCTGAGAATAATTAAAATTTCCAGGAAAAGCTGCTCAAAATTTTGTGGCTCGGAGTCGACTTTAAACTGTAGGTCCCGCCACTCATGTATAAAATTAACACACACAACATAAGTGGTGTGAGAAGCCAGGCCGTAATCCTAGCTGAAGGGTTTTAATAGCCAATTATGTATGCATGTGAGCTTTCTAGAGCTAGGAACACTGCAATGGCGAACTTTATTTTGGATTTTTGATGATTTCCCATAGGAATCATAGGAATCAACTTCAAAATGTTTACTGGGTTATCATTTACACACATGCACTAACTAAAACGGCATATTTGTTGGAATTGCACGATTTTTTCTTTCATTTTTTAAACTGTGATGATGCTGAAGATAAATTTTTTTTTTGTTAAAAAATAACCACGAATTCATAACAAAGTTATGAAAAAATGAGAAACTGAAACAAAAGAAAAATCCTTTAAATAATAACGATAAAAGAAAAAATCTTGCAACACAATTTAATAAAAAAAATTGTTACTTTTGCGAATAACCATACGCGCTTAATTCATAGACAGTGGGTTGTAGGGCTTAAATGGATTGGCCAAAATGGTTAAAAAAAAAATGTCGAAAGACACAAAGAAAGTTTTAAAGCAGATATTTGAAGAATTTTTTTGGCTTCTCACACCACTCAGGTTTTGTACGTTCTTTTATCCGTGAGAGGCGTGGCCAAGCCTTACAATTGCTTTACTTTCATGTCAGACCATTCAGCAGAATACTAATGAGGGATGAATGCCGAAACTATATTTACTTCTGAGGTCTCGAACTTTCCTCATAATCCCTCCAGGGGTTCTCCGAGCCCCTTATGCGATAATATTGCCAGTTGAGCTAACCGCCAAGTGGGAAATAGCATTGAAAGCCTGTTGTGCTTGCAATCCAATCAGCCTTTCTACAGCATCGTAAATGGTTAAGCGGCTTTAATTGTTCTAAGACTTGGATTTAATATGGTTGGAATTGCATATTCAAATGCAAAAATGAGCTCTAATGCACCGTAAAGTAAGTACAATTTCTTTAACGGAAGCTTTATTTTCGGCAGTGGGTATATCGCCATGATGTTCACGGCAGTACACAATTTTAAACGCATGCAGTCTCTTCTTTCCTTCAAATTCCTTTATAGTCCTTCCAATTCCTTTTACAATAAATCGATTACGAAGACCGATTAAACGAGGTAGTCGCCATATTCGATTAGTTAGTGTATTGGCTTATTAGACACATAGCATGGTTCAAAACCTAGCTAAGACATCTCGAACAACAAGAAATATGACTATGGCTGGCTCTGTGCAATCTTCTGGTAAAAACTCTGAAAGTAAATAAAAATTGTCATGAAAAGTTTTTCGAAAACCCTATCGTTTGAAGACGACTTTAAAGTATAGGTGCCACAACGCGCTTATGGCTAATGTGAGAAGCTAGGTCGTAATCATGCTAAGCTAGGGACAATGCATTGCTTGCAAATTGTTAATGTTTTTAATATTTTTAAGTGCTTTTACCCTTTTTAATCAATAAATGACACTTCAGATGCTAGATTTTGAAACCACTTAATGGATAACTTGTTATCTACACCACCAACTAGCAGTATATGGAAACAAGTAAAGGTGCTTATCACCACTGAATGCCATACCATCCTAATACTCTTACGGGCGACATTCAGTAGGTCTTACGCCAGTTAGCGTCCACCGAACTGTAGCATTGACTGAATTTGGGTACGTTCGAGCACGTAGCACCACAATTTCTTTTGTAAATGTTCAGGGCATCTATTGTGAATATGTGGACCAGAGATCAGCAATGAATCGTTTTTCCACTACTCATAAGTACTCAAACAATTTTGAGTATGAATAAATCAACAGAATTGAAATTCAACTACTCTGATTCATTTGTACTCGCTACAACATTGATTTATAAGTCTAGGTTACAATGAGTACAACGTTGACATCATACTCACAACATTCAAAATATGTTTGATTCATACGCTTACTCATTCATAAATTTAGAAAAATACTTATAGAACTTATAAGTGATTCGAGTGATTCGACTTATTCATAAAAATTTACTGTCTTTGTTGCTGTTGCTTATACAC
This sequence comes from Sarcophaga peregrina, assembly GCA_014635995.1. NCBI lineage: Eukaryota > Metazoa > Arthropoda > Insecta > Diptera > Sarcophagidae > Sarcophaga > Sarcophaga peregrina. The sequence continues at coordinate 39,476,843 of CM025793.1, forward strand.
ACAAAGAAGAAAAGAAAGACAAAGACAACAAGCAAAGCATACATACAATCTTCTTATGAGTATTGCAGTGTACGTACGCGAATCATACTTATTTTGTACTTCGTGTAAATGTTAAGTAGAGACGAGTCGAACGAAGTCAATAACATCATGCGTATTATTAAGTATGAATACGACGAGTACTTCCAACTTTGAGTATGAGTAGTATGAGTATCATATTAAAATAAGTATGAATGCGTATAAGTATCAGAAATTATAAGTATGACTCGAATCTACTCATCGTTTTGAATACTCGTTGCTGATCTCTGGTACATATTAGAAATTATGAGCATGAGTCAAATCTATTCATCGCTTTGAATACTTGTTGCTGATCTCTGGTACATATTAGAAATTATGAGTATGATTCGAATCTACTCATCGTTTTGAATACTCATTGCTGATCTCTGGTACATATTAGAAATTATGAGTATGATTCGAATCTACTCATCGTTTTGAATACTTGTTGCTGATCTCTGGTACATATTAGAAATTATGAGTATGATTCGAATCTACTCATCGTTTTGAATACTCATTGCTGATCTCTGGTACATATTAGAAATTATGAGTATGATTCGAATCTACTCATCATTTTGAATACTCATTGCTGATCTCTGGTGCATATATACTCGACTCTATGTGGCACTGTAGTGCAAAATCGGTTTTTGTTTCCTTATTGCAGCACAATGTAATTAAAGATTGATTGGATTTAAAAAAAAAAATTTTTTTTAAAGATCAATCTTAAATGTCTTTGCTGTGATACAATTTTTTGTTAATAAATCTACCATAAATTATGATTGTCACTCAATAATGTGGTTAAGAATACAGATTTCCTTCTCAAAACACATCTCAAGCAAAAATAAGAGCAAACGGATGTAAACACTTTGAAGGACAGACGGATGTACAAAGACGGACGCCTTTACTGTAAAATCCTAACCGCAATTACATACACACACAGAGAACAAAACAAAATACAAAAGAAAACCAAAAATAATTGGTTTTTCTAATAATTGAGAGAGAGAGAGAGAGAGAGAGAGAGAAAGGAAACGAAATACTTGCGGTAAAAGTAAGAAATTTTCTGGGAAAAAACAACAGCAATAAAGACAAGAAAAAGAATTTAAATTAAATAATTGAAAAATAAGCATAGTTTTCCTATTATTTTTCGTTTTTTTTAATTGAATATTCATTTTTAATTTTTAATTCCTATGTAAAGGGTGATTTTTTAAGAGCTTTAGGAAAAATTTTCAAAAAAAACGCATAAAATTCAGAAAAATTTATGAAATCTTTATTTGAATCGATAGTACGGTCCATGTAATTTAATGTTTGAAGATTATTTCATGCAAATATTGACTGTGACTGCACCTCAAATGGTCCATCCGCTTTGTCCAATTTTGCCATACTCTTTCCAACATTTCGGCCGGTATCTTACGAATAAATGCTTCAATATTATCCTTCCAATTCGTCAATTGAAGCGGGCTTGTCTGTATAGACATAAGCTTTAACATAGCCCCACAAAAAATAGTCTAAAGGCTTTAAATCGCACGATCTGGGCGGCCATTAGACCGATCTAGAACGTGAAATAAAATGTTCAATGAACTCGCCTCTCAATAAGTCCATTGTTATGCATGCTGTGTGGCATGTGACACCGTCTTGTTGAAACCACATGTCATGCAAATCAAGCTCTTAAATTTTGGGCACGATAGCGCTCACCATTCATAGTTACGTTACGATTCGCAGCATCTTTGAAGAAGTACGCGCCAATGATGCCACCAGCCCATAAACCTTACCAAACAATGACTTTTTCTGGATGCGATGCTTCTGGCTAATCTTCACTCCAAAATGGACAATTCTGCATATTTACGTAGACATTTCGCCAAAAATGAGCTTCGCCGCTCAACATAATTTTTCGATAAAGAAATGGATCTTCAGCCAACTTTCCAAGAACCCATTCACAAAAATTCTAAGTTGCGATAGGTCGTTCGGCTTTAAGTCTTGCACCAGCTTTATTTTGAAAGGCTAAATCCTTCCTTTAAATTTTCCACGTTGTTGTGTAACAGAGGGGCCCAATTGCTGGGAACGGCGACAAATCGATAATTGTTGGTCATCATTAACACTGGCCGATACAGTTGCGATATTTTCTTCAGTTTGCACTCTACGTAAGCGTGTTGGTGGTTCAATGTCTGGCAATGTAAATTTATTGCGAAATTTAGTCACAAAAGCCCAAATAGCCGCTTTACTGGGTCGATTAAAGCGACCATAAAATGGAAGAAGCGCGCGAAGAACTTTCTTAACCAGGCACGCATTTTGATAATAAAATTCAATGATTTGCAAGCCTTGTTCCTTTGTAGGTCCCGGTACTCATGTATAAAATTAACACACAACATAAGTGGTGTGAGAAACTAGGTCAATAATCCTGACTGATGTGGGTTCTAATGACCAATTATGGATGTTCCTTTGTAAGACGATTCATGGTAAATTATAGCCCAAACGGAAGATGTTTGACAGTGAAACAAAACACGAAACATGCGTGAGCTGTTTAAACCATACATACATACATAATTGGCCATTACAACCCTTCAGTCAGAATTACGACCTAGAGTATTCAACAGCGAAAGCAGCTAGAATAACAACACTGATGGCAAATACTGGAGGACCACTCCCAAGTAGGAGGAAGTTACTCATGGAGGCTCGAAATAGTATACTCCTTTATGGCTCTGAAATCTGGGCTTCTACTTTGAAAACTCGAACCAGAGCTAAAAAATTACTATCTGCGCAGAGAATAGCAGCTTTACGGGTCACATCCTCGTATCGCATGGCGTCAATACAAGCTGCCTTAATAATAGCTGGATTGGTTCCCATAGATCTTCAAGCAAATGAGCTCCAGATGATTTTCAACGATAGACAGAGCACGACGCAGTCGAAGAGCAAAGAAACGATACAGCACGAAGTCTTCTTAAAATGGCAATATCGCTGGGAAAATGAAGGGCATGGTAGGTGGACATATAAATTGATTCCAGACTTGCAAGCGTGAATAAACGGCGAAGTAGACTACTATATAACCCAGATGCTAACCGGTCTTGGATATTTCAGAGAGTACCTGCATTGCATGAGGAAATGTCGCTTGCCATTCTGCATCTAAGAGGAGGAGGAAATGTTAAACGGTGTGGAACACACTTTTTTCGGCTGCAGTCGCTAGGCTGAAAGATGTCAAGGTCTCGAGGCTGAAGTCGGCATTACTAGTGCCACAAACGTCGAGTTAAAAACTGGTACGCAGTAAAACAATTTGTGCACTAAGTCCTGCGAAGGAAGAAATATGACCTAGACGCAGTGCACATACATAAATAATTGGCCATTAGAACCCTTCAGTTAGGATTACGACCTAGCTTCTCACACCACTTATGTTGTGCGGGTTAATTTTATACATGAGGGGCGGGACCTACAGTTTAAAGTCGACTCCAAACGACAGATTTTTTAAGAAACTTTTCATGCCAATTTTATTTACTCTCAGAGTCTTTGCCAGAAATCTGCTAAGAGGAAGTCGCCGAAGAAATATTTTTTCGTTTTGATGTCTGACCTGGGGATTCGAACCCGGGCCTTTTGGCTAATAAGCCAACACACTACCCACTGGACCACGGCGACTTCAAAGCTGTTTAAACCAGTGTTGCTAAAAAAAAAAATAGTGGCTAAAAAATCACCCTTTATTTTGTAATACCACCGATGCCCTATGCTTTTCTGTTGTTTTATTCTTCGTCGCTTACCAACACTGGTAGCACCACCATTAATTAAATTGTTGCATTGTTAAAACGGTTCTTTAGTTAACTTTTAAATCGTATTACAAAACATTAGAGACACAGAAAGAGAATGAAAAAGGCAGAGAGAGAGAGAGAAAGAGAAAAATTGTACACCCATCACTGGTTAATTATTTTTTTATTCTGTTTTTTGTGTTCTTTTTCTAACTCCGACTCGTGCACCATAGTTTTGTGGCAGTCACGAGTTTTAACTACAACAAGCGTGTAACAAAAAAAAAAATACAAATCAAGAGAATCTGTTTTGAGGCAACAAAGAATCAAGCAATCGTATAGAGAAAGTATAGGAGAATATGTTATCATGATAATGCCGTTCAAAACTAAAAAAAAAACACTACAAAAACAATAGAAAAAAAAGAAATCAGATCCCATATATCAAATGTTTTACTATCTATCTCTCTTAATCTTTCTCTCTCTCCCTCTCTCTTTCGCTCTCTCTTTCGTACAGTCAATGATTTATGTATTTTAAAGCTGATTTTATTTTTAACTTTAAACCAGATTTTTTATTTCGTTTGCTTTTTTCTATTATCATGTTAATGTCTCTCTTTGTGTATGTATGTGTATATGCATGTGTGTTACACTAATACCACTGCACTATTGCATTATAACAATCGCCATTATGCTACTGCTGTTGCCCTAGTGTTTGTATACAATGTGCCTTTGGTGTTGATGTAGTGGTGGTAGTAAATATTACAATTCAAAAGATTAAAACGTTTTTCATTATACCCTGCAACACATGCACATATACATGCACATACACAAATACATAAACATATACAATCACAAATATTTACAAAGTTTCATTGAGTTTGTTATAGGGTTACACTACCATTGGCCTTCTTGTTCTTCATTATATCAACTACAGTTTGGGAGACACATCCATACAACCTTTCAGTCAGACTTATGGGCCAGAGATCAGCAACGAATATTTAAAACGATGAGTAGATTCGAATCATACTCATAATTTGTAATATGTACCAGAGATCAGCAATGAGTATTCAAAATGATGAGTAGATTCGAATCATACTCATAATTTCTCATATTTCTAATATGTACCAGAGATCAGCAATGAGTATTCAAAATGATGAGTAGATTCGAATCATACTCATAATTTCTCATATTTCTAATATGTACGCAGAGATCATCAAATATATTAAAAATGATGAGCAGATTCGAATCATACGCATAATTTCTAATATGGGGTACGCAAGATCACAAGATTATTCAATGATAGTAGATTCGAGTCATACTTATAATTTCTAATATAGTCCAGGGATCAGCAATGATATTCAAAATGAGTATATTGGATCATACTCATAATTTGTAATATTTGCCAAAGATCAGCAATGAGTATTCAAAACGATGATATTTTTGTGTTCTTTTTTCTAACTCCGACTCGTGCACCATAGTTTTGTGGCAGTCACGAGTTTTAACTACAACAAGCGTGTAACAAAAAAAAATACAAATCAAGAGAATCTGTTTTGAGGCAACAAAGAATCAAGCAATCGTATAGAGAGACAGTATAGGAGAATATGTTATCATGATAATGCCGTTCAAAACTAAAAAAAAAAACAACAAAAACAATAGAAAAAAAAGAAATCAGATCCCATATATCAAATGTTTTACTATCTATCTCTCTTAATCTTTCTCTCTCCCTTTCTCCCTTTCTGCCTCTCTCTTTCGCTCTCTCTTTCGTACAGTCAATGATTTATGCATTTTAAAGCTGATTTTATTTTTAACTTTAAACCAGATTTTTTATTTCGTTTCCTTTTTTCTATTATCATGTTAATGTCTCTCTTTGTGTATGTATGTATACATGTATGTGCATGTGTGTTACACTAATACCACTGCACTATTGCATTATAACAATCGCCATTATGCTACTGCTGTTGCCCTAGTGTTTGTATACAATGTGCCTTTGGTGTTGATGTAGTGGTGGTAGTAAATATTACAATTCAAAAGATTAAAACGTTTTTCATTATACCCTGCAACACATGCACATATACATACACAAATACAAATACATAAACATATACAATCACAAATATTTACAAAGTTTCATTGAGTTTGTTATAGGGTTACACATCCATTGGCCTTCTTGGTCTTCATTATATCATACAGTATCCATACAACCTTTCAGTCAGACTTATGGGCCAGAGATCAGCAACGAATATTTAAAACGATGAGTAGATTCGAATCATACTCATAATTTGTAATATGTACCAGAGATCAGCAATGAGTATTCAAAATGATGAGTAGATTCGAATCATACTCATAATTTCTCATATTTCTAATATGTACCAGAGATCAGCAATGAGTATTCAAAATGATGAGTAGATTCGAATCATACTCATAATTTCTCATATTTCCAATAAGTACCAGAGATCAGCAATGAGTATTCAAAATGATGAGTAGATTCGAATCATACTCATAATTTCTAATATGTACCAGAGATCAGCAATGAGTATTCAAAATGATGAGTAGATTCGAGTCATACTTATAATTTCTAATATGTACCAGGGATCAGCAATGAGTATTCAAAACGATGAGTAGATTCGAATCATACTCATAATTTCTAATATGTACCAGAGATCAGCAATGAGTATTCAAAACGATGAGAAGATTCGAATCATACTCATTATTTCTAATATGTACCAGAGATCAGCAATGAGTATTCAAAACGATGAGAAGATTCGAATCATACTCATAATTTCTAATATGTACCAGAGATCAGCAACGAGTATTCAAAACGATGAGTAGATTCGAATCATACTCATAATTTCTAATATGTACCAGAGATCAGAAATGAGTATTAAAAACAATGAGTAGATTCGAGTCATACTTATAATTTCTGATACTTGTACGCCTTCATACTTATTTTAATATGATACTCATACTACTCATACTTAAAGTTGGAAGTACTCGTCATACTCATACTTGATTTCTACTCGTCTCTACTTAACATTTACAGGAAGCACAAAATAAGTATGATTCGCATACGAGCACGGCAATACTCACAAGAAGATTGTGTATATGCTTTGCTTTGCTTGTTGTCTTTGACTTTCCTTTCTTCTTTGTTTGTATATGCAACAACAACAGATACTCATACTACTCATACTCAAAGTTGGAAGTACACGTTCGTTCGACTCGTCTCTACTTAACATTTACACGAATTACAAAATAAGTATGATTCGCGTACGAACACTACAATATCTTCAAGAAGATTGTGTGTATGCTTTGCTTTGCTTGTTGTCTTTGACTTTCCTTTCTTCTTTGTTTCTATATGCAACAACAACAAAGACTGTAAATTTTGATGAATGATTCGAATCACTTATAAGTATTATAAGTATATTTCTAAATTTATGAATGAGAATGAGTAGGCGTATGAATCAAACATATTTCGAATGTTGTAAGTTTGATGTTAGCGTTGTACTCATATTCATTGCTACTTATACTCATAAATCAATGTTGTAGCGAGTACGAATGAATCAGAGTAGTTGAATTTTAATTATGTTAATTCACTCATACTCAAAATTTCATGAGTACTAATATGTACCAGAGATCAGCAATGAGTATTCAAAACGATGAGAAGATTCGAATCATACTCAGAATTTCTAATATGTTCCAGACATCAGCAACGAGTATTCAAAACGATGAGAAGATTCGAATCATACTCATAATTTCTAATATGTATCAGAGATCAGCAATGAGTATTAAAAACAATGAGTAGATTCAAATCATACTTATAATTTCTGATACTTGTACGCCTTCATACTTATTTTAATATGATACTCATACTACTCATACTCAAAGTTGGAAGTACTCGTCATACTTATACTTGATTTCTACTCGTCTCTACTTAACATTTACAGGAAGCACAAAATAAGTATGATTTGCATACGAGCACGGCAATACTCATAAGAAGATTGTGTGTATGCTTTGCTTTGCTTGTTGTCTTTGACTTTCCTTTCTTCTTTGTTTGTATATGCAACAACAACAGATACTCATACTACTCATACTCAAAGTTGGAAGTACACGTTCGTTCGACTCGTCTCTACTTAACATTTACACGAATTACAAAATAAGTATGATTCGCGTACGAACACTACAATATCTTCAAGAAGATTGTGTCTATTGTTGTCTTCCTCTTTGCTTTCTTCTTTGTTTCTATATGCAACAACAACAAAGACTGTAAATTTTGATGAATGATTCGAATCACTTATAAGTATTATAAGTATATTTCTAAATTTATGAATGAGAATGAGTAGGCGTATGAATCAAACATATTTCGAATGTTGTAAGTTTGATGTTAGCGTTGTACTCATATTCATTGCTACTTATACTCATAAATCAATGTTGTAGCGAGTACGAATGAATCAGAGTAGTTGAATTTTAATTATGTTAATTCACTCATACTCAAAATTTCATGAGTACTTATAAGTAGCAGAAAAACGATTCATTGCTGATCTCTGTTATGGATCTAGTGTCTCATAAAACTTATGTTGTGTGTGCCAATGTCATACATAAGTGGCGGGACTTACAGATTAAAATCGCCTCCGAACAGACAGATATTTGAGAAACTTTGCATGGCAAATTTATTTACTCTCAAAGTTTTTGCTAGAAATCTGTTTACGTCTTATAAGCCAACACACTACTTACTAGACTACGGCGACTTCCAGTTTGGGAAACAAGCTTTTGATATTTTAATGCTCCCTAGTTTTCAAACACTTCACTCCACTGCTTTAGGTTAGGTAAAGTCAGCATCAATTTCTCATAAACCGACGTCGGAACAAAGAGAATATGATAAAAATGTGAGTGTATTTGTGAGAGGCATGTGTATAAACTAGAGGAAAAAATGTTAGTAATATTTTCAAGTGGAAACTAATAATGAAAAATCTACAGCGCCAAATTCCTAAAGACTCCATATTTAACTTGACTAATATTCTTCCAAAAGAGGAGATCCCTTCTCCTTGTTTTTAGTGGATCACATTAGAAATTAGTGAATCGTACTGTAATCTTTCTTTGGGTGTATAATTGATATACAAAAAAACTTCAAAAAGAAGCGACGAGAACCTACTTCACTGAAAGCTGACAAGCAACTGAATGCTCTTTTGAACGAACGTTGTTGATGTTCGTGTACTATGTGTGTAAAAAGCCGAAGACCTACAGCAAGGCAAAATTTTTAGTGAATAGGCTCTTGGAAAGTTGGCCGAAGATCCAGTTCTTTATCGAAAAATTGTGTTCAGCGGCGAAGCTCATTTTTGGCTCAATGTCTACGTAAATAAGCAGAATTGTCGATTTTGGAGTGAAGATCAGCCAGAAGCATTGCAAAAGCTACGAAATGCATCCAGAAAAAGTCACAGTTTGGTAAGGTTTAAGTGCTGGTGGCATCATTGGATTATACTTCTTCAAAGATGCTGCGAAGCGTAACGCAAGTGTGAATGTTGAGCGCTATCGTGCCCAAAATACAAGAGCTTGATTTGCATGACATGTGGTTTCAACATGACGGTGCCACATGCCACACAGCATGCGTAACAATGGACTTATTGAGAGGCGAGTATCGGTGAACATTTTATTTCACGTTCGGGACTGGTCAATTGGCCGCTAAGATCGTGCGATTTTAACGTCTTTAGTTTTTTTTTTGTGGGACTATGTTCAAGCTCATGTCTATACAGACAAGCCCACTCTAATTAACGCATTGGAAGACAACATTGAAACATTTATTCGTAAGATACCGGCCGAAATGTTGGAAAAAGTATAGCAAAATAGGACTAAGCGGATGGACCATTTAAGGCGGAGTTGCGATCAACATTTGCATGAAATAATCTGCAAATTTTAAAATATATGGGCCGTACTATCGATTCAAATTTTTCTTAATTTTATGTGTTTTTTTTTTTTAATTTTCCTATAGCTCTTAAAAAATCACCCATTAGTTGCAATGTCTTGTAAACATTTATAAAAAAAAATCGTTGAAAGCCAATAAAATTTCTAGGAGCAGCGGTAGTCTAGTGCTAAGTATTATGGGGTTTATAGATTGTATTTCCGCTGGTAACTGAGGGGAAGCTGTACAATAGATTGGATAATTTAAAAAAAAAATCATTTTCGTTCCTTCTACCGCCTACTCCTTAAGTAGGGGCCTTCCCCTATGTCTCAATGTCATCCAGTGTTCTTGATTTTACAAATTTTGGAAAGCTAAAAGCTATGAAAAAGAACTAAAATAGCCATTTGTGAGGGTGCACCCTTTTGTGGCACATAAACTATAAATAAAACAACAACAATTGCAATAATAAATACAATCTCTATGTATTTTAATCCTGGTTTTTTTTCTTCTTATCAAATCTCTTTTATTTTTTTATTATTTTTAAACCATTTTTCATTTAATTTTTCCTTTTTTTTCTTCTCTTTTCTTTCTTTTTCTATTTCACATCTCACCCACAAATATAGACGTTATGCTAGCAGCACGTGGTGTACACAAATTGGAAATCTCTGGATTGGTTAGTGAAGAATTACAGCCGGCCATACAATTAAAAACAGCAGCCGTTGTCCTTAAGCCGAATGAAGCTAAAGTATCACCTTTAAGTTCGACACGTGACGTGATACCCGAAGGTAGACAAATTTATCAAAATCTACTCACCTACACGTTAAATGTGGCCAAGACAATGGAGGTGGCCATTTATGCGCCCATCTTTAACTCTGTACTGTACGAGTCAGAATATGAATCGCAATTGTGGATGATATTCGATGCCAATAAGCATATGGTGGCATGCGGTGATGCCAATTCGCATACATTCTATACGAAACTCGATAAAGGCGAGTACACAATACGCCTGCAAGTACGCCATGAGAAACGTGACTTGTTGGAGAAAATCAATGAGGCGAATATGGTGGCATTGTTTAAGTTGCCCAATAGTTTAAATCTAGACGTTTATGATCATTACAATCAGGCCGTGACAATGGGTCGCAAGTTCAATTATTGTACGGTTAAGCAGGATTGTCCCAAGGTACTGTACGTGTCGCCCTTAACGCAAGACAAACTAAGTAAGGCTAATTTGCCTAACAATTGTGCCTGGCTGGGTGGTAATATTAATTTGGCCAAGGATGAGATGGGCCGCAAAGCCGATATACAAGAGTTTACATACATTTTGAGTCCTGCAGAGACAGGCAAGAAGAATGGTGGTAGTGGTGGCAGTGGTGCTGCCTCTAATGGTGTTGCTAATTCAGTTTCTTCAACATCGTTGGCCAGTGGAAAATTAAAAAATAATGCCAATAATACCAATGCAGCTGCTACTGCTGCCGGTACGGGTGGCAGTGGTGGTGCTGGCGGTGCTGGTGGTCCTTCGCCTGTGCCCTCCAATTCGGGTGATGCTGGCCAGGGTTCGCCTAAAAAGGCTAAAACAGCCAATGATGAATACGCCGAGGGATTGCGTGACTTCCAATGTTCCATGTTAACCAAGTGTGGTAAGTAAATAAATCTCTTCCCCCCTTTCCCCCTCTTTATATTTTATTTACAAACGCTTAATTAGTCTTTATCTATCTCCCTCCCTCTCACTGTGAGATGGGGAGAGTGAGCTAGAGAGAACGAATTTTATTTTGATTTTCGCTAAACTAGAATGGAAATAGAATTTCAAATACAATTTTAAACTAAATTTGCATTTCGAAAACAACAAAGTCAACAAAAAAAACAGCGAAAACGAATTTGTAAACAAATTTAGTAACAACAGCAGAACAGAAACGAATTTCAGCCACCGTAAGACAAATAAATGAAAACTGAATTGTGGCATCCACAAAAAGGGGGAGTTCAAAAGTTTTTTTTTGTGAAATTCAAAACTTTCTCTTCTATTTCCTACCCCTTCTCATCCCCCCCCCCATACTCTTGTTTGTCTCTCTTGTTCCATTGTTGTCCTTCTGCTTTTTTTTATGCGATTGTGGCCGGTTGTGTGAGGGTGTCGGTTTCAATGCTGTCGCTGCTGCTGCTGCAATCTGTGTTAACAGAAAAACTATTTTTAATGGCCCTCTTACTTTTGTTTTTCTTGTTTTTTCGTAGGAGAAGAATAAAAAAAAATGAAATAAAATTCCTCCTCAGAGAGCGTAGCGAGTGTTAAAATCAAATTGTAGAAGTTTTATAAGGATTTTAAAGGATCTTAATATTTTGCAAATTACATTGAAATTTGTCATCATTATGGCGTCATCATATTGAAAGGAAAGGAAAGCAGAATGAAATCAAATCTTTTAAAAAGAGAAAAGCCTGAGTAGCAATTGTCACATCATCAAAAAGATGAGAAGATTCGAATCATACTCATACCAGAGATCAGCAACGAGTATTCAAAACGATGAGTAGATTCGAATCATACTCAGAATTTCTTATATGTACCAGAGATCATCAACGAGTATTCAAAACGATGAGTAGATTCGAATCATACTCATAATTTCTAATATGTACCAGAGATCAGCAATGAGTATTCAAAACGATGAGTAGATTCGAATCATGCTCATAATTTCTAATATGTACCAGACATCAGCAATGAGTATTCAAAACGATGAGTAGATTCCAATCATGCTCATAATTTATAATATGTACCAGAGATCATTAACGAGTATTCAAAACGATGAGTATATTCGACTCATGGTCATAATTTCTAATATGTACCAGACATCAGCAATGAGTATTCAAAACGATGAGTAGATTCGAATCATACTCATAATTTGCAATATGTTCCAGACATCAACAACGAGTATTCAAAGCGATGAGTAGATTCGAGTCATACTAATAATTTCGGATACTTATACGCATTCATACTTATTTTAATATGATACTCATACTCGAAGTTAAATGTACTCTTTGTACTCATACTTAACATACGCATGATATTATTGACATCGACTCGTCTCTACTTAACATTTATACGAATCCCAATATAAGTATAATTAGTGAACGAACACTCCAATACTCACAAGAAGATTGTGTGTATGCTTTGCTTGTTGTCTTTGTCTTTTCTTTCTTCTTTATTTCTATATGCCACAAACAAAAAAGGCTGAAAATTTTCATGAATGACTAGAATCACTTGAATCACTGATAGGTATTATAAGTATTTTTCTAAATTTATGAATCAGAATGAATAGGCGTATGAATCAAACGTATTTCGAATGTTGTGAGTTTTATGACAACGTCGTACTCAGAGTAGTTGAATTTAAATTCTGTTGATTCAGTCATACTCAGAATTGCATGAGTGCTTATGAGTAGCGGAAAAACGATTCATTGCTGATCTCTGATATGTACTTATACGCATTCAAATTTTTTTTTTTAACATCATGGAAGTCTGCTCTACCTCTATTCAAAGTTTGAAATACTCATCATCGCCGGAAATTCTTTCGGGAGGCCAACCTATCCTGTGTCAATGAGAAGTCGCCCTGGCCCTTGATGGACTAGCAGTTGTACCAACCAGTAGAGTGTGTTATCCACTTTCTTTGTCAGTGCCCGTCTCTTGCTAGGTGTAGATATAGGTTATTTGGCTCCCCATTCCTTGTCAGTTTGACGGAGTTATCATCTGTTGATAACAAGGATATAACTTCGTTCATCAAATTCTCTGACTGGTTTTCCAGTCTGGGTTAGTCGTGCTTTTGTTGCGCTGACCTCCATCTTCCTCTTCCCTGAGTTTGGTGGAACTTGGTATCACAACGGGCCGCTATGTGTGCTTTGTGATATCAGAGCTACCACTCCGAGCTAACCTAACCTAACCATCATATTCACACTTAACAACACGTATAATGTTATTGATTTCGACTTTGTCTTTTTGCTTAAGGGAGTGAATCACTCGAATCATTTATAAGTATTTTTCTAAACTTATAAATCTAAATGAGTAGGCTTAGGAATCAAATATATTTCGAATGTTATGAGTTTGATGTCAACGGTTATTCTCATACTCATTGCAAACTTTACTTATAAATCGATGTTGTAGTGAGTACAAACGACGAATAAATCAGAGAACATAGTTAAATTTCAATATTGTTGACTGAGTTATGTATACTCAAAATTTCATGAGTGCTTATGAATAGCGAAGAAAGCATTCATTGTTAATCTCCGGTCCCAACTAACTCCCATTATAATGCTAATGTGTGCCTTATTCCTAACAGGGAAGATGTTCAGCTCCTGCAAAAGTTATTGTGAGTTATGCTCAGTCTCTGGCGGTAAGAATCCGCCAGACTCAGTCCTCTCAGCAATTTTCTGGCTAAAACTCAAGCTTAAATAAAATTGCCATGAAAAGTTTCTTTAATCTGCCGTATTAACACCCGAGGAATGGTAAATGTACCTAAGCGCACGATAGAGGAAGTTGTCACATCCTCCGTGTGTGGAGCCCTCAGTCGTGGAGTGTTGTGCCCACTCCGGAAATACGATGGTATTTCTTCGGAGTGGAGGCCCCTGCGTGCATATATTAGTAACTTTCATTGTTTTATTCTTATATTGGAGGCCCATTAAGTTCGTTGAAGTTTTTCACAGAAAAAATTCATTGTTCTAAAACTGCTTTCAATTTGGCTTTAATTTCAAAAAATGCTTATTTTTATAGGATTTTTTTGATGCGTTTTTTTATTTTTTTGATTATTTTTCACTTTGACACAATCTCTTGTTATCCTGTAGTGAATCCTGTTTATTTCATTTGCATAGCCTTTATATCCTCCTATAAATTGTTTTTCTTTTTTTGTTTTCGGTTTTTATTATTTTCATTAAATTATTTCCACATAAAATTAAGCTGCAATAAAAATGTGAAATAAGAACTGCCTTGCCTTATGCACTACCAACTGTTCAACTCAATTTTACTGTACTCAACACAACTCACCCTAAAGTATGCTTTAATAATGAATGAATATATAACGTCTCTTAATTAACTGCAAATATAACGATAAAGATCTTAATGTCATATTAAAAATATCGCCTTTATTATGCCAACAACAACGAAAAAATAAAATAAAAAAAAAGAGGAAAAAGAACAACAAACTCACAACTACACTCATTTGCTGCGAATCGTTGTCGTAGTATAGTCACAGCATTAATTTATTTGTATAGACTACTCTCTCGCTCTCTCTGTCAGTCACTCGCTCTCTCTTCTCTCTCTCTCTCTCTCTTTATAAGTGTGTTTGTATAGTGTACGACTCTTTATTTTATTTCTTTTAAATGGTGCAATCAGGACTTAAATTGCATTAAATTTATTGCATATTTTTAGGGTGTGTCGGTTATGCATGAATGCTGCCAAGTAGACACATTTTCCCTCATTTTGTTTTTATTTTTTTTTTTTTTAATATTTTTGCTGAAATTCTTTTTTGTTTTTTTTCAATTGTTTATTTTTCAATTTATTTCCTTCAAAAAGAACAAAAAAAAAATTCATAAAGACAGCCAAAGAGTGGTTGTTATACTCGCTTGTAAAAAAAAAATCGAGAAAAAAACACGCGGAAAAAATATTTAAAAAACTAAAGAATAGAGAAGGCAAAATTGGCGGAAGAATATAAACCGCCAAGTGCCAAGTTAATTAAATTCTTATTAATTTTATTTTTTTTTATCATTTATTGTTCTGTTCATATTTCTCTCTTTCTCCGTCCCTTACTCTTTCTCTCTCTCTCTCTCTCTCTCTTTAGTTTTGGGTTTTTTTTTAATTGCATTTTTGGTCATTTGGTTTGGGGTTTTAATCTCCTTCCACTCGAATAGGTCCATCGAATAATGTTTTATTCCACACAATTTCAGTCCGTACATATAAAATATAAGTTTTACCACCAGTTTTATTCCCTTTTTTTCTCTCTCTCTCTTACTTTGTTTTTCAATATTTTTTTTTAATTTCTTTTCATTCATTATTTTTGCCACTTTGATGTTCTTTTTTTCATTCCGTTTGAAATGATTGTGAAATAGTATAAGGGGTAGTAAAAATAAATCCATCATTTCAATAGTAAATAATCCAAAGAAATTGAATAACTGAAACTCACCTCTTTCACCTCCCCACTGAAGATTTCTGGTCCTACCAACTTCCCCTTAACCATTGTTGAGAACTCTGAAATGACTTGGTACTCAGCTAAGTCGATCCACTTCATCTCAAACTTTCCTGTACTATTTCCAAATTATTCGGGTGAAAGCTCAGGTATGGTGGCCTATGTATTGTCTTTTGTTCTTATCTATTCAAGTTGAATTGAGTATATCTTTTTACAGCATGGATACTTCCGAAAGATACTCGCAAGTCTCCTGAAATATAAAACTCCTGTTCCTGCCCTAAGATCAGTTCTTAACCCTTCCATACGAGTATACGAAAAATAGTCGCTCTATTAAAAGAATATGTAACTACCAAGATTAGATTGTGGACGATGAGTGACATCGTCCACATCGGAAATCAGCAACAAGTATTTAAAACGATAAGTAGATTCGAGTCATACTTTTAATTTCTGATACTTAAACGCACTCATACTTATTTTAATATGATACACATAGTACTCATACTCAAAGTTGGAAATACTCGTCGTATTTATACTTAACAATACGCATGATGTTGTTGATTTCGACTCAATATATATGCGAAGCACAAAATAAGTATGATTCGCATACGAACACCACAATACTCACAAGAAGATTGTGTGTATGTTTTGCTTGTTGGCTTTATCTTTCCTTTCTTCTTTGTTTGTATATGCAACAACAAAAAAGGCTGTAAATTTTGATGAATGATTCGAATCACTTGAATCACTTATATGTTTTATAAGTATTTTTTTAAATTTATGAATCATGAATATGAATTACGAGCAGGCGTATGAATCAAACATATTTCGAATGTTATGAGTTTGATGACAACGTCGTACTCACACTCATTGTAACCTGTACTTATAAATCAATGTTGTAGCGAGTACGAATGAATCAGAGTAGTTGAATTTCAATTCTATTGATTCACTCATACTCAAAATTGCATGAGTGCTTATCAGTAGCAGAAAAACGATTCATTGCTGATCTTTAGCCACATATCCACAATAGGTATCCTGAACATTTACAAAGAAATTGTGGTGCCACGTGCTCGAGCGTATCCAAATTCAGTCAATACTATGGTTCGGTGGACGCTAACTCGCGTAAAACCTGCTTAATGTCGCCCGTAAGAGTATTAGGATGGTATGGCATTCAGTGGTGATAAGCACCTTTACTTGTCTCCATATACTGCTAGTTGGTGGTGTAGTGTTACTTAAAATAACAAGTTATCCATTAAGTGGTTTCAAAATCTATCATTTGAAGTGTCATTTATTTATTAAAAGGGGTAAAAGCTCTTAAAAATATTAAAAACATTAACAATTTGCAATTTGTATGGCATTCAATACCAAGTTAGTTACAGTACGCGATGCACCAATGCAGGCTACTGTGTAACCTTCATACTAATACGCCCATAGGTAAAATTTGTTGTGAATAATGGCGTATAGATCCTGTGAGGCATAAGTTCCTTTCCAACACTTTATTGGAAACAGCAGGGATTTCTACTCGTATGAGTCAAAGTAACAACAAGTTGTAAAAAACAACAACGTGTACTTGAGCTATAGAAATAAGGTAGCACAATGAAGTGGTTAAAGCGTTTTGCTGCAAATCCAAGCTATGTAGTATTAAAGCCGAGAGACGATCAACGGAGATTATAAAATTAAGGACAATTATCATCGATAGATCAGCTAGAGTCACCTTTTTCAATAAACACTAAAGTTTCTGAACAGTACTTTGCGAATATATCTAGGAAAACCTATCGTTCCAAGGCTTGATACAACTGACACTAGGCAGGTAATTTGTGGCAGTCCTACGTTTACGTATTGTTACGTTTTTTACCTTTTAAAAACATTTAA
Organism: Sarcophaga peregrina; assembly: GCA_014635995.1. Taxonomy (NCBI): domain Eukaryota; kingdom Metazoa; phylum Arthropoda; class Insecta; order Diptera; family Sarcophagidae; genus Sarcophaga; species Sarcophaga peregrina. The sequence goes on from CM025793.1 coordinate 39,494,518, forward strand.
AATATAAGTTCATAGATTGCAAATAAAAGAAAAATAAATTTGTGTTCAGTTTGAATTAAATTCTTTATTATTCGTACAATTCTATGTGCCAGTGTTCTTAACTTGATGTAAACAACAACAATTGCTTTGTTTGTTATTCTTCTTTGCATTTGTTTTGCGTAAATAATAATAATTGTTTGACAGATCTTTATAACGGAGATCTTCAAACCACGATTATTCTCTTCAAATACTGTGCGTCTTCACACAAGACTGACTGAATTTTTACTGACACCGTTAGCAGTTTTGTTTTGCCTTGTATATGCCAATGTAAACAATTTTATGAATGTTCTTAAAGGCAAACGTTCACTACTTGGTTTTCTTGCAATCTCTATAAACGTGAAGGTCGTTGTTTACGTTTATTATTGTAGTGTTGTTGGTATATTTTTGTTTACTTGTTTATCATTTTTTATGCTAGTGTTTGTTAGGATATTTTTGTTAACTTGTTTACCATTTTTTTTAATGCTGGGGTTTGTTGGTATATTTTTGTTTACTTGTTTACTACTTTAATGTTAAACGATGTAAAAGCTAAACGCCAGTTTCTAGATTTTTCTTTAAAATAACAAGAAATTGAATTGATAAACCGCTTTATACTACACCCTATATTTACAACAATAGAGAGAGAAAGATGAGGGAGTAGAGGAGAGAAAGAGAGGAAGAGTAAAAACTATTTATAGATTAATGTTGTCATTTGCATTCTTTTTTTTTTTTTTCTTGTTCATCGAATCATTTTGTCCATTTCAATGAGTTTTTAACTTAGTCCTGGAAATTTTTGTTCTTATTTTTTTTTTATTTTGCTGAACTGATGATTTCATTTCATTTTCTCTTTTTGTTTTCCTTTTTTATTTGTGTGTGTTTATAGAACTTGAAAAAGCGGAAAAAATCTATGAAGACATAATTGCTGCACATCCCAAACATTTGGCTGCTCATTTACTGCTCATACAGAACATTGAATCATCAACAGAATTGAAGGCTCAATATCCGTTTACATTTGCCAAGTCATTAAAGGCAAACAACAATAATAATGCGACTACACAAACAGCAGCAACAATAGCTGTTGCAACAGCAACAACAACAACAACAGCAACATTGGACGATTCATCATCATCGTTGTCATCCGGAGCCTCATCCTCAACGGATGAGAAACAACAACAGCAGCAGCAACAACCACAGCAAAAGGAGGTGGACAAGCATAAATTGCGCCTGGCCCTCGAACGCATTGTTCTGTTGGCGGACAATGTCATTAGAGATACGGATAAAGATGCATTGTTGGCCTACTATGGCATTAAATGCGATACTCGTCCCGATGCTGCAAAGATTAAAACGTAAGTTTTTCCTTCTCTTGTATTTTCTTGTTTTTCATTTATTTTTCAACAAAACAAAACAAAAAAAAACCAAAAAAAGAACATTTTTTTTGTGCTATTTTTCCACTGTCGCTCGTATTTCATTACCGTTGTCCACACAATACAACACAAATGATAGGGATATGTATGGATGTGTGTGTGTAAACATATAACGGTATATTGTACACTGGGGCATAGTAATTATAAGTGACCAACCGTAGGTGTTTATATATCCCCACACACATACACTCATCTTCTCTCTATCTCTCTCTCTCTTAGTAAGAGTGTTAGTACGAGTGTATGGATGGATGTCTCTCTCTTTCCGGTTTTGATTGTTTTCGCCAATCTCTGCAAAACGTTGCCAAGAAAAATATTTTCTGTTGAAATTTACCCCCCTCCAGTCTCTTGACGTAATGTCGTCTCTTTGTATTGCAGTTTGTGTATACGGCTCGTATACGTATACGTAATGACACATTTCCAATGGCTTAATTGTAATCGATAAAAGCAATCCCAATCACAATCACAATGATAGACGAAGAAATATCGAATGAAAGCACTAGGTAAAGGGAAAAATGAACAGAGAAACCAGTTGCTTTACAAGCCTTGGGTCTATACATTTTTAAATTCACAAAAATTCTTTCCTTAAAGCCCTGGTTTAAATGAATTTAAATGAAGAAAGTCTAGTTAAAGTTTTAAAGGGGAAAAAGTAAATGTTCCCCCCTTCCTTCCTCCCTCCACAAGCCAAACTGTAATCAATTGTTATGTTTAAACTATAAGCCTGTAGATTGCCAAAATAAAATAAAAAGAAATTTGTCTTTACTTTTAATTAAAATTCTTTATTATTCACACAATTCTGCAAGCCACTGTTTACAACTTGATGTAAACAACAACAATTGCTTGGTTTGTTATTCTCCTGTTTATACCCTCCTTTGCATAAACAATAACAATTGCTAGAGAATTATTCGACAGATCTTTGTAATAAAGATCTTCAAACCACAATTACTCTCTTTAAACATACCGCGTCTTTACACAAGACTGACTGAACTTTACTCATACTTAAGCTGGCAAGTCTTTTCATAATATTTCTATCGCATGTACTGGTCTTGTCGAAAAACAATAGTGGTCGTAAAGCTAATAGAAATCTCTTAACAAGACTTAATTGCTTGATAAGAAGATCAAAGGCGTTATTAAGAATTATCGCAATCACTAGTTTTGGTATGTGTAGAGTAACTCTAACACAATGCCACTTCCGCAAATTTCTAGCAAGCAGGCGTGTGTTAAATAACCAGTTTCCAATTGTTGCACAGATGCGCTATCTATATCAAGCTTTTATAGAGCCTAATGATGAGCCTAATTTTCTTTGTATCGCAAAGGTCATTAGCAGAAGCTCTGAAAACGTTCACATGGCTACCAAGAATCCAGTGGTCATGATTTCGCTTATGAATACAACAATACAAGCCTTGCTTTTCTCACTACTTACCCTTAGTCTTAATGCCATGCCAAAGACATATTTGAATCATCCTTGTAAAGAGCCTAATATGGTCAGTACTAATCATAGCTTTTCTTGTAGGCTAGTCTTCATATTGTTTTCATATCGCAAGTATCGTCACCGGATACTCTCCGCCAGCGATTGATAAAAAAGAAAGAAATTTGAAGATCCTCGTACGTTTTTTTTTTTTGGCGTGTGAGGTAGGGTTCAAAATGCCTTCGCACTTGCAATGATCGTCATCAGCTGCGTCGAGTGGTGCTTCCACTAAAACAATCCCTCCTCCTTCTGGGGATACTCCCTTCCCGGGACGGCTATCTGCATTACTTCGGGAAGGGCCCAGAACGACGTCCAGTTAAGGACCGTTGTTTACTCTGCCACGTCTGGGTACGCCATATTTGAAGCCAGCTTCATGCTATTGGCTCGTCTTCTCATGTATCATTCCGTTGTATTGTATCAAGGTCGAACTTCTTTCTGCGGAGTACATATTCAACGTATCTTCTCACAGCGTTCCATTTCATCTCACTTTCGAGCATTGCGTTCACAATGGTGTCGGATGTAAATTCACCAATTTGTTCCATCAACATGTTCTTCTCGTCTTGCCATTTAATGCAATAGAAGAATGTATGTTCAACGTCGGTCGTCACTCATTTCCTCGCAATAAATGCAGCTAGGATCAGTCACCTTGCCCATACGGTATAGGTATTTTCGGAAATAACCATGACCAGAGAGAAACTGGGTCAGAAAATAGTTAGTTTCCCCAAAGGTTCTCCGTATCCATGCCTCTATAGATGGGATAAGTTTATAAGTCCATCTTCCGCATGTTTCCTCGTTCCATCTACTTTGCCATCGCCGTTGTGTTTGAGATCTGAGATCTGCGCTACTGATAGGAAGATTTTCCCTCTTCATTCTCCAAGATTTTCTTCGCTCAAATGTCTGCAGGTCAATAGGATCACTAGGACTGCGGCGCCCGATACTGTGCGGTAGGCCGAGGCAACTCTTAATGCCGCTGTTCGCTGCACCGCTACTAATATTTTCCGCTTAGATTTCATCTCCAACGCATCTCCCCATATCTCGCTTCCGTACCGCAATATCGAGTTCGTCGCCGCCATAATCAATTTTCGTTTGGCCTGTGTTGGTCCGCCAATATTTGCCATCATCCTGCTTAGCATGCCCGTTAGTTTCGTTAAGATCCTCGTACGATCACCAGAAAAGACACACTCGTAGGTGAGCAAGTAAGTAAGCCCGCCTGTAGGCCATTCAATAAGAGGGCACTAAGCTCTTTATGCTTTCTTAAGCATAAGTTCTGTCTTCATTGACAAGCTCTCCATACCACATGGGCTACCTGCATCTGCCACCAATGTCCTGGCTTACTTACTAAGTCTCACAACCTTTGTTAGCAATTTAAACATTCTTTGCTCTATTTAAACCGCTAGGGCCCTGACCCAACAATTGCTGTCTCTCATCCAATACATGAAGTCGAGAATTCTTCTAAAGTTGGTTATAAAAAAGTATACAAAGATACCAGAATTCATTCATCCGTTGCATAATTATTGGCTTGCATCCTTAAGGTATGCTGTACATATCGTCTTGGTATGTTGAGCCTGCTTTGTATGCTAACTTTTCATTTCAGTTTACTGTGCAGTAGTATTGCCACATATTTTGCATTAATTTTTCTGTGATATTATCTCATCCAGGAAGACTCTTTCTTCTCTTAAATAGATTTACTGTGGCTTATCTTCAATCATTCCACGAATATACGCCATCGATTTACAATTTCAAGATTCCTTCGGCTGATATCACAAAGAGGAGACCCTCTTCCAAATTCAGAATTTTGTGGTCCGTATAGCCTTGCACGTCTTCGAGAATTTTATTAAGAGCTCAACCATATTATTGATGAAAGAATACCATGTAGTGTGGTTAAGCCGGCCCTTATTATTCCTTCGCATGTATTTGTTTTCCCTAGATTGTGTACATAGGACGTCTGTCACCCACATGGATGGATGATAAATTGAGAAAACCGACTTAGTTTGTTCCACAAGATATTTCACAGTAGATCTGTTCGCTGCTAGAGATACTCTGACATCCTTTTCAATACCCCTCTTCTGATGCAGTAGCTCTCTCCAGCTGTTGTTTTAAGCATGAAAGCATGTACAGCTAATTGCTTTAAAAATTTTGACCATATTTTCCTTAAACACAACCCCTCTTGCCCCTTCATTTCTCTCCTAATATCCACTCAAGGACTGGACTACTGTGGCTTATTCATATTCATTGGGAATGATGATAGTTTCCCTAGGCCGCAGCCTAACCAGCTGTCCTTCCATTGTTAAAATTAACTGACAATACTTTCCAAGCTGCCTGTTGCTATCATCACCTTGTCCTGAGCAGTTAATTCCGCCCTTTTTAGTTCGCTCTTCACATGGCTACCTAAATCCGTGTCTGTGTTTTGCAAGAGCTTTATATAGTCTTGCTACCTACGCCAGAGATTCTATACCCTCCCTGAACTTTCTAAAGCGCTATTTCGTTGTCTGCCGTTATTTCTCTACTGGCCATTACGCCGTTTGCTTTGTTCTCGGCCCTACAAAAGAAACATGGCTAATCCACTAGACAACATCTTTCTGTCTACCGCTAGGAGCAGTACTCTAGTGTTGCCCCATATAACATACTAATCCCGTATGCGTTAAGAAGGCTATTTCCTTAGCATGGGTGGTACTTCAGTGGTCAAGTAATTCTAAAGAATTTACTGAAATTTTATAGGGTCATTACACCTTGATAAATATTAAAAGGGTGAAGAGGCCATTCTCATCTTGTTGCGTGCTTTAAGGCACTTGAGGAGCGTTGAATGACCCTAAAATATGCCCCATTTGGTAATTATATTAGAAAACCCTATCAAGTCCAGTAATTCTAAAGAATTTACCGAAATTTTATAGGCGACCCTACATCTTAGAAATACTAAAAAGGTGAGGACAGGGTTTCCTCATCTTGTTGCCTAATTTTAAGTACTTGAGGAGCTTTGAATGATCCTAAAATATTCCCCATTTGGTGATTTCGTTAAAACCTTATCAAGTCTAGTAATTGCTAAAAGAATTTACCAAAATTTATAGGGGACACTACATCTTATCGAAATACTAAAAGGAAGGACCAGATCCTAGAAAAAAAAATTCTCATCTTGTTGCCTACTTTAAGGCACTTGAAGAGCTTTAATGATCCTAAAATATGCCAAATTTTGGTGATTTCGTTAGAAAACCCTATCAAGTCAAGTAATTCTAAAGAATTTACCAAAATTTTATAGGCGACACTACATCTTAGAAATACTAAAAGAGGAACAGGTCCTACAAAAAAAAAATTCTCATCTTGTTGCCTACTTTAAGGCACTTGAGGAGCTTTAAATGATCCTAAAATATGCCACATTTTGGTGATTTCCAATGGTTCTTCAAAAATATGCTTAGATTGTAGAGATAATAAGCAATTCGCTATAAGGAAACCAAGATTGGAAAACCAAAATCGCTAGTTTTATACAAAGAATTGAGTTTTCAAGCTAAAATCCAATACTTTAATTGAAAAAGATTTTTCTTTACATTACCCACTGTTGCTGGGAAACCATGTAAATCACTGTATGGGTAGGAGCCTTCCTCTTTCCCTTTCTCTTTTTCTCTGAGTGCTCGGTCTCATCTAAAAGATAATAAATATTCTTCTTTTCAATGATTTCCTTACACAGAGGATATATTTAACCGATGTTACCACATGTCAGAAATCAGAATACCGTTAAGCTTACAGCTTACAGGCAAAAACAGCATTTGTTGTTATCGAGGAATATTAAATTCTTAACCATTTTCATTAATTAAAGACCAACAAGAGAAGAAGGCGAGACGAAAAGAAATTCAAGGAAATTTCCATTGAACTTGTTTTCTGCTTTACAAATGAAATGCAAAAAAAAAATCCCAAATGAAAATGAGAAATGAAAAGATAAAAAGCAAAAGAAAAAAGCAAAAGGAAAAATAATTTTCAGTTACAACGATGTGAAGTCATTAAGAATCATCAGACGAAAATTTCCTTTTAAGGAGGCAATATTCTCGTCATGAAAAGATGAAGAAAAAAGAGAACAAAATTTAAGGCCCTTAAGCCATTCATTAATGTGTGTGTGTGTGTGTGCTGTATTCGTTAAAATCTTTATTTTTAAAGAGTAACCGAATATTTAAGGTTATCGAAAGCAAAACTACGAGCACACACACACACAGTACATACACATGCACCAGGTGGAAATGGGTTTTTAAAACGTAACTCGTTACGTTACTCTAGAGTACAGCATAACTGCTAGAGCAGCATTGTTCGTATGTTTGGCTTTGTAATGAGAAACATTTATGAGCACCGCCAGAGATAATGGTGGTGGTAGTGGTGGCCACCTTCGATGTGCATTTTACAATCACTTTTAATTGAGATAAGGATACAAAAATATTGCTACAAAGCACACACACACACAGACACACGTAAACTACATCAGATGATATAACGTAACATCGTAATGGTAACGGTAACGGTAACATATTAACGATAAACTAAAGCTAAAGCTGAAGCCAAACATGTTCATGCATGCAAATGCGTGTCTACTTACTCAGTCACACACACACACACATGCTGTACCAGTACCTCTCCTTCTTTGCACTGTGCAAAAACCAATTCGAATGTATCGTATTAACAAGAGAGAGAATCACAAGAAGAGCAGACAAAAAACGAAAATAATTACGAACAATGTAAGTCAATACACACTTACACTCAGACACATTCATTTATTCATTCATTCACTCATACGTACGTACGTACGTACAGTTATAAAATAACTGCACGCAAATACCCAGTCACACACAATTACAATGATTAACCCTCTCATTCTCTCTCTTACACTCTCTCTGAATATGCCTCGTCATATCTTTGCTACAAACTTGGTGATCATCCTTAAAAAAAACCGTGAACATATTGTTTCATTACTATTGCAATAACAACAGCAACAACAACAACAGTAGCACAATACAGTACACGTACCACCGCAACAACTCTCATTCGGCATTACCACTAATTTTCATTCCAATACACATACAGATACAGTACGTACGTACGTACTTACGTACACTCATTGCCAGTGGAAACTATTTTTATTGCTTGTAACAGCTATTTACGTGTGTAATAATAGACCTGTTATACAGCTCGAAACAGCTAATTAGTAAAGTTAGTTTCGAAATAATTATAATTAGATGATCCGTGCGAATATTTCGCCCCGTTAGTTGTCATTTTTGTAACATAAAATGAAAATAATTAATAGAAATTTTATTAAAAATATTAGAAACATAATATATCATACATACATACATACATACATATGTTTAAATGCTTTTAAAATACTTCTTTGAATACAATGTTAGAGGTACGTTGTTGCCCGTACGAATCCTTATATTATATATAACTGACTTAGTAATAAACGGCAATATAGTAAACAGCGGTATTGCCAGAATGGATTTTAATACATAATAAATTATGTAGAACAGCATTACTATTAAGCGGCCCTGTATTACCATACTTGAACAAAAACATATAATCATACTGACAACAGTATTATTATGCAATTCTATATAAAATATAATTTTAATCAATGCAAATAATAATTTTTCCATTTCTAATTATTTTTCGCCATTAGTGTTAGACATAAGCTTTAAAATGAGATATAGTTCTTTAAATTTGATGCGGTGGTATGGGAGATATCTGCAACCGACAAAAAAAAGTGGTTTCCTAGCATTTTATTTAATTTAGCGTTTATTTTTGACGCCAACGCAACCAAATCGAGTTTGAGACTCAGGTTTGCGGTCGTCTATAGGGAATCGATTTTTAAGTTCAATGATTTCTAAGTGATCATAGGCTATATCCCTTCGATTGTTGGCAACATTTTCTTGTTTTCTCTCTTAAACAGACTAACTGAGTGAAACCCATCTTATAATGCTCACAGATTATAGATTAATAGGTAGTTAGAAAGTCCCCTTTGTCTATTAGATAGTGTCTTGGCGTATTAGAGAAAAGATTGTGGTTCAAAACCCAGTACAGACATTTCAAAAAAAAAAAATAATATATTTCTTTTCTTTATTCTGGCAAAAACTCTTGAGAGTAAAATAAAATCGTTTTGAAAAGTTTCTCTCGTAGACATTAAGCAATAGGCATAAGTAGTGTGAGAATCTAGGTTGTCATTAGAGATCAGCAATAAGTATTCAAAACAATGAGTAGGTTCGAGTCATACTTATAATTTCTAAAACTTATACGCACTCATACTTATTTTAATATGATACTCATACTACTCATACTCAAAGTTGGAAGTACTCGTCGTATTCATACTTAACAATACGCATAATGTTATTAACTTCGTTCGACTCGTCTCTACTTAACATTTACACGAAGCACGAAATAAGTATGATTCGCTTACGAGCACTGCAATACTCGTAAGAAGATTGTATGTATGCTTTGCTTGTTGTCCTTGTCTTTCCTTTCTTCTTTGTTTCTATATGCAAAACAGCAAAGGCTGTAAATTCTGTTGAATGATTCTCGAATCACTTATAAGTATTATAAGTATTTTTCTAAATTTATGAATCAAATTGAATAGGCGTATGAATCAAACATATTTCGAATGTTGTGAGTTTGATGTCAACGTTGTACTCATACTCATTGCTACTTATAAATCAATGTTGAAGGGAGTACGAATGAATCAGAGTCGTTGAATTTCAATTCTGTTAATTCACTCATAATCAAAATTGCATGAGTAGCAGAAAAACGATTCATTGCTGATCTCATTGTAACCTAGACTTATTAATCAATATTGTAGCAATTACGAATGATTCAGAGTATTTGAATTTCAATTCTGTTGATTCGCTCATACTCAAAATTGCTTGATTGCTTATGAGTAGTGGAAAAACGATTCATTGCTCATCTCTGGTTATCATCCAAACTAAAGGTTTGTAATCTCGACGATCTCTAGGAATATTTTGTGACTCCACTTTTTTGTGGTAACAGTTTCTCCAGATCAATAATAGGCACCAAAGTAGGCACCAAATAGGCCTTTTCTCCCCCCAACGTAGTGCTGGGTATGTACTTAGTAGGTGAAGAATAGTCTTTTACAATGCTCTGTAATCCCTACGATAATCATACTGTCGATATTTTTTTGTTTTTCGAATTTAAGCAGACTTATTGTGCAGCTTCCATCTAGCCTTGGCCAAATTTTCTGCGCCATTCTTCCTATTTCGGAAACCATTCCTATATTGTTGACAGAAGCTTCGGCTGCATTGTCTGTTGGAAGTGCATAGGTCTTTGGATGGATTCCAATGAAGAGTTCGCTCGTTCTGCTATGTCTGGCCACAACTTACATACATAAATGGCCATTACAACCCTTCAGTTAGGATTACGACCTAGCTTCTCACACCACTTATGTTGTGCGCGTTAATTTTTATACATGAATAGAGGGACGTACAGTTTAAAGTCGACTCCGGACGACAGATTTTTAAGAAGCTTTTCATGGCAATTTTAACTCTCAGAGTCTTTGCTAGAAATCTGCTGAGAGAAAGTCGCCGAAGAAATATTTTGTCGTTTTAAGGTCTGACCTGGGATTCGAATCCCGGCCCTTTTGTCTAATAAGCCAACACATTACCCACCAGATCACTGGCCAAAACTTGGTATCTTAAAAAAAAACCAAGCAAGTAGACTTCACTAAATTTTTGAAGAGCCATCACATTACAGCTTTGGGAACTTAAATCAATCTTGAGTCCATTACAACAGAGAAACGGAGGCAGTCTTGAAATCTTGAACAATTTCACGAACCAAACATTGGAAACGCAATTTGCGGATCATCAATTTATTATTCTCTTAATAGTCAAGGATTTCACTCAAAGCAATGGCACTAAAGGGATAACGATAAGGCTGTTGCACTTTTACCCGTAGCTTTAGTTACCTGGAATGTCTGCCTCTGGAATTACCGAAAATGTTCCTTTGGCCTGGTACGCATAAGATTTGAACATCATATCGTCTTACCTCCCTATTAACTCTAGTTTTAATCACTTCTTCAATGAATATATGTACGTACGTTCGCCATCGTTTAACAAGTGGAGCAGTTTCCTGAGTTTCCTAAGTTTCCTGTTGCTTACAACTTCCTCTCTCTCTCTCTCTTTCTTTTCCTTTCCCCAAAGCCATATTGTATTTTTTTATTTACTTGAGTGTGGGGGGACCCTATTCCCTTGAGTATTTTGGTATTATAAATTTATTGATGCCATTAAAATCTGGCCTTTGATAGACTCTCTTGATTTATTTTCAATTTGTTTGTTTTTGTTTTTGTGTTTTTTTTTATACAATTTCTTACAAATTATTTCAATTAGAAGCTGCCATATGTCAACTCAAAGTTTATTATTTCGTTCTCTTTCGCTCTTTCTTTCTCTTTCTTTGTATGTTTATTAATTAAGAGTATTTAATATTGTTGTTGTTTGCCTAAGAAACCAAACTCCAACACAATTTAATAGAAAAATGATGTCAATCCACTTAAATCATCATTTACTGCCAAACTAAACTGTATAACTACCACAACACACAACTAATTAGACAACAGCTGCTTTGTAATTATGTATGTATGTGTGTGTGTGTGCGTGTATTTATAACAGCAATATGCTTGTTTATGTATGTATGTACGTAGAACAAGCAACCTCCCAATCGTTTGCTCTGTGTGTGTACGTTTATCATTTAACATTACAAACAAGACACAATAATTGTGTGTAGTTAGTGAAGCAAACACAGCCAGCCAGCCACTCTCTCTCTCTCAATGTACATGCAAACAATGACTTCCTTTTGTTTTAACAAAATTAATGAATAATACTTTTTCTTATTATGGATCTCCCCCCCCCCCCTCTCTCTCTCACTCTCTCACACACACTCTCTCTTTGCTTGTAACTGTGCTTCTACGTTAGTTTGTTGATGTTATTGTTTTTGGCTGCTATTGTTATAATTTTTAATTTGTTTTTGTTGTTTTGTGTTTATTATCAACTAAACAATAAAGCAAGAGGAAGAGCCTTAGTCTGAGAGAGAGAGTGAGCACGAAAACAAAAGATTGCAAAGAAAAAAAAACAAAAATTTTTTGCCGTGCAGCAGCAGGAAGACGTTAACAACAGTAGCAAAAAAATTACAAGAAGAAGAAAGCATAACGGAAAACAAACTCAATATATGACTACAATGATGACGTTAAAACGACCAATAAGCATAACAATATAAAGAGACAGTCAAAACAGTTATACAAACCAATAGACAATAATGATGATGCTGCTGTGCCTGCTTGCTTGCTTGCCTACTGTCTTGTGACTTGTAACTGCTGTTTGTTGCCTAGTGTTGCTTGCCTATTGTCTGACTCTCGTGTCTGTCTCTCGTGTCTGTCTCTCGTGTTTGTCTGTAGTGTCTTGTTTATCTCGGTGTCTCTTAAATAACAACTTAACATATTCATTTATGAATGTGTGTGTGTGCCTATGCTTGTACATGTTTTGTTATCCTTATTGTTGTTATTGTTATTGTATTAATGCAGCAATTTCTTGCCATAATAGAAACAAAAACATGAAAATCAAGAAAAATTACAAGAAATCAAACAAAACAAAAACAAAAAAACGAAAAGAAATGAAAAGAAAAGAAAGATGGAAAAAACCCATTGTCTAGCAAATATTTGTTGCTGCTGTTGTTTGGGTATCATAAAAAATAATTTGCACACACACACACACATACACTTACGGTCTTTAAGAATCTCTTGCTTCACTGAAAACATATTCAAATTTTTCCTTTATTTTTTTGTTGTTCTATGCCTGTGTGTATGTGCATAAATTTTTTTTTGTTCGTTTTCCTTCATTTAAATGGCGCCAATGTTAACATTTTGAATTCGCTGTTAAATTTTTATTTTTGTTTTTTCATAAGAATTCTGTTAATTTCCCTGTTAACAGCCTATGTTAATAACATAAAATGAGCATAACATTATTTTGCGTGTTAGAAAATGTTAAAAAATTATTATCTCAAGCTACAATAGAAATTTTGTTAACATTTTTATATCATAATAGAAATTTGTTTCATGTTAAATAACATTTTCGAAGTTCTGTAATAGGCACATCATAAAAAAAGGCGGCAAATGTTAATAGCATAAGAGATTTGAAAATTTTAACGACTTTTTATGCCTATAAACTTGGTTAATTATGGTTGGGAATATTGTTTCAGTCATAAAATGCAATATTGTCACTGATCCTTTAACGGTTTTGCAATTGTTGAAGAATTTTTGTGTTTTATCTGCGAAATACGTTGTTTTTTTTAATGCTTTTTGCGAAAAACGTTGTTTTTTTGCTGTTTTTTGCAAAAAACTTTGTTTTTTTGCTGTTATTTAGGTTCATGAAGTGATATTTTCATCATCCAAAGTATTTTGCAAACACTCAAACCAATATCGGTTATAAGAGTTATAAGATCCTCCCTTAAAACTTAAGGAATCAATCCTAATCGTCCTAATTTCGGTTAGTTTTAAATCTGTTGCCATCTAAGTGACAGAAAAGACCCTTAGAATCATGGTTTTAATATGTTTTTGGACAGAAGTCGTAAGCAGTTCACATAGGTTAGCGGTTTCAATTTTGAATAAGATATGAGAATGCACTATACCACGACCCCAATTGCATGGCAATTTTATATATGCCTTGCTCTCAGCAGTCTTCTGGTAAAAATTCTAAGAAAAAATTAAAATTCTTTCCTAAAAATCTATCGTCCGAAAATGCAACTTCAAATTGTCGATGGTAGTTAGATAGAAGTGGCAGTCCCCTCAGCGGTGTTATTAGCACACACTTTGGGTCAATTGTGATACCACGGTTTTACATTTTCCCCTAGTCCTGGAATAACTAGAAATTTCCGATGAAGCCATTTAGACTGCCAATGTCAATGCATGACAATTTCTCTGCCTCCAACCAAGTGCCGGCCATGTAAAAAGCAAGCGAAGAACAGTCTCATCATTCTCCTCACCTCCACAGCTTCTGTAGAAATCATTCGCATAAGCTAGTATAATTACTAGGTTCGGAATTTTGAGATCCGAAGTTTTTGGTAGCCATTTTGCAGTAGAAATGAAACGAGGATCATCCTTTTTAAGTCATTCTTGGATGACGCGTACTGAGTGCAGTGGTGCTGGTTCCTGTTGGAATGTCCATGGTCTGCGGCCAAAATGTTTGTCTACCCAGGGCTTCAATACTGTCTTTAGGACATTTTCCCGATAATATTCGGCATTTATTTTGACCCCACGGTCGATGAATACGAGAGGGGAGGGACTATCAGCCGTTACGGCGGCCCACACCATTACCATCGGCGACGCTTTAGTTCGGGTGGGCAATCGCAGGTATAAATTTTCAGCTGACATCTTTGGCAAGTAAACCCGATTATTTTGTTTGTTCACATACTGCTCAATTTGGAATAGCTTCTCATCGGAGAAAACCAAATTCGCTAACTGGCCACTTTCGTGCAAGCGAAGTAACTCCTTGGCTCTCCACTCAAGTCTAACTTTTTTTTGTCCATCGGTGAGTTCTTGCACTTTTTGGAACTTCAATGGCTTTAGTCCAAGCTCATTTTTCAATATATGTTGCATCCATTCTCGCTATATGTTCAGCTCACGAGTAATTTTTCTATCACTTCGGCGTGAATTTCGATCAAATCTGGCCTTCACTTTTCGGATCATTTCTGGTGTTGTTACCGTTTTTTTTCGTCTACTTTTTGGAGGCAATGCAACACTGCCAGTTTCACGGTAACGAGCAATGGTACTGGAGACAAAAAATGTATTCACACTTAAATGCTGGAGGGCTCTAACGATAGCCATCTGTGGTTTTTCAGCCAAATATAAAGCAAACACACTATCACGCTTGAATTCCAATCACGAATAACTATTTTTTTCTGAATGCAATAGATCAAAATGCTTTTGTAAGCTTGTAAATAATAAAATGAACTGCCATTGGAATAAATCTGTCAGCTGTCAGACGAACGGTTTACAAATGATAACAACCCGAAGTTGGTTGCAATACATATCATCCGCCCTGTAGTTGCTTGCCAACATCTAAAGAAGAAGGTTTATGTCGTTTTCTTTTCAAATTGAGCTGTTTGTGAACAAATAAAAGAATTGGGTTTGATTGCCAAAGAGGTCAGCTGAAAATTTACACCAGCGATTGGCTTTCAGAACTCAAGCGCCGCCGATGATAATAGTGTGACCCGCCGTAACGGCTGATGGTCGCTGCCCGCTCGTATTCATTGACCGTGGGGTCAAAATAAATGCTGAATATTATCGGGATAATGTTTTAAAGACAGTATTAAAGCCCAGAGCAGACAAACATTTTGGCCGTAGACCTTGGACATTCCAACAGGACTCAGCACGATCGCACTCAGCAGGCGTCTACCAAGAATGGCTTAAAAAGGAAGTTCCCTCGCTTCATTTCTACCGCACAATGACCAACAAAATCCATGGATCTCAATCCGTTGGACTTTTACGCCTTGGGCATTTTGGAGAGTAAGGTTCTCACTAAAAAATACCAAAGTATCGAACATCTCAAGACGGCGCTTCCCCGGGAATGGGCCAAAATACCTCAAAGCCACTTTCGTGCAGCCTGAGATAGCTTTGTTGGCCGTTTGAAGGCTATAATTCATACCAAACGTGGCCAATTTGAACAAATTTAAACTGATTCTAAAATTTGATGTTATTTTCAACATTTTTTGCTTTTGAAAAATAAAATTCAAAAAATTTTGGGGTTTAGTTTGTTGCATTATATATCAGCCACCCTGTAAATGCATTTTTATGCTCTTTTTAATGAACATTATTGATGTTCGTGTCCTATATGTGTAAAAGACCGAAGATGTGCTTCCCCTGAGGGACATTTCTTGTTTTTCTCTCTTCCTCTCTTTCTCTCTCAACCAGTTTTCTGATAATAAGACAAAATATTCAAAAATATTTCAAAAATAAAAAAAATTTATTTCTTATAAAAAAATTCTTTAAAAAAAATTTTTATTCCTTAAAAGTTTATTTAAATGATTTTAATTGTTTTAATAAATATTAAAGTTTACTTTGTTTTTAAATTTCTTATTAAAATTCTTGAAATTTTTATGATTTTCTTTAATAAATATGATGCCAAGAAATCAATATTAATTTGTTGCTCTGCTCTGCTTTGCTTAGTTCTGCTCTGTCAACACATTTAGGCTCTGTTACACACTTATTTTGACTGTAATTTTCATGTATTATTTGAGTGTAAATATAATTATGTTTACATTACATGCACACCCATACATCATACATGGATATATGTATGTGTGTGTATAGTTGTTTATATTTATTTGTTTTTGTATTACAAGAAATCGAGCACTTAATTCTAATTGAAATCACACACTTTAAATTCCATCACATCTTTAACCTCTATTAACACTCTAAAAGACATCATAACACAACACACAACAACATTGTAAATGTGTATGTAACACTCATGCTCATTTAATGTTTTTAATAAGAGAGAGAGAGAGGATATTTCTAATTTTATAGCATGCTATAGAATAATTAAAAGAGCGTAAGTTAAACTTACTCTCTTGAATATTTAAAAATCTCTCTTTGTTAAGAGTTAGTATTTATCGTGTATTATACTCTCTCTTTTTCGATGAAAGGGTTTTTGTGTGTGTTCTTTTTTGTTGTTTTACTTGGGTTGTGTTGATGTGTTTGTTTTTTGGTTTAAGTGTTTGGGGTTCAAGAGGCTCGTTATCGTTTAAGCTAAGCCGAATGTGTAAATTTGCTAAAGAAACCAGCACAACAAGGAAAAACTCGTATATTGCTTACGACAATAACAACAGCAACACTAACACCAATATATAGAAGAAGAAAATATAGGGTAAAGGCAATATGTCGGTCGTTTGCTAACTGTTCGTTAATTTTGTTTTTTTTTTTTTTGTGTTGTTGCTAATGCTGTGTGTATTCGCTCGCTTGTACGTTCGTTATATTATTATTCCCTTTGCTCGTTTGTTCGTGCAATAAACCAGCTCATCATCGTCGTTGTCGTTGTCGGTGTCGTCGTGTCGTTGTTTTCTTCTTTTGCTTTTGCTTTTGTGCTTGTTGTTAAAAGAAAAAGAGTGTGTGATGAGTGCTTTTGCGTGTATGTGTGTGTATGTGTCTCTACATGAAAAAGTATTTAACCTTCATCCATATGAGAATGTGTATGATTTCAAATATTTGTGTAATTTTAACCTCTTCAAGGATATTTTGTAAAGCTGCTGCTGCTATTGCTGTTGCTTGCTTCTCGCATACACTCTCTCTCTCTCTCTCTCTCTCTTTGTATAAATGATGTTGAATGCTGGATGCTAATGCTTGTATACACAGTTATACTACACTATACTAATACTAATGCTTTGGTACATACATAAATGTGTATATGTACATATGTATGTGGTCTCTTGTTAATATTTTGTATATTTTTATTTGAGCAAAATACTCGTACGTACATGCATACATATGTGTATGTGAAGATATTTGTTTTCGTGTTTTCTTTTTTTTATTTGTTGTTTCGTTTGACTGTTTATTTTACATTTTAAATGGTTGTTGCTGGGAGTAAAATTAAATGTAGACATGTGTGTATGGCTCGTATTTGTCCGTTTTTTTTTTTTCTGTTGCTGTACATGTGTTTATGTCATGTGATGGTTTTATGCTGCTGCTGCTGTTGCTGCTTATGATGCTCCATTTGTATGGGTTGAACTAAACGAAAAGAGCATTTTGTATACTTACTTACTTACATACTATGTATGTGTGCGTGTGTGTTTGCATTTGTGTATTTATTTAAGTTCTATGGCAAAGTTGTCTTTTTTAGTAGTTGTTTTACAAAGATAGAGAGTGTGTGTGTGTGTGTAAAACACAAGTAAAAATGAAATTAAACAAATACGTCAATGCCATTATTACTTGTAGTATATCTTTACAAACACAAATTGCTGTGGTGTTTTGTATTTGTTTTTTTTTGTGTTGCTGCTAATGCTGTGTGTATTCGCTCGCTTGTACGTTCGTTATATTATTATTCCCTTTGCTCGTTTTGTTCGTGCAATAAACCAGCTCATCATCGTCGTTGTCGTTGTCGGTGTCGTCGTGTCGTTGTTTTCTTCTTTTGCTTTTGCTTTTGTGCTTGTTGTTAAAAGAAAAAGAGTGTGTGATGAGTGCTTTTGCGTGCGTGTGTATATGTGTCTCTACATGAAAAAGTATTTAACCTTCATCCATATGAGAATGTGTATGATTTCAAATATTTGTGTAATTTTAACCTCTTCAAGGATATTTTGTAAAGCTGCTGCTGCTATTGCTGTTGCTTGCTTCTCGCATACACTCTCTCTCTCTCTCTTTGTATAAATGATGTTGAATGCTGGATGCTAATGCTTGTATACACAGTTATACTACACTATACTAATACTAATGCTTTGGTACATACATAAATGTGTATATGTACATATGTATGTGGTCTCTTGTTAATATTTTGTATATTTTTATTTGAGCAAAATACTCGTATGTGTATGTGAAGATATTTGTTTTCGTTTTCGTGTTTTCGTGTTTTTTTTTTATTTTTATTTGTTGTTTCGTTTGACTGTTTATTTTACATTTTAAATGGTTGTTGCTGGGAGTAAAATTAAATGTAGACATGTGTGTATGGCTCGTATTTGTCCGTTTTTTTTTTTTTTTTGCTGTTGCTGTTGCTGTACATGTGTTTATGTCATGTGATGGTTTTATGCTGCTGCTGTAGCTGCTGCTTATGATGCTCTATTTGTATGGGTTGAACTAAACGAAAAGAGCATTTTGTATACTTACTTACTTACATACTATGTATGTGTGCGTGTGTTTGCATTTGTGTATTTATTTAAGTTCTATGGCAAAGTTGTCTTTTTTAGTAGTTGTTTTACAAAGATAGAGAGTGTGTGTGTGTGTGTAAAACACAAGTAAAAATGAAATTAAACAAATACGTCAATGCCATTATTACTTGTAGTATATCTTTACAAACACAAATTGCTGTGGTGTTTTGTATTTGTTTTTTTTTTTGTGTCTTTCTTTCTGTCCTTTTTTATATTTTATTTGATATAAAAAAACTGTAAAAAATATTTCACATATTTTTATATGTTGCTGGCTGATGCTGCTCTTGTTATTGTTGTTGTTGTTTTAATAAGAATATGCCACACAAATGTAAAGACTATAAAAAAGAATGGCACTGCCACAGTTTTTAAAATGCAATACGCCAGTTAATACTGGCTTACAATAATAGACTCTAGGTATGCTATGACAGGCTGCCTCTGTCTGTCTCTGTGTCAGTGTGTGTGTGTGTATGAGTGTGTGTGTCTATGTTGTAAAACAAAACAAGAATATATTTTTACGTTTATTGTCTTGCCATTGTGAGAAGCATATTGAAATATTATACGTAGATTATTACACTTGTCTCCGGCTTCCAAAGCTCGTCTCTCTCTCTCTCTCTCTCTCTGTCTCCCTCTCTCTTTTTGTGTGACAAATAATAATAAAAAAAAAAAACAAAATTTATGTCGAGTAATTATTTGCTAATGTCTAAGGATGTAATTTTAAGCTGTTAATAAGTAATAAAATTGCTTTAAAAAAAAAGTTTGAAAAAAAAGGAAAAAAAGGAACAAAAATAAAATCATTTTATATCGTGTAAATGAAAATTTGTTGACCTGGTTTTCCTTTTTTTTCTGCTTCTTCTTTTCTTTAGAACAAGATTTAATAACTTTTTCCATACTTTAACAGCTTAAAAATGTGTTACAAATCTGCTATAAAAATATGAAAAAAAGGAAAACTTTTTTTTAAAGTAAAACAAAGATTTTATTTCTCTTAACAATACACACACACACACACCCACAAGCTATGTACAATAAAAACTTATAAAACCTTAGTACAGTAACAATCAATATTTTATATTCATATGTACACCCGTACATCAACCCATACATACTTACAAATGTACGTACAGTTTGTTAAAAAAATCTTTACACAGATCAAAAAAATTTAAAATTTGATCTTTTTACAAGAATTCCAACAACAAAATCTTTATATCATATATATATATGTATATTATTTCTAAAGTACTTTTTTTTGTCGGTTGCAGATATCTCCCATACCACCGAATCAAATTTAATGAATGATATCTCATTTTAAAGTTTATATCTAACAGTAATGGCAAAAATAATTAGAAATTAAAAATTAATATTTGCATTGATAAAAATTATATTTTATATAGAATTGCATAATAATACTGTTGTCATTATGATTATATGTTTTTGTTCAAGTATGGTAATACAGGGTTGCTTAATAGTAATGCAGTTCTATATAATATAGAATGTATTAAAATCCATTCTGGCAATACCGCTATTTACTATAAGGCCGTTTATCAGTCAGTTATATATAATATGCATATTAAGTTGTAAAAAGCTGTTTTGGCAATACTTTGCAGTAGTTATTAGATCACTTGCGATAAACAGGGTGGCTTAATTGTAATGCTATTCCACATAATGATATATAAAGTTGTAAAAGCCATTTTGGTAATGTCGTTATTGTCACGGCATTGTTTGTTTTATGAAGTATAGTAATACGGTGTCTTTTAATATATACGAGTACATATATATAGTGTCAGCTGATATTTAACAGTTAAAAAGGTTTTAATAAAAATAAGAATAAAAATAACGTGAAACGTAAGAATATAAATAACGTGCATTGACAAACGTGAAAAGACAAATGCAATTATAATGTTAATCAGAAATCTTAATGCTAAATAGGGGTTAATAAATGGTACCAGACTAATCGTAACAAGCTTGGGAGAGTACATTATATCAGCAAAAATTATTCATACCGCTAAAACTGTACTCATACCCCGAATCATTCTCACACCTTCTGATCCAACTGTGCCTTTCCAAATGACATGAAAACAATTCCCTTCGAAAGTTGCTTTTGCTGTGACGAAATACAAGGCACAAGGTCAAACCCTTCAAAAGGTAGGATTGTATTTACCAGAATCGATCTTTTCACATGGGCAGTTATACGTGGCTTTTTTCGAGTGCGTACGTTTAAAGATATATTTGTTTGCATTAAGGATTTGGACGGGCAAAAAGTTAATGATGAACATGTCATTACCTCTAACATTGTATTTTAAGAAGTATTTTAAAAGCATTTAAACATATGTATGTGTGGATGTATGTATGTAAATATGTATGATGATATTATGATTTTTAATATTTTTAATAAAATTTCTATTAATTATTTTTATTTTATGTTACAAAAATGACAACTAACGGTGCGAAATATTCGCACGGGCCATCTAGTATTTTTTTATTTTTGAACACATTCTATGACTGTGTTTGCTTACGACCATAAGGCAGCAATAGTTCCCTAATAGTAATACAATATTCAAATAATAACAACAACAAAAGAACTTTACTCAATATAAAAAGTGTCAAAAAAAATCTTTGCATATTTTGAATGAAGATAATAAAAAAAAAATTACAAAAATATGCCATTATTTCGTAAAAATGTTGCCCATTTTGGGTTTTTTAGAAATAAGATGGAATGTGAGAGGGGTAAATAACGTTTTAGTAATGAAGGGATCGTTTTTTATGTAACAAGTGTCCTTATATTTGAATACATACAATGTTAGGAAAACGAGTTTCAAAAAATATTATACAATTGGGCTATTTCAACTACTACAAAGGCAAACCTGGCAAGGAAATCGCCGATATGTTCTCCCTAGACATCAGGACTGCATATAATTTTATATCCTGTGCTGAAAAAGAAGGAGGACTTGACTTAAAGGGATCTACAGGCAGGCTAAAAAAGATGACGCAGTGAGTTGAGAGAAAAATTATTAGAACCCTGTATCATAGCCTGCAATCCAGTGCGAGATGATTAGCTCTTCAATTGCAAAAAGGCTTTGGGTTACGTGTTTCCCAAGAAACCATTAGAAAAGTTCTTCAAAAACACAAATTTTCTTTAAGAATGACTAGGAAAAAACTCCTGCTGTTAGGACAAAATGTTGAAAAGAGATTAAGATATGCCACCGAATACATTTTGCTTACTCCGGAGTACTGGGGCGAAGTTATTTTCTTAGATGAGACGAAAATAATGCTTTATTATCATGACGGACCGCAAAAAATTGGGCGTAAGCCTCTGAAAGCATTAGAAAATAAAAATCTTATTCCTACATTAAAATTTGGAAAACTGTCTGTAATGGTATTCGGCTGTATATCCAGCAAGAGAGTTGGTGTAATCAGGACTTCGGATGAAATAATGACTAAGAAAGTACATCTTGATATTTTATAAAATGAACTGACCGTTAGAGTTAAAAAAATTTGGTTATATTGGCCCGGTTAATCCGAATAAATTTAATTGCAAGTACTATCAAGATAATGATCCTTAAAATAAATCTTATTTATGTAACTCCAGATTACTTTACAACTGCAAAAAAAGTTATTGATACTCTTGTTTAAAGTCCTGATATTAATCCTATTGAAATTTTGTGGGTTCATCTAAAGAAAAAGGTAGGGAAAAGATCGCCCACAAATAAAAACGATTTGGTAAAGTTCATCAAAGAAGAGTGGGAAAATATACCATTAGAATATGACATTCTGAAGCTAATTCAATCCATGAGAAGGCGTTTGAAAAAAATTAAAAATTTGATTATTTACATTAGAAATCAATGAATTTTTCAAAGTTTTCTTAATTTTTCTCTATGTGCAAAGATTTTTTTGACAAACTGTATTTGTATTAGTAAGGATTTGCATATTAAAAAAAAAATCTTTCTTTCTTATAAAAAAAACAAACAAAATATTTTTCCAATACGCAATAACGATAAATATCGTAAAAAAAAAACTTTTTTTTTTCTTCAGAATAAATAAAAAATAAAAACAATGCCTCAAATTGAATAAATTTAACAAAAACAAAAAAAAATTAATATTTTTTAAAATACAAATTCAAGGCAATAATTGAATTTAATTTTCTCGTAGGCAGAATCATTTTTTTTTTTCAATTATTACCATAGATTTTTAGTAACGATACAATTATTTTCTAAGGGATTTTTTTATTTTTGCCTAATAACACACTAAAATATTAGATTATTTTTTTTTTACAACAAATTCAGTATTTTATTAAATAAAATTATTTAGATTCTTTGAATTTTTTTCTTTAAATATTTTAAAATTTTTTCGATAACAAAATTTTTTTCGATAACTTTTTTTTTTTTTTCCCTTTAAACATTTTCCCTAATAACACAGTAAAAAATTAAATTATTTTTATAATTTATTGCATAAAAAAATTCTCCTTTTTAAATCTTCTTTTTAAAATTTAACGTTTTTCCAATAACAACTTTTTTTTCGATAACTTTTTTTTATTTCTTTTTTCTCATAAACATTTTGCCTATTGAAACTTTAAAGTGTTTAATTACTTTTAACAATTAATTCCATATTTTATTTAATAAAATAATTTTAATTTTAAAAAATTTTTTCCTTAAAATATTTAAAAATTTTTTTCCGCATTTTAAGCACTTTTTCGTTAGGCAAGTTAGTTTATAATGATCCAAACGAACTGTTCCAAGTCTTATTAGCATACAGCTACAGATATCACGTCTGCTTAATGTGAGTGTGTTCATCAATCATAAATCGATGCCTCCATTCTATAACGTTTTTAATGTTCTTGCATAAATTCTACGTTCTCTAACTAAAATACTGTCAAAATAGGAAATCAGTAACGTTTCTACATACTTTCATTTCCTTTCAAATTGTTGATTTAAATCCAATGATTTATGATTGATGAAAAATAATTCATAAAATATAGAGATTTCAAAAGCATTCAGTATAAGAAAATGTTTTTCCATTACAAAATTTTATTTCGATAATAGAAATTTATCGATAACAGAAATTTATCGATGACAAAAATTTATCGATAACAAAAATTTTTCGATAACTTAAACTTATGTTAAACAATTTATTCATGACATTTCTGATAATGATTTACATTTTTTTCTCCCAAAAAAAAAAATATTTACATTATAAAGTTATTTTTTTTGATAATTTTTTTCGATAACAAATATTAATAAATATATTTATTTCAATTTAATCATAATAAACAATTTAATATAAAATTTTCGACAATACCTACAATTATTTTAATCAAAAGTGTTTCATTGAAAATAAAAAAAAAATTTTTTTCGATAACAAAAAAAATTCTTTTTTCGATAACAAAAAGAAAATTTATTTCGTTTACCAAAATTTTCTTTGTACGATTTATATTATAAATTTGTTTATAAATTCGATAAATTGAATCTAATTAAGTTAACAAATAATTTATTCGATAACAAAAATTTATTTCGATAACAATTATTTATTTTGATAACAGAAACTTATCGATAACAAAAAATTATTTCGTTAACAACAATTTTTCAATAACAGAAATTTATCGATAACTGAAACTTATGTTAAACAATTTGTTTATGACATTTCTGATAGTATACATTTTTTCCCCCAAAAAAAGTGTTTCAATGATAAAGTTATTTTTTTCGATATATTTTTTAATAACAAAAAAAAAAATATTTTTTCGATAACAAAAAGAAAATTTATTTCGATTACCAAAAATTTTTTTGTAAGATTTTCGATAACAGAAAATTGTTTTCGATAACAAGTATTTTTTTCCTTAAAAGACTTTTTGATAAATTGAATCTAATAATGCTAACAAATAATTTAATCGATAACAAAAATTTCCTGAATTTTTAAACTTGGCGGTGTTAAAGATCACTATTATAAAACTCTTAAAAATTCAAATATTTTCAAACAGAAAATTTATTTCGATAACACATGCTTTCAAATATTTTTATTTCATGTGTAATATGCATTTAATTGAAATTATTCTTATAAAATAAGAGTGAAAAAAATATTTTTTCGATAACAAAAAAAAAATATTTTTTCGATAACAAAAAAAAATATTTTTTCGATAACAAAAAGAAAAAATATTTTTTCGATAACAAAAAGAAAATATATTTCGATTACCAAAAATTTTTTTTGTAAGATTTTCGATAACAGAAAATTGTTTTCGATAACAAATACTTTTTTCGATAAAAGATTTTTCGATAAATTGAATCTAGTTATGTTAACAAATAATTTATTCGATAACAAAATTATTATTAAATATTTCTATTATAAAATTTCTAATAATGTAGAAGAAAAATAGTTTCGATAACACTATTTAACAACATATATACTGTATATGCCTTCAAATATGTATTTTTATCTAATGTATGTACATTTGCATTTAATTGAAATTATTTTTTTATAAAATAAGAGAAAAAAAAGTTTTTTTTTTTAATTAAAATTTTTTTAAATTATAAAACAATCGATAATCTTTTGAAATGTTAGTGTTTTAAAATCGATTACAAAGTGCTCTACATTGGTTAACAACACTTTTCAAATGGAATTTGGATAGAAAAACAAAATAGTAGAGAGAAGATTATCTTTTCAATAAAATCTTTCAACAGCCACTCTCTTCCATACTTCCTTCCGTTCATTCCATGCAAAGCAAGTGTGTAATAAAGGAGATCCATGTTCATATCTTTTAAAACAAAACGAAACGAAAAAAAGAAAGAAAGAAATTGTTAAACCTTAAAACCAGTTTGTTATTGTTTTTGTTGTTTTATTTTCCAAACATATTTAAGCCCTGGCCACACGCATAACTTCCAAAAAATACAAAATACCAACACACAAACACAAATGAAATGTAAAACAATAAAGAAATTCCAACATTTTGAAACAGTTATTTTAACATATACACACACACACACACATACAGGTATTTGTTGTTGTTGTTGTTGTTTTTGTAATACTTCTTTATCCCATTACCACCATTCACTCAAATACCCATTAACATACACGCACACACATGATGAGCTAGCTAGCAAGCAAGCAAGCAATTCTTAAATTCTAAATGTGTGTGTGCGTGCATGTGTTGGAGAGTGTGTATGTACATTCACGTATGGCTGCCTGCACCTGTGGTGCATCACAGTCTATAAAACTTTTGAAAGTTTTTTGTTTTCTTCTCTTTTTGTTTGTTTGAATGTGAATTTAAATTGTGAATACAGTAAGAACCCGCTTAACGCTGTTTCAGTATTATGCGATAGTATATTGGGGTTCCCCTATAACGCACATTGTGTTAAAATGTGTGCAAATAAAACGGCCATGCACCAACTAAAAGTGATGCACTATATATATAGTGACGGTGCTCTTTTGTTACGCTGTTCAGAATAAAGATTCCAACTAATGGGTGATTTTTTAAAAGCTATGCTGAAGAAATATTTTTCATTTTGATGTCTGACCTGGGGTACGAACCCGGGCCTTTCGTCTAATAAGCCAACACACTACCCACTAGACCACGGCGACTTCAAAAAAGCTATAGGAAAATTTATCAAAAAAAGAAACATAAAATTTAGAATAATTTATGAAATCTTTATTTGAATCGATAGTACGGTCCACATTATTTAATGGTTGAAGATTATTTCATGCAAATATTTACCGCTACTGTGCCTCAAATGGTCCATCCGCTTTGTCCAATTTTCGCATACTCTTTCCAACTTTTCGGCCGGTATCTCACGAATAAATGCTTCAATGTTGTTCTTCCAATGCATCAATTGAAGCGGGATAGTCTGTATAGACATGAGCTTTAATGTAACCCCCAAAAAAATAATCTAAAGACGTTAAATCACACGATCTAGGCGGCCAATTGACCGGTCCCGAACTTGAAATTAAGTGTTCAACGAACTCGCCTCTCAATAAGTCCATTGTTACCGGTCCCGAACGTTAAATAAAATGTCCAACGAACTCGCCTCTCAATAAGTCCATTGTTAAGCATGCTGTGTGGCATATGCCGCCGTCTTGTTGAAACCACATGTCATGCAAGTCAAGCTCTTGTATTTTGGGCACGATAGCGCTCACCATTCACACTTACATTACGATTCGCTGCATCTTTGAAGAAGTACGATCCAATGATGCCACCAGCCCATAAACCTTACCAAACAATGACTTTTTCTGGATGCATTTGATAGCTTTTGCAATGCTTCTGTCTAATCTTCACTCTAAAATCGAAAATTCTGCTTATTTACGTAGACATTGAGCCAAAAATGAGCTTCGTCGCTGAACACAATTTTTCGATAAAGAAAGTGGACCTTTGGCCAACTTTCCAAGAGTCCATTCATCAAAAATTCTGAGTTGCGGTAGATCGTTCTGCTTCCATACTTGCACCAGCTGTGTTATGAAAGGTTTACACCTAAATCCTTCTGCAAAATTTTCCCAGTTGTTGAGTAACAGAGGCGAAAGGCCGGGTTCGAATCAAAGTCAGACATCAAAACGAAAAATATTTCATCGGGCCGTTCCTCTCAGCAGAATTCTTTTAAAAACTCTGAGAATAAATAAATTGCCATGAAAACTCCTCAAAAATCTGTCGTTCGGAGTCGACTTTAAACTGTAGGTTCCGCGCTACTCATGTATAAAATTAACGCACACAAAATAAGTGGTGTGAGAAGCTAGGTCGTAATCCTGACTGATTGTTGTAATGGCCAATTATGATTTGTGTGAGTAACAGAGGGTCCATTGCGGCGAATCGATAATGATGTCATCATTAACGCTGGCCGTTACAGCTGCGATATTTCTTCAGTTTCAAGTTTGGTGTGGCAAAATTAGCACTAGCCAATACCGCTAGTGGTTGTAATGAGCAATGAATTTACCCGATTTGATAAGCCCGTTTCGTTGTACATTGTAGACCAAACTTAAGATGTTTAACAGTGAAACAAAATACGAAACATAGGTGAGCTGTTTAAACCAGTGTTGCCAAAAAAATAATTGCTAAAAAAATCACCCTTTATTTTTTTCAAAGTTGCCTGCGTCCGTGTTAAGTTGCCTCGTTACACGCTATTTCGTTTAACGCTGCAATTTATTGGAACGTATTACTTACTTACTTAATTGGCCATAACAACCCGATTAAAGGATTTCGGCCTGCCATAAAATGGTCGTCAACTTTAGAGGGGATCTTTGTAGAGGCTATTGTTTTGGTTTTCATTGGATATAATTTTTACGTGGTGGGTTCCAAGCCCTACGCACAACCCGAATTTAACGTCCAGGGGATTGGACCTCGCTGCACGCATTAGTTAGCATCTAGCGGGTGCTAGAATGCCATCCAGGGGGGGCCACGAGAAGGCTGCGTGTCAACTTGAATACAGCAAGACAAGGATCGCCCTGGTGGTCGCCATGTTGGAACGTATACCCCTCGTTAAGCGGGGTCTTACTGTATAATGTTATCTCTCTTTCGCTTTCTCTCTCTCTCTTTATCTCTCTCCTTTTCCAAGAATGATGCCCGAAAACTTTATTTTGTAATTTGAATTTCTTGCATATTTTAAGGGGAGGGATTTGTTTGAAATAATTTTCCAAAAGCATCTTAAATTATTAGAAATTGTTTGTTATTGTAAAACCAAAATGGGGCAAAATAGGAATCTATTGATTTTACTGTTGTTGTTGCTGTTGTTGTTGTTGTTATCAAAGCATTACTACAAATGAAAGGCGTAAAATGGGAATAAAATTTTTAATAAAACATTTCAAAATAATAATACTTAGGACTTAGGCAGGTCAACCAGTAAAATATGGCCTGTTATCAACAGGTGTGGATATTAATTTTTATTGTCTTTCGATATTTTTTTTTATTGTTTTAAAAACTAACAAAAATTTAAAAAAAATTCTTTTCAAAAGAACTGCAGTATTTTTATAAATCCTGTTGCTAGTCCATAATATTTAATTGCTTTTGGAATCAACACCTATGTACGTAAGAGGGACATAAAAACTCTCTCACCTAGAAAAAAGAGATTTTCTTAAATCAATTTGTTTTTACGAATACGTCTTGTGGAAATATGTTGTGTTGGACTTTTACACTCGCCCCCGATAACGAGAATTGTAAAATGAAGCCATTGCACGAATCCAAGGCTGTTGGGATATCTTTTGTGGGAAGCCATATCCTCCGTAATTTGTTTACAATTTGAGCCTTTGTTCGCAAGAATAAAATTTAGTGACCCCCGTTATAAGAGCCACGCTGCCAAACCAATGGCTAGGTGATGAGCCTTTCCGTTTCAAGAAATCAGTTCAAATAACTTCTGAGATGACAGTGCATACCGCATATCATTTTAAGGCTTAGATAACTGTTTCCTAACAAAGTGAAATTATTATGTTACGTTATGTAATTGGCTGATTAAGTTTGAGAGCATGTTGAGCCATGACGTCACTTGTCCTAGAGATCAAGGAGTTAAAAGGTTAAACGTCTAAGCAAAACTAAAATTAATCTTACATACATACATACGTAATTGGCCATTACAACCCTTCAGTCAGGATTACGACCTAGCTTCTCACACCACTTATGTTGTGTGCGTTAATTTTATACATGAGTGGCGGGACCTACAGTTTAAAGTCGACTCCGAACGACAGATTTTTGAGAAGCTTTTCATGGCAATTTTTACTCTCAGAGTCTTTGCCAGAAATCTGCTGAGAGGAAGTCGCCGAAGAAATATTTTTCGTTTTGATGTCTGACCTGGGATTCGAACCCGGGCCTTTTGTCTAATAAGCCAACACACTACCCACTAGACCACGGCGACTTCATCATTAATCTTTTCGTTACGATAGTTGGCCTGAAGTAAAGAATCTAAAGAAAAACTCAGATCAGGTATCAATCAGCTGTCCTTAGCCATTTTATTACGAACCACCGGAGGACTTCAGTGTTGTCTTTATGGCAGGAAGAGAGAGAGAGAGAGATCAAATCTCTGAACCAAGATATTTAATCTACTACCAACATAAGCTTGATAGTCATAGAGTTGGTGCTCTATAGCCTCCAATTTTTTCGTATCATTTAGCTGGCCTTAGCCATCTTATTACGAACCACCGAAGGGCTTCAGTGTTGCCTCCAAGACAGGAAGAGAGAGCGAGAGAAAGAGAGAGAGATCAAATCCTCAATAAATCTCTGAATCAAGATATTTAATCTTCTACCAACATAAGCTTGATAGTCATAGAGTTGGTGCTCTATAGCCTCCAACTTTTTCGTATCTTTTAGCTGCCCTTAGCCACCTAATTTTGAACCACAAGAGGGCTTCAGTGTCGTCTTCAAAACAGGAAGAAAGACCAAGATATTTAATCTTCTACCAACATAAGCTTGATAGTCACAGAGTCAGTGCTCTATAGCCTTCAACTTCTTCGAGTCTTCCCGTACTCTGCGATAGTTGTGTTCTCTGGGTCCATCGTAGATCTTTGTCAACACTCTTGTCATGCCCTGGCAATTCTCTGTAATAAAATTCCGCCAACACTTTAAAAGTTCTATTGTCCTACCACTACCGATTGGCAGCTAAAGACTTTGGGACCTGCAACATAGCGATTTCTTCTCTCAGCGCATTTGCTTCATCTCTGTAATACGTCTTTCGATGAGGCAATGAATCACCCTTAAGAAAGTCTGATTGTCAACAGAAATCATGTAAGAATTCGCGTATGAAGAAACGAGTGGAATTATGGTCTAAAGAGCTTTTAAAATAGAAAATATCTTTGCCTGAAGATGTCAATTGCTGTCAAATCTATAATGTAAGACTCCAGCATCCATACATGCATACATAATTGGTCATTGCAACCCTTCAGTCAGGATTACGACCTAGCTTCTCACACCACTTATGTTGTGTACTAATTTTATACAAAAGTGGCGAAATCTACATTTGTTTAACGTTGATTGTTCTTATTTTTGTATGGGGTTTGAACTGCGGCCTCACGTCTAATACTACAGCACCCATGCCTCAATTTAATTTCGTTCCTGATATAATTACAGAGAAGCAAGATATTGTACTACACTTTAAAGCCTTCTATTAATAATTTATTATCCAAAATTCTTTAGAATCTTTGTATATTTCATATTATCGATAAAGTTTCTTAAAAAGTGTTTAAAATTTTGTCACATAAAATATTTGCTGGGGCAAAACTTTACTTGAAAAATTTATTGAAAAAAAAAAAGTTTATCGCCTTCCCTTGTTCTACTTTCGTTTTTTTTATTAATTTTTTCTTTTTCCCCCATTTTGTATGGGTTTTTTATTGATAATTATTGCACATTTTCATAATTAAACAGTCTTTTAACTTTCTTCACCTCTTAATGACTCTCTCTTAACCCTCCCGCCCTTCCCCTTCTACCCCAGTATCATTCACTAATAAGATTATCTGAAGAAGTTTTAAAATTTCCTGCACTCTTTGCAAGTTAATCGAGTAAGAGCAACAAAACTTTGAATTGTTTTCATATATCGTGTGAACATGAAGTGAAATTTAACACCCCGAACACTTAAACACTTGTCCTCCAGAGAGAGAGAGAGATTCGAGTCAACAGTGTGAGTGAGTGAAGGAAGTGTAAGTGAAAGCGGGTGTTCTTTACTAAATTACCGAAAAATAACTTAATTTTACTGGTGCTCGTTTAGTTTTTTGTGCCTTTTTTGTGTCTTTTTGTTGTTTAAAAAGTTTTCAAAAATAGTTTTCGTTTAATTTAAATGAATTACAACAACAAAAGCATAACAAAAATTCAAGAAGAAACAGTAGAAAACAGCATCACAACTCTAATCCTCATAGCAGAGGAGCCACAAAGCATTTTGAAATAGCCAAAAGCAAAATCAAGACATCAAGACAACAAAATAGAGCAGAACTCTCTCTGCTGCTAAGACTAAGGCTAAGGCTATGGCTGATGCTGCTGCTGCTGCTGCTGCTGCTGCTCTTTTAATCAAATTTTTGTTGAGCAAAAAAAAAAAAAAAAAATCCCAACCATGACCAGAACTATATGCGATTAATAATAGGAAACCAAATCCCCCCCCTCAAAAAAAAAAAAAAAATGATGACTAAAAACGGGAAGTGGAAATAGACTAGCAAGGAAGAAACAAAACAAAACAACACGAAAAAAAGTAAAGAAAAGATGCCCTAAAACAAGTTTTTTTTTATTTCTTTATTGTGTTGCTGGCCCAGATAGATACATTGAAACAAACAAGCCCAGATTGTTATGTGATGATAAAAAAAAATTCCCAAAAAAACAAGAACAAAAAAAATGTATAAGAAACAAGTCCAAGACACAAACAAATACAACAACAACGATAGGAACAGGCAACAACAATAGGACATTAAGTAAAATGTTTTAGCCATACAATAAAAAGAGCAAAGTTGAACTCACAACAACAACAACAACAACCACAACAACAATATAAATAATAAGAATCATAATAATAATAAAAGCAACAACAACAAAACAACAGCAACATCAACAAAAAATAAAAACAAATTAAATTGTTTTCAAAACACGAACGAATTTCCTTGGCATTGTAATTTAAATAACGTCTTAACCCCTACAAGGCTTTCACAAACCGCCAACAATCAGGCAATGTTGTCAGATGAAGCCAATTACCAATTGCCAAGGGTTTAACGGAACGGAGGCGTCTGCAACATTAACCTGAAAGCCATTTCGACCAGTTTTCACCCGGTGTACTCAGGTAATAGAATGCAAGAAACGTCAGCCCACTTGCGTCATCTTCACAATCGATCTTCCAAACATAGCCAAGGTCGCGCCAAATCGTCAATCTCGCCTTCTCACATTAGCAAGTATCCAGCGGATGTTGAGTACCAGTACCCGGGGAGCGCCTGATCTAAGATACGGAGGCTATAAGCTGCTTGGCATGTACCTGCAAGGATATCACTGGGTTTTGCCAAGTTAAAACCGGACAGTGGCGTTGCCTTGCAGTTACATACCCGCTCCCCCATGTGGATCTTTTAACATCATCTATATAAACGGTAGCAATAAAAGCCGGGATAAGGTCCTCGTTGCAATCGCTACTAGATTCTTACAAGGCATAACATAAGGTAGTCTTATCCTCTAATTAAATTCATTGTTTAAAACTGAAACTACTTTGTGCCGCTAGGCAGTAGGAACTGCTTTGTCAAGGTGTCCACCATTGAGTATGTTCTATGTAGAAAGTAGAAAACTACTACTATCCATACCAGCCAGCCTGTTACTCTGGTCAGCTATGCAGCTTTACTAGGAATACAAGCCAGATCTACTTGATGTACTAGCCTATCTAACCAGATCTACTAGCCATACTAGAAAGCTAGCCCAGCTCTACTTGTTATACTAGCCAGCTATATAAGTCAACTATGCAGCTCTCCCAGCTATATTAACCGTCTCTACTAGCTTTACTGGCAAGCTAACCGTCTCTCCTAGGTATACTAGCCAGCTAGTCATCTCTGCTAGCTATAGGAGCCACCAATACTAGTCATCTCTAGCAGCTTTACGAGCCGGCTGATAGTTTAATGAACCAGCTAGTAGCTTTATGAGCCAGGTAGTAGTTCTATAAGACAACAGTTTAATGAGCCAGTTAATTGTTATTTATGAGCTAGCTAACAGTTTAATGAGCCAAATTTAATGAGCCAATTTATGAGCCAGATATAATTTTAATGAGCCAGCTAGTAGCTTTATGAGCCAGCTAACAGTTTATTGAGCCAGCTACCAGTTTAATGCGCTGAATAACTGTTTAATGAGTTTAATGACCCACCTATTAGTTTAATGAACTAGTGGCTTTATGAGAAAGCTAACAGCTTAATGAGCCAACTTGTTGTTTTATGAGCCTGCTAGCGGATTTATGAGCTACTAACAGTTCAATAAGTAAGCTAGTAGCTTTATGAGCCTGACTACTGTTTAATGAGCCAGCTAGCAGTTTTATGAGCCAGCTAGTTACTCAGTGTGCCAGAAAATATTTAATGAGCAAGCTGGTCATTTTATGAGCAGCTATTAGTTTAATGAGTAAGATAATATTTTAATGAGCCAGATAACAGTTTTTTGAGCCATATAACATTTTAATGAGCCAGACAGTACCTTTATGAGCCAAATAACAGTTTAATGAGCAAGATAGTAGCCTTATGCGCTAGATATTAGTTTATTGAGCCTTCTAGTAGTTCTATGAGCCAGCTAACATTTCGATGAGTCAGCTAGTAGCTTTATGAGCCAGTAACAGTTTAATGAGCCAAACAACTGCTTAATGAGCCAGCTAGTAGCTTTATGTGCCGAATACAAGTTAAATGAGCCAGCTAACAGTTTAATGAGCCAGATAAATCTTT
This sequence comes from Sarcophaga peregrina, assembly GCA_014635995.1. NCBI lineage: Eukaryota > Metazoa > Arthropoda > Insecta > Diptera > Sarcophagidae > Sarcophaga > Sarcophaga peregrina. The sequence goes on from CM025793.1 coordinate 39,528,616, forward strand.
ATTGAGCCAGCTATTCGATTAATGAGCCTTCTAGTAACTCTATGAGCCCGCTAGCAGTTCAATGAGCCAGCTAGTTGCTCTATATGCCAGCTAACAGAGTAATGAGCCAGATAACTGTTTAATGAGCCAGATATTAGTTTATTGATCGTTTTAGTAGCTCTATGAGCCAACTAACAGTTCAATGAGCCAGCTAGTTGCTCTATGTGCCAGCCAACTGTTCAATGAGCCAGCTAGTTGCTCTATATGCCAGCTGACAGTTTAGTGAGCCAGATAACTGTTTAATGAGCCAGCCATTAGTTTAATGATCGTTTATAGCTCTATGAGACCACCAACAGTTCAATGATCCAGCTACTATCTTTATGACCAGTAACCGTTTAATGAGTGCGGCTAGTATCTTATTAGCCATCTAAGCAGTTTTTTTGAGCCAGATACATTTTAAATGAGGCGTCTAGTAAGTATTTTAATATGTGCCAAATACAGATAACAGTTTTTTGAGCCATATAACATTTTAATGAGCCAGACAGTACCTTTATGAGCCAAATAACAGTTTAATGAGCAAGATAGTAGCCTTATGAGCTAGATATTAGTTTATTGAGCCTTCTAGTAGTTCTATGAGCCAGCTAACATTTCGATGAGTCAGCTAGTAGCTTTATGAGCCAGTAACAGTTTAATGAGCCAAACAACTGCTTAATGAGCCAGCTAGTAGCTTTATGTGCCGAATACAAGTTAAATGAGCCAGCTAACAGTTTAATGAGCCAGATAAATCTTTATTGAGCCAGCTATTCGATTAATGAGCCTTCTAGTAACTCTATGAGCCCGCTAGCAGTTCAATGAGCCAGCTAGTTGCTCTATATGCCAGCTAACAGAGTAATGAGCCAGATAACTGTTTAATGAGCCAGCTATTAGTTTATTGAGCCTTCTAGTAGTTCTATGAGCCAGCTAACAGTTCAATGAGCCAGCTAGTAGCTCTATGTTCCAGCTAACAGTTCGATGAGCCAGCTAGTAGCTTTATGAGCCAGTAACAGTATAATGAGCCAGACAACTGTTTAATGAGCCAGCTAGTATCTTTATGAGCCAGCTAACAGTTTAATGAACCAAATAACAGTTTATTGAGCCAGCTAGTAGCGCAATGAGCCAAACAACTGTTCAATGAGCCAGCTAGTAGCTTTATGAGCCAGCTAACAGTTTAATGAGCCAGATAACTCTTTATTGAGCCAGCTATTCGATTAATGAGCCAGTAACAGCTTAATGAGCCAGATAATATCCTTATTAGCCAGCTAGCAGTTTAATGAGCCAAATAACAGTTTTTGAGCCAGATAACATTTTAATGAGCCGGCTAGTAGCTTTTTGAGCCAGATAACTCTTTATTGAGCCAGCTATTCCATTAATGAGTCAGTAACAGTTTAATGAGCCAGCTAGTAGTTTTTGAGCCAGATAACATTTTAATGAGCCAGGTAACAGTATTATGAGCCAAGTAAAATGTTAATGAGCCAGCTAGTTGTTTTATGTGCCAAATAGCAGTTTAATGAGCCAGCTAACCGTTTTTTGAGTCAGATAGCATTTTAATGAGCTACTAGTCAGCTATTAGTTTAATGAGCCACATAACAGTTTTTTGAGCCAGCTAGTGGCGCAATGAGCCATTCAGCAGCTTAATGAGCCAGCTAACAGTTTAATGAGCCAGATAACTCTTTATTGAGCCAGCTGTTCGATTAGTGAGCCGTTTAGTTGCTCTATGAGCCCGCTAACAGTTCGATGACTCAGCTAGTTGCTCTATGTGCTAGCTAATGGTTCAATGAGCCAGCTAGTAGCTTTAGGAGCCAGCTAGCAGTTTAATGAGCCAAATAACAGTTTAATGAGCCAAATAAGACTTTATTGAGCCAGCTAGAAGCGCAATGAGCCAAACAACGGTTTAATGAGCCAGCTCACAGTTTAGTGAGCCAGATAACTCTTTATTGAGCCTGCTATTCGATTAATGAGCCAGTAACAGTTTAATGAGCCAGCTAGTATCATTATTAGCCAGCTAGCAGTTTAATGAGCCAAATAACAGTTTTTGAGCCAGATAACATTTTAATGAGCCGGCTAGTAGCTTTTTGAAGCTAACAGTTTAATGAGCCAAATAACAGTTTATTGAGCCAGCTAGCAGCTTTATGAGCCAAATAACAGTTTAATGAGCAAGATAGTAGCCTTATGAGCCAGATAACTGTTTAATGAGCCAGCTATTAGTTTATTGAGCCTTCTAGTAGTTCTATGAGCCAGCTAACAGTTCGATGAGTCAGCTAGTTGCTCTATGTGCTAGCTAACGGTACAATGCGCCAGTTAGTAGCTTTATGAGCCAGCTAACAGTTTAATGAGCCAGATAACTCTTTATTGAGCCATCTGTTCGAATACTGAGCCTTCTAGAAGCTCTCTGAGCCCGCTAGCAATTTAATGAGCCAGCTAGTTGCTCTATATGCCAGCTGACAGGGTAATGAGCCAGATAATTGTTTAATGATAAACAGATATTAGTTTATTGAGCCTTCTAGTAGTTCTATGAGCCAGCTAACAGTTCGAGAGCCAGCTAGTTGACTCTATGTGCTAGCTAACGGTTCAATGCGCCAGCTAGTAGCTTTATGAGCCAAGCTAACAGTTTAATGAGCAAAATACCAGTTTATTGAGCCAGCTAGTAGCGCAAATGAGCCAACAAGTGCTTAATAGCCAGCTTAGTAGCTTAAATGAGCCAGTTCACAGTTTAATGAGCCCAGATAACTCTTTATTGAGCCAAAATATTCGATTAATGAGCGGAGTAACAGTGTAAATGAGCCAGCTAAGTATCTTTATTAGCAGACTAGCAGTTCAATTATCCAAATAACAAGTTTTTTGAGCCAGATAACACATGAATGAGCCAATAACAGTTTATTAAGACCGTATAGCAGCTTTATGAGCTACTGACAGATATAATACCTTAGCCAGATAACTCTTTTATCAGTTTAATGAGCAAGATAGTAGCCTTATGAGCCAGATAACTGTTTAATGAGCCAGCTATTAGTTTATTGAGCCTTCTAGTAGTTCTATGAGCCAACTAACAGTTCGATGAGTCAGCTAGTTGCTCTATGTTCGAGCTAACGGTTCAATGCGCCAGTTAGTAGCTTTATGAGCCAGCTAACAGTTTAATGAGCCAGATAACTCTTTATTGAGCCAGCTATTCGATTAATGAGCCAGCTCACAGTTTAATAGCCAGATAACTCTTTATGAGCCAGCTAGCAGTTTAATGAGCCAGCTAGTTGCTCTATATGCCAGCTGACAGTTTAATGAGCCAGATAACTGTTTAATGAGCCAGCTATTAGTTTATTGAGCCTTCTAGTAGTTCTATGAGCCAGCTAACAGTTCGATGAGCCAGCTAGTTGCTCTATGTGCTAGCTAACGGTTCAATGAGCTAGCTAGTAGCTTTATGAAACAGCTAACAGTTTAATGAGCCAAATAACAGTTTATGAGCCAGCTAGTAGCGCAATTGAGCCAAACAACGTGTTAATGAGCCAGCTAGTAGCTTTAGAGGCCAGCTCACAGTTTAATGAGCCAGATAACTCTTTATTGAGCCAAATATCGATTAATGAGCGGTAACAGTTTAATGAGCCAGCTAGTATCTTTATTAGTCAGCTAGCAGTTCAATTAGCCAAATAACAGTTTTTGAGCCAGATAACATTTTAATGAGGCGGCTAGTGGCTTTTTGAGCCAGCTGGACAGTTTAATTAGCCAGATAACTCTTTATTGAGCCAGGTATTCGATAATGAGCCAGTAACAGTTTAATGAGCCAGCTAGTAATCTTTAGGACCCTGCTAGCAGTTTTTGAGCCAGATAACATGTTTAATGAGCCGGGCTAGTAGCTTTTTGAGCCAGCTCACAGTTTAATAAAAGCCAGATTACGCTGTAGTGACCCAGGTATTCATTAATAGCCAGATAGTATCTTTATGAAGGCCAGCTAGTAGTTGTATGAGCCAGCTAACAGTTTAATGAGCCAAATAACAGTTTATTGAGCCAGCTAGTATCTTTATGAGCCAGCTCACAGTTTAATGAGCCAGATAACTCTTTATTGAGCCAGGTATTCGATTAATGAGCCAGTAACAGTTTAATGAGCCAGCTATTAGTTTAATGAGCCAAATACAGTTTAATGAGCCACCTAATAGCTTTATGAGCCAGCTGACAGTTTAATGAGCCAGATAACTCTTTATTGAGCCAACTATTCGATTAATGAGCGAGTAACAGTTTAATGAGCCAGCTAGTAGCTTTATGAGCCACCTGACAGCTTTATGAGCCACCTAACAGCTTTATGAGCCAGTAACAGTTAATGAGCCAGATAACATTTTAATGAGGCGGCTAGTGGCTTTTTGAGCCAGCTCACAGTTTAATTAGCCAGATTACTCTTTATTGAGCCAGCTAGTATCTTTATGATCCAGCGAACAGTTTAATGAGCCAGCCAGTATCTTTATGAGCCAGCTAGCAGTTTTTGAGCCAGATAACATTTTAATGAGCCGGCTAGTAGCTTTTTGAGCCAGCTATTAGTTTAATGAGCCACGTAACAGTATAATGAACCAAGTACAATTTTAATGAGTCAGGTAGTTGTTTTATGAGCCAAATAACAGTTTAATGAGCCAGCTAACAGTTTAATGGGCCAGATAACTGTTTAATGAGCCAGCTAGTAGCTTTATGTGCCGCATACAAGTTTAATGAGCCAGCTAATAGCTTTTTGAGCCAGCTATTAATTTAATGAGCCAGGTAATAGTATAATGAGCCAAGTAAAATTTTAATAAGCCAGCTAGTAGTTTTATGAGCCAAATAACAGTTTAATGAGCCAGTTAAAAGTTTAATGGGCCAGATAACTGTTTAATGAGCCTGCTATTAGTTTAATGAGCCTTCTAGTATCTATGTGCCAGCTAACAGTTCGATGAGCCAGCTAGTAGCTTTATGAGCCAGTAACAGTTTGATGAGCCAGACAACTGTTTAATGAGCCAGCTAGTAGCACAATGAGCCAGCTAGCTGCTTTATGAGCCAGCTCACAGTTTAATGAGCCAGATAACTCTTTATTGAGCCAGGTATTCCATTAATGAGCCAGCTCACAGTGTAATGAGCCAGCTCACAGTGTAATGAGCCAAATAACAGTTTATTGAGCCAGATAGCAGCTTTATGAGCCAAATAACAGTTTAATGAGCAAGATAGTAGCCTTATGAGCCAGATAACTGTTTAATGAGCCAGCTATTAGGTTATTGAGCCTTCTAGTAGTTCTATGAGCCAACTAACAGTTCGATGAGTCAGCTAGTTGCTCTATGTTCGAGCTAACGGTTCAATGCGCCAGTTAGTAGCTTTATGAGCCAGTAACAGTTAAATGAGCCAGATAACGCTTTATTGAGCCAGCTATTCCATTCATGAGCCAGTAACAGTTTAATGAGCCAAATAACAGTTTATAGAGCCAGCTAGTAGCTTTATGAGCCAGCTCACAGTTTAATGAACCAGATAACTCTTTATTGAGCCAACTATTCGATTAATGAGCCAGCTAGTATCTTTATGAGCCAGCTAGCAGTTTTTGAGCCAGATAACATTTTAATGAGCCGGCTAGTGGCTTTTTGAGCCAGCTATTCGATTAATGAGCCAGCTCACAGTTTAATGAGCCAGATAACTCTTTATTGAGCCAACTATTCGATTAATGAGCCAGCTAGTAGCTTTATGAGCCAGTAACAGTTAATGAGCCAGCTCACAGTTTAATGAGCCAGTAACAGTTAATGAGCCAGCTAGTATCTTTATGAGCCAGCTAGCAGCTTTATGAGCCAGTAACAGTTTAATGAGCCAAATAACAGTTTTTGAGCCAGATAACATTTTAATGAGCCGGCTAGTGGCTTTTTGAGCCAGCTCACAGTTTAATTAGCCAGATAACTCTTTATTGAGCCAGGTATTCCATTAATGAGCCAGCTAACAGTTTAATGAGCCAGTAACAGTTTAATGAGCCAGCTAGTATCTTTATGAGCCAGCTAACAGTTTAATGAGCCAGGTAACAGTATAATGAGCCAAGAAAAATTTTAATGAGCCAGGTAACAGTATTATGAGCCAAGTAAAATTTTAATGAGCCAGCTAGTAGTTTTATGAGCCAAATAACAGTTTAATGAGCCAGATAACATTTTAATGAGCCAGCTAAAAGTTTAATGAGCCAGTTAATATTTTAATGGGCCAGATAACTGTTTAATGAGCCTGCTATTAGTTCAATGAGCCAGCTCACAGTTTAATGAGCCAGATAACTCTTTATTGAGCCAGCTATTAGTTTAATGAGCCAATAACAGTTTATTGAGCCAGCTAGCAGTTTAATGAGCCAGTAACAGTTTAATGAGCCAGCTCACAGTTTAATAAGCCAGATAACTCTTATTGAGCCAGGTATTCGATTAATGAGCCAGTAACAGTTAATGAGCCAGCTAAAAGTTTAATGAGCCAAATAACAGTTTTTGAGCCAGATAACATTTTAATGAGCCAGCTAGCAGCTTTATGAGCCAAATAACAGTTTTTGAGCCAGATAACATTTTAATGAGCCGGCTAGTAGCTTTTTGAGCCAGCTCACAGTTTAATGAGCCAGATAACTCTTTATTGAGCCAGGTATTCCATTAATGAGCCAGTAACAGTTTAATGAGCCAGCTAGTATCTTTATGAGCCAGCTCACAGTTTAATGAGCCAGATAACTCTTTATTGAGCCAACTATTCGATTAATGAGCGAGTAACAGTTTAATGAGCCAGCTAGTATCTTTATTAGCCAGCTAGCAGTTTAATGAGCCAAATAACAGTTTTTGAGCCAGATAACATTTTAATGAGCCGGCTAGTGGCTTTTTGAGCCAGCTCACAGTTTAATTAGCCAGATAACTCTTTATTGAGCCAGGTATTCGATTAATGAGCCAGTAACAGTTTAATGAGCCAGCTAGTATCTTTATGAGCCAGCTCACAGTTTAATGAGCCAGATAACTCTTTATTGAGCCAGGTATTCGATTAATGAGCCAGTAACAGTTTAATGAGCCAGCTAGTATCTTTAGGAGCCAGCTGGCAGTTTAATGAGCCAGCTAGCAGTTTTTGAGCCAGATAACATTTTGATGAGCCGGCTAGTAGCTTTTTGAGCCAGCTCACAGTTTAATAAGCCAGATAACTCTTTATTGAGCCAGGTATTCGTTTAATGAGCCAGATAACTGTTTAATGAGCCCCTGACTGTTTAATGAGCCAGCTAGTATCTTTATGAGCCAGCTCACAGTTTAATGAGCCAGATAACTCTTTATTGAGCCAACTATTCGATTAATGAGCGAGTAACAGTTTAATGAGCCAAATAACAGTTTTTGAGCCAGATAACATTTTAATGAGCCAGTAACAGTTTAATGAGCCAGATAACATTTTAATGAGCCAGCTAGTAGTTTTATGAGCCAAATAACAGTTTAATGAGCCAGCTATTAGTTTAATGAGCCGGATAACAGTTTAATGAGCCAAATTACATTTTATGAGCCAGCAGGTAGCTTTTTGAGCCAGCTAATAGTTTAATGAGCCAGCTAGTATCTTATGAGCCAGCTAACAGTTTAATGAGCCAGCTAGTAGCTTTATGAGCCAGTAACAGTTTAATGAGCCAATAACAGTTTATTGAGCCAGCTATTAGTTTAATGAGCCAGATAACTGTTTAATGAGCCAGCTAGTAGCTTTATGAGCCACCTGACAGTTTTATGAGCCAGCTAACAGTTTAATGAGCCAGATAACTCTTTATTGAGCCAGGTATTCGATTAATGAGCCAGCTAGTATCTTTATGAGCCAGATAACTCTTTATTGAGCCAACTATTTGATTAATGAGCGAGTAACAGTTTAATGAGCCAGCTAGTATCTTTATGAGCCAGCTGACAGTTTAATGAGCCAAATAACAGTTTTTGAGCCAGATAACATTTTAATGAGCCAGCTAGTAGCTTTATGAGCCACCTAACAGTTTATGAGCCAGCTCACAGTTTAATTAGCCAGATAACTCTTTATTGAGCCAGGTATTCGATTAATGAGCCAGCTAGTATCTTTATGATCCAGCTAACAGTTTAATGAGCCAAATAACTGTTTATTGAGCCAGCTACTAGCGCAATGAGCCAGTAACAGTTTAATGAGCCAGCTAGTATCTTTATGAGCCAGCTAACAGTTTAATGAGCCAAATAACAGTTTATTGAGCCAGCTAGTAGCGCAATGAGCCAGATAACTGTTTAATGAGCCAGCTAGTATCTTTATGAGCCAGCTCACAGTTTAATGAGCCAGATAACTCTTTATTGAGCCAGGTATTCGATTAATGAGCCAGTAACAGTTTAATGAGCCAGATAGTATCTTTATGAGCCAGATAACTCTTTATTGAGCCAACTATTTGATTAATGAGCAAGTAACAGTTTAATGAGCCAAATAACAGTTTTTGAGCCAGATAACATTTTAATGAGCCGGCTAGTGGCTTTTTGAGCCAGCTCACAGTTTAATTAGCCAGATAACTCTTTATTGAGCCAGGTATTCCATTAATGAGCCAGTAACAGTTTAATGAGCCAGCTAGTATCTTTATGAGCCAGCTAGCAGTTTTTGAGCCAGATAACATTTTAATGAGCCAGGTAACAGTATTATGAGCCAAGTAAAATTTTAATGAGCCAGCTAGTTGTTTTATGAGCCAAATAGCAGTTTAATGAGCCAGCTAATAATTTAATGGGCCAGTTAATATTTTAATAGGCCAGATAACTGTGTAATGAGCCTGCTATTAGTTCAATGAGCCAGCTCACAGTCTAATGAGCCAGATAACTCTTTATTGAGCCAGCTATTCGATTAATGAGCCAGTAACAGTTTAATGAGCCACCTAGTACCATTATTAGCCAGCTAGCAGTTTAATGAGCCAATTAACAGTTTATTGAGCCAGCTAGCAGCACAATGAGCCAGCTAGCAGCTTTATGAGCCAAATAACAGTTTTTGAGCCAGATAACATCTTAATGAGCTGGCTAGTAGCTTTTGGAGCCAGCTATTAGTTTAATGAGCCAGGTAACAGTATAATGAGCCAAGAAAAATTTTAATGAGCCAGCTAGTAGTTTTATGAGCCAAATAACAGTTTAATGAGCCAGTTAATATTTTAATGGGCCAGATAACTGTTTAATGAGCCTGCTATTAGTTCAGTGAGCCAGTTAGTAGCTCTATGTGCCAGCTAACAGTTCGATGAGCCAGCTAGTATCTTTATGAGCCAGCTAACAGTTTAATGAGCCAAATAACAGTTTATTGAGCCAGCTAATAGCGCAATGAGCCAAACTACAGTTTAATGAGCCAGCTAGTAGCTTTATGTGCCAAATACAAGTTTAATGAGCCACCTAATAGCTTTATGAGCCAGCTGACAGTTTAATGAGCCAGATAACTCTTTATTGAGCCAACTATTCGATTAATGAGCGAGTAACAGTTTAATGAGCCAGCTAGTATCTTTATTAGCCAGCTAGCCAAATAACAGTTTTTGAGCCAGATAACATTTTAATGAGCCGGCTAGTGGCTTTTTGAGCCAGCTCACAGTTTAATTAGCCAGATTACTCTTTATTGAGCCAGCTATACCATTAATGAGCCAGTAACAGTTTAATGAGCCAGCCAGTATCTTTATGAGCCAGCTAGCAGTTTTTGAGCCAGATAACATTTTAATGAGCCGGCTAGTAGCTTTTTGAGCCAGCTATTAGTTTAATGAGCCACGTAACAGTATAATGAACCAAGTACAATTTTAATGAGTCAGGTAGTTGTTTTATGAGCCAAATAACAGTTTAATGAGCCAGCTAACAGTTAAATGGGCCAGATAACTGTTTAATGAGCCAGGCTAGTAGCTTTATGTGCCGCATACAAGTTTAATAAGGCCAGCTAATAGCTTGGTATGTAGCTTTTTGAGCCAGCTATTAATTTAATGAGCCAGGTAATAGTATAATGAACCAAGTACAATTTTAATGAGTCAGGTAGTTGTTTTATGAGCCAAATAACAGTTTAATGAGCCAGCTAACAGTTTAATGGGGTCAGATAACTGTTTAATGAGCCTTCTAGTATCTATGTGCCAGCTAACAGTTCGATGAGCCAGCTAGTAGCTTTATGAGCCAGTAACAGTTTGATGAGCCAGAGAACTGTTTAATGAGCCAGCTCACAGTTTAATGAGCCAGATAACTCTTTATTGAGCCAGGTATTCCATTAATGAGCCAGCTCACAGTGTAATGAGCCAAATAACAGTTTATTGAGCCAGATAGCAGCTTTAGGAGCCAAATAACAGTTTAATGAGCAAGATAGTCGCCTTATGAGCCAGCTCACAGTGTAATGAGCCAAATAACAGTTTATTGAGCCAGATAGCAGCTTTAGAGCCAAATAACAGTTTAATGAGCAAGATAGTAGCCTTATGAGCCAGATAACTGTTTAATGAGCCAGCTATTAGTTTATTGAGCCTTCTAGTAGTTCTATGAGCCAACTAACAGTTCGATGAGTCAGCTAGTTGCTCTATGTTCGAACTAACGGTTCAATGCGCCAGTTAGTAGCTTTATGAGGCAGCTCACAGTTTCATAAGCCACATAACTCTTTATTGAGCCAGGTATTCCATTAATGAGCCAGCTCACAGTGTAATGAGCCAAATAACAGTTTATTGAGCAGATAGCAGCTTTAGGAGCCAAATCACAGTTTAATGAGCAAGATAGTAGCCTTATGAGCCAGATAACTGTTTAATGAGCCAGCTATTAGTTTATTGAGCTTCTAGTAGTTCTATGAGCCAACTAACAGTTCGATGAGTCAGCTAGTTGCTCTATGTTCGAGCTAACGGTTCAATGCGCCAGTTAGTAGCTTTATGAGCCAGTACAGTTTAATGAGCCAGATAACGCTTTATTGAGCCAGCTATTCCATTCATGAGCCAGTAACAGTTTAATGAGCCAAATAACAGTTTATAGAGCCAGCTAGTAGCTTTATGAGCCAGCTCACAGTTTAATGAGCCAGATAACTCTTTATTGAGCCAGGTATTCCATTATTGAGCCAGTAACAGTTTAATGAGCCAGCTAGTATCTTTATAAGCCAGCTAGCAGTTTTTGAGCCAGATAACATTTTAATGAGCCGGCTAGTAGCTTTTTGAGCCACCTCACAGTTTAATAAGCCAGATAACTCTTTATTGAGCCAGGTATTCGATTAATGAGCCAGTAACATTGAGCCAGCTATTCGATTAATGAGCCAGTAACAGTTTAATGAGCCACCTAGTACCATTATTAGCCAGCTAGCAGTTTAATGAGCCAAATAACAGTTTATTGAGCCAGCTAGCAGCACAATGAGCCAGCTAGCAGCTTTATGAGCCAAATAACAGTTTTTGAGCCAGATAACATCTTAATGAGCCGGCTAGTAGCTTTTTGAGCCAGCTATTAGTTTAATGAGCCAGGTAACAGTATAATGAGCCAAGAAAAATTTTAATGAGCCAGCTAGTAGTTTTATGAGCCAAATAACAGTTTAATGAGCCAGTTAATATTTTAATGGGCCAGATAACTGTTTAATGAGCCTGCTATTAGTTCAGTGAGCCAGTTAGTAGCTCTATGTGCCAGCTAACAGTTCGATGAGCCAGCTAGTATCTTTATGAGCCAGCTAACAGTTTAATGAGCCAAATAACAGTTTATTGAGCCAGCTAATAGCGCAATGAGCCAAACTACAGTTTAATGAGCCAGCTAGTAGCTTTATGTGCCAAATACAAGTTTAATGAGCCACCTAATAGCTTTATGAGCCAGCTGACAGTTTAATGAGCCAGATAACTCTTTATTGAGCCAACTATTCGATTAATGAGCGAGTAACAGTTTAATGAGCCAGCTAGTATCTTTATTAGCCAGCTAGCCAAATAACAGTTTTTGAGCCAGATAACATTTTAATGAGCCGGCTAGTGGCTTTTTGAGCCAGCTCACAGTTTAATTAGCCAGATAACTCTTTATTGAGTCAGCTATACCATTAATGAGCCAGGTAACAGTATTATGAGCCAAGTAAAATTTTAATGAGCCAGCTAGTTGTTTTATGAGCCAAATAGCAGTTTAATGAGCCAGCTAATAATTTAATGGGCCAGTTAATATTTTAATGGGCCAGATAACTGTTTAATGAGCCTGCTATTAGTTCAGTGACCCAGCTAGTAGCTCCATGTGCCAGCTAACAGTTCGATGAGCCAGCTAGTAGCTTTATGAGCCAGTAACAGTTTAATGAGCCAAATAACAGTTTATTGAGCCAGCTAGTAGCGCAATGAGCCAAACAACTGTTTAATGAGCCAGCTCACAGTTTAATGAGCCAGATAACACTTTATTGAGCCAGCTATTTGATTAATGTGCCAGTAACAGTTTAATGAGCCAGCTAGTATCTTTATGAGCCAGCTAGCAGTTTTTGAGCCAGATAACATTTTAATGAGCCAGGTAACAGTATTATGAGCCAAGTAAAATTTTAATGAGCCAGCTAGTTGTTTTATGAGCCAGATAACTGTTTAATGAGCCAGCTAGTAGCTTTATGCGCCAAATACAAGTTTAATGAGCCAGCTAATAGCTTTATGAGCCAGCTCACAATTTAATGAGCCAGATAACTCTTTATTGAGCCAGCTATTGGATTAATGAGCCTGTAACAGTTTAATGAGCTAGTTAGTATCTTTATGAGCCAGCTAGCAGTTTTTGAGCCAGATAACATTTTAATGAGCCAGCTAGTAGCTTTATGAGCCAGCTAACAGTTTAATGAGCCACATAACAGTTTATTGAGCCTGCTAGTGGCGCAATGAGCCATTCAGCAGCTTAATGAGCCAGCTAACAGTTTAATGAGCCAGATAACTCTTTATTGAGCCAGCTATTCGATTAATGAGCCAGTAACAGTTTAATGAGCCAGTAACAGTTTAATGAGCCACCTAGTATCATTATTAGCCAGCTAGCAGCACATTGAGCCAGCTAGCAGCTTTATGAGCCAAATAACAGTTTAATGAGCAAGATAGTAGCCTTATGAGCCAGCTAGCAGTTCAATGAGCCAAATAACAGTTTTTGAGCCAGATAACATTTTAATGAGCCGGCTAGTAGCTTTTTGAGCCAGCTATTAGTTTAATGAGGCAGGTAACAGTATAATGAGCCAAGAAAAATTTTAATGAGCCTGCTAGTAGTTTTAGTTTAATGAGCCAGTTAATATTTTAATGGGCCATATAACTGTTTAATGAGCCTGCTATTAATTCAATGAGCCAGCTAGTAGCTCTATGTGCCAGCTAACAGTTCGATGAGCCAGCTAACATTTTAATGACCCAGTTAGTAGCTTTATGTATCAAATACAAGTTTAATGAGTCAGCTAGCAGCTTTATGAGCCAAGTAACACTTTAATGAGCCAGATAACTCTTTATTGAGCCAGCTATTCGATTAATGAGCCTTCTAGTAGCTCTATGAGCCCGCTAGCAGTTCAATGAGCCAGCTAGTTGCTCTATATGCCAGCTGACAGTGTAATGAGCCAGTTAACTGTTTAATGAGCCAGCTATTAGTTCAATGATCGTTTTAGTAGCTCTATGAGCCAACTAACAGTTTAATGAGCCAGTTAGTTGCTCTATGTGCCAGCCAACAGTTCAATGAGCCAGCTTATAGCTTTATGAGCCAGTAACAGTGTAAGGAGCCAGCTAGCAGTTTAATGAGCCAAATAACAGTTTTTAAGCCAGATAATATTTTAGTGAGCCGGTTAGTAGCTTCATGAGCCAGCTATTAGTTTAATGAGCCATATAACAGTTTATTGAGCCAGCTATTAGCTTTATGAGCCAGTTAGTTGCGCTATGAGCCAAATAAGAGTCTAATAAGCCGACTGGTAGCTTATGAGTCAGCTAACACTTCAATGAGCCAGCAAACTGTTTAATGAGCCGGATAACTGTTTAGTGAACCAGATTAACAGTTTAATGGGCAAGCTGGTTGTTTTATGAGCCTGGTAGTAGCTTTATGAGCAACCTAACAGTTCAGTGAGCCAGATAATTTTAATGAGCCAGCTAGTAGCGGTATGAGCCGGATAACTCTTTAATGAGCCAGATTAACAGTTTAATAAGCTAGCTGGTAGCTTTTTGAGCCAGCTAATAGTTTAATGAGCAGGTAACAGTTTAATGAGCCAGTTTACATTTTATTGAGCCAGATTACATTTTTAAAAGGCCTTTAATGAGCTAGATAACAGCTTAATGAGCCAGATAACTGTTTAATGAGTTAGATAACAGTTTTATGAGCCAGCTAGTAGCTTTAGAGCAAGCTAATAGCAACTAAGATAACTAGCTCGAAGCTATACTTTTTTTTTAATTCCTCCTCGTCTCGTGTAGTGTTGTATCCATGCCGGAACTAGGGTGGTATTACTTCAGAGTGGAGTCCTTTTGGCCTCTGCATGCTCATATCCGCGTTCGGATTGCGTATCGAAAGTTGAGGGGGACATCAAATGTCTCCACTATATGCTCTTAAATTGGTTCCCGAATGGAATTTCGTTTGACATGTGTGCCAGTGTCATCTATACATGTTCTGCAGCCTCAAGATTTCTTTTTCTTCAGTCTTAGAATGCGCTCCACGTAATTCGCCACTGAGGCAGATATATTTCCTGCCAAGGCTGTCAATTTCTCGAATACGTTGAAGAGCCCGCATTATATTCTCTTGTTATGCAGAAAATTGTGTTTTTCTCTACAGATATTCAGAGATTTGAAGAACATTCCATGTGAGAGAATTGCTTAAGGGTAAAGCCAGATGCCAGGGCTGCTCCCAGAGTAAGGTATACCAAGCTTGGAGAATGCACAAGTGACTGGGCAAAAACAATTGCACCTGAAAAGAAAAATAAAAGAAATATTTTTGGGTCAAACGTTTTTTTTTTAATGAGCATATGGCAGAACCTTTAACCTCAATCCAAAGGGTTATGGACGCACGTTGAGTGGCTTTAATTTGGCTTCTAAATGAACATTAATTGTGGTGAATAGAGTAACTTCAAGTTCTGGGGACGATAATTGTCCGTTACAATCATTTAATTTGACGCCTTTGGACCTTTTTGTGAGGACCAAAGACTGTGTTTAAGAGACTCAAACTACGGACCAAAAATTGAGAAAAAGTCTGTCAAAACTATCTCAAACCAATCTAGAGGAGGTTGCTATTCAAATGATATTTTGTTTCCCCCTATAAATTTGCCAAAATCATAGATTTTGAACTCGTGAAATGGGTAACTCTTTAATAGGCAAAGAGGGCGAGTGAAAATGACAGTGAGAGTAAGCAAGTATCTAAGAAAAGTTGAAACAAAAGCAACAAAAAATATAAGATTTTCAGTATAAACTCAAAAGAAAATGAAGAAAGAGAACAACAAGAACAACAACAACAACAAATTACAAAGAGGAAAAAGTTAAAAAAAGAGAAAATGAATGTTTAATAATAAATAGCAACGAAATAAATTTGAAACTTTAAAATAAAATTAATAAACCTTGAAGGTAAGAAAGTGGAAACAATAAAACAACAATAATAACAACAATCAGGATACAAACTTCAAAAATAAGCCAATCAACTCATACACACAGTCAACACAGACACACACACACACACAAACATTGGCTCCCTTACCCATTTACTAAGAATTGAATTCGCTTGAGTGTAAGCAAAGCAAAGCAAATTGTATGCAGGGAATGTAAAACAAAAACTTGGGCAATAAATAAAGAATACACGCTTCAAGCTAAACTTTAATGTTTATACCACAAATCCACACTTATACACACACACACACACACACATACACCTAGCCATTAACCTTAACTGTGATGGCACGTACAGACAAATACAGACACGGCACAGGCACAGGAACAGGAAGAGGCCACATTAAAATAAATTTGAAGAATTAAATGGGAAATGTTTGTTTATGACTACAGTTTTAGAAAATCAAAGACAATGGAAATGGAGATAGAAATGGAGATGGTAATGATGAATGATGATTGTGGGCAGAGGATTTAAATTGTTGTATTCTTTACTTTAAATAGTAGTTTCAAACGAGGGTGGATTCTGAAGTTGGCGAAATTTAAATACAAGAAAAGCGTAAAAGTTAGTCTAACCCTGACACCCATGTTGTGTGCGTTAATTTTGATTATAGGCTGACTGACAGAGCCCAAATCCCTTTCGGATAGGTTTTCCAGAAGCCTCCTAAGAGACAGTCTCCGCAAGAAATATTTTTGCCCCAGGTATAGCTTGAACTCTCAAGCTCTTGTCTAATAAGCCAAGGCATTAATCAATAAACTACAGCAACAAAAGCGGCTATTTATGGCATTTTCCATCAAGAATGCTAAACTAAACATCACGCCTTGCGCATGATTTCCCGTTACGATGATGTTGTTGAGCCATTTTAAAGGTTTCCAAGTCTTTTGCACATGCGAAAATGAACATTTCTTCTGAAAAGTGTATGTATGCACTACGCGAAAATAGTTGGCAGCCCTGCAATATAACTTACATTATCCAATTAGCCAATAGGAAAACAATGAAAACAATTTGCGTGACGTCATTGATTCAACATCCGCAGAAAGTTTTAATTTTGTGTGTTCGTGATGGCGTAATCTTTAGTTTATAATTCTTGATTTTTCATAACTCATGACAAAACGGAAAGCAGTTAGAATAGTTTATGCATTCATGAAGGTCGTCACCATACATGGTGTGCCGGACTCTCCCGCTGGTTATACCGACTAAAAACCCGCCTTGTCTCCTCACTAGGGTATCATTCCACCTCGGAGCCACGGTTGTATTACTTCGAGGTGGACCGCTTTTTGGCACCTGTGCCAGTTCCGTCATTGTTAGCCTACGTTCAGGCTCCACTCTTACCTTATTCTACTGTGTCTAGGTCATATTTTTTCCTTCGCAGGACATAGTGCACAAATTGTTTTACTTCGTTTTCTTCAGGTTTCTCTGCTGTTTATCATTTCCAGCATGAGGTTTTGGCACTAATAATGTCGATTTCAGCCTCGGGACTCCGACGTCTTTCGTCCCAGTGACTGCAGCTGAAGAAAGTGTATTCGGCATCGTCTAAAATTTCCTCCTCGTCGTAGATCCAGAATGGTGAGCGGCATTTCCCTATGCGATACAGGTACTCTCTGAAATATCCATGACCGGTTGGCATCTGGGTTATAGCGGTCTACTTCGCCGTTTTTCACGCTTTGCACAATGCCGAGTGTAACAGGGCACTGCCCTTTTGATCGGCATTCTGTCTAATGATTTCTGCCTTTTATTTCATGTGTCAGTGACCTGTTTTTGTCATAAAATGACGGAGTTTTCTGATCCCTCACTAACTGGCATTTTTGACCAAGCTTTCTAATATATAAATTACTAGCAATAGGAAGATTTATTTCAAACTCGTGATGGTTTTCTCTAGAGAATGGTTGACCCCCGTGTAGAATTAAATGCGGTACAACAATGGGCCTAAATGGTGACCTAAGTGGGACCTTTTCCTTCGAGAGGGAAGGTAGACCTTGCCGTTCCTTAAAAACCATTCGAATAGACTCTTATTTGACGTGCAAGTCTAACTATCGGGTACGCCGTCTAACGTTTTTTTTTTTACAACTAGTGCTTATTTCGTGAATGGTAACACTTAGCTCATGTCTAATTTAACAGAAAATTAGTTTTATCCTTCCTCTCAACGAATATGGTTGTCTGTACGCGTTTTCGCTTTGCTAATTGGGTCTGCGAACGAGTTACAGAAGATGACGATTTTGGCAAAAAGAAAGAAAACGTCTTTTCAGATGAAGCTCATTTTGATCTTGGTGGGTATGTATACATAATTGGTCATTACAACCCTTCAGTCAGGATTATTGACCTAGTTTCTCACACCACTTATGTTGTGTGTGTTAATTTTATACATAAGTGGCGGGACCTACGGTTTAAAGCCGACTCCGAACGACAGATTTTTGAGAAACTTTGCATGGCAATTTTATTTTTACTCTCAGAGTTTTTGCCAGAAATCTGCTGAGAAGAAGTCCCCGAAGAAATATTTTTCGTTTTGATGTCTTGCCTAGGACTCGAACCCTGCCTTTACGTCTAATAAGCCAACACACTACCTACTAGACCACGGCGACCCCCAATTGTTGATAATGTGCTTAAAAATTTGACCGATCGTGTAGGCTACTGCATGGCCAGCCGAAGCAGCCATTTGAATGAAATTATTTTCCAATATTAACCGGAAAGGATTGTACTTTCAAATAAAAAAAGAAATTTAAGAAAATTTTCAGTTTTTCAGTTTTTTTAAAGCATTTTCACAAAAAAAAAAAAGAAAAGTTATTTGGCGGACCCTTTATCCTAATATATATCATAAATCTTTCTGTAAGTCTGTTTTTTTGTTTGTTTGTTAGCCAATCACGCCTGAACGCTTGGATCGATTTTCTTGAAATTTGGGATATAGACCGGGCTTATGTCCGTGGAGGTTATAGGGAGAAAAATGAGAAAAATGGGGAAAGAATGGTAATAGGTAATTTTTTACGATTTAGCTTGGTTAAGTTTCCCCAGTGTTTGTTGTTTTGTTCGTTACCCAATCACGCCTGGACCGATTTTCTTGAAATTTGGGGTATAAATCGAACTTTTTTCGGTACAGGTTATAGGCTATAAATCTTTTCAAAATTTTGATCAAAAGGGGAGAAAAAATAGGACAAATGGGGGAAAATGGTAATAGGAGCATTTTTTTAAGTTTCCCTAATAGCTATTAGAGATGTTCCGTATCTAAAGTTGAAAAAGGGGTCCCAAAAGGAAGGAAAGGGGCAAAAAACGGGAATATTAAGAGCATAACCGAATCACGCCTGAACGCTTGAACTGATTTTCTTGAAATTTGGGATATTTCTCGAGCTTTTGTCGGTACAGGTTATGGGCTATAAATCTTTTAAAAATTTTAAATCAAATGGAAAAAAAATGGGAAAAAGGGAGAAAAAATTAGTACTTTATGCATAAATGCTTTATTTTATGGGTTTTAAAAGTATTTTTTTACGATTTAGCTTAGATAAGTTTCCCAAATAGCTATTGGAGGTGTTTTGATTAAAAAGTTGGACCAAGGTGTCCAAAAAGGGAGAAGGGTGTGAAAAACGATTATATTTAGGACTTAGAGTATCAAAAACTGAGTTGTTGAATAAACCGGTTTCCGAATAATTTGAAAAATTTTTAAGAAGCCAGTTTCGAAACCGGATTTTTATTTATTATTATTTTCATAACCCGTGCAATGGCTGGTACACTCTGCTAGTTAGTTTATATTGCATTAGATAACAGCCTACATAATGAATGTCAGTTGTGTTGTGAAAAATAATTTTTTTTTTACGAATGAATAACAGATAAAAATATTTTTTGTTTATTTTGCTAATAAATCATAAAAAATAATTCTTTAAATGGCATTAAAATATTTAAAAACTCATTTAAAAGCGGCTTTTTTTTGGGTTTGTTTTTAATTGTCAATCACTTATAAACTGTGATGGCAATTCACTTGTTTATCATTTATTATTATTATGCTTCTATCATAAATATGAATGTATGTATGGACATATGTGTACGACATAATAAATATTTATTCAAATTTTAAATCCTTATAATTAATGATAACACGTACATAAATCCCGGGCTTATGTTAAATTCAAAAAAAAAAAAAAAATCACAATCAAAATCCCAATAGACTGGCAAAAAACCATCATAAAATGCTAAAGAGAGATTTGATGGAGAAAAATGGAAATAAAAACTAAAAACAGAAAATAAAACAAGAGGAAAAAATAAAAAATTATGTTGAAATGAAAAAATCATTTTAAAAACTATATTTTTTGCCATTTTAAAAGCGAAACTAAAACGTCTGTTTTTGATTCCATTTGATGTTTTTATCGCAGTCGAATTAAAATTAAATCAACTGTATCCCCCCACCGACTGTGTACAGCAAAATAAAACCAACATAGTGAGAGAGAGAGAGAGAGAGAGAGTTAAAGGAAATTGTCATTTTTCCACAACACACACACAACATCCAACATAAGCGTTAAAGCGCAAAATAAAATCCAAAAAGCGAAAGCATATCTCTAATGGATGGATGAAACAGCAGCAGCAACAGCAACAGCAGTCAGCAGTAGTCTCTAGTCAGTGTAACACAAACTGACATCGTTTGTCGCTGGCGCTGTCACTGTCACTGTCATTGTTGTTTTTGTCTCTTTGTGTTGCTGTTAAATTTGATGTCACAATCATTTTTAATGCCATATTTAATATAATAATCATAAAAATAGAAATAAAAATGAAAATAAATATGAATTCGTAAAATCATTTTAGTTTTAACAACATATTTTACACCGTTTTTCTCTTTATTTCTTATTTTCCTTCGCAGGACATAGTGCACAAATTGTTTCCTCCAGGTTTCTCTGCTGTTTATCATATCCATCACGACTTTTGTGGCACTAATAACGCCGATTTCAGCTTCAAGAACCTGACGGTTTTCGTCCCAGTGACTGCAGCCGAATAAAATGTATTCGGCATCGTCTAAAATTTCCTCTTCGTTGTAGATCCAGAATGGTGAGCGACATTTCCCCTATGCGATGCAGGTAATCTCTGAAATATCTATGACCGGTTACCATCTGGGTTATATAAAGGGTGATTTTTTTTGCTATTATCTTTTTGGCAACACTGGTTTTAAACAGCTCACGCACGTTTCATGTTTTGTTTCACTGTCAAACATCTTCAGTTTGGTCTATAATTTCACCATGAATCGTCTTACAAACGAACAAGGCTTGCAAATCGTTTGAATTTTATTATCAAAATGCGTGCCCGGTTAACAAAGAAAGTTCATCGCGCGGTTCTTCCATTTTATGGCCAGTTTAATCGACCCACTGAAGCGGCTATTCGGGCTATTGTGACCTAAATTGCGCATCAAATTTACATTGTTGGACATTAAACCACCAACACGCTTACTTAGAGTGCGAACTGAAGAAATATTGCAGCCAGTAACGGCCAATGTTAATGATGACCATCAATTATCGATTCGTCACCGTTCCCAGCAATTGGGCCTCTGTTACTCAACAACGTGGAAAAATTTTACGGAAAAATTTAGGTGTGAAGGCTTTCAAAATACAGCTGGTGCAAGAATTGAAGCCAACGCAGAATTTTTGGTGAATGGGCTCCTGGAAAGTTGACCGAGGATGCACTTCTTTATCGAAAATTTGTGTTCAGCGATACGTACATGGATACGGAAATAAGTAGAATTTTCGATTTTGGAGTAAAGATCAGCCAGAAGCATTGAAAAAGCTTAGCAATGCATCGAGAAAAAGTCATTGTTTAGTAAGGTTTATTGAGTTGGTCGCATAATGGATCGTACTTTTCAAAGATGCTGCGAATCGTAACGTAACTGTGAATGGTGAGCGCTTAACGTGAGATGGTATCCAACTCTTTTTTGCCCAAAATGCAACAGCTTGACATGTGGTGCCACATGCCACACAGCTCGTGTAACAATGGATTTATTGAGAGGCGATTTCGTTGAACATTTTATTTCACGTTCGGGACCGGTCAATTGGTAGCATAGATCGTGCGATTTAACGCCTTTAGACTATATTTTGTGCGGCTATTTTTAAACCTCATGCCTATACAGACAAGCCCACTTTGGAAAGAATATGCCAAAATTGGACTAAGCGGATGGACCAGTTGAGGCGCAATTGCGGTCAACATTTCCATGAAATAATCTTTAAACATTAAATTATAAGGACCGTACTATCGTTTCAATTAAAGATTTCATGAATTTTTCGGAATTTTATGTTTTTTTTTTTTGAAAAATGTACCTATAGCTTTTAAAAAATCACCCAATAGTAGTATACTTCGCCATTTTACATACTTGCAATTCTAAAATCAGTTTATATATACCCACTAGGGATACCAATCGGAAAATTCCGAATCCCGAGATTTTCGGGATTCACAAAATCCCAAATCCCGGGTTTTTAAAAACTTGTCCCGGGATTTTTCGGGATTGTGAATTCGTATATATTTTGACCCTACAAAAAATTCTATATTACTTCACTCTGATAATACCTTCTCAGATGAGGAAAACCCTACTTCCAAGGATAAAAAATTGTTTGATGGCATCGAAGAATGCAAAGGCCCTATAAAACGAATTAAAAGGGTAACTGATTTAAAGTTTCCACTGTCCAAAGAAGTAGATTTATCATGATATCAGCAGGTGATTATTTACAAGCTGTATACAGCTATCTTGGAACTATTTTACCAACAAATGTTGATTGCGAGAAGTGATTTTCAAAGGCACCGTATGTTGACAACAAAATTCGTTCAAACCTATCAGATCACATGTTAGATGCCTAAATCTTTCTTAAAACTAATGGATTTGCATATGTATGTATGAATAATTTTTATTTTTGTAAATTTACCCTTTTTTGATACATTTTGTCTTGCTGGTTTTACATTTTATTTCTAATGATATATAATTCTGATATACATAATTGAAATACAAATGATATTTTTATTATTAAGAGAAATTCGCGATTTTTCCCGTACTTTTTCGGGATTTTTGGATCCCGAATTATCCCGAAATATTTTTAAAAATCGATCCCGTTTGGTAACCCTAATGTCCACCTACCATGCCGTTCATTTTCCAAGTGATATTACCATATACGTTTCTATGCTCTGCGACTAAGTCGTGCTAAGACTAGCGTTGAAAATCATCTGACCCTCAAAAGCTTGACCTGATCTTTCTTTAAAAATCACTCGAGAGGACTCTTATTTAACGGGCAATCCTAACTATTTGTTTATATTGCATTAGGTGACAGCCTACATAATGAATGCCAGTTGAGTTGAGAAAAATAATTTTTTTTTACGAATGAATAACAGATAAAAATATTTTTTGTTTTGTTTTGCTAATAAATCATAAAAAATAATTCTTTAAATGGCATTAAAATATTTAAAAACTCATTTAAAAGCGGCACTTTTTTTTGTAATTTTTTTGGTTTGTTTTTAATTGTCAATCACTTATAAACTGTGATGGCAATTCACTTGTTTATCATTTATTATTATTATGCTTCTATCATAAATATGAATGTATGTATGGACATATGTGTACGACATAATAAATATTTATTCAAATTTTAAATCCTTATAATTAATGATAACACGTACATAAATCCCGGGCTTATGTTAAATTCAAAAAAAAAAAAAAAATCACAATCAAAATCCCAATAGACTGGCAAAAAACCATCATAAAATGCTAAAGAGAGATTTGATGGAGAAAAATGGAAATGAAAACTTAAAACAGAAAATAAAACAAGAGGAAAAAATAAAAAATTATGTTGAAATGAAAAAATCATTTTAAAAACTATATTTTTTGCCATTTTAAAAGCGAAACTAAAACGTCTGTTTTTGATTCCATTTGATGTTTTTATCGCAGTCGAATTAAAATTAAATCAACTGTATCCCCCCACTGACTGTGTACAGCAAAATAAAACCAACATAGTGAGAGAGAGAGAGAGAGAGAGAGTTAAAGGAAATTGTCATTTTTCCACAACACACACACACACACAACATACTACATAAGCGTTAAAGCGCAAAATAAAATCCAAAAAGCGAAAGCATATCTCCAATGGATGGATGAAACAGCAGCAGCAACAGCAACAGCAGTCAGCAGTAGTCTCTAGTCAGTGTAACACAAACTGACATCGTTTGTCGCTGGCGCTGTCACTGTCACTGTCATTGTTGTTTTTGTCTCTTTGTGTTGCTGTTAAATTTGATGTCACAATCATTTTTAATGCCATATTTAATATAATAATCATAAAAATAGAAATAAAAATGAAAATAAATATGAATTCGTAAAATCATTTTAGTTTTAACAACATATTTTACACCGTTTTTCTCTTTATTTCTTATTTTCCTTTCATTCGTTTCAGCTTTTCTTTTCTTTCTGACACACACTGTTTGTTTGGCGTGTCATAAAAGATTTATAGAGTTTTTGTGTTAAACTCGTTTGATTTTCTTTTTATTCCGCTCTCTCACTCTCCCTCTCTCTCTGCCTTCTTGTCCGTATAACTGTATTTTATGCTTCAACATTCTTGCTCTATTTAATTTTATTTTATTAACTGCAGCTTGATTTGAGTTGTTTTATGTCAGAGCACCACTGCGTGATTGTGTTTCTATTTCTGCTTTTTGTTTGTTTTTATTTTTATTTTCTCTCTTACACACACACACACTCACACACAGGAACACACTGCCATTAAAGTTGTTTATTTTACAAAGAAACCAACTCACAGATGCACACACACACACTCACCCATACACAAAAGAAGAGAGACAGATAGAGAAACCGTTATTAAGTATGGGTTAATAGTACACTACAGACCAAGCAACGATAAAGGGTTAGCCATTTTTGTGTTTCAATAGTAAAATTGAATAAAGTCCACAAGGGGTTCCAGTCAAAGATCAGCAACGAGTATTCAAAATGATGAGTAGATTCGAGTCATACTTATAATTTTTGATACTTATACGCATTCATACTGATTTTAATATGATACTCATACTACTCATACTCAAAGTTTGGAAGTACTCGTCGTAATCATACTTAACAAAACACATGATGTTGTTGATTTCGACTCTCCACAACTCAACGTATATACGAAGTACAAAATAAGTATGATTCGCTTACAAGCACTGCAATACTCACAAGTAGATTGTGTGTATGCTTTGCTTGTTGTCTTTGTATTTCCTTTCTTCTTTGTTTGTATATGCAACAACAACAAAAACTGTAAATTTTGATAAATGATTCGAATCACTTGAATTACTTATAAGTATTATAAGTATTTTTCTACTTTATTTTACTCAAAGTTGAAAATACTCGTCGTACTCATACGCAGGATGTTATTGACTTCGTTCGACTCGTCTCTACTTAACATTTACACGAACCGCACAATAAGTATGATTCGCATACGAGCACTGCAATACTTACAAGTAGATTGTATGTATGCTTTGCTTGTTGTCTTTGTCTTTTCTTTCTTCTTTGTTTGTATATGCAACAACAACAAAAGCTGTAAGTTATGATAAATGATTCGAATCACTTGAATAGCTTATAAGTATTTTTCTTAATTTATGAACCAGAATGAGTAGTCTTATGAATCAAACATATTTCGAATGTTGTGAGTTTGATGTCAACGTTATACTCATACTCATTGCTATTTATACTTATAAATCAATATTGTAGCGAGTACAAATGAATCAGAGTAGTTCAATTTCAATCAATATTGTAGTCAGTATGAATTTATCAGTGAAGTCGCCGTGGTCTAGTGGGTAGTGTGTTGGCTTATTAGACAAAAGGCCCGGGTTCGAATCCCAGGTCAGACTTCAAAATGAAAAAATATTTCTTCGGCAACTTCCTCTCAGCAGATTTCTGGCAAAGACTCTGAGAGTAAAAATTGCCATGAAAAGCTTTTCAAAAATCTGTCGTTCGGAGTCGACTTTAAACTTTAGATTCCGCCACTCATGTATAAAATTAACGCACACAACATAAGTGGTGTGGGAAGCTAGGTCGTAATCCTGACTGAAGGGTTGTAATGGCCAATTATGTATGTATGTATGTGTGTGCGTTTTACGACTATATATAGGCGATAGTAATGAGCATGCTTCGACGGAATTCTGAGGCCAGAAGTTCTCAATTTAGTATTCTAAAATCAAAACTCTTATCAAGTAAATTATAAGGAACCATGTAGCCGACTTGAATGTTCATATCTATGGCTTGTCAGTACTGCAGCAGCTTCATAATCAGCATTGAATGCCAATTGCCAGAATGGCGGTTTTGAAGCCACTAAATGGATAACACAACATAACATACGACCACATAACAAAAACAATATAAAAAAAGAGAGTGGCAGAGAGAGAGAGAGAGAGAGAGAAAGAAAAATGGAATGTTAAAATAAATAAAAAAAATCATAATAACGGACATCTTTGTTGACATGATTGTTCATGCTCGGTTTGTTAGATGTCACCTAAAGGTGCCACGTGTGAACTCTGTTGTGGTTTATTATTAAATATTTTCTCTACTCACAACTCGCATCTCATTTTCATTTTATTTTATTTTGTTGTTATTGTTGCTACTTTTGTTGTTGTGGTTCTCGTTATTATTGGTTTTCTATATGTAATCCCTTCAAATCATCATCACTGACATATAATCGTAATAAAAAAAAAAATTTTGGAATTCTAACATACACCCAGACACACAGAGAGAAGAGAGAGAGAGAGAGAGAGATAAATATAAACACTTAGAGGAGTTAATGTTATTGAGAAGAAGATCAGGGCTGGTAACTTGAATTTGTTTTAAAAGGATTCCTAAGAAAACAAACAGAAACACTTTAATTTGAACAATAAAACGGAAGAAGAAGTGAAATAGAATTAAATTGAAAATATTTGATTGTTTTATAAATATTTTATAAAAAAACAAAACAAAACGAAATCAAATTGACATCTTTTGTCACATGTAATTACTGTTATGTGGAGTAATGGCGGAAATAAAGAAACGTATTAAAATGTTGAGATTTTCCTCAATTTTCATTAATCCAGACAGAAATAAAATGAAATTTGATTTGATAGGACAAGAAATACCGGGTTTATTTAGGATTTTAAGCTCTCCTAGAGGTGACCAACGCAATTACATACATAATTGGCCGTTACAACCCTTCAGTCAGGATTACGACCTAGCTTCTCACACAACTTATGTTGGTGTGTGTTAATTTTTATACATGAATGGCGGGGACCTACAATTTAAAGTCGACTCCGAACGACAGATTTTGAGAAGCTTTTCATGGCAATTTTACTCTCAGAGTCTTTGCCAGAAATCTGCTGAGAGGAAGTCGTCAAAGAAATATTTTTCGTATTGCTGTCTGGCCTGGGATCCAACGCAATTGGGAGGGTGAAACTAATACTCACCCTTCCATTTACAAAATTAACACACACAAATTAACACAAGGTTTTTTTTTTACACCGAGGAGAAGTAAATGTACCTAACAGCACCATAGAGGAAGTCTTCACATCCTCCCCACTAAATCCCCCCCTCATCTCGGAGGCTGTTGTGCCCACTTCGGAACTACGGTGGTATTACTTAGAAGGGGAGTCCTTTTGGCCCTTTGGCCCCTGCGTGCTCATATCCTTGTACGTTTTGCGTATCGAAAGTATAGGAGACTTAAAATCTCTCTCTTCCAGGTTCCTGATTAGAATTTCATTTGACACATGTGCCAGTGTCATCTATGCCGGCATGCCGACATATACCGCAGCCTCAAGATCTCTCTTCTTCAGTCGTAGAATGCATGCATAATTGGCCATTACAACCCTTAAGTCAGGATTATTAACCTAGTTTCTCACACTAATTATATTGTGTGTATTAATTTTATACATGAGTGGCGGGACCTATAGTTTAAAATCGACTCCGAATGACAGATTTTTTGAGAAGCTCTTCATGGCAATTTTATTTACTCTCAGAGTTTTTGCCCAGAAATCTGGAGAGAGGAAGTCGCCAAAGAAATATATTTTCATATTTCGTTTTTGATGTCTGATATAGGGTTCGAACAGAGGCCTTACGCCTAATAAACCAACACACCACCTACCAGAGAACGGCGACTTCACTGAGGCCCAATTCTCTTTACTATCAATCATAAACCCGACAATGTTAGCGGCCGTGATCGTTCCAATTGTTGTCGTCAGTAGAAAGCGATAGCTCTACCAGTGTGCACATTCGAAAACAATGTTCTCAGCGTCATCAACTACTTCCCCTTCCTCGTAAAGGTAGTATAGAGAGGCGCTCTTGGCCATTTGTGCAGATATTTCCGAAAATATCCATGACCCGATAGCATCTGTTGAACGTAGTAATTTACCTCTCCAAATTTCCGATCAATCCATGGCTTTATGTCTGGGATAAGTATCGCCGCCCACCTTCCTTTATATTCATCGTTCCACCGTAGTTGCCATTCTGAAATGGTGTTTGCCCTCAAGTTATGCGATTTCCAGCCGATGTCGCCTTATAAATCTCCATTCGTTCTGCTGCCAGCAGATCCCCAGGGATTGTACCTGCTGTTACAAGTACGGCTGGAGAGGACACTGTTCGATATGCCGAAGCGATACGCAATGCAGTCGTTCTCTGTATCGTTACCGATGCCAGTGAGTTTGCCTGATTTTTAACCTTTAACATTTCGCCCAAATTTCACTCTCATAAATCATAAAGCTGTTTCCAACCTCCAACGTGGAGTCTTCGTCTTCTCGTCGGTAGCGGGCCTCTAATATTCACCATTAATCTGCTGAGTTGTTCAACAATCTTCTGGGCTCTATCAGCCGAGTACTTAATCTGATACGAAAATGTCAGTCTGGTATCCAGCCTTATTCCCAGGTATCTTACCAAGCTTTTGGTCCTAATTACCTCGTTTCCAATACTCATGTCCACCAGCAAAGGGATACGACGACCAGTGATCAGCAGTAATTTTGTCTTACGCATGGGCAGGTCTAGGTCGTGGGAACCTGCAAGGCGATACGACGAACAAAAGTGGTATGAAGAACTAGATTGTAATCCTGACTTTATAAAGTTTGGTGTATAGTCTCACCTTGACCTCTATGGCACCTTTTTACGGTATTTCAAGCAGGATAGATGTTTTGTAATTAACATTCAAGGCTTTTTATGCTGCTATGCTAGGCTATTCGTAAGAATATTGTTGCCATATTGCATGTGGTAGAACACATTTAACATCCCTGTAAACATAATTGATTGTGTATCGTATTGTAGCCAGACAGCCAGACTGTTTTTCTTTTAATTAAAATTCCAATAAATTTTAAAGAAAATCTTGTAAATATTTAAATTATTTTGATTAGAAATACAAATATTTTCAAATCACAGCTCATTTAGAATATTCATTTGCCTGAAAACAAAAATTAACTTTTTTTTTTCTTTCAAAAGAGAAGCCTTTCAATACAAGGCTTTTACCAACATTAAACAATTTTAATTAAAGAGGACTTTTTGTAAATGTACTGTGGGAACTCACTCACACAGTAGGCAGTATGAGAGACACAACAGTACATTAACAGTAACAAAAATTTCTATTCTCCTTTCTCTCCCGCTCTCTCTCTCTCTCTCTGTCTTTGTGTTCGTTATTTATTATTTCGTCAACCAACTGGTTTTGTTCAAACTGTCTGGCTTTTTGTTCGATTTTAATGTGAATTGTTATTGTTGCCAGTATTAAAATAAATTTTATATTGTGTTGTCTTGTTTTGTTTATACTTGGGTGTATAAGTGTGTGTATGTGTGTGTGCCTCGTGTATATGCCTTCGTGCTTCTTCTCTCTCTCCACGCAGTTAGTATACATTGTGTTACACTAAATGAAATATTTTCTTTGGGTATAAATTTAATAAACCGGTTTGGTTTTGTTTGTTTTGTTTTCATTTTGTTATTGTTATTACTGCTGTTGTTGCTGTTTTATTATTGTTGTGACCAAAAATAGCCTTTAGCTTTTATGACTTTTGTTTTTATGATCCCTATTATTATTAAACACGCAGTCCATCATTACAATCATCGCTTCCTTTCAACATTCTTGTCATCGACAACGAGAACAGCAGCAAAGCAGCCACCACCAATCACCGCCGACCGCCACTCGACGGCTCAATGCTGTTATAAAAATTTTTCATTAAAGCATTTAATGAGTATCTCCACTTTCTCTCTCCTCTCTTTCTTTCTCTTTATGTGTGCATTTGATTGTGTGGAAGTGTATTAAACTCATGCTCTCATGAACACAAATCAACTGGCTTTTCGCTCTTTCTCTCCTTTTCTGTTTTAATTTGTATTTTTTAAATCGAATTTAATAAAGTGACGTTTATAAAAAGGATTTTTTTTGTGTGTATATGTGTATGTGTGTGTGTGAATATATAAAAATGAATTGCGAAACATCTCTGTAAGCAATAGGATTTACAATAATTTCGTCGAGAGAATTTAAAATGAAAAAAAAAAACGGAAATTTCAAATTAGAACAGCAGGTTAGAGAAAGGGGGCAAAGGGTGAAGAGGGCAAAGCAATTTAATGAGCTTTAAACAATAACTCCTTTTTTTTGTAAATACTTTATTTATTTATTTTAAATAGGACTTCTGTCTCTGTTTGAGCACATAATTTACTTGTCTTGACAATTTATTGTGTGTTATTTTAAATAGGCCCCCTTCTGTTAATGAAAATTTTTATTCCAATTAACTATTCAATGTTAATTTTAAGCTAAGTTTTCTTTCAGCATTAAAGTTTTTGCTCATTTTGTATACAGTCAAAGAAAAAAGTCTACATACACCTCAGTATATATTTTTATTTTTTCCAGGTGATTTTTATCAAATTGGAAGAATTATATGTTGGTAGACTAAAACGAATATTAAAATAATTGGCAGCAGTGTATGCAGACTTTTTTCTGTGACTGTATATTTAATCACTATAGAGACCTTCAATTATAACAATAAATTGTAGATTCAAACGCTTTTATTTAATTTTTTCTTAAAACCCCGAAAAAACACACTAAATTTCCTCGGCTATTCAAAACTAGCCATAAAAGTGGCGACTTAAATGTGGCCATTTCTTGAGCGTATTAGGATGGAATTAGTCTCGTCATAAACTCTCTCCTTACTGTATAACACTCAATAATACTGAACTTTTTTATACGACGAGGAGGGATAAATGTACGTAACCGCACCATAGAGGAAATAGTCATTCCCCAGTGTGTGGGGCCTCACCCACTAAATCTCCCCCCCCCTCGTCTCGTGGACTGTTGTGCCGAATCCGAAACTATGATGGTATTACTTCAGAGTTGGAAGTCCTGTTGGCCCTTTGGCTCCTGCATGCTCATATCCGCGTCCGGATTGCCTATCGAAAGTTGTGGAGACATCTAAGTGTCTCCACTATTCCTTTTGTCCAGGTCCCCGTTTGGAATTTCGTTTGACACGTGTGCCAGTGTCATCTATGCCGGCGTACCAACATGTTCTGCAACCTTAAGATCTCTCTTCTTCAGCCTTCTGGCCCTTTGGCCTTTGCATGCTCATATCCGCGTCTGGATTGTGTATCGAAAGTTGAGGAGACATCTATGTGTCTCCACTATTTTCTCTTCATTGGTTCCCGAATGGAATTTGGTTTGACACGTGTGCTAGTGTATGCCGGCGTATCAACATGTTCTGCAGCCTCAAGATGTCTCTTCTGTCTTAGAATGCGCTCCACATAATTTGCCACTAATGCCCAATTCTCCCTGCTTGCAATCATAACCTCGACAATATTAGTGGCCGTGATCGTTTCAATTATTGCCGTTAGTACAGTGCGATAGCTCTGCCAGGGTATACATTCAAATTCATCAATTACTGTCCCTTCCTCGTAAAGACAGTAAGAGGAGGCGGTCTTACCCATTCTATTAAAAATATTTCCTAAAATCTCCGTGACTCAATAGCATCTGCTTAACGTAGTAATTTACCTCTTCACATTTCCGACCAATCCATGACTTTATGTCCGGAATAAATCTCGCCGTCCATCTTCCTCTATCTTCATCGTTCCATCATCGTTGCCATTCTCAAATGGTGTTTTCCTTGAAGTGGCCGGTTTTGTGATTTCCAGCCGATTTCGCCTTATAAATCTCCATCCGCTCTGCTGCCATCAGATCCACAGGGATTGTACCTGCTATCACAAGTATGGCTGGGGCGGACATGCCGACGCGATACGCAATGCAGCCGTATAATGCTGAGCTCAGTTCTTTGGCGTTTAAGCAGGGTTCCAGAGTACTCCCTTCCATCCAGTCTTGGTTAGATTTTCTGCACCGTTCTGTCTGTGTCCAAAGTCGCCCACATATTATTGGCGGAGTCCACCATCGCCTTGCCAGTTATAAATTTACAGGTTCTCAAAGGGTTTCACAACGTCGAGAATTCAACAGAGAATTCGATGAATGCGCTGCGTCTGGCCAGTTCATACGCCTGGTACCCATATCGATTGGCTATCGTAAAATATGGTAATTTCCCGCTTGAAAATGTTTGCGTTCCCAGTAATTTTCTTCGCATTCTATATTGCCGACGCTTTCGAATGAAAGACTTTACGGCTATTCGGGAGCCTAGGTTAGGTTAGAGGACGTGTACTTGTCAACTGTGACAAGTACAGTACCTATTGTACAACGTCCTTGCTTCTCACACCACTCGTTTTGCGTTTTATACATAAGTGGCGTGACCTATAGTTTAAAGTCGACTCCGAACGACAGATTTTTGAGAAACTTTGCATAGCAATTTTTACTTTCAGAGTTTTTGCCAGAAATCTGCTGAGAGGAAATCGCCGTAGAAATCTTTTCATATTTTCGTTTTGACGTCTGATCTGTGATTTGAAATCGGGCCTTTCGTATAATAAGTCAACACAATACCTACTAGACTACGGCGACTTTATTCGGGAGTCTTATAACCCGGGAAATTCCAATCAATTCGGATTCCGTCTAACTTGAAGCCATCGGTGTAAATTTGTCCTTTGCGCCGCACCATTCTTCCAGACCTCCCTATCCGGTATGGATGCCCGAAATCTTATTGAGAAGTAAAGGCACGATATCATGTAGTCACTGCTCCCGGCAGTTCCAAATCCCTTTAGTATCGTGAGGCAAGGCTAGAATCCGATCCTATTCGGTATGAATGCCCGAAATCTTACTGAGAAGTAATGCCGCGATATCATGTAGTCACTGCTCCCAGTTGGCCCAAATTACTTCAGTATCGTGAGGCATGGCTAGAATCCAATCCTATTCGGTATAGATGCCTGAAATCTTACTGAGAAGTAATGTCGCGGTATCATGTAGTCACTGCTCCCGGTTGGCCCAAATTACTTCAGTATCGTGAGTCGTGGCTGGAATCCGACTCATGCCGCAGTCCAGTCTCTATGCCCCTGTAATGGAGATCAAGAGGTGGATGGCATAAAATTATCTCCAGTGCCAAACTAAAAAATGCACACAAGGCGCCAGCTTAGATAGCGATTAAGAAGCGATGTTTTTAATAGAGCGTACCTTGCAATGATGCACCTAAGCCGCCAATCCATAAAACTTAAAGGCTCTTCAAATTTCTTTATTTTCCTTGAAGACTAAGGAGTCGTAATCAAGGGATTACGACTATCAAAGCGGCCACCTTTGAGTCACCATCGTTGTAGGAATTTCTAACTATTTTTATACGTTCTTTGATGGTTAAACGATTCCTATTTAGAAAGGGCCAGAGTCGTCTGCCCCTTAGTAAATATCATTTGAGATGAAAGATATTTAACGGCTGAAATGTTTGCCTAAACTGGCAGTTATGAAACCATAATTTAACAACAAAAAAAAAAAAAAGAAAAGGAAATAAATTGTCTCAGGCGTGAAATAGAAGCGAAATTGAGAAATCTTTACACTTTATGTTTAAATAGGCCCCCTTGTTTTGTTTACAGGAGATATGAAATAAAAAAAATTTCTTAAGTTTTTCTAAAGAGGCTCTAAAACAACAAATCCTGTCTTGTGTTGTTTTTTTATCTTAGGCTGTTGTCTGCCACTGTGTAACGTTTGGTTTTTTTATGTTTTTATTACGTTCAGTGAGTGAGTAAATGAGTGAGTGAGTGTAGCTCATCGCCCACTAGAGTAAATTGATGTCTTTTCATTTAACGTGGTTAAGCAGTTAATTTACTGTCGGGGTTAATATACCAAAAAATTAAAAAAAATAAATTTTAATCTCCTTTAGCAAAATATGCCGCCATTACTTACATTACAACAAACACGGGCTGGCTGGCTGGCTGCTTGGCTGGCTGGTTGGTTGGCTGGCAAAAAAAAAAAAGTTGCAAGCAAAACAACAGAGCCCTGCCTGTCGACTACTTAACGCAGTGGCCTAGAAAAGGTGTTGGTTGTTAATGGATGGTTACAGAGGGAGGGAGGCCGTGGTAAGAGGGGGCAATTGGGAAATTTTCATAAAACTTTGGGGTATTGTTTGTTGTCGGCGGCAATGGCATGAAAAACATGAAATTACAGCTCTACGCCACTCTATATAGGAAGAGGGTCCCTAGACTCTTTATCGTATACACAGTGAACGACCGTTTAGCTGGCGTCTGTTAGGATGAATTTGTTTTTCGTTACTTTATATGACTATGCATGAGTGTTTTTGTGTGTGTGTGTGTGTGTGTGTATGTGTTTTGCAACATTTTATCTGTGACTTAATATGTTGAAAGTCTTTTTCCTGGCGCTTAATCAAAAATAATTTTTTGATCTTTTTTTTTTGCCTCTACTTGATGGTATTCAACATCAACAGGAAGTCTTTTTTTTAATTTTTTTTATCCTGTTTTCGTATACGATGTATCCAAACAATCATGTTAGTGAAGCATAAACAAACAAAAAACAAAAAAAATTCGTAGAAGAGAAGAGAAATTTGAGGCAACAGAATTCATCAGTTTATCGCACTTGATACCAGGCTCTCTGTGATATAGTTTTACACACTAACACCCCCACTTGACTTGACTGTTGGAAAGAATTTTTGTCGCTTAAAAGCTTTTAATTTAACATGCCACCAGGTATAGACAGAGAGACAGAGAGAACCAGCAATGCAATAGCAATAGAAGGCAACACAATTTGCTTGCTAGCCCGGCCATAGCAAAAAATCTAAAAAAAAAATTCCGAATTTTTTTCGCAATTTACCCCCCCCCCCCCAAAAAAAAATCACTCATCCGCCAAAGTGTCAATTTACAAGAGGCTGAAAAGATTGTTTGACAATCACAATTTCAATCTCATCTCGAAACAACCAAACCAGAAGGAGAAAAAAATTAAAAAAAACCCCCCCGAAAACCGAAAGCAAACATTTCAAAACCTGAACGTCATCGTTAATGTCAATATTACCGTAAAAACGATACCCAGACATTGTTTTCATAATGGCAGGCTCTCAATACAAGAGTGTATTGAAATAAGAGCTAGAGAGGGAGAGCGAACGAGAGCCTAAAAGCCATATTACATTGGCATAGTGCGTGATTAACATGTTAAGTTAACAGTTATTTGAAAGCAATTTTCTCTTGACTTTTTTTTCATCTTTTTTTTGCTTCTGTGGTTGTTGTTGTTGTAATATTTTCCATTATAATTAAATTAATAACACCTCTAGGCTCATCAAACAACAGCAAAAAACGAAGTAAAACCTCACGTTAATACTCGTATTGGCATTTATTTTTTTGGGTAAATATTTGCTATCTTAAGTGCTACTCTCTTCCATTAATGCGGGCATCAATTTATAGCAGCAGGTTAAGTAAAAAGAAATCCATAATTATGCATTCTTTGGGAAAAACTCTTACAAGTCCCATCGTTTTAATTGAAAATCAATTTTCCAATGATTTTACACTTTACAGCTCTGCATTCTTAACCATACTTGAGGTGAGATCACTTGTCCTATTCTAATCGATTAAATATGCCACAGTTTCGTACTAAAATCAGAAGCCTAGTACGTTTTAAATATTATGCTTTGACTTGTCTTTCCTTTGGAGTGGTAGCTCTGATATCACAAAGCCTACTTAGCACTAATAGCGGCCCGTTGTGATGCCACGATTCCACCTAAATCAGGGAAAGGAAGGAAGTTGGTCAGCGCAACAAAAGCACGACTACCCTGCACTGGAAAACCAGCCAGAAAATGTGATAAGCGCACTTATATTCTTGATATCCATAGATGATAGCTCCATTAAGTTGACAAGGAATGGGGAGTCAAATAACCTACATCTACACCTAGCAAGAGACGGACACTAACAAAGAAACTGAATAACAGTCTCCTCTCCGACCTAACCTAACCTAATCCTTCCTTAACAAAAGGTATTTGACAATCGCCTGGAAAACTTAATTAATTCTGGAGAGAAAGAGTGGCTTTCTGAAGGTAACAGGAAACTATCATTATTTCTAAGCGTAATCAATTGATACCAGAATGGAAGGTGTGGGAAACCATGCTATTGGAATTCGAACAGAAAACGTAAAACAAAATTGGGAATCAATTGTCCCACATAAAAACGAACCGACTATGGACAAGCACGCATGGAAACCTCTTAGCACGCGACTAACAAATCAAATTAACGAAACATTTTTCTCCGCTTACCATTACCCCACTCCTTTCCTTTCGTGCTTTCACCTCTATTATCCTTTCCTCTTTTTAGGACGTTGTAAAATTCGACTTCCGGGTACTGTACTTGTCTTAATTGATAAGTACACGTCCTCTAATGTAACCTAACCTCACCAGCCATTAGATCGACCTATCCTATCACAAGTCTCAGACTGGACTTATTAAACTGCTGCATTACGTCAATTCTACTATCATCAATAGAAGGTCGTCCTTAGACGCTTAATATCCTTCTGGTTCTACCAAATCCATTTCTTCTCTCTATTCCGTCTTTCGATAAGTTCAGATTGAGATAACAAATTAAAACATTAGAGCCAATCACCATACAATCCACAGGATTAGCAATTAGCGTGGATATCGAACAAAGACAGATCTGATCTGGTCCAAGACCTCTTATGAGCAGTTTGAATCATTAGCACCACACCATGTAATCCAAAGGATGGGATCCTAATTTAGCAAGAGTCTATCTCGTTCCCAGGTATAACACTATGCCTAGGTATCCAACAGAGACAGATCTGATCTGGTCTAAGGCCCTCACAGTAGTGACTTTGATTAGACTGTTTCAATCGTCCTCAGAGCAGCATGAATCACGATGAATCCGCATTTGTAAAAGCGAGATCATTTGCAACTTCAAGAGCCTTCACAGAAGCAAATATCTCGTGTGAGTACAGTAGACCCCAGCATCTAAGTCTCTATTATGTTTCGACTCATTCGCGTTGGCAATTATTCACCGTCTCACAGGGCCCTATCCGGAATGCAAGTTGCCAAGTACTCCATATAGATGGTAGTTCCATGTATTCGGTTTCCTACTAAAGGGAAAAAGACGTTCATAATACCGACGGGACCATTTCATTTGGCGTGTAAAATATGCAAAAATTTGGGGAAAAACCGTTTATAACACCGGAGTGACCATTTGACTGCTAGAAATGACCATTTGGCTGCTAGGAATTCGTTGAGCATTATGGCATCATATGCCCAATTTTTTTTTTAACACATTCGCTGCCAAGAACGAGTATACTCGTCGTGGTAATACGAGATAGACTGTCAATATAGATGGTAGTTCCATGTATTCGGTTTCCTACTACAGGAGAAAAGACATTCATAATACCGAAGGGACCATTTCATTTGGCTGTTCAAAATAACACGATTCCTTAGGAATTATGGTACTACACACCGGCCCTTGTTTTGCATACAGCACGTGTACAAATATGCAAAAATTTGGGGGAAAACCGTTTATAACACCGTAGTGACCATTTGGCTGCTAGAAATAGTACGATTCGTTGAGAATTATGGCACCATACGCCACCCATTCCCTTGCATACAGGACGTGTAGAAATATGCCCAAATTTTTTTTAACACATTCGCTGCCAAGGACGAGTATACCCAAACAAAGACGAGTATACTCGTCTTGACAATCCGGGATACCCAGACAAAGACGAGTATACTCGTCTTAGCAATACGGGATACCCTGCCAATACAGGATACCTGCTAAGACGAGATTACTCGTCTTGGCAATACATGGGATACCCTGCCGAAAGGACGAGTACACTCGTCCTACTTTAAATGTATTATAACATGCGGGCTTTTGAATTATCAATTTTTTTTTGCCAATCGACAATAAGTCAATTTTCTAAAGTGTTGTCAATTATGCGCAATGCTGCCACGTCTTAGTTAAATGTTTCTTTATCTATGGCATCTTGTGTGATTTACTAAAATCGTACCAAAGGTACGAAAAACGATATCGAATAATTCTGCCTTCCTTTTGCAACGACGAGTATACTCGTCTTTGATTTTCTGCTTGTAAATGATTATGTATGATAAGATATACGGGCTCTTACCAAGAAATAATAGGGATTTGGTAAACAATAACACTTAAAATATATGTAAATGGCAATGGGAATGGCTTGATATAATTTAGGCTTGCACAGCGAATGTGTTAAGAAACGATAAGGAATACCTTGAGGTTGCTATGGTAATTTCTTCTTTACCAAAGGAAATCAATGATCTCATATTACAGTTTTCAAAAATTATTGACATTGCCTAATTAATGGATTCCTTTTTACTACACCCTTATATATAAATATCGTTTTCCTTTTTTTTTTTAAATAAATTTTAACAACGTTCTTCCCAAAAAAGATAAAGTGATTTAAATAAAGAGGGAAAAAAAACAAAACCGAAAATATTTAAAAACTCTTAAGGGACTTAAACGTAACGTAACGCAATGTTCTTCTGTTTGATGTTGGTGGTGGTGTTGGTGTTGTTGCACTTTGTAAGCGTCGAAAATTGTTTGATTGATTTATGACGGCAGTATACACGAGAAACGACAGAAACGAAACATTTTTGCCAATGTGCCATCTGTGCATACTTTCTGTGGTTTTACGCACACTTTATCAGTGAAAAGCAAAAAAAAAGCAAAATAAATAGAACAACAACAACAGCAATACAAAGACCAATACCAAAACCAAAAAAAAGCAACAAAAAAATATGACATGAACCGTCATTTACATAACAAAACGAACGAACAACAACAATAACAACACGAACCAAATCAGCAAAGTCACACGCAACAGCTGGATGAACACATGTTGAGGCCACATCATAACCATCATATACGTACGCACAACACATTCATTACACATACATACATACACATACATACACATGTATGTAGAATATATGCGAGGGTTAGTTGTGTTAACAATGATGGATTATAGATTTAATAACACACACACACACACACATACACACACACACACATACACACACCCAAACACAAACACTCACTTGTATTTTTCTAAATGATATTTTTATAATAAACTCAACCAATACACCAATACACAAAAACTTGATGCAAAACACTCTCACACACACACACACACAGAAAAATTATGACAAATTATTCTTAAACAAACAATTTCCACACAGTCATCCATAGACATCCCATCTCCACCGTAAAGCTATTAAAATCCACTTCACACCACTACACACCACTCCACTCCACTCCAATCCAATCAAGAAAAAAAGGAAATTTTGTTCTCAAAAGCAAATGTTTACAAGCCTTAGGGATTATATTTGCCTTCAGTAGCATATTTTGGGTTTGGGGACGCACTTCCAAGGTACACGTTTGACAAGCATCACAAAGAATGAGAGAGAGAGAGAGAGAGAAAGAATTGTTTGACGTTTAAAATTCATTTTAATATGACAGGGTCTCTGCCACCAACAATTGACTCTAATGTACAGGCCAGAGATCAGCAACGAGTATTCAAAACGATAAGTAGATTCGAGTCATACTTATAATTTCAAATACTTATAAGCATTCATACTTATTTGATTATCATACTCATACTACTCATACTTAAAGTTGGAAATACTCGTCGTACTCATACTTAACAATACGCATAATGTTATTGACTTCGACTCGTCTCTACTTAACATTTACTTGAAGCACAAAATATGTAGGATTCGCGTACAATCACTGCAATACTCACAAGAAGATTGTGTATATGCTTTGCTTATTGTCTTTGTCTTTCCTTTCTACTTTTCTTGTATATGCAACAACAACATAAACTGTAAATTTTGATAAATGATTCGAATCACTTATAAGTATTATAAGTATTTTTTAAATTTATGAATCAGAATTAGTAAGCGTATGAATCAAACATATTTCGAATGTTGTGAGTTGAATGTTGCAACATTGTACTCATACGAAGCACAAAATAAGTATGATTCGCGTACGAGTACTGCAATACTCACAAGAAGATTGTGTTGTCTTTGTCTTTCCTTTCCTTTATTTGTTTGTATATGCAACAACAACGTAAACTGTAAATTTTGATAAATGATTCGAATCACTCGAGTTACTTATAAGTATTATAAGTATTTTTTCTAAATTTATGAATCAGAATGAGTAGGCATATGAATCAAACACATTTCGAATGTTATGAGTTTAATATTGCAACGTTGTACTCATACTCATTGCTACTTATACTTATAAATCAATGTTATACGAATGAATCAGAGTAGTTGAATTTCAATTCTGTTAATTCACTCATACTCAAAATTGCATGAGTGCTTATGAGTAGCGGGAAAACGATTCATTGCTGATCTCTGGTCCCAGTATGTTCAAACTTATTTCGAATGTTGTGAGCTTAATGTTGCAACATTGTACTCATACTCACTGTAACCTATACTTATAAATCAATGTTGTAGCGAGAACGAATCAATCAGAGCCGTTGAATTTCACTTCTGTTAATTCACTCATACTCAAAATGGCATGAGTACTTATGAGTAGCAAAAAAGGATTCATTGCTGATCGCTGTTACAGACCATTAGCATAGTACTCTCATGATGGTATTATTGATTGAGTCGCATAGCTTCCTCTCGTATTTTCTATTGAAGTAAAGGGCTGTACTCCATGCATTTAAAGCAGGCCTCTGGGCAAGAGGAAAACATATTTGGATCCTTTCTTGATAAGAGATTTGATTTTGGAAGGAGATCTTTGGTCTGATAATATCGAGGTTCTAGTTAAGACCCCCTTAAGCTACACGCTGTTGTCTATGGCACATACTGTAATACTGGGAAGTCACAAACATATTTCGATTCGTAAAATTTTCTTGATAAGAGATTTGATTTTGGAAGAAGATCTTTGGCATGATAATCTGGAAGTTCTAGGTAAAGCCCTAGTCCTATATGTTGTTGGCTTCAAGATATTGAATAGTAATGTCTACAGGATACCTGTAATGTCTACAGGTATCCAAGCAAATTGAGCGATTTGTAAAGGAAAATTTTATTACCCAACAAGCATTGCGCCGCTTTCAATATTACCATGATCTACGTGTGGAAAATAATGGAGGTCTTACTACTTACTACTCACGTATAAAATTAACACACAATTAGTACAACATAAGTGGTGGGGTCCTTCGGCGACTTCCATGGAATCTGCTGAGATTCTGGCAATAACTCTTGGAAGTGAATAAAATTGTCATGCAAAGCTTTTCAAAAAATCTGTCGTTCGGAGTAGACTTTAAACTGTAGGTCCCCCGGCACTTATGTATAAAATTAATGCACATAACACGAGTGGTGTTAGAAGCTATTCGGGCTCCGAGTATGATGACGAGTACACATCCTTATCAAAAACTCATGAGTGTCAAATAAAGTTGTAGCCATGAAAAGATTCTCAAAAAATCTGTCGTTCGGATTCGACTTGTAAAACTGTAGGTCCTACTAACAAACAACATAAGTGGTATGCGAAGCTAGGTTGTAATCCTGATTGGAGGGTTGTAATGACCAATTATATACGTATGTATGTATGTGTGTATCTCTTTAACTGCATAAATATTTTTTGTAAAACCGTTTGGGGTACAAAAATATATTCCCTTGAAAAATTTACTGCCAACTTTCCTTATGTAAACATAATAAAACAAACTCTTGCTACTAATACAGCCAACGGCTAATTGTGGTTTAAATTATGCTCTCAGTGCGAGAATGCATGAAATGCTGTTGGTTACTGACAGAAACCTATACACTCACACACACATACACATACATACTTACGTATGTATGTACCTTCAATTCTAAATATTTTTACAAAATTATGAGAATTTCTATAGAAAAACCTAAAGACACTGATGCGTATGAGTGATATTTTTTCAATGGAATTCAAAACAAATATTCATCATACGCCATGGAGTTCGGTTTGTTTGTTTAGTAGAGGAAACAGAGAGAGAGAGGAGTGAGATGGAGAGTTAAGCAATGCAAATGAAATTAAAAAAATTTCAAAATATTTTTGCTTTTAAAGTGCTAATCCTTAATAATTCTTCGTAAAAGAAAACTTAAAATTCATCATAAATACAGGCTCTTAAGCTTAATTTTTTATTCATTTCTGTTGGCATTTTAAATCCTAGTGAAAATATCTTGAATTGAAATCATATTTAAGCTGAATTACAAAAGCCATGCATATGGATTTTGGTGTGTATTTAAACATTATTAAGACCCCTCGTATAATCATAATTTTTTTTGTATAATTTTTTTACCAGTAGTAAGTGAGACTGCCTTATGGCCACCAGCTGCTCAGATGTGCGTGTATATCAGTGACTGTGCGTTCCAGCCAGTTTGCTGGCTTCCATGTCGGTTTGTTTGCTTGTTTTTTGCATGTGAGAGATAAACGCATACCACAATGCCACGGTGTTTGTTTTTTTTTATGGTTTTAAAGCGTTAAATTGCAGACAAACAAGAACAAAGAATGAAAAA
Organism: Sarcophaga peregrina; assembly: GCA_014635995.1. Taxonomy (NCBI): domain Eukaryota; kingdom Metazoa; phylum Arthropoda; class Insecta; order Diptera; family Sarcophagidae; genus Sarcophaga; species Sarcophaga peregrina. Next base: position 39,570,924 of record CM025793.1, read on the forward strand.
AAAATGGCGAATAAAAATCAACGTTTATCTGGCCTTAAATACATGTGTTTGTGGCTCTTACAATATGGTTCATTCACAGTTGACGCCACTGCTGCGATCACACTTAATTTAACATTCTTTTTTTTCTTTTCGCTTTCTCTGTCTCTCTCTCATTCTTTCTATCTCTTTCTGCCGTTTCATTCTCTATTCCCTTTTAATTTGTATCCTTTTTTTGTTTGGTATTGTTTTGCAAGTTTGTTAAAGCCAAAAAGGCTGAAATTAAATAAACCCTTAAAAAAATGTGTCTGTGTGTGTGTCTGAGTGTGTATTTGTGTTTGTTAAGCATTTACTTGAACACTCTTTGGCATTCACAAATTTTAACTTTTTCTTGTTTTTTTGGAACGGTTTGGGCCCCTCTTTTTTTTATTTGTTAATAAACTTTTTGTGTGTTTTTGGCTTTTCTTCGGCCATCAACAATTGAAAAAGCCAAGAAGAAATTTCATTAAATTCATTTTTTGTTGCGTTATTGTTGTTGTTGTTGTTTTGTTTCCCAAAAGTATGTTTTTAAGTGGCCAGTGGAGTATAAAATTCTTAAATTAAGAGCCTTTAAAAAGGATTTTGTTTATTAAAGTCCTTGAAAATATGCTGGAAATAATTTAAATTTTCAATGAGATTTCTTTCTCAACAAGAAAGCAAACCAACAATTAAATAAAAGGGAAAAAAAGTGATTTTTTCCCTTAACTTTTTGCATTGGTAAACTGTTTAGAATACCATTTTCGGTCATTGACTAATTGGGATATTTAACTAAGCGAATGCTTACCACTTATGTTCACAATCTGAACAAGAGACTTTCTTAATTCTTTTCGTTTTTGAATTTTAAAATAAAACCACTGAAGCGTATGAGAAATAATATTTTCATTCACTTTCGATTGAAATTATTACTCATACGCCTGCTGGTGCTACTGTATTTACTTTGTTAGCTAGACACAGCAACAGTGCTTTAAAAAGGAGAGGAGGAGAAGAATTTTTTTTATTTTTTGCCAAACATTTTGATTGTAATTTATGACAGTCTAATCAATTCAAATATTTGCCTCATGAAAATAGATTGATACACGCCGTTAAATGCTTTATAATACCCATTAATGCTGTCAGTCTGCCTGCCTGCTTGCCTGCCTTAATGTTTTCATGTCGAAATTTATTCATTCACTAAGCGAAATACAATATTTGCATACAAATCCATCAGTAAAATATGTATTTCGTTAATATTCAATACGACAAGACAATTCAATTGAAGGAAATGATTTTCAACTGAAATTCAATGAAAAGAATTTTTTTTTACATAAAAAAAGTTTTCGAAAATGAATTTGGAATGGAAAATTAAATTTTCTAAAAACTTATGGCTTTTAATTATTCATAGAGGAATATTCTAAGAAACAATATTTTCAATATATTCAGTTTTTTAATAAAATTCATTAAAAAAAAATACATAAAAATCCTGCAAGAAATTTTACAATTTGATTTTTAAAGTTTATCGATAACAAAAACATAGTGTACGGAGAGAGTGGTTTTCTTGTTTCAATAAATTGTGATTTCAATATCATAGAGCAGTGGATACAGTCAAAACAGTTTATGAATAAGAAATTCATGAATCCACCATATTGGATCCGCGATTTTGAATATTTTAAATCTAAATGAAGATCTGTAATCTGATAATTTATCGATAGTTTTTTAGTTAAATAAATATTTTATAAAAAATCGTATGTATGCATCGTGCATTACAATTTAATCCTTTAGCGACTAAAGATTTTCTATCGGAAATTTATCGATAATTATTTTTTTTTTAAATTCAAATAAATATTTTACATAAAATCGTACAATTTAATGTAAACTTCCTTTTGTGGTTAAGAAATTTTCTATCGAGAATTTATCGATATTTTTTTTCGTTTTCTCACTCAAACACATATTTTAGATAAAACCGTATCGGGTGCAGCTTTAAATGTAATTCTAACCTTCTTTATCGATAATTTATCGATAGTTTTTTATCGATAATTTATCGATAGTTTTTTTAACGATAATTTATCGATAGTTTTTTTTTTAACGATAATTTATCGATAGTTTTTTTTTAACGATAATTTATCGATAGTTTTTTTTTTAGTTAAACAAATATTTTATATAAAATCGAATGTTCTGCATCCATTCGATAAAATTTAATGCTATTTTAGCGATTAAAAATTTTCTATTGAGAATTTATCGATAATTATTTTTTTTTTAAATTCAAATAAATATTTTACATAAAATCGTACAATTTAATGTAAACTTCCTTTTGTGGTTAAGAAATTTTCTATCGAGAATTTATCGATATTTTTTTTCGTTTTCTCACTCAAACACATATTTTAGATAAAACCGTATCGGGTGCAGCTTTAAATGTAATTCTAACCTTCTTTATCGATAATTATCGATAGTTTTTTATCGATAATTTATCGATAGTTTTTTTAACGATAATTTATCGATAGTTTTTTTTTAACGATAATTTATCGATAGTTTTTTTTTTAACGATAATTTATCGATAGCTTTTTTTTTAGTTAAACAAATATTTTATATAAAATCGAATGTTCTGCATCCATTCGATAAAATTTAATGCTATTTTAGCGATTAAAAATTTTCTATTGAGAATTTATCGATAATTATTTTTTTTTTAAATTCAAACAAATATTTTATATAAGATCGTATATGCTGCATTACAATTTAATGTAAATTGCCTGTGTGGATTAAAAATTTTCTGTTGAGAATTTATCGATAAATTTTATTTTTTTATTTTATTTTTTTGTTACCAAATATTTTATTTACAATCGTATGGGTTCTGTATTAAAATTTAATACGAACTTCCTTTATCGATTAACAATTTTTTTATCGGGAATTAATCGATAATTACTTTTTTTTTAAACTCAAGCAAATAGTTTATATAAAATCGTTGATTGATTAAAAATTTTCTATCGAGAATTTATCGATTAATATTTTTTTTAAAATTTAAACAAATATTTTATATAAAATCGTATGTACTGCATTACATGTAAATTGCCTGTGGGGATTAAAAATTTTCTATCGAGAATTTATCGATAATTTTTTGTTTTCTCAGTTAAACAAATATTTTATATAAAATCGCATGGATGCTGCATTAAAATTAAATACGAACTTCCTTTAGCGATTAAAAATTTGCTATCGAGAATTTATCGATAAATTTTTTTTTTAGTTAAACAAATATTTTATATAAAATCGTATGGATGCTGCATTAAAATTTAATGCTAACTTCCTTTAGCGAATAACAATTTTTTATCGGGAATTTATCGATAATTATTTTTTATTTTTGTAATTCAAACAAATATTATATATAAAATCCTATGGGTTCTGCATTAAAATTTACTACGAACTTCCTTTATCGAATAACAATTTTTTTTATCGGGAAGTTATCGATAATTATTTTTTTTTTTTTTTAAATCAAACAAATATTTTATATAAAATTGTATGTATAGGTGGTGCATTAAAATTTAATGGTAACTTTCTTTATCGATAAATTATCGATAAGTTTTTTTTTTTTTTTAGTTAAGGAAATACTTTATATAAAATCAGATGGATGCTGCATTAAAACATAATCCTTTAGCGATTAAAATTTTTTTTATCAATTAACAATTTTTTTATCGATAATTTTTTTTCTTTTTGGGGGATAATTTTAAATGGGTTTTCTCGGTGCTATTTGAGTTTATTTTATAAAAATTTTCATTTTTTTATGCAAAATATTGACACTTCATCTTACCAGCTTAAATTAAAAATTTCTTTTTCCTTTAATTTTATGCAATGTGCGTGTGTGTGTGTGTGTGTTTGTGTATAGGTGCATAATGCACCGTTAGTAGTAGAGGTAGTAGGGGTAGTAATAATAAAATATTTATTTAATTATGAATGTTTTAACGCGCATTAAGACGGATTAGCTGTTGTTAAATAATGTTTGAAAAATAATCTCATGTTTCATTATGTTTTCCCCCTTAAATTTGCTGTTTTTCTGTTCTTTTTTTTTTGTTTTTGTTTGCTATTCGATGATAAATTTAAATAACATTGATATTTAATTTGAATTTATTACAATAACAACCTTGTCGTTTTTTTTATTTTCCATTTTTATATTACAAGAGCAAAGCAGCAAGGCAGCAGTGCAGAGTTGATTATTATTTTATGCACAATATTTTATCGGTTTAAGTCAACTCTACTGATTTAATCCTCTTAAAAATACTCTCTCGATAATTATTTAAATAGGTTTTTACAACAAATACACATGCATGTATGCATGTGTATGTATGTATGTATGTGTGTGTATATAATTTTAATGAGCTGCTGCTCTTGCCTGTACGGGTATAGGCAAAATATTTAGAAATTTAAGGTGAATTGATTTAAAAAAATTTAAAAAAAAAGAAGAAAAATTATCGTTTAAAAATTTTTATAGTTTTCAACTATTTGGTAGGTGCGGTAGGAGGTGGTGGGGATGGATGGTGAACAATAGCAAACCTATTGACTTAATTTTAATAGCATTTTGGAGAGCAAATCCCAATCCAACCAACCAGAAAACAATTCCAATTCCAGCAAACTTGATTGTGTGTTCCAACTGTTTAGCCTTTTGAATTTTTTTTTTGTTTTTTGAAAATGAAAAAATGTGCACCAGCTACAAATCCTGGATGACCTCACCCACCACTTTTAGTTGCCTATCTAGCTCTACCAACCACTCCTCTAAAACCCCCCTTTGTCACCTTTTTCTGTATGTAGTTATAGGCATTTGAACAACGAAACAAAGCAAAGGCAAGGCACAACAGTGTATAATTTAAGCAATTATACATTGAAAACTACAACCAACAACAACAAATGTGGGGGAGAGTGAGAAAAAAAAAAGAAATTAAACTGAAATACAATATCTCTGAGAGATTTTGTGATGCAGAAAAAAAATTTTTTTTCAACCATTGCTGCAGCTAATACTGCTCTCTACTGCAACTACTATTATTGCTCCAGTGCCATAGAAATGCTTATAGAATGTGTAACTATAAGCTCAACTGTTGAAATTTAAATACCATTTTACCACCAGCACCAGTAAGCAAGCAAGCAGGCAAGCAATGGCATCAACCTCATTACCCAAAGGACTAGCATTCGGATAAGAGCATTCAGTACAGGGACCAATACTACCAGCAGTAGGTGGGGTGTAAAATTAAGGACTAGTTGTAGTGTTTTATTTCACTCCCCATCTCATACTGGCAGTTTGGATAAAAACATTATTTTAAAAATAATGAACTACACTAAATTGACTCGAATAACGCATACTTTATTTGGATTTCATTTTCAATTCGTTTCCCTTTTCTTTACGTAGCGCTACCACCTCTCTAACAATAAAATTAGAGCGGGGAATGTAAAGAGGGTTTTTGATTTTATTCTTCGAAATTCTAAGAATATGAATTTTAATTAAATTTTATTTGTTTTGAAATGCCTACATCTCAACTAACTTTATTCGTCATTATAACCTTTCAATGCAGGATTACGCCCTAGGTTCTGATACCATTTATATTGTGTGTGTTAATTCTATCCCTAAGTGGCGGAGGCCTGCTCCAAACGACAGATTTTTGTAAAGCTTTTCATGGCATTTCGTTTATTCTTGGCAGTTTTTGCCAGAAATCTACCAAGAGAAAGTCGCCGTAGAAATAGTTTTTCATATTTCGTTCGAAATGTCTAACACCTGGAGTTTGAACCGTGACCACACATCTATTAAACCAACGCCACGCCTACTCCTCTATGTATTTTTCTTAATTAATTTTTAATCTGAATCGTAATTATTAAGTCTACGCTCATTCTTTATATGAGAATGCCCCTACCCTACCGTGGACTCACATCTGATAAACCAACACAGACCGTACAGACCCTACGACTCCTGCTACGCCTACTTCTCTAAGTATTTTTCTGTAAAATTTTTAATCTTCTCAATCAGTGTTTGCGACTCAAATTCCTTTTAGCAGAGTGTCCCTGGAGTTTAAACCGTGGCCTCACATCTAATAAACCAACACACTACCTACTAGACTACGGCAACTTCTGCCACGCCTACTTCTTTAAGTATTTTTCGTAAAAATTTTTAATCTGAATCGCAATTATTAAGTCTACGCTCATTCTTTATATGAGAATGCGCCTACCCTACCGTGAACTCACATCTGATAAACCAACACAGACCCTACGACTCCTGCCACGCCTACTTCTCTAAGTATTTTCAGTGCAAATTTTAAACTAAATCGTAATTACTAAGCCTACGCCTACTCTAACAAGCTCAATCAGTGTTTACGACTCAAATTCCTTTTAGCAGAGTGTCCCTGGAGTTTAAACCGTGGCCTCACGTCTAATAAACCAACACACTACCTACTAGACTACGGCAACTCCTGCCACGCCTACTTCTTTAAGTATTTTTCGTAAAAATTTTTAATCTAAATCATAATTACTAAGCCAACGCCTACCCTTATAAGATCAATCAGAGTTTACGACTCAAATTCCTCTTATTAGTTTAGCAGAGTGCCCCTGGAGTTTAAACCATGGCCTCACGTCTAAAAACCCACTAAACTCCGGCGACTCCTGCCACGCCTACTTTTGAAAGTATTTTTCGTAAAAGTTTTTAACCTGAATCGTAATTACTAAGCCTACGCCTACTCTTACAAGATCGATCAATGTTTAAGACTCAAATTCCTTTTAGCAGAGTGTCTCTGGAGTTTAAACCATGGCACTCCACATCTACTTCTCAAAGTATTTTTCAAAACAATTTTTAAACGGAATTGTAATTATTAAGTCTACTCCTTATCTTATAAGCGCAATTATTGTTTAGATCTCAAATTCCTTCTATAAGTTTAGCAGAGTGTCCCTGGGTTTTAAATCGTAGCCTCACGTCTAATAGACCAACACACTATCAAATAGACTAGCGCGACTTCTGCCATGACTACTTCTCCCAGCATTTTTCATAAAATTTTTAACCTGAATCGCAACTGTTGTGTGGCTTATGCTACGCCTACGCCCACTATTTATATGAGAATGCTATCCCTACAACTTCAATTAATGTTTACGACTCAAATTTCTGCTATAAGTTTAGCAGAGTGTCTGGAGTTTAAACCATGGCATCACGTCTAATAGACCAACACACTATCAAATAGACTAGCGCGACTTCTGCCACGCCTACTCCTCTAAGTATTTTTCATAAAAACTTTAACCTGAATCGCAACTGTTGAGTGAGTTATGCCACGCCTACGCCCACTGTTTATATGAGAATGCTATCCATACAACTTCAATTAATCTTTACGAATCAAATTTCTGCTATAAGTTTAGCAGAGTGTCTGGAGTTTAAACCATGGCCTCACGTCTAATAAACCAACACACTACCTACTAGACTACGGCGACTTCTGACACGCCTACTTCTCCCAGTATTTTTCGTACAATTTTTAAACTGAATCGTAATTATTAAGCCTACTCCTACTCTTACAAGCTCAATTATGGTTTAGAACTCAAATTCATTCTATAAGTTTACCAGAGTGTCCCTGGGTTTTAAACCATGGCCTCACGTCTAATAAACCAACACAGACTAACGCGACTTTTGACACGCCTACATTCCTAAGTATTTTTCGTACAATTTTTAAACTGAATCGTAATTATTAAGTCTACGACCACTCTTTATATCATAATGCCACCTCTACCATGGCCTCGTGCCTTATAAACCAACAAACTACCTATCTGAACTACTACTGCCACGCCTTCTTCTCTGAGTACTGATTCCGTAAAGCTTTTAATCTGAATCGCCTACACCTACTCCTACTCCTACAACTTCAATTAATGTTTACAACTCAAATTCATTTTATAACTTTAGCGCAGAGTGTCCCTATAGTTCTCCACTGCCTATTGCCAAATTTTGGCATTAAAAATTATAATATCCTGCCCTCCCCTCGTTTGTCGTATACAATTTTCATTTGCATTTGTCTGTAGGACCAGAGTAATTTGAGGACTTCTGTACGTATTTGATTTTAATTTTCATCATTTTTTTTTTGTTTTTGCCACATTTTTATTTGCAATGTTTTTAATTCCAATTTCAATTTTTTTTTTGCCTTTTTTGGTTTGTTTTGTTCTCATTATTCCCCTATTTTTGGGAGGCTTGGGCTCGGATTCGGCCTCTACACTATTTCGTTTTTAATGTATTCTTTTCATAGCAGAAAAATAAAAACAAAACACAAAAAAAGCAAAATTTTTATTTGTAAAATTGTTTTTCATTTACAGGCAAATGGACAATCAGAGAAAGAATTTATTGGAAGCATTGACCAAAAAGGGTATTGCCGTTGCTAAATTGTGTGTGCTGGATAACAACGTTAAAGATCGTTTGGAGGATATCGATAATATCTACACTGAAATCATTAAATTCGTGGACGCCAGTGATTCAAAGGTGAGTTTAATACTCTCTCTACTACTTTTTTGTTGTTGTTGTTTTTCTTTTTCTCTCTCTTTTATTTATTGACTATTTCTATAGTGGTGGGCGTTGGGCGTTGGGAATAGGCCAACTAAAGCTGTACATAAGCGAACGTAAAGCCAATATTTATTTTTGTTTGTTTGTTAGCCATTTAAGCCACAATGAAATCTCCACCACCAAAAATATAAAAACGAAAAGCAAATGAAAACGTTTAACAGCCAGCAGGACAAAAAAAAAAACAAATTAAATGAGGCAAAAAAAATAATAAAAACTTTTCGAGTGCAATTATTGGCGTCCATAATTTATAAGTGGGCCGAAAACACTTTGCACTAAGCACTGTGGGATATTATCATAAAACCAAAGTCGACACAAACAACACACTTAATTTGAGTTTGAAATTAATTTGAAAAGAATTTTAATGATTTTCGGCCAATACAAAACACAAAAATTGTTGTTAAAATAAGTAAAACGTTATCGATAACAATTTCTTTATAAAACTAATTTTCCATTAGAAATTGATTAATAAGATAAACATTTCATAAGAAATCATTTTAAAAGTAGAATTTTTTATGGAAAATGCTTCGATAACATAGATTTTCTTTTCAAAACCTAAGTCGATAAGTCTTAAATTTTATAGAACTTTGCAAAACATGACATTTCATAGTTTTTGTAAAATAAATTCTTGTTATGACATACATTTCATGCAATCAAGTTATCGATAACAAAAGTTTTCTGTAGTATTTTTTTTTTTTTTTTAATTTTCCATTAGAAACTGATTAATAAGATATACATTTCATAAGAAATTATTTTAAAAGTAGAATTTTCTATGGAAAATGCTTCGATAACATAAATTTTCTTTTCAAAACCTAAGTCGATAAGTCTCAAATTTTATAGAACTTTGCAAAACATGACTTTTCTAAGGATAATAGTAATTTTTCAAGCAATTATATAGTTTTTGTGAAACAAATTCTTGTGATGACATACATTTCATGCAATCAAGTTATCGATAACAAAAGTTTTCGGTAGAATTGCTTTTTTTTCATCCGTATTTTAATAAAACTATGGATAATGGCAAATTATAAGAAATAATTTCAATAAATTATAATTTATCGTTTATCATTTTCATTCGCAAAGAATTTACAAAAAAAATTATAACTTCCTACAACCGTTTCGTCGATTTTATAAAAAAAAATCGAAATTTAATTATCTGTAAAGGTCACTGGTCCATAAAACAAAAGTTAATACATTAAACTTCCTATCGAATTTCTATGAAATTAATTCATAAACGAATACTCTTCAAAACCATATCGATTACTTCAATCTCCTATAGAAACGTTTTCATTTACATTAATTTTCTATAGAAAACTTCCAATCAATTCAAAATTTATTACAAATCGTGTACAATTACAGAAAAACTATCGATTCCTTTAATTTTCTTTAAAGGAAATATATCGATTACAACAATTTTCTTTACAGTAAGTGGCGGACTCTTAATAAGTTTTTTTATTTGGAAGTACAATCCTTCCGGTTAATAATAATCGAAAATAATTTCATTGAAATGGCTGCCTCGGCTGGCCATGCAGTAGCCTACACGATCAGTCCAATTTTTAAGCACATTATCGATAGTGTGCAGCTGTATTTCACCAATATCTTCACGAATATTGTCCTTTAAAGCGTCAATTGCCTATGGCTTGTCGGCGTAGCACTTATTTTTATTCTTTTTAGAAAATACGTGCTAATATACGCTAACCGCAATTATTTTTTATACAAAATTAAGCGATAACATAGTATACTTCAGTAAATTTCGATAACATAAATTAAATTTCGATTACAGAAATTAAATTCCAATTACAGAAATTAAATTTCGATAAAATATGTAAATGTGGGCGAGACCATTTAATATGAAAAATTTATCGATAACATTATCGATAAAGATTAGGGGAAAACTTTAATTGTTGTAGAAAAAAATTTATCGTAATTATTTTTTATACTAAATACACTTCAGTAGAATCACATGTCGATAACAGATTTTAAATTACAGAAATAAAATTCCAAATACAGAAATTAAATTTCGATTAAATATGTATAAATGTGGGCGAGACCAATTAATATGAAAAATTTATCGATAAAGATCAGGGTAAACCTTAATTATTGTAGAAAAAAAAATTATTTATAATAAATGTACCGATAAAGATAAATTTTCGATTGAACATAATATTTTGAATAACTTTCTTAAAAAATCGATAACATAAATGATGCTTAAAAATTTATAAAAAGAATTAAAATTGTTGTTGATCTCTATCTATATGGAAACAAAAATTTCTATAGAAAACATTCGTACAAAAAATTTATCGATAACATTTTTGTACAAAATTTATTAGTTTCATGGATATTGTTATAGTTGTCGATAGAGATCCATGTATGTAAATAAACACAATTAATTTCATGAATATTCATGACATATAGAGAGTTTTATTTATAATATAAATTGCTATTAAATTTATCGATAGCATAGATTTCTAAAAAAAATTATCGTTTCGTTAGACCGATTTTCTAAGAAGAAATGCATGGTTAATTGGAAAATCCCTTAAAAATATTTATCAATACCTTTAATGCTTTTATCGATATTGTTATCGATACGATTATTTTTTCATTGTAAATTACATTATCGAGAGTATTACCATAAAAAGGTATACGATAGCTTAAATTTATAATGAAATATCGATAGCAAAATTTGTTGTCGAAAATGTATTGGAATGGAAAAGAAAAATTCATTAAAAATGTTATCGATAACTTGAATGTGTTTTATAAAATGCGAGGTAATTAAAATTCTTATCGATATTGTACTGATAAGCAAATAAAAAATTCATTAAACGAGTTATCGATACAACATTTATGATACGTTTAAGCATTTTGTGAATGTTTTTTGGTTTTTTTTTTTTCTTATTTCTACTGTGATTTTACTGTCGCATTTGATATTTAAAACGTTTATCTTTGATGTGTTCATTTAATTTTATTTCTCTCTCTCGACTAGTAGTAGTAGTAGTGGAAGATTACTTGAAAATTGTGTCTAAAAAGGACATGATTTAAAGATTAAATCTTCATTTAAGTGTCAAGTAAACATTTGAAAATGTATCGCTATAGTAGCATAGCAGCAGCAGTACAATGTCTTCTTAAGTACATTTAAGACAACATTTCTTAATTAAGAGTACAACATACAGATACACTTACCAATGTTATTACTGCTGTTGGTGTTGGTGTTGTTGTTGTTGTTGTTGGCCATTAACTCCTTTATACGAAAGTCTAAGTAGTTGGCGAATGTACAGGAGGATAGGTGGCAGTAGCAGGAGAGGGCTGTCATATAAAGATTTTCTTTCTTAGCTTTCGTATGATGTGTCATACAGCAATTAAAAAGATTGTTTTCATTAGTGCTGTAGAGTGGGTTGTGTCTAACGCGTAACCGTAGCTGATTTTAAAAATCCCAGTGTGTCAAATGGTGACAGTAAAACTACAAACAAACAGACAGACAGACAGCCAGGCAGTTAGGTAAGGTAAGATAGGTAGACAAACGAATAAGTACAGCAAACAAACTGAAAAGAGAAAAAGGAAAATAAGAAATAAAGATGAGAATGTGAAAAAGAAATTTTTAAAAGTGCATTTAAAAATTGCACACATAGGTTGAAAGTTTTAATGCGTTTATTTGATGATGGTAATAAAACTTTACCTAGCAGCACCCCTACTTTCCTCTATCACTGTTACGCTTGTACAATAGTTTTTAAATGTTCATTATTATTTTACTTTTCTTTGTTGGAAAAAGTTTTCTTTTATAAAAACAAAAAAAAAAAATAATTTTTCTTGTGTTCATTTTTTTTCCAGGTAATACAGTTCTCTCTGTGGCATGCTTTTGTCCATGAGCAGTATGGTCGCATGTATAAATATTTGCAAAAACTTTGTGATGAGAAGCGAAATCGTGAAAACTTTGAAGAACTTTATTTAATTGCGGGAGCCTTAAAATACGATCATTTACAAGCGGTTGTACAACGTTTGACTGTCTCTACATTTCCACAAAGTTATCGTTTGTTTTAAAACAACAAACAAACAAAAAAAAAAATATAGCAGGAGTATAGCAGTAAAAGCAGTAGCAGCAGAACCCAACCAGCAATAGCAAATAGCAACAAAAACAATATAGTTTTAGTTTAAAAAGTAAAAAAAAAAATTAAAAAATAAAATCCAGCATATATTGTACCACAATAAAACTACACAGCAACACCATACCACACCACACTACACCACACGTACACAGCCAAACAGTAATTATAAATAATAACACACACACACACACATATGCATACTCACAGAAGAACACAACATACTCTTTTAACTTACTTTTGAAGTTCTCCTTGCTACCCATAGGAATATACGTATAACAGTCTTATAGCAACACACTGGCATAGAATATAATTGGTATAATGAGTTAAAATTGCAACTTTAAGAAAGTATTAAAATAAAAACTAGAGTAAACAACAACAACAACAAAGAGAAACAAACAAGTAGTAAAACAGCTTTCTTACACTTACACAAATAAGCGGCCCCCCTTTTAATAAGTAACAACACATACATTTATGCTGTCATACTGATGCGAAATAGAGAAAAATAAAATACGGCATACAAACAACAACAATTTAATCAAAAAAACAAGAAACTGGTTTAACTTATTGCTCTTCTATTACTTACATTTATACACGCATACATACATGCATACATATGTTAGGAAATGTCATCAGTTCGTTTAAATGCTGTTTTACGTAAAACACAGTAGAGGTTTTTATGTCATCATCTTTAGTGTTTAACACACACTCTCATACTTTTCGTTTTTTACTCTCCTCTCTTGTTGGCCTAACTGTCTTATTCTATAAATTTCGTTTTCTTATTGGATTCTTAAAATAACAACGTCCACTCAGTCAACAATCCATCCATCCATCCATCCTATACACTTAAACTCATTTATCCTTGTTTAGTTCATACAACAACGGCAACACCAACACCTACCCTAACAATAAAACCAACTAAACACATACATACGAGTACACATACACATAAATCTACATTCATTTATAATATTCACAAGCATTAGTTCATTGCTTTAAGTTAACGGCATACAAACGACAGCAGCAACACAACACAATTAAGGGCCCCGTCGTACGCAATACGAACGCACACACACTATCTCAAACGACACTCAGCATTGACAAAGTAATACGCACGCATAAGAAGACGTGCAAAGACAAACATACGACAACATGGCGTTAAAACTATTAAGAATGTTGACTTCATTCTGCAAGTTTTTTTTTTCTCTTGTTTTTTATTAAAAACTTTTTGAATTTCAAATGACGTTATTACGGCTTCTCTTTTTCCTTTTTTTTTTTTTCTTTATTAAATTCATTTTCTTTTCTTATTTATGCTTCAGTTTTTTTTTTTTCTTAACTAAAAAATAAATAAGAAATAAAAGACGTCTATACAACACTAGGGCCAGCAATTAGTAGTGTTTTCTAAAAAAAAAAAAACAAAACTTATCGATAACATGTACATTTTATGTATTGATTATTTCTTTAAATTTTTAAATTTATTTGTTTAATAAATATATCAGAAACGTAATATATTTCAATATCACACTTTTTAAATTGTTAAAAGATAAAATAATTTTGTTCTAAAATTTATCGATAACTTTATTACATTCTTCAATTTATCTTATATTTTATATTAGTATTGATTTATTTAATAAAATTGTAATAAAAAAAAGAAAAGAAAAAAGTAATCGATAACTAAACATTTCAAAAGAATTAACGATTATAGTTTTTTTTTAGTAGATCATGGATAATAATTTTTTAAAATTTCTACAATTTACAGATTACATACAGCAGGGATTACCATTTCATAGCACAATTGTGCAGAGAGAATTCTTACACATTGCTTATGCTCTTTTATTTACTCGTCGATTAGTGAAAACTTAAACGATAACAAAGAATATCGAAAAACTGTTACAATAACATACTCTTTTTATTTTTAATAATTAATTTGATAATAAATTATACAAAAAAAAAAAAAAATTTTGCTTTAAAATCTATATAAAAAAATTAATCGATAACATAAAATTCTCAAATATTTGAAAAACTAAACGGAAGAGAGATAAAAAAATAAATTATTTATAACATAATTACAATTATCTTCAGGATATACCTCAACTTTTTAGCTCTATTTATTTATTTTGCAATAGATTTAATTATCGATAAAAATAATAACATTTTAACGACAGCACGTTTTTATCCAATTTATCAAAAAAAAAAAAAAAAAAAATTAAACAGAGTGCAAAACTATAGAAAAATAAGTAACGATAACACTAATCGATAACAAATTTAAAATTTCTTAGAATTTCTTTCCAAATTTAAATTTATCGATAAAAAAAAATTTTTAAAAAAATGAATAAATGCATAATTATGGTTCAATTTTAATAAAACTATGGAGAATGGCAAATTATAAGAAATAATATCGATAAATTATAATTTATCGTTTATCATTTTCATTCGCAAACAATTTACAAAAAAAATTAAAACTTCCTACAACCGGTCACTGGTCCATAAAACAAAAGTTAATACATTAAACTTCCTATCGAATTTCTATGAAATTAATTCATAAACGAATACTCTTCAAAACCATATCGATTACTTCAATCTCCTATAGAAACGTTTTCATTTACATTAATTTTCTATAGAAAACTTCCAATCAATTCAAAATTTATTACAAATCGTGTACAATTACAGAAAAACTATCGATTCCTTTAATTTTCTTTAAAGGAAATATATCGATTACTTTAATTTTCTTTAAAGAAAATATATCGATTACAACAATTTTCTTTACGGCGGACTCTTAATAACTTTTTTTGTTTTGAAAATGTTTTAGAAAAAAAACCTACTGAATATTTTCTTAAATTCCTTTTTTTATTTGAAAGTACAATCCTTCCGGTTAATAATGGAAAATAATTTCATTCAAATGGCTACTTTGGTTGGCCAAGCAGTAGCCTACACGATCAGTCCAATTTTTAAGTACATTATCGATTGTATTTCACCAATAACTTCACGAATATTGTCCTTTAAAGCGTCAATTGTCTCTGGCTTGTCGGCGTAACACTTATCTTTAACGGCACCTTACAAGTAGTAGTCCAACGATGTCTAATCGCTCCGAGGTGGCCAAATGACATCAGCTGTGCTGCTGATAATACGATCTTCAAACACAGAATGCAAAGTATCGAGTGCAGCTTCGTCTGTGTGGCACGTAGCGCCGTCCTGTTGAAACCAAATGTTGCCAATATCCACCTCTTCAATTTTTGTGAACAAAAATTCATTCAACATGGCTCGATAATGATCGCCTTTGACTGTAACGATCACTCCTTGCTCATTTTCGAAGAAAAATGGCCCAATTATGCCTCTGGACCAAAATCCGCACCAAGCAGTGACTCGTTTTGGGTACGTCGGCTTTTCAATGTATGCGTGCGGGTTTTCTGTGTCCCAAATGCGACAATTTTGCTTGTTTAAATATCTGCCAAAAACAAAATAAACATCATCCTGAAAAGGTGAACTTTTTGCCAAAATCGGCATCTTCTGTAAGCCGATCGCAGGCCCATTTAGCGAAGCGAAAACGCATATACACAATCATATTCGTTTAGCGGAAGGATAAAACTAATAATCTGTCAAATCAGACATGAGCTAAATAAGCTCTAATTGAAAATAAAAACGTTAGATGGCGGACCCGATATAACATTACAAAAATCTTGTATACAAAAATGTTTTTAGTACAAAAATTTCCTTTGAAAAATTGTTCGATTACATTAATTTTCTATGAAAATATTCTTTTCGATAACATAAATTATCTTTAAAAAAAAAGGGATTGATGATAACACTTTTCTGTGGAAATATTTTCAATAACATAAATTTTCTTTTAGTAAATAAGTAAGTAAAACTCTATTACGATAGTTTTCGATTGAAAAATGTCCATTAAAGCTTTCACAGAATTTTAAAATTTGTTTTTACAGCTGTTATCGATATTATTAAATTTCAATAGAAAAAAAAAATTTTTTTTTTATTGACTCTTGATTTTCTTTAAGATAAAAGGACTAAATAATGCATACGTACATACAATTATTTACTGTTGGCAACAGTGTAAATGCTTTAAATTATTACTCTATCATATCTACTACTTTACTAGATTACTTTGACGTATTTTTTTTAATTTTTTTTTTTGTTTCTTTTAAGTTTTCAGTTTAAAATTGTGTTCATTTGCTTCACTTGCTACTTTACAATTTATTCATTTGCTATTTCTTCTATATGCAGTAGCAAAACTGAATTAAAAAACTACTAAAAAAGAAAAACAAAAAAAAATAAAGAAAGAAGGAAAATAGTTCTCTTAGTTAATTCAAACTCGATGTCTTGTCCTTTGCATAGTTAAAATGTCAGTAGGTAAACAAAAATACAACTACGTAACAGTAACAGTAACAATAATAACAACAACAACAAACAATAAAGTAATTACAAATATTTTTGTTTACATTCAAGCACACACACACACACATAGCCATACATACACTTGTACTCTTTGACTGAGTGTTTAACTTTGCCGTTCTTAAGTTGTCGCCTGCATACAACCAGTGTTGCTGTTGTCGTTTTTTTTTTAAATATTAAAAAAATTGTTTTTTTTTAACCTCAAAAAATAGTTCATTATTATTATTGTATTTGTGTTTTGTTTATATTTTTTACTGTCTGTTTAAATAAATTAAAAAAAGTAAGAAAAAAAACAACAAATATACAAAGTAAATTAATAATAAAAACAACAAAGTATAGTAGGGTATGGTATAGTGTTATAAACAATAACAACAATGTAGTAAATAAATATGTACAGGTGTACCTCGTATAACGCAGTGTTTACGTTCCAGCAAAAATTCCGGCGTCAACAGAGATCAGCAATGAATCGTTTTTCCACTACTCATAAGTACTCATGCAATTTTGAGTATGAGTGAATTAACAGAATTGAAATTCAACTACTTTGATTCATTCGTACTCGCCACAACATTTATTTATTAGTACAGGTTGCAATGAGTATGAGTACAACGTTGACATTAAACTCACAACATTCGAAATGTGTTTGAACATACTGGGACCAGAGATCAGCAATGAATCGTTTTTCCGCTACTCATAAGCACTCATGCAATTTTAATTATGAGTGAATTAACAGAATTTAAATTCAACTACTCTGATTCATTTGTACTCGCCACAACATTGATTTGTAAGTATAGGTTGCAATGAGTATGAGTACAACGTTAACATCAAACTCACAACATTCGAAATGTGTTTGAACATACTGGGGCCAGAGATCAGCAATGAATCGTTTTCCCGCTACTTATTGGCATTCATGCAATTTTGATTATGAGTGAATTAACAGAATTGAAATTCAACTACTCTGATTCATTTGTACTCGCTACAACATTGATTTGTAAGTATAAGTAGCAATGAGTATGAGTACAACATTGACATCAAACCCACAACATTCGAAATAAGCTTGCTTCATACGTTTCCCCATTCTGATTCATAAATTTAGAAAAATACTTATAAGTGATTCGAATCATTCATCAAAATTTACAGTTTATGTTGTTGTTGCATATACAACCAAAGAAGAAAGGAAAAACAAAGAGAACTAGCAAAGCATACACAAAATTTTCTAATGAGTATTGCAGTACTCGTACGCCAATAATACTTATTTTGTCCTTCGTGTAAATGTTAATTAGAGACGAGTCAAAGTCAATAACATCATGCTTATTTTTAGGTATGAATATGACGAGTACTTCCAACTTTGAGTATGAGCTCTACTCATATCATATTAATATAAGTATGAATGCGTATAAGTATCAGAAATTATTATGATTCGAATCTACTTATCATTTTGAACACTCGTTGGTGATCTCTGGTCTGTGTCCCTTACCGCGAACATTATCATATTACGTCGTAATAGTAAGCGCTTTGGACGTATAACTTCATCAGAAAAAATTTCCTAGGCAAAGTTTCCGTTATTTGGTAAAAAAAAACATTTTGTTAGACATTCACCCAGTGATTGTGGGATTATGAAATCAATTATCAGCGTTTTTTTTTTCTAACTGTTTTTCGTAATAAGGCGCTAGATTCATCTCTATTTGTCTCTTCAATTTGCTTGATCTCTCCATTGAAAAAAAAAAGATTTCAATCACTCTCGTATGAGGTTTAGGGTGAAATCTGGAATTATTTCAAAGATATCTTCCTCAGGATTAATGTCTTCATTTTCATACGATATTTGAAGCAGTTTGAGATCCAGTTGCTAATAGAATCAACTTTTCTTCGCTGCAATCTTTCAGCTTCATATATTATTTCATTAATATCATCTTCAGTCATGTCATCAAAAGCTTCTCCACTAAAACGGTGACCCAAAAGTAATATCCGGCCAATTTCAAAATTTAAAACACCCTCCGGCCACAGCTTTTTCCCTGATCCGTTTAAAATAATCTGATGCTACTACTTCAATACAATTTAAAAATTAAAAATGTTTCCTTCAATTCTGTAACCATCTTGTTAGCATTAGAATTCAATGCAACAATGTCCCTCAGGGGAAGAACATCTTCGGCTTTTTAATCATATAGACTACGAATATCAATAATGTTCGTTAAAAAAGTGTAACTATACATTCAATTGATCACTGAAAGCTGAGTAAAGCAGATTTTTGTCGCTACTTTTTGAATTTTTTGTATACCAATTTACACCCAAAGAAAAATTACAGTAGGATTTACTATTTACTAATGAGATTCACTCATAATAATGAGAAATGTTCTCCATTTTTAGAAGAAGATACGGAGGCTTTAGTAATTTGACACTGTAATTTTTTTATACATATTTTCCATTACATACAAACATATTACACTAATATCCTGGATTGCGTCGCTGATAGGGCCTGAAGAAACGCGATGCAAACCGAAACGACGTTAAACGAAGGACGATTTTCCATACATTTGTATTGATTTTCATTTAATTATTTCCGAGATTCATAATTTTAGTTGAAAAAATAGATTTTCCCATTAAAAAATATTTAATTTTCTAACGACCTACAACTTGGAACCATCAGACAACATAAATTCGTACGTATCTATATCGCCGTGGTCTAGTGGGTAGTGTGTTGGCTTATTAGACGAAAAGCCCGGGTTCGAATCCCAGGTCAGACATCAAAACGAAAAAAAAATATTTCTTCGGCAACTTCCTCTCAGCAGATTTCTGGTAAAGACTCTGAGAGTAAAAATTGCCATTAAAAGCTTCTCAAAAATCTGTCGTTCGGAGTCGATTTTAAACTGTAGGTCCCGCCACTCATGTATAAAATTAACGCACACAACTTAAGTGGTGTGAGAGGCTAGGTCGTAATCCTGACTGAAGGGTTGTAATGCCCAATTATGTATGTGTCTATATATATTTACATTAGACTTAAACGGGAAATCCCCTTTTTCTGTTTTAGCTTTGTACAAACATTTTCGTATTAACGACGCAAAATCGAAGCTCTAACGACACAATTTCGAAACATGCGACGCGAACTGAAACAAAAACGACGCATTTTCGAAATCATAAAATTTTTAAAAAGACGTAACTTCGAAGCAGATGCAGATCGAGGCGTATTATGTTACACTTGAAAATTTTACTAACATTTTTCCTTTGGCTTCACATATGCTTCTCACAAATACACTTACATTTTATCATGTTCTCTTTGTGCCGACCGACGTCTGATTGGAAACTATTTTATTACAAATACAAAGCAAAAAACGGATAATACCAAAAATTGTAATTCCCAGGAATCTATGACATGCTGTTTAAGGCAAAAATAAAATCGCTTTATATTGAAAACGCATTGAAAAAGTACCGCGTTATACGAGGGAGGCCTATATATATAGAATAGTTTGTATATAGTATATATGTATGTATGTATAAGTGATAATATACTATTTGAAGTTTGTATTTGTATATGTATAAGTGTTTTACTACTACATACTACTTTTTTTTATTCTTCCTGTTCTCTCTTTGACAAATCATAATAAAGTTACAATATTTTTCTTCTTCTTCTTCTTATACTGCCACAGCATCTTTTTATTTGAAATTTTTTTCTTTCTTCTTTTTAATAAAAATAAAAAGAAATAAAAGAAAATAAAAAAAAAATAAAAATTCAACCTCAAAAACTTGCCCTTGGCTTTTTATTTGATTAAAAAGAAACGAATAAAGAAAGTTATACGAACGTACAATGCAAAACAAAACAAAACTAAAAAAAAAAATGAAAGAAAAATAACGGAATTGTAAGGAAAAAATAAAGAAATCCATAGAAATCACTCTCTTCTGGCTCTCTACTTACAAACACACACACACCCACACACACGTAAGTAAGTAAGTATAAGTGGGTATAACAATAGAAAGGACAGAGACAAGGACTATTTGTATCGAAAGTAGGAAAGAAACCAAACAAAATATTCTGGTTTAATTAAACAGACACTCATGCATATACACTCATACTCTCTCACTCTCTCTCTCGCTCTCACTCTCTCTTTAACAATGTGTAGGTAAGTAAAAAGTCTATTTTGTTTATAAACTCTATGTGAGAGAGGCTATTAAGGTATGCATATACATCAATATGTCTGTGTGTGTGTGTGTGTAGTGTTGTTTTAAAAGGAAGGAAGGAAATCTTTATTATTATAAATGATAAATGAAATGAAATTTAGAAATTTAAAATGACAACGACACACACACACACACACAGGCAGAGAGAGAGCAAGAGAATGAGTGTAAATAAGATTTTGTTTGTGCTTCTTCTTCTTCTTCTATTATACTCCATTATTTAAATAACATTTTGATTTGATTTGTGATTATTACTGTACACTCAAGTACACACAAGTCCATTACTTATCTTCCACAATGTTAAGTAACTCATGAACTCATCTCAACAGCACAGACAAACAATTCTTGAACATTATTTACAGGATTTATAAAATTGTACAATCAAACAACCAACAACAACAACAAAAGCATAGTAAAGCAAAGCAAAGAGTCTAGATATTGTACATACAAAAGAGAAAACAAAAAAAACAAATTTTTTTCCTGAATTTTCTTTATAAAATTATTGTTGTAATCGGAAGTACATGAATAATAATTTAAAAGAAAAAATTGGAAAAATTTATTGTATCGCATCGTTTGTTCTTTAAATTTAAATCCTGTCTTTAAATACAAATTTTTTTTATTCATTTAAAATACGTTTTTTCTATAGCTTTACAAGCTAAAGTTTCGGAATCTTGGAAAGACATTGGTAGGCCGGCCTACCAATATACTAAGCTTCTTTAGTACGCAGGCCCAACCCCGTCCGTCACACTTGCAAACCATTTGCGACACACACCCCCGGCCCCCTCCCGACACCAGAATCAAGTATTACTTCGGGGAGTTGGAGATTCAGCGGGTGCTGCCTTTAAATTCTGCTGTCCTTGCTTTTTCAGCCAATCTTTGCTGTATTAATACCTTCGTTGCGAAAACACATACTGCATTCCACATGAGGTTAACTATATTATCGGGCGTTATCAGGGATTCAGGCAATTTCCTTGAACAACATATCGCGGTCAAATAAAGAAAACATGCTCCACCGTCTCCATGCATGGACCCTATTAAGAACTGATGCAGCTGCCTTGAGAGTATTCGAGAGAAAAGTCGTACGTAAGATCTTCGGTCCAGTGCGAGTTGGCGATGATTTTCGCATCCGATTCAACAGTGACCTGTAAGAGCTCCTCAACGACACGGACGTTGTATAGCGTATTAATATCCAGCGGCTGCGCTGCTTCGGCCATGTCGTTCGAATGGAGGAGGATGCTCCGGCGAGACGAGTATTTGATGCGGGGATCTGCGCAAGTAGGCAAATAGGACGACCTTGTATCCGTTGGAAGGACCAAATCGAGGAAGCCCTGTCATCGATTGGTGTGACCAATTGGCGTAGGTGCGCAAGAAGCAGAAGCGCCTGGAAGGATGTGTTGCGGCAGGCCGAAATCCGTTAATCGGGTTGTTATGGCCAATTAAGTAAGTAAGTAAGCTCCGCCGTCTCCATTTCATTACGGTATTCCGGGCATGCCCATGTCCACGTCATGGCCATACTGATAGAGATATGCTCTATAGCATCCACGGTCCGTTAGCAATTGTGTCACATGGAAGTTCATCTGACCGTGTCTATGCTCAGTATGAGTCTGTGGGTCCATTTTGCCTTGGTGGAATTGGACCATTCCCTGCTGTCATCTATCCATAGCATTATCAGCTAATTGAACAGGGTTCGAAAAATCTATTTCCCTCCTTGCGTAGTGTTTCCTCCTCTCTATATCCACTACTAGCATCAGGATCATCATCCCCGTAATCACCAACGCTGCATCAGAAGACATCGTGCGGAATGCAGAAATCACCCTGAGGGCGATCTCCTGTAAGCCGCTTCAATGCCTCCTCTATAGGTTCTCTTCTCCATAGCCTCGGCCAATATAGAGGCTGCATATATAGCAATCGCTGTCACTATCTTCATCAGTAGATGTCTCCTCTCCAGTTTTAGGCCTCCTAGGTTATTTAAAAGATCTATTAATGCCACGTCAGGTCAGACATCAAAACGAAAAATATTTCTTCGGCGACTTCCTCTCGGCAGATTTCTGGCAAAGACTCTGCGAGTAAAAATTGCCATGAAAAGCTTCTCAAAAATCTGTCGTTCGGAGTCGAATTTAAACTGTAGGCCCCGCCACTCATGTATAAAATTAACCCACACAACATAAGTGGTGTGAGAAGCTAGGACGTAATCCTGACTGAAGGGTTGTAATGGCCAATTATGTATGTATGTATTAATGCCATCTGGAATATAACATCGTTCGAAAATGTCTGCCACGGCTTCTATTGGTGGAACAAAAATCTAAAATGTTCTGGTCGTGGATAGTAATGGCTCTTAGTAACGCTATGGGGTATAGGTTACTCATCTGCATCAGCAATTTAAGAACACCCTATAAGAAAATGTCTAACGGACTCAAATAGCACGATCTCGATGATCAATTTACATATTCCCGACGTGAGATGATCATGGCCTCAAATCATTCTCGCAGAATATTTAAAGTAGCTTTGAGCTTTGCTTTTCATAGCCTCCGGTTGCCAGCAGTGGTTTAGATCATTCAGTTCAGGCCAACAGAAATGAGATAACCATCGACCTATAGTGCGATTTTCGTAACAAATGAACGCAGTGCTTTTGCACCACGTAGCAGTCAGCGGTTAAATTATAGATAGCGCTACTCATGGATCAAACGAATACACACAGCGTGAGTAGTGTTAGAACCCAGGTTGTAATCCTAGCTAAAGGGTGGCTAAATGAATGACTTCCCCGATATGCAGATGCCTAGTATGATGGAAATATGTTGACAAAAACAAAAATAACTTGAGCCAGATATGGCGGATACAAAGATCCCACCTGCGTCTTTATTAGTGGTGCATCGTGTACTACATCTACGCTAACGCTGATTACCGTAAGGGCTCAGCAGTTAAGATAGATTTTTGAGAAGCTTTTCATGGCAATTTTATTCGTCCGCAGGGTTTTTTGCCAGAAATCTGCTGAGAGGAAGTTGCCGTATTTCGATTTGATCGTTATGCCTGATGAAAATATTCGAAAAACATGTTCGAATTTTAATTAATTTTTTTCCTATGACAAATCTTTATTGAGAATCTAATATTTATTTAAATAATTTACAATTTACTATTTAGATAATTTTAATTTATTTTTAAATTTATTTTATTCATGTAATATTGTGTGTGAAATATAAATTTTATTTTCCATGCCCCATCATGATGAAAATTTTCACAAAAACTATTTTTATGTAACAAAATGAAATAAGAATAGAGAGAAGTTTTTATTTTTTGGCAATTACAAAATAATTTATGTAATGCATTCGATTATACAAAAACGCACACATATGTACAGCTGTGTTCAAAATAATAGCAGTGCTACCATGTAATATTTTCAAAGTTCAAATTTTTTATTGTACTAATTTGCAAAACCATGTGTTTGCGTTTGACTTCGGTTAATCAAAAAAAAAAAAAAATAGAAGTATGAGTGTTTTTTTTAAATGAAAGGTGCCACGCTTAAAGTTTGCCCAAGAACATATCGATTGGCCGAAAGAAAAATTGAGAAACATGACTGTGGACCAGAGGTCAGCAATGAATCGTTTTTCCACTACTCATAAGGACTCATTCAATTTTGAGTATGAGTAAATCACCGGAATTAAAATTCAACTACTCTGATTCATTCGTAATCGCTGCAACATTGATTTATAAGTCTAGGTTACAATGAGCATGAGTACAAAGTTGACATTAAACTCACAACATTTGAAATATGTTTGACTCATACGGCTACTCATTCTGGTTTATAAATTTAGAATAATACTTATAATACTTATAAGTGATTTAAGTGATTCGAATCATCCATCAAAATTTACAGTCTTTGTTGTTGTTGCATTTACAAACAAAGAAGAAAGAAAAGACAAAGACAACAGCAAAGCATACACACAGTCTTCTTGTGAGTATTGCAGTGCTTGCATGCGATTCGTATTTATGTTTTGATTCGTGGAAATGTTAAGTAGAGACGAATCGAAGTCAATAACATCAGGCGTATTGTTAGGTATGAGTACGACGAGTACTTTCAATTTTGAGTAAGAATAGTATGAGTATCATATTAAAATAAGTATGAATACATATACTCGAATCTACTCACCGTTTTGAATACTCATTGCTGATCTCTGCTGTGGACCGACGAAAGCAAAATGGTTTTATTTGGTGGTACTGGGTCTAGATAGTATGTTAGACATCCGTCCAACACCAATATATAAAGCTCAATATACACAAGGACAGTAAAACTTAGTTTTTATTTAAATAATTTACAATTTACCATTTAGATAATTTAATTTATTTGCCAATTTATGTTATTCATGTACATATTGTGGTGTGAAAATAAAAATTTATTTTCCATGGCCCCATCATGATGAAAAGTTTTCACAAAAACTGTTTTTATGTAACAAATGAAATAAGAATAGAGAGAACATTTTTTTTTTGGCAATTACAAAATAATTTATGTAATGCATTCGATTATACAATTATACAGTGGGGAGCAAAAGTGAGTACATACTTTGGAAAGATGAGAAAACTTCAAAAGTTTTTTTTGTCTTTTATTTAGTATTCAGTGACTAACAAAATTAAATAAAATTTAAAATCGAAAGCATTATGCAAAGACAACTAGCATGTACTCAATTTTGCACGTCTGCTCTTTACCGTTATTTTTTCAATGTTTTTGTACTACTTTGTCATTTTTTAAGAAAATCTTAATTAAATATTAATAATTTACAGAACAAAAATCAATTTCTATTAAAAAATGGGGTCACCGTGGTCTAGTAGGTAGTGTGCTACTACCTAAAGGGTTCGAGTCCCAGGCGATTTCTTCTCAGCAGATTTCTTGCAAAAAATAAAATTGTCATGAAAAGTTTCTCAAAAATAATAATCAGTCGTTCGGCGCCGACTTTAAACTGTAGGTCCCGCCACTTATGTATAAAATTAACATACACAACATAAGTAGTGTGAAAAACTGCAAGCATTTTGGGGACGATTGCTGTAGACTGTCTAATGGTGATGGTATAAAACTGGCTATTTTATAGTCAGCTAACAGCAACTCGTTTCCTAGCCGTTCGCATCTTCCCTCTTTCCTAAAAACCTGCACTGCATGAGTAGGGGCCATCCCCTGAGTGCTGGTTTTATAAAAAAAAAATGAAGAAACTCTCGAACTCCACTGAAGATAGTACTGTAGCTTTGACTATAAGTGACTATTCTACCAGCAAAATTTCTAAAAAGAACTTGAAGGTAGCCAGTCACTAGTCATCAGAATCAACTTCGTTCTGTTGTTCTCAAGCCTCAAGTCAGAGGTCGTAAAAATATACTAAAAATCTTATCTAATGGGACAAATTTTCAATACCGAAAGAAACTTCTTTGGTAATCGGGAAACCTTAAGTCGATGGACGGCAAGTAAAGCTCTGAAAGATATTGGCGCAGCAGTCAAAAAGAAAAAACCTGCAATTTCGTCTAATAATGTAAATCTGCAATTAAAGTTTGCCAGAGAAAACAGAAATTGGACAGTGGATGACTGAAAACATGTGATCTGGTTCTAATTCTGATTTGTCTAGAATTAACGAATTCAAAGACACCATGTTAAGGAAGATACGTCATGGTATGGGGTTGCTTTGCCACCAAGTAGCCTCGAACCACTACAAAGAGTTAATAATGTTATGAAAAAAGAAGATTATTTCAGAATTTTGCACCACATCTTTCCAATTTTGTCGGCAAGAGCGTCTATCCTATGCAAGAAGTATTTTTCCCAGCAAGATTGCAACCCCAAAGGCATCACCAAAGTCGTTAAGGAATAGCTTCGTGAGCAAAATTTTGTTTTTTCTTAGTGCAGTGGACAGTACAAAGTCTTAACCTCAATCCGATTGAGAATTTGTGGTCAATCATAAAGAGGCAGTTGGGACAGTATCCATCAGGCCCAACCAATTTCGATGAGCTTTGGCAACGGATGGTCAAATATTCCTAAAGAAATTATAGAGAATTTAATGAAGAGCATGCCAAGTCGTTAACGAAGTCGCCGTGGTCTAGTGCGTAGTGTGTTGGCTTATTAGACAAAAGGCCCGGGTTCGAATCCCAGGCCAGACATGAAAACGAAAAAATTTTTCTTCGGCGACTTCCTCTCAGCAGATTTCTGGCAAAGACTCTGAGAGTAAAAATTGCCATGAAAAGCTCCTCAAAAATCTGTCGTTCGGAGTAGACTTTAAACTGTAGGTCCCGCCACTCATGTATAAAATTAACGCATACAACATAAGTGGTGTGAGAAGCTCGGTTGTAATCCTGACTGAAGGGTTGTAATGGCCAATTATGTTATGTATGTAAGCCAAGTCGTGTAAATGATGGGTCTTTGGACTAAATATTAGAAATACTCGTATTCCCCAAAATTTTGGAATGGAACAAAATTGAATACATCCGAGTTATTTTTCTATTGATGGTTTTTTTTCTCTTAGAATTTGATCATTTTAGCACCTCAATGACTTATTTAGCACTATTGAAAAATGTTCTCTGCTTTATTACATCAAATATCAAATATTCTGTCTCATCAGTGTACAATTTTTTGTTTTCGTTTCATTTGCATATGACAACTCGTTGCTAACTGGACATATCATGAGTTATAAATATTATCCGTTCTACATTCATCTGCAATGGTAGAAAGGATATTTTCATACCAAAATTAAATAAAAATCAAAGGGACGAATGGACTGCTTCCTTTAACTGCCTCTAATTTAATCCAAACAAGGGATTTATTGAAGTCATTTAATTAGTGTTGCTACAATTTTGAAATAACAAATAGTTTAATGGTACAGAATTCATAAATTCATAAACTTTTTTAATCCTATATAGTTAAGTATTAAAGTAAGTGATTAGTTTGCCTATCATAAAGTGCTTTTCATAATGATAGTACCACCAGTATTTCAATAATAACAAACAATGAAATGTCTTCAGGTCATATTCTCTGATTAAAAAAATGGAATTTAGATATACCAAATGGCTATCGATACTACTGTCGTGACCTTAGATATTTAAATTTTGGGGATATAGTCTATTGCTGGGGGGTTATTTCTTTAAGTGATTGCCGCCAATTTCAGTTTTCATTTACGCGAATGTATGTATAGATGTATACAGAGTACATTACTGTTCTTAGCTATAGTTTGCTCCTCTTCTTGAGAGAAAATAATGAAAACATATATTTTATAACAGGACAATTCATATCAGCAGATAGAGGATGGAATGGTTCCGTAAACAATCTATTGAGGTCTTATCGTGGCCAGCTTGCTCTCCTAATATGAATATTATTGAAAACGTTATCCCAAACGAATTCCTCATTCTTGTCCGAATATTATAATTAAAATAACAGACAATTTACCAGTGCTGAAAATTTTAAATTAAAAATGAGCGAAGAGTTGGTGAAAATAGACGGAGAAATATTAAACAATCTTTATAAGACTATCAAAGACCGAATATTTACTTTAATAAGGGCGGTTTACAAAGTTTTAAGTATAAATATTTTTGGTAAATAAAGCTTCTTATTGAATAAAAATGCTCAAATTTTGCAAAGACTAAAAACCTTAATTTTTATATTGAAGTCAAAACTGTGCTAACAATTTCTTTTACATTAATACTACACACAATGAAATGAATTGCCATTTATATTTTTATTAATTTAATTTTAATTGAATTTAGTATAATCGATCTGTAAAAAGTACAATTTTTTGTGAACATTAGTACAATTTGTTAAAACCAATTTCCCATCCCTGGTCACAACCGAACATCTTCGTCGATCCGCATTCCAGTAAGACTTTTTTTAAACTTTTCATCTGGACAACCTTTATACACCGATATAATATGCATTGAAAATGACTTAAGTGTAAAATTCCTTACACACAAATTGAGAATCGACTTTCCCGGGAACGATTCGCAGTTGTATAGATTGAATAATTCAGCAAAGAACATTTCAGTGCACTGAGAAATGGAGTAATCGACAACTAATACAGTGTAATTGAACTATAGCAGAATGTAGAAGCTATAACTGTAGGTGAATAAATAAATCGAAAGAGTTTTCTTAATGTTCCACTTTTATTTTTAGACTTTGCTTAGATTAAATCGACCAACGGCACCCTACTGTATTTAACATACAACTGATATATATAGAAAATTTATCGATAACATAAAGAACGCATTAAATTCGTAAATAGAATTGAAAATTCAAAATAGAAAAACTAAAATAAAATAAATTCTAATACTGATGCAATTATAAAAAAAACAAAAACGTTTAAACATTTAAATCACAGTTGATTTGTTAATTTAAATAACGTTTTGAAATTCAAAACAATTTTTCTCGTTTTTTTTTCTGTTTGACGGAAATAAAAACTAAAATTCGATTTCAAATTTGTGTGAGTGGAAATAAATAAAAAAAAAAACATGAGCATTTATCGACAACAAAACTACAAGAACAATGGACAACAAAAAAATTTTTCTGTGAATTAAATTAAGCGAATAAAACAAGGGCAACAAACAAATGGAAAAAAACCAACAACAACAACATAAAAAATTGGTGTTAAAAAGAAAAAGTTTTTTGTGAAACGGAAAACAAAAACAATTTTCGTTGTTATTTAAAACTATAATTGTTGTTGCTTTTGTTGTTGTTGATCATTCATAAATTCGGGGAGGTTTTTTTCCTCGAGTTGTCCAAATTATTGAGTCGTAGAAAAGTTTTTCAATACAGGTATTCCCCGACTGACGACCGAGATAGGTTCCTAGTAGGGATGCCAAATGGGATCGATTTTTAAAAATCCCAGGATAATTAGGGTTCCAAAAATCGCGATTTTGTCTTAAGAATAAAAATATTTCGTTAACAAAATCATTTGTAATCCATGGTCTAGTAGGTAGTGTGCTGGCTTATTAGACGTAAAGCCAGGGTTCGAGTCCCAGGGCAGACATCAAAACAAAATACAAACAATATTTCCTCGGCGATTTCCTCTCAGTAGATTTCTGGAAAGAACTCTGTGAGTAAATAAACCTTCTATGAAAAAATTTCTCCTCAGAAATCTGTCGTTCGGAGTCGACGTTAAACTGTGGGTCTCGCCACTCTCGTAGTCTAAAGCCAGGGTTTGATTCCCAGGCCAGACATCAAAAATAAAAAAAAACAAAAAAAAGTATTTTTTCGGCGATGTCTTCTTTTTCTCTTCTTGTTTCTCAAAAATCTATCGTTCGAAGACGACTTTAAACTGTAGGTCCCGCCACTTATGCATAAAATTAACACACACAACATAACTGGTGTAGGAAACTTCGGGCTTCTAGGGGAGGATTGCTGTAGACTGTTTAATGGTGAAGGTATAGCACTGGCCATTTTATAGTCACCAGCAGCAACTTGTTTCTTTACCGTTCGCATCTTCCCTCTCTCTTTCCACTTTTTCTAAAAAAACCTGCACAATGCACTGCATAAGTAGGGGTCATCCCCTGAGTGCAGGTATAATAATAATAAAAAAAAAGATAGCAAGACAAAAAGTAACAAGAAATAAAAATTATAAATGCATATACAAATGGAAGTCGCCGTGGTCTAGTGGGTAGTGTGTTGGCTTATTAGACAAAAGGCCCGGGTTAGTATCCCAGGTCAGACATCAAAACGAAAAATATTTCTTCGGCGACTTCCTCTCAGCAGATTTCTGGCAAAGACTTTGAGAGTAAATTCTCTTCTTGTTCTCAAAAATCAATCGTTCGGAGTCGAGTTTCAAATGTAGGTCCCGCCACTCATGTATAAAATTAACGCACACAACACAAGTGGTGTAAGAAACTGCGGGCTTCTTAAGGACGATTGCTGTAGACTGTATAATGGTAAAGGTATTGCACTGGCCATTTTATAGTCACCAGCAGCAACTTGTTTCCTTACCGTTCGCATTTTCCTTCTCCCTTTTCACCTTTCCTAAAAAAACCTGCATAATGCACTGCATGAGTAGGGGTCATCCCCTGAGTGCAAGTTTAATAATAAAAAAAAGATAGCAAGACAAAAAGTAACAAAAAATAAAAATTATAAATGCATAATGCAAATGCATTTGTTTTAAGAAAATTATTTGGATTCCAACAAAAAAGATTAAGCCCTCTAACATGTGATCTGATAGGCTTGAACGAATTTTGTTGTCATTGAAAAACACTTCTCGCAATCAACATTTGTTGGTAAAATAGTTCCAAGGTAGCTGTATGCAGCTTGTAGATATTCACCTCTACCAACTCCTCCTATTAATAAATCTATTCCTCTGGACAGTTGAGAATCTAAATCAGTTACTCTATTAACTCGCTTTATAGATTTTTTACGTTCTTCGATGGCATCAAATAACTTTTTATCAATGGAAGTGGGGTTTTCCTCATCTGAGAAGCTATAATCGAAGTCAAGTGATATAGAATTTTTTTTCAGGACCTTTTGTAGAGACAAAATACATATAAATTCACAATCCCGAAAAATCCCGGGACAAGTTTTTAAAAAAAATGGATTTTGTGAATTCCGAAAATCCCGGGATTTCATGATTCGGGATTTCCCGATTGGCACCCCTAGTTCCTAGCCAAGACGAATTTCATATAAAAAAATTTTTTTTTTTTTAATTTTTCGGGACTTTTAAATCGGGAATTTTAAATTGACTTAAAAAAATTCCGACTTAGCTAAGGTAATGTACTGAAATAGGTATGAAAATCAATTTTTTTTTACTGATTTTTTTTAATTTTTCTCATATATTTTGGGGATTCATCGCAACTAAGGAGTGCGCCCAAAAAAAAAATGGGCCTACTTTTAAGCTTATAACTTTTAACATGATTGAAAAAAATGAAAACCGTTACATTATTTTTGTTAGTCAGTTGCAATTAGCAAAACTAGATGCCACGTATAACTGCCCATATGAAAAGACAGGTTCTGGTAAATACAATCCTAACTTTTGAAGGGTGTGACCTTGTGCTTTGTTTATCGTCATAGCAAAAGCAACTTTCACAGGGAATTGTTTTCGTGTCATTCGGAATGGCACAGTTGGATCAGAAGGTGTAAGATTGATTCGGGGTATGAGTACAGTTTTATCGGTATGAATAATTTTTGCTGATATGATGTGCTCTCCCAAGTTTGTTACGATTAGCCTGGTACCATTTATTAACCCGTATTACTACACTTCATAAAACAAACAATGCCATGACAATAACGGCATTACCAAAATGGCTTTTACAGCTTTAAATATTATTATGTGGAATAGCATTACAATTAAGCGACCCTATTTATCGCAAAGTATTGCCAAAACAGCTTTTTACAACTTAATTTGCATATTATATATAACCGAATTAGTAATAAACGGCATTATAGTAAATAGCGGTATTGCCAGAATGGATTTTAATACATACTATATTATGTAGAACTGCATTACTATTAAGCAACCCTGTATTACCACACTTGAACAAAAACATATAATCACAATGACAACAGTATTATTATGCAGTTCTATATAAAATATAATTTTTATCAATGAAAATATTAATTTTTCAATTTCTAATTATTTTTCGCCATTAGTGTTAGATATAAGCTTTAAAATGAGATATCATTCATTAAATTTGATGCGGTGGTATGGGAGATATTTGCAACCGACAAAAAAAAGTGCTTTAGAAATAATATACATATATATGATTAGTTTTTTGAAAATGGGCATCCAACAAGAATGGCGTAAAAAAATAATTGAAATTTTCAATGAAAAACCGAGCCGCTTACAAAAAATGATTGCTTGGCTCGCAGGTTTTAACCAAAAAACAGAGTCTAAGGTAAGAATAAAACAATATAAGGAGTCTTAAAGTATTGAGAGAAAGCGTGGAAGTGTAAGAAAAAAAGGATTTGCCGATCAAAAACAAAGCAAGTAAAATAATACGTATTTTTCTAAAACACCCTCGCATGTGTCTGGAAGAAAAGTGGCTCAAAAAGTTGGATGCTCTGAGACCTTTGTCAGAAAAAAATTTTACATACAAAAGAATTCAAATATGATTGACTTTAATTGAAATATAAAACGAAAAAAATCCCCTACTTTGTTTTATTTCTACAACGAAAACTGTAGATCCAGTTTTTTTTCTGGGCACTCCTTACTTATTTGTGTTCTTTAAGTATTTTCCATGAAAAAAAATTGCGAAAAAAATGGTCATACAAACATACATATTTGGCCATTACAACCCTTCAGTCAGGATTACGACCCTCTCAGAGTCTTTGCCAGAAATCTGCTGAGAAGAAGTCGCCGAAGGAATATTTTTCGTTTTGATGTCTGACCTGGGATTCGAACCCGTGCCGTTTGTCTAATAAGCCAACACGTTACCCACTAGACCACGGCGACTATAATGGTCGTAAGTGTGAATAGTCGTAAGTCGGGGACTACCTGTATTTAAAACATACACACACATACACACATGCATAGAAACAAATTCCGAAAACCTTTAAAGCCAGCCAGTAAGTGTGGATATGATAGAGAGCGAGTGAGAGTGTGATAAAAAAAATAGCTGAAAAACAGAAAAACAACAACAACAACAACAACAAAAAAAAAGAACAACGTGTGAAACGGAAGGATGTTATTTAAACAATTCAGGGATATTTATGGCAATTCCCAAATGCCGGTTTTTTCTATTAATTTTAGCCGCAAAAACCATTTTGAAAACGTTTAAATAAGCAATAAAACAACAGCAAAAACAAACAAAAAAAAAAAACAGAAAAAAAGCATACAACAACAATAACAAAATCCCCGTATAGTAAAGGTTAAGTGTACAACCCTTTTCAGTTTGGCAGCTAAAAAAAAGCCAAAGAGAGACTCAGTTAAGTCACTTACTTGAAACTAAAACAAACACGACACGACAGACAAGTGACACAGGACAGAATAACAAACAAATGCTCTTTAAAAGAGCAATTCTATTGGGTTCTCGATAAAGTTCGATTACAAATTTAAGCATAAATTAATCAATTTCGTTGTGTTATTGATACGAACTTTATTAAGTCAAATGTGCAATGAATTAATCAATGATTGATCGATCGAATGATGCGGGGGAACAATATTCACCTGTTGTCAGACAAAAGAATAAAATAAAATAAAAGTATTGTCCAAGACAAATTCAAAGCGGCATTAAATGTACAGTGGAACTTCTATAATTTGAACTTCCATTACTTGAATTTCCTACAAGTTGAAGCACAGCATCTTGCATCTTGGAAAGAAAATTTATCAGATTTTGCTTCTTTAACTTGAAGTTTCTTTAAGTTGAAGTTTTTTTCTGGATAATGGTGATTCAATTTATAGAAGTTCGACTGTAACTGTGAACAGTGATCTGTGAACAGAACTGATCCAAGCAACAGTTTTGTCAGGCCTACAACCTAGGCTTTTCACCACATCACATACGTTGTGTGTGTGTGATAATTTTTATCCTGGGCGGTACCTGCAGCCAAAGGTTGGCTACGAACGGGAGATTAAACACCACATTATACATTCTAATGATTCATTTTCCTCTACTCAGTATCTATACATTTAGGTCTCTAATAAAGTTTTTCCTTGAATCTATTAGAAAACACTCAGAAAGGCCATTTACTATCCTCAAATCGTTTCCTTTGTCAAATCGTTTCCTGTGTCAGAAAGCCCGAGGCTGATTCTGAATAATGCATTTCTCTATTTTCCCTTGTGACCAATATACTGTGAAGTTTTTACCTTTTTAAAAACGTTTAAATATGAGTTCGTTGTTTACAAACAAAGTAAAAACTAATATGTGTTTAGTTTCAATTAAACTGTTTATTGTCCGCAGTGGCACATAAGCCGCTGTTTCCAACTTTTACCGCGTATACAACAACGTATCGGTACTCTTCTCTGCTTGCAACCTTTTTGTAAGCAATAACCACTGTTCGTTATTCTTCTCTGCTTACAAGCTTTTTTATAAGCACACTTCCGCTAGCGTAAACACTAACAACTGTTTTCTTTACACGCAACTTCACACAAGATTGACTGAATTACTACTGACTCGTTGCCTGCTTTGTCTTAACTTTTTATATACGCAAGAGATTAGTGTAATGATGATTCTCCAAGTGGAACGTTCGGTATTTTGCCTTCATGTGAATTCTTTTACGACTACATTGTTTGTTGTTGCGTTTGCTTACTTGTCCTATCCTTTTTTCTCTCATACCGTACTGATATTGTTGTTGGTTTACTAGTTCGATGTCCATATATGATGGTGTTGCGTTCGCTATATTAAAACTTTTCCATTTTTCTTCCCATTCCGTAGAATGGTTCTCGCCACATTAATTAACTGCAAGGTCTTCTGCCTGTTCACTGTCTTGAATTCGTACATGTTCCGTAATCTAGAGGAAGTTAAACAAACTTTGTTGATTTAACTTCTCCAGACAGTGCCTTACCACACATACAAAAATTGTCATTACAATCCTTCAATCAGGATTACAACGTATCTTCTCACACCACTTATGTTGTATACGTTAAGTTTTATACATGAGTAGCGGGATCTGCAGTTTATAGTCGCCTCCAAACGAGGAATTTTTAACTCTTTGACGGACACTGACGGTTATAGACGTCATAACAAGGGTTTCTGGGGAAACATGACGTGTATACACATCATAAATTGTATCTAACCAAATAACGGATATACACCAAGTATCCAACGGGTAGGCCTCCTAAAATTTTGGTGTCCGTCTAAGGGTTAAGAAATTTTCCATGGCAATTTTTTTATTTCACACTCAGAGTTTTCGCCAGAAATCTGCTGAAAGGAAATAACCAATGAAATATTTGTTTTTATATTTCTGACCTGGCGTTTGAATCGAGTCCTCATGTCTAATTAGCGCCACCACACTGCCTACTAAAGTACGCAGACTTTAAGTTTCGTTTCGCCGAGTATACCCTTCCAAATATCTCTTCCCATTCCACAGAAAAGTTCTAATCACATCAGCTGCCTCGCAAGGGCATTTGATTGTTCACTACAATAAATTTCTGTATGATCTGAAATCAGTGCTGATTTACTTTGTCCAGACAGTGCCATAATATTGGCGAGTCATTTTCCTATGAGCTGAGTGTCCAGATTATTGCCAGATAGAATTGGTATATCTTCCCATTTCTACTTCCTGTTCAAATTAAAACGACTGCGAAGACTTCTGCTTAAAAGATTTGGCCCGGTTTCCTCTTGGGCTCAGGATATTTCACTCTGTGACCAAACACCCCTGTTTCTGCTTCAAAATCTATCCACAGCACATATGTACACGATGGAATAGACCTCCCTTAACTCACTCACGTTGTTATCAGTGTCGTTAGAAAAAGCTTCTCCAATTTCGTTCTGTCTTACCAGTGAAGCGTAAATTGAAATTCGATTACCATTGAATACAAAGTGGCACCTAAATATGGAGTTTCTTAGTGTTGCCAGATTGGCCGGATTTCTGCAAACGATTAGCAACTGTTAGGTGATTTAAGCCCCGCAACAAAGCATTATTCACATAGCTTAAGTGCCTTTATTTCTCAAATTTACTCATGATTGTAGTCGACTTACATAAGTGTAATACGGACAAATTCTAACGGAATTGTCTTGTGAACCCAATATATGGGCCACAATGCTAGTAAATAATCTGTTAAAAAGGTTGTTATTGTTGCCATGGTTTGTCATCAAACGCAAACATTATAACAAAAAGTGTGATCTCTTTAATATTCCCTTAGAAAATCTATCATCAGATCTATTCCTATGTGTTAAATAAACAAAAGTGAAGAAATACAGAATGAAACAGAGACAACAATAGTATGAGAGAAAGAGAAAAAGATACACACACACACACACATACACGCAAGAGAATAAGAGTCCATTGCAAATAACCTGTCTGTATCATTAGTTGTTGTGGTGTTGTTAGTGGTTTTGTGTTGAAATATGAAACCATTTTGTTGTTGTTGTTTTTCTTTTTTTGGTTTTTCTTTCACCGCCATAACTCTTCTTCTGTTTCTGTTGCTGTTTATTGTTGATTTTCTTTGTTTTTAACGGTAAATTTTGTAACTGTATACCACAGTTTAAGCAGGAAACATCAACTATTTATTATGCCACTTATGTATGTATGTATGTATGTTTGTATGTATGTGTGTGTGGTTGTTGTTATTGTTGTTGCCACTATTATTGCCAGTATAGCGTTGAAATATACAATAACAAAATACATTCATTATATTCGGTATTCCTGCATACAGATGTGTGCGTGTGTGTGTATGTATGTTTATAAAATATAGACTTACTTTCATAAAGTGTAACAGAGATTTTTGTCGATAACTTTTTCCTTTGTCAAAACAATATTTATCGATTACGTGAATTTTTTTAACAAACATTTTTAAACGCTTTACAAAACTTTGTTCAATGTATTACAACAAAATGATTTTCTAAAGGGTCCGCCAAATAACTTTTTTTTTTTGAGAATGCTTTCTCAAATTTCTTTTTTTATTTGAAAGTACAATCCTTCCGGTTAATAATGGAAAATAATTTCATTCAAATGGCTGCCTCGGCTGGTCATGCAGTAGCCTACACGATCGGTCCAATTTTTAAGCAAATTATCGTCGATTGAGTGCAGCTGTATTTCACCAATGACTTCACGAATATTGTCCTTTAAATCGTTAATTGTCTTTGGTTTGTCGGCGTAACACTTATCTTTGACGGCACCCCAGAAATAATAGTCCAACGCTGTTAAATTATAGCTCTGGGGTGGCCAAACAATATCAGCTCTGCGGCTGATAATGAGATCTTCAAAAACAGGGCGCAAAACATCGACTGTAGCTTCGGCTGTGTGGCACGTAGCGTCGTCTTGTTGAAACCAAATGTTGTCAGTATTCTTCTCTTCAATTTTTGTGAACAAAATATCAGTCAACATGGCCCGATAACGATCGCCATTGACAGTAACGGCTACTCCTTGCTTATTTTCGAAGAAAAATGGCCCAATTATGCCTCTGGACCAAAATCTGCACAAAACAGTGACTCGTTTTTGGTGCGTCGGCTTTTCAACGTATGCATTCGAGTTTTCTGTGCCCCAAATGCCACAATTTTGCTTGCTTACATACCCGCCAAGATCAAAATGGGCTTCATCTGAAAAGATGATTTTTTTTTTTTTTTGCCAAAATCGCCATCTTCAGTATGTCGATCGCAGGCCCACTTAGCGAAGCGAAAACGCATTGCATGGTCAACTAAAACTAATTTTCTGTCAAATCAGACATGAGCTAAGTGTTACCATTCACGAAAGAAGAACTAGTTGAAAAAAAACGTTAGATGGCGGACTTTCAAAGACTTTAAGTCATTATAAATACTACTTCGATAACTTTGCAACTAAATACATAGATAACTTATCGATATTGACATTTATTGATAAAAATCTCTATAGGAAACTGATGTTATCGAAATAGAATAGAGAATTTAATTTATCGATAAATTTTGATTGATTGTTTTAGAGACAGTAAATTATAAAACATTATAAATATAAATTTCGATAACTTTCTGTATAAGAAAAACAATCGATAACTTTAATTTACATATATATTGATAGTATTATTTAAAAACCGATAAATTTGATTTGCCATAATCATTCGATAACTTCGTAACTTCAAAGACAAACGTTTGCAAAACATTTTTAAGACTTAATGGACCTAGACAATCTGAAACAATGAATGAGCAAGAGAATTGAAAAAAATTAAAAAAAAAAAATGAAATTTAAATTGTTTTGGTTAAACCGTTCGCTTTGAAATTTAAATACTTTCAACGAACTGCGGTATTTAGCTCAGATTCAGATTTTTTATAAATAATCCTGATAAATTTGATATTATTCCAATAACTTTTTCCAAGAAGACTTTCGTATTAAATTTCTATATAAAATTAATCGATAACTATAAAAGTAAAAAAAATGACTTACCTTTTAGGTTTTCGCCAATACTTTTTCAATTGCTACTCACAGCATTAGCATCCACGCTAATTAAAAGTGATCTATTCCTGTTATTTCGTTGTTGGTTCAGTTTATAGTTCTTTTGGTGATGTGTCATGCAATGCTTTATTATACAGGCTCCGAACGGCTTATCCTTGTTGGGTTATCCTTTTTGGCTACAGTACAACTATATTTACAGCTAAAATTAAATAGAATTACAAGCCATAAATAGCATCTTTGGTCACAGTAAAAGAAATATGATAAATTATAAATTTCGATAAATTCAAAATTTTACTCAAAACTTTTCGAAAAATTTCGATTTCTACATCTAATATTTTATTAAACAAATTGCGGCATTAATTTATTAAACAAATTTAAAAATTTTAAATTATATAGTAAACATTTTTCGTTAACAATATTTTCGATAAAATTTTTCGATAACTTTCTGTATAAGAAAAACAATCGATAACTTTAATTTACATATATATTGATAGTATTATTTAAAAACCGATAAGTTTGATTTGCCATAATCATTCGATAACTTCGTAACTTCAAAGACAAACGTTTGCAAAACATTTTTAAGACTTAATGGACCTAGACAATCTGAAACAATGAATGAGCAAGAGAATTGGAAAAAAACAAAAAAAAAAAAAATGAAATTTAAATTGTTTTGGTTAAACCGTTCGCTTTGAAATTTAAATACTTTCAACGAACTGCGGTATTTAGCTCAGATTCAGATTTTTTATAAATAATCCTGATAAATTTGATATTATTCCAATAACTTTTTCCAAGAAGACTTTCGTATTAAATTTCTATATAAAATTAATCGATAACTATAAAAGTAAAAAAAATGACTTACCTTTTAGGTTTTCGCCAATACTTTTTCAATTGCTACTCACAGCATTAGCATCCACGCTAATTAAAAGTGATCTATTCCTGTTATTTCGTTGTTGGTTCAGTTTATAGTTCTTTTGGTGATGTGTCATGCAATGCTTTATTATACAGGCTCCGAACGGCTTATCCTTGTTGGGTTAACCTTTTTGGCTACAGTACAACTATATTTACAGCTAAAATTAAATAGAATTACAAGCCATAAATAGCATCTTTGGTCACAGTAAAAGAAATATGATAAATTATAAATTTCGATAAATTCAAAATTTTACTCAAAACTTTTCGAAAAATTTCGATTTCTTCATCTAATATTTTATTAAACAATATTTTCGATAAAATTTTTCGATAAATTTTATATAAAAAATTTTTCGATAACTTCTAATTTTATATGAAATTTTGTAATAAAATAAAAATTTTATTTGCAATTTTTACACACATTTTGCGATAACAATTAATTTCTGTGTAAAATTTTACAATGAAATAAAATTTCTTTATCGATAATAATCGATAATTGTCAATTTTTAAATAAATTTAATCTCTAACAAAACGAAAAGAAAATAAAAAAATCTTTCTTTCGATGACTTACTCTCAGCAGTCTGGTGGTAAAAACTGTGAAACCTAAATATAATTGCCATGAAAAGTTCCTCAAACCTTTCACTCAGAGTCCCCATTAAACATTAGATCCCTCTATCTATAGGTAAAATTAACACACACAACATGGTTAGTGT
The DNA here is from genome assembly GCA_014635995.1 of Sarcophaga peregrina. Lineage (NCBI taxonomy): Eukaryota > Metazoa > Arthropoda > Insecta > Diptera > Sarcophagidae > Sarcophaga > Sarcophaga peregrina. The sequence goes on from CM025793.1 coordinate 39,611,694, forward strand.
AAGAATCTAAGATATAACCCTGACTAAATTACTAAAGTTATTTATCGATAACTTTTCATAAAGATTTCAGAAACTTTGTTTCCACTAAATTTCTAAAAACAAATTCAAATTCGATAACTTTTAAGTCCCAAACACTTATGTACTTAACGATAACTTTCGATAACTTGAAATTTGTAAATGAAATTGAGCTATAATTAGAAATTTCATTGCAAAAATTTTTCATGAAGCTCTGGTCAATTGTTTCGGTTAGGATTTATCAATTAGAAGCAGAAAATTAGAAAATCTTTTCTTTAAATCATTATAAATACTATTTCGATAACTTTGCAACTAAATATATAGAAAACTTATTGATATTGAGATTTATGATAAAAATTTCTATAGAAAACTGAAGTTGTCTGTTAAAAATTGAAGTTATCGATATAATGTATACAAAGAATTTAATTTATCGATAAGTTTTGATTGATTGTTTATAAAGCCTTTCAAAGACTGCAAATCATTATAAATATCATTTCGATAACTTTTCAACTAAATACATTGAAAGCTTATCGGTATTGACATTTTGGGTAAAACTTTGTAAATATTCTCTATATATTGTATATAGAGAATTTAATTTATCGATATGTTTTAATTGATTGTTTTAGAGATAGTAAAAACGTTATAAATATAAATTTCGATAACTTTGCAACTAAATATATAGAAAACTTAGCGATATTGACATTTTTGATAAAAATTTCTATAGGAAACTGAAGTTATCGATATATTGTATATAGATAATTTAATTTATCGATAAGTTTTTGTTGATTGTTTTAAAGGCAGTAAATTATAAAACCTTTCAAAGACTTTAAATCATTATAAATATAAATTTCGATAACTTTGCAACTAAATATATTGATAACTTATTGATAATGACATTTTTGATAAATTTCTATAGGAAGTTGAAGTTGTCTGTATAAAATTGAAGTTATCGACTTTCAAAGACTTTAAATCATTATAAATATAAATTTCGATAACTTTGCAACTAAATATATTAAAAACTTAGCGATATTTTGTAACTTTTTATGGGAAAACTCTAGGTTATCTTGAGTATTTCTTAGCAAGAGTTTTGAAAAATTATTTGTTTGTTGGTTCTTATATCGTTCACCCTGTTGTATGTGTGTATGTGTGTGTAGAATGGTGTATGTTTTTTCGTAAAGTATAATGCCGACAGACAGTATTTGTATTTGTGTGTATGTGTGTGTGTGAAAATATTTAAGTACGTATGCGAGTACGAGTACTTAATGTTATATGAGAATTTATTGCGGTTTTAAAGGCTTTGTGTTATTGTATTGGTACAGGATATATTCACACATTAACACACACTCACATACATATGTATGTATGTATGTACATAAACAGAGACAGTAACAAACATTTATTTGGTCGGAAGGTAAAATATGAAAACGGTATTATTTTATAAATACGATATTATTGCAACACTTCCAGGGTGTGTGTGTGTGTGTGTATAAATGTGTGTGTTTATAGATATTAAGAAATAATGAAAAGGTAAAATTTATTGTCTAGTATTTAATGGCCAAAAACAGCGGCGTTTAAAACCAATGGTCAAATATACACTGAAAATAATGCCTGGGGGAGGGATGGTCAGCAAGCATAAGCATGGTAAGTATGGCATTATTGTTAAGCTTCATAATCATAACTTCTTTAAGTGTATTGCTCCGATAATTTTCAAACATGTCCGTTTACAATACAATACGTGAGGTAAGTGTATATGCTATAAGAGGAGTGTGAGTGCATTTGTGTGTGTGTGTGTTTTTTTATTTCTAGTTTAAAATACAAAGTGATTTATTATTAAATTTACAGATTTAACTCTGTTGTATTGCTTCTTTTTCCCCCACTCTCTTTTTGCTCTTTTATTTCGATAACAACACAGCAAATGTTTTTAATGCCATAAACGTTTATTTATTTTTCAAAATAGCACAACAAACACTATAAAATTTATTATTATTTTTATTGCTATTGCTGTTGCTGTTGTTGTTGTTGTTATTATTTTTGTTTAATTCCATTTATTATTTCATTATGAAATGAGAAATTATTTATTAAATTTCCTCTAAATAATCACCAAATTTGCATATGAATACAAAAACGAATGAATTTATAAAACGTAACGAACAAAAACAAAACAAACCAAAAAAAAATCATTTATTTATGAGCACGTTTCACGTTCAAATCTAACGGAAAAAAAATTTTTTTTCGAAAAAAGAAAATTCAAATTGAAATTCAAACACTAATGCAAACAGCAACGTGACGCACACATACATATACACATAAATTCTAATTCATTTTCATAATTTTTGTTGAATTTTTTGTTCGTTTTTTTTGTTGTTTTTAATTCAATTCATTTCAATTCACTTGAGTTCATGCGACTTGTTGTGATTTTAAATGCAGATTTATTTTTCTATTCTATTTCTATTCTATTCCATTGTATTGTATTGTTATCACATAGTTTGTGTGCTTGTTTGTATGAATGATTGTTGCTCTTTGTCCTGTGCTAGTTGACCGAAATGTATTTTGCCCAAAAATATGTAGACATGCTTGGTCACGGTAATAAAATCTGAATTGTTTTGTTTTATTATTATTATTATTATTGAAACTGTAATATTGTATTTTAAATAAATAAAATAATTTTTTCTTTCTCTCTCTCTCTCTCTCTCTTCTGCTTCCATTTTGTTTTTATAACTTCCTATTACTGCTGCCTTCAATTCCAAATGACGTCAGTACGTAATACACACACAAACACACACACACCCAATTGCAATACATATGCATACACTTCCGTTATAATTATGAAACATTTTTGGTTTCCTATAATCCCCATATTAAATGTATAATGAGAAGATATTTACACCTGCCTAGTGGCATAGATTCCATAAATGCAAACAATTTATGTCCGCATTGGTTGCTGTCGAGCAATTTTAAATTTAATTTCAAATTTATTTGTAAAAACATGTAAATTGTTGTAAATTAAAATTGTTTTATTGTCTGTAATATTGTAAATTATGCCATTTTTTTTTAATCCCCATATTATTGAAACCATAAAGCTTGATTTAATAGACCAGCGTAGCGCCTACTAAACTATCAAAGACTCTTAAAAATAATGGACATGTTAATTTTGTTAATGTAAAGGAAATGTTACCAATAATTTAACGTAAACTTTAGTTATCGATTATTATCTAAGTTATCGATAAAAAAAATTTTTAATTATTGTAATATATTATATTTTAAAAAAACATGAAAAGTTTTGTATGTAAAGAACACAACTTTACGTAAACTTTAGTTATCGATTATTATCGTTAATTTAGAAAAACAAAAATTCAATTATTGTAAAATATTATATTAAACAAAAAACATGAATTTGTATGTAAAGAAAATGTTACCAACAACTGAACGTAAACTTTAGTTATCGATTATTATCGATAATTTAGTAAAAAAAAAAATTTAATTATCGCAACATTTTATATTTTTAAAAAGAAATTAATATTTTATAAATATTTTAACGTAAGCATAAGTTATCGGTTTTTATCGATAAATTAAAAGTATTATACACCCAAAAGGAATAATAGATATAAAAATATGTACATCCATGTAAAGAAAATGGTTAATTGTACCAATCAACTTAAAATGAACTTTAGTTATCGATTATTATAGATAAATTTGTTATTGGTTTTTATCGATAAATTAAAAGAACCATACTATTAAGGCACCCAAAAATAATAGGCATGTAAATTATTACATGTAAAGAAAATGTTATCAACAACTAAACTTTAGTTATCGATAATTTAGTTAAAAAAAAAATTAATTATCGCAACATTTTATATTTTTAAAAAGAAATTAATATTTTATAAATATTTTAACGTAAGCATAAGTTATCGGTTTTCATCGATAAATTAAAAGTATTATACTATTATTAGGCACCTAAAAATAATAATAAATATAAAAATATATACATCCATGTAAAGAAAATGGTAAATGTTACCAACCAACTTAAGGTGAACTTTAGTTATCGATTATAAAAGATAAATTTGTTATTGGTTTTTATCGATAAATCAAAAATTAAACGAACCTACTATTAAGAACCTACTATGTATAGAAAATGGTTAATTGTACCAACCAACTTAAAATGAACTTTAGTTATCGATTATTATAGATAAATTTGTTATTGGTTTTTAGCGATAAATTAAAAATTAAAAGAACCATACTATTAAGGCACCCAAAAATAATAGGCATGTAAAGAAAATGTTATCAATGACTAAACTTTAGTTATCGATTATTATCGTTAATTTAGTAAAAAAAATTTTAATTATCGTAACATATTATATTTAAAAAAAAATTATATTTTATAAATATTTTAACGTAATCATAAGTTATCGGTTTTTATCGATAAATTAAAAGTATTATACTATTAAGGGACTCAAAAATAATAATAGATATAAAAATATTTACATCCATGTAAAGAAAATGGTTAATTGTACCAAGCAACTTAAAGTAAACTTTAGTTATCGATTATTATAGATAAATTTGTTATTGGATTTTATCGATAAATTAAAAGAACCATACTATTAAGGCACCCAAAAATAATAGGCATGTAAATTATTACAACAATTAAACTTTAGTTATCGATTGTTATCGATAAATAAAAAGTGAAAAAAAATTTAAGTTATCGACATAAATATGTTGTATTTTTAAAAAGAAATTAATATTTTGTATAAAATTTTTCCTCAAACCTAAGTTTTTATCGATAAATTAAAAGTAATGAAAAATCTTAGAAAATTTAAAATTTTATCATTTCATTGTTCTCAGAAACTCAATTGTTATAAATTAGAAACTTATTTGATATAAATTAGCAATAAATTCTCTACAGAAAATCTAAGTCATCATTTATTTTCTATAAAAAAAAAAGCTATCGATAAATATTTACATAAAATTTGCATTTATAACAAAGTTCCTATAGAAGATTTCAGTTATCAAATATAAAATTGAAGGTACCGATAAATTGCTCATAGAAAATTTAAATTATCGATAAATTTTTGTATAGAAAAATTGATTCTATCGATAAATTCTTTTTAGAAAAATTAAGTTATGGATAAATTATTTATGTAAAAATAAGGTAATCGATAAATTGTTTATAAAAAAAATTTTAATTAACGATAAGTTTTTGTATAGAAAATTAAAGTTATCGATAGATATTTTATATGAAATTTTAGTTACGGAGAAATTACCTATATAAAATTAAAGTTATCGATAAATTTTTAAAGGAAATTTAAATTATCGATAAATTTTTGAATCGATAAATTCTATATACATACATAATTGGCCATTACAAGCCTTCAGTCAGGATTACGACCTAGCTTACTCACACCACTTATGTTGTGTGCGTTAAATTTATGCATGAGTGGCGGGACCTACAGTTTAAAGTCGACTCCGAACGACAGATTTTTGAGAAGCTTTTCATGGCAATTTTTACGCACAGAGTCTTTGCCAGAAATCTGCTGAGAGGAAGTCGCCGAAGAAATATTTTTTCGTTTCGATGTCTGACCTGGGATTCGAACCCGGGCCTTTTGTCTCATAAGCTAACACACTACCCACTAGACCACAGCGACTTCGACGATAAATTCTATATAGAAATTTCAAATTATGGGTTGAAGGTCTATATAGAATTAAAATTATCTAGAAATGAATTTTTTATTTATCGATAAATGAATCAGTGTCGAAAATGAAAATTTTCGATTAATTTTTCGGAGATATTAAGTTATCGAAGTAATTTATATTCTCTATAGAATGCCTAAATAATAAATTTAATCTCTGGAGCAAGTACGCCATTGGCAAAAAAGGTCCATCAGGTCTTTATCAATCTGTTGTAAGTTACGAGTGGTGCGTGACTGCAGTGATTACATGGAACCTTTTGATCCAGATATTTTTCACTTGAATGCTGATATGGTTGTTGCTTGCAATCTCTAAAAGACCTGATTTATGATTTTTTTTTTTAAATTTATGTTTTTTTAGATATAAAAACTTATCAATCAATTTTATTATCTCTTGTTAACAAATCAATAGCATGTTTTACACAAGAAAATTTGCTTGTAATACAAAAAAAAAAATTTTCCATAAACAAGATTAATCAATAACATGCATGACCTTGACACTAAAAGTGTTAAAAATTGATTTAAAAAACAAGATAAAATTTTTTTTAAATTTTTGCTCTTTTGCTTTTTGTATTAAATCAGAATTTTATTTGTACAACACAAGAGTTAGATTGTCCTTAATCTGTTTAAATACTTAAAATCCTTAACGAAAGCCATTCAATTTATTGCTCATGTAATATTTAACAACAAAGTTTTTATGCCTTTAGGTAATACTTGTGTTGGGTTTAAATCATACAAAATACTAATCAATCCTATGCCAGAATCCATAAAAAAAAGAAGTAAAACCCTTTTATTTTAAAGGGTCCATGTCTTTTCATAACAAAGCCATTATGGGGAAAAGAAATCCTTTTTTTTTGAACAATGAAAATAGCCCTAGTGAAATACTATGCGGCTAAGGCTGTATGCTTTCAAAAATTAATGATGAAAAGAACAAAAATAATTCCAGCAAAACTAATTATTTTTCCATTTTTTTGTTGTTTTTTTTTTTGTTAAAATTCTTTTTAAAATTAACAGGAATATTTTTGTTAAAAATTTACAAAAACAATAATAGCAACAACAACAACCAACAACATAACAACCAACAAAGAGTACTAATTTCATGCTAACGAAACTAATTTCAATTTATTGTTCAGTTGTTGCTATTGCTGTTGGTTTTTATGTACATATGCCCCCCCCCCCTTTCAATTCAATTTTGTTTTGATTTTGTATTGAAAAATAACCCAATCAACACAGTGTTCCAAATTAACACACACACACACACACACATACATACACACACAAAGGCATATCCATGTTTATAATTTAAAATATACAATAAAAGTTTTTCATGTTGTTGCTTTGTGTGTAAACAACAAAACAACAACAACAAAAAAAGATACAATTTTTAACAAAATATGGAAATTAGTTTAAAATATCAACAACAACAATAAAGAAAATATTGAATAAAGCAACAAACTCGCTTATACACGCAATAACAACAGCAGCAACAAGAGAAAAAAAAATTATTTTGTTCAATAGAATAAAATTTGTGTTACAAATATTTATATTGTGTTGTTTTTGCATATGTCAGCATATAACCCAACAAACATTTTGTTTGGTGGCAACTTTTGGGAGTTTTTTTTTTGTTTTTCATAATCAACCGAAGCGTGGTTTACTATCACTGCCATCTAAATTCCAATAATAGAATGCTATTAGCCATACATTCAGGGAACATAATGAAACGAGCAATCCACATTGCTTATCGAAATTACATTGCTTTACGTACTCTAATAGCGATTGTGAAGTCGCCGTGGTCTAGTGGATAGTGTGTTGGCTTATTAGACAAAAGGCCCAGGTTTGTATCCCAGGTCAGACATCAAAACGAAAAATATTTCTTCGGCGACTTCCTCTCAGCAGATTTCTGGCAAAGACTCTGAGAGTAAAAATTGCCATGAAAAGCTTCTCAAAAATCTGTCGTCCGAAGTCGACTTTAAACTGTAGGTCCCGCCACTCATGTATAAAGTTAACGCACACAACATAAGTGGTGTGAGAAAGCTAGGTCGTGATCCTGACTGAAGGGTTGTAATGGCCAAATATGTATGTAATAGCGATTGTACGTGCCGTAACGTTCCACGCCTTACATCCATCATCTATTACGCCAACCTTTCGGGTTCGAGCATGACTTCAGCCATACGACGACGACTGCTTTCTTTCCATACAATTTCAGAATTTTTAAATTTCCACCGAAAATATGACATGATTTGGAATTCATTTTCCAGATCCACCCCATTAGAGCATCCAGAGACCTATTAAATTTAAATCTGGACATTTAAAGCAGGCATAACAAGTTACAAGCTTAGTTGCAAAATGATTTTCCACCATGTAGGGAGGGATATTTGAACCATAGTGAAATGGCCACCTTTCTTGTCATACTGTTTTCTGTACTGTGTTGGCTTATTAGACAAAAGGCCCAGGTTTGTATCCCAGGTCAGACATCAAAACGAAAAATATTTCTTAGGCGATTTCCTCTCAGCAGATTTCTGGCAAAGACTCTGAGAGTAAAAAATTGCTATGAAAAGCTTCTCAAAAATCTGTCGTACGGAGTCGACTTTAAAACTGTAGGTCCCGCCACTCATGCATAAAATTAACGCACACAACATAAGTGGTGTGAGAAGCTAGGTCGTAATCCTGACTGAAGGGTTATAATGCCCAATTATGTATGTATGTAGTGCCATTTTGCACGTTCTTTCCTTTTTATAGCTTCTGTTTGTTCTGGGTTTGTCTGTCGCCGTAGTCGAGTAGTTAGTGTGCTGGCTTATTAATCGTAAGGCCCAAGATCAAATCCCAGGTCAAACATCAAAACGAAAATATGAAAAATGACAAAATCTCTAAAAGTACCTTCTATAGCTTCTCAAAAATCCATCGTTCGATGTCGAATTTAAACTGTAGGTCCCGCCACTCATGTCTAAAACTAACGCACACAACAGACATAAGTGGTGTGAGAAGTTAGGATGAAATCCTGACTGAAGGCTCGTATATTGCTGCTGGTGTTTGTAAAATGGCCAGTGCTATACCTTCACCATTAGACAGTCTACAGCAATCGTCCACAAGAAGCCCGCAGTTTCTCACACCACTTATGTTGTGTGTGTTAACCTACAGTTTAAAGTCGACTCCGAACGACAGATTTTTTTTTGAGAAACAAGAAAAGAAAGAGAAGAAATCGCCAAAAAAAAAAAACTTTTTTTGTATTTTTTTTTTTTTATTTTTGATGTCTGGCCTGGAACTCGAATCCTGGCTTTATGTTTAATAAGCCAGCACACTACCTACTAGACCACGGTAGCCCGTATGTGTTGTTCTGGGTTTTTTTCAAAACCGCGGAAATATATTCGAATCATTTGATTCGTCTCAATGTCTATACTCATTATTCTTGGAAATATCAGTGCCGATTCAGATCAGATATTATTCTAAAACCACTTATTAAGTTAGTCCAGTTTAGACAATAAACTGAGGACAATTTCCACCTTCGACCCTATTAAGCAACAAAGCTTAACAAAGAAATTTTTTGTAGGAAGGATTATTGTCTACTAGGTACCTCTTTTACAACTGATAGTAGTCGTACATTCCATAATTTCCTTATCTCATATCTAACCTTCACCACATCAGGTAAAATAATATGCTGAGACCCTCTAGTAATTAATTTCGCCATACTCTGTCCGATTCAAGATACTCTGCTGGTTTGATGGCAGCTAGCTTTTGGCCCTCAGTGCCAACTCTAGTTCTAGTTTAAAGGAGACTCTAGTGACGTTTGTCAAGTCGCTTGGTTTCTAATTCTGGGGGTCGTAAGCAGCCATCAGCACGAAGATAAAAATGATAAAAATGTGTGTGCATTTGTGAGAGCCATGTGTATAACCCAGGGGAAAATTGTTAGTAATATTTTCAAGTGTAACCTAATCATAGTTTTATGTAGTGGAAAATAGAAAATGTATAACGCAAAATCCCTAAAGACTGCGTATTTAACTTGACAAATATTCTCCCAAAAATGGAGTTAATTTCTGATTGTTATTAGTGAATCTCATTAGAAAATAGTAAATCTTACTGTCATTTTTCTTTGGGTGTAATCTGATATACAAAAAAATACTAAAAAGAAGCGACGAGAACCTGCTTCACTGAAAGCTAACAAACAGTGGAATGCATTTTTATGTTCGTGCCCTATGTGTGTAAAAAGCCGAAGATGATTTTCCCCTGAGGGACTCTACTGAAGTATATTGTTTTTGTTCTGTGGCTCTATGTCTTTACAATTATTCGGCTAATGATTGCTATCTCCGCCGGTAAAGAATTTGCCTTTGCAATTGGTCTGGGATATTGTTTTTGTTCCGTGGCTCTACCTCTTTACAGTTATTTTGCTAAAGTTGAAAAATTTCCCTTTGCCTTTCTGCTGTTGCTGGTCTAGTATTTACGTGGCTTCTTATTTCAAAGTCATTGATTGTGCTTTTATGTCATTAACCAGGCCCTATCCTTTAGCCACAACATCTACATTAGGCACCTTGCAGAATTTGTGGCCTTCAATCCCTTAAAAATAGTTTCCTTGACGAACGCCTCGGTTTTCCGTGCTCAATAAACCGTTTTTTTACATCCAAAATGCTAAATGCCTTGCACTTGTAATAGACTTCAAATCTGTATTCAGTTTTTATATTTTTATAAGGAAATCCTGTGGCTATTTCATAAGTTTTCAACATAGAGAACGAGGCCTTATGCTAACATACATACATACATAATTGGCCATTACAACCCTTCAGTCAGGATTACGACCTAGCTTCTCACACCACTTATGTTGTGTGCGTTAATTTTATACATGAGTGGCGGGACCTACAGTTTAAAGTCGACTCCGAACGACAGATTTTTGAGAAGCTTTTCATGGCAATTTTTACTCTGAGTCTTTGCCAGAAATCCGCTGAGAGGAAGTCGCCGAAGAAATATTTTTACGTTTTGATGTCTGACCTGGGATTCGAACCAGAGACCTGCGCCGAGCAAATTTGTCGGCGGCGGCGGCTTAAGTTGAAAAGGTTCGGCGGCGGCTTTAAGTCGGCTGTCAGCCGAAATATGGTAAAGTTTCGGCGGCGCTTTTATTTATTTAAATAATATGCATACAACATTTTCAACATTTATGTAAAGAACAAAAAAGACGTGTAAATCCATGTATGAAACAGTAGCCTCAAATAATTCGTCATTACAACTTTTCAGTCAGGATCACGACCTAGCTTCTTACACCACTTATGTGAGTGCGTTAATTTTATATATGAGTGTTGGGGCCTACAGTTTCAAAATGGACTCCAAATGATAGATTTTTGAGAATCTTTTCATGGCATTTTTATTTACTCTCAGAGGTTTTGCCAAAAATTGCAGTAAATTTACTAAATAATCATTGTTAGCAAATCGATTATTAAAGAAAAAATTAGAACAAAAAGTAAAATTACGCACAAATTGCACACGAAGCTAATTACACACATGCTACACGCAGAATCAAAAATTACACACAATATGCGTTAGCAAAGTTTTCTGCATTTTTAGAACTTCCTGACAATAAGGATTTTATTTTGGCATTCGAATTTTAAAATTTTTTTGATTTTACGTCAATACTAGGGATGCCAATCGGGAAATCCCGAAACTCCAAATCCCGGGATTTTCGGGATTCACAAAATCCCGAATCCAGGGATTTTTAAAAACTTATCCCGGGATTTTTCGGGATTTTCGGGATTGTGAATTCATACATATTTTGACCTACAAAAGTTCCTGAAAAAAAATTCTATATCACTTGACTTCGATAACAGATGAGGAAAACCCCATTTCCATTGATAAAAAGTTATTTGATTCCATCGGAGAATGCAAAATCTCTATAAAACGAATTAATAGGGTAACTGATTTAGATACTCAACTGTCCAAAGAAAAAGATTTATTTACATCAGGAGGTAGTAGAGGTGAATATTTACAAGCTGCATACAGCTATGTTGGAACTAATTTACCAACAAATGTTGATTGCGATAAATGTTTTCCGACGGCAGCGTATGCTTACAACTAAATTCGTTCAAGCCTATCGGATCACATCTTAGATGCTTTAATCTTTTTGTTGGAATCTAAATAATTTTCTTAAAACTAATGCATTTGCATATGTGTGAACAATTTTTATTTTTGTTATTTTACGCTTTTTTTTGGTACTTTTTGTCTTGCTGTTCTAAAATTTTATTTTTAATGACTTATACTTCTGATATTTCCCATGAAAAGTTTCTCAAAAATCGGTCGTTCGGAGTCGACTTTAAACCGTAGGTCCCACCACTTATGTAAAAAAATTAACGCACACAACATACTGACAAACTGGGTCAATAACCCTGACTAAAGGGTTGTAATGACCAATTATGTATGTATATGTATGTATATAATTCTGATATACATACTTAATTGGAATACAAATGATTTTTTAATGAAAGAGAAATGCGATTTAGCCTATGATTTTCGGATTTGGATCCGAATTATCCAAACCGGATTTGGGATCGGGATTACAAATCCGAATCGAGATTTCAAAACGATCCCTTGCATAGTCATACGTGGGCAGTAATGGTACAGAGTTTGAACCAATTGAAATTTTCGCATTTATAACACTACAAACATTATCAGAAAAAGTATCAAATAAAATTTCAAAAAATGGACTAAAGCTAATGAATGAAAAATTTGTTTGGGAAATCTACATTAAAAATGCAAGGTGTCATCGATAGTGATTTTCATTAAATATGAATTGTTCTTGTTCCCATTTAAATTTTTGTCTTAAAAATTTAACGTAAAGTTAAAAGTGTACCCATCACAAAAACAGAAAGGTGTCAAATTCATATAAAAAAATTAAAATTTTCTATTAATATACAAAATGACAAGGAAATTCAATAATGATTTAAGTCAGTAAAATAAAATTATTAAATAATATTTAACAATATTACTGTAACATTTTAAAAACATATTTTAATATTTTAATTTCTTGCATACATAAAACGGCAGCTGAATTTAAGCCGAATCAAGCCGAATAAATTTTCGGCGGCGGCGGCTTTTAAATTTTGTCGGCGGCTCGGCTTAGCCGGCTGTCAGCCGATCGGCGCAGGTCTCTGACCCAGGCCTTTCGTCTAATAAGCCAACACACTACCCACTAGACCACGGTGACTTCTTATGCTAACCCTGATTTAAATCTCAATTCGTTTGATGGGACAAAATTTATTTCTCTCACAGGCTACAGAATATTTCGTGTTCTGCTTTCAATTAAAAATTTTCTGGTTCACTGGTCTCTGATTGCGGAAATTCGCCACTCAGCACTCTTCATACTACCTTTTCCATCTCTTTCATTTTCTTGCAAACTATGGTAATCATTCTGTGTGTGTGAGTGTGTGTGTGTGGGTGTGTATGTATCTTTCTCTTGGTGCCCAATTATTTTGTTAGTGTTTGTAACAACATATTTATTTAAATAACAATAATAACAACAACAACAATGATAACAACAGCAAAAAGAAAAAAAAATGATCATATTGTGTGTGTTATTACAATAATAACAACATTTTTCATATGCATGTACTTATAATAGCCCCCAACAGTATGTTAATAGTATTATATACACACACTGAACAAAAAACCTACACACACACACACCTACATACACACAAGCAAACTCATAAAAAGAACACATATTTCATATGTTTATTTCATGTCCTACCACATGTGTTTGTGTGTAAAGAGAGAGAGAGAGAGAGAGCTAAGAAGAGCCGTAGGAGTGAGGACTATCAAGGGATGCATTGAAGAGGAAACATGTGTTTGTGCATATGTAGGGGGAAGAGTTGTTCTTTTTTTTTCTACAACAAATATATCTCAACTAAATTACATTGTTTCCAAGGTTTTAATTGCCATCAAAAGCCTATGATATGATAAATAGGCCCTCAGGAAAAAAACAAGAAAACAAAGTAAGAAAAAATATTTTTTGTTTATTTTTGGAATATAAGCGCCTTATTCGGTTGCTGTTGTAGAGCCTGCTGGGGCTGCTTTTGATAGCCCCATAAGGGATCGTGTTTTTGCCGCAATGTCTGAGCTCGGTATACCTGCGAAGCTGATAAGGCTATGCAGAATGACGTTGAGCAATTCCTGCAGCTCCGTCAAGGTAGGAATGGACCTCTCCGAACCTTTTGATACCGTGCGAGGTTTCAGACAAGGCGATCCCTTATCATGCGACCTCTTCAACTTCGTCATGGAGAGTGTTCTGCGAAAGGCGGTAGTGCATCGCAATGGCAATATTTTTCAAAAAAGTGTCCAGTTGCTTGTGTACGCTGACGACATCGCCATCAGAGGGCGTACCAAGCGAGATGCTACTGCTGCCTTTAGTGCTATTGAACGGGAGCCTAAGAAGATGGATCTGGCAGTAAATGAGGGCAAAACAAAGTATATGTTATCGACAAGTAGAGCCGTGCGGCATATTGATTCTGAAATTACGGCCGATAACTATACTTTTGATATAGTCAAGGAATTCATTTACCTTGGCTTCGCCGTTACCATCAAAAACGATGTTAGTTTAGAGATCAAGCGCTGGATTACTCCTGCCTACAGGTGCTATTATGATCTCAATAGGCAATTGAGTAGCAGAGACCTCTCTCGCAAGACGAAACTAATACTCTACAAGACGCTCATCCTACCCGTGCTTCTCTATGGCGCAGAAGCATGGACACTATTAAGAACTGATGCAGCTGCCTTGAGAGTATTCGAGAGAAAAGTCCTTCAAGAGTAAGATCTTCGGTCCAGTGCGAGTTGGCGATGATTTTCGCATCCGATCTAACAGTGAGCTGTATGAGCTCCTCAACGACATGGACATTGTACAGCGTATTAATATCCAGCGGCTGCGCTGGCTCGGTCATGTCGTTCTAATGGAGGAGGATGCTCCAGCGAGACGAGTATTTGATGTGGGGATCTGCGGAAGTCGGCGAAGAGGACGATCTTGTATCCGTTGGAAGGACCAAATCGAAGAAGCCCTGTCATCGATTGGTATGACCAATTGGCATAGGTGCTCAAGAAGCAGAGGCGCCTGGAAGGATGTGTTGCGGCAGGCCGAAATCCGTTAATCGGGTTGTTATGGCCAATTAAGTAAGTAAGTAAGTTGTAGAACCTTGTGTCAAGTAGATGTTTAAAGCTTGGATGTATTTTTAGGGAAACCTTCAAGCTATACCTTCAAGGATATCGATTTTTAAAGAGCTTTGTTACAAAACGTAGTGATTACAAGCTCGCTTTCTCATTTGAGTGATTTCATTGAGGACATAGAAGCATAGCAGCCATCGTCATTTTGACGATTTTGTGGTCCAGAAATATCATATTGACGATGAACGATGAACGAATTTTGTCTGTAATGCAGTGACCGATCCACTGGCCAACCAACCACATACATTTGTATGTGCCCACCAAGAAAGGCGAGTGTTGCGTAGGAAGAATACATGATTCGGAGGTCGCTGTGGTCTAGTTGGTAGTGTGCTGGCTTATTAGACGTAAAGCCATATTTTTTCTGCGATTTCTTCTCTTTCTCCTCTTGTTTCTCAAAAATCTATCGTTCGGAGACGACTTTAAACTGTAGGTCCCGCCACTTCTGCATAAAATTAACACACACAACATAAGTGGTGTGAGAAACTGCGGGCTTCTTGGGGACGATTGCTGTAGACTGTCTAATGGTGAAGGTATAGCACAAGCCATTTTATAGTCTTCAGCAGCAACTTATTTCCTTACCGTTCGCATCTTCCCTCTCTCTTTCCACCTTTCCTAAAAAACCTGCACAATGCACTGCATGAGTAGGGGTCATCCCCTGAGTGCTGGTTTTATAAAAAAAGAAAGTAGAAACAGTCCCCTATTTCGCTTGAACAAAATGCGTTAAAATTTCGATACAACAGCGTGAAATTAGATCACATTGCAACGATGCTCCAATGAATCAATGAGGTTCGATACCCAACTGTCATTAACGGGCAACTTTACCCTTCTTTCTAAGCGCTCGAGAAGTCTCAAAATAGTCGTTGAGGCGCTGCCCTATACATGAGAGTTGTATTCCATACGCTTTCGGATATAAGAGTTGTAAAGTGAAAGTGGGCAGCAATCTCCTCTTTCTCAGAGGATTCGCATTCTTTCCGCGTGTCTACTAATGACTAATGTAAGCACGGCTACTGTAGTAGAAATGACGTCACGTCCACGGCAGAAGTCTTTAAATGGGAGTTGCATTCTCTCCGCGTGTCTACCCATAACGCCATGACCTGTAAGCACGGCCACTGTAGTCGAGATGACATCCCGACCGAGACCAATTAATTGGTTGGTTCGCCTGCTGTTTACTAAGGGCCAGCTGAGTGTAGCGGTGGAGCAGGACTCCTCATTGAGCCAGGTTGGCGCTTTTTATATGGACAAAGGTAAACTACTGGCCAATTTAATTTTTACGATAAAAACATTCAATATTGCCATCAAAGACAATAAACGAGGATTCAAAATGCAATTAATCCTGCGAGCAGGAAAGCGATGTGATATATCCCTTACCAGTGGGGGAAGCACTGTACTTATATGGACCTAACAGGTGACTTGCTATTCAACATTATAGCTCACAACAAACTAACAGTGACTTGCTTGACTTGTACTTTTTGCTTGCTTAATTGGTCATTACAACCTTTTAGTCAGGATTACAACCTAGCTTCTCACCACACCACTCATGTTGTCTGTGTTAACTTGATACGTGAATGGCAAGACCTTACGGTTTTATGAATTCTTAGTTCAAAAATTTTAAGAATTATTGATGGATCTTGATTGTTTATCAGAAAATGTGTCAATTTCACGTTTGAGCGATCGCCAGACGTTGGCCAATATTTGCGCAAAGGGAAATAATAATATTTGCAAAAAACACAAATATTAGCCAACTTCTGGAAGTCATGCAAATTTGAAATTTGCAAATTTTCTGATAAACAATCAAAATCCATCAAAAATGTTGAAAATTTTTGAACTAAAAGTTCATTTGATGAGATGACAAATAGCTATAAAAAATATCACTCGACTGTTAGACTATTTACTTAATAACTACGGTAGGTTAGGTTAGAGGACGTGCACCTGTCGGTCAAGACAAGCACAGTAACCGCAGTTCGAAATTGACACATTGTACATTGGCCTTAGGGGAGGAAGGCAATAGAGGATATAGGAATGTAGAGAAGGGGAGGGAGAATGGGAAACAGAGGAATGAAAAGAAACAGACACAAAACAATAGAGGTTGAGAGTGCGACTACACTTATGAAGCCCTAGCACCTTTCAACCAGCCCAAGCTGCTAATGAATCTGTGGAGAGCCTTAATGTCGGCTCTCGACACAGAACTCAAGTTCTCAAAGAAGGCCCTGCCAAGGGTCCTCATTCTCAACCTACCAAGGGCTGGGCAGTTGCAGAGGAGAATGTTCGACAGTCTCCAACTACTCCTCATCGCAACATACCCTGCAATAGTCCGGCTGGAATCTATTTCAGATCCCCGTCAGCGACCTAATCTCGCAGTGCCCCGTGATAAAACCGACAACCAACCTTAAGCTGGCCTTAACCAAGCCCAGCAGCCACTCTGTCCTCTTGCTGTCCACAGCAGGCCATAGACGCCTAGAAACAGAACAACCCGATCCGTTCCCCCAACGTCTCTGCTCTTCCCTCCTGATCCATTCATCGATGAGACCATAGAGGTGGCAGACTGCGGATCAGGACCAACCGTCAAATCGCCACCCGAAAGCGAACAACTACGGTAATTTTTGTTCGATTTAATCAAATGATGACTCAATCTCTTCACAAGTGAACAGACTTTAAAAATATTATCACTTATCCTATCTTTTTTTATTAAGGTTTGCTCCTATGAATGGACAAACTTGAAAAAATATGAAAAAACTTCGAATTTTTTAAGTTTACCACATCAAATCTCATAGCATATTAAGTCGAATAATAGATATATCTATACCGTTTTAAAGGTCCATCTCTCCCCTTTCCAACAAGATTTAAATTTTGGAAATCGGGGCAGAAGTGTTTGTGTTATCCAGAAATTTGTGCGTAAAATAAAAAAAAAACAGTTTTTGTCAAATAAAAAAAGCTGGGAGGTTTTGTCGCATAGTGTTATTAATTTACTTAGGAAACAGTGTAAATTATATTCATAAAATAAAATTCATATAATTTTCAATGCGTGTACACATATGTATGTATGTTTTTACATATGTATGTATGTAATGTGTATGTGTATTTTTAATGTAATATAAATAAATAGAGGAATCAAAAAAAAAGGAGGAGGTATCATCACCCTTACAACAAGTACAAAAAAGCAACAAAAAAAAGGAACAAAAAAAAAGGAAGAGAGAATAAATATCGAAATAATAAAAATATTTACATATTGTTTGTTGTCTATGATTTTATAATTTACAAAAATAACAACAAGGACATCACCATCATCATACAATAGAACAAAAAGAAAAAACAGAAAGGAGTATAATAGAGTGAGTGAATGAGAAGGAGAGTGATAGAGAGAGCGAGTGAGGAAACATAAAATTAATTAACTTTTTATAGATTAAAATAATAGGAAAAGTAACAATAGCACCATAACAACCATAACACTTAGTAAATAAAATTAAAATCACGTAAAAAGAAGAGAAAATCATATTGAAATGAATTAAATCGAGAAAATAAAAATAAAAAAAAAATATAACCAGAGGTGTCATTGCAACACCCAGTTGAAAAAGTAATACAACATGACGTTATTAACATACAATGGAGAATGTAATATCTTGTGGCCTTTAGAGTTTGAAATGACTTCCCGGCCATTTCTAACTTCAACTTGAATTTCTATCTCTCATACCAACCTTATCGCTTTAACTTCCCTAGCTTTTCTGTAAATACACCCTTGCGACGACACACCGTAAACTTTATGAAAAAAACGTATTTATTAGAAAAAAAAAATCAATATTTTGTTGCAAAACCACTGTTGTCGATAACAGCTTGACATCTGCGAGGCATCGAGGTAATCAGATTTTACCATGCACTGGTTGGAATGGCCTTGTTGTGCCTTTCTTTGCTTCGGCGAAGAGATCATCAAAATTGCTTACTTTTACTGAGCCTACTTTGGTTTTTACAACTTCCCATAAGTTCTAAATCGAATTAAGATCAGGACTGCATGAAGCCCACCCAATCAAGTTAAGTGACCGTATTGTTTAAAAACCATTGTTTGACGTGATGAGCCGTATACTTCAGGTCATCATTTTGTTGAAATATCCATGGTATTGGCATATTCTCGTCAGAACACAGCATCATTGTATTGATAAGGATTCTTACACATTGGAAATTTTGTGCAGCGGCCCAACACCGCATGACGACATAGCACCGCAAAGTGTAATAGAATCTCCTACATGCTTTAATGTGGTCCGGGTGTATCTTGGATTAAATTTTTTTAACTTTGGCTAGCGAACATTTTTTTCCATTGGGAGAGTCGCTGTTCTTTTTGTTTCATCCGAAAATAACACTCTTTTCCATGCAACAGCAGTCCAATGGCGATTACCTCAGACAACAATGGTTTCTTTCGGGAAATTCGTTCATAGAGCCCAGTTTCTCACAATCGACGTTTCACTATGTCTACAGGTGATATTGCTCCATTTTCACCAAAGACTGCTATCCAAATTTCATTCGCTGATTTATGCGGATGTTTTTTCGGCTGGCGGAAAATCAGTGCATCTTCATGAACTAAGGTAATTCGGCTTCTTTGTTTACGAGGCACCTTTTCAGCTGTCGAATATTTTCTGAAATGTTGCACCGCTTGGAAAACCATTGTTTTAAAAACTTTTAAGGCTGTTGCGATCTCCCGTTAAGAGCTTCCATCCTGATGCATTTGTAAAATAATATTTCGAGTACTGAGGCCACTGCAACCAGAGTATGTGAAAGTCTGATTACCTCGCTGCTTATTTACCACAGTAAGCAGTTATTTTCTACTACTAAGAGTTTAATTAACTAAACTTGGCCAAATTTTGACAATATCATACAATAATTTTTATTTTTTTGCTTCAAGCTCACATGTAAGCTTCGTGTCCTTAATTAGTTGCACGTAGCTGTATATTCATCTGGACGTAAGTCCTTTAGACTTCCTCATAACTGACCTGCAGGCAATCTCTGAATGGTAATGTGTCAACATACATTATTGGTCATTATAACCTTTCAGTCAGGATTACGACTTAGCTTCTCACACCACTTATATTGCGTGCGCTAATTTTATAAATGAGTAGCAGGAGCCTACAGATTTTTTTGAGGAGCTTTTCATGGCAATTATAAGTACTCTTAGAGTTTTTGCCAGAAGACTGCTGCTAAGGAAGTTGTCGAAGAAATATTTTCATTTTGATGTTTGACCTGGGATTTGAACTCAGGCCTTCAGTCTAATAAGCCAACACACTACCTACTAGTCTACAACAACTTCAATGTGTCAACAATTATGATTATTGACTCTTAAGCGTACTATTAGGTAAGTAGGTTGGAGTGGAAGTTTTGATACTCACAAGCCTACTTGAGGACGTATAGCAGCCCGTTGTTATGCTACGGGTAGGCACAGCCCCCCTTACTGATCAAATTCCACTGAACTCATTAAAGAAATTGGTTAGAGCGGCAACTGCACACGAAAAGCACGACTCCCCTAAGCTGGAAACCAGCCTAAAAGTTTTATGAACGAAACTATATTCTTAATATCAATGGATGATGATAGCTCCGCTAAGCTACCTAGTAGACCAGACTAGACCAAGACAGTACCTAGGTACCTATAGTACCTAGTAGACTAGGGCGACTTTTGCAATTAGTCCATAAGCGTTCATTTAAATGACTTTTTAGCAGGGCAAGGTAGTGCATGGCAAGTTTCATCGATACTAGAATGTTAGGCATTTCGTTGTAGAAGTTGAATTAGGAAACGCTGCTGTAACACACAACTTGGAAGACAGTGATCGTTAATAGAATAGCAGTGCAAATGCTAATCATATTGCGACAAAGTATGTGATATCAGTGGCGTGGCGACATACAATCGGCAATGCAAATCGTTTTAGTTGAAAAGTTTGCGATCGTTTTGACCGTTAACAGAGACTTCTACAAAACCAGTTTCAGGCTCCCACTCTTTTTATTTATTTTGGAAATAGTGAGTCTGAATAGTCCCCAGTTTTCAGTGTCGACTTTTTTCTCTTCAGTGCTTTGTGGCAGTGCTTATGTGGCATTAGTCGATATTTTGCAGATAAACTGATAGTTAGAGTTACCAACTGTACTTGGAATAGTTGGGTATTAGATCTAGCGGTGCGGAACCTTGATATTGTTACGAAAATGGAAATGGTGTTATTATAATATTAAACAAAATCTCAAAAACAACACAATGTACTTGATCATGTATGAAAGTTATAAAAAAAAAGCTTCAAAAACAAAACAATGGACTTGTTCATGTGATCAACGAGTAAGTAAAAAATTTAGCAACAAATTCAATGAACTTGTTTACAAGATTGATGGATAAACAAAAATATAACAACAATATCTGTATAAAAAAAATATAAGAGATAAAGATGCAAACAGCTAGCAACAAAGTGCAGCGGACAAAGAAGTAAACAAGCAAAAACAAAGTACAGTTTAAAAAAAATAGCGGATAGACAAATACACAAGCAACAACTACTCTGCCTGGACGAATGGAAACCAGACAAACACAAACAACAATAATGAAAACAAGTTGTTTACATTTTTAGATGTTTCTCGAAAAGGCAAGACAAAGCGAGCAATGCTAGAGTTAGAATTCAGTCAGTCGTGTGTGAAGACGACACGTGGGATTCAATAAGAATTCGATCAGACACATTGCGTGTGAAGAAGAATATTGTGGTGTTGCTTACAAAAAGTTTGTAAGCATAGAAGAATAACGAACAGTTTTTATTGAGTACGCGGAAATGTACTACAGCCAGGTATCGTGTTTTAAGAGGATGGATTCGTCCAACTACGCAAGCAATATTGCAAAATTGTGAAGAAATTTGAAGAGACTGGAGTGGTTAGAAATATTGAAAGGCTTGTGCATCATCGTTTTGCTCGTTCCACTGAAAATATCGCTATTGTAAGTGAAAGTGTTGCCAAAGACCCGAATGTGTTGATTCCTCGTCGTTTTCAGGAATTAGGACTGTCTTACGGCACATTATGCCGTATTTTGCATTAAGATCTATACGTACATCCATATAAAGTCTAGCTCACGTAACAACTGAATCCAGCTAACCATTCACAACGTCGTAGATATGTGGAATGGGTGCTTGAACAACAGGCGGTCGACGGCAATTTTTCGAAAAAAATTTTCTTCAGCAATAAAGCACTTTTCACACCCGGAGGGTATGTTAATGAACAAAATTGTCGTATTTGAGGTTCTGAGAATCTTCAAGTAATTGAAGACAGACCATTACATCCATAAAATGTTACTGTTTGGTGTGCTCTTTGATCCGAAGGTGTAATTGGACTGTCACTGTCAATTCTGAGCGTTATGGCCATATGATAACCGACTTTTTTTGCCTGTTTGCCTGCTGTTGAAGAATACGACTTGAAGAATATGTAGTTTCAACAAGTCGGTGCCACATGCCACACAACTCGTGTGAATATGGCTTTATTGCAAGAAACATTTTCTGGCCCCGTAATTTCTCATCGTGGCGATATCAACTGGCCACCAAGATCATGCGATTTGAAGCCATTAGACCTTTTTTTGTGGGGCTACGCGAAAGACCGTGTTTATGCAGATAAACCTTCAACTCTTGAGCATTTAAAAACCAACATTAGTCAAGAAGTTATGGCTGAGATACCGCCCAGCCCAATATGTGTCAAAAAGTGATCGTAAATTCCCAACAGCCCCTATGCGTCAAAAACATGCCTCTATTCAGCAAAACTTGATAAGTAAATTAAATTTAATAAATTCTTTATTTTCAATATTTTTTTTTAATTTTTTTTTTAGCTTTTTGTCATCACAATGTAAGAATTTTTTTTGTCAGCGGGACGTGACATTTTAAATTGCATTTCAATTGTAAATAATTGTGTTTAAAAATATTTACCAATATTAACAATGATCATTCAATAATTGTACTCTTATGTATTATTATTATTATTATTGTTGTTGTTATATTACAACAATATTTAATAATAAATTTATTGTGTACACTGCTTTAGAAGAGACAGACAGACAGACAGATGGACAGAAAAAAAATTGTTTAACAAAAGTACTCTGGTTGTGTAAATAAATAACACGAACGACATGTTTAACTGGTTAAAAGTGTTGTCATCTATTGTAAATGTAATGCAATTAAATTATCGATAACAAAGCAAAAAAAATACAACAAAAAAAGGTTTAAACGGATAATACATGCACTGTTCTATTAGAGAAATTAAAAATTTAAAGAATTAAAAAATTTTGATTCCCAAAGTAATTTAAATCGTACATAGATTATGCATGTTACTGCAAGAATTGTTGGTTACCATTTGCCCCTAACTTAACTCAATTACAGCCTAGTAAAGTGCCAATTCAAAGAAAACTCATCTCATTAGAATACGAATACGGATGGTATTGAGAGAAATATTTAAAATAGTTTTACGTATTAAAGTTAAAATAATATTAAGAAAAACAACATAATCATACGTTAGTTTTCCTATTAATTAAGAATAATATTTTCATACTCCCTTATACCAGCTGTGAGTTTAATTAAAAAATGTAATGTAATGTTGTACGTCTGGTATGAGTGATATTTGTTTAATTATTAATTAAAATTACTCACATATTATTAATATTACTAAAGTACACAATTTGCAATCAGTTTAAGGCATGTTTTAAATTGTATTACGGCAATAACTTGCAAAATGTTGGATTAACACCATAGACAAGGTCAAGAAGTTGCCGAATCCCATGATTTTAGTAACAAATTTATGTTGTCATACATAATTGGCCATTACAACCCTTCAGTCAGGATTACGACCTAGCTTCTCACACCACTTATGTCGTGAGCGTTAATTTTATACATGAGTGGCGGGACCTACAGTTTAAAGTCGACTTCGAACGTTAGATTTTTGAGAAGCTTTTCATGGCAATTTTTACTCTCAGAGTCTTTGCCAGAAATCTGCTGAGAGGAAGTCGCCGAAGAAATATTTTTCGTTTTGATGTCTGACCTGGGATTCGAACCCGGGCGTTTTGTCTAATAAGCCAACACACTACCCACTAGACCACGGCGACTTCAATTTATGTTGTCATAACATGAAATTACTTTTTCGGAAAACTTCCCATGCAATATACCCCAAATCCTGCATCATCTTATTGAATCCCCAATCCGTTCAGCTAATAATCTTTAACTTGAAAGCAAAAAACACGATCATAAAAAGTTTCTTCCACGATCTTTATCGAGAGAAAAATACAACCCTCCTGGTTAGTAATGGCCTTTCTGCAATTACTTCTAGGTTCTCCTGACCCCATGTGAGGATAATGTTGTTTGTTGCCATAACAATCGGTTGATAAATGATCTTCACCACTAAAAAAAAAGTTTGGTTCGAAAAATCGGCGTTGAGATCTATCGCCCTAATAATATCTTCGGTGTTATTAATGGTTAGAACTCCCAAACCTAATCTAATAGGTTGTATGTTGGCTTACTAGACTAGAACTTGTAAGTTTCATCCATCATGAACCAAACGAAATATAAATTCCCCTTAGCAGTCTGCAGCCAAAAATTCTGAGAGTCCATAAAATTGCCATGAAAAGCTTTTCAAATTTTGTAGCTCAGGGTCAACGTATAAACGGTAGGTCGTGCTATTCATGTTTAAAAATTAACACTCACATGGGTGGTGCGAGATACTAGGTTGTTATCCTGACTAAATGGTTGTAAAGGCCTATTAAGTAAGTAGACAAGCGGCTGGCCTACTGTAGTAGTCCCTAGGTTGATAGAGTTGTTATGTTACATTGCTCGGCAGTAATGCCCTCAGTAATAAACTCGTTGAATCATGTTTAATATGACAGAAACATAAAACATAAGCATTTAACACATTCGCAGCCAAGGACGAGTATACTCGTCTTTGACAGTGTATTGCGAACTTCCAAGACGGGTATACTCGTCTTTGACTGAGTATCCCACTCTGCCAAGACGGGTATTCCTCACTGCCAAGACGAGTATACTCGTCTTTGACAGGGTATCCCTCACTGCCAAGACGAGTATACTCGTCATAGTTTAAATATATTATAACATACAAGCTTTTGTACAAGCAATTTTTTTTTTTTGGCAATCGACAATAGTAAATTTCTAAGTGTCTCACAATGTGCGCAATGTGTCTCATTTTCTTCAATTTTCTTTATTTTATATTAAAACGCACACAAATACGAAAAAGGATATCGAATCCTTCTGCCTTCTTTTTGCCAACGACGAGTATACTCGTCTTTGGTTTTCTGCTTGTAAATGATTATGTATGATAATATATATGTGCTCTTACCAAGAAATAACAGGGTTTTGGTAAATAATAACACGCAAAATATAAATGGCAATGGGAATGACTTCATATAATTTAGGCTTGACAGCGATTGTGTTAACGGATTTGCTATTTATGTCACTGTAATCAGAAGCAATGCTGTATTCTGGCTGCGAAAACTTTATTGACATGGAAGGACCTACGCTAAATAATATTCTCCGTTATATTAAATTAAGAATTATGAAGAGCATATGATACCTCCCTCGACCACACATAGCGATCTATTGCCATAACATACGAAGCGATGCCCTAGAAAAGCCAACATTAACCAGCCTTAGCAATCAGTACCAGGATCCTTAGA
Source organism: Sarcophaga peregrina (assembly GCA_014635995.1). NCBI lineage: Eukaryota > Metazoa > Arthropoda > Insecta > Diptera > Sarcophagidae > Sarcophaga > Sarcophaga peregrina. Next base: position 39,637,233 of record CM025793.1, read on the forward strand.
ATCAAGCTGCCTAACCTAAAGTCAGCCTAAAAGTTTAATGAATTTAATGATGGATCTCTCTAGGAACAAGTATTGTTACGAGTATTGTAAAATGGTGGGTGCAATGAAATTTGTGTGCATCAGAAATCAGCATTGAATCGTTTTTCCGCTACTCATAAGCACTCATGCAATTTTGAGTATGAGTGAATGAACAGAATTGAAATTTCAACTACTCTGATTCATTCGTACTCGCTACAAGATTGATTTATAAGTAGAGGTTACAAGGAGTATGAGTACAACGTTGACATTAAACTCACATCATTCGAAATATGTTTGATTCATACGCCTACTCATTTAGATTCATAAATTTAGAAAACTACTTATAATACTTATAAGTGATTCGATTCACTCAAATCATTCATCAAAATTTACGGTTTTAGCTGTTGTTGCATTTACAAACAAAGAAGAAAGGAAAGACAAAGACAACAAGCAAAGCATACACACAATTTTCTTGTGAGTTAGTGTTCATATGCGAATCATACTTATTTTGTGCTTCGTGTAAATGTTAAGTGGAGAGGAGTCGAAGTCAATAACATCATGCGTATTGTTAAGTATGAAAACGACGAGTACTTCCAACTTTGAGTATGGGTATCTTATTAAAATAAGTATGAATGCGTATAAGTATCTGAAATTATAAGTATGACTCGAATCTAGTCATGGAAAATAAGGCAGACAAAACAAAATTATAAGTATGGCTCGAATCTACACATCGTTTTGAATGCTCGTTGGTGATCTTTGGTGTGCATCGAGCTACTGGAAAATAAGGCAGACAAAACCATATTCTTCCTTAAGCGACCTGCAACCTTTACGGGGGGTCATTCACAGTAAGCGTAAGTACCTCTGCTTGTCTATCCATTACGCAATAATCTGTGCGATAGACACAGTGAACACACAAGCTTGATGATGGTGTTACAAGTGGATCTCTTTACACAACGATGAGTTCATTAAAAATACGCCAGAACTACAAATTGGAGGCTGAGGAAAGTACCTTTTCGCCATTATTCAGAATTAGAATTAGGATCCCAATATCGATAGTGATTGTCAAGTTAGAATACCCGTAGCATTGAAAGCTTGTAGGACATCAACTTCAAAATGTTACGTTACTTTTCATGTTTTTAATTAAAAAATTCCAACTCTCCTCTGACAAAACACTTTTGTAATGAATTTATTCAAAAGGAGATAATCTATTAAAATTGTTTTCCTATAACAATGCGTACCACCCTAATATCAATTGCGGTCTGCTCTACTGCTACTACATGTGTTCGATGATACATTTCTACAGATGTTAAATGTTATCAAACAGAGTACTTATCGTTATTATTACATAAAATTTGCCTAACTATTGACAACAACAACAACAACAATAAGAACAGTAACAACAACAACTACAATAGCAACAACAAGTTAAACATAACAATTACAACAAGTAAAAGTAACAAAAATAATTTACAATTTCAATTTTCCAATTCAACATTTTAAAAAAGAAAAAGTAAAATAAAATTGAAACGAGAATGTAAAACAATTTATGAAATTAAAATATTGAATAATGGCGGTGTATGTATGTATGTGTGTATGTAACGATTGTATGTACATTGACTACTGTACATAAGTATGTATATGTATGTATACATATAAGTATCTAAAGTCTTCCTTTAATGCCTGCAAATAAATTATGAAGGCCTTCAATAGCCGTACACCTACCCACATATGCTACGTATTATGGGTAGTAAAAAGAAATCTCTATTTATTTAAGAGATATTCTTAGAAATTTTTATAAGTGACAAGGTGCTTAATGACTTTATACTCAATCCAGAAGGTCCAACAGAAGGTCTCAGGAAAGCAAAAGGAATCAATTAACACAGTTCTCCTCTACATAGCAGACAACACAACGAGCTTTAGAGCATGTTTCTTTCTATATAATATATATGGCAACCCTATCATTCGATTATGTAGTGTAATAAGTAACTGAAGATACTCTAACAGTTTAATCCTAAATAATCGAATGAAAGGGTTGCTATAAGGATGCATTTAAGAAAACTAGAACATTCACTAAACTCCTTCCCCTTTGTTGTGATAATTTCTAGATTCTGTTTTACTTTATATCTCGAGGTCTAGGATGATAGGGTTGTCAACTTAACGATCAACTTAGAAATATGATTTTCGAGTCTCGAGTTTGGCAAATCATTTGGCATTACTATGTGCCTTTAACCACATATCTGTGAATTGAATTTAATACTGCAACAGTTGACAACCCTATAATTCTAGACCTTGCGACAAAAAGTAAAACAGAGGCTAGAAATTATAACAATAAGGGGGAGGAGTTTAGTGAATGTTCTAGTTTCCTTATATTCGTCTTTTGTTATGCTTAATTGGCCAGATACATTACAATGCTAATTAATGTCCTGTAAAGCTATCATATTATTTCCTCAGAGCATTCCTCTACCATATCCCCATGATCTTAATGACATTAGTTATACATCATCGAAGACTAGTCTTGATAGGAGATTTTCCACTTGAATTCTAATGCAATGCTCTCGTCTTCCGGCACGGCAAGCTTCAAGAATTCTGTAGAAGTCTATTAGGAGAATTAGATTTTCCTTGAGGATAATACAGATATAGATATAATAGAGATACACTGTGGAATTCTCTTCGGCAATTTTACATCTCCCCGTTTTAGGGCAAAATAATGGCCCTCTTGCTGCAGAACGGACTCAGAGTTATGGCTTTAACTTTACTCTTTTCTTTTCTCTTTAAATTTTCCCTACATTCGGAGCTATCATTACTTTCAAGCTGTTTTTCAGTTTAGTTCTAATCAAATCATGATTGAAATGTTAATCACAACTTGCCAGTTAATTCTAGGACATCGTCTCTTCTGGTTGATTTGGCAAAGCCATCACACTCCCTCCTATCCTAACCTAACATAGCAAAAATATCAGGGAACTAGCTCTTAAGGTGTACTGATTTATTGAAGGAAATTATCTTAAGAATACTTCAAGACAACAACCCTATACATACATATTTTACTAGAGACGATTGCATTTAAGTAAAAACATATGGCAACCCTATTTTTCCAGAATCTGCAGAGAAATGGAAACAAGATCAAGAAAATGCTTTCTGATCATTCTAAATGCTTTAAAAGCTTTAATTAAACAAAAATTAATACATGAAATCATACTGAATACAGTCTTCATGTCATGTCTTGTAAAATAATAAATGGATTTCTATTTACTACACCTTATACAAACACTTAAATTTTACATGATATACAAATGATATGCGTGTATACGCGCAATTTACATAAAATCCAATATAACACTATATAAATATCACAAAATAAGCATACTTGCAGTTGATAACAACTAATTAGAAATGGTACAGAAGTGTTTTAAAAAAAAATTAAATAAATTCCTTTTAAAGATAAGAGAGTTTTCTTTTAAACTTGAAATTGAAATTAAAATTTCGGATACAATTTTTCCCCTTTACTAATTTGATGAGAATGGCTGTTTATAAATTGCAGTTAAGCATAATCAAATAACAAGGGCAACAACAACAACAACAATAGCAATATAAAATTTCCTTCATATGCAATAAAATTTATATGTAAACTGCTGAAGTGCTTGTGTAGTTTGTTTTTGTAACCAAATTCGTTGTTATTGTTGTAACTGTAGTTGATAGCCTTAATTGAAATCGTGTTAAAACTTTGAAAGCTATTAAACCACAAGGTAAACAATATAATTGAAAACAAACGGAGAAAAAAAAAAACACAAATACCCAAGTAAAAAAAAGCCAACTGCCCATCCACTATACATACAGTAAGACACCGCTTAACGCGGGGGATATGGCCCAATAAGTTCCAGTTGGAATCTTTATTCTGGAGAGACTAACAAAAGAGCATTGAAAACGATCCTTAATATACACCGTCGTTATATAAAGGGTGATTTTTTAGGTATTATCTTTTTGGCAACACTGGTTTCAACAGCTCACGCACGTTTCGTGTTTTATTTCACTGTCAATCAATCTTCAATTTGGTCTATAATTTAACCAATAATCGTCTTTAAAAACGAACAACGCTTTCTCTGTTAAGAAAGTTCATCGCGCGCTTCTTCCATTTTAAGCGTCAGTTTAATCGACCTAGTGAAGCGACTATTTGGGCTATTGTGACCAAATTTCGCAACAAATTTACTTTGTTGGACATTAAACCACCAACACGCTTACGTAGAGTGCGAACACGCAGCTGTAACGGCCAGTGTTAATGATGTCCAGCAATTATCGATTCGTCACCGTTCGCAGCAATTGGGCCTCTGTTACTCAACAACGTGGTAAATTTTGCGGAAGGATTTAGGTGTGAAGCCTTTCATAATACAGCTGATGCAAGAATTGAAGCCGAACGACCTACTGCAACGCATAATTTTTGGTAAATGGCCTCTTGGAAAGTTGGCTGAAGATCCATTTCTTTATTGAAAAATTTCGCTCAGCGACGAAGCTCAATTTTAGCTCAATGGATACGTAAAGAAGCAGAATTGTCGATTTTGGAGTGAAGATTAGCCAAACGCATTGTAATAGTCACTGTTTGGCGCGATTTATGGGCTAGTGGCATCATTGAACCGTACTTCTTCAAAGATGCTGCGAATCGTAACGTAACTGTGAATGGTGAGCGCTACTGTAAGATGATATCCTACTTTTTTTTTTTTTGACTAAAAAAGGGCTTGACTTGCATGACATGTGGTTTCAAAAAGACGCTGCCACATGCCACACAGCATGCGTAACAATGGACTTATTGAGAGGCGAATTTGTTGAACATTTTATTCCACGTTTGGGATCGGTCAGTTGGACGAGGGCGTACGATTTAACGCCTTTAGACTATTTTTTGTGGGGCTATGTTAAAGCTCATGTCTATACAGACAAGCCCGCTTCAATTGACGAATTGGAAGGACAACTTTGAAGCATTTATACGTGAGACACCGGCCGAAATGTTTGGAAAGAGTAAGGCAAAATTGAACTAAACGGATAGACCTTTTGAGGGGCAGTCGTAGGCAACATTTCCATGAAATAATTTTCAAATAATAAATTATTTAGACCGCACTATCGAATTCTGAATTTTATGTGCTTTTTTTTTAAATATTTTCCTATAGCTCTTCAAAAATCAGCCATTATTACACCCCTTTTGGTGGGTGCATGGCCGTTTTGTGCGATTTAGGGAAATATCAATGCTACCATACATAATTGGCCATTACAACCCTTCAGTCCGGATTACGACCTAGCTTCTCACACCACTCATGTTGTGTGCATTAATTTTATACATGAGCGGCGGGACCTACAGTTTAAGGTCGACTCCGAACGACATATTTTTGAGAAGCTTTTCATGGCAATTTTTACTCTCAGAGTTTTTGCCAGAAATCTGCTGAGAGGAAGTCCCCGAAGAAATATTTTTTTCGTTTTGATGTTTGACCTGGGATTCGAACCCGGGCCTTTTGTCTAATAAGCCAACACACTACCCACTAGGCCACGGCGACTTCACCAATGCTACCACTACCGCATAATACTGAAACAGCGTTAAGCGGAGCAGCGTTAAGCGGGGTCTTACTGTATATATGTATGTACATGCATAAATGTATGTATGGTTCCTTACCGAGGTCATACAATTCCTCTCAAGTTTCTCGGTTATAAAAATTTAAATGAATATGAATCCACATGGATATGGTTTTAACGCCATATGCATGAATATTGTGTATTTGTATCTTGTGTTAAATGTAACGAATATCCTTCTTCTCTTCTTCATTTTTCGCGAAGAAAGCAAATACAAATGAAAAGAAAAAAAGTGGGAGAAAACAAACAAAAAATGGGAGAAAAAAAATCGGAAGAAAACAGTGTTAAAAGACATGTGCATGTGCACATATCCTCTGACTTTGCCGCTGGTTAAGAGCTACAAGCAACAAACAACAACAACGGTTATAATGAATATGTAAAAAGGTAAAGAGTCGTCAGTTAAGGTGAAAAGTAAGCAAAGGAAAGCAAAGGAAAGCAAAAAAGGAAGAAAAGGATTATTTTTATGGTGAAATAAAAATTTAATGCAGCACACAATACCTTTAACATTTAAGATAATTTGGCATTTTGTTTACACACGTGATTAACATAAAATTACACCCCATCATGTACATACGTACGTATGTACATACAGTAACAACAATAATAATGTCAGCAGAACAGCAGAACAACGGAACAACAGACCATAAAAAATAACGCTGGCATATTAAATTTCTTTTAAGACCGCTTAAAATATTTGTAAGCGTTCTTTTTTTTTGTAATCTCGATTTTTATTTTTAACTTCCACTACAAAACGTTTAAACAACAAGGATGCGAAGAAGGTAAGGACAACCTGCATATAACGGGGTAACCATTTAATGGTTTCAAAGCCTCACGTATGGCAAAGCTGGTAGCCTGAAGTGTCACTTGTTTAGTGAAGGGTCTGCCATTTACTAAAATAGTTTAGGTCGAAGTGGTAGTTTCGCTATCACAAAACTCACATGAGTACGCATAGCGGCCAGTTGTGTTGGCACAGGAGAACGCAGTCCCTGTACTGACCAAGTTCCACCAAAATCAGGGAGAAGGAAGAAGCTAGTCAGCGCAAGGGCTGGACAACAAAAGTACAACTACCCCGCACTGGAAAACCATCCAGAAAGTTTGATCCGTTATATCAATAGATGATAGCTCCGTCAAGCTGACAAGGAATTGGAAGCCAAATAACCTATATCTTCACCTAGCAAGAGACGGGGTCACTGACAAAAAAGTGTACAACAGTCTTCTCTTCCTCAGCGGACCTACATCAACGGCAGACGTCGTTAAAGGGGAGTCTCATTCTCTCCGCTTGTCTACTAATGGCTAATGTAACCACGGCCACTGTAGTAGAAATGATGTCACGACCACGGGAGAAGTGAAGCAGTACTAATGACTAATGTAAGCACGGCCACTGTAGTAGAAATGAGTCACGACCTCGACAGAAGTCGGTAAATGGGCGTCTCATTCTCTACGCATGTCTACCCATAACGAAATGATCTGTAAGCACGGATACGGTAGTCGAGATGACATCACGACCAAGAGCAATTAATTGGTAGGTACGCCTTTTGTTCATCAAGGGCCAGGTGAATCTAGCGGTGGAGCAGGACTCCTCATTGACCCAGCTTAGGCGTCCCTAAGGAATTTCCCCGCAATATTCAACTTAACCGAGGCAAGTGGCATGCCTAATTCAGTAATGATCACGGCAGAAGTCGTTAAATGGGCGTCTCATTCTCTCCGCGTATCTACCCAGGACGCCATGCTGTAAGAACAGCCACGGTAGTCGAGATGACATCACGACCAAGGGCCAGGTGAACCTAGCGGTGGAGCAGGACTCCTCATTGACCCAGGATAGCTTGGCGTCCCGAAGGAATTTCCCCGCAATATTCAACTTAACCGAGGCAAGTGGCATGCCCAATTCAATAGAAGAGTTTTCCGTAAGGAGCGCACAAACTCTGGCCAGCTCGTCAGTCCTATAATTTCCCGGAATGTCACTGTGCCCGGGTACCCACACCAATGAGACATTGAAGAAGCACCCAGAGAGAAGGTCAAGACAACGCCGACATGCCCTAACGATGCTAGAGTTATTCACGAAAACCGATAGATATCTTATCGTGGCCTGACTATTAGAAAAGACCATGACGAAGTTGAAAGGAGCACCGTTGACGAGAATCCATCGAGCGGCCCGGTAAATTGCCATCACTTCCGACTGAAACACATTGCAGTAGTCCGGGAGACGGAGAGAAACGTTCAAGTCCAATTTCCCAGAATAGACACCGCTTCCAACCACAGTATCGAGTTTAGTGCCGACCACTTCCAGGGGGAGTCCGGAGTCGACTTTATACTGTATGTCCCCCGTTACATACACAATTGGCCATTACAACCCTTCGGTCAGGATTACGACCTAGTTTCTCACACCACTTATGCTGTGTGCGTTAATTTTATATATGAGTGGCGGGACCTACAGTTTAAAGTCGACTTCGAACGACAGATTTTTGAGAAGCTTTTCATGGCAATTTTATTTACTCTCAGAGTCTTTGCCAAAAATCTGCTGAGAGGAAATCGCCGAAGGAATATTTTTCGTTTTGATGTCTGACCTACGATTCGAACCCGGGCTTTTTGTCTAATAAGCCAACACACTACCCACTAGGTTCCCCGTTATTCATGTATAAAATTAAAGCACACGACATAAGTAGTGTGAGAAGCTAGGTCGTAATCTTGATTGAAAGGTTATAATGACCAGTTAAGTCCGTATTTCACTGGGTACTTAAAAACAACTTTCCAAAAGTTTATGTCTTTTAATTTCGTGATAATCTTGCATGTTGACGAGCCCTGCATTCTTCAGCCTTCTCCCGAGAGAGACGATAATTACTGAGAATAATAACACAGCCCTGCAAATTTGGGCTCTATAATTTTACAAAAATAGCCAACCAAGTTACTTTTAGGAGTTTCAATCCCCTTTTCCGAGGAAAAACTTGACGTGATGGGAAGTTTTGGAAACCTAGACTCGTGTTTAGAGCGCAACATGCCTTCGGAAACCTCTGGAGCGAGCTTATTTGCAAAACCCATGCAGGGCTGTGTAATTTACCCTCGTATGTCATAAATTTTATCACAATTTTTAATAGAATGTTAACAGAATTTAAATAACTTCTGGTTAAATTGTCGTTTAAATGGCTTTAAACAAATTGTTGATTTTAATTGTAAATAAATTTTTAAATTTTTTGCAATTTTCAATTATTTAAGTGTGTTAACGTGTGTGTGTGTGAGCGTAGAAAAAAATCTATGAATTCCTGGTAAATTGTCATGAATTCGATCTGTGAATGTGGACAATAATAATTTCAAAACCAATCGGATTTTATTTTTATTTTTTTATGCAAATAAAAAACAGCAGAAAAAAGTAGAAAATAAAATATAAAATAATAATAAATATTAAAAACAAATAGCCAAAGACAGTTTTAATTAATGTTAATTTCATTATTTGCAGTAGAATTCATTATTTTTTCTGTTTTTTTTTTTAATTTCATAATTCGATTGCATTTCATTTGTTGTTTGTTCTCGGTTTGTTTGTTTTGTTTGGTTTGGTTTTGCATTAAGGATTTCAAATACGATACGATACGATATGCTTGTTAAAAACGTGACTATAAATAATTGGTTTTTTTCTGTTGCATTTGTCTGGATGCAATAAAAAAAGAATGAAAAAACAAAATCAAATGAGAAAAAGAAAACGGTTACACGGTTGGTATCATGCGATTAACCAACAGTTTGTTACAGCATCCGTAATAAGTTTAGTTTTATGCAACTTAAGCTCCCCTAAACCTAGCATGTACTGCTAAATTGCTATACAAAACAAAATAACCATGTTAAACGCCTGCAGTTATACTTTGTTTTTTTATTCTTTAGTAAAAAGAAAGCTTCGTTGTTGTTCTTGTTATTTTTTTCAATTATAATTCAAATGTCATGTCATGTTCGTAATGAATTCGAATTTCGAAATGTAAAATAATGATTTCTGTGTTATTCTGCTACCCACAAGTTTTAATTAATGCATGTCATGGTCTTTTACAATTCCTTTCAAGGCCGTAAGGGTTGAAAACCACTCATTATAATATTTCTCGTTTGGTTAATTTTGTTTTGCAGCAGCAAAAAAAAAATCTAAAAAAGAAATGAAAACCTCAAATTGTTTAGTAAAGGAATTAAAGCACACTTTAGGGCATGAAGGCCATGTTTTTTTTTTTGAAAGGTTATTAAAAGCTTACAACTGTTGCAAGTTAAAAATAAATTTTTTTCTTTACTAATTGCTTCGAAACCAGTGCCCAAAGAGTCAACCTGAAAGACAGTTAGAAACGATTTTCCTTTTGTAACTGTCTGCTTTATTGCCGTAAAATAGACTTTTTCTAAAGACAGCAATTTTAAGTCATGTCAAGAGCCTTTTATGGAAAGATATATTCTTTGACTTACAGCCAAGTAATGTACAAAGACTCAAACATTAAAGTTTTGTATTATTTTTATTAAAGTTTTCTTTGTAATGATACTCGATATTAGTAAGGACAACAACCTGCCTATTATATCCTATTGAAATGCTTTAATTCTGTTAAGGCCTCACAGAGTCTACAAATGTTCATTGAATCCATAATGCCAACTTAGAAAACCGACTAATATTCTCAAATTCCTAAATGTATAGCCTGCTGCAATAACCAGATCACTTCCCGGTATAATGTAGCAAAAGATTGATTTCATCCCCTTCTCTCTTTATCTATCCTATCATCGAATATAACTTCCCGACTTAGAAAACCGACTACTGTTCTCAAATTCCTAAATGGATAGCCTGCTGTAATAATCAGATCACTTCCCACTATAATGTAGTAAGAGATCGGTTTCATCCCCCTCTCTCTTTATCTAACCTATCACCGAACTTATAACTTTTCTTTTCTGGGCCCCCATCAGCCATATGAAAGTTGTTTTGCTGGCAATGCTTTTTGCCTCTTTATTGCTCCAAGTTTCGGAACTAGAAGGAACTAATACCCTGAAAATTGTACCGAAAAGTAGACGCCTCCTTGACGTCTAAGGTATGCTGAATGAAGAAGCCATTTATAGCCCCTTAAAGGCTATCGCAGTAGATCTGCCTGACGAATATGCATGTTGCTTAGCATGCCGTTGAACTTTTTTCAGTACCATATGGTTTGCACTCTGACATAAATTCTAAGGAGACACTGTGCTATTGTCAATTTCGCTGACAAACTTGGTCTTTCCCCATAAGTTTTACTTTATAAAATGCCAGGATGTGGAGGAAACAAAATCGGTGCAACACTCTTTATGCGAGTTCCCTGCACTTTAGAACAGACGGCAAAGGTTTTTGGGTAGCAGAACGTTTGAAGAAGTCAAAGTCGCCGTAGTCTAGCAATTATTGTGTTGGCTTATTAGACTGAAGCCTCAAGTTCAAATCCCAGGTCAGACATCAAAACTAAAATATGAAAAGATTTCGTCGGCGACTTCCTCTTTGTAGATTTCTGACAAAAACTCTGAGAGTAAATAAAATTGTCATGAAAAGCTTCTCAAAAATCTGTCTTTCGAATAAAAATATAATATTTCGAATATAAAAATAACGCACAAAAGATACATAAGTGGTGTGAGAAGCTTAGTCGTAATCCTGACTGAAGGGTTGTAATGACCAATTATGTGCTTATATATGTATGAACGTTTGAAGACGCTGCTAAGAGAGATGACCTGTTACAAACCCGCCAACGGATCATAACAAGGGGTTAAGTTAGGTTAGGTTAGGTCGGAGTCGTAGTGAGCACGCATGGCGGCCCGTTGTTATGCCACAAGTGAATGCAATCCCTGTACTAACCAAGTTCCATCAAATCAGGAAAAAGACAATACAACAAAAGCACGACTACCCCGGACTGGAAAACCAGCCAGAAAGTTTGATAAACGAAGCTATATCATTGATATCAATAGATGATAGTTGTGTTAAGCTAACAAGAAATGGGGAGCTAAATAACCTATATCTCCACCTAGCAAGAGGCGGGCTCTGGCTAAAAAATGAATAACAGTTTACTCTTTCTCAATGGACCTGCATCCACGGCAGAAGTCGTTAAAAGGGAACCTCATTCTTTCCCCGCGTCTATCCATGATGCAATGATCTGTAAGTACGGCCACTGTATTCGAGATGACATCACAACCGAGACCAAGTATTTGGTTGGTACGCCTTCTGTTCATCTTGGGCCAGGTGAGGCTAGCGGCGGAGCAGGACTCCTCAAGAGGCATGCTCAATTTAACAGAAGAGGATTCCGGAAGGAGCCCACCAGCTCTGGCGAAACAAGGGATAACAACATAACTTAAAGACCATATGGCGATCGAGTGAATTTGCCGGTAAATGGCAATCTATCCGTTGACCTAACCTAAAGGTTCAATTAGTCGTGACTTTACCATAACGCTGTAGTCGTAACATAATTCATAACCGTAAATTTACTATAAGCAGCAATCAGTCCTGCCATGGCCTTAAACAGCTGTTTACGTTAATTGCGCATATGTATTTTTCAAAAGTACAAAAGTAAACAAAAAAAATGTGTATATATGTAAGTAAATTCAGCAAACAGCTGTTTATGGTTATGGCAAAAAACCAAAATTCAATTGGTACATATGGTTATGATTATGGCATTATGGTAAGTCACCTATAAACGAAAACAGTGATGTCCATAAAGTTGGTTAAAACAGCTGATTTATATGGTTATGGTTAAGTCACGACTAATTGAACCTTAATACCGCACATGGATTTCAAAAGTGTTCTCAGAATGTAAGCATTTTGTTTGGTCAACATTTTAGCTGCCTGTTGCTATCGTTATAACTTCCTCTAGAAGTGTACTTGCAACAGCACTAGACGTTGAATGCCTGCCTCACTGTTTCTTTACCAAAGTGCTATCCAGTAGTAGTAGTAGTACACTTGATGGTTGTCGATGATGTCCTTAGGGGAAAAACAATCATAATTATCCAGTGATATGTATTTATTTTACTGGATTTTATTTACTTTAATAATTTATGCATAAAGAAGTTAATTAAATCCTTTACATGTTTTAATTTTTAAAAAATTTAATGCAAAAAAAAAACAATAAAAAGACAAAAGGGAATTATTAAAAAAAAAATATTTTCATTTGAAATTAATTTCTGCAATTAACTGTATTAATACAAAAGACAGGCAGGCAGATCGACAAACAAACAAACAAACAGACAGACAGATAGACAAATTTAATAATTATTAAATGACAGACAGTACGGTATAAACAATAAACATGTGCTCTTGCCAACTGAAAAGAATGGGGACCTGCAGCCTGTAGTGAATTGTATAGCATTGTGTGTCACATGCCTTTAAAATGAACATTCATTCACTCGAAATCCAACAGCACAACAATATCATCACATTCAAGCGTATAAATTAAAATCTACCACAAACAAAGTTGCCAACTCTCTCCACAACCCATTCTTTCGCTCTCTCTTTCTCTTGTTTGTTGGTTAATAAGTTAGTTAAACTTTAGAAGTTTAGAGTTTCCTTGTATTATAAACCACTTGATTGTACATCTTCTGCTACTGTTGCTAAAGAATATTGAATGCAAATCAATAGTCAATGGCTTCCTGCAGCTCTATGCAGTCGAATCGACGATAGCGTTCTTATAATACAATTTGCTTGTGTATGAAACTGCTTTTCATTAACTAAATGTGGGTGTATGTGTGTATGCATGCATGTATACCGCAATGTCCTCAAGAGTGGGTGGATGTTTGTTGTTAGAGGTGGATAGTTAGAAATTGGTTTTGCAGGCGTTACACTTGGGGCTATAGAAATTGAATACTTATTGAGAAATAATCAATTACAAGCCTTTTAAAATACACACACACACACACATACCCACATGCATGCATGGATGCATGCATGCATGCATGAAGCTGCATGCATATTGAGAATAGCAACTAATCAAGCCCTATGATCATTAGGGATTACAAAACCTTACATAAACGAACAGTGTGTTGAAATTAATCTTTAACAGCTGAAGGTAAATGTAAAGGGTACTGTTGTCTTTGCTATTATCCAGGTGCAACAAATATTGCAGCATGGAGTGAAAGGATTTTAAATTTGAAAATTTAAAATTTTATTACTGCTACACTGGCCCTAATGCCTAAAACCTTGACTCTACTTGAAATAAATCACCGTTTCGACTACCTATGGCAGGACAAAGTGATCATCTATGTAGTCTTCGGTTATATCGACACCTCCATTCTATAACATTCTAACTGTATTTAGAAATTCTACGTTCTCTAATTTAAATACTAACAAAATTTGGTTAAGATGCACCGATCCGTTTCGAAGATATAGAGGGATATATTCGTATATCGCATGAAAACTTTGAGAGCTCCTAACTCAAAACACACTTTCTCGACTTAGAATGTTATAGAACGGAGGCGTAGAAATGTGTCAACATTTTAAGAGTTTACCAAAACAACCCGGAAACCTTTCGTCAGATCGAGATACCCAAGGAGCTAACCTATAGTAACGTAAGGCATACCAAAGATTCCGTAAAAGAACCCCTTATACCCGAAAAGGCATACCCACTTCCATATCACCAAAGCTAAGACCAGTAGCCATTGACGTAAACTTCAATCCCTCCGGCTATGATTTCCAATAGGTCTCCGACCGTTACATTCAGGAATCTATTCGGGCCATATAACTCTATAAATCCTTCAAATTGCAAAAGCCCATCACCCTTTAATTTACCATTTCCAAGTAATAGTGGATAAAAGCTTTGTAAATCGGGGTTTAAAAAAACTTTTCATAGGCCAGATAGCGTTCACACGAGTCAGATCATGAACGGTTAAACTCGCCTGTCCGTTCATTTCTAAAGAAAAACCAAATGCCAAAGATCCATATAAGCGTTGTCCTAGAAATGAAGCCGAGGATCATCAATTCAGTCTATAACCAACCGATAGTTAGTAATACGCTTTCTAAGAATAGAAAAAGCCACCTGGTTGCCAATATAGATATAGATGTGACCAAGTCCTTCGTCTTAAGATAGACTTTCTTAATGGCCAAGAGTTATTAGAAAGACTGCAGTGGTGATTCCTCGTTCATATGCATCCAGAGACCACTGTCTACCCGAGAATAACATCAACGACGAGTATCATGAGAACAGGCTGGAAACTTTATTACTTGTGAAACTATTTAAATCTATGGGAAGCGGCATATTTCCGCAATTCATTCTATAAGACTATCGTATCATCGATATGGCGGTATGGAGCATCGTTCAGGCGAAGCGAAAATATCTCCGGAAAACGTACGCCAATACTTTCTGAAAGTCAAGCGACTGTCAGGGCCCTAGGTTATAATATTGTGAACTTTTATTACGGCCGACAGCAGCCACGATGTTCTCAACGGGATGATAGAATAGTACAGTTTCCACAACACATGTCTACTGCGGTACATTTCCCAAAGCAGATGAGATGGCTTGGTATAGTGCAACTACAGAACATTTGAACATTTTAGAACCTAGAACCTCAGACGTGAGAATGCAGCAATTGATTCTGCAAACAAGTGAATTGCACAACAAATCTAACCAAGGCTAGGTAAAGAGAGAAGGGAAAGTTAGAACAAACTACAAATGAGCAAGCTTAGCGGAGTTACTACTGGACTACTGTAAAGAATAAAGAAGAAGAAAGATCTTGAGGTTGCAGAACATGTAGGCACGCCGGCATAGATGACACTCAAGCGAATTCCATTCAGTAACCAATGAAGAGGAAATAGTGGAGACACTCCTCAACTTTCGATACGCAATCCGGACGTGGATATGAGCATGCAGGGGCCAAAGGGCCAAAAGGACTCCATTCCGAAGTAATAACACCGTAGTTCCGGAATGGTCACAACAGTCCACGAGACGAAGGGGGGGAATTTAATAGGTGAGGGCCCCACACTCGGAGGATGTGACGACATCCTTTATGCTGTGGTTAGGTACATTTACCCTTCCTCGGAGTAAAAAAAAAAATGTTAGGGGAAATGAAAAACTGTAGTATCACTATGGACCACATGATGGCCGAAGTGAATCTACATTCAAGAGAAGAGAAGAAATAGTTAGGAGATGGTGGAGAAGTCGTCGTGGTCTAGTGGGTAGTGTGTTGTCTTATTAGACAAAAGGCCCGGGTTCGAATCCCAGGTCAGATATCAAAACGAAAAAATATTCCTTCGGCCACTTCCTCTCAGCAGATTTCTGGCAAAGACTCTGAGAGTAAAAAATTGCCATGAAAAGCTTCTCAAAAAATCTGTCGTTCGGAGTCGACGGTAAACTGTAGATCCCGCCACTTATGTATAAAATTAACGCACACAACATAAGTGGTGTGAGAAGCTAGGTCGTAATCCTGACTGAAGGGTTGTAATGGCCAATTATGTTATGTATGTAGATGGTGACATTCTTTTTGAGAGACTTGTATTCCTTAAAGGAAGGAAAATGATTGCAAGGAAATCATTGAATCACCAAAAAATCATCAAATCTTTATGCATTCTAAAGAGATGTCGCGGATTGACTGGCAGATTCCATGATGGATGTGAATTACAAACTTTTAAAAAGTAATGCCTAGATCGATAGATAGGTAGAGTTAAAGGGAGAAGACTAACCTAACCACACTAGTCAAGGTGTCATACGAATTGGGATACTCCTGAGCTATCCATTTTGGGTTGTTGTGCTAATTTTCTATATGAAATCTCTGTACAGCACGAAATTCCTTAGCTTTCAATCCGCTTCAGAGTGCTCTTCCCCAAAATTTTGGGCTCTTGAGATTACGAAAGTCGAACACTGACATAAAAAGTGTTCTATCGTTTAGACGGCTTTACCATAAAATAAAACCCAATCGCCTACGACTAAAGGCTCTTGCGAAAACCTATCTCAGTGGGTCGAAATAACATTCCCTAATTTTAAAACTATTTGTTATGCTGTGCACGTTACAACCTCTTTAATTCTTGCAATAATTGAATAATATTTTTGGCGATTTTGTATCCATAATATCGACAACAACAACAACAACAACACATGCGGAAATTGGTATACGAACAAATAACTTCTCTGCCAAATATACGAACCAATGAACTTAAGTTTGAAATAATTTCCTTCTACTGAATATTTCAAATATTTCATAGACTTCTTGAGGGGAAATATGTGTGTACGTATGTACGACCGAGTATTTAAAATTAATTAATTCAGTAAACATTTTTAATGCCATAAACAAATAATTTCGAAATACATACACACACACAATGTGTGTGTGTTTGTTTATATGAATGTAAATTATATTGTAATTATGAAATAATGATGTCTTGTATGTACCACACAACTATGGTAAGTGGCAGTGGAGCAGTGGCAGTGGCGCAATGGCAGTGGCAGTGGCAATGCCAGTGATGGCGATAAGGAATTATTATTATTTTTCAGTAATATTTACACAAGAAAAATTGTAAATTTAAATTCTACTAAGAAAACATTGTTAAGCCATGAATATTTAAGAGAAAATTTTCAAATATTTCTAGGAATTTTATTGCCAGGTCGGTAGGTAATTGAATACATGTTTGAACAACTTATTTAAGAAGGCGATGGACTGAAATAAATTGAAATATTAAAGACAAACAAAGTCTAAATGGTAATGTATTTATAAGTCTTAAGCCATACAAACATAAATTTCGATGAACTCTTCAATTACAATGCTTTCCGATGAGGTTGTATAGACCAATACTTTATTATCATTAAGTTTAGATTTGTAATGTCTCTCAATTATTTAATGATTTCGCCTTCCACCCTATCAGACATCTGAGATAAATAATAGAACGTGTTCAGTTTAATTGCAGCATCAATTTATAGCATTTGGCCAGGTACACCATATTCGGCACATGATTTTTTTTCCTTTTCAATCAGATCACTGCCTCAATAATCTCTTCTAGACTCTCTGATAGAATGATAGAGTCGTAGTCCAGTAGATCGTATGTTGAATCAGGTCAGATGTCGACTCCTCTGTTCTATAACATTCCAAGTCGAAAAAGTTTTTTTTGGGTTTTCACGCGCCATAAGGCTGTTGTGTATTCTAAGTAGATTTTTCCCTATAACTTCGGGCGCATCTTAACCAAATTCTGACAATATTTAAGTCAGAGAACGTAGAATTTGTAAATGCAAGTGTAGTTAGAACGTTACAGAATGGAGGCATCGATATCTCCAATAAAAAGAAAAATTAAAAAAAATATTTCTTCGGTCATTTGTCTTGACCGACAGGTGCACGTCCTTTAACCTAACCTTCTTCGGCCACTTCCTTTCAGCAGAAAGAGACACCTGGGTGCCTACTACATGCAGGACCTAGATGAACTGTCATGCATGGATATTGGCAGTCTGAGTCGCTTCATCGGAAGCTCTAAGTGGTTTCTGGAGTAGGAGAGAATGAGCAGCTGTGGTATCATAATGGGCCATACCCACTGCCTCTCAGCGGAAGTCTTGCAAAAACTCTGAGTGTTTCTCAGGAAATCTGTCGTTCGGAGTCGACTTTAAACTATAGGTCCCGCAACTCATATATAAAATGACCACACACAGCATAAGTGGTGTGAAAAGCTAGAGAAGAGAGAGAAGCAGAAGTTAAGGCCTTAGTTAAGACTGGCAATGATTGTTGGGTGGTCGAATTTTCCTTGAAAATCTCTTAATTTGCTTGCAAAACCAGAAGGCGATCAAATTCCTAATAAAAATCACGTTAATGTCCCTTTTCGTCTATAAATACCGGCGAAAATACGAATCATGCAATGATAACTCTTAAATGGGTTTCAAAACAAAGGAAATGACATTGCTTATAGTGTTTATGTTGTTGCAAAGTGTTCATTTTGTCTCAATTAAACACAGCATTCAACGATCGTTTTACAGGAAATCTCTACAGGGAACGTGTAATATTACTAGGCTCTGCTGGAGTAATCTAATAAGAGAACTAATTATCTTCGTCTTCTTCTCAATTGGTCATTAAAACCCTATAGTCAGGCTAACAATCTAGCTTCGACTTCAGACGACAGGTTAAAGAAACTTTTTCATTACAATTTACATCGTACTATTCCAGTTCTTACAAATCACTGCTGTATTGTTAGATATGCATTTCCTCAAATGCATTTTGCAGGAGCTGTAAATCAGAGGACAAGGAAGAGACTCTCTTTTTGTTCTATTAAACCTGCACTCAGGGGATGACCCCTACTCATGCAGTGCATTGTACAGGTTTAGGAAAGGTGGAAAGAGGGAAGAAAACGAGTTGCTGCTCTTGCACTGCATGCCGATAAATTTAGCATTTCCTCAAACGAATTTTTGCAGGAGCTGTAAATCAGAGGACAAGGAAGAGACTCTCTTGCACTGCATGCCGATAAATTTAGCATTTCCTCAAATACATTTCGGCACGAGCTGTAAGACAGAGGACAAGGAAGAAAGTATTTTTTACTTAATGTGCCAGTGCAAGGTTTTGCCATAAAGAGGCATAGATCCTCAACTCACTTTCTCTGATCTTTAAGTGAACCCACCAAAACAAGGATTAATTCAATAGCAAGATTTACTTTAGGGTTGTGATAGGTTCCTATAGGAAATGTTTAATACGCGAATTAAATTTAAAATCATGGGCTTAACTGCTGATCTAAGTGGAACCTTACTCTTCAAGTAAAGTTCGCAGGGGTACTTCTTTAAATGACTTTCAGAAGCTTAGGAGGAGGAAGAGACTATCTTTCAATACATGTGTTTGCGTCGGGTCTTGCCAGAGGCATAGCCTCCGACCTAAGTGGAAGTTTACTCTTTAAGTTAAGATTAGTGTAAATTCTTAGTGTAATGAAAAGATGTTGTTTACTCCTGCTTCCCCTGCAAGGTTTTCAGAGTATTTTCCATTTTTTTATAGAAAAATTTTAATTTCTATTGTCTTTAAAATTTAAATTTAAATTGCAACAAAAACTAAATAATTTTTCTGTTATATTATATGTGAAGTCTACTGCTAGGGGAAGAGAATAAACAACCGAACAGATTTCCAATACAAATTGTTTTATTGTTTTAATTTTGTATAACAATCAACGATCATTATTAATTTGTTTAAAATACAAATTATTTAACATAATTTAATTTTATTTTATTTGCCATTTAAATTTTAATTTAAACAAATTTGAATAAATATTTAAATGTTGACTTTTAATTTAAAACGTTTATGGTCAAATTTTATTGTATTTTTATTTCCAATTAATTTTTTCTATTTTTCTTGTTCATTTTTTTCCGCCATGTTTTTTTATTTTTTATTTCTAGTTTAAATGGTGTTATCCGTTTTAAAATATTCATATTGTTTTTTTAATTGTATTATTTAGTTAATAAACTGTTAATTAGTTTTTGCAAATATTATAATTTTTGTTAAAACAAACATCAGTACGACAGCAACACAAACAGCACAATTTATGCAGTTTTGCACGTTTCGTGAGTGTTTAAACAAATTAACGCACTACGGCTACAACAACACAACAATAAAAATTTAATGAGAATTTCAAAAAAAGAACACATCATTGTTGTTATTGTTGTTGTATGCCGCCATTGTAAAAATTGTCCATTGTTTAGGTGAGGTGATGTAAAGCTTTAAATATTTAATGGTCGGTGGCTGTACACTAGAGTGTATATCGTCATTTAGAGGTACATCATAATAATATGTCTTTAGTTCTATTTTAAGTGGTCGCCGTGATCTAGTAGGTAGTGTGCTAGCTTATTAGACGTAAAGCCAGGGTTCGAGTCCCAGGCCAGGCATCAAAATAAAATACAAAAAAGTATTTTTCGACTCAGCAGATTTCTGGCAAAAACTCTGAGAGTAAATAAAATTGCCATGAAAAGTTTCTCAAAAATCTGTCGTTCGGAATCGACTTTAAACTGTAGGTCCCGCTACTTAGGTATAAAATTAACACACACAACATAAGTAGTGTGAGAAACTAGTTCAATAATCCTGACTGAAGGGTTGTAATGACCAATTATGTATGTATGTATGTCTATTTAAGAAGCATAGACAAGTCACGAAGTATGTAAACTTCTTTCCCGATTTCTATTTTTAATTCCTTAATTCATATAGTTTTTCAGCTAAGCAGTTTACAGTTTCTAGTATAGTAGGGTTACCAACTACCTTTGCCTATAAACTACACTCTGTGTGAAAAATAAAAGTGGCTGCTTCGAAAAAATTGACTGTTGCTGACATTTCTATAGGGTTAGTTATTGATGAAATCCCCTCTGGGGAATCAAAGGGCTTCTGTAGTGTTTATTTAGAGGCAAAGAATTCCTTTTAATTCCTCGTAATGAAAGTGATCATTCAAATTACTACGACTAGTATCAAAAGAGTTGCTCCTACTCTATCCAATAACAAGCGAACGCACTTGCGAAGGATGGTAAGGTAAACCGGAAATTCGTATGAATACGTGTGTGAGATTGCCAAACGACTGGTCGCAATACCAGCTTACAAGCTTTTATTTGAAGCAGAAGGTAACGAAACTGTTTGTATGCAGATCAGATGAAATCTGACCTGTTATTTATATACGCAGAATAAAATTTGCTTCAAACCAAATCATAATTCATGTTAGGAACCTAATAGGAGTTATAATGAGACACTGGCCTCTGCGCTGTAAGAATAATGAGAGGAAAGGATATCGGAGAACATCTGCTCTGGCCGACGCTTGAGAAGTTATGGGCAGTACCTGTCTAGCCAAAAAGATTCGAATAAAATTATCAAAATTGTTGAGCAAAACTAGTTAGGGATTATAAATAATATTGTATGGAATAGGTACTATCGACCCAAGTAAGCTATGCTTTCCTAGGCTATTATCAATTTAACCAAACCAAAGTTAAAAAGTTACGAACTAAAAAGCAATAAAAGTACAAAGGCTATGCAGATGTCAAAATCTTAGATACTGTAGATTCGGATTATTCTATTGGCAACAAGATATTTCCTTCATTAATCCCCATAAGATTTTCACAAAGGATTATTATCTCCATGTCTTCCCATGTAGGACTACACTGTCCTATCGCGTCGTACGTATCCAAGGATTTTTTTGACTGGTTTTTGACTGGGTTTTTAAGCCATTATTATTCTATCAGGTTTATGAAGACCGATCCCCCACCATTACTTTCATGTAATTTGTATTATTATAGGTTTCCCCTTGATAAAGTTCTAGAGATCACTGTTGCTGATGTTATTAGGCCAGAAAATTCTACATTCTGAGGCATTTGTTGATCAGTATCTGTAGTTTCAGAGTGGCACTCTACTCGAACATAAAAATTCTAAGCATGGTTCACTTGAACATTTGTGAGTTTATCCATACTGTTTGTAGTCGTTTGAATGCCGCTCTTACTTTTTTGAGCCTATTATTTATATCTGTTTCCATACTGCTAGGCTGTTTTCATTGTATTGAATAGAACAGGAAGAAGCTATCGTGGAGATATTGAACAGGGTATATATTCGTTGACCTTGTTACCTGTTCTTATCGGTGCTAACCTTGTTAATTCCGATGGCTTTGGTTTTTCTAATAATTATCCAAATTTAATCTAATCGGGCTAGTCTTTCCAAGTTTTTTTATTTTTACTCCAATGTTGGAAACCTTGTGCAAGTGGAGAGTTGAGTGAGAGACTCACTGCTCTCTGAATAGACTTCACTCCTGGCTATCATACAGCACGATAGTGAATAGCTGATGTTATAGAAAGCATTCTTGTTTTTCCTTACCACATCAGTCTAATTGACTATACGATGCCTAATAAAAAATACCTCTAAAATCCTAATTTAACAATAACACGTACATACATACATAATTGGTCATTACAACCCTTCAGTCAGGATTATTGACCTAGTTTCTCACACTACTTATGTTGTGTGTGTTAATTTTATACACAAGTGGCGGGACCAGCAGTTTAAAGTCGACTCCGAACGACAGATTTTTGAGAAACCTTTCATGGCAAGTTTATTTACCCTCAGATTTTTTGCCAGAAATCTGCTGAGAAGAAATCGCCGAAAAAATACTTTTTTGTATTTTATTTTGATGTCTGGCCTGGGACTCGAACCCAGGCTTTACGTCTAATAAGCCAGCACATTACCTACTAGACCACGGCGACCTCTATAACACCCAACTGTAAATTTGGACTTTTTTTTGTGCAAATAAAATGGCTCCAGGTGTTTCCGAAGGTATTTTGCGCGCTGAATACGAATTCAAAATGGCGGATCCAATATGGTAGTCGAGGTTTATAAAATCAATCAGATTTACATGAAAATTGTTAACGCGATTTTGAATTTTTAAAATATGAATAAAGGTCTCTAATCAGCGACCTCAAAAACCCCTAAGTAACAATTTTCAAGTAAATCTGATTAATTTTTAAGGACCTCCGTAATGAATATTGGTTCAAAAACTTTCCATTACGTCCTGTTTTCGAGAAAAATGGGGTTGAAACCATGACGTGCTAGATCTATCGCTATTATCAGAAATTGGCAATTGATCTTTCCTCTTTAAAATGAGCTCAAAGTTAAAGTGATTATATGGACCAGGGGTGCAAGAGAAAAGGAAACACATTACAAAGGTCCTTAAAAATTAATCAGATTTACTTGAAAATTGTTAATTGTTGTTTTTGAGGTCGCTGATTACAGATCTTCGTTCAGATTTTAAAAATTCAAAATGGCGGTAACTATTTTCAAACAAATCTGATTAATTTTTATAAACCTCGACTTTACCATATTGGATCCGCCATTTGAATTCGTATTCAGCGTGCAAAATCCCTTCGTTAACACCTGAAGCCATCTTATTTGGAAAACCCGTGCAGGGCAGTGTAACCAATAACTCTTAGACAATACATACATAATTGGCCATTACAACCCTTCAGTCAGGATTACGACCTAGCTTCTTACACCACTTATGCTGTGTGCGTTAATTTTATACATGAGTGGCGGGACCTACAGTTTAATGTCGACACCGAACGACAGATTTTTGAGAAGCTTTTTATGGCAATTTTTACCCTCAGAGTCTTTGCCAGAAATCTGCTGAGAGGAAGTCGCCGAAGAAATATTTTTTCGTTTTAATGTCTGACCTGGGATTCGAACCCGGGCCTTTTGTCTAATAAACTAACACACTACCCACTAGAGCACGGCGACTTCAAGAGAATATTGGCAGTTATTCTAGAACAATGAAGAACGCAAACGGATAAACAAATATTGAATTACAATAACAAAACTATATAGAAAAAGGGCGAAAGTTAGAAAAGACAATAACAACAACAGTGGTAATTAAACTATTTTCCAGCTCAACATACAAAATCAAGAGCAAAAAAGGCTATTTGGTAATCGGCTTAAACCAGTTGTTGTGTTATTCTAAAACGAAAACTGGCATTTATTTTTATTTTTATAAATTTATTGCCGAACATCATATTATAATTACGAATATGTGTTGCAGTTTGTTTCAGTTTTGTGTTTTTCTTTGCGTTTTTTTTTTCTAATTTTTTTTAATGGCCATTATAATCAGAGAAGTGGTAATGAATGGTATTTTCCGGTTAATTTTTTTGATTTCATTTTGTTTATTTTTTTTTTCTCTCTGTCTCTTTCTCTCTTTGTTTCTACCTATTCCAAAGGCCATAAATTGTAGGTTTGCAAGCAACAGAAGAGCACAGGACAGGATGTGTTGCATCTATACACACACACACAAACATACACTACTTGTGGTTGTATTCGTATTATGAGTGTACAAATGAATTTAAAATTAAAGCATGTTTCTCTAGATTTAAACATGTTGGCCATGGGTTTGCATGCATATAATTTTTTTGTTGAACACACACACTAATACACACACACACACACACACACATACACATACTAATACACTATTGACCGTGTGAGTAGCGGAATAGAATACTACCACAGTGCTTCCCTGCTTGTCGTAAAAGGCGACTAAATGGGAGGGCAGAAGTAGAGGGTGCGGATTAAAAGTCTTGCATATACCCGATGACACTGATGCTTCAAGCGAAACAATGCCGCTCAAAGTATTGAACTACCGTGATATCACGGTGACACCGTGGGAACCATGGACCAGCATGCGTGTGAACGCGCTCCCTACGGATGTGAATGATCGGAGCCTAGTTGTATAGGCATCAGAATTGATACCAGTAAGATTCTGATTATGGCATACTGGACTATACTGCAACATTTGGATTTGATGACATGGGCTGGGGCAGATGGAGTAATCTGTTACCAATATGGACTGGGGTGAAACCTGGCCCAGACGGCTTTCAGGCTAATACGACATCTGTCTCCGTCCCGTTAAAACCTGGCAAGCCTTGGAGAACGATCTTGGATTCGTCCCGTTGAGTTGGGGTGTAGGGGCAGTTAAGAATCTCTTCTGTTTAGCTCCCGGTCTGGCTCTGAACACATGCTCTCATGAGGAGTTGTGTCAACCCTCGCATGGCCTCCCTGCATTGCAAAGATAACCATGGGACCACAACAAGGGTAACTACACAACGGATCCAAGACAACGGCTTCAAGTTGGGACCCAATAGAATGGAATTTAATATAACAAATCAAAATCTTATAGGCGTTACTTCTCCAGCCGGCACCGAGGGTGCAAAGGAGATGCAGCAGGGCAGCCCTTTCCTGAATCCTTTCCGGAGGGCTTCGAGGTTGCTCCACTCACCACCGCTGAAGCAGAACGGCGAGAGATCTCTCTCGTCACCACCGGAGTTACAGAGGAGCAAAACTCTTGAAAAAGAGGTGGATGATTTCACCAAGCTAGGCGATAAAATTTCGGAACTAGTAGAGATGATGGGCGGAGGAAGAAGGTCCATACACCAAGCGATGCGTGATTTAGTAGCTTCTATATCGTCACTATACCAACAGGCCGCTAAGGATAAAGGAGCAGAGCAGGAGAAGAAGGTCAAAACCAACGATAGAAGCACACAGACGATTCTGCAACAGCAGACACCCTGTATTTCCAAGAGGCAGAGAGATGAACTGGAAAAACCTAGGGGAACACCACCGAAGAAGACTAGGACAGCCCGTCCTCGTGGACAAATTAAGCCTGCCGCCGAGACTAGGGCTAGTGACTCAACGGCGAAACCAGCAACTACCAAGAACCAGGCTATGGAAGTGCCTGCAGCGGCAGAAGAAGACACCCAGGAGCACAACGATTGGATCGTGAAAACTAGGAAGCGCAGGAAACCTCCAAGACCGGAAGCAGTGATAATTAAGCCAACCGAGAACCTATCTTTTGCCGACATCCTAAGAAAGGTCAGGAATGCCCCAGAGCTTAAATCAGTTGGTGAGGATGTCCAACTGGTGAAGAAGACGCAGAGGGGCGAAATCCTCCTGGAGTTTAGAAGATCAACCGAGGTGGCTACGGAGATGCACCGTTCTAAGCTAAGGAGCTTATTGGCCGAGGAGATAGAGGTCAGAACAATAACTGAGGAGGCCACATTCGAACTAAGATACTTGGATGAAGTAACAACCGAGGACGAAATAATCGCCGCATGGAGGGACCAAATCGGTGAAATACAACCGACGGCTCTCAAGACGATCAGAAACGTTCCAGGGGGTACTAGAACGGCGATAATCGCAATCCCTGTGAGGCTGGCAAGCAGGGCAGAAGAGGTTGGTAAACTGCGAGTAGGTTGGACAGTTTGCCGCTTATTGAGGAAAGTAACTCCGAAGAGATGCTTCAAGTGCCTGGAGTTCGGGCATGTGGCAGGAAAGTGTAGCAGTAATAGCGACTGGTCCAAACACTGCTTCAAGTGCGGAGGGCAAGGTCACTTTGCCAAGACCTGTGGTCGCGACCCTCACTGCCTTCTCTGTAGAGGCGATCCGGATGCTGACGCGAAGCATATCACGGGTGGACATAAGTGCGCACATTACCAGGCAGCACGACGGAAGTTGACATACGCAGGTAAATGAGAATCCTGCAGTTGAACTTGAATCATTGTGAAGCGGCGCAGGAGCTACTTAATCAGACGGTGCGTGAGCAGAAGATAGACTTGACAATACTGAGCGAGCATTACAGAGCGCCTGGAAACCAACGTTGGATAGTCAGTAAGTGCAACAGGGCCTCGATATGGTCCTGTGGAAAATTCCCAGTGGGAAATATCGACAACAGGTGGGAAAGCTTTGTGAAATGTACCGTTAATGGGGTACATTTCCTCAGCTGTTATCTTCCCCCTAGCCTATCAATAGAAGACTTTAGATGCAGAATAGATGACATCGTTAATGAAGCGAGGAACCTGAGGCCTGTGGTAATTGCCGGGGATTTCAATGCTTGGGCGGTGGAGTGGGGGCTCGGCTTATACGAACCCAAGAGGAGAATGCCTACTTGACGCATTTGCAACGTTAGAGGTTGTTTTACTTAATAGTGGTGACAAGGATACATTTTCGAGAAATGGACGCTGCTCTAAAATTGATCTGACATTCGTCAGCGACTCCCTGGCGACTTTATCTACCTGGGTGGTGTCTGACATCTATACACATAGCGACCACCAGGCTGTCATTTTTGAGATCCGGGAACGCTCTACGGAACGCAACGTTCCTTCAGCCCCACCGAACCCTCTTTGGAAACACTCCACTTTTGATAAGGAAACATTTGTCCTCACATTGGAGAACACTCGGTTATCCGGAAATGCGAATAACAAAGCGACGGAACTTATGCGCGCCATAACGGAGGCTTGTAACGCATCTATGGTAAGAAGGCGCCACCTACCTGAGAAGAAGCACGTTTACTGGTGGAACGCGGATATAGCAGATCTAAGGCGTAAATGTAACCGCGCACGGCGGTTGTTCCAAAGGGCCAGAGGCCGTGAGGAATTTGCAGATCTACGGGAAAGATATAGAAGGTGTAGGACGAGCCTTAATGGAGCAATTGCGCATAGCAAGAGAAGGTGCTACAGGGAAATGTGCGCCGATGTGGACGAGAATCCCTGGGGAACTGGATATAAGGTGGTGATGAGAAAGCTGAACAGCTTCCGACCACCAGCAACGACATGTGCAGCTAAGCTGCAATCAATCGTCGCAGAGCTTTTTCCGCGCAAAGCCGAAATTACTTACTCCGTGCGAGACATGCGGTCACCGGAGGAAATCCCAGAAGTCAGCAGTCGGGAACTGGAATCAGTCTGCAGAGAAATGAAACTCAATAAGGCACCGGGGATCGACGGGATCCCAAACATCGCGCTTAAGGTGGCTATTGAGAATAACACTGAGCTGTTTAGACAAGTTTTTGATGCTTGTATTCAAGAGAGGACGTTCCCTGGGATATGGAAAAGGCAGAGACTGGTCCTCATTTCGAAGGGCAACAATGCGCAGGATGCATCGGGATACCGCCCGCTCTGTATGATTGACACGGCTGGAAAACTTTTGGAGAAGATAATTTGTAGGAGATTAGAAGCATTTCTGGGCGAAGAAGGCTTATCGGAGCGTCAATTTGGTTTCCGGAAATCACGTTCCACAATAGATGCAATGGAAATGGTTATGACTATAGCAAAGGATGCTATCAGCGGTAACCGCTGGTTGGAAGGCGACAAGGAATACTGCGCAATCATCACCTTGGACGTCAAAAACGCATTCAACTCTGCGGAGTGGGATGCCACGTTAGCTGCCCTGGATGGAAAGAACGTACCGAACTATTTATTGGAAATCGTTAAGGACTATTTTAAAGATAGAGTGCTCCTATATGACACGGATGATGGCAGGAAGTCATACGCGGTATCAGCAGGGGTCCCGCAAGGTTCCGTGCTGGGCCCGTTACTATGGAATGTGATGTATGATGGGGTACTGAGGCTAAGACTCCCTAGAGGTACACAAATCATTGGTTTCGCAGACGATATTGCCCTGGTGATAAGGGGTAAATATCTGGATGATTTGGTGAGAACATGTAACACTGCGGTTGGCATAGTCAGGAGCTGGATCACGGAAATAGGTCTCAAACTAGCTGATCACAAAACGGATGTACTCCTTGTAAGCAGTAGAAAGAAGATAGAATTTATTACCATAACGGTAGGTGACCAACGCATATCATCAAAGCAGGCGATTAAATATCTGGGAGTGATAATTGACAACAGGCTCACGTTTAGGGAACACCTGTCGTACGTCGGCCAAAAATGTGCGGCGACGGCATGTGCGCTTGCCCGATTAATGCCTAACCTAGGAGGCCCAAGACAGGAGAGGAGACGGCTACTGATGAAGGTAGTGACAGCGATTGCTATATATGCAGCCCCCGTATGGGCTGGTGCTATGGAGAAGAGGACCTATAGAGCAGGAATAGAAGCGGCCTACAGGAGATCTGCTCTTAGGGTGATTTCTGCCTTCCGAACGGTGTCTACCGATGCAGCGTTAGTGATTGCGGGGATGATGCCCCTGAAGCTAGTAGTGGATTTAGAGAGGAGGAAATATGACGTAAAGAGAGGAACAGATTTTTCGAACCCTGTCCAACTAACTGATAATGCTATGGACAGATGGCAGCAGGACTGGTCCAATTCCACTAAGGGAAGATGGACCCACAGACTCATACCGAGCATAGGCGTATGGACAAAAAGAAGACACGGTCAGGTGAACTTCCACCTGACCCAGTTGCTAACGGGCCATGGTTGTTATAGGGCTTATCTCTATAAGTTTGGTCACGACGTAGATGAGGCATGCCCAGAATGCCGTGAGGTAAGGGAGACGGCGGAGCATGTTTTCTTTAATTGCCCGCGATATTCTGTTCAACGAAATTGCCTGGAGAGATCAATAGGATTCCAGGTAACGCCCGAGAATATAGTAAACCTGATGTTAATCTCAAGTGACAATTGGAACGCAGTATGTGTTTTCGCACGGAATGTATTGACGCAGCAAAGATTGGCTGAGAGAGCAAGATCAGCGGAATTCGAAGGCAGCATTCGCTGAATCACCACCCCCCCGAAGTAATACTTGATTGTGGTCCCGGGGGGGGGCAAATGGTTGAAAGTGTGTGATGAGGTTGGTTTTTTAGTACGTATGCGCTTAGCAAGCCGAGAGTAAGTCTTGCGGCGAATCGTGCACTTTGGTAGGCCGGGCTACCAAGGTCTTTCGAAGATTTTCCAACCTTAGCTCGCATAGCTAAAAAAAAAAAAAAAAAAAAAAAAAAAATACTAATACACTATTAAAACTAAATGCTTGTCTATCTATACATGTACATACATACATATGTGGTAAGTTGCAAATGTATTTTGGTTTCAGGATTTTATTTTCTGCATAAGTTTTCAGGCAATAAAACCAAAAACAACAACAACAAAAAAGAAAAGAATTCTAACAACAAAACATGCTCATGAGTTGAAGCTCTAAAAGAAAAAAATTTATTTTTTAAAATGTGATCATTTTTTTATTTTATTTTCATTATCATTTTATAATACAATTTGGGTTTTAGCAACAATTATAAAATTGTTTTAGGAGTTTTTAGATCATTTTAAATTGTACACTGAAGTACGTCTCTAAATATTTATATGAACATGGAAACATTATAAAGAGCTCACATTGAATTAAGGAGTGTGATGAGGATACATTTAATTGTACCTCTTCAAACATTTATGAGGTCTTTTGATAGCACAATTGAGTTGTACAAATATTCGATGTCATAAATAAATAAAAAAACCGTCAGCAATATCCATATATTGGCCCAAACTAAACTATAGAGTAAGAGTCGGAAGCAGGATACTTATCCACATCGATAACACGCTTCCTTATAATTTTCTCGAAAGGAAATTTGATTTTTTAATATAAACAAAAGATTTCTCGGGGAGGGATGGAATGCATGCAAACAAGGCAAAGTTTCTGACTGTGGCCAACATGGCGACCACCAGGGCGATCCTTGTCTTGCTGTATTCAAGTTGACACGCAGCCTCCTCGTGGCCCCTCCTGGATGGCATTCTAGCACCCGCTAGATGTTAACTAATGCGTGCAGCGAGGTCCAATCCCCTGGACGTTAAATTCGGGTTGTGCGTAGGGCTTGGAACCCACCACGTAAAAATTTAATCCAATGAAAGCCTATACAATAGCCTCTAAAAAGATCCCCTCTAAAGTTGACGACCACGGCAAACGTTTCAAGGACAACGATTTGAGAATAGGTACGTGGAACGTCCGCACCCTTTATAGGGCAGGCGCTTCCGCCCAACTGGCGGATGCCCTTATGAAATGTAGGACGGACATCACTGCCATACAGGAAATGCGATGGATAGGACAAGGATGCAAAAGGCTAGCATCTTGCGATGTGTATTACAGCTGCCATGTTGATAAGCACGAATTCGGATGCGGATTTGTGGTTAATAAGAGACTTCGTCACCTTGTCTCGGGGTTCACGCCAGTGAACGAAAGAATAGCCACAATCCGCATCAGGGCAAAATTTTACAACATCAGCCTAATTTGTGCTCACGCCCCGACGGAAGAAAAGGACGATGTGGTTAAGGATGCCTTCTATGCTAAACTCGAGGACGTATATGATAAGTGCCCGGCCCATGACGCCAAAATCGTCCTCGGGGATTTTAATGCGAAGGTCGGGCGGGAAGGTATCTTTGGCCCCACTGTCGGACAGTTCAGCCTCCACGCAAACACTACCTCCAATGGTATGAGGCTGATCGATTTCGCCGCGGCGCGTAACATGGTAGTGTGTAGTACCAGGTTTCAGCATCTCGACATTCACAAGGCCACTTGGATGTCCCCCGATCGATCAACATCCAACCAGATCGATCATATTGTGATTGACGGAAGGCACGTGTCCAGTGTACTAGATGTGCGCACATTTAGAGGGTCCAAACATCGACTCGGACCACTACCTTGTCGCAGCCAAGTTCCGAGTGCGCATATGCGCCTCGAGGACTGCGCGCTCTAGTGCATTGCGAAAGCTGGACGTTAAGACGCTGCGATCACAAAGGACAGCTGAGGCGTTCTCCGCTCAACTCTCTGATAAGCTCCGTCATTCCCCCATCCAATCTCAGCGACATTGGCGGATTGTGGGGCCATAAATTGTAGGTTTGCAAGCAACAGAGGAGGACAGGACAGGATGTGTTGCATCTATACACATGTACACATACATACTCTACTTGTAGTTGTATTCGTATTATGAGTGTACAAATGAATTTAAAATTAAAGCATGTTTCTCTAGATTTAAACATGTTGGCCATGGGTTTGCATGCATATAATTTTTGTTGAACACACACACTAATACACACACACGCATACACATACTAATACGCTATTAAAACTAAATGCTTGTCTATCTATACATGTATGTACATACATACCTACATACATATGTGGTAAGTTGCAAATGTATTTTGGTTTCAGGATTTTATTTTCTGCATAAGTTTTCAGGCAATAAAACCAAAAACAACAACAAAAAAAGAAAAAAATTCTAACAACAAAACATGGTCATGAGTTGAAGCTCTAAAAGAAAAAAATTTATTTTTAAAATGTGATCATTTTTTTATTTTATTTTCATTATCATTTTATAATACAATTTGGGTTTTAGCAACAATTATAAAATTGTTTTAGGAGTTTTTAGATCATTTTAAATTGTACACTGAAGTACGTCTCTAAATATTAACATGGATATGGAAACATTATAAAGAGTTCACATTGAATTAAGGAGTGTGATAAGGATACATTTAATTGTACCTCTTCAAACATTTATGAGGTCTTTTGATAGCACAATTGAGTTGTACAAATATTCGATGTCATAAATAAAAAAAAACCGTCAGCAATATCCATATATTGGCCCAAACTAAACTATAGAGTAAGAGTCGGAAGCAGGATACTTATCCAGATCGATAACATGCTCCCTTACTTCTTTTCTCGAAGGAAGATTTAATTTTTGAATATAAAAAGATTTCTCGTCTAACAATAAGATATATAAATATATACATAGATATTGTTACGAAAGTGGAAATGGTGTTGTTAAAATAATAAACAAAGCTCCACAAACAACATAATGATCATGCATGAGAAACAAAAGCCCCAAAAACAAAACAGCGCACTGTTCACGGTGATCAATGAATGAGTAGAAAAATATACCAACAAGAATAAAGGATAAAAAGACGTAAATAGCCAACAACAACAACATGAAGGGAACTAAGAAGTAACAAGAACACAACAATGTGCAGTATAAATAGGATAGACAAATAAACCAACAACAACCTAATCTACCTGCTCGAATGTAAACAAGAAACAACACAAAATAAGAATAGGTTGTTTACATTTTTGGAATATCCCGAAGGACGTCAATCGTCCTTCAAGGGCATTCATCACACTGATATCCAGTAGTATAAAAGGCAGGTTTAAAAGCGAGCAGGGCAGAGTTTGAATTTGATCGTGTAAGACGACGTCACGTTGGTTGAGAATTAAAATCTATCGAGCTTTAATTCGGTCATACTTGTTCCCTCTTTTCTCTAACCGGATGTAATGAGTTGGTAGGGCACATGCACCAGCTCATCTACAAAATATGGCTAGAGGAAAGTATGCCCAACGATTGGAACCTCAGTGTCCTCTGTCCCGTCCTGAAAAAGGGAGACCCTACAATATGCGCCAACTACAGGGGTATAAGCCTTCTCCCTATCGCATATAAGGTTCTTACAGGCGTATTTTGTGAACGACTGAAGCCACTCGTCAAAACACTGATCGGACCTTATCAGTGCGGCTTCAGACCTGGCAAGTCCACCATCGACCAGATCTTCACACTACGCCAAATCCTGGAAAAGAACCACGAAAATCAAGTCGACACACACCATCTTTTTGTCGATTATAAGGCTGCTTTCGATAGCCCCATAAGGGATCGTGTATTTGCCGCAATGTCTGAGCTCGGTATACCTGCTAAGCTGATAAGGCTATGCAGAATGACGTTGAGCAATTCCTGCAGCTCCGTCAAGGTAGGAATGGACCTCTCCGAACCTTTCGATACCGTGCGAGGTTTCAGACAAGGCGATCCCTTATCATGCGACCTCTTCAACTTCGTCATGGAGAGTGTTCTGCGAAAGGCGGGAGTGCATCGTTATGGCACTATTTTTCAAAAAAGTGTCCAGTTGCTTCCGTACGCTGACGACATCGACATCATAGGGCGTACCAAACGAGATGTCACTGCTGCCTTTAGTGCTATTGAACGGGAGTCTAAGAAGATGGGTTTGGCAGTAAATGAGGGCAAAACGAAGTATATGTTGTCGACAAGTAGAGCCGTGCGGCGTATTGATTCACATATTACGGCCGATAACTATACTTTTGATACAGTCAAGGAATTCATTTACCTTGGCTCCGCCGTTACCACCGAAAATGATGTCAGTCTGGAGATCAAGCGCAGGATTACTCTTGCCAACAGGTGCTATTATGGTCTCAATAGGCAATTGAGTAGCAGAGACCTCTCTCGCAAGACGAAACTAATACTCTACAAGACGCTCATCCTACCCGTGCTTCTCTATGGCGCAGAAGCATGGACCCTATTAAGAACTGATGCAGCTGCCTTGAGAGTATTCGAGAGAAAAGTCCTACGTAAGATCTTCGGTCCAGTGCGAGTTGGCGATGATTTTCGCATCCGATTTAACAGTGAGCTGTATGAGCTCCTCAACGACATGGACGTTGTACAGCGCATTAATATCCAGCGGCTACGCTGGCTCGGCCATGTCGTTCGAATGGAGGAGGATGCTCCGGCGAGGCGAGTGTTTGATGCGGGGATCTGCGGAAGTCGGCGAAGAGGACGACCTTGTATCCGTTGGAAGGACCAAATCGAAGAAGCCCTGTCATCGATTGGTGTGACCAATTGGCGTAGGCGCGCAAGAAGCAGAGGCGCCTGGAAGGATGTGTTGCGGCAGGCCGAAATCCGTTAATCGGGTTGTTATGGCCAATTAAGTAAGTAAGTAAGTAAAAGATTTCTCGTCTGTCAATAAGAGGTATGTTTATGCCAATGGCTTAAGTCTAATAAGCCAACACACTACCTCTAAGCAGTGTACATTTTCAGATTGATAGACGATTTCTTATTATAACATGAAAAAAAATTTGATTTTTGAATTCGAACCAAAGATTTTTTGTCTGACAATAAAAGGTATGTGCCAATCGCTCCAAGATGCTGGATAGAATAAGCTTTCGTCTTAAAGGTAGGCTAACTACTGCTGTATTTGGCAGCCATACACCGTAGCTATGTTGAAGGGGTTGTAATGCTTGTTGGATGATGCGATTTTCTCTAAAGATTTTCTGCTTTACATGGACATTCGTCCTCCTCTAGGAAAGTCATAGATTGCTCGGGGACATTTCGGAGAGTAATTCAAAGTAATTCAAATATGGGTTCCAGAATATAGGAATACCACTGAAAATTTCATAGAAGAATTTGAAATTCTCCATATATTTCAGGTCATAGCTACAGTAAGACCCCGCTTAACGCGGAGGATACATTCCAATAAGTTTCAGCGCTAAACGAAATGCGTTAAACGAGGCAACTTAACACGTACATTGTATGTATATACCTAGTAAAATTGATGATAACTAATAAATTAACTGTGACACAGGAAAGATGCGTTCGTACTGTGACTGCGACTTCGAAAAATGCTCAAAAGAGCGTTGAAAAAGATACATAGCATACACCGTCGCTATATTGTGCACCGCTTTTGTTTAGTGCATGGCCTTTTCATTTGCAACTGCGTAATACTGAAACAGCATTAAGCGGGGTCTTACTGTACCTTACTACCATTACATACATACATAATTGGCCATTACAACCCTTCAGTCAGGATTACGACCTAGCTTCTCACACCACTTATGTTGTGTGCGTTAATTTTATACAAGAGTGGCGAGACCTACAGTTTAAAGTCGACTCCGAACGACTGATTTTTGAGAAGTCTTTCATGGCAATTTTTACTCTCAGAGTCTTTGTCAGAAATCTGCTGAGAGAGGAAGTCGCCGAAGAAATATTTTTCGTTTTGATGTCTGACCTGGGATTCGAACCCGGGCCTTTTGTCTAATAAGCTAACACACTACCCACTAGACCACGGCGACTTCATACCATTGCCTTAGTTTAAATGTGTACTATTTAGATAGGCTCTGGATAGTCTGCCTTTTAAATTGTAGCATCACAATATCTCACTCAAGTGAGCTTGGTAATCAAAGCTTCCACTTAACCTGCCTACCCAGATAAACTTTGTTGGCCTGTTTTACATAAGAGGCCTGGTTTTCTTTTGTTCTTAAATCACTTGGCCATCCACCAACCTACTGAAAGGGATTCCGAAAGATTTCTATTTCCACTCAAATAAATCCTGCTAGATCTAAAGACTATCTTTCAGCTTATGAATCAACGCTCGGCTCTTTGATGAAGATATGGCGGTTCCTGAGTTTTCATTTGATTTGTGTATCACGATAGGGATAGCCCCTTGCCTAAATAGATATTGGCACCTAACGTAGCCAATATGTTTGGTATTGCGAAAGCTATTAAACCTTTTGAAAGACTAGGCTTATTTTAGATCGTAAAACTTCCAAAATTAAATCTTGAAGAAGTTGTTCTCTTTCCAATGCGATTTAGTATTGTACATGAGTGCATACCTAGGAGTTATAAAAACTAGAAGACCTCCACTACATGGATGTAATCTCTCTCCTGACACACACAGATATGTTCACATGCGGGGAAACATGACTTAATTACAAGACAGTGGCAAAAAAATAAGGGCCTGATGGCAACATTGTCAAAATAAAAATCTTCAATTCCAATATAAGGTCATTAGGATTAAAGAAGAAGACTACAGGGCATCGCTAGAGCTGGAATCATCTCAAGACATTAGCACTAGTAATGGCCGTATGAAGCTTACGGAATCCAAAGAAAATAATAGCAATTAAAATTCTTTTCTGCTCAGATGGGGAGAGGACTTATGAATAAAATCAAAATTGGTGACTAGGACATTGTGATGATACGATGATGAAGGATGAAGTACGGGACATCACGATTAAGTCTGACATTTTAAACCAAAAGATTAATTTTTCTGAAAGAGGATTTCTTTATGGGTTTAAACTCTTTGGCGGAAGCTAAAATTGAGGATCTCGATAGTAAAACAAATTACTACACAAGGTTAGGCAAGTCTTAGAGGTTTTACATTTTGGTTCTAGTAAGTATTCATGTACTTAGATAATAGGAATTGGGATCTAAACATAATTAAGCTTTGTTGCTAGCTTTAATTGAAATAAATGAAATGTAAATGCCTTTATTGTTGTATGGAAGCATTAAACAAAACAATTTTAAATTATCCTTTTTAAAATACATGACCAAAAATGTAAATTAAAATGGTCAAAAACATTTTGTCTGTATAATCCAGCATCAATGATGGTATTGGGTAATGTACTATTAAATTACACCTATGACGCACACACACAAACAGTGGGAGACAATATAATTCAAACAAATACCAATAAATGTGAATAGTAAATATTGACACAAGGACTAAAAACTAGTGAAAAATTTATTGTAAAGAGTTTTCAAAATATATGAAAGGCTATGGATACTTGGCTTGACAGTTTCTTTTATCATTTGTCACTCTGTATGCAGAG
Organism: Sarcophaga peregrina; assembly: GCA_014635995.1. Lineage (NCBI taxonomy): Eukaryota > Metazoa > Arthropoda > Insecta > Diptera > Sarcophagidae > Sarcophaga > Sarcophaga peregrina. The sequence goes on from CM025793.1 coordinate 39,674,379, forward strand.
AAAAAATATGCAAATGATCACACATACATAGTTTGTGTATAAATTTTAAACACAGGTCATCTAATATTTACGATGTGTAGTAAGTCTGTGTGTGTTTTCTCTCAAACTGGCATTTTATTTTTTTGGTCTTTCGACTGAACATTTGAAAAATAATGGTTTACGAAAAACCTACAATATATTTTAAATTGATTTATGCAATCATTAATTTAATTTAACGGCCTTTTTTTTTGATCGCATACAAAACAACCATAAATTACCCCCAAAAAACTAAAAGTGACACAAAAAAATTTTTTGTTTTCAAATGAGAAAATTTTAAACTGGAAAAACAAAATCCTTTTTTTTGTAAATTTTTTTTTTTCAATTTATTTTCCCTATTTGCTGAGTATTTTTCAATTAGAAAACTTTAATTATTTGTTTTTTGCTTCGCTTCGCTTCGTTTCATTTCTTTTTCTGCTTTTTTACTTTTCGTAGGTGAAATAAAAATTTATTAAAAAAAAATTTTTTTTGAAATAAAATGTCATCAATATTTTACACATGATTTATTAGGTAAAAAAATAAAAGAAAATTTCACCTAAAATTCAATAAAATGCGATAAATAATGCTTTGAGCAGCTGAAAAAATGTATTCAATTAAAGCTGTTTAAATAGTAGATTTTTTTTCCGCTTCACTGTCTACAGATTAAAATTTAAATATTGTAACTGAATATGAATGTTTGAATAAAGAAAAGAAAATTAAATAAATTTAACGACATTAAACACTACATACAGTTTTGGAAAAAATAATAGGGACACTTAAATTTTTCAATATATGTATTCTTATATTTTTATTTACTTTTCCATAAATATTACAAAGTATGTATATACAGTATTCCCTCGATTTACGTCGTAGAATGTTCCGGAAAAAGGCGACGTACATCGAAACGACGTAAATCGAATTTCAAAGAACTCATACTATCAGATGCATTTATTTATGTACATTTTACAAAACAAAAACTAAAATAATTAAATTTTTATTCCATGTATTGAATTTTTTTAAAAAGGGAATTCCCCTTATTTTGTTTATAAACAAGGTAAGGCGAAGTAAACCGAATGACGACTCAAATCGAAATTGAAGGGAACAAAATTTTTGACGACATTAATCGAAACAACGTAAATCCACGGAATACTGTACACCTGCACCTCGATTTACGCAGTAGATACGTTCCTGGCCAATTCCCGTAAATCTAAATTTATATTTTTGTATGGAAAAACCGCGTAAAGCGAATACCTACTGTAAAACAAGCTTTATCATTAAAAAGAAATATATTTTATACTGTTAATAATTTATGAAAGTATGTACCTCATTACACAAAACATAAATTTTTTAACTAACTTAGGGCCATTGTTACAACTTGCCGTTAACTAAAGGGAGGATTTGTTTTTCATTATTACGAGTACCCAATAAGATAGAAGTAAGCGTTAAGCTAAAGGAAAGATCATCTTACCTTTAACATTTATAGGTCACTTTATGTTTGAACTTGACATATCATATAATATTTTCGATATGGCAACTTCAAATTTAAACAAAATGAGCATATACAACAACCAAATGAAGTCCTTTGCGTTAAAAAAAAAAAAACTTGTTTAATTGAGCAGTTTTATCGACTTTGCTCCGGCACTGCCATATTTTTGAAAAAGTTAATTTTGTTTTATCTGTAAGTTGTAATAACCAAAATAAGTTAAAGGTAACTTTAGCTAAAGGGGAAGTTGTAATAATGGCCCTTAATCGCTTTCATTTTCAACAATACGTTTTCTATGATTTCCGACTCTTTACTGGATAAAGTCATCTTATTCGATTATGCAATGATTGAATTAGTTTCAGTTTGAATAGAATATAAGTAAAAAAAATATTTTCTTCATTTTAAAAATCGCGTAATCCGAGTTCCGCGTAACCCGAGGTACAGGTGTACATACACTAAATTAAAGATATTCAAATAGTTTAACTAATACTAAAAAAATAAATGACAAGTTCTGACAAATTCTTAGAAAAAAAATAGATTTTACTTGAAAAAGACAATGATCCGAAGCATTTCGCTAGAAGCACAATTCAACAGAAACCAGATAACTGTAATGGAGTGGCCGTCCCAAAATAATGGAGTCATAAAAAATAAAGTCGGACACTTTAAATCAAAAAATAAACAGGAATTGTAGGAGAAAATTCAGGAGGCATAGTATTCAATACCCCCTGACGTCTGTGTGAATCTTGTGGGATCTATGGATCGTAGCTGTCAGGAGGTAATAAAAATGAAAGGATCTTCAACCAAATATTGAAATAATATCTGGAAATGATGGTAATGTTTAAGAAAATACACATATTTTTAGCATAACATTAAGTGTCCCTATTATTTTCCAGGCCTTTTTCAAATAAATTCTATTTTTTTTAAGAATTTGCCCGAACTAGTCATTCATTTTTATTTTATTAATAAAACTATATGAATATGTTTCTTTAATTTAATTTAATTGTAATATTTATGGAAAAGTAAATAAAAATATAAGAAAATATTGAAAAATTTAAGTGTCCTTATTATTTTTTCTAACACTGCATATATTTTTTAAAACTCCAAAAAAAAAAAGAAATTTCCCTCAAATTAAAGAAAATATTTTTCAAGTGTCCTCTATTTCACTTGAGCTAATCAAGGTTTTCTGCTTATTGGCTTAATTAAATACAAAGTAAGAATAGGAGGAGGCTAATAACCACAACATGAGACAAAACTAATCGTCAATAGGAAACATTAGGTGTGTGAGTAGTTGAACTCAATCGCAGGCAAAACAGAATCAAGTTCGCACAGACACACTAAGACGTCAATGCGAATGTACAGGAGCTCATAAGACATTTACTGTAGAAAATAAGCAATTAACAATAACTATCCCGACCAAAAAACTAACCGTAGGAAAGTGATCAGTTCCTATTCAATAGGCTATTAAACATAGTATCAAAACAAGTCCACAAAGCGAGGGGGAATTTAGTGGTAGAGTGGCCCACACACGAGGATTTGACGACTTCCTCTATGGAATTTAGACCCAACGTTTATTGTAATAAACTGTTACAGATACGGAGGGATCTGCTTTCGGCTATTCAGGTGCGAAAATAACAATTCTAGGTGCTTTGTTGATTTTAAGATTCTTGATGACACTTTCCTTTGCACTGCTGTACCTATCTGCTTTGGAAGCATTGGCATCTGGTTGGTTGAGATAGTTAGTCACAACATTTTCGAAAAGTGCTCTATCTACGTGACCAATAAATTCTCCGTCCATTATAAGTTTACATACATAATTGGTTCTTACAACCCTTCAGTCAGGATTACGACCTAGCTTCTCCCACCACTTATGTTGTATGCGTTAATTTTATATATGAGTGGCGGGGCCTACAGTTTTAAAGTCGACTCCGAATGACAGATTTTTGAGAAGCTCTTCATGGCTAATTTATTTACTCTCAGAGTTTTTTTTATTTTTTCGTAATTTCGTTTTGAAGTCTAACCTGGGGTTTAAACCCTGGCCATGCGTCTGATAAGCCGACACACTAACTACTAGACTACGGCGACTACATGCTTGGTGAGCGCAAATGTTTTTCTGTTCCGCATCTGTATAACTAGCCTAGCGTGAGCGCTGAGCTTCACCTCTTTTGCCATACGGCTGTTTGCATCTTAATCTTTATCGTTTCTTCTCTTTACATCGTGACTAGTCGTCGTATCCCTCTTACAGGTGGACATGAGTATTGGAAACGAGGTACTTAGGACCAAGAGCTCGGTAAGATACCTGGAAATAAGGCTGGATCCCAGACTAACATTTTCGTATCAGATTCAGCACTCGGCTGACAGAGCCCAGAAGATCGATGGACAGCTCAATACATTAATGGCGCTACCGGTGAAACCGAGGCTCCTAGTGAAGGTTGGAAGCAGCATTATGCTCTATGGGAGGGAAATTCGGGCCGAAACGCTAGAGGTTAACAAGCTGGCAAACCCACTTGTATCGGTACAGAGAACGGCTGCACTACGTATCGCGTCGGCATATCGCACAGTGTCTGCCCCAGCCGTACTTGTGATAGCAAGTCTGCTGGCAGCAGAGCGGATGCAGATTTATAAGGCAAAATCGGCTGGAAATCACATAACCGATCACTTCAGGGAAAACACTATTTCAGAATGGCAACGACAATGGAACGATGAGGGTAAAGGAAGGTGGACGGCGAGACTCATTCCGGACATAAAGCCATGGTCGGAAATTTAGTAAAGTAAATTATTACGTTAGGTTAGGTTAGGTTAGAGGACGTGCATCTGTTGGTCAGTACCCGGAAGTCGAAATTAACCCATTGTACATTGTCCTTAGGGGAGGAAGGAAATATAGGATACAGGAATGTAGGTAAGGGGTAAGAGAATGGGAAACGGAGGAATTACACATAAAGAAACAGACACGAAACAAAAGAGGGTGAGAGTGCGACTACACTTATGAATTAAATTAATTATTACGATACACAGGTGCTATCGGGCCACGGATATTTTAGGAAATATTTGAACAGAATAGGCAAGACCACCTCCCATTACTGCCTTTACGAGGAAGGGGAGGTAATAGATGATGCAGAACACACTATCTTCGAATGGGAACGCTGCCAGAGCTATCGCTCTGCACTGACGTCGATAATCGGACCGACAACAGCCGCTTACATTGTCGGGGTTATGATTGCAAGCAGGGAGAATTGGGCATCAGTGGCGAATTACGTGGAGCGCATTCTGAAACTGAAGAAGAGAGATCTGGATGACACTAGCTCACGTGTCAAACGAGATCCCAGTTCGGAGCTTGGACGAAAGGAATAGTGGAGACACTTAGAAGTCTCCTCAACCTTCAATACGCAATCCGAACGCGGATGTGAGCATGAAGGCGGCCAAAGGGCCAAAAGTACTCCACTCCGAAGTAATACCAACGTAGTTCCGGAGTGTACACAACAGTCCACGATACAAGGGGGGATTTAAAGGGTGAGGGCCCCACACATGGAGGACGTGACAACTTCCTCTATGGTGCGGTTAGGTACATTTGCCTCGGCGTAAAAAAATGGAGAAACATGTGGAATAAAGTCTACAGTTGATGAATAAGTTAAGAAGCTGGATAGGACTGGCCTGAATATAAACACGTAAATGATGAGATTGTGAACGCTAGGGAAAATATATCGAAACAAAGGTATTAAAAGCGTTTTTCTTCTGACATAATTTGCTGTTTCACTATACATTTCAAGACCACGCACCTTATATTGAAATTGGCCATAATGAAATTAATTATACAATTATCTTGATGAAAATCAAAACAAAAAAAAAATTAAATTAAATAAAATACGAAAATCTATTTAATTTTTTCCATTAAAAACCAATTAATTACAATACCTCTCTCTCTCTCCACACACACAAAGCAAGCCACAAAAATTTTACAAATTATTACCATCGTAGTAATTTAACACATACACAGAGAAATAACCCAAACACATATGGATGATATACAAGCCAACATATTTTCATAGGCTAGGCCAACTATCACCTGATCCTTCTCAGCCATCCCCTTCATACCACACACCTACAACAATAATAATTAGATTAAAACCCATCAACGTACATATTTTAAATATTTATGGAGTAGAAAATATAAACTACAGAACATATGCATGTAATGGATGGATGAATGAATGGGGAGGGGGGGGTGGCGATGCCTATAAAGGTAACAGCAATAGAAACAACAACAAAAAGGTGTAGACCGACCAGAAACCATAATTTAAAAACATATACCTGTTGTGTGGTGGTAATATAACAACAAAAATGGATTAATGTAGTCAGTCTACCCAAATATAATATAATTATAGGGAGTGATGATGGTAGGGATGGGGTAAAATTTGAATCTTCCCAAAAAAAAGGTTAAAAAGTTTTTATTTAAATTCGAAATATTTTTAAGGTTTCAATTAAAATATGAAATGATTTGCAAGTAAGGACTGATGAATGTTACCTTTTTTAGGTTGTGTGGTTAATATAAGGACTTCTACATGGAACAACAATAAACATGCCAAAGAGTGGGCTTTAATTTCCTTCTTACATACATAATTAGTCATTACAACTCTTCCGTCAGAATTACGACTTAGCTTTCATACCGCTTATATCATACATACATACATAATGGGTCATTAGAACGCTTCAGTCAACATTATTGACCCAGTTTCTCATACCGCTTATTTCGTGTGTGTTAATTTTATAGATGACTGACAGAACCATGTCAATTTTATTCACACCCGAGAGTTATTACAATATTCCCTCGATTTACGTTGTTTCGATTAACGTCCTTTCTGTTGTTTATAAACAAACTCAGGGGGATTCCCTCTTTAAAAAAAAAAATGCATAGAACACATACATAATTGACCATTACAACCCTTCAGTCAGGCTTACGACCTAGCTTCTCACACCACTTAAGTTGTGTGCGTTAATTTTATACATGAGTGGCGGGACCTACAGTTTAAAGTCGACTCCGAACGACAGATTTTTGTGAGCCTTTTCATGGCATTATTTACTCTCAGAGTCTTTGCCAGAAATCTGCTGAGAGGAAGTCGCCGAAGAAATATTTTCCGGGCCTTTTGTCTAATAAGCCAACACACTACCCACTAGACCACGGCGACTTCAATCTGAGGCCTTAAAGGCACTTTTATTATAGAATGGCTATCACATAACTTTTGAACTAGTATAGGAGGCACTGATATTGTAAACTTGGTGCAAAGGATGGCTAACGAAAACGGCTATTGGCACTGGTAAATCTGTCTTAATAAGAAGGAGAGTTTTGAGGCCTTAACATACGTACATACATAATTGGCCATTACAACCCTTCAGTTCGGATTACGACCTAGCTTCTCACACAAATGTTGTGTGCGTTAATTTTATACATGAGTGGCGGGACCTACAGTTTATGTTAAGCTTTTCATGGCATTATTTACTCTCAGAGTCTTTGCCAGAAATCTGCTGAGAGGAAGTCGCCCAAGAAATATTTTTCGTTTTGATGTCTGACCTGGGATTCGAACCCGGGCCTTTCTCAATGCATAGAATAACAACTTAATTATTTTATTTTCTAATAGTATGAGTTCTTTGAAATTCGTTTTACGTCGCCTTTTTCCGGAACATTCTACGACGTAAATCAAGGGAATACTGTACCAGAATCTCAGCAGATCCCTCGGAAGTAGCCGAAAAAATATTTTTTTCATATTTCGTTTTGTTCTCACGTCTAACAAACCAGTACCATACCTACTGCACTAAGACAACAAGGATTATTCTTCATATCAAGTGATTTCAAAACCATCAGTTTGGCAGGTTGTAAATCATTTCCTCCGTTCTATAACATTCTAAGTCGAAAAAGTGTGTTTTGAGTTAGCTCTCAAAGTTTTCACGCGATATAGGGCCATGTGTGTATTCTAAGTAGATTTTTCTTTATAATTTCGGAACAGATCGGCGCATCTTAACCAAATTTTTACAGTATTTAAGTAAGAGAACGTAGAATTTAAAAGTGCAAGAACATTAAAAACGTTCTAAGTGCACTTAGAACATTATAGAATAGAGGTGTCAATTTATTAACAAAATTTTAAAGAAATTTTAAGAGATTTGAAGTGTTATAGATGAAATTAGGCCAGAGCATCATCGCAATATATGTCCTGCGAAAAAATATTACTCCTCTTACTTGAAAATACCCCACAAGAAAAAGTTTAGTTGGGTCAAATCACTCGATCTCAGTATCCAGTTAACGTGAGGCAACGATGCCCGTGACCTCTAATCGCTCGTTGTTCGAATTCTTCCAATGCGCCAACTCCAAAGCAGATATGCGTCAGAATCGATAGGACCACCATTATAGGCCTGAATACGCTGCGTTTATTGCATTTATAAATAGCCATATTTAGCTACCACATAACCAGGAGAATTTTACGTATGCTTTGAAAATCCATAGTTTAGTTTTACATGTAAACTATCAAGCTTCTCATATTTTTATTAAAGCCCACCGGAACCAGGGTACCTTCGTGAGCCAAATAATTTGACTGACCACTAATGGACGCTGTAGCCATCAGTGTAATGCTTTAGCCCTGGCTTGCATATCTGATAGACTATGAAAGAGAAGACAGATTTACAATGTCTAATCAAAATCTTCTGGGATATCTCCTACCATCTCAAAAGGTGAAAGCGAGCAGTTTTACCTAAGTTCAACGTTTGTGATGAAAGAACTTAAGCTTCCTGAAAGGCTTGTAATCATCATTTTACTACATGGATTCTCTTTGTTGTTGTTATGAAGCAGCTGAATATTATTTATGGTGTTTGGTCAGAAGAAACGGCATTAATCGGCTATAATATGTAGACATCGTGAGTAGTTTCCAAATATGGTACAAGTGCCCTAATCATATAGGAGTGTAGGCTTAGTGCAAATGATAAAGAATTCATGGTGTAATGTGGTAAGTTTTGTTGGCGAGGTCAACCAAATCTTTATTTTACATAAAGGTTATTTAAATTGAAAAGACAAGGTCTTACGATAGACGAAATAGGGTACGCTTCTGTACTTGGAAAACTGTTGCTGTGGGTCACCAGTCCCGAACTGTTTGGAGTTCAACTGGTAGTAATCGATTTAATTACGAGGTCTGACCGGAGACTTAATTCTGGTACCACGGGAGTCAGGAGCCCCTGGAACCAGCCTGGCTTTGGTATGGCCCCTTTTGGGAGCATCGTGGTAGCTGTGGTTTGCATTTTTTTCAACCGGATGCCATGACCCAAAGATCGGAAGGAGTTTTTGATAGGCTCCGCTCCTAACCAAGGGGGAAGTCATGTCCTAATACATGGCTTCGAATTAGTACCCAGGTGTAACAGTCTGTTGCATCTGGGGGCGTTAGTAGACGCATTGTATATCACCATGCGCGAAGAGCACCGTGGGATTAGGTCCACGCGGACAGGTACCCACATAAAACCCATCGTCGTTGTACTTGGAAAACATTATAATACCTCGTCATAAGTCTAACGAGAGGACAATGTATGACGAATACAAACGACTAACCAGAATTAATGGAAATGTCCGCAAACTCAATTAAACAGATCACAATACCTTTTCTTTTCTAAATAGGCATTCCATTACTGTTGCCTGGCTGAGAATCTTGCAACACCTTGGCTAAAAACATCTCAAACAGGGGCCTTTGCGATCGAAATGAAATCGAAAGTAAAGTTTTGTTGGCCATGTTTTGAGGAAAACCTATGAAATTAAGAGGAATCTTCAAAACGTTTTTAATAATCGATAGATTTACTAACAATTGATGAAGCCAAATTAAAAATAAAAGCCAAAGTTATGATAACTTCATAGAGCATATGACAAACGAAAAAACGCCTCTTTACATTTTTTTTGAATTTTAAATTTAACAGTTCAGTTTATCTGTAAAATTTTAGGATATTTTTTTACTGAATGCCAGAATATAGAGGGAAATACTGTAAAATGCTTCAGGGAACATTTGCAATGTTATATCGTAAATGTTTTATCCACAATTAATAAGAGTAAAATATACCGACACAAAACATTATAAAACCCAAAAAACCCCACCTTTTTTTAAGGACTTTTTGGTATATTTTTACAACCGTTATTTAAGGACTTTTCCTATGTTTTACAGGACCATTATTTAAGGATTTTTTCCTAAATTTTATAAAACCATTATTTAAGGATATTTTAGTATTTTTCAAAGCACCGTTATTAAGGGATATTTTCGGTATATACTATAGAACCCCTATTTAAGGACATTTTGGTATATTTCATAGTACTTAAAAGATTTATTTTTATAACAATTGATTATAAAAAACAGGACAATAATAGGAAAATAAGGCATCAGACTAGCTGGAATACTTTTGTAATAGCTTAAGGACTTCACGAAGCTTAATAACAATAAAGGGAACACTCTTATAACACTTTAGTCTTTTATAACAGTTTTCTTCAATATTTGTCAACTTTATTCGCTTTTCATATATTAACATCAATGGAAAATTATAAAAGTTTATTTAAAAAAAAATTGTGCTAAAATAATGTTTATTACTAGACACTATTCTTAAAGCTTACTGTAGACTTACACCAAAAAGAAAATAACATATGAACAAACCTACATGTTCCCTGTCATACGTACAAATTACGTATAAAACAAGCTTTAAAACCTTAACTAAACACCTGCTACCTTTAGCATTTCATCAATTTTGACAATTTTTTCTCTTGGCTTACCCACTAAACTGCCTCTTTTACATTCTTCCTGGTCAATTTTTTGCCAACCCTGCCAAGTAACAATAGCTTGGGATTTTAAAACATTTTCTATGCCTGCCTTTTTGCTATGCGTTTCTACTTGTTTCGCTAAAATATCATCACAAATAGTTTTGGCTACACTAAAAGCACCATTCATGGTAGTTAATATAACACCAGTTGGGCCAGTACCCAACCAACCAGCCACATACAAACCTTTGTCTACAGCTTTATCATCTAAAGATTTAAATACACGTCCCTGTTCATTGAATACTCTACCCGTTTTGCTATCGAAGCAAATGCCATTATCGGCACAAGACGATTTATAGCCTATACTACGTAATATTAAATCAAAGGGCAAAGATTCTTCTTCAGGGGTGGGTATAGCTTGGTCCTGTTGCATTTTGTTGACAGTAAATATCAACTCGTTGTTGGCTTTAAACAATTTCGGTGATCTCATGAAAATGGGTAGAAATTGTTTCTTATTTTGTGTTGTTGTCGCTGTTGCCAATGTTTGCTCGTTTAAACTCTTTAACATGAGTTCGGTTAAACGTTTACGTGGTCTAGCCAGTTTATCCAATACATCTGGTACGCCTTCAAAGTCTTGTGGTCTCCATTGTGTAGTTACTTTTGGTAGTTTTAACATTTCGCGCAATTCTTTTATGGTAAAAGCAACTTGTAAAGGTCCTCTACGACCAACAAGATAAACTTGTTCAACTTTACTAGAGGCTAGAGTTTCTAAAGCATAGGAGGTAATATCGGTTTTCTAGAAGTTGTGAAGAGAGAAAATGAAGTTTTTGGTTAAAAAAAAAATTAAAAAAAAACTTATTTTCAAGGCATAAATGTAAATAGTGAAATGGGCTAGAATGGCCTAGAATTTGTGAAGAGATATAGTGGAGTTTTGTGTTAAAAAAAATAAAATAAAAAAAATAAAATAAAAAAAATAAATGGAGAAATGGACTAGAGTTTTTGAATCATATGAGGTAATATCGACGTCCTAGAAAATGTGTAAAGTCGGGGTTTAGGTTAGGTTATATTAGGAAAGTCACCTTCACCCAAAAACTATAAATCGATGTTCAGAAATGTGAATCAAATCGAAGGAGCAACAAAAAAAATTATAAGCAACAGAAAATGGTGAGAAAATGTATAATACAGTAGCGAGCACAAAAAATGCAACACTGTGCCATATGATCTTTAATAAGATCTGTTTCAAAATAACGGTAACTAATTTATCTATTTTCTTTTGCTGTTAATTCTTTCAATTATAAGTTTTCAAAGTAACCACAGTTTATTCCAAATTCTGCTTTAAAAAGTTAAATATTTTTGAATTAGTGAAAAAAGTGCAAATTTTTAGCGAGCAAAAAAAATGCAACATAATAAAAAAAATAGTTAAAGTAAGTTATTTATTTAATTATAATTGAAAATTTCTTAAATAAGTTATACAAGATGTGTTTTGTAATAGAAGCAGCTCTCAGCTGACAGCAAAACTGCAATCATTAAAGCCTTAGAAGAAGGAAAATCCATGCGTGAAGTTGGACACCACTTTGGTGTAAATCAATCAACCGTATGTCGGATTAAATCTCGATTTTCCTTGAGAAATAGTGTGGAAAGGAAACCAGGTAGTGGTAATCCACGAAAAACTACCTCTCGCCAAGACCGCCAGATGATTGCACTGGTTAAAAAAGATCCACGAAAGACCGCAGTGGACGTTACTAATTTCGCAAATGAGCAAATGGGAATCTCTATAGGCGTCTACACTGTTCGCCGTAGGTTGAAAGAGGCTAATTTGCATGCGAGACGACCCGCAAAGAAACCTCTCATCAGTGCAATCAATAAAAAGAAGCGCCTGGAATTTGCAAAACGTTACAAGGATTGGTCAAATGAACAATGGGCTAAAGTCTTGTGGAGCGATGAAAGCAAATTTAATTTGTTTGGCTCCGATGGGATAAATTTTGTTCGAAGAACGCCTGGACAGAGATATTCTCCAAGATATCAACTTCCAACCGTAAAACATGGCGGTGGATCAATAATGGTGTGGGGTAAGGAACGATATGTTTAAAAAAAATTATTGATTTTACGTCACGTATTTACAGGTGCGTTTTCCCGTGATGGGGTAGGTCCCTTAACACAAATCGAAGGAAAAATGGACGCCAAGAAGTACTGTGAAATCCTTGGAGAACACATGCTTCCTCATCTGCGGGAAAAAAATGCCTCCTGGTAGCATATTCCAACAGGATAACGATCCAAAGCACTCAAGTCGCTTAGCTCGAAACTTTTTAAGCGACTATGATGTCAATGTTTTGGATTGGCCATCACAGTCTCCCCGATCTAAACCCCATAGAAAATCTATGGGAGCTATTAGATCGGGAAGTTAAGAGGAAACATCCGTCAAATAAGAGGCAATTAGAAGAAAAGTGAATGGGAGGAAATATCCATTAACACATTAATAGCTTTAGTCGACTCTATGCCTTCTAGGTTGCAAGAAGTCATAAAAAATAAGGGCTACGCCACTAAATATTAATTTTAAGATTTTTTTTGTAAGAATTACTATTTAATTTAAATAAACACATTAAAATTTATGCTGTTGCATTTTTATTGCTCCCATGAAATTCGCACTCTTTTTAATAAATGACAAAATAATATATCATTAATTAAAAATATTTACATAATGTTATTGATAATACGTATCTATAACTGTAGGGATTAATAAAACAAAGAAATATTTTGAACTGGTCACCATTTTTTAAAAATTATCGCACTTAAAGATAATTTTACCCAACGTTGCATTTTTTGTGCTCGCTACTGTACATGCTAAATACAGGTGATTTCGAAATGAATACAAAAGGAAAAAGAAAGTGCATGAGAATGAAATAAAGCCAGCTAATACCAGATAAATAACTCTTATAGTGATCAACCTTAGCAAAAAACCCAGGCAGAGGGCCATTTCCAATTCATGTGTGATATGATGTTTTGATTTTTATAAATACAAACTAAATTAAATAAGAAAATAACTTTATCTTACCTTTAAATCATCTATTGGACTTAGCAGCATTCTTGCAACATCGACAGCAACATTTCCCTGGCCAACTATTGTTACAGTTTTACCCGTCAAATTGGGATTTAAATTTTCAGCTCCGGGTAAGCCATTATACCAGGCTACAAAATTTCTGGCTGACAAAACATTAAACTTTGATTCATTTTCCAAACCCAATTCACGATCTTGATCGGCTCCATACGTTAAAAGTACTGCATGATAATTCTCTCTTAGTTGTTCTAAAGAAACATCTTTGCCCAATGAAATGTTACCGTAAAATTTAAAGCGTGGATTTTCAGCGGTTTTTGTAAACGTATTAATAACATTCTTAACCTCGGGATGGTCAGGGGCAACACCAAACCTATAAACAAACAAGAAAAGCAATAACAATTAATGTCATCAGTTCTATAGCAATGCTTAAAAAGATAACGTAAACAAATATTGAAAGTCATTAAGATAACAGGCAAAAATACTAATTAAGTTTTCAATATATAAATACGAACACTTTTCCTAGGAAATTTCAAAGTAGACAAAAATAAACTAAAGTAGCAGATAATATGTTTTCCAGGAACATATTTACGTTATTGTTGGTTGTAATTTTGGCCTTTAACTTGAATACAACACAGGCGACTTTTGCTCAAATAGGCCGTAATAAACAATTTTTAAACATTTACAACTAATATAATTAAAATTTATTTAATCTTGTTCCTTTTAAGGATATTTTCAAGCAATTTTCGAATCTATAGTTGATCCAATCGCCAATCTAATCGTTCCAAACCCCAGCTCTACAACAACCACAATGGCATCTACAACAACAACATGATTTCAGTTTATTAAACTTACCGCACTAAGCCAAAGGGCACTGGCAATTTTTCAATAACATCGACTCTACATTCTGGCAAATTTTTCAAAAGATATTGAGCTGCATAGAAACCTGCAGGTCCTGCACCCACAATACAGATTCGTTCACCCGCCGTGCCACTTGAAAAATAACGTTGGCTTAGCGTTCTATTCAATTTTGGTAATATACTTAGCGTATATTGAATTTTAATTGTTTTATTTACTATGCCTTGAAACATTTTCGGTGCAGATTTGTTAAGTTAGAATATGTGTGTCTTATTAAAGTGTTAATTTAAATAAATATAAACAAAAAAGTGAAATTTAAATTATCTTACTAGAAAATACATTGAACAGCTGATTAAAGGGAAAAACTGAAGACCAAAAACAGGGATGTTCAATACATTAAAGCTTTATAAACAACCAAGTTGCTTTACAATAAAACTGAACGGCGCCAATTCTTAACAGTTTTAATCGGGTTTATTACTCTTATTACTACAATTACATTTACCTATTCTAGATTTAATTGTTAACAAAGAACTTGATAATGTATTGAAGTACTTACTTAGTTTAGGTCTGGTGGATAGATTTAGGTTACTTTGATCACGATCTAATTGGCTTCAATTAGAATTAGATTGGACAGAAGAGAGTGAAGAGTAAAATCTGTAGGATTTGTTTGGACCAAATTATGACCTTCACCGAAATTGCTCTCGTGGGTTCACTGCTTAAAGGATACGGTAAGAAGGCTTCATGGAGAATCTTTTATGAATACATCAAATTTGTCAAAGAGCTGTGTAGATTTATTAAGATTTTATTCAGGCATCGTAGTGTGATGGATAGTGTTTGGCAAACGTATGATCGTTGGAATAGAATATAGCTCTGAAGAATTTGGGTTTTTTTTAGGAAACACACTTCCCTCGTTGTGGGGACACTGCATTTGTAGAGCGGTTGTTGGCAAATGCCAATTTTTATGTTTATGTCATGCGTGGATAAATATTGCAGATCGTCACTAGGATGAATTATCGTAATATTTGCACGCAAATATGGTAGGGCATGTCACTATAAGCTCGAAGACTAAATTCTGTATTTAATAATCTCCCCATATTTGAGGAATAAAATCGACTTAAGCTCCCTCAGTGAATATCAGCATTTCTACGTAAAAGTAAAATCTGTTTGTTCATTCGCCATTTTGAAAATACCGTTGGCTTAGTTTTCTATTAAACTTTAGAAATACGCTGGAAGTATTTTGCATTTTAAATGTTTTGTTAACTAGGCTTTGTAAAATTTTCGGTGCAGTTATGTTAATTTAGAATATTTAATTTATTAGATTATGCTAATTTATATAAAATGATATCTATTTCTTAACTTAAAAACACCAAATAGCTAATCAAGTCGAACAAAGTAATAAAAAAAAACTGAGCACTTCAATAACGAAAAGCACAATGTACTCGGTGACGAAAAGCTTTATAAATCACAAAGTTGCTCTACAATAAAAAGAAGCGGCGTTAATTCTTTAAAGTGTGAAGTACTTACAAATTTTTGTAATATATTAATGTTAATTAATGATTTCTGTTATTATTATATTTACCATAATACGTAGTGTTTTTATTTTATGATGGTTAAAAACCAGATTTTTAAATACTCTTACAGCCCATAATACGTAGTGTTTTTATTTAACAACTTTAAAGATTTTATGATGTTTAAAAACAAGATTTTTAAATACTCTTATGAATTGTTAAACATATAATGAAAGAACTGGTTCAGTGGCTGACGGCTAACGGCTTTAGTTTCTGTACCTTTAACTTCAATGTTATGTTATAACTTTGACGACGTTATATTTTATTGGACGACTTTGTTTTTCTTATTATTGAGCATTCTTCGTATCATTCAGAAAATTTCGTGAGAATTTTGTTAAAGTGTGCAAAACAAAAACTTTAAATTAATAATAAAAACCGAACATATAAATCTTAAAACGGTATTTACATTTTTATTAAATAATTAAAATACAAATACTTGTTTTATATATTACATAAAGAGAATAAAAATCAATAATTTATTTTTCATCATAACAACCACATCATCATCACAACTTGCAAAAACTATCAACAATTGTTGTTTTTTTGTGTTCGTTTGATAACAATGGAGCAGCAGCAGCCATTACACCAACATCAATCAACAGCACAACAACAGTCAAGGAGTCTCAAAAACAATTCAGCAATGGTAACTGAAGAACTTTATGTAAATGCAATTAATATCGTCAATTTAAAATACCTTTTTGGATATTTTACTACGCAAAGAAGGAAATAAATTTTATTGATGATTTCTTTTTCTTTCATAATTTTCTTCTCCTGGGTTGGTTGTACCGTTTAGGCCCCTTTATCACCCTGCCCCATACCCGATATCAGTGATGATGAATTGGTTTCCATTTCGGTACGTGATTTAAATCGCACTTTAAAAATGCGTGGATTAAATCGTGAGGAGATTGTACGCATGAAACAACGTAGACGCACATTGAAAAATCGTGGTTATGCAGCCAGTTGCCGCATTAAACGTATTGAACAGAAAGATGTTTTGGAGACGGAAAAGACCCACGAGTGGACAGAGCTGGAACAGATGCACGAGGATAATGAACAGTGTGCTCGTGAAATAGAAACTTGGAAAAAGAAATATACCGCTCTAGTGCAATTTGCTGCACAAAATGATATACCAATACCACCGGAACTAGAGACATGCTAAATGGTTAGTTGTTTGCGCAAACATTAGCAATAGAATTAATTTTTAAGATATAATATATAATGCAGTACAAGTTAATTAGGTTCACTTTAGAGTTAAGGGTTATAAATTAAGGAAAGCATTTTTAAATAAAACAATGAAATTGTAAAATACTCATTAATCGCATCCGTAAACGTTGTCCTGTCATTAATAGATGTTATAGAAGAAGGTGATGTTTCGAGAAGGTATTCAATTATTTTTATTGTTTGTTTTTAAATGAGTTTTCTACGTTTACATATAATACATAAGATATTAATTATAACAAAAAGTGAATTTTAAATTCCTACGGCTTAGTCAATTGTGATTTCAAATTGCTTATCTCTTTTATTAACTCCTTTGCTTCAGGAGATTGCATAGTGGCCTCCTCAATTGACCGTAAATTCAATGATTTCAATTGTTCTGTTAAAGTATTGTCAATAGTTTGCGTTTCAAACCTATGGAAGAATGACTTGAATTAATTTACACAACTGCTTCCTCAAAATCTTGCAACCTACCTGATTTCCTGTTCTATGGGCTCTAAAACTGCAACAATTTCATTAATCTCTACGAAATCTTGTTCAAGTTTTTGTTGACGTTTTGTAAACATTTCCGTTTCTTCATTTAGTTGTTGCTTTAAAGAAGCTGTTTGTTCTTCTAAACCCTTAGTGGCTGCCTCAATTCCATGGTAAGGCTTTAAAGAGAATTTTTGTTAATAAAAAATAAAATATGAATGCCTTGATTTTCTTGTTACCTTCAAAATGATGTCATCTTTGGTTAACATTTCAAAGGAAGCTTTTCGTATATTTTTACTTTCCTCCTCTACTTTTGTATTAATTGTTTCGTTACATTTTCTCAATTGTTCGAATTTAATTTTCAATTTGTTTACTTTATCCTCCAGCAAGATTTGGGCTTTGCCAGGCATAACATCCATGGCCATAGTTGTGTGAGTTAGTGTGTTATTAATGTGCTGCTCTATTTTAGCCTTTAAGGTATTGTTACGTTGTTGGCGTTCAATTAGACGTGATTTAAGGAGTTGGTTTTTTATTTTCTAAATGGTACGGTGGGGGAGAGGGTTAAATTTCTTTTTAAAATCATTCTAAATTGTTTAGTTTTATAATAGGCTCTGTATGGAAAATTAAATTTGAGTATTTAAGCATAAATGTTCCGTTCCTAAGGTACTATCAAGTAATTTGACGCATAAGAGTTTTGAAGACAAAAATTACTCAGAACCTTTATTCCGCATGGAGCGCTTAATCATAAGGAATTTTCTATTAAACTTACCAAATCCTCGTAGTATTTCTTTAACCAGTTCTTAAATTCTTCCTTTAATTGTTCCTGATTTCCTTCTGTATTTATGGAATCCATTTTTATTATTTTGAAATAAATTTTTTAATTTTTAAGCTTCACAATTTAGGTTTTTCTTTCTGCTATTCGTTTTGTTAAACTAACGGTAAATTCTATTAAATCGCCGCCATTAAATTCAACACAAAGACAGAGCTGCTCAATTTCTTTCTTGACATCAGGCATCAACTCTGTAGCCGTGTTGTTTTTCATTGTTTATCAGTGCTGCCAACTTTGACAGCAGCTAACACAAATTGTCTTTAGAAATTCTGCCTGTCATTTAGGAGTTTTGCAAAATATTTTTTACTTTGAAAGTCATCAAGAGATTTTTGCACGAAACAATTCCGGTTTAAAACGAAAATACTTAAATAAAGAAAATTTCAATTGGCCATCAACAGATAGTGGACTAATTATACAGCAAAAGGGAATAAATTCAATAATAAAATGCCGTCTTCAGAAGTCTTGGTAAACAAAGTTATTGTCCATCCATTGGTATTGCTATCGGTGGTGGATCATTTCAATCGTATGGGCAAAATTGGCAATCAAAAACGTGTTGTAGGCGTTTTACTGGGTTGCTGGAGGGCCAAGGGTATACTTGATATATCCAACAGTTTTGCCGGTAAGCTTAAGATATTTTGTGTTCAAAACCATCCAATTGGAAATTTGATTCTTCTTTTTTTCTTTTGGTTAGTGCCCTTCGATGAGGATGACAAAGACAAATCGGTGTGGTTTTTGGATCATGACTATTTGGAGAATATGTATGGCATGTTTAAAAAGGTCAATGCCAAAGAGCGTGTTGTGGGCTGGTACCACACCGGACCCAAACTGCATCAAAATGATATTGCCATCAACGAGTTGATTAGACGCTATTGCCCCAACTCAGTTTTAGTAATAATCGATGCCAAACCCAAAGATTTGGGTTTACCCACAGAGGCTTATATAGCCGTTGAAGAGGTACATGATGATGGTTCGCCTACCAGTAAAACATTTGAACATGTGCCCAGCGAAATTGGTGCCGAAGAGGCCGAGGAAGTGGGTGTAGAGCATTTACTACGTGACATTAAGGATACCACCGTTGGCAGTCTGTCTCAAAAGATCACCAATCAATTAATGGGCTTGCGCGGTCTCAAGGCCCAATTAAATGATATCAAAAATTATCTGCAGCGAGTGGGTGATGCCAAAATGCCCATTAATTATCAGATTGTTTATCAACTGCAAGATATTTTCAATCTATTGCCTGATATAACCAACGACCAGTTTACCGAAACCATGTATGTTAAGACAAATGATCAAATGTTAGTGGTGTATTTAGCCTCAATGGTGCGTTCCATTATTGCTTTACACAATCTCATCAACAACAAATTGGCTAATCGTGATGCTGAAGAGGGTAAAGACAAGAAAACCGATGATAAAACAAAAGAAAGCAAAGATAAGGAGAATAAAGATACCAAGGACAAAAAATCAGGTGCTGATGCTGAGAAAACCGATAAGAGTAAGGATGATACAAATTCGAAGAGCAGTAAGAAATAGGAGCGAAGAAAAAAGAAAAAGAAGCCTAGACGTAAAAAGAAACGTGACTGAATTTAAATTTTCTTCATATAAAATAACAGCAACAACAACAACAACTAACATCGCACAGGCTCTTTATTCGCAAAGAAAAGAAAAACAAAGAAATTATGCATTATGATACAACAAAACATACTGAAAAACAGCAGAGAATATAGTAATAAAACCCTTATTTCTTTAAGAAAGTATTTAAATAACATACAACAATAATAATAAAAAAAAAAAAAATATTGGGACAGTAGCTTGTATTCTTTTCCAAAGGAATCCAACTATTTTCCGCATACAATACTTAGTCTTTTTAAATAAAACAAAGAAAAGAAAAATTTAACAAAAAGAAACGCCTATTCTAATTATAATAATAACAATAAAAAACAAAATAATGTTCGAAAAAGATGTTTAAAATTTAAAATAAGAACTTCATTTGGGGAACAGCATACGAAATACTTCGAAATTTCCATTTTCCTAAAATCACAAACTGTAACATTTTGTCACATTTATTCGACCATAAAAAAAAAACAAAATCTACTACAATTTGATGTGCCTCATCCACAGAAATGGGTCAATTCATTATGGCAAACATATGTTCGAATTTATTAACTGCATAATGATGCATCACTTTATTATCACCCGCGAAACGAATATTTCTTTCAGCTGTGCATTACAAATTAAATTTTTTATTCGTTCTACTTCTACAAATTTAAGGCTCCAACAAAATTTTGAAGACATAAAAGGCTTGTTTCTTAAATGATTGTAATTAAGCATAATTATGGACAGAAAAAATATTTTTCTTTTGTAATCCATCATGCAGAACAACTGGCCAAAAATTTCTTAAGCAAATCAACGTCCGCACCACTCCTTTTTTATCTTTTGATATAAAAATATGAAATTATTTTAAATTAATTTTAATGCCTCATTGCTTTCTTTTGTTTGCTTTTTTTTGGGCGCCAGAAATTAAATTTTTTTTACTTCGAGTATTCCATCCAAAAAAGTGATGTTTTTTATGAAAAATATAAGAATTTGAAAATGTTTCGGAATAGCCAACTATTGTATTAATGGCCTGGTTTATACATCTACTTTGGAATCCCTTTAAAGATCTGTGAGCTTTTAATTACTAATGCGATTGTGGACTATGGACTAAAAGGCTTCGAATACGGACAGAAGATCACAAAAAATCTAGCCAAAATTATATAGAGTGTACGCGAAAAGTTTTCCTAAAGGCTCATTATGATTGCTGGAGTTTTAGGGACACTTATGGGATACGCATTTGTCTAGGACACTTTCTGCACAAGCTGTAGAGGTGATTGTTCTTTTTCAATTGCATAGCTGCCTAACAATATGCCGTTGTAGGAAAAGGCATCTTGGTGTTTACCACATTTAAACGAACTGTCAGTCATGCATATTATCACTCTGAGTCGCTTTATCAGAAGCTCTGAATGGTTCCGAGACTAAGAGAGATTTTTTTCTCGGGAAGGAAGGAAAATGCATTATGCATTCATGAAGGTCGTCCATACATGGTATGTTGAACTCTCCCACTAGGTATATATACCGACTAAAAACTCACCTTGTCTTCTCACCAGGGTATCATCCACCTCGGAACCACGACTGTATTACTTCGAGTTGGACCCTTTTTTGACACCTGTGCCAGTTCCATCATTGTCAGCCTGCGTCAGCTCTTTTTATTTTATTTTACTGCGTCTAGGTCATAAGTCCTTAGCAGGACATAGTGCACAAATTGTTTTACTGCGTTCCAGTTTTCTCTGCTATTTATCGTTTTCAGCTCGACGTTTGTGGCACTAATTATGCCGATTTCAGCCTCGAGACCCTGACGTTTTTCAGTGTAGGGACCGCAGCCAAAGAAAGTGTGTTCGGCATCGTCTAACATTTCCTCCTCGTCGTGGACGGAGAATGGCAAGTGACATTTCAGGTACTCTCTGAAATATCCATGAACGGTTAGCATCTGGGTTATATAGCAGTCAACTTCGCTGTATCGTTTCTATGCTCTGCGACTGCGTCGTGCTCTGTCTATCACTGAAAATGATCTGGCACTTAATTGCTTGAATGTCTATGGGAACCAATCCAGCTTTAATTAAGGCAGCTTGTGTTGATACTGTGCAAGAAGAGGATGTGACCTCTAAAGCTGCTACTCTCTGCGCAGATAGTAGTATTTTAGATCTAGTTTGAGTTCTCAAAGTCGAAACCCTATTTCCAGCCCCCATGAGTAATTTCCTCTTACTTGGGAGTTGTCCTCCAGTATTTGCCATGAGTCCACTCAGCTGTGTCGTTACTCTATCTGCTCTGTTGCATACTCTATCTGCTCTGAGTAGGTTAAATTCGAGTCCAGGACTAGGAGAGAATGGAAAACGGTGGTATAATAATGGCTCTCATGTAGCCTACGTATGCCTATCGAACTTCTTTTTCTGATAGACTAACACTTCCATTTACCTAACTAATCTCTTCCACCACCTCAGATCCATACCGATAGCAGTAGTCGTTTTAGCGGAAAGCTAAGTCTATCGACATGCCTTCCAATATCTTCTATCGGCATTTGAGTACCTCGATAGTGCGCTGGATAGTCATATGATTTAAGAAGACGACAATTAGTGCTCTTCGCATTTATATCAGTCCAACAGTGATTCCTTATTATCTGAACTAATTGGTAAACCTTTGTCCTGCCACATGTCGATGTTTACCAGTCCTGTCCAATGCAATTTCCAATGCTATGTTCTGGAACCCTGTAAATCATCCGAATATCTGGATCTGGAAATTTACTGAGAAAACTTGGCTTTCATGGAAAATATCAGTCAAAGATGTGATGCTTGTCAGATCATTGATCGCTGTCTGGTCTTTTCGCCACTTCATCATGATTTCGAGTTGGAAAATACTACAGTATCTGATCATTATACAATCGCCTATACGAAAGTATATCAGAAACCTAAGTATGTATATCGCGGTCTACCCTGTTCAGCATTTTGGAGTTCTCGATGTATGCTTCAAGGGTATGGAGGTTTACGTCAGATCGGCAGATCCAATCCCTTTTCTATAAAATTATAAAAGACCTAAGACTCTAAGGCTTTACAGTATTGCAGTTTGTCCATGGTCCAAGTTTGACCAGGACTTAATTAATTTCAGCTTAGGTGCCATCAGCTCGGACTTCTGCTGCAATAGAAAGTCAGAGGGGGAGTGTGGTGTGGTCCTTTATTCGGTTGTGTTAAAAGCTTTATTTTCCTGTTAAGAACTCCAAAAGTGATTTTTTTCCCCTGTTCAGTCTATCGCTGAATTTCATCGGGTCACTTCGGAGCTCCGATTCAATTGACCAGCAATTCGCGTCATGCTAACAAAATGCCTTTGAAAGTTCGGGTCATTTGAGGCCATATAAAATTCTGTTTGAGATTATTTTGAAATATCACGAGGCTTTGGGAAATTCTTACCTGTGACCTTTCTTCCTTGATAATTCGTAGGCCGTTACCAATCTTAAGCATTTTAGAGGCTTCGGATGTTGATCACGTTAAAAAATTTAACTCAGGAGTGACGAAATATAGTCAACAACTGCATACTTCTCTTCATTAAAAGAGGCCGGGTGTCTTTAAATCAGTTTAAATCATCATCTGGTGATCCATTGCCTGTTAGCTTCGTCTCGTTGCATGCCTATGCAGTAAGGCTGATCTATTTTGCTGGTTAGCAGCGGCAGATAATGCTCTTCCAGCCATAGACATCCATCACTGATTTATATAATCTGGTAGATAAGGATGTAACTCAGTACCTATTATGTGGTTAGATATGCATTTGATAGGGGAAAGGGCCTTCCCCCAGGGTTGGTGAAGTGGACTGTAGAATGTGCAAAGTTATTTCACTTTTGGGTATACTCCTCAGGTTTCGTTTAAGACGACTTCCTGCAGATGCGGTGGTTAATGTACTAACAACATGAACGTGCCAGGCTGCTGATTTTTGGCATATAGACCATGAGTATAAATTTTCAGAATTATATAAGCTTTCTGAAAAACAGATGCCGGTAGTATTTCTTGATACGGAATAAGGGTTTGATATAGGCGCTTTGGCTGACGATCATCAGCTCTTTGCAGACATCTCGAAAACGGCAACTGGCACTGCCAAATCTGTCCTAATAAGAAGGAGTGTTCTGAGGCCTTAACATACATACATACATAATTGGCCATTACAACCCTTCAGTCAGAATTACGACCTAGCTTCTCACACTACTTATGTTGTGTGCGTTAATTTTATACATGAGTGGCGGGACCTATAGTTTAAAGTCGACTCCGAACGACACATTTTTTGAGAAGCATTTCATGGCAATTTTTACTCTCAGAGTCTTTGCCAGAAATCTGCTGAGAGGAAGTCGCCGAAGAAATTGTTTTTTGTTTTGATGTCTGACCTGGGATTCAAACCCGGGCCTTTTGTCTAATAAGCCAACACACTACCCACTAGACAACGGTGACTTCAATCTGAGGCCTTAAAGGCATTTTTATTATAGAATGGCTATCACATAACTTTTGAACTAGTATAGGAGGTACTGATATTGTAAACTTGGTGCAAAGGATAATTAGACCTCGTTTAGAACGTTTCTTCGATCTGATTGCCGATTAGACGGGGAGTTTATAGTTTCGTGACGAAATAGGGAAAATTGGAGTCGCCGTAGTCTAGTTGATAGTGTCTTGGCTTATTAGACGTAAAGTCCGGGTCCGGGGCATTAAAAACGAAAATATGAAAACAAATATTTCTTCGGCGACTGCCTCTCAGCAGATTTCTGGCGAAAACTCTGAAAGTTAATAAAATTGCCATGAAGAGCTCCTTAAAAATCTATCGTTCGGAGTCGACTTTAAAGTGTAGGCCCTGCAACTCATGTATGAAATTAAAGCACACAACATAAATGGTGTAAGAAGCTAGGGCGAAATCCTGACTGAAGGGTTGTAATGACCAATTATGTATGTAGAATCTTCACTGTTACCAAGGTTCTTGAAGTCGCCGTGGTCTAGTAGGTAGTGTGTTGGCTTATTTGACGAAAGGCCCGAGTTCGAATCCTAGGTCAGACATCAAAACGAAAATATGAAAATACTTTTTCGGCGACTGCCTCTCAGCAAATTTCTGGCAAAAACTCTGACAGTAAAAATTGCCATGAAATGCTTCTCAAAAAATGTGTCGTTCGGAGTCGACTTTAAACTGTAGCTCCCGCCACTCATGTATAAAATTAACGCACACAACATAAGTGGTGTGAGAAGCTAGGACGTTGTACAATTGGTCAATTTGACCACCGAGTACTGTACTTGTCAGAATTGACAAGTACACGTTCTCTAACCTAACCTAACCTATCCGACCAAGGTTCTACCGTTTTATAATGTACTGAACCAGGGTCTCGATAAGTTTTTTTTAATGGTATGTAGGTAGGTATCAACGATTAGCAAGGTTCCCAACCACTACACTAAATACTTGGCAAGTGTTGTGTGTAGAGTCTGCTACAGTGGACCAATCACCTATTTAGCTGTAACAATAAAAAGTTTACAGAAACGTAAACAAGGCAGAAGCGCTTTATTGAAGCCATATGCTCTGAAGAGGGGTAATGAGAATTAATTAATTAATTAAATCTGTTTAATTACCTATCCCCCTGTATTTCTCAATAATTCAATTTTAATTCATTACTTTTCGAGGTTATTTCCATTTTAAATTGTTTTTTTTTTTATGACATTTAAAGGGTGTTTTAAGTAGTGTTTTGAGTTTGAATAATTTCCAAATTATGCCACTTGTCAAAGTGACAGCTGTCAATATTTATATAAAGTCGTGTGGTGTGTCATCTTTTGCTGTGAGTATTTCAAATTTTTTTATTTTTGTTTCTCCTCTTTCGGGGGTTTATATGGGAATTTTGAAAATTTCTTTCAATTTGGAAAATGTGTGGGGGACGTTATTCCACTGTGAATACTGTAGGCAAATTCATAAGTCCACAAACAAAAAAAAAACGTATATTTTTAAATACCGACAGATGTTTAAGATTAATGGAATCTCATGGCGATTTATAAAAAATTAAGAAAAAAAAATATTTTTTTGGAAAGAGCAACGCATTTTAATCAAGCACTCAGACAGACAGACAGTGTATATTCCGTAGGCATATCTATCTTATGGATTTGATTTATTGCCGGAATAAAATTTAAAATATTTTTTTTTCTTCCAAATTTAATTTCAATTTTATATGGCAAGTTGTTAAAAAGATTTTTTTTTTCAATTGAAAAAATTTAACGTTCAATAACCACAAAGTGTTGCTGATAATGATTTGTCGAAGAGCCAAGAGTTTTCGAACTGGGAATTGCAATCGACTTAATAAATTCAAGAGCGACATAAAATTGTTAGAAGAAGAGTAACAAATAACAAATTGACAGCTGTCAATTTGACAAGTGCTTTGACAACATCAAGTGCTATTTTAAATAGACTTTAAATTTTAAATCGAAGAGAAACTGAGAAAATTTCGAAGATGAAGTATTAATTGCGAATAAAAAATTTGTCGCTTAAGCATGATATCAATCGGAATATTTACTTAACTCTAAACCTACCATGGGCGGGTCAAATGACCCATTTTGAACTTCTTGTCAGAATTTCTTCGCCATTTCCCGTTACGATTTTTATTACAAAATACATCGAATTTGTTTTCCAAGCTTTATCCTCTCTCCTTAATTTTTTTTTATCGAGAAATATATATAATCTACCTTAAATACTGCTAGGGGTCATTTGACCCCTTTTGGTAGGAATAGGAATACATGAAGTATCGGTAGGTTTAGTGTTAAGCACTTGAGCTGGATCAATTATGTTCCTAATTCCAAATTCCCGTATAAGGTACGAATCTCAAAACCTTAGTATTAACTTTTAGAGGAACTACTGGTAGGGAGGTTGAAGCAGAGGAGAAAAATCAAGGGCCTTAAGCCTATTGGCTTTGAGTTTTAAAATACTTTTGGTTTTCTAATCATCGGGATCTTTATAATGCTTCCTACCGTGTCATTGTTCCACAATTGTGACATTTCCGCTAACGTCCGCTCTCAGTCTTTAATACGTTGAAAAGTAATGGCTAATCCAATATTTCTTCGCCGATTGCCTCTCAGCAGATTTCTGGCAAAAACTTTAAGAGTAAATAAAATTACCATGAAAAGCTTGTCAAAAATCTGACTTTAAACTGTAGGTCCCGCCACTTATGTATAAAATTAACGCACACAAGTGGTGTGAGAAGCTAGGTCGAAATCCTAAATGAAGGGTTGTAAGCACCCATTATTGATGTATCCAAGGTATTGGATTATCCAAGCTATTGGATAATCTGGCTTTATTCCACATTTTTCATAACTTCTTGATGACTAAATGCCCATATAATGTCTGGACTGGTTGTTAATTAATTTTTTACATTCCAGGACGGAACTTGATTCCATATTCCTGGATGTTATAGCTCGAATTTCTCTAACGATGAAGATATTTCAAATCTTATATGCCAAGTTTATAAAATTATCACCGATCCAGATTATACACTCCCTAATTCAATGTTCCTAATCTTAAAAACCTCAATTATGGTTCGTAATCTGTGGTGTTTGATTCTTCTGTAGAGAGACTCAGATCCGCTGTCATTCCTATCCTAACGTTAAGTGACATTCATGTAGTAACAAGCCTCTAAGAGCATCTATTACATGGATTTGTTTGTCAAAGAAAGTTGATCTGTTAGCCTGAGGATAGTGCAATCATAATATCGAAGCCTCCATTCTATAATGTGCTAAGTGTACTTAGAACATTTTTAATGTTCTTGCATTTTAAAAATCCAAGTTCTCTATCTGAAGTACTACCAAAATTTGGTTAAGATACACCGATCCGTTCTGAAATTATAGGGTAAAATCTAGTTAGAATACACACATGGCCCTATATCGCGTGAAAACTTTGAGAGCTCATAACTCAAAACGCACTTTTTCGACTTAGAATGTTATAGAACAGAGCCGTCGATATGTGCTCTTAGAACTATATCATCTGTGGCATTAGGTTAGGTTAGGTCGTAGTTGCAGCTCTGATATCACAAAGCTCACTTGAGCACGCATGGCGGACCGTTGTGATGCCACGGAATCTGTGGCATTGTTTAGTGCAGCTTATTCTGGTCAAACATTATTCAAAGTTTAGGTTTAGGTTAGAGGACGTGAACTTGTCAATTGAGACAAATGAGGTCAAATTGCCCCATTGTACAAACGTCCTTAAGGGGATCGAATAATAGAGGGAATATGGAAAAAGGAGAGGAAGTAGGAAAGGAAATAGGATTGTCCAACCATCTCTATATTCTCGCACTTCCCTTCCAGAACATCATGCCGTTTGGGGTTTATCACATTCCCCTATTGCCGCATCGTCGTAGAGTGCAAGTCTTCATATGCTTTCATACTGCCAATACAGAACCCTGAGCGACTTTGCATGTGGCCGTGGTTACTTTTGTATCCTTATCGCCATAAAATTGGTTGAGTTCTCTACTGTAAAAGCATATTGGATATCCAATGTAAAAACCGCCCATAATTGTAGCCACGCCTATCACCTCTCAACATATTCGAAACGTTGAGAGACCTGACAAATCTGTTAAGGTGGAAGCTAGCAGTATAATCACAGGTAACTACGAATATCCATTTTAGAATTGATTTCGAATGTCTTGCTATATCAACAGAATTACAATCTAGCTTCTCACACCACCCTAAGCTATCTACGAATATCCATCTCAGAATAGTTAACGAATGGCTAGACGTTTAGCCAGAATTGCAACCTAGCTTCTTATACCACCCATGTTACTTACTTACGTAATTGGCCATTACAACGGATTTCGGCCTGCCGCAACACATCCTTCCAGGCGCCTCTGCTTCTTGCGCGCCTACGCCAGTTGGTCATACCAATCGTTGACAGGGCTTCCTCGACTTTTAATTGCCAGGATCTACAATTTAAACATTGGTTTTGCCAGGGGACTACTGAGAAAAAACCACTGAAACAAATAGGTTTGTAAGTATATTTTGAGATGTTTGAGCTGGGATTTGAACCCTGGTCTTTCTACGTCACATTGAGAATACTTCTTTTAATTCATGTATTATGTTAATATAGACCTTGTATAATAGATCTCTATTGAATACATCCTATTTAGGTGTTCATTGTTCCTTGATCAAGGATCAAAGCAAGCAGTAGACAACATGATTACCCTGAAAACTACCACCCAATAGCTGTTTGTACTGCTCTTTCAAAGGTGATGGAGAGCATGATTAATCACCGCCTTGTGAGGTATCTGGAGTCCGACGGTTTGCTAAATGATCGTCAGTACGGATTCCGTAAAGGGCGCTTTACTGGTGATCTTTTGGCTTTACTCTCCGAAAGGTTGAACGGTTCCATTCACCGCTTTGGTGAGGCCAAGGTTGTAGCTCTGGATATCTCAAAGGCGTTTGATAGGGTCTGGCATGAGGCTCTGGTATCGAAGTTAATTGCTTTTGGTGTCGGTAGTCACTTCTCTCGATTTATATCGAGCTTTCTCAAATATCGCACTATTAGGGTGGTTATAGATAGCGTCTTTTCCAACGAGTTCAGTATAAATTCAGGGGTACCGCAGGGCTCTGTTCTTTCTCCTACTTTTTTTCTTATTTTTCTCAATGATCTTCTATCTATTACTTCGAATCCTATTTACTCTTTTGCGGATGACAGCAACATTTGTCATTCATATTCATTTGATCGGAGGCCGAGCCTTTTGGAGATTGGGACAAAGAGGTCGAACATGAATGACGTACTCACAGGTGACCTGATAACAATCCCTGAGTGGGGCCGCGCGAACAGGGTCGATTTCAATGCGCGCCAAACCCAATGTTGTTTTTTGACACACCGGCGTGATGCTGGCTCTGGTGTTCTGTCATTTGTATCTATGGGTAATGTAAATATTAAGGAGGCGAATGCTCTTGATGTTCTGGGCATGAAAATTAGTTGTGATGCTCGTTGGAACGATCACATTTTTCGAGTGTCGAAGGAAGCATTTAAGTGCCTTGGTTTTTTGAAACGGTGCAGAAAATACTTCACTCCATCCGAACTTCTTACTATTTACAAGACCTTTCTTTATCCGGTCCCGGATGGAGTACAACTCTCATGTATGGGCCGGTGTTTCAAAGTCTATTTTGAAGCTTCTCGATCCCGTACAGGAGAGGGCGAAGGTGCTTATCAATGACAGTAGGGTATCCAACTCTATTGATTCGGTAGAGCATCGTCGCAATATGGCGTGTGTTTCATTGTTCTATCGGTACTATAATGGGAGGTGTTCTCGAGAGATAAGGGGCTTGGTTCCCGATAATCACATATTTTTACGTGGTACTCGAGCTTCTCGCAGAGCACATCCTTTTGTGGTTAATTGTCTAGTGAACCGCACAATGCATTACAGGGAGAATTCATTTTTTGCCCGCACTGATCGCTTGTGGAATGATCTTCCTGCGAAGGTTTTTCCCGTCAATTACGATATTGGTGCATTTAAATCAAATGTCCATAAACACTACTACCTCTTTCCACCTTCCTATAACCTATTTTCATAAACCTGCACAATGCACTGCATGAGTAGGGGCCATCCCCTGAGTGTTGGTTTTTATATAAAAAAAAAATGATCGATAATACCAGTCCAGTCGGTAATAGTCCAACTTTAAGTTAATTTATGGCCGAGTTTTCTTTTTCTTTTTAAATGATCGGTTCTGTGAAAATTGGTCACGATCTTTTTTGATGCTGTTAATCCCGTAAACTAGGACTTATGGTGAGTCCTATGTTTCTGTGATCGTAAGTTTCTTTGATTATATCTCTAGGTACCACAAGTTATCGAACAATTAATGAATGATTGCTTATTAGGCCCCCCTATTTTTTTGGCGTGTGCGTTCCCCCTACACATTAAAAAATTATTTTTAAAAATCTTAAACATTAAGTGATCATTAAAACAAAAAAATAAAAACAAAATTATGTACGCTTATGACTGTGACGAATGATTTTCTGCACGTGCTACGTTTTTCTTAGAACTGCTCATTAAAAATATATAGAAGCCAATGAGTATTGAAATGTTTTTCTTCTATTTTGTTTTTGTTGTTGTTGTCCTTGGGCATCATCAATCTTGTAAATGAAAATACATTTCAGAAGCGTGTCGCAATATTCACCTTAACACCCTTTGATCATAAAGGAGGGAGTGAGAATAGTTTACGACATTTAACGGTCTGCTAATGTGACAAGCGAAATGACAGCGAAATATAAATTAAAAGGGCTCAAGCGAATGGCAGAGAGAGAAGGGAGGAGAGAGAGTAAAACTACTTCACTCTCATGATAAATGATCATCATGTTGTGTTGTTCCGTTATGCAGCAAAGCATATGTAGCGGTATTTAAACATAATTTTTCATGCTCTTTGATGGAATACCGTTATTTAAATGAAGAGAGCTTTATTATGCTCACACACACACAAATACATGCAAAACCCCCTATTTATGTACTTATGATGATGGCCTCTGCTTTTATTGTGGCGATTGCTTTGGCTGTAAAGAATTTCATTCAAAAGCAGTACTGGCGGCGTCGCCGGTTGTTTGAGTTTTTGAGGATCCGCTTTTTCATACGATCGTTCAGTTGTGAAAGTGTAGCAACAGCGCATAGATCGCTGTACGGATTAACCATACGCTTTAAGGAATACAAAAAAAAATTTTTTTATTTTTGTGTCTCTGTGTATGTGTCTGTGTCTGTGTTTGTGTATAATTTAATAAAGTGAAGTTATTTTTAAAAACCACTTCTGTACACGCATTTAAAAATAAAAAAGTAACAAAAAATACTAAAAAATCATTTCCAATTTTTCATATGAAAGAAAATCCCAATGAAAAAAAGTCCTAAATAATGCAGTGTGTGTTGTGTGTTTAAAATTTTCTTAAAAAAAAAAAATTCAACAATTATAACGAAAAAGTTCTACGAAAATTTAAAAAAAATAAGAAAACAAAATGAATTCCCGCTTAATAAAGTATTTAAGCTTTATTGCTGTCTTACTTTTAATATTCAAATCCTCGACGGCTCATGTTTTGGATATTTTACGTTTAAACGAATTGTATTATCCTACCGGTCCAGAATATCCTGCTGCAAATCTGATCAAACTGGTGATAGTGAATTTTTACTTTGGCATCTCGATAATCCCATTAATTTTTATAGCGAGAAATATGATCAATTATATGTGAGTAGAAAAATAAATGAAAAAAAAAAAAAAAACTTTTTAAATAAAATTTTAAATTAAGCAAGACGATACAAGAAATTATTTTTTAATGCTTTTGGAGGCACATCAATAAGGCCCTTGATTTTTTGAATAAAAAATTTCATTTTAATTTTATCCAAAATTTTTGGATTCCTACGAGGCAATCAATTTATTTAGGAGACGATTTCATGTCTTTTATCTCTCAAATCTCTATCAGTTTTGTATTACTCTCTTACATCCGATATACAGCCATTCCCCGAATAGGTTCGATCGATTAAAGTTGATTTTAGAAAGCAAAAGACCCTATAGCTATGGGGAAATCAGGATTATTGAAGTTGTGGCCAATAAGACGAATATTGGGGGGTCGCCGTGGTCTAGTAGGTAATGTGCTGGCTTATTAGACGTAAAGCCAGGGTTCGAGTCCCAGGCCAGACATCAAAATAGAAAATACAAAGAGTACTTATTCGGCGATTTCTTCTCTTTCTCTTCTTGTTTCTCAAAAATCTGTCGTTCGAAGTCGACTTTAAACTATAGGTCCCGCCACTTCTGTATAAAATTAACGCACACAACATAAGTGGTGTGAGAAACTGTGGGCTACTTGGGGACGATTGCTGTAGACTGTCTAATGGTGAAGGTATAGCACTGGCCATTTTATAGTCACCGTTTCGTTTCCTTACCGTTCGCATGTTCCCTCTTTCTTCCTTTCCTAAACCTGCACAATGCACTGCATGAGTAGGGGTCATCCCCTGAGTGCAGGTTTAATAAAAAAAAAAACGAATACGATTTTCGTTGAACCCAATGAAATGAAAGAAGCATTCAAGCGCCTTCTAGGTCTCATAAGATGATACAAGAAATTCTTTCCTCGATCAGTTAATTAATAACTAGTAGTCGCCGTAGACGTAGACGTGATGTAGTTATTAAAGTGCTTGTCTACAAACCCGTATCGCCGGGCTCTAGTAGGCAGTGTATTGACTTATTAGACGTGAGGCCCGAGATCAAACCTCAGGTCAGACATTAAAACGAAAATATGAAAATATTTTTTCAGCGACTGCCTTTCAGTAGATTTCTAGTAAAACTCTGAGAGTAAATAAAAATTACCATGAAAAGCTTCTCAAAAATCTGTCGTTTGGAATCGACTTTAAACTGCAGGTCACGCCATTCATGTATAAAATTAACGCACATAATACAAGAGATGTGAGAAGCTAGGTTGTAATCCTGACTGAAGGGTTGTAATGCCCAGTTATGTATGTATGTGTGTAGGCCATCCAACTCTTTTGATTTTTAAGAATACTCTTGCAAAGTATCTCCTATTTCACTGTTCTGCTGTTACTGCAATGGATTACATTCTAGTCAAATAAACAGTGTTGGCTTATCAGACGTAAGGCCACGTTTCAAGTCACAGGTAGGGTTTCGTAGACTATGGCTGTCCTAAATTGAATAGAAAGCGTACTACTTAAATTAGAACGTAGAAATATCTCTATCACTGCATATATTTCCACGGGTCATTATATTTCCCTGTAGACATGTCGATTAGTTTTGGGACATAGATTCATGTGGTACTACAACGAAACGCTATGTACTCTCAAGCTAGCGGCTACGCCCTACTGCCTTATCCTAAGCCTTAACGCAACATGGATTCCAATCAATAGTCAAAACAGTGGGGGAGGGATTTTTCGAATGCCAGATCGGCATCAAGCCGTCGTGGGTTCGAGTCTCAGGTCAGACATCAAAATAAAAATACAGAAAGTATTTTTTCGGCGATGTCCTCTCAGCAGATTTCTGGCCAAAACTCTGAGAGTAAATCAAATTGGCATGAAAAGTTTCTCAAAAATCTGTTGTTCGGGTGTCGACTTTAAAACTGTAGGTCCCGTTTCTCATGTATAAAACTAACACTCACAACATAAGTCGTGTGAGAAACTAGATCAATAATCCTGATTGATGGGTTCTAATGACCAATTATGTATGTATGTATGTATGTAGATCGGCAACAATCAAGATGAGATTAAGAAATCTTACTCAGTAAATAAAATTCCCCCTTAACCAGTACATCATTCACATTTGGATTCCATTTGAAAATTTCTGTTATTTTTTTCGCAACCAAAAGTCTGGCAATGGTTTCTACTCATGCAGTGTTGGATCTAGAAAAATAGATTGTAAGAGACAAGAAAGCAAGAATAATGACGTCCATAAACGTAGTTTTTTTTTATAAACTACGTTCCATATATGGATAGAGCAGCTATCCTTACCTCTGGCGTCGGTTCTCTATTATGCATTTTGCGTTCCACTGACCAATCAACTACGAACAAAAAAATAATTCTTAGGCGATTTCCTCTCAGCAGATTTCTAATAAAATTCTGAAAGTAAATATAATTGCCAATAAAAAGTTTTTTAAAAATCTGTCATTCGGAATCGACTTGAAATTGTGGGTTCCGCCATTCTTGCATAAAATTAACAGGCACAACATAAATGGTGCGAGAAGCTAGGTCTCCATCCAGATTAAACGATTATAATGATCAACTATGTACATTAGGGTTGCCCCGTTTGTATGGAGAGGAGATAAGATATATTATTTTGTGGAATGTACATCGAATGGAGTCTCCA
Source organism: Sarcophaga peregrina (assembly GCA_014635995.1). Taxonomy (NCBI): domain Eukaryota; kingdom Metazoa; phylum Arthropoda; class Insecta; order Diptera; family Sarcophagidae; genus Sarcophaga; species Sarcophaga peregrina. Next base: position 39,709,019 of record CM025793.1, read on the forward strand.
TTTTGATAGTCCGTCTATCGTATAAAAAAGTGGTCGAAAGCTACCTCAAAAAGTATTGACTGCGAAATTGTATTTCGTACTTAATGGTATGGCAAGGTCCAAGCATTATAGCGAAACCAAATTTTATCCAAAATCATTGCATTTTGAAATCGAAAATTGGATAACCCTTTAACAAAATCAAACACCTTTCGAAGGCAGTGATTATGATTCTTGCCAAATTATTGGAAGAATATGTAAAACAATGAAGAAATAAAAACAGAAATTGGAACACTTGGAATAATTAAACATTTTAATTGCTTTTTCGATTATCAATTGATCAATATTAGCTTTGTGTATGTATGTATATATGTACTCTTGAATATTGATTATCTCTGTATATTGTATACGAAATGCAAATGCTGTTGATAATGATGCTGCTGATGCTCGTATCAGTGCGCAAATACCATACACAGCGGGTATCATGCAGTTTTCATTTCAATACGCGTTTGTATTGATTTTGAAAACTGAAAGTGTCTGTAGGCACTGCCTGCTGCTCTGATGTTTATTGATTGATGACTTGATCGAATTGTTTAATCAGCAAGAGATTTTAAATACAAAATCTTTGTTTTCAATTTTTCTTCTCCTTTTTATTGTTTACGCCTTTTTGTTGTTCTACTTTTTTTTTAGTATGCACTCCCATATAGTCCACTAAACCAAATTCTTTTTCCAATTTCAAATTGATTGCGTTTAGGCACTGCATCTGCTTTTTGAAAAAATTTTTAATTCTCTGGCTATTTTTTTTTTGGTTTTTTTTTATAAAAATCTCAATAGATTAGAATTGAATCTTGTATAGAAATCAGCACGTGATTTATTTTTTATTTTATTTCAATCGATTTTTCAAATAGAATGCAAAATAAAATGTGTTGATAAAGTGCTCTTATATTGTATGGTATAAAGAGCTGAGCTATTTTAATAAAATAAAGAAATTACTGATAAGAAAACCAAAAACTCTAGCAGATAATCTTGGATGCAATTTTGTAATGATTTTCAGAATTTAAAAATAAAACATTTTGCAATTAGCAACACTTGATTTGATTTTTAAAGTAAACACTTTAAAACTGAACAACTTCTAGAATTTACTTGTTGATTTGTTGTTGTTATTGGTAGTGTTACAGCAGTTTAATGTTGTCCCTGTCTTGTACATCTTTTCGTAATTGTTTTTGTAATTGCTTCGTTGTTATTGTTGGCTTTTCTTACCTTCTCTTTATGTTTCCCAAATAAATTCATTTACTGGATAGACAGCAGAGTACCGCGAAGTTGAAGTAAAAAATGAAAAAAATTTAAACTCACGGAAAAACCGTCAATCGAAAAAAAGCCCAGCTTGATAAGTTTTATGGGAACACTTACTAAATATTATTGCGGCCCTGTTGAGCTCTCTACACCCGATAACCAATAAAATAATTCACGCTACACCGTAAGGACATAGTAAGCAATTATTGAAGCCATAGTCATCAAGAATGATAAACTAAAGATTATGCCTTGCGCATGATTTCCCGTTAGATGACGTTGTTGGGATATTCTAAAGGTTTCCAAGTCTTTTGCATATTTGAAAATAAACATTTCTTCTGAAAAGTGTATGCAGTACGCGAAAGTAGTTGGCAGCCCTGCAATATAACTTTTACATTATCATTAGCCAATAGGAAAACAATGAAAACAATTTTCGTGACTTCATTGATTCAACATGCGCGTGATGGCGTAATCTTTAGTTTATCATTCTTGATAGTCATCTCACAGGGCTCAGAGGATTCAATTTTAAATGAAAAAAAATTCTTCCTCTGTGATCACCCTTTCTTGATTGACTACAAGACCATACCTGTTTATAGTGATGATAAGTTACAATCAGGATATACATACTAGGATCCAATGGAAATAATCTGAATCGTGATTTGGGATTCAAAAATCCCGAATACTGGATTTTTAAAACTTGTCCATGATTTTCGGGATTGTGATCATATATTTTGACACAAAGTCGGAAAAAAATATAATCACGCTTCGATATACCATTCAGAAGAGGAAAACCCTACTTCCTGATAAAAAATTCATCGACATAAAAGCCCTTTTGTGGTAATGATTAGATACTCACTGCACAAAGAAATAGAATTATTTACGTCATGAAGGTAGCAGAGGTGAATATTCCCGAATCCCGGGAATTTTTAAAAATCGATCCCGTTTGGCATCCCCTAATACCTACCACGACTATAATATGAATTTCGAATATTTGTAAGCTGTGTTAGGCTCTCTGTTAGGTAAATATATTTAACGGCTTCTGAAAAACCAGGTTGGAAGGGAATTTTGGTTTTTTTCCAGAATCATCAGTCCTAAATTAAATAAGAAACATAATACTTAGGGCACAAGAACGTCATTTCATGTATTCCTATGGATCATTGCTTAATGGTTAGATATACTGCGGCACTGTACTTATCCAGATTGGTAAACCAGTTCTAGGGCACAACTTCAAGTTGTACTATAGCGGGCCGCCATTTATGCTCGAGTGGGTAATGATTTAGCAAAGCGCCTGCTCTGTACTATCTTATCCTAAGCTTGCATGTAACATGGTTTCACCTTAATACAGCAAGGACCAAGCGCTAGGCAAAACAGTAGATTTTTCAAATGCTTCATAGACATCGTGTGAGAAGCTAGGGCGTAATCTTGACTGAAGGGCTTTAATGGCCAATTAGATGTACAAGATGAGTTTTTCATTTAGAAAAGTCATAGGGACCCTTTTCAGGCTGATTTAAAAAAATGTTTTTTTTTCAAACTTTTTGCATCGGTTTAATAAGAATTTGAAAAAAAGAAAAACGAAGTTATCCAAGATAAAAGTGATTTTGCATCATATTTGGTTATGATATAAAATTCCATTTTTATCCACTCTATACTTTACATTTAAAACCCAGTGATGATTGCCATAACTTATGCAGAGTATTGTGTTCGAGCTGGAAATATAGGTTGTAGGAGACAAGAAAGTAAAGAGTGACACCCATAAACGTTAGTTTTGAAAATCTTCTGCAAGGAGAGCATTTTATATACGAATAAGGCGGCTAAAGAACGGAAGCAATCCTACAGTCAAAATTGTGGACTTGCTTCTCATATTACTTATGTTAGGTCCCAAATTAAAGTCGCCTTCGAACGACAAATTTTTGAGCAACTTTTCATGGCAAATTTATTTTACTCTCTGTGTTTTTGCCAGAAATCTGCTGAGAGCAAATCGCCGAAGAAATAATTTTTGTTTTTGCTCGAACCCTGGCTTTACGTCTAATAAGCCAATATACTACCTACTAGACTACGGCGACTTCGAAAAATATGCGTCATTCAATTTAAATAGGAAATATAGACAGAAAATAGGGCCTTAGCAAAGTTTTTCATCCAATTGAGTACTCTGCTCCAATGAGCTTGAAAGGTGAATAGGGTCACATTCCGCTGGAAACCAGGCCATATAGGAATTAACTACTGAAGAGGCTAGAACTTACCTATAGAGTAGAAGGAGGTGTTGGCATGAAGTTATTTTTACTAATGCCGAAAAGCATGCTGAAGTTTCTTCGGATAAAAGGATTGGAGAAACATTATAGGGATACCTAATATAGAATATGGGCAGTACAATAAAACGTCTGAACGTTTTATTACCTATCTCTTTAGGTGGTTAGCTTGATGGACAAAACTGCAATCTCGTTTCAACAAAAACTAAGAACATACATATGTACTAGGGATGCCAAACGGGATCGATTTTTAAAAATCCCTTGATATTTCGGGATAATTCGGGAATCAAAAATCCCGAAAAAACACGGGAATTATATATCATGAAAATAAAATATAAAAACAGCAAGACAAAATGTAACAAAGATTCTTCATACATATGCAAATGCATTAGTTTTAAGAAAATTCCAACAAAAAGATTAAAGCATCTAACATATGATAAGATGCCATTGAAAAACACTTCTCGCAATCAAAATTTGTTGGTTGTCCTCATCTGAGATGCTATTATCGAAGTCAAGTGATATAAAACACATATGAATTCACTCTCCCGAAAAATTTCAGGACAAGCTTTTAAGAATTCCGGGATTCGGGATTTTATGAATCCAGAAAATCCCGGGATTTCGGAATTGGGGATTTCCCGATAGGCATCCCTAATATGTACATATATATAGAATTGGTCATTACAATGCTTTAGGCAGGATTAAGTCCTAGCTTCTCATATTACTTATATTGTGTGTGCGTTAATTTTATACATGAGTGGCGGAACCTACAGTTTAAAGTCGACTTCGAACGATAAATTTTTGAGAAAATTTTCTCAGAGTTTTTGCCAGAATTTTGCGGAGAAGATATATTTTTTTTCATATTTTGTTTTGTTGGAGATGTCTGACCTCATGTCTAACACTCTATTGCCTCTACCCAGCCCAATTGGAGGCCAAACATCTGGCTATTTATTCCGGTAGGATAGTTAATTTGGAGGACAAAATTGCAAAGCCGAATTATGTTGGCTTGTAGGAAGAGGACTCCATTATAATACACTACAAGCCAGTGTTTTGCAATCCAATGGACTGGCATGTATTAAGTAAGTGTAAACAACATTGAGAACAAATTCTGCTGCACATATGTATGTACGTAGCTGTAAAGCAAATGTAACACGAGGTTAATACCACATTTAAAATAAAAGCATTTCTATTTATATGCCATTTTGCATTTTTTATTTCAAATAAAATAAAATAAAAAAAAACCCCGTCTGCTTAAAAACAAAATCCATAATTTTTCTAAAGTTTTTGAAAAATTTAAAAAAAAAAATTTTTTTTATTCAAAAATATGAACATTTTTTTGGATTTTGGCCAAATTATTAAAAAAAAAAGAAAACGACATTTTGTTAAAATTCTTAGTGTTTTTGAAACTTAAAGAAATGGCGGGTGTTGGAAAAGTTTTTTTTTCTTCTTCTTCATTTTCTTTTTGATAATTGGTCTGTGGTCTATGGTCTATGGTCTGTGTGTGGCGTTGGCTCTGCAATTTGGAAGCGTGTGTGTACGTTTGAACCACGTTAAGAAGAAAAAAAAAGATTTTTTTTATGCTTATTGTGGCAACAAAATATTTTTAATTTTTATTGTTAGATTGAGTGAGTATTTTAAAATGTTCTGACGCCAAATACATACAACCATCTACGCATACAAACACTCAGATATGCTATGCTTAGCTATGCTAATGTCATAAATTATCTAAAAAAGCAAAGAGCCACCGCAAGAAGAGTGCTTGCCGGTGTTTTTTTTTTCATAGAATCATAGTGTTGATCGCACCACACATTTTGAAATCAAATCAAACGGTTTGGCATAATTTTTTTAATTTCATTAAAAAAAATTTTTTTAATTTCATTAAATTTTTCATTTTTAATTTCTTAAAAAAAGAAGACAAATAATTTTTTAAAAAAATTTATGATTTTATTTTTAGTGTGTGTCTATATAAAATTATACGATGATTTTGTATAATGCATGTCTGCTAATTATAAATGAAAAAAAACTGAAACGAAATGAAAATAAATTTAAAAAAATTTGTCATGATCAACAAGAATGTTAATGATGATGGAAAATTAATAAAAAAAAAACAAGAATAGGAAATAGAAATTCAATAAAAAAAGGGTTCATATCAATAGCATTCTTTTCTGAAATATTTACCCAAGAAAAACCCTAACAAAACCACAGAATTACGGAAATTTGAATAAAAACATATCGAATTACAATAACAAAACTACATATGAAAAGATAGAATAACAATAACAAATCAACAGTAAGGTTCTAGAAGTTGCTAAAATGGGAAAAAAAATCAAGAAACCTACATAAATATATAAATGATCATTACATACATACATACATACATAATTGATCATTAGAACCCATCAGTCAGGATTATTGACCTAGTTTCTCACACTACTTAATGTTGTGTAAGTTAATTTTAAACATGAGTACCGCGACCTACAGTTTAAAGTCGACTCCGAACAACAGATTTTATGAGAAACTTTTTATGGCAATTTTATTTTTACTCTCAGAGTTTTTGGCAGAAATCTGCTGAGAGGAAATCGCCGAAAATTATTGGTTTTGATGTCTGGCCTGGGCTCATTGATCATTACTGCTCTTTAATTAGTATTAGGACATAGCTTTCTAGCTTCTTAAATCAATTATGCAGTGTAAGTTAATACATGAGTGTCGGGACCTAGAGTTTAAAATCGATTCAGAACGACTGGTTATTAAGAAGCTTTTTCATTGCAGTTTTATTTTTAGTCTCAGAGTTTTTGCCAGTAAACCGCTGTGGCGTAGTCGCTAAAGAAATTTGTCTTCATATTTCGTTTTTTTAAGAAATGTCTTGGCTTGAAACCAAGGTCTCACGTCTTATAAGCCAACACATTACCTTCTAGACAACGGAGACAGTACATGGTTATTCAACATTTAATACATCACGCATAAAGCCATTATTACAAAGAGACTTTGATGGTGATACACCCTTAAGTATGTATATCCACCTTGGGAGAGGCTCCAGCAGTCGATCATTTCGACCATTTTTTTCGCACATTTCGGACTGTATCTTATTAATATTTTGATTATATTTTTAATTCTTTAAGGAAACACGGTCTGTGTTACAGGCCTGCAACATAAGTCTAACGAGAGAAAATCTTATATCCTTGGTAGACGATTAAATTTACCAAAACGTAAAATTACACTTTCTTAAAATGCCTCATAAAGTAAAACCAAAATTCATTGCACTGTGTGGCACCGGCTTGGTCATTTTCTTCAGTTATAGTCCATAATCTAGTTAGTAATCTAGTAAAGTGTGGGCTTAAGTCGTAAGCCGGTGGTTAAAAACCCTGCTCAGAAATATGAAGAAGAAAAAATTTTTTTCGGGTACTTCCCTTCAGTAGTATTTAGTATGTATGTATTTAATTCATATTCAGCTGCTTATTTATAAATTCAGCTGAATAAAATGTTTAAAATTTACAAAAAAATTAAAGTTTTCTTAGATTTTTGTAGCGATCTTTCATTTTTAGCAATTCAGCTAACTAAATAAATGCTTAAATATAACTAAAACTGTTTACAATTACTTTACAAGGTATTTAATTCATATTCAGCTGGTGGTTTATTAATTCAGCTAAGCAAAAAGTGAAAAATATAAAATAATTTGAAAAATTTTTTGGTTTTTTTTTTAAGTTCTTCTAATTACGATATATATTAGCAATTGTATTGTAAAAATGATTGTTAAAACATTGAAAACAATTATTAGTCTACACAATATCCAATTCAGCTAACTGTTTTGTAATTCAGCTTGCGGAATAGTTGCTTAAATGTGGTTAAAAGTATTTGAAATTATGGAGAAAGTTTTTAAATGCATATTCAGCTGTTTATTTATAAATTCAGCAAAGGAAAGTTAATAGAAATTGTAGAAAAACTAAAGAAAATAAAATTTTCAATAATTCAGCTGGCAGAAAATATGATGTAATATGATGTTTTATGAATTCAGCAAAGTAAAATTTTTAATAAAATGCAAGTATTTTAATACGACATGGAATTCAAATTGAAAATTTATTGCTTAATCAATAAATATATTTTAATTTCAAATAAAAATTCAATTTATTGAAATGCTTTACACCTGTGGTTAAAAGCAAAACTCAATAAATGTTTTACCACAAGTTTTTTTTTTTTTTTTAACACCACAGCACATATAAAATGGTTTCCATTTCCATTTAATAGTTCTTGCCACCCTTCGCTCTCCTATGAGAATAAAGTATACAACCGGAAAACAAATATTTATGTTCCATTTAAAATGCATATTCCATAAAAAAAACCACAAGAAAATTAAAAAAAAAAAATTGAAAGAACACATCCACCACCACCATGGAAGCAATATGCCATAGGAATAACGAAATAAAAAAAAAACATTTTTTTTTTGGATAAAATGCACCAGAAAAATAAAGTCTGGAAAGAATTTTTTGTAATTCTAAATATAAAAAGAAATTCCAATGCATACAACAAAAAAGCAACAAAGCAACAACACCGAACAGAACAGAACAGAAGATAAACAGACCTGCTGCAACTGGCATAAGGCTTTATTCATGAGAAGATACTTTTGCTTGTGTTTATTTATGCAATAAAACAATAATTTGTGCTTTAAGTGTTGTTGTTGCTGCACTCTTGCAGTCAGTCAAGCAGCCTGCAACACTGATGCACAGACATCAGACCTTTATAAGACACACGCTCGCCTGTATATAGCCTTACAACAGAGAACAGGCCTAATACCCCAGAGTATTGAGTGCAAAATCATAAATTAATACAGAGCCACTACACCACACACTACACTACACTACATTGTTGGCATCAGCATCAGCATTAGCATCAACAACATCATCATCATCAATCGCTAACACTCGATCTATGAATGACATCTTCAGATGTAAAGAAAACGCCAAAAAGCAAAAACAAAAACACAACAAACGATTTTGAAATCTTGCATTCATTCATTCCCTTCGATCTTTGTATGTGTTTGTATGGGAAGCACTTGCAGCGCCTAACGCACACACACAACACACACACACACACATTCACTTCTATTGATGTCTTGTTCGAACTGTAAGTGCTTCAATGGTTATACTATTGAGGGGAAGGTATACCAAAATAAATATTTCCATCAGATAAAACATAACATCACAGGCAATTCAGACAGTACCATCTCTATAGAAAAATGCAACAATCGAATACGTTTTCTATAATAGGATTCCTTTTAGACAACCACAGATGGTCACCTAATAGAGAATACATGAACGAATAAATTTTGCCACTACTAAAGCCAAGACAAGAACCATGTATGCTATATAATGACAGCGACTAATGGCAATCATAACATTCCAGAACCTGAATGTCGATTCTCAGGAAACATTCTGTTACTGGACAGTTTTTCATTGCCATAAGTGTAGCTATTGAAGTCGCCGTGGTCTAGTGGGTAGTGTGTTGGCTTATTAAACAAAAGGCCCAGGTTCGAATACCAGGTCAGACATCAAAACGAAAAACATTTCTCCGGCGACTTCCTCTCAGCAGATTTCTTGCAAAGACTCTGAGAGTAAAAATTGCCATCAAAAACTTCTCAAAAATCTGTCGTTCGGAGTCGACATTAAACTGTAGGCCACGCCACTAATATATAAAATAACGCACACAACATAAGTGGTGTGAGAAGCTAGGTCGTAATCCTGACTGAAGGGTTGTAATTGCCAATTATGTATGTAAGTGTAGCTATGGTTTCCAGCTTGGAGACACTGTAGCGATTTATGAGTGTGTACTTGTATAAGTTCCTCTATATATCGACAACACTACGTTTTCCTATCCACGTCCAGACATCTTTATATATCGATGCCTCCATTCTATAATGTTCTAACGGTACTTAGAACGTTTTTAATGTTCTTGCAGTTTTAAATTCTACGTTCTTTGACTTAAATACTTCCAAAATTTGGTTAAGATACGCCTATCCCTTCCGAAGTTATAGCGAATACACATAATCCTATGGCGCGTCAAAACTTTGAGAGCTCATAACTCAAAACACACTTTTTCGACTTAGAATGTTATAGAACGGAGGCGTCGATATTTCCAGAGAATTCGAAAGAACATTTGGCTTCGCATTGCAATAATAACCATTTAGAAAGACGATGTCTAAGTCCCTATTCAAATACTTGTAGTCGACCATATAATCTATAACTCTAGCATAACTTTGAACCTGCCTAGCCAACACTCAGTCGAATTAAAACTGATTATTGCGATTTTCCTGCTGCTCCAGGAGAAGCTCGGTTGTAAACGAATAGATTTAATACGTCGTAAAATACCTTGATTGGTGTGGTAACCAGATCAGAGATAATAAGTATGGCAGATTCGTTTCTAATGCTGTAGAATCCTTTTATCTACTAGACCACCGGTCTATGCATCGTTAGGTTAGGTTAGAGGACGTGTACTTGTCAGTTGAGACAAGTACAGTACCCGGAGGTTGAAATTGACCCATTGTACAACGTCATTAGAGAGGGAAGGAAATAGAGGGAATAGGATGAAAAAAGGGCATGTAGGTAAGGAGGGGAATGGGAATCGAAGGAATCACACAGTAAGAAGCAGGCACACACTTATAAAGCCTTAGCACCTCTCAATCAGCCCAAGCTGCTAATGAATCTGTGGAGAGCCTTGATGTCAAGCTCTCAAAGAAGGCCCTGCCCACCAATGGCTGGGCAGTTACAGAGGAGATGTACGATAGTCTCTAACTCCTCCTCATCGTAATATACCCTGCAATAGTCTATGCATCGTTACTGATTGTAATAATTGTCCGTATAACTAGAATCTGAAGAACTGTTTCGGCCCCCCGCCCATCTCTTGTAAAAGGTCTACCTAAAGGTACAGAGAGCAATAGAAACATTTTGGGCCATAGTATTTGATCGTAGAAAAGAAGCCGATTTCTTTTCTTAATAGTATTGGAGGTTTCAGTCGAGAGATTCGCTCATAATGCCTAGTGAATAGCAGAAACTTGCTCTTTCCCTCCCCATAGAAAGGAGAAGCTAAAGGTAAAGATAGGTTCATTAACTTTGTGGGGCCCATTTGAGCGTGTTCTCCCTCCATGAGAGTTTATAATTGAGAATAGTCCTTTGGTATTTGATCGTAGAGAAGAAGCTGATTTCTATTCTTATTAGTATTGGAGGTTTCTGTCGAGAGATTCCCTCATAATCCCTAATAAACAGCAGAAACTTTCTGTTCCCCTCGCTATAGAAAGGAGAAGCTAAAGGTAAAGATAGGTTCATTAACTTTGTGGGGCCCTTTTGAGCGTATTCTCCCTCCATGAGAGTTTATAATTGAGGATAGTCCCTTGGTATTTGATCGTAGAGTAGAAGCTGATTTCTATTCTTAATAGTATTGGAGATTTCTGTCGAGAGATTCTCTCATAATCCCTAGTGAATAGCAGAAACTTGCTCTTTCCCTCCACATAGAAAGGAGAAGGTAAAGGTAAAGATAGGGTCATTAACTTTGTGGGGCCTTTTTGAGCGTATTCTCCCTCCATAAGCGTTTGGATTTGAGGATAATCCCCTGGTATTTGATCGTAGAGTAGAAGCTGATTTCTATGAATAGCAGAAGCTTGCTCTTTCCCGCCACATAGAAAAGAGAAGCTAAAGGCAAAGATAGGCTCATTAACTTTGAGGGAACTTTTGAGCGTATCCTCCCTCCATAAGATTTGAGGATAATACCCCAGATATTTAAACCTAGAAGCGAAATTCTATTTTCAATATTCTTAGGGGATAGATTCTCGGTATCCTGTTATAATTTCTAGTGGACAGCGGATTCTTACTCAGTCATGAAATAAGTAAACGTAAGTGGATATAAATACGTCATACCTTGACAAAACTAAGATAAGCTTTTGCCCCATAATTTTGGAGTGGAACTTACAAAGAAGCGCAGAAGAAGTATGCCTGGGGAAAGGGCAGTAGCAGAAGTCATTTATAAACCCGTTCCTTTAAAACTCTCGCATAAATATTAAAAATTCTTTAAAATATTTTCATTACAATACTATTCCACTACTGTCTGTTGGCTTACCTTCCCCGATAATATGAAGATAAGCGGTTTATTTATGTGTGAATGTAAAACAATTAACAAAATCATTAAGCGGCATGTATCTTGTGAATCTTTTTTTTTCAGTTTTTTTTTCTCTCTCTTGTGGGATATTTCATGTTTTTTATTCGTTTTTCTTTTTTGTCTCTACGAATGGAATGGAAACGTATGTTATCGATAACATTTGTTTTCATTATGCTTCCGCCACTTTGTTCCAATTACTATGACTGCCTGCTGTTACATTTTAAAGTGTTTTTTACGCCACTCCACCAACCCTGTTAGATCTTAAGTATCCACTTAATAAGACAAGCAAAGCATTTCAAGTGGTTTTAAAAAGTAAGGGGAATCCTTCTCCTTTTGAGAACGATATTTAGATTAAATCTTAATAAGCGTGTTGTATAGTTTTTGTTTGCTACTCAAATAAATTTAAACTTCAAATTTATTACCCTATTAATTGCCTCTTCAGAAGACAGAAGGAGAGTGACAAAACGTTGGAATGAGGAAAAATAATTTTCTCACCCTAATTTGTTTGACACTTTCAAAGACACAGCATCACCACCACCCACCCCATTCGTTGGATCTTTGTTGGTGTCGTGCTCTCAAATTAAGTGTGTCAGCATGATTAATGTCTCCCTCTTTCTTTCTTTCTATGTTTTCTCCATGATTCCAGATCAATACCAATGGCATATTGACATTTAATATTGAATTTCCGGATTACATCAATCAACCGTTTCCCTTTGAATATCCCTCCATAGCGGGTTTCTATTCAAATGTGGATACCACCGCTGCAAACGAATCGACCAGCATTTCCATATTCTCCTCACAAGATCCCGATCAATTGGAAAAGGTTAGCGAACTGGTACGCTATGCATTTAACGAACAACGGGATTTTGAAGCCACCGATATTGTGGTGGCCACTTGGAAAAATGTAGGCTATTTTGAATCCAAAACCGATAAGTTAAACACTTTCCAGGTAAGTTTCCAGTTCGTTTTTTTTATTTTTCATTACTCAGGAATGTTTGCTTAAAATTTTCTTTTCCTAGGTCATTATCATTTCCGATGATCAGGACACGTTTGTGCAATTTTTATATCCTGCCTTTGGCTTAAATTGGTTGCAAGGCGAAAATGGTCCTTTGGGCTTGCCCGATATAAGAGCTCAAGCTGGTTTTGTTTCCGAAGATGGGCGTTATTTCAATTTGGAAGGTTCTGGCACTGAAAATGTACGTATTTTTATTAAAAGGTCAAGGGTCAAAGGTTAAGTTTATTGTTTTTTACAGGCCCGCTTGTTAAGTGAAAAAGTCCAATGTTGGCATACCCGGTGTATTTTTATATCGTGTAGGCCCATTTGATTATGAACACAATGTCCAGCCACCCACTAATTTGGATGCTCTTACCGAGTCCCCACTGTACCAAACCTGTTCCGATGCCGGTCAACGTGTTTGCAGTCAACGTGCTACTTGTGTGGACAAAGAAGAGGGTTTCTGTTGTGTCTGCCAGCCAGGTTTCTATGGCAATGGTGAAGTGTGCATAAAAGATGATTTCCCCGTGCGTGTAACTGGTTCCCTAGTGGGTGAACTAAATGGTGAAATGATCCCCGAACGTTCTAAGCTCCAGTCCTATGTGGTTACAGCCGATGGCCGTAGTTATACTGCCGGTAACGCCCATCACCACGGAATTGGGTGCCAATTTAAGGTTGGCTTTACCCATAGTCTCTGCAATTGGTTGGCTATTTGCCAAGCCATTTAATAATACCCAAAATGGCTATCAACTAACAGGCGGGGAGTTTTTGCACACATCCAAACTCAGTTTTGACACGGGCGAAGTGCTGCTAATCAATCAAACCTATGAGGGTCTTAACTATTGGGATCAACTATCGGTTAAAATCGATTTACATGGCCAAGTGCCAGCCATTCATCATAACTCCAAGCTGCATATGGCCGAGTTTACCGAAGAGTATCGTTTTGTTAATCCTCATGAATTGCATACGGTGCAGGCCCATGTTTTGGAAGTGCCCGAAGAGAATCGTGTCATTAATTTCCAATTGGAGCAGAATATCTATTTTGATCGCTGTCTAACGGATCAGCAGGATTCTTTGGTGGGCTCTACGTACTATCAAAAGATCTCCAAAATTATGCTGGACTATTTCGAAAGAGATCAAGCTTTACGGACCAGTATCTTAACCGTAGCGGGGGTATCGGCCTCTTCAAATGTTTGTACTGATGGTACAGCCATTTGTGGCGAGAATATGGTGTGCATACCCTACGATGACAACTATCGTTGTGACTGTTTGCATGGCTATGCTCCCCAGGTAACGGATACTGGTGCTGAAATCTGTATGGATATCGATGAGTGTGCTTTGGGGACACATGCTTGCAGTGAGAATGCTGTGTGCACGAATAATGAAGGTGGCTTTAGTTGTGCGTGTTTTGAGGGTTTCGAGGGCAATGGTTTCAGGTGTCTGGTAAATGGCAGTGTAGCTGACAATATTGAATCCTCTACGCCCTATACTTTAGGCAGTACTGTGGCAAAGGTAGAAGACTTGCCGTTGGTTAATGAGCAACAACCCTCGGAATTACCGGAAACTGAGACACAGCCACAACCTTTTTATCCTACGCATCATGCTGACGGTTGTTATCGTTGCTCACCCAATGCCGATTGTTATGACGGGAACTGTGAGTGCCGTGAAGGCTATACGGGTGATGGTATTTATTGTGTTAGCAATTGTGGTCCCGAGGATGCGTGGGAAGAAGGCCGTTGCATTGAGCCCAGATGTAATATGTTGGGAGACTGTACTTGCGACGAGGGCTACGAACTTATGGACGACATACAAATGTGCCGCTATGTAGGCAGTTATCATTTGGGTCATAGGCCCGAAGATTTCGGTAAGTAAATGGATTGTATTCTTTGAGGTTCAATGAAAAATTTTAACTAGTCATTGGCGTTTTAGTACCCTGTGATGTGGAATTCAATTGCCATAGCAATGCCACTTGTGAGTGGTTTGATGTGGAATTAAGGCATATGTGCACGTGCAAAACCGGTTATTATGGCGATGGCTATAGTTGTGCCATCATAGATGAGTCCTGTGCTGTCAAACCTGAAATATGTGATCCACAGGCTGAGTGTAATTACAATGAAATCTTGGGCCATTCCGAGTGCCAATGCAAGCGTGGCTATGATGGTGATGGTTATCATTGTACTTTGGCACCCGAATGCACGGAGGATTTGGATTGTGGTCAAAATGCTTATTGTGATCGTGATATATGCCAGTGTCAAGAAGGTTTTGAGCGTGATATGTCCGATTTGTGTGTTGTGCCCGGAAGTTGTGGTGCCGTTTTCTGTGGACCCAATGCCTTGTGCAAGTATGATAAATTCCAGGATATTAAATATTGTGATTGTATGCTAGGCTATGAGGGTGATGCTTTGGTCGGCTGCAAAAGTAAACCCGTACCCTGTAATGTCCAATTCAATTGCGGTGTCCATGCCAGCTGTGAGCCCACAGAGTAGGTTTTGGAGTATTTTTCCTGGTTTTTAAGATTCTAAAACGTTTTTTTTTTACGTTACATAGGGACCCTGCCAATTATGAGTGCCAATGTAATGCTGGCTACAATGGTGATGGTTATGTTTGTGTGGAGGATCAGAACTGCTTGAATACCCCTCAACTGTGCGACATGAATGCTGCCTGTTTGTCCACCAATAACGGTTTAATATGCGTCTGCAACAAGGGTAAGTGGTGGCGTAGAGATTTTGAAAATAAAACGAATTTTTTTGAACTGGATTTCGAAAGATTTTATTATGAGAAGTTTTCAATATTTTGAAATATAACCTGACCTTTGACCTTAACAAAAAAAAAAATATCTCACAAACATCAGAACATTTAACGAACTGCTATTTGCTATTTATTATTGAAAGTTTATTTTCAAAAGTTCAGATTTTAAATGGGTTTTGCATGAACACTATTTCAGTAGCCAAAAAGTTACGGCGTCTAAAGTGGACCTCATTTATTATTTTTTCATCTCGTTTGACGTATCCGATATTTTTGTATCGCAACTGCAGCTGGTGCAAAAGCTATAGCCGAATATAGCCAAACCTAAGAGAATATTCATGTAGCCATTGTTGCGATCCCAGGTTAAGGGATGAGAGAAAAATTCCCTTAAACCATCCAAAGGAGTGATTGCTTGTGGTTCACCCTGGGGAATTCTATTTTGAAATGTGGAACTCACTTTCGGTGCAGCAGTGGTTGTTGTTGTATATTCAGTGGCAAAGTTGCGTGGCTTAAAAGGTTTCCTCCGTGCCTGTAATTTGGTGTACGATTTCGGTGAATTCTGGCAAACTTTCGATGATTTCAGGCCATAGCTAACGCCTGCCAGTTTACGTGACGACAGTTTTCGTATGGAGGCCGAGCAATTGCAGGGCAACAGAAACGTCAGCTTGGTACAGGGATACGTATAGAGTCCAGTGAAAACGCCTGATAAATAATTTGGGTGCAAACATGATTTTTGTTTTTTTGAAAATTTTTTTTAAAACCAAAAAATAATTTTTTGAAAATTTTGAAAGAGAAGCCGAAATATAGAATTTAGAAGACGAAAAAACCAAATAAATTGTAAATGAAATTAATTTTGATAATTAAATACCCGATTAGTCATTGTTTTCTTTTTTTTTTTTGAAATATTTTTAACATAATAAAGTTTTTTTCCTATCTCTACACAGGCTTTTATGGCAATGGTTCGGTTTGTATTGAAAGGCAACATCATGATTCTGGATTTTTGCTGGTATCCCAAGGTGTTGTCATTGTGCGTGTACCTTTGAATGGCAAAAATGTACGCCCTATATCGGTGGCCTCGATGGCCATTGGCTTGGACAAGGACTGTGTAGAGGGACGTATTTATTGGGGTGATATTTCGGCCAAGAAAATTGTCAGCGCTAAATATGATGGCACCGATATGAAGCATTTCATCACTGAAGGTAGGTGTTTATAATTAAGAAAAGGTATTTCTTTAAAAAAAAGTACCAAAATATTTTGCTTTCCAAAGTACCAAATGGTACTTAAAAAAATACTTCACTTACAGCCAAAATAAATACTTTACAAGAGTACCTAAAACATTAAAAAATACTATTAAAAGAAATAAACAAGTCAGAAAAAACTGGTACTTTTTTTTATTATTTTATTATGGTACAAAGAAAAAAACATACCTTTGAAATATTACTTATTAAAGTACCACAAAATGATACTTAAAAAGTACCAGAAAATTTTATTTAAGTACTAACAAGAGTACCTAAAACAACAATCACAAAAATACACCTAAAAAATAATAAAACAGTTCAAAAAAAAAACTGGTACTTTTCTAATCATTTTATTATGGTATAAAGAAAAAAAGTACCTTTGAACTGTTGATAATAAGAAATGCTTCCAAAATAAAAACCCAAAAAATTTTCCAATTCATTCCAATTCATTCATTTTTCCAATTCATTCATTTTATACCTGAAGCTTCAGTCAAAAAAACGGCCTTAAAGGCCATAAGAAAGTACTTTTTTACACGTTAATTTTACAGGGAAAAAATGAAAAAATTTTTTTAGTCTAAATAAAGTACTTATGTACCGGCCAATCAGCAAAAATGCTTTTTAAAATAAGAGAATCGCTTATTAAAAGTATCTCTTAAAAAAAAGTACCTTTTGTCAAGTAAAAAGTTTATAAGGTGACTACAAAGTGACTACAAGTGCCTTGAGGTCAAAACCCTTCTAGGACGGCAATTGATTATAGGGCCCCATCTAAGTATTTAAACACGGAAGCCAGTTTCTATTCAAAATTGAATGTAAATCGATGGCTAGAAGTTAGATAGAACTGGTACTAATCTAATCTAAGGTACGAAAAAGTCACTTCTTCTTCAGTAATGCGCAAGAAAGGTACTTTTACGAAGATGTTGCTTTTTCTTTAGTAATACCCAAGTAAGGTACTTTTTCATTGTTACATACATACATAATTGGTGATTACAATCTTTCAGTCAGGATTCTCAAAAATCTGTCGTTCGGAATCGACTTTAAACTTTAGGTCCCGCCACTCATGTATAAAATTAACGAACACAACATAAGTGGTGTGAGAAGCTAGGTCGTAATCCTGACTGAAGGGTTGTAATTGCCAATTATGTATGTATGTATGAGGCGGGACCTACAGTTTAAAGTCGATTCTGAATCATACATTTTTGAGAAGCTTTTCATAGCAATTTTATTTAGTCTCAGAGTTTTTGCCAGAAATCTACTGAGAGGAAGTGGCCGAAGAAATATTATTTGTTTTCGTTTTGATGTCTGACCTGGGGTTTGAACTCGGGCCTTGAGTTTAATAAGCCAACACATTACCTACTAGACTATGGCGACTGTTGCTCTGTTTAACTCTTTAAATTCACAAAGTAATAAAAATAAAGGTTCTTTCTTACAATAAATAACTGAAGGGATGCTTTTAGACTTTGTTTAGGTACTAAAAAATCTATTTTACCTTAAATTTGGTACAAAAATGTCGTCAAAATAGTACTTTTATAGTAACGAATGAAATTGCACCTTTTTTCTGGGTCTAACATAAGAAATTATATTTCTAAGACACTTTATAATTTATCTAAGGTGTTGGTACTATTTTGTAGGTACTTTTTTGTTTATTATATTATTTCTGGTACTTTTCTTGTAATACAGGGAAAAAAACAGAAATTAAAGGCTGCTTCACTTTTTAATAAAAATATGAAATTTCATTTTAGTTTTTTGGTACCAACTTTTAGTACTAATTTTTTGGTACTTTTTCTTAAAAAAAATTTAAAATTTTTTTATTTTTCCTTACAGATATTGAATCTCCCGAGGGCATTGCTATTGATTGTATTTCCCGTCGTATATACTGGACAGATTCGGTTAAGGATACCATTGAAGTGGCCAGCTTAGAAGATCCCACACTAAGGGCTGTCATTATTAATAAGAATTTGGTTAATCCCCGCGGTATAGCTGTTGATCCCTATAGAGAGTAGGTTTTTTCTCTTTTAGCTTTCCAAAGAAGTCTTTTTATAATTTTTTTTTATTGGATTTTAGAAAACTGTATTGGTCTGACTGGAATCGTGAGGCACCCAAAATCGAAGTATCCGATTTGGATGGTACTGGACGTGAAATATTACTGGGCCAAGACAGTGTTACTTTGCCCAATTCATTGGTTGTGTTGGAAAACTCTGGTGAACTGTGTTATGCTGATGCTGGTACCAAAAAGGTGGAGTGCATTGATGCCTACTCCAAACAAATACGCACCATATCCAATGAGTTGACTTATCCCTTCGGTTTGGTCTTTACCCATGATCAGTTTTATTGGACCGATTGGTCTACGTAAGTTGCTAAGCTTTTCTTTTAAACGAGAAAAAAAAACGCTCAATTGTTTGTTTTCTTTTCATCTCGAATTACAGTAAAAAACTTGAAAGTGTTGACACTTTGGGCAAACGCCAGAAGAGCATGCAGATACCATTCTTTGGCAGTCACAAAATGTATGCCATGACTGCCATAGAGGATCATTGCCCTCAAATGAATAGTCCTTGTCCAGATTAATAATGGCGGCTGTTCTGATGGCCGTTTATGTTTGGTTAATCGTAAAGCACCGTCGGGTAAAAGCTGTAAATGTACTGGTCCTTTCGAAACTATGTTCTGTACCAAATCCTTTCACTTTGTAACTTAACCGCTCTCTAAGTAAGTCTTTAAGAGAGCATACATCAGAGAGTGTGTAATGCATTAATAACATTTATTTTTAATATATTTTTTTATAAATTATTTTTTTTGTTAAATAAAGTAATAATTTTTTGTATGTCTCCTTCCCTCAACACTCCCGTCCTCAACACACCTTTCACTATTTATATTTGTATTTGTATGTGTGCCTAAAATTATACTCATCACTGTAGGCATTTAATTTTAATCAAATTTATGCTGACAACAACATCACATTTTTTTTACTATAAAATAAAATTAAATTATTTAAATTAAAATTAAAAATGTTGTCTTTTTTTTGTTTCCATATTAATAATTAAGCCGACGGGTCGAGGGTCGAATTTTAATAAAAAAAATTAATCGGTTTGGTAAAATATTGTTACGAAGAAACAAACAAAAATAAGTTACAAATATGTTTACAAATTATCATACTGCTTCAGATAACAACAAACACCAGCATAAAAAATGGTAAACATGTAAACAAAAATACATCAACAAACACCAGCATAAAACAATGATAAACAAGTAAACAAATGTATACCAACACTACTACAATATAAACGTAAAAAAGATGTTTACATTTTTTTTCAAGAACATTCATCAAACTGTTTATTTTGCCATATAAAAAGCAAGACAAAACAGGTGACTGAGTTAGTGAAGTTCAGTCAGTCTTGCTGGAAGAGAGCAATCGTGGTTTGAAGATTTGTTGAATAATTGTCTTGTAATTGTTATAGAGATGATGTTCCGAACCCGATCAATGATCACGGCGTGGAGATTCCACCGCCTAGCTATGAAAAGGTCAAAATCGCGATTACGCGTCTTAAAAACAATAAAGCTGCAGGTCCTGATGGCCTCCCCGCTGAATTGTTTAGGACCGGATGTAATGAGTTGGTTGGGCGCATGCACCAGCTTATTTACAAAATTTGGCTAGAGGAAAGTATGCTCAACGATTGGAACCTCAGTATCCTCTGTCCTGTCCTGAAAAAGGGAGACCCCACAATATGCGCAAACTACCCCACAATATGCGCAACCTATCGCATATAAGGTTCTTACAGGCGTATTGTGTGAAGGACTGAAGCCATTCGTCAAAACACTGATTGGACCTTATCAGTGTGGCTTCAGACCTGGCAAAACCACCATAGACCAGATCTTTACACTGCGCAAAATCCTGGAAAATGCCCACGAAAAACAAGTCGACACACACCATCTTTTTGTCGACTATAAGGCAGGCTTCGATAGCCCCATAAGGGATCGTGTTTCTGCCGCAATGTCTGAGCTGGGTATAACTGCGAAGCTGATAAAGCTATGCAGAATGACGTTGAGCAATCCTTGCAGCTCCGTCAAGGTAGGAATGGACCTCCCCGAACCTTTTGATACCGTACGAGGTTTCAGACAAGGCGACCCCTTATCATGCGACATCTTCATCTTCGTCATTGAGAGTGTTCTGCGAAATGCAGGAGTGCATCGCAATGGCACTATCTTTCAAAAAAGTGTCCAATCCGACATGGACATCATAGGGCGTACCAAGCGAAATGTTACTGCTGCCTTTCGCGCTATTGAACGGGAGTCTAAGAAGATGGGTCTGGCAGTAAATGAGGGCAAAACAAAGTATATGTTATCGACAAGTAGAGACGTTCGGCGTATTGATTCTCAGATTACGGCCGATAACTATGCTTTTGATACAGTCAAGGAATTAATTTATTTTGTCTCCGCCGTTACCATCAAAAATGATGTTAGTTTGGAGAACAAACGCTGGATTACTCTTGCCAACAGGTGCTATTATAGTCTCAATAGGCAATTGAGTAGCAGAGAGCCTCTCTCGGCAAGACGAAACTTAATGCTCTACAAGACGCTCATCTTACCCGTGCTTCTTTATGGCGCAGAGGCATGGACCCTATTAAGAACTGATGCAGCAGCCTTGACGGGTATTCGAGAGGAAAGTCCTACTTAAGATCTTCGGTCCTGTGCGAGTTGGCGATGATTTCCGCATCCGATACTAACAGTGAGCTTTATGAGCTCCTCAACGACATGGACGTTGTACAGCGTATTAATATCCAGCGGCTGCGCTGGCTCGGCCATGTCGTTCGAATGGAGGAGGATGCTCCGGCGAAACGGGTATTTGATAGCGGGGATCTGCGGAAGTCGGCGAAGAGGATGACCTTGTATTCCGTTGGAAGGATCAAGTCGAGGAAGCCCTGTCATCGATTGGTGTGACCAACTGGCGTAGACGCGCAAGAAGCAGAGGCGCCTGGAAGGATGTGTTGCGGCAGGCCGAAATCCGTTAATCGGGTTGTTATGGCCAATTAAGTAAGTAAGTAAGTAATTGTTATTGTTTATGCAAAGGATGTAAATAGAGGAATAACAAATAAAGCAATTGTTGTTGTTTACATCAAGTTGTGAACAGTGGTACACAGAATTAGGCGAATAATAAAGAATTTGAATTAAAACTAAACACATTTTTTTTTAATTTATTTTAAATATTTTTAAAAGGTAAAAGAGTAACAATATTTTAAATAAAAACACTTTTTTATTGTTGTTATTTATTTTCATATTTATTTTATTTTATTATTATTTGGTTTTATTTATTGAACAGTTTTTTTTTTTAAATTTTATTTTCATTTTATGTCTTTCTTTTTTATACTTTTTAAACCAATTTTTAATTTGTATAACTAAGTATTGTTTTATAATCAATTACGCTTTTTAGATATCATATTTATATTTATAGTTTTACCAATTATTTTTTATTTTTTTGTTTTGTTTTTAAGAAATAATTAGTACTCTGAGCTTTGCTATAAATTATCATAAAATGTTCTTGTTGTTGTTTTTATTTTAATAATTTTTTTTATACACGTTATTTATTCAGTAGTTTTTCTCTTTCTTATATAATTTTAGCCTTTTCATATATAATTTTTAAGAATTTTATCGTTTTTTAATTTATATTTGTACACGATTTTTTTTTTAATTATATTTTATTTTTATTTTTGTAATTTGTAAAACCGATTTTATTTCAATACATATTGATTTTTGTTTTTATATTTTTGTAAACTAATTACAGGGATGTTGCAAATTGTTGTCATTATACTACACAGTGCAAAAATAAAATCTACAAAACTTGTTTTTCCTTTTATTTTCTTGTTGTTTGTTTTTATAGTATATTTATTATAATTTCGTTTTTAATATATAATTTCGTTATTGAAAGGCAAAATTTATATTTTAAATCAACAATAAGTAGATTAAGTCCTTTTTGTCTAGTAAATATTGTGCAAACCCCCGGTCAAAATATCTCCTTCAAATCGAAATATGCAACAAAAAATACGACAATTTTCTCATCAGATTTCTGGCAAAAAAAATGCCTTAAAATTTTATTAAAAATCCCTCGCTCTGAGATGACTTTTTACTATAGGTCCTGCCAATCATTTATAAAATTAACACATACAATATAATACTATGTTCAGACCTGCACTTTTATTATGTAAATCACAATAAACGCCATTATTGAGCTCAATATTTCACCTAAGGTTTTAATTAATTATTGCGCAATAAATACCCAATTGTTATAATATTGAGTAAAACTTAAAATACTGCACTATCATAAAAACGTCCAGCTAACATATTACAATTTTCCGAACACTTCCTATTGATATTTAACAACTCAAATGTTAATAGCTACAAAAAAACATAACATAACAAAAAAAAATATTGTTGAAACAACCAGCTGTTGTATTATACTATGTTCGGACATGCACTTATATTGAGAAAATTGCAATAAACGGCATTATTGATCTCAATATTTCATATAAAATTTCAATTAATTATTGGTCAATAAATTCATAAATCGCTATAATATTGATTAAAACTTCAAGTACAACACTGTCATAAGTACGTTCAGTGAGCATATTACATTTTTCCGAACACTTTCTATAGATATTTGACAACTCCAATGTAAACAATGACAGTGCCATAAGCAAAAGCTTTCTTTTCTGCTAGCTATCCAATATTATCAAATTTTAATTTTTTATCCTTCTGAGGAAAGTCACTTTCGAGTCACAAGTAGTGCCTATTAAACGCAACAATTCGGCGTTTCGGTTAATCATTAGCAATATCTTTTCTATTGTTAAATTGTTTTCCATTTTTTTTAAAACATTTTTGGCACTAATTTTCGTGATTAAATTAAAAGCAATTTTGTAGAAGCAATCAGCTGTTTTATTTACCAGCTGTCAAATAAATTTTCGTATATTATTATAAGTCTGAACGCTAAAAATATTGTTCTCAATAAACCGAATATTGATTTAATAAAAGTGCATGTCTGAACATAGTATTATTATGTCTGAACACTTAAAATATTGTGCTCAATAAACCGAATATTGACTCAATAAAAGTGCATATCTGCACATAGTATAAGTGGTGTGAAAAATATGAATTCTTGATCATATTATAATTTAAAATCTAAATTTTGCCTCTATATTCTAACTTTATTTTGTTTTTCTATTTTATTTAGGCAAATAAGGCGCTAAAAATTGGTTCATTTGGTAGGTAAAAAAAACAATGTCAGAGAAAACCTTTAAAAATAAAAAAATAATATTAAATATATGTATTCTAGATGGCAATTTATATTATAGGAATTTAGAAAATGGATTTGTTTAACCCTTTCAACACCAAAATTATTCTTTTAATACCATATAAAAATTTTTAACAGAAATTTTCAAACCAAACATCAGAAAATGAGATGAATACCTATAAACGTGGCAGAATCTTTGCCCACTAGCAGGAAGTAGTGTTAGATTTGAGAAAAAGAGGAAGTTTACACCATTGACAGATATGCTCAATTTAACCTGGAGGGGATATACAATGAATGGGAAATGACAATATTATGCGAGAGTGTGTATAATACTAGGTTCAGACATACACTTATATTGAGTAAATCGCAATGAACGGCTTTATTGACATCAAATATTCATTGACAAAAGTACGTATCACGAAAAAATCCAAAGCGAGTTTTTAATTGATTATGATTCGTAAGGTTATCTATAATATCTCTACCGGGGAGCGGGTATGTAACTGCAAGGCAACGCCACTGTCCGGTTTTAACTTGGCAAAACCCAGTGATATCCTTGCAGGTACATGCCAAGCAGCTCACAGCCTCCGTATCTTAGATCAGGCGCTGCCCGGGTACTGGTACTCAGCATCCGCTGGGTACTTGCTAATGTGAGAAGGCGAGATTGACGATTTGGCGCGACCTTGGCTATGTTTGGAAGATCGATTGTGAAGATGACACAAGTGGGATGACGTTTGTTGCATTCTGTTACCTGAGTACACCGGGTGAAAACTGGTCGAAATGGCTTTCGGGTTAATGCTGCAAATGCCTTCGTTCCGTTAAACCCTTGGCAGGGCT
The DNA here is from genome assembly GCA_014635995.1 of Sarcophaga peregrina. Taxonomy (NCBI): domain Eukaryota; kingdom Metazoa; phylum Arthropoda; class Insecta; order Diptera; family Sarcophagidae; genus Sarcophaga; species Sarcophaga peregrina. Next base: position 39,733,751 of record CM025793.1, read on the forward strand.
TCAAGTACGTTCGATTATCGTCGCCATTTAGTTGGCGATGCAGGTTTAGTTGAGATGACTCCTAATTAGTGTTCGACCTGGCTCTGAACGCAAACTCCCATAAGGATTTGCGTCAACACTCGCGAGGACCTCACTGATTACCATAGGCACCCTCGGGGTCTTTAAGGGACAACTGCATATTCGATATGAGATAGCAGCTTGAAGATGGAACCCAAACAGACAAAATGAATAAACAACGCATACTAGAAGTGGAAGAGATTATGCAAGGGGAAGTAGCTTTTATGAGCAGCCCAAGAATTCGGCGATTACCGGAGAAAAAATCCCAGGCAACGGAAAACCCTCAGAGTGCAGACGTGAGTAGTGCTGGGATTGAGAAGAGCGGCACGACACCAAAATCTGTGCAAGAGGATGCGCACTCGCGCGCATCGGGGCAAGCGCATAATGGAGCGGAGAAACCTCGTTCAGGACACAGTTCCCCTAGACAGGAGTTTATATGCAAGATGAGGAACTCAGAGGAGGAGGCGTTTACTAAGTGCCAAACTGTTATCCGCAAGATTAGGGCGGCAATGACGAAGGCTAGGAATATTAGTATGGAAGTTCAGAGAGGAGTTTCGGAATTAGAAGAGCTAATTGACGTAATGAAGAACTACAGAGAGAACTGGAAGACTGCAGAAAGGGAAAAAGAAGCGAGCAAGACCCTTGACGACGCTAAGAGTAAAAGGAACGACAGTGATGTATCCACACCTGTAAGTTCCCTCAACAAGAGAGGCGCCTCAAGCCCGGCGGAGGGCCGCCCAGAAAAGAGCCCGAAAGGAAAACCAACGGAGACCACGACACAGCTCAAGGAAACATTAGTGGATGGAGAATGGAGTACAAAAAGAGCAAGAAATCGGCAAGGAAAGAGAAAAAGGAGCGACAGAAAACTGTAAAGAATTGTCCAGTATCATATAAAGTATTTATTATTTTATAAAGTTTTTTGCTTCACTTGTAAAATTAGAAAAAGTGATGTTACGTACTTTTAGATTTTCGACGATGCTATGTTTATTTATTATTGCTCAATAAATTCATAAATTGTTATAATATTGATTAAAACTTGAAATACAGCACTGTCATAAGTACATTCAGTGACACTGAGCTCTATTTTGATATTTGGCAACTAAAAAAAAAAAAAAAACAAAAATAATGTTGTTGAAACAACCAGCTGTGAAATGAATATTGAATAAATAGCTAAACTGCATATATTGTTATGTCTAAACACTTAAAATAATCAATAACCAAATATTGACTCAATAAAAGTGCATGTATGAACATAGTATAATGGTCTAGGCAATATGAAGCAAAAAGGAAGTGAAAAAGAAGTCAACCTCCATTGAATTCTAGGCCACCTGAGAGTTCACGGCAGTGGCTGGCAGATAAACAGATAGGTTTACCAGCTGCTGGTAAGGCCTAGATCATTTTGTAGAAAGGAAAGAGAAATTTGGAAGGGAATACTCCGCGCAAAGTTAAATACAGAAAGGCGAAGAGCTTTAGTTAGAAGCAATTTATACTTTTACTGGGTAATTGCAATGTTTTCGGTATCACATAGGTTTAGTACTATTTCATGAAGGCTGGGCGAGGGGGGTGGGTGTGTTTGTGTGCACGGCTGTGTTTATACTGACACCCTGAAGATGGAGATACTTTGAAGAAATCTAATGCAAGCAATAGAAGTAATGGTCCTCTATCATTTTAAGCTCTTCGATGATATTAATTCATATTCCGATTTTCTTTTAGCAGGAATTGTCTGCATGTGATTTGGTATCGAAAGAGTTAAATTAATCGAAAATATTTTTATCGCCTTATACGATTATTGTTCATTGATAGGATGACATTTTTGGAGCAATTAAAAAAAATTAAAAGCAAAAAAATTAAAAAAAAATTTTTTTTTTAAATTAAAAAAATTAAAAAATTTTTTTTTTTTTAAATAAAAAAATTAAAAAAAATTTTTTTAAATTTGAAAAATGAAAAGAATTTTTTTAAAAAAAATTTTTTTAAATTAAAAAATTAAAAGAAAATTTTTTTTTTAAATTAAAAAAATATAAAATTTTTTTTTTTTTTTAATTAAAAAAAATTTTTTTTTTAAATTAAAAAAATTAAAAATTTTTTTTTTTTTAAATTAAAAACATTTTTTTTTTAAATAAAATATCCATTTTTCTTGTTAGTTTTATTTGTTGTGTTTTTGTTATAAATTTTTTTTTATATTTTGTTAATAATTTGTAAAGCATTTATTGTTTACCAAAGCGTTTGTTTCTCTTTTTTTTTTAAATCTTATAATTATTTTATTTAATATTTGTTTTTTTTTTTGTAATTAAAATCATTTAAAGTATACAAAATAATAAATGTAAACTATTAGACAGACATTCTTTTTATTTACAATGATTTTCATTTTTTATTTTTCTTTTTAACTAAAGCTTGCCTAGAAAAATTCAGACTTTGTATAGCAAAAAAAAAATTCTTTGAAATTTTTAAGGCTTAAGCTGGAGTTTTAATAAAAATTATAAAATAAATACATTTTTTTATTAATAATTATTTATTTTTTATTTTAACAAAAATACGGTTTACTTTTTAAAATCTATTTTAATTGTTTTTAATTTTATTTTTTATGTTAATTTTCTACTTTTTAATTTAATTTTATTAAATTTATATTCAACGTTTTTGGTTTTTATATTTATTTTTTAAATAATGTTTTTTTATTTTTATTTTTTATTATTTATTTTTGTTTAACTACATATTTTTTGTTCCCAAAACACACCTTGTTTCATTACTTGTTGTCGCAGTATTTTTTTTTATACTGGTTTTCAGTTATTTTTTTTGTTTTAATTTTGTTTTTCCTTTTATAATTTTGTTTTTAATGAAATTGACATGTTAAATATTTTAAATAAAAATATTATAATTTTTGTTTTTTTTCAAAGCTTAAAACATATACAAACATTCAAACAATAAATTAAAAAATCTTTTAAATGATTATTCAATAATATTTCAGGGTTAGAGTTTGTATAAACACAGTTTGCTCGTGAGCTAAATTAAGAAAAGAAGAAAAAATAAACTCGCAGGGCGAGTTTTATATTTTTTTTTATCTAAATTAACTCATTTCGTTATAAAGCTCTACAAAATATTGGCATAAATCAATATTAATTTTGCAAAACCAAGCACAGAGCATAAATAAAATATATAACTCACCTTGCGAGTTAAATTTATAATAAAACTCACGTAAAACGAAAAAAAAAAAAATAAAATAAAACTCGCTCGTGAGTTTTTCAATTTTCTAATTAAACTAACTCATTTCATTATAAAGTTCAACAAAATTTATTTTAAAAAGCTGTACATAAAACACAGGAAATTAAAATATAAAACTCACCAAGGAGTTAAATTTAAAATAAAATTCACTTCGGAGTTTTTTTTTAAGTTTCTACAAGCAAAGTTCCTTTATTATGGTTTGCTATTATATTTCGATAAAATTAATATAACATACCTTTGAAGAGCTAAGTATTCGAGTTATTCTAGCGACCTTTATTTAAACAAAAAAAAAATTGCTCTCGATCTATACTTAAAATAAAACTCTTTTGCGAGTTTTTGATTTTTCTACGTAAACTGAATTATTTTGTCGTACGTTTCTATAAAATCTTAGCGAAATGAATATTTTTTTTTAAAATACAGTGAATATCCACAAAAGTTAACACTCTAGAAACATGAACTCGTTTGTACATTCACTATTCTAAAACGTGGACAAAAGTAGAAACCTTTCTTTTTCTTTATTCTTTTATTTACATTCACTCCTATCATGTATAAAAACTTTCGGAATCCCTGCATTAAACTCATCACCTATATATTTTGCCTTAGTTTACAAAGTCAAAAACATTATTTTGTAAAAATTAGTTAACGAGCGCCCTGGTAGTCTATTGGGTAGTGTGCTATACTATTAGCGTGAGGGTCGTGGGTTCGATTCCCTCTAAAGACTCTGGTCTGTGACACCGAAGTTACTCAGCTCGTATATAATTAGAATATAATTTGTAATTGTACTGTAATTAATAAATAAATAAATAGTTAACGTTTCTGTGAGTTCACTGTAAATGTTTTTTATCGAATTAAAATATAAAACTCGCAATCAAACTAAGTTGAAATTTAACTCACTCGAAAGTTTTTATGGAAACTAAGTTAGTTCGTTATAATCTTTTATAAAATCTTCTAAAAATTAACATTTCCTTTGCACACAAGTTAATTGAAATATAAAACTCACTCGCGAGTTTTTTACATTTCGATACCACATGAGTTTTTATGAAATATTGGCAAAGTATTAATCTTTTGAAAGCTAAGTTATAAATTTTGAAAATTTTGAAAAGATTTTAAGGAAAATAAAATTTTAAAGTAAAAAATAAAACTCACAAATAATATGTTTTTGAAAAAAAAAAACTCTTCAAGTTTGTTTTGCGATACACACAAAATTATTTGTTATCTTTATATTAAAAAAAAATTGTGATTTGAATTTCGAAATAAAACCCGGGAGCTATTTTTATTGATATGCACAATATTAAACTTTAAAGCAAAAAAATATCTTTAATAATTAAACTCACGAGCTTTTTTTGAAATAAAACTCGCGAGGTTTTAAACAGTTGGAATTTCTTTTAAAACATTTCTTTTCTTTAATAATTAAACTCACGAGCTTTTTTTGAAATAAAACTCGCGAGGTTTTAAACAGTTGGAATTTCTTTTCTTTAATAATTAAACTCACGAGCTTTTTTTGAAATAAAACTCGCGAGGTTTTAAACAGTTGGAATTTCTTTTCAAACAATTCTTTTCTTTAATAATTAAACTCACGAGCTTTTTTTGAAATAAAACTCGCGAGGTATTAAACAGTTGGATTTCTTTTCTTTAATAATTAAACTCACGAGCTTTTTTTGAAATAAAACTCGCGAGGTTTTAAACAGTTGGAATTTCTTTTCAAACATTTCTTTTCTTTAATAATTAAACTCACGAGCTTTTTTTGAAATAAAACTCGCGAGGTATTAAACAGTGGGAATTTCTTTTCTTTAATAATTAAACTCACGAGCTTTTTTTTGAAATAAAACTCGCGAGGTGTTAAACAATTGGAATTTCTTTTCAAACATTTTATTTTTAGGCCATATTTGAAATTAATTCGTTAACTATTCAAATTAAATTTATATTTCAAATATATTTCATCTGAATTGATTTTTGATTTAAATCACTTGAGTAAAAATGTTTTAAAATAATTTTTTTTTCAAAAATATAAAACTCTTGAAATAAATTCGATTTAAAACTCGCAAGCGATTTTTTGTAGTGATTTACTCAAAATTAAACTTTAAAATTCGTATTTCTTTTAAATAACTGAACTCTTAAATTAAGTTTAAATTTAAACTTTCGAGTTTCGAAAAGGAATCGGAATGAATAAACTTTAAAATAAAACTCTTTTTGAGAAAGTCAGGCTCCCAATAGATATTTTTTAAAAAATAAAACTCATAACTTAAGTTCAGGAACTAAACTCCTAAATTTATAAAACAAACTAATTTTTTTAACGTTACATACATAATTAGCCATTACAACCCTTCAGTCAGGGTTACGACCTAGCTTCTCACACCACTTATGTTATGTGCGTTAATTTTATACACGAGTGGCGGGACCTACAGTTTAAAGTCGACTCCGAACGACAGATTTTTGAGAAGCTTTTCATGGCAATTTTTACTCTCAGAGTCTTTGCCAGAAATCTGCTGAGAGGAAGTCGCCGAAGAAATATTTTTCGTTTTGATGTCTGACCTGGGATTCGAACCCGGGCCTTTTGTCTAATAAGCCAACACACTACCCACTAGACCACGGCGACTTTTTTTAAAGTTAATTTAAAGTTATTTCAGTAGACTTGTGTTTTAAAACGAAAATTTCTTTAATAAATACAACTTGTGATTTGAATTTTTAAAATAAAACTCATGAGTTTTTAAATCATTTAAGCACAATTATTTTCATAACACTGTATAACTCAAAATCAAAATTCCTAGTTTAAATTTAATTTTAAAAACTCTTCAAGTTTTTAAATGATTTACGTTAAAATAAATTTTAAAGTTTGAATATCTTTAAAATAATTTAACACACGAGTTAAATTTGAAATAAAACTCGCTCTCATTTTTCAAATAAAAATTCCTGTTAAATAGTGCCAAACTTTAGTTTAGTTTGGAATAAATCTACTCGGGCTTAAAAGGATTTAAAAAAAATTAGATTTTAAAGTAAAAATAAAGCTTTTGAGTTATAATTGAAATAAAACTCTCAAGTATTTAAACAAAATTTAATTCTCCACTAAGCTCACGAGCTAAATGCAAATAAATCGTAAGAGTTTTTGAACGATTTTTGAAATAAACTCGCCTGTTTACTGTAAAAAAAATCTAATGAATAAGGAAATAATAATAAAACAGATAAAATAATTTTATTTTTTCAACTTTATTAAACAAAACAAAAAAAAAAAAGAAAAAACAACAATTTTTAAGACAATTTCGAATATTAAAACTTAATGTATAAAGACTCTAGACTTTTTTCTTAATTTTTTTTTTAATTTGTTTTTCACTTAAACTCTATTGAAAATTAATTAACAAGACCATATAATACATCAGAATAATTGAAACATAAAGAGTTTTTGTTTTTGTTTTTTTCTATAATTTAATTTACAAGTCGTTGATTTTGAATTAATTTGTCTGGGGTTTTATTTTTATTTTATTTTTTTTTTAATTTTTCTACTACTTCATTAAAGTAGCAGGAGTTTATATTCCATTTTTATTAGCGTTTGGCGTCATATTAAATCCATTTATTTTTCTTCGATATTGATGAGCGGAGTCTACGACCCCACATAAGGTTGTATCATACAATTGTGCCTTGGAGATGTTGTGGCGAAGGCAGCTGGGATTGGGAACCACTGCCACCTTGCTGATTCTGATCCGTGGGTAATTGTAATGGTGAATTTGCATTTGGCGAAGGCGACAAGTCTACATTGTTTATATTCAATGAAGAACCGCCGCCCAAAGTTGAGGGATTAATGCCACCACTTTGGCCGCTAGGCACTACACAAGGTACACCCAAAATGGGTGTAGGTTCTTCGGGTGGTGTGACCTGTAATGATATACGATTCTTTGCAAGATTAGGCAATGTCTGCTTAAACTAATTTCGTTGTTAGCATATTATGGTTTTTAAAAAATCAACACTACTTTGTAAGTGAGTGAGTGAGTGAGTGAGTGAGTGATTAAGTGAGCGATTGATTGATTGCGAGAGAGTGTTAGAAATGTAAGTGGATGCGAAGGTTTTGAGACTAACCTCTAAGCCTATGCTACCATTGAGAGCGATTTTAATGGGATTAGTATGATTAGTGGCCTGCATTAAAGTGGTAAAATGACTGATGCCTATTTCCTCCAGTGACGATTTTCGTCTACCCGTATTAACACCCACATTTGGCAAACCCTGTCGCAACGATGATGATCTTCTCAATAATATATCATTATCAATCTAAAAGAAATATACACAATATATATGGGAAACCAAATAGTTTTTTTTTAAATTTAAAAAAAAAATTCAAAATTTTTGGTTTTTCTTTTTAACACTTAAAATACAATACAAGCTTAAATAGAAAAAAAGGAAAAAAAATAAATAAATACAATAATATGTAATTATTTAATCAATTTGATTAATTAATTAATTAACAAATATTTGAATAACAATAATAATAATTGAAAAAAAGGCTGCTTGCTCCTTTGATTTAATGATGCATCCACAGTCTCTTGCCTTAGCAGCAGGATAGCAACTGACTTCATCGTAGGAGAGTTCATTGGTTTTATAGACATACACACACACACAGACATACATAAGTTATAAACATTTGGTGTCGCACATTTAAAACGGTAGTTGAGTTACACTCGTTTTAAGTAATTCAGTAGTAGTAGTGGTGGTAGTGGTGGTGGTGATGGTCATTTACTAGCACTTGCGTTAGCAGTGATGTTACATTCTCTTGGTGGTGGTATTGGTAGTGGTGATGGTGATGTTGCAATTACGAGTGGCTTTTTTTGATTATTTTTTTTTTGTTTTTGTTTTTGGTTTACAAAGTTACTCAAACTAAAATATCGTTGTTATGTTTTGATCTCAAGGGGATTTACTTGTTTTTTTTTTGGTTTGTCAAAAACAATATAAACAAATACAGTTGTAAATACAGTTTTAAGAGGTACATATTGCATTTATAAAGGGTTAAGCCAATTTTTGGTGTGTAAAAAAAAGACACATAAATAGTAGATACAGGGTTAGACACTAAAAGTTGGGAAATTACAACACAAAGTCAAAATGTGCTTCACTTTAAAGTAAATTGGGAATTTAATTTCCAAAAAAAAAAAAACAAAATGGAGGGAAATACAAAGTGAAATAGAGACAGGGGGTAAGTGAGTGAAAGTGATATACTTAGAGAGTGAGTGTAGGTACATAGGTTGGTGGAAAAGTAAGTCAAGGATGGGAGTCTTTTTAAATACAGCTTTTTAGGCATATAATGAGTATAAAATGGCATAAAGTATAGCAAAAAATATGTGTAAATTAGTTTAAATAAAGTAAATAATTATATACACTGAGCGCCATAAGTGAGTCAACACCCACTATAATTTTAAATTGTTTATTATAAAAAATATACTTGTAGCATGACAATAATTTTGGTTTTTGCTTTTTTTTTAACATTTTATAAGTTTTGGAAATTTATACGATTATTCTCATTTACTTTTCTCGCTATCCTAAGAAAATGAATTATTTCATTGGTGTTTACTTACTTTTGGCGCTCAGTGTATATGTGAACAGTATTTAAAAATACAAACAATTTCTAGTTAAAAGAAAAATTTAAAAAATCAAATAACCATACAAGCTATTTAGCGATTGCAAAGCATTTACGTAAGATGAAAAAATTAAATTGAAATAGAAATTGTCCGTTAAGACCCTATTATTAAGCCTTATAAATCCATTTATTTAAATTTTTTTTATAAAAACTGTTTTGTTTAAATCAAAATTTTTTAATTAGAGGCCTATTTCGGAGTTATAAGGCTTAAAACAGTTATTATAGCTTAACTATGATATAAAAATTGTTTAAAAAATATATTTTTTAAGTTAATTACAGGCCTAATTAAAAGCTTTAAGCCTTGAAACATGCGTCATTAAAAATAAAATCAAACAAAATAAATTTTTAGATGAAAATTAAAAGTTTTTTAAAAATATTTTTAATTTTCTAAATTATAGGCCAGTGGAGTATTTTATTTCGTATTTAAATTCTCTTCATATAAAGGCCTCTTTCGAAGCTTAAAAAAAATGTATACAGTGTTGGCAGAAATAATATGGAAAATCATTCATTAAGTTATCGAATCTAGAAAATATGATAAGAGTCTGTATTAATTTTTGTAAAACACATTGCTACCCATTGTAATACGACACAAAATGATGTCACAGAACTAACGTGCAAGTCAAAATCAATCGGTTTCGAAAACAAGAATTATAGTTTAGTTTAGTTTGGAAAGTTAACCTAACAGTGATCGAATTGTTGTTAAATAATGGTTTCTCTTAGTACAGGCGCCTTCAAAATACATATCGACGCCTCCATTCTATAACGTTCTAAATACTGTCAAAATTTGGTTAAGATGCGTCGATCCGTTCCGAAGTTATAGGGAAAAACCTACTTAGAATACACATATAGTCGTATATCGCGTGAAAACTTTGAGAGCTCATAACTCAAAATACACTTTTTCGACTTAGAATGTTATAGAACGAAGGCGTCGATATGCTCCTGTTTAATGGTAACCAAGTCAAGCTGGATTTGCATTCCATAGAGTCTGCTCTAGAAAATTCTAGAAAATTATCAAAACAGTCCTTCTAGAGAAGGACAGGTCGAAATCCTGACTAAAGGGTTGTAATGGCCAATTATGTATGTATGTCCTTCTAGATATTCCTGCATCCAAGAATCCATATACGATTGTCAATATCGAATTCACATACGTATGTCAAGAAAATGGCGACAGATGGCAACCAATTTAGATTTAAACATGACACTCGATAGCCGCTTGGCTATTAGTAGTACTCAGTATTAATTCATTTGAAGTTGAAAATATAATTTCAGATTAAGTTTTCCACAGCCTATTTCAAATTTAGAATCATTTGCGTAGATTTCTACTCAATCCATGGAGATGCACGGTCTTCGCATCTGGTCTTCCTTTTCTTCATTGTTCCTTCTATGCATTGCCTAACTGCTCAACTACAGTAAGTGTTGTGACTATTATGTGTTGATGATGACGCCAAAGCTCATGTTGGTCCAATTGCATGGATTCAAGAAATACAGTAAGACCCCGCTTAACGCTGGCCCGCTTAACACTGTTTCAGTATTACTGGGTTGCAAATGAAACGGCCATGCAGTAACCAAAAGCGGTGCACTATATATCGGCGGTGTATACTATGAAGTCGCCGGGGTCTAGTAGGTAGTGTATTGACTTATTAGACGAAAGGCCCGGGTTCGTATCCTAGGTCAGACATCAAAACGAAAAATATTTCTTCGGCGCCTTCCTCTCAGCAGATTTCTGGCAAAGATTCTGAGAGTAAAAATTGTCATGAAAAGCTTCTCAAAAATCTGTCGTTCGGAGTCGACTTTAAACTGTAGGTCCCGCCACTTATGTATAAAATTAACGCACACAACATAAGTGATGTGAGAAGCTAGGTCGTAATCCTGACTGAAGGGTTGTAATGGCCAATTACGTATGTATGTGTATACTATGCATCCTTTTCAACGCTCTTTTGTTAGTTTGTTCAGAAAAAGGATTCGAATTGTATATTCCGAAGTTGCAATCACGGTAGGAACGCATCTTTCCTGCGTCACTGTTGATTTATTAGTTGTCATTAACGTTACTAGTTGTATGTATCTTTAAGTAGCCCCGTTTAACGCTGTTTCGTTTAGCGCTGGAACTTATTGGAACGTATCCCCCACTCTAAGCTACTTTACAAAGGAATATCGTTTCCTCTCCCGATATGTAAATATCCAGAATAGCATGATCTTTTCATGAAATAAAGCGGAAATCGGTCTTGTTGTGTAGCCTGGACTAGTTGAAACTTCATATAGCTCGAAATTAAAGTTCATGTAGAGTTCGAAAAAATAGGCTTCACCTCTAGACCACAATGCTCAGCAAACTGTCAGTTTTCCTATATGAAATGTATTTTCCATAATCAGTTTTGGGTTCTTCTTGTTCCATATCCTGCAAATTTGTTTGCTGACATAATTACTGCTTGAAGTCCCGGTTAGCCAAACGTCCACGAAAAGTACGTTCATTTTTAGCATATAAAGCGCAATGTAAATGCTTACATACATACATAATTGGCCATTACAACCCTTAAATGCTTACAAAAATTATATTACGCTTCGGCAATCGCTCTCTTCGCTTTTTGTATTCTTAAAACGAATTAACGTTCCGTGCACTTTTGGCTAATCGAGGCTTAAGAGATGCGTTTCGTTGTTGGACAAAATTTTCCATCAGTCAATGAGCCCATTTACGGCGTTCTGAAAGATTAATTCTATTTGAATTGTTGCATGCAAAATACATTACATTTTGCATACATTGTAATGATGCACAGGTGTTTTGTATTTTAAAACGAACTTACATTCCGTGGACGTTTGGCTAATCGAGGCTTAAGAGATGAGTTTCGTTGCTTAGCAAAATTTTTGTTAAAGAAATCAACATAAATGGTCTGTCCTTTCATTATTATTTTTGCGTGACGATACACAGGCCTCAAGTATTTTAAAAACGAATGTACGTTTCGTGAACGTTTGGCTAATCGGGTCTGAAGAAATGAGCTTCGTTGCAGATAAATATTATGTTCCTAAAATCAAGCAAAACAGTCTGTTCTTCCATTGCTCAATGAGCGCATTTTACGTAATTCTAGCATGAGGAGCGCATTATTTTACATTGCGATGATGCACAGGCCTAATGCTTTTAACCTTTTCAAAATTTTTTTTATAATCTTGGGTATACCCAGCACAGCAGGTTGATTGTGATGGGCATACATACATAATTTGTCATTACAGGACCAAGTATGTCGTTTGCATTAATTTTATACTTGAATGGCAGAACCTACAGTTTAAAGTCGATTCTGAATGACAGGTTTTTCAGAAACTTTCGTAAGAGTTATGTAATGACCATTACTTCCCCGTAATGCTTGAAAAGTGGCCGCGATTTAATTACCACCCATCAGTGTTGATAGTACAAGTAGATGGGGGAGGTTCCGCTAAATAAATTACACTTCGCATAGAAGATATTTAGCAGTTGGCAGACTTACTAGATCAGCAATTGAAGGCATTAAATGATTGTGGTGTGTGCCTATTATTTCTTCCAACACTGTAGATTCTTCTCACGAAATTGAATTGAATTTTGTATTAGAAAATGAAAAATTTACTGCAAAAAAAGCTGTTGCTTTACATAATAAGAAAAAAATAATGAATAAATTTAAATTTATTGTGTTAATTAAATTAATAACAAAGCGTTTACAGTGAGAAAAATTTTGTTTTCAACATAAGTTACGGGATAGTTAGACAACAGAAACTTAAGTTAACAAAACAACACAAACGTAACGTAACGTAACGTAACGTAACGAAACGGAAGGATAATTTTTGGTCTTTTGTTGTTAAACGTTTAAAAAAGAAAAAGTAAATAGGAATTTGTGAAAATAATAATGAAAAATGAAAAAAAGTTTGAAGTATAGCCAACCCGTAATGAATTACTCCGACCGCGCTGCGAGCCAACAACCGTAGGACTGTCGGGTAGAGAAAGAGAATTGGATTTAATTTGTTGTATTGGCGGTGTGCAGCGTGGCGAAGCATACCCAGCCAATGTTTGTACACTCTGCATTTGCATGGGATTCAAACCCATGCCCGAACCCCGCCTCGAGCCGGCACCGGCATTGGCATTCACACCTACGGAGCCTACTTGGGGGCCACAGGCAGCACCCAAATTAATGTTGGAGCAAAATGATATGTTCGATTTGCGTCTGGAATTATGACGTTCAAAGGTCTTCTGTGCTGAGAACGGTGAAGGACGTACTAAATAACTGAAAATAAAGAAGAAGAAGAATAAATGCAAGGAGTTGTTGGTTTTGTGGCTGATGCTTGATACTCACATCAAATCGCCTTCTTCTAGTTTAAGATCACAGCTTGGATTGATTATCACATACGATAAATGGTTGCGTTTTTCGCTGACATCATCATAATCAATGGTGGGTAAATTAAGCGACTCCATGCGACTACGTACCAGATTCGCTATTTCGGCCCGCTCGATTTGTTGGGCATGATTATCGCGTGCCTCATCGGCCAAATTGATCGAATACTGAAAAAACATAGACGACTGTTGTACAATTAGTTTCCCTTAATCCTCCTTAAGGTTTAAAGGATTTTACAAAATATTTCGAAAGATTTTTAAAAATTTTCCTTATTAAATGATAGGCCCAGGATAGGCCTGTTAAAAGCATTAAAATTTTTTTTTTTTTTGTTGAAAATGTTTTGTATGTTTTTTTTTAAATAATTTTTCTAAAGCATTCCTAATTTTGTTAATTTTTTTTTTTTTAAAAAGCAATTTGTTTTGTAAATTCTAATTTTAAAATAGAGTTCATGTTATAATAGAGCAGACAGAACGAATGAAACAAAAAAAAAATGAAGAATATTAATTGACATGCTTCATCTACGTTTTCTAAGACCATTTGCTGGTTCCACAATGCATTACAAAACAAGTCAAGTCAATTCATTCCCATACAGTTTCTCTTGGAAGTTTTTGTTTTTTATTTTAAGGTTAGAAGTTCAAGTCCCCAAATGAGTTTCAATCATCATATGGAACGTGTACCTACCTTTGCAATACTTCACATTACATTATACATATACCAAGCGAGACGTTAAAGATCTTTATATTTAAGAAATGTTAGTAAATTATTTACATCATCATGCCTAATTAAAGTTTAAAAATAAAAAAAAATTTTGTTTCTTAAAAAATTTTTTTTTTTTAAATAGGGGCCTATCACAAAAAAAATTATCCCTTTGCCTTGGATGGCATGTTCTATGCAAGCTAAATGTTTTTTAATTAAAATATTAAATTAAAAAAAAAATTCTTAACAAAATATTAAAAGAGGGCCTATTAACGAAGCTATACTATTGAGGTATTGGAAACCACCTTTAAGGATAATATTCGAATCTTGAGTGAGATAATATTATAGAAAACGGTAGGAAAGTATCTGTGCCTTATACTGGACAACAAACTGATATTGAAGGGTTCATTCACGGTCAAACATTTTAAAATAATTTGCAGTAGTAAAATAGGGGCCTATCACAAAAAAAAAAAAATATTCCTTTGCCTTGGATGGCATGTATTACGCAAGCCAAATGCTTTTTAATTAAAATTTTAAATAAAAAAAATTTGAAAATATTAAAACAGGGCCTATTTACTAAGCTATACTATTGAGGTAACGATAAGAAGCTAACTTCCTAAATGGAAGAATATTCGTATCTTAAATGAGATAATATTATAGAAAACGGTAGGAAAGTATCTGTCACTGCATAACAAAGCGATATTGAAGGGTTCATTCACGGCCAAACATTTTAAAATAATCTGCAGAAGGCTTACGGGAAAATGTTGAAGGTGAAATCTAGGAATTATGTATACCGGGGAGATCAGGCCCGTTATGACTTATAGAACCAATGCTTCAGCAGACAGAACGAATATGAAAACCACTTCAAAAGAAGATGGATAAGGAGATTAGCACGTGTTGGCATAAGTGGGGCAATGACAATCTATCCTTCGGCGACGTTTGAGGTTAGGCGGGATTTAAGCCCGTTGTTTATGGTACAGACATACATACATAATTGGCCATTACAACCCTTCAGTCAGGATTACGACCTAGCTTCTCACACCACTTATGTTGTGTGCGTTAATTTTATACATAAATGGCGGGACCTACAGTTTAAAGTCGACTCCGAACGACAGATTTTTGAGAAGCTTTTCATAGCAATTTTTACTCTCAGAATCTTTGCCAAAAATCTGCTAAGAGGAAGTCGCCGAAGAAATATTTTTTGTTTTGATGTCTGACCTGGGATACGAACCCGGGCCTTTCGTCTAATAAGCCAACACACTACCCACTAGACCACGGCGTTGTTTATGGTAGCAAGGATTAAAGCAAGGATACACTGACCTCACATATCGAATGGCTAACAGCTTTCTCTTGTACTGTAGTCGCCGTAGTTTAGTAGGTAGCGTATTAGTAGGCCCGAGTTCAAATCCCAGGTCAGACATCAAAACGAAAATCTGAAAATATTTCCACTTCGACTTCCTCTCAGCAGATTTCTAGCAAAAACTCTGAGAGGCGCTTCTTAAGTTTCTCAAAAATATGTCTTTCGGAATCGACTTTAAACTGTAGGTTTTGATGTCTGAACTGGCCAACATGGTAACTGCTAGACTACGATGATATCTCACCACACCATACCGAAGATTATTTAAAAATGTGGCGTATTTCTGGCGGAAATTGCTATTCTTTTAAGGGCTTTTGGATACGGGGATAATGTCGATATGCTTGCAAAACCAGGCACAACAAAAAATTCACTTAAATGCAGTAGAGAATTGTCAACTCTACAGAACCAATTGTAGAAAGTTATGTTAGATCTGGTACGCAAAATAATATTGGCCTGAACAGACTCCATCTTAGGATTTCATCACATTATAGTTTTAGCAGAGGAAAGTAGAGAGCAGGAGTTATAGTTATATGATGGAATAGGTGTTACAACGCGACCTTTTTGTACCCAAGTACACCTTTATTGCTTTAATCGCAATTAACGCCATTATACCGTGTTCAGACAGGCACTCTTATTGCGTAAATCGCAATAAACACTATTATTAAGATCAATATTTCATATAAAATTTCAATTAATTAATTATTGATCAATAAATACGCAAATTGTTATAAAATTTAGAACAATTCTAAATACAACACTGTCATAAGTACGTTCAGTGATCATATTACATTTTTCCGAACACTTTCTATTGATATTTGACAAATCATATGTAAACAACGATAGTGTCATAAGTAAAAGCTTTATTTTCTGCAACCTATCCAATATTATCAAATTTTTCTTTCCCAACCTTCTGAGGAAAGCCACTTTGGAGTCGCAAGTAGTCCCTATTAACCGCAAAAGCTCGAGGTTTCGGTTAATCATTAGCAGTACCTTTTCCAATATTAAATTGTTTTCCATTTTTTCTAAATAAAATTTTTTGCACTAATTTAATGTTGTTGAAGCAATCAGCTGTCTTGTTTACCAGCTGTCAAATAAATATTCATAAATTATATGTCTGAACGCTAAAAATATTGTTCTCAATAAACCAAATATTGATTTAATAAAAGTGTATGTCTGAACATAGTATTATTGATCTCAATATTTCATATTAAATCTCAATTAATTATTGCTCAATTAAATGCTAATTGTTATAATATTGAGTAAAACTTTAAATACAGCACTGTCATAAGTCTGTTTAGTAAGCAAATTATAAGTAACCGAACACTTCCTACTGGTTTGTTTACCAGCTGTCAAATGAATATTGAGTAAACTGAATATTGCGTATATTTATTATACCTGAACGTTTAACATTTTATTCTCAATTAAAGGAATATTGACGAAATTAAATTGCATACGTGAACATAGTACAAGCTAAGACTACTAAGGCGGCTGTCTATTTAACCTAACCTAACCAACTGAAGCCTTTAGGTCAAGGATAGGTCGGAGTGGTAGCTGCGATATTACAAAGCTCACTTGAGCACGTTTAGAGGTCCATTGTGGTGCCACGGAAGACCACAATACCTATACTGACCAAATTTTACTCTCCAAATTTTAATCCGGGAAGAGGAAGAAGTTGGTCAGCGCAAGGAGGCTGCAAATTTAAGGAAGACTGGCACCCTACACTGGAAAACCAGTTTGATGAGCGAAGGTATATCCTTGATATCAATAGATGATAGCTCCGTCAAGCAGACAAGGTCTTTAGGTTAAACACGCTAGTATTTTTTTATAATGCGAGGCCTATTTCTTGTTACAATACAAAGATTTTATTTTAAAAAATTTATTTTGTCTTTAAGATGGCAGGCCTATTAATTAATTTAACGACTGTTCGTAGATTTTTGATTTTTGTAAGACTTTTCTTGATAGGTAGGTTTACGATAAGCTTAGTTTTGAAGTTTTCAGTTTAGAAAATATTCTTACGGGCCTATTTAACGCTTAAGTTGTATCATAATTTATTGATATTGAAATTATACTTACAGTTGATCCTTTACGATCGGTACAGCCACCCAAACAAGTGGTCGACTTATGATGTTGATGATGAGAATGATGCGTTTGAGGGCCACCCGTTGATGGTGGTCGATATGTAACACTGTGCAATACTTCCTTACTATCTTTAGCTGAATCCGGTGTAACCGTAGTATCCTCATCATACTTTTTTTTGTTTGAGTTTTTTTTTTCAAGTTTTTTTTTTAGTATTTCAAATGATTTAAAAGTAGTAGAGTAGAGTACAACGAGTACAACAAAAAGTACGGGTAGTAGTAGTAGTAGTAGAATGGTAGTAGATAATGGTAGTAGTACGATTTTGGTGGTAGTAGTAGTAGTAGTAGTAGTGGTGATGGTGGTGGTGGTGGTGGTGGTGGTAGTAGTAGTAAATAGTGGCCAGAGTTGTTTATGATATTTTAGTTAAAAGATTACATGAATAATTTTTTTTAATTTTTTTATTTGTTGTTATTTGTAATGAGAATGTTATTATAATTTTTATTTTATTTAATAAAAATTACAAAAAACAAAATAAAAAAAATTTTTAAATGAACGTCATTGTAAATTTCTACTAAAAATTATTACCGAATATTATTGGACTACCATAGAAATATTGAAATTAATTTTTAATAAATTTTATTTTTTATTATATTTTTATTATAAAGAAACTGTAACTAAATGTAAAAACAAGAACAAGAACAAAAACAAAACAATTTCAACAAATTCTATACAAAATTTTGTATAACAACATGCATATAACCAGTGGTTTAGTAAGAAAGGGGCCTATTTTATAGCATTTTCAATAACAAAAACCTCAAAATCAATTAAATTCTACGATAAAAACAGCATCAACTACATACATACATACATACATGTAAAGTAATTACGTTTTATTAAATTAATTTCTATTGTAGGTTTTAAAAATTATAAAAGAAATTTTAATTTCGGAAAATTTTTTTTTTAATAAAATAAAAAAAATATTTTTAAATTAATTTATTCCATTATGGAAAGTGTGTGGCTTTTAAATAAATTGAATAAAATTTTAAATGAAAGCAAAAAATAATTCGAAAATTATTAAAATTAAAAACAAAATAAATAAAAATTTCATGGCGTATGTTTGATATTTTTGTTCAGTTTTTGAAATTGCTCATACGCCAGGGTAGGTGGCTTAATATTCAAACTTTTTGCATCCATTCATAGCTGCCAGATTTGACGATTTATCGTCATTTTGACGGTTTTGTGCTCTAAAAATTTTATTTTAAAGACACGACGATTTATGCCCTTATTTTACTGATTTTTAACAATTAAAATTTTTCATCATTTTCTTTACCTTTAGCCTCCTTAAACTTTGTATTTGCTTTGCAGTTGTTACTGTTGGAAATTTATCCTAGTAATACATGCATACATACATGATTGGCCATTACAACCCTTCAGTCAGGATTATTGACCTAGTTTCTCACACTACTTATGTCGTCTGCGTTAATTTTATGCATAAGTGGCGGGAGCTACAGTTTAAAGTCGACTCCGAACGATAGATTTTATGAGAAACTTTTCATGGCTATTTTATTTACTCTCAAAGTTTTTGCCAGAAATCTGCTGAGAGGAAATCGCCGACGAACTACTTTTTGTATTTTATTTTGATATCTGCCCTAAAACTCGAACCCTGGCTTTACGTCTAATAAGCCAGCACACTACCTACTACAACACTGCGACTTCATATTCTTAAGTTATTTTCGAATATACTGTGATTTAGGAAGAATGAAAGAGGGTGCAGTGTTTATTGGCACTAAATTTGAATCTCTTTACATCATAAGGGAAAGGAAAGATCTCTGCAGGAAGGGAGTTCCACATACGAATAGTCCATCTAACAAACGAATTTTGTCTGTAGGGCAGTGTGCCATACACTGGCTAATCGATCCTATACGGATCTGATAGCCGAGAAAGACGAGTATTACACAGGAATATATGATTTTCATAAACATACATACATAATTGGTCATTACAATCCTTCAGTCAGGATTACGACCTAGCTTCTCACACCACTTATGTTGTGTGCGTCAATTTTATACATGAGCAGCGGGACCTGCAGTTTAAAGTCGACTCCGAACGACAAATTTTTGCGAAGCTTTTCATGGCAATTTTTACTCTCAGAGTCTTTGCCAGAAATCTGCTGAGAGGAAGTCGCCGAAGAAATATTTTTCGTTTTGATGTCTGACCTGGGATTCGAACCCGGGCCAACACACTACCCACTAGACCACGGCGATTTCATTAACAAGTTTCCTTATTTCGCTTAAGCAGTATCCGTTGTAGTAGCAATAGAAGAGGGAAACACAAGTCACATTATAACAATGGAGTGATTAACGAGCTACTACGGCCACTCCCGTATACGGTCGAGAAGCCTCAAAGTAGACTTTAAGGGCCTACCCATACATGTAAGTTGTATTAAATTTTCGGCCGGTTATAAATAGTGTAATTTGTAAGTAGATCACATGAAGTGAAGTATTTATTCCAACGTCTGTATAAAATTAACACACACAACATAAGTGGTGTGAGGTTAGGTTAGGTCGTATTGGTAGCTCTGATGATGTGATGCCACGGGTGAAACGCAGTCCCTGTGCTAAACAAGTTCCGCCAAATCAGGGAAAGGAAGAAGTTGATCAGCGCAAGGGCTGCACAAGTGGTATGAGAAACTGCGGGCTTCTTGGGGACGATTGCTGTAGACTGTCTAATAATGAAGTTATAGCACTGGCCATTTTATAGTCACTAGCAGCAATTCGTTTCCTTACCGTTCGCATCTTCCCTCTTTCCATCTTTCCTAAAAAAACCTGCACAATGCACTGCATGAGTAGGGGTCATCCCCTGAGTGCTGGTTTAAAAAAATAATAAAAAAAAAAACGTCTTAAGAAACCAAGACACTGAAAAAGCGGTCAGTTCTAGCGAGCATCACATCAAGATCCGATAACGTTAAGATCTTCTGACTCCCTAATATTTACACCACTTATGGGTATAGATGATGCAATATTATAGCCGCTTAACATTGACTGTCTTTGTTTTTGAAAACTTAAAATTTAATTTCTTTTTTTCTGACCACTTTTTTACGATTTCAAGGAACGTCTTTGACGATTTTGACGCTTTTTCCCAAATATTAGTCAATTTGAAATATTAATTACATCCGAGGTATGGATGATATAAGCTTTATAGCAATACAATTCCTATAAAAATGGTTGCTCTGGTAGCATTTTACAATATTCCTTTCCATAATATTGAAGTATACAGTAGTACTCTGAGTTATATCATGCAGTACAACATAATCATAGACCATTTGACTGTATCGGAATTATTTTTGCGATAAGTTTCGTTGAGTAGTTCAATGGAAAGTGAAGCATATTCGTTAATAATATACGAAAAAGATTACGGATGAAGCAATGTCTGGTACTTAGAGTCAGAATTATGGTGTGCTACCTCATACTGCTCAAGTTGTTTGCGATCATTTTGATCCACTAGTGTCCAGACGATCGAAAGATTTTACAATTTAGCATTAGACAGACGAAAAAAGGAAATCAAATAAAAAAGTCTACAGAAAACCGTTTGCTAACAACGCAAGAATGATAAACTAAAGATTACGCCATCACGCACACACAAAATTAAAACTTTCTGCGCATGTTGAATCAATGACGTCACGAAAATTGTTTTCATTGTTTTCCTATTGGCTAATGATAATGTAAGTTATATTGCAGGGCTGCCAACTATTTTCGCGTAGTGCATACACTTTTCAGAAGAAATGATAATTTTCAAATATGCAAAAGACTTGGAAACCTTTAAAATAGCCCAACAACGTCATCGTAACGGGAAATCACGCAAGGCGTAATCTTTAGTTTATCATACACAGTAAGCCGTCATATTACAGGACACATATTGACGTAGAACTGCCATGAAAATCGATCAAGAGAGTCATAACATATGCCATCCTGTATGGGACCAGGGTGGCACTCGAAATAGATTCGTTTGTCGACTTGCAATCTGTAGTTCTTGAACAACCCTTACTTACTTGTTACCTTCTCTTGAAGCGCATTACAGCAATCAGCCAGGCGGAGTAGCATCCTAAGATTCCGACCTTAGGAAAATACTGCTTTTTTAAGTTTATTACCGTTTAGATGATAATTTTTAATTTTTTAATAAAAAATTATAATTAAACCCTACGATCGTACTTCTTTAATAACATTTTTTATTTCTCTTTGTATTGCTTAACATTAAATGCCTACAGAAAAGCCATCTTGTAATCGGATATTGGCCAATACAAGCCATCGGAATTGTGTATTTACGAGCACAAGTTCAAGTATTAAATGTCCACATGTACGTGTTTAAATATTTATCCTCAAATTGTAGAAATGCTTGAGTATTTATTCCCAGTTGGGAAATGCTCTTATTTTATCCTTAATTTGAGAAAGTTTCCAAAGAAATTGTATTTACCTTAAATGTCCTGTGGATAAATACTTGAAATATTTAATTTGACTATTTGTTAAGGCTCGAATGTCGTTTTTGTTTTGTTTTTCAAAAAAAAAAATCTGAAAATCAGCAATTAAAGGAAAAACGGAGAATTTGAAATTAAATGAAAATATAAGAAATAAATGACGTCACGAAAATTGTTTTCATTGTTTTCCTATTGGCTAATTATAATTGTAAGTTATATTGCAGGGCTGCCAACTATTTTTGCTTAGTGCATACGCTTTTCAGAAGAAATGATAATTTTCAAATATGCAAAAGACTTGGAAACCTTTAAAATAGCCCAACAACGTCATCTAAGGGGAAATCATATGCGCAAGGCGTAATCTTTAGTTTATCATTCTTGCTAACAACGTAGATACACAGTAAGCCGTCATATTACAGGACACATATTGACGTAGAACTGCCAAGAAAACCGATCAAAAGAGTCGTAACATATGTCAACCTGTATGGGACCAGGGTAGCCCTCGAAATAGATTCGTTTATCGACTTGCAATCTGTAGTTCTTGAACAACCCTTACTTACTTGTTACCTTCTCTTGAAGCGCATTACAGCAATCAGCCAGGCGGAGTAGCATCCTAAGATTCCGACCTTAGGAAAATACTGCTTTTTTTAAGTTTATTACCGTTTAGATGATAATTTTTAATTTTTAGTGCAATTTTGAAAAAGTTTACATTATTTTGTCACCCACTGTACATAAAAAAAATATAACACGACTGTTATACTATTTAAATAATAACTAAAGTAATTTTTGTCTGATTTGATCTGAAAAAAGTATCAAACTCTTCGTAAGATAATGGACTTTCAGAATGTTATCATTTATTTTATACTTTTTAAATAAAGTTTGCTACTATGAACGAACAAACTTGAGAAAATATGAAAAAATTTGCATTTTCCAAGTTTTCCTCATCAAATCTTACTAAAGGTCCATTTCTCCCATTTCCAACAAGATTAAAATTTTGGAAATTGAGTCAGAAATCCAGTTTGAGTAATCCAGAAATTGCGAATAGTAAAAAAAAATTAGTTTTTGTCAAATAAAAAAAGTTTGAAGGGTTCAAGAAATAAAAAAAAATATAACACGACTGTTATACTATTTAAATAATAACTAAAGTAATTTTTGTCTGATTTGATCAAACAAAGTATCAAACTCTTCACAAGATAATGTATTTTCAAAATGTTATCATTTATTTTATATTTTTTAAATAAAGTTTGCTACTATGAACGAACAAACTTGAGAAAATATGAAAAAAATTCACATTTTCCAAGTTTACCTCATCAAATCTTACTAAAGGTCCATTTCTCCCATTTCCAACAAGATTGAAATTTTGGAAATTGAGTCAGAAATCCAGTTTGAGTAATCCAGAAATTGCGAATAGTAAAAAAAAATTAGTTTTTGTCAAATAAAAAAGTCTACAGAAAACCGTTTGGTAACAACGCAAGAATGATAAACTAAAGATTACGCCATCACGCACACACAAAATTAAAACTTTCTGCGCATGTTGAATAAATGACGTCACGAAAATTGTTTTCATTGTTTTCCTATTGGCTAATTATAATTGTAAGTTATATTGCAGGGCTGCCAACTATTTTTGCTTAGTGCATACGCTTTTCAGAAGAAATGATAATTTTCAAATATGCAAAAGACTTGGAAACCTTTAAAATAGCCCAACAACGTCATCTAACGGGAAATCATATGCGCAAGGCGTAATCTTTAGTTTATCATTCTTGCTAACAACGTAGATACACAGTAAGCCATCATATTTCAGGACACATATTGACGTAGAACTGCCAAGAAAACCGATCAAAAGAGTCGTAACATATGTCAACCTGTATGGGACCAGGGTAGCCCTCGAAATAGATTCGTTTATCGACTTGCAATCTGTAGTTCTTGAACAACCCTTACTTACTTGTTACCTTCTCTTGAAGCGCATTACAGCAATCAGCCAGGCGGAGTAGCATCCTAAGATTCCGACCTTAGGAAAATACTGCTTTTTTTAAGTTTATTACCGTTTAGATGATAATTTTTAATTTTTAATGCAATTTTGAAATAGTTTCCATTATTTTGTCACCCACTGTACATAAAAAAAAATATATTTTTGAGATCTAATCCAGAAAACTCTAATTACTTTTTTTATTTTATTTCTATTTTTAATGTATTTTGTTTCTATGATTTATTAATTTTATTTTAATTTTTCAATAACATTTCCATATTTTATAAATATGTATACGCTATGGCAACACTCTTTCTTTTTATAAGCGAACAAACTAATTCAACTCTCTTACAATGTAAGCTACATAAACAAAAACAAAAAATAATTTGAATAACAACAGTTAAACTAGATTAAAAATAAATAATAATAACAACAACAACAACATTACAATTTTGTCAATAACAGTTTACAACTACAACAACAAGAAATAAAATGCAGTGAATCTAATAAATAGAGAACCAGAAGGAGATAAGCAAATAACATAAAAAAAAATAATGAAAAACAAAGAGAGGGAGAATGAAGGAGTCAATGAAAACAATAATAAAGTAATTGAATTTATGTAAACAATTTTCCATACACACACACACATACTATGAAAAGCCATTAAAAAATTTAACAGTAACGGTAAAAACAAAAAACGAAAAACCAGGAGAACCAAATTGTTAGTGAATGCCAGGGTGTTTAATTGATTTATAGAAACGAGTTTTCCGTTGGATTTTTCATTTTTAAAATCAATTTTCATAAAAAAAAAAATAAAAAATAAAAATAAATAAATTGTAATGGATGGATGGTTGCATGGAGTAAAATGGTGTAAAAAAAAAATAAAAATTTACAAACACACATGTTAAATGCTTGTTTGTGTTTGTTTTTATTGTTTTTTTTAACAACACAATGGAAACAGAACAAAACTCACAAAAGTAAAGCATTAACATATGCAAGCACACTGAGCACACTTTCACTTTCACTTTAGTTTTTGTTTTTGTTTTTTTCTGGATGATTTTATTTTTAAACAACAACAACAACAATAACAATAACAAAGAATATGAAATCAAACTGCTAAAAACCAATTGTAACCATAACTTAATAATAACAACACAATTGTACTCAAACAAAAACAAAACAATTTAAAACATAACGAGAGAGATAGTGTCAGAGAGCAAGAGAGAGATTGAGATTGAGAGAGAGAAAAAGAACGGGAAATAAAATAGGCAAAGGACTCACTGCGTGCGTGTGCGTAATTATCAGTTAAAGTCCAATACAATAAAGAATGTTTTCTTTTTCATTTTCATTATAATTTTTGTTTCTATTTTTGTTTTTGCATTGCTTTTGCTTTTGCTTTTGTTTATTTATAATCATTTATCAAAAGCTTAATTTTGTATTTAATCAAGTATTGTGTTGGCAAGTTATTGTTGTTTTTTTTTTTTTGGAATGCCATGTCGTTTTGTTTTGGTTTGGTTTGCTTTGTTGTGTTTATTCAAGTAGGTTTCTTAATGCGTTGCTATATTTAATTAATATTTATTAAGAGCATTAAGACTTAAGAGCGTAAGAGTTTTTTTTACAAGTGTGCGTATGTGTGTGTAAAGGTACGTTTGTGTGTTTGTGTTTAGGAGATAGTAAGAGATCAAGTGTCCTAATTTGTAGAGTTTATGATTAAGTGTCACCATTTTTTATTTCAGTTTCCAAGTGGGTATTGTTTTTGGCAATAAGTGTTGTCAAGTGTTGTCAATACAATTGAAAAGAAATTTAATGAATTTAATTTTTATAAAATAAATTGATAAATTTAAAAATAAGAACTTAATTTAAAAAAAAAAAAAAAATAAATAATTTCAAAGATTAAAAACAAATTAATTTTCTTAAAAATGAAAAAGAAACGATTTTTTTTTTAAATACTAGCTGACCCGGCGAACTTCCTCCCGCCTAAAATTGATTTTTTTATTGGCAAAAACAGGTCAAATTCTGTATTTTATTATGCTGATGGAAGTTGTAGTTGTTGTAATCGCTCCAAAACAAAAACTAACAGACATACGTGTTATAAAGGGTGATTTTTTAAGAGCTCTAGGAAAATTTTTCAAAAAAAAAAAGCACATAAAATTCAGAAAAATTCACGAAATCTTTATTTGAATCGATAGTACGAATACGGTCCATGTAATTTAATGTCTGAAGATAAGATTTCATGAAAATGTTGACCGCGACTGCCCCTCAATTGGTCCATCTGCTTAGTCCAATTTTGGCATACTCTTTCCAACATTTCGGCCAGTATCTCATAAATAAATGCTTCAATGTTGTTTTCTAATGCGTCAATTTAAGCGGGCTTGTCTGTATAGACATGAGCTTTAACATAGCCCCACAAAAAATAGTTTAAAGGCGTTAAAACGCACGATTTAGGCGGCCAATTGACAGGTCCCGAACGTGAAATAATATGTTCACCTAACTCGCCTCTCAATAATTCCATTGTTACGCTTCTTGCTGAACCCACATGTTATGCAAGTCAAGCTCTTGCATGCTTCAATTGCTGACTTATAGGTACTTTTTAAATGGGGAGTATTGCCACGCCCATTTTTGGTAAGTTTGAAGATATCGACTCTACGAACTTACCTACCAAATTGCATTCGTCTGCGATTACAATTGTCCCTAAATATTCAATTTTAAAGATTTGCCACGCCTACTTTTTACTATATCGAATTTTTCTTTTGTTAAACCATCTAAACCTGATAAGTTTTCGAACAAAAAACATAAAATTCTTAAAAAACAATTCAGTAGTTTAAGATTTATAGATATCACTTGAAGGAGGATGGTTGCCACGCCCATTTTTGGTGGAATTGTCGATATCGACTCTACGAACTTACCCACCAAATTTTATTTTTAAACGAAAAGACAATACAACAGCCAGCTGAGGTTTCTATATAGAAACAATAGAAAGTACGTGCTATGAAATGTAGTGTTGACTGAAACTGAAGCTCATTGTGGTTTAAATTTCGAAAGGTTGAAGTACTTTGGATAAAAATCGAATTTTTTCGTCAACTTCCATCAGCAGTCTTCTGAAAAACTCCAAAATTAAATAAAATTCCCAGCAAAAGTTTTTTTTAACACTTTTTTGTACATAGTCGGATTTAAACAGAAAATTTCGCCACTCGTGAATAAAATTAACGTACACAACATGCGGCAGTTTCTGATGGCCTTCCCGTTGAATTGTTTAAAACCGGATGTAATGAGTTGGTAGGGCGCATGCACCAGCTTATTTACAGAATATGGCTAGAGGAAAGTATGCCCAACTATTGGAACTTCAGTCTCCTCTGTCCTGTCCTGAAAAAGTGAGACCCTACAATATGCACCAACTACAGGGGCATAAGCCTTCTCCCTATCGCATATAAGGTTCTTACAGGCGTATTGTGTGAACGACTGAAGCCACTAATCAAAACACGTATTGGACCTTATCAGTGCGCCTTCAGACCTGGCAAAACCCACCACAGACCAGATCTTCACACTAAGCCAAATACTGGAAAAGGCCCACGAAAAACAAGTCGACATACACCATCTTTTTGTCGACTATAAGGCAGCCTTCCATAGCCCCATAAGGGATCGTGTTTATGCCGCAATGTCTGAGCTCGGTATACCTGCGAAGCTGATAAGGCTATGCAGAGTGACGTTGAGCAATTCCTGGAGCTCCGTCAAGGTAGGAATGGACCTCTCCGAACCTTTTGATACCGTGCAAGGTTTCAGACAAGGCAACCCCTTATCATGCGACCTCTTCAACTTCGTCATAGGGAGTGTTCTGCGAAAGGCAGGAGTGCATCGGAATGGTACTATCTTTCAAAAAAGTGTCCAATTGCTTGGGTACGCTGACGACATCGGCATCATAGGGCGTACCAAGCGAGATGTTACTGCTGCCTTTAGCGCTATTGAACGAGAGTCTAAGAAGATGGGTCTGGCAGTAAATGAGGGCAAAACGAAGTATATGTTATCGATAAGTAGAGAAGTCCGGCATATTGATTCTCAGATTACGGCCGATAACTATACTTTTGATACAGTCAAGGAATTTATTTATCTTGGTTCCGCCGTTGTCACCAAAAATAATGTCAGACTGGAGATCAAACGCTGGATTACTCTTCCCAACAGGTGCTATTATGGTCTCAATAGGCAATTGAGTAGCAGAGACCTCTCTCGTAAGACGAAACTAATACTCTAAAAGTCGTTCATCCTACCCGTGCTTCTTTATAGCAGAGAGGCATGAAGTTTATAAAGAACTGATGCAGCAGCCTTGAGGGTATTCGAGAGGAAAATCCTACGTTAGATCTTCGGTCCTGTGCGAGTTGGCGATGATTTCCGCATCCGATCTAACAGTGAACTGTATGAGCTCATCTTCGACATAGACGTTGAGCAACGTATTAATATTCAGCGGCTGCGCTCGCTCGGCCATGTCGTTCGAATAGAGGAGGATGCTCCGGCGAAACGGGTATTTGGTGCGGGAATCTGCGGAAATCGGCGAAGAGGATGACCTTGTATCCGTTGGAAGGACTAAGTCGAGGAAACCCTGTCATCGATTGGTGGGACCAACTGGCGTAGGCGCGCAAGAAGCAGAGGCGCCTGGAAGGATGTGTTGAGGCAGGCCGAAATCCGTTAATCAGGTTGTTAATGGCCAATTAAGTAAGTAAGGTTGGTCTGAGAAACTAGACTATTATTCAGACTGAAAGTCTAGTAAATTTGGTGCAATTGTTTGTAATTTCGTTCAAAGATGGCTTGAGATTATAAGTCACAATACAAGTGCAGTACTGCAAGTGCTAGTATGGTAGCATGATATGGAAGGCTTTTGTAAGCGACATTTAAGGCAGGGTCAAGTATGTAACAGTATCACAGTGTATACAGAAGGCTTGTAAGAAAATCTTAGGGGAGAAACTTATAAATGATGCATTAGCTACATACATACATACATAATTGACCATTACAACCCTTCAGTCAGGATTACTACCTAACTTCTCACACCACTTATGTTGTGTTCGTTAATTTTATACATGAGCGGCGGGACCTACGGTTTAAAGTCGACTCCGAACGACAGATTTTTGAGAAGTTTTTCATGGCAATTTTTGCTCACAGAGTCTTTGCCAGAAATCTGCTGATAGGAAGTGGCCGAAGAAATATTTTTTGTTTTGATGTCTGACCTGGAATACGAACCCGGGCCTTTCGTCTAATAAGCCAACACACTAACTACTCGACCACGGCGAAAACATTAGTTAGGTACCAGAATTGTCTGGTCAAATATGACCCACAAACTAATGTCGGGCAATGAGAACTTATTTTGCGACGGCACTGTGATTTAATAGACCAAGTGGCCGACAACTTCATCCAGAAAATTCCTATTGTTGCGTGCAACATAGCGCCGTTCTCTTGAAGCCAGATATTGTTGGTATCCAGATCATTCAATATAATTTAAAAGTACATAAAGGTTGGCGGACCCTTTAACTTTTTTTCTTTTTTTGAAAAGGCTTTAAAAAAAAACTCAAACCTCAAAATTTTTTGTTTTATTTGAAAGTAAAATCCTTCCGGCTGATAATGGAAAATAATTTCATTCAAATGGCTGTCTCGGCTCTAATATGTTTAATCGCAGCTTCAAGGTGGCCAAACGACATCAGCTTTGCGGCTGATAATGCGATCTTCAAAAACAGGGCGCAAAACATCGAGTGTGGCACGTAGCGCCGTCCTGTGGAAACCAAATGTTGCCAATATCCTCCTCTTCAATTTTTGTGAACAAAAATTCCTTCAACATGGCCCAATAACGATCGTCCTTGACTGTAACGGTCACTCCTTGTTCATTTTCGAAGGAAAATGGCCCAATTATGCCTTTGGACCAAAATCTGCACCAAGCTGTGAATCGTTCTGGGTGCGTCGGCTTTTCAATGTATGAGTTCGGGTTTCCTGTGCCCCAAATGCGGTAATTTTGCTTGTTTACATACCCGGTAATATCAAAATGGGCTTCATCTCATGTTTTGCCAAAAATGGCATCTTATGTAAGTCGATCGCAGATCCACTTAGCGAAACGAAAACGCATCTGTCGAATCAGACATGATCTAAACGTTGCCATGCATGAAATAAGCACTAGTTGAAAAAAAAAAGTTAGATGGCGGACCCGATAATTGAATAACATTAACCTATAGTGCTCTTTGAGCATTAAATATGAATGCTACAAGTTGCCTTAAGTTCGACAGGCAAAAAGGGGTTGATAGAAACTTTATAAATGTTGATGGAAGGAAACTTTGTCCCCGAACTTTAGTATCTCTACATAGCAATACAATAACAGTTGGCCTACCTAATGGGATACTATACTGTCAATAAGAATACAAAAATTAAAAAGTGGTTTTAGAAGATTAAAAGTTGACAAAACAAGGACAGAGAGGGAGTGAAAGATAGTTAGAGAAGAAGAAGAAGAGAGGAGTTCAAAATCGTATCATACTTTTTGATAACGTTGCAATTAAAGAATTTTTCTTGAAGAATATTAATTTTATTAAAAAAAAAAACAAACTTTCAAAGTATTAGAGAAAATGTATTTAAAAAAAAAACATTCTAAAACAAAATGACGTTTTTATTCTTTACGAAATAAAAACAAATTGTGATTTGATTAATTATTATTAAAATAGAATTGAAGCATTTTTTTTTTAATAAATTAAAACAGAACACAAATAATTTAATTTATTTATTAAAACTAGTTTGATTTCTTAATTAATAAAGTAAATAAAAATTTACTTAATTTACTCAACATTTTTTATTTAAAAAAAAATTATTTTAAAACAGAGAAAGAAAAAAATTTTTTAAAGTATTTAATAAGCTTTAAATTTTACAAAAAGATTAAAAAATTTATAAAAAAATCTCTTTTACTTGTTATATGTAATAAGAAAGAGTTTAGAAAAAAATTAGGAAAAAAATGATTAAAAAAACATTCCTGTATCACAAGCATTATTAAGAGAGTACAAAGAGATAGAGAAAGAGAAACAGGAGGATAAATAAAATATCATATTAATTGAATTAAAAAAAAAAAAACGTAGTATAATATGGTTATGGAAAGCTGTGACAAATAAAAAAAAAATTAAAAAGAAAATAAACAAACAACTAATCAAACCAAACCAATAATAAAATAATGAAAATAAAAAACAAAAAATTAAAAAAGCATTCTTAATTAAATAGAAAAAAAAGAGAATGAAAAATTCATAATTCTAGAACTCTTTATTCATCTACATACTCTATATTGATTTTAATTTTATTCATTTATTTGTGATATTAATTCCCTATTGAGTAGGGGAAACAGGAAGCACTGTTTACACTCTTAAACTAAGTTTATACTATCAGTGTGTGAGTGTATGAGTGAATACTGTTATACTTGGTAGACAAGAGGAACTTCATTAATAATCCTAATATATATTATAAATCTTTCTGTAAGTCTGTTTTTTTGTTTGTTAGCCTGAACGCTTGGACCGATTTTCCTGAAATTTGGGATATGACCGTGGAGGCTATAGGCTATAAATCTTTTCAAAATGTTGACCAAAAGGGGAAAAAATGGTAATAGGTAATTTTTTACGATTTAGCTTAGTTAAGTTTCCCAAATGTTTGTTGTTTTGTTCATTACCCAATCACGCCTGGACCGATTTTCTTGAAATTTGGGATATTGATCGAACTTTTGTCGGTGCAGGTTATAGGCTATAAATCCTTTCAAAATTTTGACCAAAAGGGGGGAAGAAATGGGACAAATGGGGAAAAAATGGTAATAGGTATTTTTTTTTGCGCTTTAGCTTGGTTAAGTTTCCCAAATAGCTATTAGAGGTGTTTCGTTTCTAAAGTTGAAAATGGGGGAAAGGGGCCAAAAACGGGAAAATTAAGAGCACAACCAATCACGCCTGAACGCTTGAACCGATTTTCTTGAAATTTGGGATATTGATCGAGTTTTTGTTGGTACAGTTTATGTTCTATAAATCTTTTAAAAATTTTTAACCAAAGGGGAAAAAAAGGGCAAAAATTAGTACTTTATGATTAAATGCTATATTTTATCTGTTTTAAAGGTAGGTTTTTACGATTTATCTGGGTTAAGTTTCTCCAATTGCTATTGGAGGTGTTTTGTTTATTAAGTTGGACCAAAAGGGGGAAAGGGGCGAAAAACGGGAAAATTGAGTGCACAGCATATAAATCGAGCTTTTGTCGGAGCAGATTATAGGCTATAAATCTTTTCAAAATTTTGATCAAGAGGGGAAAAAATGGGATAAATGGGGAAAAAATGGTAATAGGTAATTTTTTACGATTTAGCTTGGTTAAGTTTCCCAAATAGCTATTTTAGGTATTCCGTTTATAAAGTTGTACCAAAAGGGGACCAAAAAGGGGAAAGAGGGGGAAAACGGGCAAATTGCATGCATTTATATTTAGGACTTAGAGTATTCAAAAAATTGTTTTGTTTGATAAACCGGTTTCCGAATAATTTGAAAAATTGAATTTTTTAAGAAGCCGGTTTCGAAACCGAATTTTTATTTATTGTCCTTTTTATAACCCGCTCAACGTCGGGTACAATCTGCTAGTTAACACAATAAAATACAGTTAGAAATGCTTAAAGATAATTTTTGTTAAAGTTGCCAAGTGTTTTTCGGTAGCTGTCCATGGTGAATAACATACATACACCCATACAAAATTGGTCATTACAATTCCAGTAGTTAGGATTATGACCTAGCTTCTTGCATCACTTATGTTGTGTGTGTCAATTTTATATATGAGTGGCCTGATATCTACAGTTTAAAGTCGACTTCAAACTAAGGATTTTTAAGAAACTTTTCATGGCAATTTGTTATTTACACTCAAATTTTTTTGCACGCAACTCTATTGAGCTGAAGAAATATTTGATTTCATATTTCGTTTTGTAGGAGTTGTCACGTCTAATCAGGCACTACCTAACATACTGGACTTCTACCCAATATAACAATTTAATGAATTTTAAAAGGGTACTGCCTGTTTTTTAGGGCCGGTAAATGGCAACCCTAGCATTCTGGGACTTGCTACAGCAGGCCAATTATCTAGTTAGCTAGAAATTTTTTCTTAAAGAAAGTCAAACAAGGCAACAGAATAATAAGAAAATTCAGGAGGAAAATTAGGACATTGCTAGGCTGCTTAATGAGATCGAAAGGAATAAAAAAGGGAGTAGCTTTAGCCAGAAAACGAGGACTTTAATAATCTTTAATCATATCATCGCTCAATAAACTCTGTTAAAAAGAAAACATTTTCATTAGCTTCATTGGTTTTCTGTTCCATTTTGTTTTCATACCAGAAACTACAATGAGCGTCATAAGTGAGTCAACATCCACTATAATTTTAAAGTTTCTATTATAAAAATATACATATAGCACAATAATAATTTTTTTTTTTTTTGATTTTTGCTTTAACATTTTATAAGTAATAAATAAACGTTTTTATTTTTGAGAATTTATTCGGCTATTCTCATTTACTTTTCTCGCTATCCTAAGAAAATGATTTATTTCAGTGGTGTTTACGCTCAGTGTATGTATAGCGTATCGTATAGCCGCTCCGACACGATTGTTACTTGTTTGCTTTTTTATTTTTATTGCAACACGCTACCTTCTGGACTACGGTGACGCCATGGTGATTTGATAACATTTAATAAATGACAACTAACATGCCAGGCAGAAGAGCAGTTGGCCGTTATTAGTTGCCAAAAAGAATAATCATATTGCCTACTCATATCACCTCCATGTGAAAGGTGCAGAATATAAACAGTGTGGCACGTAGTACCTACCAGAGATCAGCAATGAATGGTTTTTTACGCTACACATAAGCATTCGTACAATTTTGAGTATGAGTGAGTCAACAGAATTGAAATTCAACTACTCTGATTCATTTGTAGTCGCTACAACATTGATTTATAAGTCTAGGTTACAATGAGTATGAGTACAACGTTGACATCAACCTCACAACATTCGAAATGTGTTTCATTCATACCCCTACTCATTCTGATTCATAAATTTAGAAAAATACTCATAATAATTATAAGTGATTCGAATCATTCATCAAAATTTACAGCCTTTATTGTTGTTGCATATGCAAACAAAGAAGAAAGGAAAGACAAAGATAATAGAAAAGCATACCCACAATCTTCTTGTGAGTATTGCAGTGCTCGTACACGAATCATACTTCTTTTGTGCTTTGTAGAAATTTTAAGTAGAGACGAGTCGAAGTCAATAACATCATGCGTGTTATTAAGTATGAATACGATAAGTACTTTCAACTTTAAATATGAGTAGTATGAGAATCATATTAATATAAGTATGAATGCGTATATGTATCAGAATTTATAAGTATGATTCGAATCTACTTATCATTTTGAATACTCATTGCTGATCTCTAGTGCCTACCAATTCAAATTACATGTTTTTACTGTTCAGGTAGCATATTTCTGCATAAAAGAGGTTGATAATCAAATTGCCGTTGAAATATGGACCCTAGGAAGATTATCGAATTAAAAAAATTTTTCACGGAAAAATTTTCCGCTAAAGAATTTTTCGGTGCTTTGAAAAAAAATTTTTTTTTTAAGTTTCCATTGAGTTTTTACACGAAAAAATTTTCTGTTCTCAGAAAAAGAAAAACAAAAAAATGTTTTAATTATAATTTATAAAAGAAAAACAACACCAAAAATAAACATTAACACGTTGACTGCCGACTCTACGAAACAACTCGTAGATTGCGTTCCCTTCTAGGAAGCCAAACTACGAGTAACCTCGTACTGACTAATGGGAAAAACCCAAGTTTTCGTTTTTTTGATAGTTTTCTGAAAATTTCAGCGCCAGTCAACGTGTTAATTAACCAAAAAAGGACAAAAAAAATATTAAAAAAAAATTATTCTGTGTTCCTAGCAGAGTTTTATCGCTTAAAACTTCTAGAGAGATCTACTGAAAGAGAAAAGTTCTATGATAATCCAGAAAATGAAAAATTTTTACTTTTATTTTCAGAGATTTACTAAGAAAACAAAATCAATCTTTTACTGTTCAATTTAAATTACTGCTAACAGTACTTTCTAACAGTATTTTTAATACAGTAGAACTTCTATAATTTGAACTTCTATTATTTGAATTTCCTACAAGTTGAAGCCCGGTAACAGCATCTTGGAGAGAAATTCTAGCGGGTTTTATGTCTTTAACTTGAAGTTTCTACGAGTTGAAGTTCTTTCCTGGATAATGGTGATTCAAGTTTATAGACGTTCCACTGTATTAAAAAAGGAGGAGAGACAACTCTATTATTACTCTCAGACTAAAAACAACTACTAGAGAGAGACTTTCTAACAGTTTTTTTTTAAGTAAAGAGAGTTGAGAGTTAATGTCATGGCTACACTACACCTAAGCTAAGTATTTTCGTTACAGTGAAACACAAAACTAATTTAAAACATGATTTTTTTAGTACTTACGAACATAAAAGAAACATAAAAAATTAAACTAAAAAAAACTCATAATTTTAGTTGAGTGAGTGTTAAATTGAATGTAAGTAGTTTGGGGATGGTGTAAGTTAATGTATTTGATTTTTCTATAGTTAAAGTTTAAAAGAGCAAGAAAAAGACAGTCTGAGACAGAGAGTTAATAGAAAGAGAGGTAAAGAGCTTAAAAGACACTGAGTGAAGTGATTGAGTGAGTGAGTAGGTGAGTGTTAAAGATTTTTCTCTTTACGTTTACTTTTCTGGTCATTATTGTTAGAATAAGGCATTGAAAGTGTTTTGAATTGTTTCAATTCAGAATTTCAGTGTTTAAGAGTATTTCAGAGAGTGGTTAAATGTTTTCTTAACATTTTCTTTTATTTTCTTTTCTGGTTGTTTGTTTAGTATTGGTATTTAACTTGGACTCACCGATGGTCGCAAGCGCACACAGTGCTTTCCGAAAGCTGAAAATGGTCCCCATTTGTCTACAGGTGAATTACTCACATGTGTTGCTTCCGTATTGGAAGTATCCTGAGTACGATAGATGCCAATTGGTATTTCACAAGTGGTCGAACATAATTTCTGATATAAACGGCCATACGTCCGTATCCACATGTCATCCTTAGTTATGCGCATCTATAAAAATCAAAATTTAAAGCATTAATAAGCATTCCTAAAGAGAAAGACAGCGAAAGAGAAAGAGAGAGAGAGAGAGGGAGAGAAAGAAAGCAGAAGTTAATGTTTACCGATGTTAAAAATCCACTACCAGGCGCCTGATCAATACCCAATAAAAGTCTTACAAATGTTATAACATAATCCTTAACAAATGCTTGATAGAGCAGCGTATCCAACATTGAGGCACTAAATACGGCACCGGCCGCAAATGGCAAGCGAAACATGTACGATATATGGGAGCCGCGTTCCTTTTCACGCTGCAAAAATAAATTTCTTTTTTAGTTTTAAAAATTTGCTCAAGAAAAAATAATCAAATCGATAACATCATGGTATGGTATATAACGGCCCTCGTACCTTTTCCATTTTACTTAAATGTAATGCGTACTTATCATGAGCTCTAAACTGCATAAAACGCATATTGGAACTCTGTGACAATTCGGTAATGCTCTTAATGCTAGGAAAAAATCTATAGAAAGAGAGCCAGAGAGAGAGAGAGAGAGAGAGAGAAAGAGAAGGAAGACAAAGAGAGTAAAGAGTTATTTTAAATGATAAAATATAAAAAGAATAAGAGTAACATTTTAAGATTTTTCTAAATTACTTGAACATTGTTTGTACGGCTACAATTGTATTACAATCCGCCAGTGAGTCTTCTTCCGCTGAATTCGAGAGTTCCTTATTTACAACGACCACACTTTCGGCCAAAGTTATACCCGCACGCAATAGATCATCTAGACAATCTATAGATCCCAGCATCCAATACACCTGCAAGTAGATTCAAATCATTTGACTGTCATAGTGAAAGGATTTTTTAAAAGGGGAAAAAAATTCTTTACAAATTTGTTTACAATAACAAATCAACAATAAGTTCTAGAAGTTGCCAGATCGATAAGAAATGCATGTAATATGTGGGAAATGACTTCAATATTGTGCTATAATTTTTCTTGCAAAGAATCGGAAGATTATATGGCCAGTAGTTCACACATCTGCTTTAAAAACTCTCTAAAAACTCTTCCTAAATAGCTGTTAAGTTACGTGAAAAGGATTGAAAATTTCAATTGATAATATCGGGTCTTCTAACAGAAATTTCCGACCTTTGGTGATAACGGACATTATGTTGGAGGTACATCTGCAAAATCGGATGCCATTTATTTAGTCTGTTTCGCCAATTTATTGTGGACGAATATAGCATTTAACAACTCGTGCAAGTATTAAAATTATTTTACCAAATTGAGTGTTAGGTTCCGCTCATTGCGCGATTTTTCCGATCGCCATAATGGTCCTACCAAGAGAACTATACGTAACGTGATGCATAAATTCGAGTATCCTGGTTCAGTAAACAATCCACCAACACCCGTATGTCGAGGAAACGCCAGATTTACCAAAAATATTGCCACTGTCCGCGAAGGTGCATGTACAGGAGAAAATGAACCACAACTTGGCGAATTTTTATTGTCGTGAATTGGCCCGGCACCCGTGCAAAATTCAATCGATCCAGGAACTGAAGGCAAGCGGCTTTAGATAACGACAGAAAAAACTCTGCAGCAGTTGGCCATTGACCCTAATTTTGATTGAAATGTCACACAGAGGTCCATTGCTGGATCAATGGATATGTCAACAAACAAAATTGTCGAATTTAAAAACTCAGTTGGCGTCATTGGTTCAAATTTGAGAACGACATTGGCCAGGCCATCGCTGTCAACGAAGAGCCCATTTGGTACGTGATTAATAACATCATTTGGCCTGAATTAAATGTGACATGTAGTTTCAATAGGACAGCACCACGCACCACTCAATTAATGCCACATTGAATACTCTGTACGAACAATCTTACGATGCGCGATAAGAGCTGACCATCGAGATCGTGCGTTTTTTTCAAAGTCCTCGCCGTCTAGTATGTAGTTTGTTGGCTTATTAGAGGCTATCCTAAGCTGTAAACCTACATATTATGAGAGTAAATACAATAGCTATGGAGTGTTGCTCAGAAATCTTTTGTTCGTAGTCGAATTTTAACTGTAGGTCCTGCCATTCTTGGATAAAATTAACGCACACAACATGGGTGGTGTAAGAAGTTGGGTTTTAATCCTGACTAAAAGGTTATAATAACCAATTACATAAGATCGTGGGATTTAACCCCGTTAGACTTTTTCTTGTGGGGTTTGCTTCAATCGCAGATGTAAGCCACAAACCACATCACACCCATACATATATACCAGAGATCAGCAACGAGTATTCAAAACGATGAGTAGATTCGAGTCACACTTATAAGTTCTGAAACTCATACGCGTTAATACTTAAATATGATACTCATACTACTCATACTCAAAGTTGAAAGTACTCGTCGTATTCATACTTAACAATACGCATGATGTTATTGACTTCGACTCGTCTCTACTTAAAATTTACACGAAGCACAAAATAAGTATGATTCG
Source organism: Sarcophaga peregrina (assembly GCA_014635995.1). NCBI lineage: Eukaryota > Metazoa > Arthropoda > Insecta > Diptera > Sarcophagidae > Sarcophaga > Sarcophaga peregrina. Next base: position 39,772,151 of record CM025793.1, read on the forward strand.
CGTACGAGTACTGCAATACTCACAAGAAGATTGTGTATATACTTCGCTTGTTACATCTGTCTCTCCTTTCTTTTTTGTTTGTATATGCATCAACAACAAAGGCTGAAAATTTTGATGAATGATTCGAATCACTTATAAGTATTATAAGTATTTTTCTAAATTTATGAATCAGAATGAGTAGGCGTATATGAATCAAACACATTTCGAATGTTGTGAGTTTGATGTCAACGTTGTACTCATACTCATTGCCACTTATACTTATAAATCAATGTTGTAGCGAGTACAAATGAATCAGAGTAGTTCAATTTCAATCAATGTTGTAGCGAGTACGAATGAATCAGAGTAGTTGAATTTCAATTCTGTTGATTCACTCATACTCAAAATTGCATGAGTGCTTATGAGTAGCGGAAAAACGATTCATTGCTGATCTCTGATACATATACAGTTGGTCATTACAACGCTTTAGCCAGGATTACCACCTAGTTTCTCACACCACTTATGTTAGGTGTGCCAATTTTATACAAGAGTGGAGGGACCTACGGTTTAAAGTCGACTATGAAAAACTTTTCATGGCAATTTCTTATTTTCTATCAGAGTTTTTGCCAGAAATATGATGAGAGGCAGTGGCTGAAGAAATATTTTTTTTTCATAATTCGTTTTGATGCCTGACCTGGGATACGAACCCAGGCTTTATGTCTAATAAGCTAACACAGTACCTACTAGACTAAGGTGACTACAATGCCATCATGCTTTCAGTTAAATTCAAGCCATGGAAAATTGGACTTTATGGAAGCCATTTATCCAGAGAAACCTTGGTGGACACTTGTATTCCACACATGATGGTGTCAATAGATCTCTCAAACGAATAGAAAATTCCGATTGTATCTCGCACATACTTTGTTTTGTTTAAATATAATTTTATATCTAAGTAAAGATTTTATTTCTACATACCAATGGAAAATATGATAACGCATCCAAAAATGCCACATCTGGTCGACGTTCCAATAGCAATATGATCGGATTTAATGAGGTTTTCGAACGAAAATGGGCACGCAACGGTATGATGAAATTGTAAATGCCATTCGAGGCATAATCGGCAGCTAAAATGATTGTTTTATTTTGCCATTGATACTCTTTGGCATTTCGGTAGCTACAATGTTCACACACCTATAAAAAAGAGAACAACATAAAACAGAACAACAAAAACAACAAAAAAACAATAATTAATATGATATGCAATACAATATCTATGTACAATCAAATGACAGAGAATAATAACACACTGTACAGTTTTATTACATATTATTTATCACAGTGACTGTTGCACTGTGTTTGTTTTCATTGTATGGATGTACGTGTATGAGTACATCCTGTACGTACCTGTGCCAACTGTAAACAACATAACGGTTTTTTCTCCTTAAGCAAATAACAAAGCGTAGGACTGACACCAATAAACGGTGATACTGGTGGAAATCCCTTAACGATGCTATGAAAATATAAAAAATAAGAGAAAAATGATAGAAAGAAAGAGAGAGAGAAAGAGGAAGAGAATAATAATAAATATTTACTGTGATGTAAAAAAACAAAGAGAAAGTTTTACTGTTGTTTTCAATTGTTTTTTTTTTTTATAGCAGATGCAAAAATATGTATTTCAGGATATTTTTTTTTTATTATGTTTTCCTTTGTTTTTTAGTTTTTCTTTTTCAATAGTTTTAATAAAACAGTAGAAAATATTTTTTAATATTAAACGAATTCAAAAACGAAATACAAAAACACAGCATTAAAGTCAAATTTGAAAGCATCAGAGGAACATATTAAAAATCAAGTAAAAATAAAATTTTTTTTTAAATAAAACCAAGAAAATAAAAGTTCTTTGATAAATAAATATGAAAAAAATTGAAATGTTTTTTTTTATTGAATTTAATTTTCGGAAACTTAATGAATAACAATTATTTCGATAAAAAAAAGTTTCAGTAGAATGCACTCCCATAACATATTTTTTAATACAATTCATTTTCCTTTTGTTAAAATTTATTAATAATATTTTTTTAAAATTTTCGATACATTTTTTATTAAAATTTTTTCGAATACACATTTTTTATTAACCTTGTTTCGATTAACTTTTTTTTTGTATTAAAATTTTTCGATAAATTTTATCTATTAAAAATTTTTCGATAACATTTTTTTAATTAAATTTTTTGCATTAAATTTTTCGGATAAATTTTTAATAAATTTTTTTCGATAAATTTTTTTAATAAATTTTTTCGATAAATTTTTTTAATAAAATTTTTCGAATAAATTTTTTTAATAATTTTTTTTCGATAAATTTTTTTAATAAATTTTTTCGATAATTTTTTTTATTAAAAATTTTCGATAAATTTTTTTAATAAATTTTTTCGATAAATTTTTTTATTAAAAATTTGCGATAAATTCAGTCATATTTTTTCGATAAATTTTTTTATTGAAAATTTGCAATAAAATTTGTTATTAAAATTTTCAATCAATTTTTTTTGTCAAAAGTTTTCAATAAATTTATTTATTAAAAATTTTTCGATACATATTTTATTAAAATTTTTCGATAAAATTTTTCAATATAATTTTTCGATAACATTTTTTTTTATTAAAATTTATCGATAAATATTTTTTAATAAATTTTTCGATAAATTTTTTTATTAAAATTTTTCGATAAATTTTTTATTAATTTTTCAATATAATTTTTCGATAAAATTTTTTTTTATTAAAATTTATCGATAAATATTTTTTAATAAAATATTTCGATAAATTTTTTTATTAAAATTTATCGATAAATATTTTTTATTAAAATTTTTCGATAAATTTTTTTATTAAAATTTTTCGATAAATATTTTTTAAATAAATTTTTCAATAAAATTTGTTTTATAACTATATAAATTTTTTTATTAAATTTTTCATAATTTTTTATTAAATTTTCAAAAAAATTTGTTTAAATTTTCTTTTTTCTATAAATTTTTTTATTTAAAATTTTTCGATAAATTTTATTTTTCGATTTAAATTGTTTATAATAAAATTTTCGAAAGTTTTTTTTTATTAAATTTTTCCATGAATTTTTTATTATTTTTAAAATTGACTTATATATAAATTTTTATTGTTATTACTAATTTTCGATTAAAATTTTATTTTTTTTTGAACATTTTTTTATTAAAATTTTTCAAAAAATTGGATTATTAAAATGTTTCGTTAAATTTCTTATTAAAATTTTTAGATACATTATAATTTTTTTGTTTGTTTGTTAAAAATTTTGGAAAAATCTCTTTCATTAAAATTTTTCGATAAATTTATTTTGTTAAAATTTTAATAAAAAATTGATAAATCGATAAATTTACTATTAAAAGAGAAACGATTAATAAACATAACATAATTCGATAATAGTTTTAATTTAATAAGACGAGCATTCGGGCTCTAGCCTTGTGAAAATATGATGCCAGCAGCCTGCTGCCAATAGCAGAAAGAAACCCATGAAAAAGGTTTTAAAATCTTTAACAAAAGCTCACTTGAGCACGAATAGCGGCCCGTTGTGATGCCATAAGTAAGCTCAGTCCTTATACTGAACGAATGCCATCGAACTCATCGAAGAAGGGGCTTGCCCATTAAAAATAATTTTTTTTGTTTAAGAAATGGAAGGCTCTGCCAACATATACAACCTAAGCGGTTTAAATCTAAACAATTTAACTCTGAAATGTTGAAATTTATTAGAAAAATTTTAAAGTTTTTATATCCGTAAATCCCTTTTTATGTAATTAACGATTCATGAAATATAATATCCTTGCCCTACATTTTAATTTTATTTTTAATTACGACCCTTCAATCAGCATAATTTCTTCAAACATAACAATTCCTTGTTCCCCTTCGTGGTTTAGGGCTGCCATGGTAATAGTTCTGTATTCCCAAACCTGTTTAAATATTTCGTTTTCTCTTTCTGTCTCTCATTTTCTTGTAAAAACTGAAGAGAGGAAAAAAAAACAAGGAAATGATCACGTACTCTTTGGTTTGTTCATTAAATGTTGCATGCTTCATGCATGTTATTGCAACATAAAAGTATTCATTCTTACATTTCTTTACTTTGTTGCAAATTTTACGGAAATAATTTCATTTTCATTTCTCTTTCCTATCCTTTTTCATTTTGTGTATTAAAAAACTTATAAATTCAATAAATTTTCTCTTTATTTTTTTCTTTTATAAAGTTTTTCTTAAAGTTTTAAGGAAACTTTTTTTTTCAATATTTTTCCACATTATCGAACAACATTTCGTAGGGAGTTTCTTTTACATCTCACTCTACTCAATTTCTCAATTGAATTTTACGAGAATATCAATTTTCATGAAGAAACCATCAAGTTTTTTTTTATACAGTCATGGTAAGAAATCAAAGGACAGGGAGAAGGAGAAAATGTGATAGTCTAGAACAGCGCAGTGTTTCTTAAACTGTTTAGCGTTTTTCCAATTGTAAACAGTTACCCAGGTGATGTTAACAGGCCTTTAATTAAAAATCCCTTGTAAAGATAGAAACTATCGAATAAGCAATGAAATTCGATAAATTCCATTGATTAAATGAATATTTCATAACAAGGATGAGAAAGCAAATGGAATCGATAACAAATAGAAGACAAGAAAAATATATAACAGCACCATGGGTCATTGGTCATTATCAGTCAGGATTACGACCTAGCTTCTCACACCATTTTTGCCTGTTAATTTTGTACATGAGTGTCAGAGAACTTGCAGTTTAAAGTCGACTTAATAATCGATAATTCGATAGATTTATTTGAGAAGCTTTTCATGGCAAATTTTTTTATTTTCTCTCAGAGTTTCTGAGAGGAAATTGTATGTCCTTACAATGTGCCTTACGGCTAACAAGCCAAAACACAAGACTATGAACACTTTGGTGGAAACGCCAAGATCGAGGCTTCGGAAGGAAATAATTACTAGAGCTCCCTTGACACCATTCATTACAGTGACTGTGTTGTGGAGTTTGTTACAGAAATTCTTTACCAGAATTGCCAGCAGTTTTTTCTCTTAACTACTGGGCTTTCATTTACGCAATCTTTCTTTGAGGTACTTGACGGGCCTTAAATCTTATAACAAAATGGACCACATCGTGAACCTCAATGTTCGTAAAGGGGTTTTTCTGCTTTACACCGATATTTACCTTTAATTTGTATAACTTGAACGATCTTCAACGGTTTCTAACCACAATCTAATATTAGTTTTGGTTATTTTAGTCCTGGTAGGGGGATAAAGAAACGATGGACAAACTGAAGGGGTTTAAATCAGCCATCTCGCAATCTTGGAGCCAACATAGCTTCACGGTGACCACACTTGCTAGACAATGTGGAAATACCAGTGTCATCGTAGACTGATAGACAGAATGCATAGGCTATTCACTGACCTGATAAATAGTGAACGATGACAGAACTTCTGGTCTGATAATCCAGATGTTTTCAGAGTAGGATGTATTCTACTTTTTATTAAAGCCTTCGAAATTACTAATTGGTATAGGTTGTCTGATCTAAATAGTGTTTTCTACAAGGTTTTTACCATGGCGGTATTGAAAGCCATGGAATTTTCAGAGCAAACCTTCAAATATACTTAAACAGCCGGTTTGGGATAAAGTCCTTAACGAATGGTACTTCAACATCTGACCTTGCCCACATATGACGCGGATTTCTGAGGAAAATTCTGGATCATTCGAAGCTAACTCTTGTACGTATATTGTGAAGATAAGGAAAACATGGCTCATAGTTTCAGTTAAACTAGTTCGTCTTTGGGCGGTTTACAGAAAGAATCAACTAGGTTTGGAGCAGAATAAGATATGATATGATATGAATAAGAAAGAAAGAATGATTAACTTTTTTCTTTAAATCGCAAGGCCATCCATTGTACTTTACGGCTCTCGTGAGCCACTACTCTATAAAGCGGGAAGCGAATAGACTTAGCATTTCCTCTTGTCGTGAAGAGGCTGACTAATATCTTTGACTGAAACCTTCTTAGGGAAGGTATGCTTAATCTTTGGATTGGGTATTAATAATGGTATTACAATGCGGCTAAACTTTGGCTTAAGATAGACACTGCTCTAGACACAGTATGCCACCTAACCTAAACTAAACTAAAGTTAACAGAATTTTAAAAATTTGTTACAATAACTATAATTTTTAAAATTTTATAAAAGTTTTAAATAACAAAATTTTTTTCGATAACAGAGTTAAAAAAAGATCGATAACATATAAGTTTTTTTCGATAACAAGATAGTTGTATTGAATTTTTTTAAATATGTTTTCTGTACGATTTTTTTTTATCGAAAACGTTTTCAAAATCTTTTTATTGAAAAGAGATTTGGTAAAAAAAATATCGATAACAGAAATTTATCGAAAAAAATTTTATAAAATTCAAAATTGTAACAAAATTGTGAATTTATAAATTTATTTACAATAAATTATCGATAAATAAATTTTCGATAAATTCTTTGGTACAGAATAAATTTCGATAACAAGTCTTTTTTTTTGGGAAAACACTTTTGTATACAGAAAATTTTTTTTAAATTAGAATCTATTCTAGAAAAGTTTTTGATAACAGTAGAAACATATTCGATAACAGATAATTTCCTAAAAGAAGAAATCGGATACTGAAGTTGATTTTATAATAATAATTCTTTTTTGTATGATTTGCTAAATTTTTTTTGAAAAAATATCGAATTATAAAATTTTCGATAAATTGTAAATAAATTTCGATACAAATTTCTTTGGTACAGAATAAATTTCGATAACAAGTTTTTTTGGGAAAACACTTTTGTTTACAGAAACATTTTTTTATATTAGAAATCTATTCTAGAAAAGTTTGATACAGTAAGAATCCTATTTCGATGACAGATAATTTCCTAAAAGAAGAAATCGCATACTGAAGATGATTTTATAATAATAATTTTTTTTTTGTATGATTTGCTAAATTTTTTTTGAAAAAATTATCGATAAATAAATTTTCGATAAATCCTTTGGTACAGAATAAATTCCGATAACAAGTCTTTTTTCTTTGGGGAAAACACTTTTGTATACAGAAAATTTTATTTTATATTAGAAATCTATTCTAGAAAAGTTTTTGATAACAGTAGAAACATATTCGATAACAGATAATTTCCTAAAAGAAGAAATCGGATACTGAAGATGATTTTATAATAATTTTTTCTTTTTATATGATTTGCTGAAAAATTAATTAAAATTTCGATAACTTATAATAATTATATGCAGGTTTTTATTAATAAATATTTTCGATAACAGTAATTAATGATTAGAATAGATATTAAACGATAAATTAATGAATTTATAAATGAATTAAAAAATATATTTTTTTGTAAAGAACACAACGTTTAACAAACATTATTTGGAAAATTATAAACTACAGAATATTTAAAGAAAAAAATCAAATTCAAATCTACTACAGAAGCATGGACCCATTGTGCATACAATTGGGTGCCACGTAAGGAAATAATAAAGAAAACTTAATATAAAGAAAATAAAAAAAAGTAAAATTAGAAAGCAGAACCATAGCGAGCGTTTAACTAACGAATGAAGTAGGCAAAGAATGCAACGAACTAGCGAACAAGAGAGCGGGCAAGAGAACGAGCGATTGAGCTTAAGAACTAGCGAACGCATTAAACTATCAAATGAAATGAAACTGAAACGGAACCGAATGGAACGGAACGGAACATAATGGAACTGTAGAAAAATCAAAACTTTTATTCTTAATTTTTGTTGTCCTTTTTTTTTGTTGTAGTTTTTCATTGTTTTCATTTTATGAGGCAAAAATAAATACGATGTTTAGGCAAACACTAGAGAAACTTGTCATGTCAACGTAACGTAACGTAACGTAACGTAACGTAACGCAAGGCAAAGTAACGGAATTGAATGGCATGAAACTGAATTGAAGCAATTAACGCAAACGAAACAACTTTCACGTGCCATGGTGCAGGTCCATTGCAGGCTCATTTAACAAGAACATTAGCAGCAACAACAACAACACCAACGCTTTAGTTTTTGTTTTTTTTTTGTTTTTTTATATCGGCATGCCACAAAGAAGTTCTTTTTTTTTGTTTTGTTTTGATAAGAAAAAACGCAAGAAAGAAAAGAAATGAAATGAAAGAAAGAAATGAAAAAAATAGCAATTCTTGACCCTAATTGTTCTTGTGCATGAGCCTGTAGTCCTGGTTTGGATATCGCCAAAGTTGTCTACGTTACGACTTACCGTAAATAGTCTACGGCCCAAACGGGTCGTGTTGCCCGCGATGACATTGAGCTACTTGAGGTGGTGGTATGAAAGGGGGTACTGGTGGCAGGCGCATTTATATTTTGAGCCGCAGCTGCCAATGCATGTTGCTGACTCGACATGGTAGTGGTATAAGTGGCTGTTGTAGCGGTAGAGGCTGGCGCTATTGTTGTAGTCGAACAACAGCATGACGAACAATAAGTATCAGACGTTTGCTGTTGTTGTTGTTGTTGTTGCTGCTGTCTCTGTGGGTCACATTCAATGCCGGGCATATAATAATTATTAGCTGGACGCGTATGAGAAACTTTACGCAAACAATCGCTGTCGCAACTGTAACTCTTTTTCATTTTCTGATAACGGCGTCCAATACCACCAAAACCAATGCCAGTGCCAATGCCAGTGCCAATGCCAGTGCCAGTACCAGAACCAACGCCCCAACCACCACTGCCAGTTGTGTATTGGGCCAATGTACGTGTTCGGATGGATGTTGTTGTTGTTGCTGTTGCTACTAGCATAGGATTCTGTTGGTTATTGTCCGCCTCGCTAGTACTGTTGCTGTTGCCATTGCAGCAACAACGTAAATTGGAATCTTCCGATGAACTCATAATAAGAGAATACGTACGTGATTGTGGAAAATGACCACCCAAGCAACTAAGAGTTGGAGTACAGTGAAGGCGAAAACAAAATCAGTTACAAAAACAAACAAATATAATGAACACCAACACAAAATGAAAAATTCTTGTTTTTTATGGGACTACTTTGGTTTCTTCGTCTTTTTTTTCTCGCATAAAAATGTTTGAAATTCTTGCTTGTCTTTACGTTTTTTTGTCTTTCCTTTTCTTGTTATCCTTGAAGGAAGAAATTTTTCAAGGAATTTTATTCGTTTTTTTTTTGCTTTCTTTCATTCTAAAGAACATTTTTTAAGTGAAAGCATTCACAGCATGAATGTCAGCCTGTTTTTGTTTTGTTTGTTTTTCTGTTTCCATAACCCAGAGTGTCAGAATTTGTGATTGTTCGGTTGAGAAAAATGTTGTCTTTTGTATGGAAGTAGTGAGGGCTGCAGGAATTCGTTTGTGGCCTAGTGAAATTTCAAATTTAATGGACAACTTTTGGTGGTCAAGATAATTTGAATTTATTTCGTTTCATTTGGAACGTGATTTAATTTAATGCGTACGAGAGCAAACATTTGAAAAAAATCTGAAATTTATGGGTTAGGTTAGGTCGTAGTGGTAGCTCTGATATCACAAAGCTCACTTGAGCACACATGGCGGCCCGTTGTGATGCCACGGGTGAAACGCAGTCCCTTTACTAACCAAGTTCCGCCAAATCAGGGAAAGGAAGAAGTTGATCAGCGCAAGTGCTGCACAACAAAAGCACGACTACCCCGCACTGGAAAACTTTGATGAACGAAGCTATATCCTTGATATCAATAGATGATAGTTCCGTTAAGCAAACAAGGAATGGGGAGCCAAATAACCTATATCTCCATCTAGCAAGAGACGGGCACTGGCAAAGAAAGTGAACAACACTCTCCTCTTCCTCAGTGGACCTACATCCACGGCAGAAGTCGTTAAAAGGGAGCCTCATTCTCTCGGCGTGCCTACCCATGATGCAATGACCCGTAAGCACGGCCACTACAGTCGAGATGACATCACGACCGAGACCAAGTAATCGGTTGGTATGCCTTCCATCCATCCTGGGCCAGGTAAGTCTAGCGGTAGAGCAGGACTCCTCATTGACCCAGAATAGGTTGGCGTCCCGAAGGAACCTCCGCGCAAATGCCACGAGGCAAGTGGCATACCCATCTCAACAGAAGAGGATTCCGGAAGGAGCGCACCAGCTCTGGCGAGCTCGTCGGCCCTTATGGGAAAAAATTGAGAAAAAATGACTCCCAAATGTTGAATAAAGTCGGCAGTAGGATATGTATTAAGGGTTCTGCCTAGACTTTCGGTCTAAATTCTCGTACATTGCTGAAGCTGGACGTTAGAACAACTGAGGCTTTCTCAACTCTCGGATAAGCTCTGTCGATCCCCGACCAACCTAAGAGATTGGGGGGCTTTGGGCAACATCTTCCACTTCTCGCATACTACTGCGGAAAAAGCCTGGGTTTCAAGGGACAACCCAAACAAAATATTTGCAGCGAAAAACGCCTGGCACAACATAATGTTGAAGTCTGCCGCGACGCAAGCCATTGTTAAGGACTACAGGGTGAGAGAGAGAGAGAGAGAAGAAGAAAGGAAAAGAAATCCGTTTCCAGATCAAAGTAGAGTGAGCAGGAAAGGCAAAAACGTAGGGAAGCCGAGTTGTACAAAAGTTTAAAGCCTGCCTCTAGGAATAAATACGGATGTGCTGAAGTTATGTGAAATCAACATTTCTCTATACTACTATGAGGCATTGACAGCACGAATTTCGCCAATTTGAAATGAGTATGCGCCAAAGTTAATCGACGCTTAGCTAAGAAGAGGTAAAAGCCTTGAGGTAATCAGACACCAAATGCAATTTGGGATGCTTACAGCGTGGTTACTCCGCCGCCCAGCCAAGAACAGGTAAAATTCGCGATCCTTCGACTTAAGAACAATAAAGAAGAAGGCCCTGAATTGTTTTAGGTTAGGGTGCATTGCATGCATTATTTACAATAATGCCCAACCAATAGGACCTCCAGTATATGTTCTGTCGAAGCAAGAAGTCGCCGTGGTCTAGTGGGTAGTGTGTTGGCTCATTAATGAAAAGGCCGGGTTCGTATTCCAGGTCAGACATTCAAAACGAAAAATATTTCTTCGGCGACTTCCTCTCAGCAGATTTCTGGCAAAAACTCTGAAAAGCTTCTCAAAATCTGTCGTTTCGGAGTCGACTTTAAAAGTGTAGGTCCTGCCACTCATGTATAAAATTAACGCACACAACATAAGTGTATGTGAGAAGCTAGGTCGTAATCCTGACTGAAGGGTTTGTAATGGCCAATTATGTATGTATGTAGGACCTCCTAGTTGTCCTCTGCCCCTATATCAAGTCAAGGATACCGCATGATTTGACTAACTGCAGGGGTATAAATAAGATTTCTTCCTATCACCCATCACGATAATGTTGTGTGATCAATTGAAACCAATTGTCAAACACTGAATTGGATGTACCAGCGACCCGATCTTCAAATTACACCAAATCATGGAGAAGTGCACCCTCTTTTCTGTCCAATATAAGGCAGCCCTATAAAGCTCTGTTTCGATCTTCCTGCGAAATTTGCTAAGTTATGCAAATTACGTTGAACAAATCAGTCAGATCCGTCAAGTCAGAAATTGACTTGTACATGTTGTGCAGCGCATTAACATTTGGCGGCTGTGCTGGCGTGGCCATTTCATACGGAAAAGGATATTCTTGGGAAGCAGGTATCTGATTGCCGACGTAGAGGATGATCTCGTTTGCTTTGAGAGAACCAAATCGAGAAAAATCAGTCATCGATTGGCGTTAAAACAATTGACGAAGTCATGCGAAGCTAGAGACACCTGGATTTATGTGTTAAACCAGATCGAATTGCGACGAATGACTTTTACAAGCCAATGCTAAAAGCAAAATTCATTTCAAAGAAATTGAAGAAGAAATTGTTTTAAAATTCCTCACGAACAAGGTTGTCCTCTTAGCCGACTTCCACAGATTCTCACATCAAATATCTGTCTCGCCGGAGTATCCTCCTCCATTCAAATGACCTAGCCGAGTCAGCGCAGCTGTTGTATGTTAATGCGCTGCACAAAATCCATGTCGTTGAAGAACTGCTCATACAGCTCGCTCTTGGATCGGATGCGAAAATCATCACCAACTCGTACTGGACAAAAGACCTTACATTAGGTGCTTAATTGAGCATTCAAAGCGGCCCTGTACTGACTACAAAAGAAGTTGGCCAGTGCAAAGGCCTCTTTAGAGGGACAAATTAAAAATTTCAAACAAACTGTGCCCATTTGCAAAGGAAAGATGGGAATATGAGGCCACTTGCATGAAGGCATGACAAATCTGGAGCGTAATGGGACAGGCGGAACAAAAATTTGAGTTTGAAACTTAATTGAAGTCCATATAACGAATCCTAAAGTACGTAATTGAAACTCATTTTGTATAGAAAATTTTTAAATTCCTTTGCATTGGAACACAGACAAATTTATTCTTAAGCCATATACACACACGTATTGGATAAATCCGCTTAATTTAATGGAACGTTTAAGGCTTATAGTTTTCTTGCTAAATCTGTTGCATACAAAGGAGGAGGAGGAGGAAGAGGAGGAGTTTGGTTTTTCTACAGAACTGTGTTTATAAAGGGCTATCCATTTCGTGGTTTCAAAAGTATGGGACTGGAATTCAACATCCCTGTCAAACTAAGTTGTGAAACCAATTTTTTTCTTTTCAGTTGAAAGGCTGACTTTGACGAAAATGAATCGCTTAACTATCTCACACAACGCTTAAAAATTATCAAAACTTAGTACAAAAATGGTGATTCTGCCAAAGTCACGTATCGTGGTTTAAGAGGAGATTATGGTTTCATAATCGTCTAACTACGCAAGCAAAATTGTGAAGAAATTTGAAGAGACTGGCCTGTGCAACACCGTTTCGCTCGTTCCGCTGAAAACAACGCTTTTGTAAGTGAAAGTGTTGCCGAAGAGCCGAAAGCGTCGATTCCTCATTGTTCTCAGGAATTAGGACTGCTTTACGGCACATTATAAAGTCGCCGTGGTCTAGAGGGTAGTGTGTTGGCTTATTAGACAAAAGACCCGGGTTCGAATCCCAGGTCAGACATCAAAACGAAAAATATTTCTTCGGCGACTTCCTCTCAGCAGATTTCTGGCAAAGACCCTGAGAGTAAAAATTGCCATGAAAAGCTTCTCAAAAATCTGTCGTTCGGAAGCTGTAGGTCCCGCCACTAATGTATAAAATTAACGCACACAACATAAGTGGTGTGAGAAGCTAGGTCGTAATCCTGACTGAAGGGTTGTAATGGCCAATTATGTATGTTACGGTACATTATGGCGTGTTTTGCATTTAGATCTACACCTACATCCATATAAAGTCCAGCTTACGCAGCAACCGAAGCCAGCTGACCATTCACAACGTCGTAGATACATGGAATGGGTGCTTGAATAACAGGCGGTGGAGTGAAATTTTTTGAACAAAATTTTCTTCAGCGATGAAGCACATTGCTCACTGGGTGGGTATGTTAATAAACAAAATTGTCGTATTTGGGATTCTGAGAATCCTTAAGTAATTGAAGAGAGGCCATTACATCCAGAAAAAGTCACTATTTGGTGGGCTCTATGGTCCAAAGTTGTGATTGAACCTTACTTCTTCGAAAACGATGATGGAGAACGGCAGTCACCGTCAAATCGGAGCGTTATGGACATATGATAACCGAATTTCTTTTGCCTGTTTGCCTGCTATTGAAGAATACGACTTGGAGAATACAGGGTGGCTGATTTGTATTGCAACCAACTTCAGGTTGTTATCATTTGTAAACCGCTCGTCTGAAAGCTGACAGATTTATTCCACTGACAGTTCATTTTATTATTTACAACCTTACAACAGCATTTTGATCTATTGCGTTCAGAAAAAAAGTTATTCGTGTTGGAATTCAAGCGTGATAGTGTAATTGCTTTATATTTGGCTGGAAAACCACAGGTGGCTATCGTTAGGGCCCTCAGCATTTAAGTGTGAATAAATCTTTTGTTTCTCGTACCATTGCTCGTTACCATGATACTGGCAGTGTTGCATCGCATTCAAAAAGTGAACGAAAAAAAAAAACGGTAACAACACCAGAAATGATCCGAAAAGTGAAAGCCAGATTTGATCGAAATCTACACCGCAGTGGTAGAAAAATTACTCGTGAGCTGAATATATCGCGAGAATGGATGCAACACATTTTGAAAAATGAGCTTGGACTAAAGCCATTAAAGCTCCAAAAATGTGGAAGAGCTAACCGATGGACAAAAAAAAGTTAGGCTGGAAAGAGTTAAGAAGTTACTTCGCTTGCACGAAAGTGGCCAGTTATCGATGTCCGATGAGAAACCATTCCAAATTGAACAGTTTGTGAATAAATAAAATGATCGGGTTTACTAGCCATAGCTCAGCTGAAAATTTACACCTGCGATTGAACACCAGAACTCATGCGGCATCGATGGTAATTGTGTGGGCCGCCGTAATGACCGATAGTTGCTCTCCGTTCGTATTCATCGACTGTGGAACCAAATTAAATGCTGAATATTATCGGGAGAATGTCTTAAAGTCACCGTGGTCTAGTAGGTAGTGTGTTGGCTTATTAGACAAAAGGCCCGGGTTCGAATCCTTAGGTCAGACATCAAACCGAAAAATATTTCTTCGACGACTTCATCTCAGCAGATTTCTGGCAAAGACTCTGAGAGTAAAAATTGCCATGAGAAGCTTTTCAAAAATCTGTCGTTCGGAGTCGACTTTAAAGTGTAGGTCCCGCCACTCATGCATAAAATTAACGCACACAACATAAGTGGTGTGAGAAGCTAGGTCGTAATCCTGACTGAAGGGTTGTAATGGCCAATTATGTTATGTTATGTTATGTATGAATGTCTTAAAGATAGTATTGAAGCCCTAGGCAGACAAACATTTCGGCCGCATTCCAACAGGACTCAGTACCACCGCACTCAGCACGCGGTTACCGAGAATGGCTTAAAAAGGAGGTTCCTATCGCACAATGGCCACCGAAATCTTCGAATCTCAATCCGTTGGACTTTTGCGCCTGCGGCATTTTGGAGAGTAAGGTTCTCACTAAAAAATATCAAAGTGTCGATCATCTCAAGAAGAAGCTTCGGCAAGTTATGGCTAAGATCCGTCCCAATATGTGGGGGCCATTTAAATGATGCAGTGTTTCACACATAATGTCAGCGTTCAAACTTTATAATAAAAAAAGAAATCTCATTATTTACGTTTACTTTTGAAACCACGATATGGATAACCCATTATTCCTTTGTGGAGGCTTTTGTTTTATGAGGTTTTGCGGTTAAGGAGTTCAAAGAGTTAATGTGTCTTGTTAACCCCAGTTTGGAATGATTAATGTTAGTGATAGTTGTGTTGTTGTTGTTGTTATTGTTATGTTTAGAAAGCTATTTAAAAGGAAAAGTTATTCATAAGAAAATTTATGTATATGATCTGGACAGACAGCTAAAAAGATTTCAATCATCAGAGGGAAGGAAGGAAGGAAAAATTCTATTTTCATTAAAATTAATACGAGAGAGAGAGAGAGAGAAAGAGAGAAAAAAAAAATTACAAGATAGGAAAACTTACGCAATTTTCTCAGATGGTGAACGCCAGGGTACATCATCATCAATTTCATCTTCACTTTCATCACCCTCATCGCCGTCATCATTGCCGGATATGCTAAA
Organism: Sarcophaga peregrina; assembly: GCA_014635995.1. NCBI lineage: Eukaryota > Metazoa > Arthropoda > Insecta > Diptera > Sarcophagidae > Sarcophaga > Sarcophaga peregrina. The sequence goes on from CM025793.1 coordinate 39,787,822, forward strand.
CGAAGACGATGTGAACATATCAGGCACTGGTAATATTGAAGGTCTACGACTGCCTGAAAAGTAAATAAAAAATGAAAGAAATTTTCTGTGAAAAGGAAATATTTCGAATGTTTACCTCTTCTTTGATTTAATATATCCGGACTTAATAGATTTGGATTACCCGTTTGAGGCAGTTCTAAATGATTACCGGTGGTAGAGGCTACAGATAAGCCACCGCCACCGCCACCAATACCACCAGCACCACCTTGGGGACCCACAGTCAAAGTATTACCCATAGTGCCTAAAGTTGTAGAACCACCTCCTCCACCTACACCTGTACTGGTTGCCCGTTCACTCCCCGTAATACCTTGCAAACTTAAGGGTATCGTAGTGGTTGTAGTTCACAGTGGTTGTTGTCGTTGCTGCTGGCGTTTGCGTTGCATTTGTCGATGTAACCGCGGTATCTTTAAGATTCTGTTTTGAATCCGAGATTATCACAGATGTTGGATTATCTGATGCTAAATAAAGATCCAAAACAAATGGGAAAAATATTTTAATTTTAAGGGAAAATTTAAAGGAAAATTTAAATTCAATTTAAAAATTAAAAAAAACAAAATAGGCGGCTTACAAGGTTTTTTTCCTTTTAAAAAAACATGCAAAATATTTGCGTAACAAGTGTAATAGTGTAGGAAAGCTTAATTGCTTCTAGGAGTATTTTTTTAATAATATTTTAACAAAAATAGAAAAAAACGCATCGAATTTCTTACTAAGAGGCCTATTTCAAATGTCAAACAAACAATTTTATTTTCTTAATTACAGGCCTATTTAAGCATTATTTTCATATTTTAATAGAGGATTCGTGTTAAAAGTGTATTAAAACTGATTTATGTTTATTGTTGTTGTTGTTGTTGTAAATATTATTTCATGTTTAAATCACATGCCTTTTGTCGAACAGTTCCGGCATTAAATCAACATTTTAAGAAAATGTTTTTATTTTTCAAATACCCTACACACGCTATTAAGTTCTAACATACATACATAATTGGCCATTACAACCCTTCAGTCAGGATTACGACCTAGCTTCTCACACCACTTATGTTGTGTGGCGGGACCTACACTTTTAAAGTCGACTCCGAACGACAGATTTTTGAGAAGCTTTTTCATGGCACTTTTTTACTCTCAGAGTCTTTGCCAGAAATCTGCTGAGAGGAAGTCGCCGAAGAAATATTTTTTCGTTTTGATGTCTGACCTGGGATTCGAACCCGGGCCTTTTGTCTAATAAGCCAACACACTACCCACTAGACCACAGCGGCTTCAGTTCTAACATGAAAATGAAAAATTTTTATTATTTGATAAAATTCGGAGAGTTGAAGTCGGGGCCTCACGACAGAAAATTTCTTGCTTACTTATGTACTTAATTGGCCATTAACAACCCCCGATTAACCGATTTCGGCCTGGCTTAACATATCCTTCCAAACGCTTTTGTTTCTTGCGGGCCTATGCCAGCTCGTAACTCCAATTAATGACAGGGCTTCTGCGATTTGGTTGTTCTCTTAGCCGACTTCCACAGATCCCCACCTAAAATACCCATCTTGCTGAAGCATTCTTCTCCATTCGAAGGACCTGGCAAAGCCAGCGCAGCCGCTGTATGTTAATACGCTGCACAATGTCCATTTCGTTGCTCATACAGTTCACTGTTGGATCGGATGCGAAAATCATCGCCAACTCGCACTGGACAGAAGACCTTACGTAGGACTTTTCTCTCGAATACTATCAAGGCTACTGCATCAGTGCTTACTAGAGTTCATGCCTCTGCGCCATAAAGAAGTACGCGGAGGCCTTTGATACTCACTCAATTGCCTGTTGAAACCCTAGTAGCACCTGTTAGCAAGAGTGAAGTTCGCTCATCATCAGGAGTGCCCCATAGGGTTCGATAACTTCCTCTCTTTTATGAAATCTGGTGAAGAACAAACTGTGAGAGATGTTGCCGGAAGTAAACGGTTTGCGCTAAGGCTTCTTGAGGACATTTAAAATGTCCCTTTGAAAAAGAAGGGAATTTACAAATAGTTTAACGAAACTAGTGAAAGACTCTGTGGAAATCCCCAAGGATAGTTCGAAACTGGGTAATGTAAAGGGTACAAATGTCCGTTCAGAGCCTTCATGTATAGCTCATTCGATTAGGGTTGCCAATCATTGCACTGCCTTTTATGCGAAAGTACAAACCATACGTACCTTCTGTGGTGGTTATTAAGGAGAATAATATCTCTAAAAACGACAATATCATACTCCCTGACAGTCACATTAATTGGTTGGCTCTCAGATCAGTTTTGTAGGAGATTAGGTTTCCGCACCTGATACTGGATACATAACACCCCTAGCAAATATAATTAGGGTAATTATTCCCTTCTTAATTCTACCGTGGTTACATATATTCCTCGTAGCCGGTTGCCGGGAGCTCATTAGTTATTGGCATGATACGGCCAAGTGGCAGGAAATGCTGAGAATTGAATGAGAGGAGTTGTCTTTCAGTTCACTATACCATTATCACTGGATGTGTACGGATAAAGTATCAAACGGAAAAGGTTACGTAAACATATCCCATGAGCATAGCTTGACCAGATATCGATGCTGCTAACACTTCAGTTGGTAAAACAAAAACTCAACAAAAACCCAATTTTTTCTGAAATTAAAAGTGCCTTAAAGGGTTTCAAGAACAGCGAAACCCAGGCGATAATATATTATTAGAATAGTGGCGCATTACGGACCTATTTCGAATTACAAACGATCTTAGCGATGAATTCAAGAAGTTCAAAGGACTGAGATTTAACTGAGTTCGAGAACTAGGGAGGCATTACTCTCCCCCTAGGGAACCATAGGACCGACTATGACTAGGAATATAATGACTGCCAGATACTGAATTCAACGATTTTCTCAAATGACCAGACAAGAATGAAGTTGTTTACATCAGGCCCAAAATAAAATCGTATACGATATGTGGGGATGTTAGAGGACTGTGACAAGTAGAGTATCCTAGAGGTCGATATTGTACAAAATGGCGATGGGTCGAATATATTCTCTGCAGGCCACAGATACAGTCGTTGTAGAAAACACTGCTGAACCGGTAGTATAGGATGCGATGCTACACTAGGTGTAGAATGATTTAAAGTCACTTGCAGTGGCTAGAAGTAAAATGCTAGGGACCCTATGATTCTAATGAGAGTAAGAGTACTTTATTAGACCATTCTGATAGTCAAGAAACTGTCTAGGTTTCTGATCTAGGTTTCTAGGTTCTAACATAAAGTCACGAAATATCATGAAACTGTTCTTCACCTCTCCGATACATGCCCGCCAATGTATTGCAGAAGAAAGAAGCAACTATGCAGCAGATCTTACCGATCTGTATCCATATTGATAGTCTAAGTCTCTATATTCTCTTAGGTCCATTCACTAGCCCCACTTATGCCCTAATTAAAGTATTAGCCTACTGCTTCAAGCAATGTAGGGTAGAATTTGAGTGAAATTAAACCAACTGTGATCAAAATCTTCAATGTGTTGAATGTAAAAAGAATTTATTGAAGAAACACTATGACTAGGGAATTTCTGGGAAGAGTAACCTGCATTACGAAAACAAAAGTAAGGTGAGACAGCAACACTTGTGCTTACAATGAGGAAAATTTCTTACCACTACACACAATATAACAATTCAATAAATTTTTAACAGAGAACGATCTTTTTTAGAACCGCCATATGGCAACCCTAGCATTCTAGAACCTGTTATTATAGACCAATTATGTGGTTAGCTGGAAAACTTTGATTAAAGAAAGTCAAACAAAGCAACGGAATAATAAGAAAATTGAGGAAAAGCTTTGAGATATTGTTAGGCTGCTTGATGGGACTGAAAGGAATAAAAATGAGAGTAACTTCAGTCAGAAAAATAGGGCTTTAATAAGTCTAAAATGCCTTATAACGTTTAATCATATCATTGTCTAATAAACTTGGTTAAAATTTAAGACTTTTCAGTAGCTTAGACTCTTTTTGAATAGTTTTGTGTTGTAATTTTCTTACTAGAAGCTAAGTATAGCGTATCTTACAGCCGTTTCGGATCGTTAACACTATGCAACAAAATAAAAAAAAATTAAATACACCCAAGTAACTACATAGTCCACGTCTTTCAGTTAGTTGAGTAGAACTCAAAAATACCTTTTTTTATATTTCTCGAACCCTCCAAACTTGTTTTATTTGACAAAAACTGTTTTTTTGTTTGTGACTTTACACACAACTTTCTGGATTACTCAAACATTTCTGATCCCGATTTCCAAAATTTATATCTTGTTGGAAAGGTGAGAGATGGACCTTTAAAATGATGTGCATATATCTATTATTTGGCTTAATATATTATAAAATTTGATGCGTCAAACTTGGAAAATTCGAATTTTTTTTCATATTTTTCAAGTTTGTCCAATCCAATTTGTTTTATTTGATAAAAATTGCTTTTCTAACTTTACCCACAAATTTTGGGATTACTCAGACATTTCTCAGCCGATTTTCAAAATTTAAATTTTCTTGGAAAGGGAAGAGATGGAGCTTTAAAGCGATGTCCATTTATATATTTTTCAGTTTAATATTCTATGAGATTTGATGCGACAAACTTGGAAAACTAGAATTTTTTTCATATTTTTCAAGTTTGTCCAATCATAGTAACAAACTTTAATAAAAAAAATATAAGATAAATGATGATATTCTTAAAGTCTGTTCTCTTGTGAAGAGATTGAGTCATCATTTGATCAAATCGGACATAAATTACTGTAGTTATTGTTTAAAGAGTCTAACAGCCGAGTGATATTTTTTATATATGCATGTCATCTCATCAAATGAACCTTTAGGTTCAAAAATTTTCAGAATTTTTAATGGATCTTGATTGTTTATACAAAATGTGTGCAATTTCACGTTTGCACGAGTTCCAGATGTGAAATTGTTACATTTTCCGATAAGCAATTAAGAACCATCAAAAATTTTTGCATTAAAGGTTCATTTGATGAGATGACATGCATATATAAAAAATATCACTCGGTTGTTAGGCTCTTTAGATAATAACTACGGTAATTTGTGTCCGATTTGATCAAATGATGACTCAATCTCTTCACAAGGGAACAGGTTTTAAGAATATTATCACTTATCTTACATTTTTTGATTTAAGTTTGCTCCTATGAAAGGACAAACTTGAAAAATATGAAAAAATTTGAATTTTCCAAGTTTGCCGCATCAAATCTCATAGAATATTAAGCAGAAATTATAGATATATGGACACCGCTTTAAAGCTCCATCTCTCCCCTTTCCAACAAAATTTAAATTTTGAAAATCGGCTGAGAAATGTCTGAGTAATCCCGAAAATTGTGCAAAAAAGCAGAAAAATCAGTTTTTGTCAAATAAAACAAGTTTGGAGGGTTCGAGAAATATAAAAAGAAAATATTTTTGAGTTCTACTCAACTAACTGAACAACGTAGACTATGTAGTTACTCGGTTGTATTTCCACTGTCGCACCGTGTAATTACTTGCTTCCATGTTGCTTACATGTTTCCTTTTGTGGTTTATAATGCAACACAATTAAAATACACGCACATTAAAAATTTAACATCTTTGGCGTTACATTTATTATTCAAGAAAGTTTTTATGGCTTATTTTTGATTTAATTTTTAAAGAGAAAACAAAATAAAGAAAATTTATTGCATTAGAGTGTGTATGTACGTATGTATGTATGTGTAAACTGTGCTAATGAGAAAATATATGCAAGAGTTTATTTACAAAAAGAGCGAACGAAAGGAAGCAAAACTAAAAAACATTTAAACATGCAGGCATAAATATGTAAAAACAAATAAACAGTGAAAGTGAAAGTGGAGTGAGAGTCAGAGAGAGCGAAAGGAAAGCAAATGATTACATGTAAACAAAACCAACTAATACACACACGCTTTACGGTTAAGTGAGTTAAAGATAAAGAGAGAGAGAGAGAGTTTTGATTGGGTTGGTTTGATTTGGTTTGGGATTTTTTTGTGTTTTGCAAAAGGCCTGGTATGAGTGATAAGAATACAATATTACAAGGGGGGTGGGGGCAGCAAAAAGGAGACAATTTGTTTTGATTTTCTTTAAACTACTAAGAGAGTAAGAGTGAGAGCAAATTTAAAAGAAAAAAACGGTACTTTTTTTGTCTTGCACTCTGTTTGATTATGATTTGGTTGCTCAAAAAACATTTACTAGAATAAAATACAAAAAAATTCTTGTTGTTTTTGGTGGGACGGGGGAGGGGTAGTATAAGAAATTTTTGGAAAAAAAAATAGAGAGAGAGAGAGAGAATTTAGAAGAGTTTTGAAGGTGTTCACACTCACGCACAAATAGTGTTGTAAAATCACATTCGGAAGAGGATTTTTTATTTATATTTAGTTGTTGATGAAGATAATGATTGTGGTGGTAGTGGTGGTTGTGGCTGAGGTGTTGTTGTTGTTGTTGTTGATGAGATCGCCTATCGAATGTAGGCGTTTGAGTTAGTTGTTGCTGTGGTATACCCAACGGTTGTTGTGCTCTTTCGTTCGTAGTATCACAGTGATAGAAACTATTCGTGGTGGTATGAGGCACTCGTACACATACCGAAGGCACAGGCACCCCTTGTGGTGCCAATGTATGTATTGATGGTGATTTTGTTATTGTTGCTGCAGCCGTTGACCATATTGTAGCGGTAGTTGTTAATGCTGTAGATTTTATTGTTGATGTTAATGCTGATGTTGATGTTGATGATGATGTTATTATTGTTGGTAATGATGATGATACTATTGTCGATGTTGTGGTTGTTGTTGTTGTTGCTGTTGTAGTTATTGTTGATATTGCTGTTAATACAGGCGCATTAATAATGAAATTTTTGTTTGTTTTGTTTATTTTATTTTTTCGACGTTCGTATGTTAATAATTCCGTTAAAGTTGTTGTTGTTGTTAGTTATTATTATTTATACGAGAAATATACACACACATACATGATGTTTATACGCAATATTTAAATTATTATTATGTATTGTATGAGAATGTATTGGTATTACAAATGGCAACGAAAACGAAACGAAACAACAAGGGAAAGGACTAGTGGTAGTTGTCGTTGTAAAAATTTGTGTAAATGAGATTTGTATTGTCTTATTAGCTAATATTGTTGTTGCTATTGTTGTTTTTTTTTTAATAACGGAATAGAATAATGGTGAATATTGTTGCTGTTGTTTATTTAATTTCAAATTTTTATGCATTCTTTTAACACACCTACACTTATACAGCCAAACTTAGAGACATACAGACATATTCATATGCATACAAATTTAATACGCACACATTTGTAAAAAAAAGCCTTAAAAACAAACAAACAAACACACACACACACCATTACTTATAGAGCAATACACACTCACACACATAAAGCGTATACAATAAAAACTGCGAACAAAAAATAAATTTTGCAATCACAATTGGAAATGGGAGATTGTATTCTCTCCTGTTATTGTTTACGTTTGTCGTACGCAACGCATTTAAAGTAGTTTTGGTACGTGAAAATTTCAAAAGGAAAAGAAGGGGAGAGGATTCATATCGTATTCTAAGCTCGATTCAATTTAGATTCATTCAAATCTTTCTAACACTTATTCTTTAAATTAAATTTTATTAAAATTAAATAAATTTAATTTAAAATTCATTTATTATTTTCTTACAAAAAATTATACATTTTTTCTAAAGCACCATTTAATTGATGATAAAATCATTATTATTAAAAAAAAAAAAAACTTTTATAAAATAATAAATAAAACAAAAAAAAAATAATCTCTTCATTCATAAACATTTTATGTAAAATGTTTCCTGTTAAAACAGGAAGGCGATAAAACCGGATGTAAAAAAAAAATACAACATAAACGCATTTCCTGTAAGAGAAAATGTATACAAAAAAATTGTTTAATCAAAATATAAACAACAACAAGCCAATAAGCATTGGTATATCAACCAATAACAAATTATAATAAATTTTGGGGCCAAACAGAAAAAAATAAAAAAAAATAAAATAATTACATAAAAGTTGTTATCAAAAATTTTGTAAACAAATTTGTAAAGAAACATTGCCTATGAACCACCATTTTTGCGGAAATATTACGAATTTAAAATTTTTTAAAACATTTGATAACAAAATTTTCATGGAAACAATTCGGTATAAAAAAATATTGATAAAATAAGAAAAATGCAACAAATATAAAATTTTTGATATCAATCTAGAGAAAATTTTCGATAATAAGTAGAAAAATTTTCGATAACAATATTTCATAGAAACGATAACAGAATTTTATGGAAACATTTTCTATAAGCAAATTCTTATGGAAACATTTTCGATAACAAAATGTTTATGAAAATTGTTCTATAACAAAGTTTTTTAATAGAAATATTTTCGATAACAAAATTTTTATAAACAATTTTTCGATAACAAAATTTTTATTGTGACATTTTCGATAACAACATTTTTATAGAATACTGTTCGATAGGAAAATTATCGATAACGGATAGAAAAATATTTGAAATTTTGTAAAGAACAAAACAAAGTTTTTATAGAAAACAGTTCGATAAAAAAGTTTTTATAGGAAGCTATTTCATAACAAAACTTTAAGAGAAAACTATTCGATAACAAAGTTTAATAGAAAAATTATCGATGACAAAATTTTTGTTGAAACATTTTTGATAACAAAATTTTTATGGAGAATAACTCGATAATAACGTTCTTCAATAGAAATATTATCGATAACAAAATTTTTGTAGAAACATTCTTGATAATACAAAATTTTTGTAGTAACATTTTCGATAACAAATTTTTCATAGAAACGATAACAGAATTTTATGAAACATTTTCTATAAACAAACATTTTCGATAACAAAATGTTTATGGAAAATTGTTCTGTAACAAAGTTTTTTAATAGAAATAATATTCGATAACAAAATTTTTATAAACAATTTTTCGGATAACAAAATTTTTTATTGTGACATTTTCGATAACAACATTTTTATAGAATACTGTTCGATAGGAAAATTATCGATAACGGATAGAAAAGTATTTGAAATTTTGTAAAGAACAAAACAAAGTTTTTATAGAAAACAGTTCGATAAAAAAGTTTTTATAGGAAGCTATTTCATAACAAAACTTTAAGAGAAAACTATTCGATAACAAAGTTTAATAGAAAAATTATCGATGACAAAATTTTTGTTACATTTTTGATAACAAAATTTTTATGGAGAATAACTCGATAATAACGTTCTTCAATAGAAATATTATCGATAACAAAATTTTTGTAGAAACATTTTTGATAACAAAATTTTTATGAAAACTTGTTCGATAACAAAGTTTTTTAATAGAAATATTTTCGATAACAAAACTTTTATATACAATTTTTCGATAACAAAATTTTTATAGAAATATTTTCGATAACAAAATTTTTATAGTAATATTTTCGATAACAAAATTTTTTATAGAATACTGTTCGATAACAAAATTATCAATAATGGATAGAAAAATATTTGAAATTTTGTAAAGAATAAAACAAAGTTTCTATAAAAAACTATTAGATAATAAAGTTGTTCGATAACAAGATTTTTTGATAGAAAAATTACCGATAACTTTTAGAAGAAAATTTGAAATTTTTTTAAAGAATAAAACAAAGTTTCTATGGAAAACAGTTCGATAATAAAGTTGTTCGATAACAATCTTTTTTGATAGAAAAATTATCGATAACGGGTAGAAGAATATTTGAAATTTTGTAAGGAACAAAACAGAGTTTCTGTGGAAAACTGTTTGATAACAAACTGTTTTGATAGAAAAATTATCGATAACGTATAGAAGAATATTTGAAAATTTTTTAAAGAATAAAACAAAGTGTCTGTGGAAAACATTCGATAATAAAGTTGTTCGATAACAATCTTTTTTATATATTTTATAAATATATTATAAATTATCGATAACGGGAAGAAGAATATTTGAAATTTTGTAAGGAACAAAACAAAGTTTCTGTGGAAAACTGTTTGATAACAAACTTTTTTGATAGAAAAATTATCGATAATGGAGAAAATAATATTTAAAAATTTGTTATCGAAGAATTTACGTTAAAAACTAAAGAAATTGTTTATATATCGAGACAGTAAACGTGATCCATACTCTTTGACGAGCATTACTGGTTTGCAGACGTAGGCTACAATAGGAATTCCATTATAAAGTTTATAAATTTTTACTTTCATTAATTTATTATCAACGCCATTATCTTCGATAAGTTTGCATTTTATTTGTTCATTTTTAAAAGCAGTTTTGAAAGGAAAAATTAAATTATAATATGAAGATTTTATTATGGTTTTACAAGCAAAAGCAGCCAAACGCAAAAAATCTGCCGCAAAATAATATTTTATAACCGCAAGGTTTAATGGAAAGAGATCTTGAAATGAAATTTAAACCCACATACGCTGTAAATTCAAATTCTTTAAAAAGGAAAATTTATTCCTTTTACAAAGTATTAATTTAAAAGATGACAAAATTAACAAAGCCTGTGTAATTCTATTTACAATCTCAATATACATTCACTTGCTACCTTATTTTGTATACAAATGCGTTCAAATGGTTGACTTTCAACATTATTTTTAAATGAAATTAAAATTAGAAAATCTTCTCATTCCCTTAAATTTTTCTTTTTCAATGTTAGAGGAGTAATTAATTAATTTATGTATGCGAACCCCACTTACGTTTCCAGTATATACTAGCTACTCTAATTAAATTTCCATTGCCTTAACTAATAGAGCTTTAATTTGAAAATTGATGCTTTTTTACTTTTCCCCTTAAGTCTGAAGAGCAAATTGTTGCCTGAGGAGTAATAAGAGTACGAACGTCATTCGTTCTAGGTTTTCTTGTTTTTTATTTGAGAAACATTTTAAAGAAGTGTTTCTGCCAGTACAAAATAAAAACATTTTACAGATTTATTATTCATTTAAATAAGAAAAATGTCGATAGCATATTTTAGTGAAAAATTTTCGATAACAAATTTTATATATAGAAAATTTTCGATAACAAATTTTATATATAGAAAATTTTCGATAACAAATTTTATATATAAAAAATTTTCGATAACAAATTTTATATATAGAAAATTTTCGATAACAAATTTTATATATAGAAAATTTTCGATAACAAAACTTTATACATACAAAATTTTCGATAACAAATTTTATATATAGAAAATTTTCGATAACAAATTTTCGATATCAAATTTTATAAATAGAAAATCTTTGATACATAAAAAATTTCGATAACATGTTTTTTAAATAGAAAATTTTCGATAACAAGTGTTATATTTAGAAACTTTTCGATATCAAATTTCATAAGTAGACAATTTTCGATAACAACTTTTATATATAAAATATTTTCGATAACAAATTTTATAAAAAGAAAATTTTTTATACAAAATTTTATAAATAGAAAATTTTCGATAACAAATTTAAATCTATACATATAGAAAATTTTCGATAATAAATTTAGAAGTAGAAAATTTTCCATAACAGATTTAACATACAGAACATTTTCAATAACAAATTCTTTATATAAAAATAAATTTTCGATAACAAATTTATAAGCAGAAAATTTTCCTTAACAGATTTTATATATAAAAAATTATCGATGACAAATTTTATAAATAGAAAATTTTCGATAACAAATTTTATAAATAGAAAATTTTCGAAAAAAATTTTATAAATATAAGATTTTCGATAACAAATTTTATAAGTAGAAAATTTTTTGATAACAAATTTTATGTGTTAATAATATTCGATAACAAATTTTATAAATTTTTCACATAAAAAATTTTATAAATTTTTCACATAAAAAATTTTCGATAACTTATTTTTTGTATTAAAAATTTTCGATAACTGATTTTTTGTATTAAAAATTTTCGATAACTGATTTTTTTATATAAAAAATTTTCGATAACTAATTTTTTTATATAGAAAATTTTCGATAACTGATTTTTTATATAGAAAATTTTCGATAACTGATTTTTGTATATAGAAAATTTTCGATAACTGATTTTTGTATATAGAAAATTTTCGATAACTGATTTTTGTATATAGAAAATATTCGATAACTGATCTTTTATAATTTTCAATAAAATTTCTTTTATATAGTATTTACAATTATTTCCGATAACTGATTAAAATAGAGCTCTTTTTGACAAAGTAAACTTTTTTCGTAGAATTTCTGTGAATTAATAATAAAATATGTAAACATTGAACTTTGACTTTGAAGAGTTTAGTTAAAAGGCCTTAAGGAATACGGAAGACATGTAGAGACAATTGTAGACAGAAACCATAATGACGTAATATATTGGGTTAATTAATCTTATTTGTGTGGTAATTTCTTAACAGAAGCACTTCAAAAATTTAATTTCATTTTATTTTTATTTCATGTACAAAAATTAATCAAAAAATTAAATTAAAGAAAAATCGAAATGAAAATCAGGTGGTGGTAACACGCAAATGTCATATACACACACAGAGAAACAAACGGAATGAGTATATGTAATTGACAGACAGCCACACAAATGCTGGTATACATACACATAGACGTATACACACACACACACACACGCACACAAATAAAACAAACAGCATATAAGCATAGAAAATGTTGTTTTAAGCGATATATTGTAAGAGAACTGGTTAAAATAGAACAAAAATCAACGCCATTTTAAATTTTAATGACAGAAAAAAAAAAACAAAAACAAAAACAATTCAAATTAAACTCCATCACACAGTAATAAGTCACCATTTCAAATCAAAAACAAAAAAGAGGAAGAAGAAAAACGAAAACCATTAAAAGAAAATTAAATGAAAACCACATACAAACTTTATAAACAATAATCATATGCAGAGAGAGAGAGAGAGAGAGAGAGAGAGAACAAATTTCTGTTCTATTTCAAGGTACACCCCTTTAAAAAGTTAATATTTGTTGGGGTTTGGGTCCAGGGAGGTAGGATTTTTGAACGTGTTTTACATTTTATTGCTTTACTTGGCTTAGGCTACTTACCACCTGCATCTTTACCCGTTGCTGTATCCGCACTTTGATTCTGTTGATTTTGATTGACGACAAATGCAGAATTTTCCTCTTTCGTTATGCTCATATAATAGCAGGTATCGTCCTTTTTCATAATATGCCTGGGGCCAGGATTTAGAAGTATTGTATCCTCATAGAATTCAGGTAAATGAGCTGGTCTAACGCCAACTAAAGCCACGCCATATCTGTGGGGATAGAAAGGTTAAAAAACGAAAAAAAATTTCAAAAACAAATGACAAAATAATGAAATTTTCAAATTTAAATTAAGGTTCATGAATTTTCGTTAACTTACTTTCGATGTGAATGAAAACTGGCATACGTGAAACTTTTGCCTTCATATTCACCAAAAAATCCGACTATCGCCCAAAACAATGTGATAGATTTCATTGCCAGAACACTTGCCATACAGACGATGCCATTCTTCCGGTGATTGTTGGCCTTCCCTGAGTGAGCAATTCAATAATTATTGTCAAAATCAAATTTTATCACAAAAGATTTTTATTTAAAATAATCGATAAAATATATTTTTATGTAAAAATTTCAAATAACACAACACTTAATATAAAAAATTTTCGATAACACACATTTTTTATTTAAAAAATTTTCGATAACAAATATTTTTTATAAAAAATTGGCGATAACAAATATTTTTTATAAAAAAAGTCGACTTTTTTTCTACAAAACAAACATAACAAAAATTTTTTGTTATCTATAGAAAATTTTCGATAACAAGCATTTCTTCTACACAAATTTTCGATAACAGACATTTTTTATATAGAAAATTTTCGATAATAGACATTTTTTGTATAAAACATTTTCGATATAGAAAGTTTTCGATAACAAATGTTTTTTATATAAAAAGTTTTCGATAACAAAAAATTTTTTATATAGAAAATTTATGACAACAAACAGCACTTTTTATACAGAAAATTTTCGATAATAATCGATAACAAAAATTTTTTATATAGATAATTTTCAATAACGAACATTTTTTATGTAGTAAATTTTCGATAACGAAAATTTTCTATTACGGACAATTTTAATATAAAAAATTCTCGATTACAAACATTTTATATATAAAAATTTTACAATAACAAACATTTTTTATGTGAAAAGTTTTCGATAACAAACGTTTGTTATATAAAAAATTATCGATAACAAAAATTTTATGTATAAAAAATAATCCATAACACACATTTTTTATGTAAAAAATAATCGATAACAAAAATTTTTTATATAAAAATAATTGATAACAAAAGTGTTTTATATAAAAATAATCGATAAACAAAAATTTTTTTATAAAAAATAGTCGATAATTCAAAATAATTAGATAATAAAAATTTTTTATATAGAAAATTGTCGATAACTAAATTATTTATATAAGAAATTGTCGATAACTAAAATTTTTTATATAGAAAATTTTTCGATAACAAAAATTTTTTATATAGAAAATTTTTCGATAACAAAATTTTTTATATAGAAAATTTTTCGATAACAAAATTTTTTATATAGAAAATTTTTCGATAACAAAATTTTTTATATAGAAAATTTTCGATAACCAAAAATAATCAATAACAAAAATTTTTTATATAAAGGATAGTTGATAACAAAAGGTTTTTTATAGTACAAACAAAAAATAACGATAACAAAATTTTTATATAAAAAAAAAATCGATAACAAAAGTTTTTTCATATAAAAAATAATCGATAACAAAATTTTATCATATATAAAATAATCGATAATAAAATTTTCTTATACAAAATATGAACGATAATAAAAATTTTTTATATAAAAAATAATCGATAACAAAAATTTTTCATATAAAAAATAATCGATAACAAAAATTTTTTTATATAAAAAATAATCGATAACAAAAATTTTTTATATAAAAAATAATCGATAACAAAAATTTTTTATATAAAAAATAATCGATAATAAATTTTTTTTATATAAAAAAAAATCGATAACAAAAGTTTTTTATATAAAAAATAATCGATAACTAAAGTTTTTTATATAAAAAATAATCGATAATAAAAAATTTTTATATAAAATATAAACGATAATAAAAATTTTTTATATAGAAAATAGTCTATAACAAAAATTTTTTATATAAAAAATAATCGATAACAAAAATTTTTTATATAAAAAATAATCGATAATAAAAATTTTTTATTTCAAAATACTTTGAAAACACTATAAGTACCACTTATGCTATTAACTGTCAAGGGAAAAACATTTGTATACGACATGTTTTTGAGTGAAAACCCTTTTTAATTTAAAACTTAACTAGTAGACTAGCATGTGTGCTTACATATCAATTACTCATTGCAAATTGGATTTTCCCGTTTTCAAATTCTTTGACACCATTCCTCCCTTTTCAACCCGTTTTAAAAGCAAAACAGTCATCATGACACATATTTGCTTAGGTTTATCTTGATTAGGTTTTCATGGAAATTATTTATTTACTCATCGGCTAACCAACATACCGAATAAATGTTTGAATTTTGGTTGGTCAGTTGGTCGGTTGGTTTATTTGATTTTGTTTTTTGAAAGTGATGGTCTGACCTTTTAAATATTTTGAATGGAGTGCAAAGAGAGGTGAGGGAGGGCAGAGAGAGAGTATAAAGTTAAAAGTTGTTTAATTTTAAGTTAAACAAAGTAAAGCATAGAATGTAATTATGGTAGAGAAAGAAAATTATTTTCAAAAAGTTTTTTATTACAATATTGTTGACCAAATGATGGTCAACCCTGACTTATGTACGTATGTATGTCAAGCTAAGGATGATGCTGTAGGTCATATTTTAGGAGTTTCCAAAAGTAATCTTAAATAAAGAGAAAAAAGGAATGAGTTATCTGAAGAAATAACAGAGAAACTTAGCGAAAACAAGGTCGAATAAATTTCGAAAATGTTCGACAAGAGTGCCCAGATATAATTCAACAAACTTTGTAATCCTACAGCGATTATAACTCATTATAACTCACTTCTCTAAAATTTTAAATGAAGAAAATTTTAATTGAATATTTAAACAGAAACCTGTGAATAAAAACACTCCTTTAAACTCATACGCATACTTGTACTAAGAAGGGTGACCGAATCGAACCTTTTGCTTGGCTTACATCCCTCAAGTGTAGTGTAAGCATGTGTCAAAATAAATTCTCAAGTGGGTAATAAAACACTAACTGTGTTGCCTTAAAGTTAAACCCTGAAATACTTATTCTTCTAAATTAATTTCTCTAGTTTATTGTTCTGCCCAAAGAGTACAGTTTTATTAAGTTAATCTACCATTAGAACCGTATGGGAGAATGAGAGCATATATCATATGTTTACAAATGAGCCAAATAATGTTAAATGAAGCAAACAAACACAAACACAAATGTAAACAGTAGAATGGCTAAAAAGGTATGCTTTAATTTATTCAACTTACTGGCCCCTTGATGTATGCAATAGCAATGTGACTAATGTACTGGCACCGGGACAGGTACAGTTATTCGCCAATAGGGCATATTTAAATTCATCTTCACACACCACATGCTCAGCAAATTTAACGTGTAATTTGTGTTCGGGTCTAGTAAAAGCAAATAAAAATGAAGAGAAAACGTGAAA
The DNA here is from genome assembly GCA_014635995.1 of Sarcophaga peregrina. Lineage (NCBI taxonomy): Eukaryota > Metazoa > Arthropoda > Insecta > Diptera > Sarcophagidae > Sarcophaga > Sarcophaga peregrina. The sequence continues at coordinate 39,804,545 of CM025793.1, forward strand.
GAAAAAGATAAAAAGAGAGGGAGAGAGGAAGAGAGTAAAATAAATTGTTTAATTAAAGCAAATATTATGTGATATAGAAGCAGAAAAGCAAACACTCACCGAAATATTTGTACATATTGTGGTACACTGGGTGCAAAATCTTTAACAGCCCATGAACGCAGTATTGTATGTTCATCGGCAGCAGTCTTATCGGCATAATTGCGTGCGGCTAATATAAAACAGGCCTCTGCCTCATTCATGCGTGCTCTAGCCAAATCGCCATCCTTTAAACAGGATCCCTTTTAGAATCGAAAAAAAAAGAAAATTTCAAATTCAATTGAATACGAAAGGGAAATGTTTCTTTGCCTGCTTAGTTTACCTGTATGTAAATAACCCTTTGTGCCCATATGGGCACCTGCAATATCATACGCATTGTTGTATCCAATTCCATGGGACTCAATAGGACAACATAGTAATCCTGCAGTAGCGGGTGAGCATAGAATTCATTTAGAAAATCCATTATGGTATCGGCATGCAGAGTCGTTGAGCAAACCACCACATGCTTTTCACTTTGAGCTCGATGTGATGAATAGCTGCCACCCAGTTTTTGTCGTTCCATCCAAGTGAAGGCCAATTGTTCGAACTGCAATGAAAAAAATCTTCGATTATTTCTTCAAATTTTTCATTTTTTTTTTTGGCAAAACTTTTCTTTCTTGTTTTCAATTGAGCTTAAGCAGCTCATTCTTCAAAAAGGCTGTTGAAAATTGTTTTTTTTTTCCAACAATATTTGATTGATTGAAGTTATCGATTACAAAAGCAGGCAGTACACAATACTCGTGGTTAAGTAAATGAAAATACAAAAGATTGTTACTAATGGAGGCGATAGAAGTACAAAGATTTGGAATACAACACATGAAAACTTCTGGGTACACAGAAAATATTTAAAAATTTCTTGGAATTCGATAAGATACAGAGACTAGCAGGCATCAGGATAACGATTGGCTGGCAGTGGAGTAATCTGGAAGCTGCATTCTCCTTAAGGAAGGGACTATATTATGGATCTTAAGCAGAAGTGGGAGTTTTTGGTTTTAGTATGATATACTCAAAACTCATGGTAAAACTCGCGGATATCCATCAAATGGTAGTTTATGCCATCACAAGATGTAAGAATTCTCATCAAAAAACCAGCAGACATGACTGGGAGGAGTGGTGGTGTCATTTATTATCGAAAATTCGATAAAACAAAATATAGAAAGTTTTCGATAACAACCACTTTTTATATAGAAAAATGTTAGATAACAACCACTTTTTATATAGAAAAATGTTCGATAACAACCACTTTTTATATAGAAAAATGTTCGATAACAAACACTTTTTATATAGAAAAATGTTCGATAACAAACACTTTTTATATAGAAAAATGTTCGATAACAAACACTTTTTATATAGAAAAATGTTCGATAACAAACACTTTTTATATAGAAAAATGTTCGATAACAAACACTTTTTATTTAGAAAAATGTTCGATAACAAACATTTTTTATATAACAAAAATTTTGTGCATAAAAAAAATTCGATAACAAACATTTTTTGTGTAAAAAATAATCGATAACAAACATTTTTTATATAAGAATAATCACTAACAAATATTTTTTATATAGAAAATTTTCGATAACACTTTTTATTTAGAAAAATGTTCGATAACAAACACTTTTTATATAGAAAAATTTTCGATAACAAACATTTTTTATATAGAAAATTTTCGATAACAAACATTTTTTATATAGAAAATTTTCGATAACAAACATTTTTTATATAGAAACATTTTAGGTAACAAACATTCGATTTTCGATGTCAAACATTTTTTATATAGAAAACTTTCGATAACAAACATTTTTAATGTAGAAAATTTTCGATAACAAACATTTCTTCGATAAAAAACTTTTCTTTAAAGAAAACATACATTTCTTCGATAAAAAACTTTTCTTTAAAGAAAATTTTCGATAAGAAACTTTTTTGTAAAGAAAATTTTTTTTATTTAGAAAATTTTCGATAACAAATAGTTTTAATCATGAAAGGTTCATAAAATTTGTCAGGGTAATGGGGTAAGTCATTATGGTGATACACTGTAAAGCAAGAGAGGACTACAACAGGTCTTATGTTCTCTTTACCACAATGATAAGAAAACCCCACAAGAAAAAATCTAAGTCTATATCCTTATTAAATAAATTCCTGTACCCGGTATTTTCAGACTCTCATTGAGTATTCAAATAAATTTGTTTTTATTTTTATGCTTTCAAACTTCAAAAGCTTTTAAAATATGCCAAATTCGAATGCATTTTGATTGATTGGCCACTTTTAAACTTAGAAGAAGACGAAATACCTGAAATTATATTTTCAACTCAAAAGCAAAAGGAAATATTTGATGCTGTCATAATATTGGTAAAGAAACTTCAAAAGATATTGATTTATGGTAGGAAAATTATTTGCTTTTTGTGGTAGAAAAGCAAATTTGATGTGGTATTTGTTATGATAAGAAATTATTGTGATTTTAAACCTTTTAAACCTTTTAAACCATACATGCATGACCCAAATATTTGTTAAATTTATGGCATAGACATGAAGGGCCATAAAACCTTGAACCATCTAAAGTTGTTAAAAAAAATCATGTTTTCCTTTTTATTATCAACATCAAGAGTAATTTCCCAGAAAATGTCAGAGTGAATGTGATGTTATTTGGAATAATTTATTATGACCTGTGCTGTTAAACCATTTAGGATTTATTCATCATGTATGGCATTAATGTTATATGAGGTTTTTTTAACAAATTTATATTCATTTCCAAAACAATTTATAATAATTTCCTGCAGAGAAATAATCGATAATTGCGTTTTTATGGAAATAACAAATCCTTGAAAATTTTCGCATAAAAACTTTTCGATAACAAAATTTAATACACAGACAATTTTTGATAACAAATTTGTGTATAAAAATTTTTCGATAACAAAATTTTATATATAGAAAATTTTCGATAACATAATATTATATATAGAAAATTTTCGATAACATAATATTATATATAGAAAATTTTCGATAACAAAATTTTATATATAGAAAATTTTCGATAACAAAATTTTATATATAGAAAATTTTCGATAACAAAATTTTATATATAGAAAATTTTCGATAACAAAATTTTATATATAGAAATTTTCGATAACAAAATTTTATATATAGAAAATTTTCGATAACAAAATTTTATATATATAAAATTTTCGATAACTAAATTTTATATATAGAAAATTTTCGATAACAAATTTTACGTATAGAAACTTCGCGATAACGAATTTTACGTATAGAAACTTCGCGATAACGAATTTTACGTATAGAAACTTCGCGATAACGAATTTTATATATAGAGACTTCTCGATAACGAATTTTATAAATAAAATTTTATATATAAATTTTATATATAGAAAATTTTCGATATCAAACTTTTATATAAAGAAAATTTTTGATAACAAACTTTTATATATAGAAAATTTTCGATAACAAAATTTTATATATAGAAAACTTTCGATAACACAATTTTATATATAGAAAATTTTCGATAACACAATTTTATATGCAGAAAATTTTCGATAACACAATTTTATATATAGAAAATTTTCGATAACACAATTTTTAATAATAAATTTTACATACAGAAAATTTTCGATATCTAATTTTATATATAGAAAATTATCGATATCTAATTTTATATAAAAAATTTTCGATAACAAAATTTTATATATAGAAAATTTTCGATAACAAAAATTTATATATAGACAATTTTCGATAACAAAAATTTATATATAGACAATTTTCGATAACAACATTTTACATATAGAAAATTTTCGATAACAATATTCTATACCTGGAAAATTTACGATAACAACATTTTATACCTAGAAAATTTTCGATAACAACATTTTATACATAGAAAATTTTCGATGACAAATTTTATAAATAGAAAATTTTCGATAACAAATTTTATAAATAGAAAATTTTTGAAAAAAGTTTTATAAATATAAAATTTCGAAAACAAATTTTATATATAGAAAACAACAGTTTATATATAGAAAATTAACGATAACAGATTTTCGATAATAAATTTTATATATAGAAAATATTCGATAACAAATTTTTGAATAGAAAATAATGTAATAATAAGTATTTTTCTTTAATTTTTTTGTTGCTAATTTAATATGGAAACACCCATACCCACAAGTACACTTATTAAAATTTTTTTATTTTGTTTACTAATTTAAAATTTTATTATCTTTATGGTTTAATATATTTATTTTATTTTTTAATTTGTTTTACTAAATTACCTGTGTTGGTAGCACTATTAAGGCCACACATATCATGATGACCATGTAGAGTTGTGAAGGCCAGATATCGGGTACAAAATCACCGTAACCAACTGTTGAAAATGTGACGACCACATAATAAGTTGATTGAAATAAATTCAAATGACGATGGCCAGCTCGTTGAAAATGTTGTATGCCACAAACGCTGCCACAAGAGGGGAAAGAAGAGAAATGAAATGTTAAAATAAAAAATTACAACAACAATTTCAATTACAAAGAGGCTAAAGCATCATTGAAATGGTTAAAGGTTCGTTGCTATTGTTAGGATTGTTTTGATTGAATTTTTTTTTTAAGGGTGGGGAGACATTGTGGTAATTTTTTTTTAATGTTCATTTGTTTTTTTTTTTATTTAAAAATATGTCGTTATAGGGTGTGTAAAATGGGTGTTTTTTTTTTGAAATGTGTTTATGGAGTTTCAAACTTTGCAGTGAAAATTTGAATAGATTTTTAAAAAATTTGAGGGTTTTTGTAGAAGTGAAGGCCAACTAGATGCCAGTTAATGTCACGAAATATTTTACAGTGCCTCACTATCCTCAGTATCAGTATGAAATCTTTTAGAGAAATATCCCATGAAATTTTTTAGATCAGATCAGACAGGTTTGTGTAAACAATCTAAAAAAAAAATTGTATTCCTTGTGTTAAAAGTGTCAGTACGTGAGGACAAAACGAAGTCTATGTTGTTGACAAAAAAGGAATGCGCCTTATATCGGCTGCCAGGTTCCTATATCCTCGACGTTGCCAAGGCTAAATTGTCACCGCCGCTGATGCCACTCTGAAGATGAAGTCTGAATTTATTTTTAACAACAGGAGTTGTTATGGTACTCATATGCAATTGAGCAGCAAAGAGCTTCCACGTGTAATGAAGCTTATCCTCTACAAGTTAATCATTTTGCTCATTTTGCTGCTTCTCTTTGGCTTGGAGGTATGAATGCTGTTCCCTATCCATATACTGCTTGGAACTGTTTCAGAGAAAATTTCTATGCAAGATCTTCAGACCGATGTGAGTTATCGATAATTTTTGCAGTCGCTTCAACAATGAGATTTTTGAGCCCCTTACTTTTGGATGTTGTTCAGCGAATATGAAGGCTCGATGATGCCGTTCAGATGGAAGAGAATTTAAAAAAAATTTTTTTTACTCAGACCAATACTCTTGATATGACTCCTATTCTAGCAAGAGCCTTGTGTTAGAATATCGGAAAGCAAATTACTGTAGAAGTCATCGTAGTCAAGAACCCAGTGTGATGGCTTATAAAACCCGTGCACGTGGTTCAAGCCCTTACTGAAGATATCTCGAACAAAACGAAATAGACAGAAAGGTTTCTTACGGCACTTTCTATTGGCAGTCTTCTGGTAATAACTCTTGAAGCTGTTGTTCAAAATCGTAATTAAACAATAGGCCTTCCCTTTCACGAATAAAGTTAACGGACACAACATGGGTGGTGTGAACAGCTAGGTAGTAAACCTAGCTAAAGGTTTACTAATGACTAATTAAGTACGTGAGTGGCAGAAGGAAAAGTGGGAGTAGAAGACATTAAACTGCTTCTGAATCTTTTGGATTTAATGGTCTAAACATTTTTTTAGAAAATGGAACCGATTGTAGTCCCTAGTTAGCATCGTGCGCTCGAGCTGTGCCACTTGCAGTTTCTCATACTAGAGGTCATTGGCGTGTAGGATGATCGTGTTTACATTGGATCAAGTTGAGAAGACTATGTTAACGATATCTGGCACTGCTGCTTGACAGAAAGTGCTGAAGTAATACAAAATCTGACAAAAGGTTTGCTAAGGGCAAGTGAAGAAGTACATACATATGTATGTTCATACGTAATTTGGTTATTACAATCCTTCAGTCAGGATTTCGACCTAGCTACCTAGCTTCTCACACCACTTATGTTGTGTGCGTTAATTTTTATATATATAAGTGGCGGGACCTACAAATTAAATTTGACCTCAAACGATTTTTGAGAAGCTCTTCATGGAAATTTTATTCGAAACCCAGAATTTAAGCTAGAATCTTGATGAGAGGCAGTTGCCGAAGAAATATTTTTTTTCATACAGTGGAACCTCTATAAATTGAATCACAATTCTTCAGAAATCAAACGTAGGATTAGGATCTTGCCAACAAGTGCTACTAGGGCCTCAATAGTCAATTGAGTACCAAAGAACTCTATCGAGCGGCAAAACTAAAACTCTACAAGATGCTCATTTTAGCCGTGCTTCTTTATGGCGCAGAGACATGGAGCCTATTAAGAACTGATGCAGCAGCTTTGAGGGTATTCGAGGGAAAAGTCCTACGTAAGATCTTCGATCCAGTGCGATGAGTTGGCGATGATTTCCACATTCGATCCAACAGTGAGCTATATGAGCTCCTCAACGACATAGAAGTTGTGCAGCGTATTAATATCCATGCGACTGCTCTGGCTCGGCCATGTCGTTCGTATGGAGGAGGATGCTCCGGCGAAACGGGTATTTGATGCGGTGATCTGTGGAAATCGGCGAAGAGGACGACCTTGTATCCGTTGAAAGGACCAAGTCGAGGAAGCTGTATGCAAGAAGCAGAGGCACCTGGAAGGAAATGATGCGGCAGGACAAAATCCATTAATCGGGTTGTTAATGGCCTATTAAGTAAGTAAGTAAGTAAACCAGAAAAAAACTTCAACTTATAGAAACTTCAAGTTCAAGAAGCAAAACCTGATAGAATTGATTCCTTAAAAGATGCTGTTGCGGTGCTTCAATTTATAGGAAATTCAAGTAATAGAAGCTCAAATTATAGACGTAAGACTGTATTTCGTTTTGATGTCTGAGTTGGGGTGGAGGTCGCCGTGGTCTAGTAGGTAGTGTGCTGGCTTATTAGACGTAAAGCCAGGGTTCGAGTCCCCGGCCAGATATCAAAATAAAATACAAAAAGTATTTTTACGGCGATTTCCTCTCAGCAGATTTCTGGCAAAAACTCTGAAAGTAAAAATTGCCATGAAAAGTTTCTCATAAAATCTGTCGTCTGTAGTCGGCTTTAAAATATAGGTCCCACTACTCATGTATAAAATTAACGCACACAACATAAGTAGTGTGAGAAACTAGGTTAATAATTCTGACTGAAGGGTTGTAATGACCAATTATGTATGTATATCTGACTTGGGGTAGGAACCTCTAATCTTTATCTACCTATTGGACTACGGTGACCGCCAGTCATTTGCAATTGGCAAAGTATGCGTTGGTATCTTCGCGTTTGCCTGACATGTTTATTCTTAATGATTTACTTAAAATGAGTTCTCATTTTGTCTCACCCGTTAGTTAAATAATTTATATTGTTCATTGATTAGTTATACTCACCTTGTAAAAACTAAACACAACAGTGTGGCTGACAATATTGTCAATTGTTGAGACAAGGCGGACTGTGATTTTTGCATGGCACGATGTAAATCGTTCTAAAATTAAAATTTGAAAACAAAGAGATAAAAATAATATTTCTTCTTCTTCTTCTCCGTTACTGTTTTAATTTTCTATTTTTAAATCGTCATGAATGAAATCCAATACTTACGAACATGTTCTCGAGTGAACGTTTTGCTAACCAGCAATTCAGGAATATCGGTATAAATAGGTTTCTTAAAGGCGGCCATAATATCTAAACAGTGAATGGAAGGAAGAGTATAAAGGAGCAAAATTTAAAGAAGAAAATTTAAAGCCTGCTTTAAGGCGTTTACTAGGAGTAATTGCATTTTAACTTACCGTTAAAGCAAAAGGTATTGTCGTAATTAATTCTAATATAAAATGAAATGACAGAATCTGTTGCCATATATTTCCCTAGAAAACATAATAAAAAGAAAAAAGAGTAGAAAAACAAAAGGAAGAAAAAGACAGAAAATCCCATAAGGTAAACAAACAATGTAAAAAGAAAATAATAATAAAAGAGAATGGGAGAGAGAGTAAAAGAAAACAGGGACGACATGAAATAAATTAAAGAAAAACAATTAAAATTGTACAAATAGAAAGGCAAAATAAGATAGAAAGAGAGAGCAAGAGAGAGCAACAATAGTTCTCTTTCTCTCTTATATATGTCAGTATAATATAAGAAAACAAATAAATTGTTATCGATATCCTGTCACTTACATACAGGCTTTTATGCACACATACTCACCTTATAGCCAAGATATGTTAGGAGAACGGCTTCGGTTAGTGAAACTAATGCTAAAATTAATTGTACAGCCCATAATACAGTGGGACGATTAACCCATAATATTGCCTCCCAGTTGATAATGGGATTCTCTTGAAATTCCTCTTCGGTCAATTCGGCCGATGCTAAAAATTCTGTTTTATTGCTAATATTACAGCCATAACTGTGCATTGTGATGGTAATGGTTGGACGGACGTAAGAGTTTGTATGAAACAAAAATGATTTATTTTTTAATTTTATTGGTTTGTGTTTTTACATCATGCTTAAGACACACAGAGAGAGAGAGAGTATCTGCATGTCGTTGTTAAATGTTGGTTTGGTAGTGGGTGTTTGGGGGGGTCATACTTACCAAGTGGCATATGTTGGATTTGTATCCGTTATCACACGTAAAATGTACAAAACACAGGCTAATAATTTAAAAAATAAATCAGCAATACGTATTCGTAAACCTGGAAAAATAAGAACAAAACAATTTACTGGTTATTTATCGATTATTTTTATCGATTACATATATATATCGAGGGGGTTTTTTTATTATTAATTTTTAAAAATTTCTTTTTAATTATAAATTGATAAGACAGCTCAAAAAAATTTAATACATCTGGCAGCTCTTAGGAAGTTAAATCGAAGAGACTTACTGTAGAATCTTAAATTAAGTTTCTACTCTGCTAGTTGCCTGGGAATTCCCTGCAATGAGCAAGCAAAGGAACTTGCAAGAAAGGAAGCTACCACACTGTTACCACGTATATTTGTAAAGGTATGCTCAACGAAAGGAAATATAAAGAAAGGCAAAGACTCTACTCAAAAACCGATTGGGTTTGAGGCAATCAAAACTTCTTTTGGGAAAATTCAATAAGAAAACGCTGTAGTCGAAGTCGCTGTGGTCTAGTGGATAGTGTGTTGGCTTATTAGACAAAAGGCCCGGGTTCGAATCCCAGGTCAGACATCAAAACGAAAAATATTTCTTCGGCGACTTCGTCTCAGCAGATTTCTGGCAAAAACTCTGAGAGTAAAAATTGCCATGAAAAGCTTCTCAAAAATCTGTCGTTTGGAGTCGACTTTAAACTGTAGATCCCGCCACTCATGTATAAAATTAACGCACACAATATAAGTGGTGTGAGAAGCTAGGTTGTAATCCTGACTGAAGGGTTGTAATGGCCAATTATGTATGTATGTATGTAGTCTAGAAGTAGGTAGATGTAGCTGGCTTATTAGACATGAGGCCACGATTCAAATCGCAGATTAGATTTCTTAAACCTACAAGAAATACAAGAAAAGAAATTTCTCACAGCAGTCTTCTGGAAATACTTCTCGAAAGTAAAATAAAAAACTTCGTTCAAGCCAAATGGGTTTGAGGCATTAAATTACAATAAGAAAACGCTTGCAATAAGTCTAGTAGTAAGTAGAGTCAGATGGCTTATCAAACATGAGGTTTCGAAGTTTAGACTCTTATGGCATACACGAAATACAAAAAAAAAAAATTTCTTTCCTGGTCTTTCTACCAGCCAGCCGTTCTGGCAAAAAACTCTCGAGAGTAGAACAAAATTGTCATGCAAAAGTTTCTATCGTTCGTAGTCGATTTTAAACTGTAAGCTTGGCGCACAGTTTAAAGTCGACTCCGAACGACAGATTTTTGAGAAGCAAGAAGAGAAAGAGAAGAAATCGCCGAAAACATATTTTTTGTATTTTTTTTATTTTGATGTCTGGCCTGGGACTCGGACCCTGGCTTTACGTCTACTAAGCCAGCACACTACCTACTAGACCACGGCGACCCCCAAAAATAAAAATTACCGACTAACAGTTTTTATCGTTCACACAACATGGGTTGTTTAAAAAGCTAGGTTGGAATCCTAACAGAATTATCACGAAATAATACAAGGTTGATAATCGATCTGATCTCTTAACAAGCTATAGACACTCCGCGCAGACTGGGTGTTATCTCTAGGCTAACATGTAGATTCTGTAACTCTGCGATTGTTTAATGCGAATACATTCTTGGAGGCTATAAGAAGCCACATCAGCACTATTCATAAGCACTCATTCAACAGAATTGAAATTCAACTACTCTGATTCATTCGTACTCAATATAACATTGATTTATAAGTCTAGGTTGCAATGAGTATGAGTACAACATTGACATCATACTCACAACATTTGAAATATGTTTGATTCATACGCCTACTCATTCTGATTCATAAATTTAGATAGTACTTAGAATACTTATAAATGATTCGCGTGTTTCAAAATTTACAGCCTCTGTTGTTGTTGTTATTGTTTATACAATCAAAGAAGAAAGGAAAGACAAAGACAACAAAGCAAAGCATACACACAATCTTCTTGTGAGTATTGCAGTGCTCGTACGCGAATCATACTTATTTTGTGCTTCCTGTAAATGTTAAGTAGAGACGAGTCGAAGTCAAGTATGAGTATGACAAATACTTCCAACTTTGAGTATGAGTATTATATTAAAATAAGTATGAATGCGTCTTAGGATCAGAAATTATAAGTATGACTCGAATCTACTCATCGTTTTGAATACTCATTGCTGATCTCTGATATACAACTGCTAACATTCCTCTTTACGATGCAATCTTCAGCTTTTATGTCCATACTCTCATGACTTTCTTCGCTGCAGCAAACAAGCAAAGCATACACAAAATCTTCTTGTGAGTATTGCAGTGCTCGTACGCGAATCATTCTTATTTTGTGCTTCGTGTAAATGTTAGTAGAGACGCGTCGAAGTCAATAAGATCATGTATGGTTAAGTATGATTACGACGAGAACTTCCAACTTTGAGTATAAGTGGTATGAGTATCATATTGGAATAAGTATGAATGCGTAGAAGTAGCAGAAAAAATTATAAGTATGACTCGAATCTCATCGTTTTGAATAATTATTGCTGATCTCTGGTGCATACCAGATGCTGACTAAGCTGGACGGAACTGTTAGAAGTGGACTTTTTTTGGAATTGATTGGAAAAGCCCAATATATAAGACTGCCAGACTGCATTGCAGTGTCTTTCAGGCGGAAGTGGTGGCAATACAGGCTGCGACGAGCATCGTTGGGGACGGAAGGGTCCCTAAGCGGAACGTCACCATATTTTCTGATAGCCAGGCGACTATCAAGGCCCTAAGTTCTAACGTAATGAACTCTTAGACGATGTACGTCTGTCGCAAATATCTAGACGAGATAGCAGAACGATATAATATCCATATCGTATGGTTTCCGGGGCACAGTGGTTTATTCCGGGTAACTGCAAAGTTGATGAACTTGCCAGGCGGATCACGACCTTCGTACTCTCCGATGAGTTCTCAAATCTGGGCATACCTATGAGGACCTGCAAGCTTATAATTGATAATGCGATTATTGATTCCGTCAACAAGAGGTGGGCGGCCTCGGACACAGGTAGAACGGCTCTTAAAATCTGGCCAAGGCTGGAAGAGGGGCGCACAATGAGTGAAGAAAGAGAAGCGCTCAGTTTAGTTATCGATGTCATAACGAGGCATTGCATTATAAACACCTTGCTAATGACTCCTGCAGAAGCTGCTGGGATGAGTAAGAAAAGGAGACAGATAGTACTTAGGTACTTACTATACGGAAGAAGGGGCACACAAGGAGTCTACTTAAACTCCAAAGTAACGCGCTAAGTGTAGTTTTCGGTGTCATTACGGGGCATTGTACTTTGCTAACGACTTCTGCAGAAGCTGCAGAGATGAGGAAGAAGAAGAGACTATCCCTCCTGCTGAGTACATGCCCGGCTCTTTGTCAAAGGAGAAGAAAGTACTTGGGTACTTACTACATGTATAATCTGGACCAACTGTGAAGGATTGACATTGGCAGCCTGAATCGCTTCATCAGGAGCTCCGAGTGGTTTCGAGACTAGGGTATAACGGATAACTATGGTATCACAATGGGCCAAATGCGGCCTAAGTGAGTCTATCTAAAAAAATTCTTCTTGGATGGGTAGTCACATCTGCCTACCTACAATATCAGATGCTGGAGAGGGAACTGGTATTGCTGGATACCGAACAGCATCTTGTAGATTGTCAGGGCAATAGGCTTGAAGTAGATAAGCTATAAAGTGTTGAGGGACTACAATAAATCGTGTGGTAACGCAAAACTAAGGCTTCTCTTCACCTTAATAAAACAACGAACTCTACAAGAAAAGCCAACAGGGTTGAATCGAGTTAAAGAAAAAAGAAAACATCAGTGTGTGGAATATAAAATCATTCAAATATACGCAAGGTTTCTGTGAGTACAGCACAGATGAAATGTTCAATTTTCCTTAACTCTGGCATATAAATCAGGCTGAAGTTTGCCGCTATATGAGTTGCATTCGCCATAGTCTAGTAGGTCCATCAGACATCTTTAACATAGGAAATATGAAAACAAATATTTTTTTGGTGGTTTCCTCTCAGTAGATTTCTGGGAAAAACTCTGTAAGTATTTAAAATTGTCATGGAAAATGTCTCAAAAAAAATATCTTGCGCTCGGAGTCGACTTTAAAAGTGTAGGTACAACACAAGTGGTGTAAGAAGCGAGGTCTTGACTGAAGCTTTTGATAAGCTCTGTATTTTGTGGCCATTACAACCCTTCAGTCAGGATTACGACCTAGCTTCTCACACCCCTTATATTGCGTGCGTTAATTTTATACATGAGTGGCGGGACCTACAGTTTAAAGTCGACTCCGAACGACAGATTTTTGAGAAGCTTTTCATGGCAATTTTTACTCTCAGAGTCTTTGCCAGAAATCTGCTGAGAGGAAGTCACCGAAGAAATATTTTTTCGTTTTGATGTCTGACCTGGATTCGACCCGGGCCTTGCGTCTAATAAGCCAACACACTACCTACTAGACCACGGCTTATTCACATAGATTTGCGATTTATTTACAGTGTAGACCGACCATCATGTCTTTCGATAAAAGTGATTTTGTTTAGATTGAAATTGTAAAAAGATAGCTTCACATGCCACCGATTTTTAGGTGACAGAACGTTGAAAAACTGGGCATTGGTGGCGATAATCCGTACTTCACTAAGAGACCGGCTGCGCCAGTTCATGACCACCGCCAATGGATTTTGACAATGAAGTTAAATCACCCTGGCACCGGTGAATTGGTTAATCTACTCTCAGCTATTGCAATCTGTATGAAGTTATTGAGTCCCGTGTTCTAGGGGTAGTGGTGTTGGCTTATTTAACAAGCCGGTTCGAATCCCGGTCAGACTCAAACGAAAAAATTGTACTTCCTTCAGCGATTCTGGCAAAGACTCTAAGATTTGCATGAAAAGTTCTCAAAAGCTGTTTCGGTGTCGACTTTAAACGGATTATAAAATTAAGCAAAACATAATGGTGTGAAGCAGGTGTATCTGACTGAAGGGTTGAAATGCTTATGTAGTTTGGAAGATTTTACTACTTGCAAAGGATCATTACATATTTAAGGAAAAGAATGTGACCATTTACCATCTCAGATGAATGCAGAAACATTTGCTTTACCTTCTCTTGATAATCTCAAGACGCTGTCGTTACTAGCCAACGTATCTACAATTTCATTGGATTTTCATGTTCATTTTTCAATTGTGGTTTTTCAAGGGAATCATATAGTAAATGAAAAGCCCTTATGATGACTGTCAAACAGATGTTCTACTAAATTTAACTCCATCCATTCTATGCAGCATTAAAATGCTGGTATTTAATCTTTGAATTTGAATTCCAATTTAATTGCAAACAACATTACAAATAAATGTAATAGGAATTTTGTGTATTTCAAATGCCATTGAATAGGCTGCTATCTACAGAATTTAATTAAAAATTAAAAAAATTCTCCTGTATTTCATATTCAAAATTTTCCAAAGTTTAATCAACTCATTAGAATGATTAGATAAAATGCCAATAGTAGTAATGCGTTCATTAAATAATGTTCCAAATATAAACAAGCATTAGAATCATCATCATTATTATTATTAACAACAACAACATCATCATGATTATGATGTTTACCATCATCATCATCAATAAAAGTCAAAATTTGCTTCCAGCAAATTCAATTCATTTTGATAAGAGAGTTTCCGATTTCATGTTTTCTCTTCATTTCATTGCATTTCATATGACGATGATTGAGTTTGTGTGAGCATACTTGACGTATGAGTAATATTGTTTGGCTATGAAGTAAATCTAATGCGAAAGGCAGTCAATAACACAAAGGGAGTCAATAAACACCCCCCTCTCAGCCGGGTGACTATGGCTGACAACCCCCCCCCCCCCCTTTTTCTTGGCACGACTCGTTTTCTTCTCGGACTTCTCTCTGCCCACTCGTTTCTGACTCGATTGCCCTGAGCTGGTGGCTGTAACTTTCTGGACCTAGTTGTGTATGCACGGTAGCACCGGGGTGAAACCCGCTGTGTGAACGGCTCCAGGCTAGGGTTACAGCTGCCCCCGTCCCGTTAAAACCCTGGCAGGCCTCAAAGTACGTTCCTTGTCCGTCGCCGTTAAGTTGGTGGTGTAGTTCGGTTGAGAGGACTCCCGATTAGTACCCCGGTCTGGCTCTGAGCACCTGTCCCCATAAGGGCTGGTGCCAACCCTCGCGTGGCCTCCCTGCTTGCATAGATAACCACGGGACCACTAATGGGTAACTACACTTGCGGGCAAGGATAGCGGCTTTGAGTGGGGACCCTTTTACAATGAACCCTGAAAAATCAAACCTAAATAGACCAGCGCTAACTCAAGTAGGCGAGCGCAAAGCATCCACTGCTACCAGTGGACGCACAATTCTCTCCAGGCAGGCACCTGTGAAAAATGCAGCTGCCCTTCGAGAGTTAAGTCCCGTATTATTACTTCGGTAAAACCCCGCTTGGCACACAAGGTTCCGGCTGTGAAGCCGGCACCCAGTGTCGCCACACCTCTGTTAGGACACCTTCCACCGAGGCTCCGTCTACCTCTAAGGCGGCTGCGAATATGCCCTCGCACTCTTCGGTTGCCGCTAAGGCATTGACTGACAAGTCTGGCGCGCATGCCCTGGCACCAATCCATCGGTGTCAGGAATACCGTGAGTGCTAGCGTGAGGGCTTATAGAACTCGCAGATCAGCCATGCGCATCATTGCGAAATTTGGCTCGACCGACCCGGCTCTCCTCTCAGAGGATGAGAAGGAAAGGCTTGCCTGGGCTAAGGCCCATCGTAATGATCGCCCCCCTGCTTCTCCTGCTTCTATCACGGCAGAACGGGTCCAAAGAGGCAAAGATCTACCGAGCTAAACGCTCCTCTCCAGCCTCCGAAGCGCTCCAAGGTGGCCAATCCCAATATCCCCCCGCCTATAAGACCGCGCTCGGCGCAACCCAGACGCCCTGTCCCCAACAAGCCTTCTAAGCCTCTTAGTGAGGTGTTAAAGGAAGGTCTGACCTGGGCAATTGTTGACCGGAGCCACCCCGACGGTTCCATTGCCCCCCTAAGTGGAGACTGGTGGAACACGCGCTCCTAGACGTCTTCCTTGGAGTAATGGACTCCAACCCTGGCCCTTCACCTGGCTGCACTGATGCGGGGTGGTATCAGGGGCACATTAACTGGTGGCGTGCTCCGACCTCCGTCTATGGAGCTTTATAAGGAGGCCATCAGCAGGATTGGGAAGTCTGGCCGGGAGCTAAGCTTGCTGCTGTCCCTCCAGACCAGATTGTTACCGCCCCCCGATCCAAGGCGAGAATTCCTACTGGACCATCGGACCCAGAAACCATTTTGAGGATCCTCAAGGCCAGTAACACCGACCTGCCTACCCATAACTGGAGGGTAGCTAAAGTGTCTGATCAGTGGGGTGATTACCGCGAGGTGGTGATCATCCTGAATGAGGAGTCACTTCCATTTATTACTGCCCGTGGGGGCGTGATAAAATATGGTTTTAGTTCAATCGAACTAAGGGTCTACAAGTCGGATTCTCTCGCGCTGCTGCCATCCACCAACAGACCTCAACCCAGTAAACACTGACCCACCAACCCCTCCTACAGCACCCTATCCCATCTGACCCTACCCCATCCGACCCTACCCCTGGACCCATTGAATCCGCCGAAGACGTCGAATGTAGGAGTGTGAGCAGCCACTCTTCTCGACGCTCCTCTTCCAGCAAGAAGTCCAATTCTGAGCTGGTGGGGGAATTCTTCGACGGCATCGATATTGACGCAGGCGTTACCTCCCCGTTGTCGGACGAGGAGGACGCTGATGTGACAATGGTTGATTCTCGAGTCAATGCTGAGAGTCATCCAAATTAACCTACAACACTCTAAAACCGCCTCCGCCGCTCTGCTCCTCCGACTAGCACTGAGGATGTAGAGCTCATTCTGATCCAAGAACCCTGGGTCGTAGACGGCAGGGTTTGTGGACTCAACACCAAAGGATATCGCGTAGCGTATATCCAGAATTCAGGTAAGCCTCGGGCTTGTGTTATGATTAAGAATAGTATTAACGCTCTTCTCCTCCACAGGTTCAGTGATAAGGACACCGTTACCATGGTCGTCGAAATTAACTCGATGACCTTCTGGATCACGTCATCCTATATGGCTCATGACTATGGGCTCTCTCCCCCTCAGGATCCCATTGGTCGACTGGTAGCGGATGCTAGGCTGCGCGGTGTTCCGGTCATAATCGGAGCAGATGCTAACTCCCACCACACGATGTGGGGTAGTTCCGGTACCAACGAACGGGGTGAGTGCCTCCTTGATTTTATTATAAGTAATAACCTAGCTATAGCTAATCGGGGTGATGAGCCAACCTTCCTGACTTCTATTAGGATGGAGGTGCTGGACATCACTCTGGTTAGCTCCGATTTCTCTACTAACCTTAAGAACTGGTTTGTATCTCATGAATGCTCCTTTTCGGACCATAGATACATTACCTTCACTATTGACACGAACGCGTGTCCTCCTTTCGTGACCCCTCCGGTCAACAGGAGGAACACGAATTGGACCGTTTTTTAGAGAGACCTGCGTTGCAGCCTTCCTCTACCCCCCCGACTATAACGACCCGTCTCGACGTGGATAGGGCTGCTGACACACTGTCAACCGCTATTAGGGCGGCAGCCACATCCTCCGTCAGACCCTCTGCCCATAGGGCAAGCGTAAACCGCCCTGGTGGAACCAAGAGATCGTTGATCTACACCGATCTTGTGGTAGGCTCTTTAACAGGGCGAAGACGACAGGTGAATGGTCTACCTACAAGGCCAAAAGAGGGAACTTAAATACGCTGTGAGGCGAGCGAAGAGGGCCTCGTGAGGAACTATTGCGCGAGCATAGAATCCTCTTCCGAAACGGGCCGTCTTCGTAAAATTCTAAGTTCCACTCATAAATCACTTGACTGTATCCGACGACTTGACGGACGTTGGACTACGTCCAGCTTGGAGACACTTGAACTCCTCCTTGATACTCACTTTCCAGAAGTGTCACATTTGTGGTCAGGCCTTTATCAGGTTAATGAACCAC